>CM077674.1:59883229-61375729 GCA_039707655.1 Elymus sibiricus | reverse complement strand
TCCCCTCCCTTCTCCGGCTCAAGAGCCGAACAATGGCGAGCGGCGAAGGATCGTCAAAGCATCCTTATGGCCCTGATAGGGGAGACTGGGGGGGCTGTTCCATCGCGCGCCTCCAATTGGAGTGCTTGGCGACGCAAGGGTACCTGCCTGATGCGGATCTAGCCGCCACCCGTCCTGGACTGACGTCCATTGATGGTCAAGCCCATGCCAAAAATTTCCCCACGCCACGAGGAGATGAGCGGGTATGCTTCGTGCCTTTCCTCCTTCACGGCTTAGGGTTCCCAATACACCCTTCCTCCGTGGTCTGCTGGAGTTTTACGAGCTGCAATTACACCACCTCTCCCCGAATCCGATACTGCATATTGCGGGGTTTGTTGCGCTCTGCGAGTTACATCTCGGCTGTCAAGCACACTTCGGATTGTGGCGGAAGTATTTCTGTGTCGTGCCCCGCTCTTCGGCAGACAAGCTATTTGAGGTTGGAGGAGCCGAAGTCTGCCGAATTGACAACACCAACTACCCAACGGGGACACCTCGGGAGGAAACCGATTACTGGCCTTCCGAGTGGTTTTACATCACCGACGTCCTGTTGTATGACACAGTCCAGCTAGGCCTTCCGCCCTTCTCATTGGACCCACCGTGGAAGCGTTACAGCTGGAGGCCGCTGAGCTCGACTCAAGAGGAGGGCGAAGCCGTGACTAGGCTAGCAGCCAAGGTGAAGTCCCTATCCAGCGCTGGCCTGACCATCATTGACGTGATGGCGGTTGCTCTAGACCGAAGAATCCAACCTCTCCGGCAGCGTCAGCACTTATTGTGCGATTACAATGGGTCCGAAGACGCCTCTCGGTCCATCAAAGGGGCTTTTATGGACCAAATGACCCTCGGAGCCGTACTAGCCAGCATATACCAAGGGTCGCCCGAGGAGTTTGCCAAGCGCCGGTTTCAAGACGGGTTGTCATACTACAACCCTGCCGACATAGTAAGTGTTTACTTCGGGCTTTATTCATTTTACCTCGGGGATCCTCAACATTAATCGGTTTCACCTCGGTTAAACAGAGGTGGAGACGTTGGCTTGAAGGAGTAAGCAGTCCGGCCCCCGAGCCGAAGTTGCACAGCCGCGCCGAAGACCCTCTTGAGTCGAGCTCGAAAGTAGGATTGATTTATGAAGGGAGGAGTTTCTTCCTAGAGAGCCTTGATGGCTCGAAAGTAGCTGTCGTCCCTGACATGCCGGGGACGAGGCCAGCCTCATCGGTAACTCTCCCTTCCTCTAAACGAAAGAGAGTCCCTCGTCCCCCCGTCTCTAGTCTTCTGACTCCTCCTCCAAAGGGGCGGCGCTCCCAACGCCCACGCAGAGCAGCAGTTCCACCGGAAAGGGCCCAGCCAGAAGCGCGAGAAGCTCCGGTCGAGGGCACGGGAACAGGCGAAAGTGCTCCATCCGTCACTAGGTATTTCCTAGGTCGATATTTTCAGAAAATACACTTCGGATTCTAACATCGCTAATTGTTTGCAGACAGCCTCCATCAACTAATGTACATGTGGAGGCCGAGAAAAGCGCTTCTCCGCCCAAGGAAACAGAGGTCCGAAATACCACAAGGGTGGACCCCAGATCCACCCAGCCCGAAGACTCGGCAACGTCGGCCACTCCGTCCGAAATCCAATGTGCCGCGAATTATCGTCGGTGAAAGGCTTCATTAAACAATCCGGCATTTTCGGACAGGGAGCTTAATGCGCTCAGCGCAATAGACGCGTACCTCGGGGCGACCCGAGGTGCCTTTGACGAGGCGCTGGATATCCTATCGCAAGGGCTGCGGGTAAGGTCTTTGAAAGACAAGTATAACTACCGAGTATGGTAGTAGCCCCTAAGGCTTGATACGAGCCCCTGGGGTCGAATCAAGACTTGAATGTTAACCCGCAAACTTTGCTATAACAGGAGGCTCGCTTAAGGAACGAGCAATTGACCTCGGCTTTAGACCAAACAAGGGTGCAGCTTGACGTGGCGTTAACCAAGGTGTTGCAGGTGAAGAAATTCACTAGAGAGGCGCACGGTAAGTGCGTGTTTATTGAAGTAAATAATGTCCGAAGAGTAGAGCTGACGCCAGGATTGCTTGTTGCAGCGGAAGCCCTGGGCCATCTCGATAGAGACCTGAAGCGGGCCCACGACGATCTGGCGTATGCTGAAGCGCAACACCAGGCGAATCAACAGGTGGTTACTCAGAGAGCGGGTAGCGTGAATACACTTAGGGCTGAGAATGCTCGCCAAGCCCAGGATATCGAGAGCTTAAAGGCTCGCCTAGCTATTGCAGAAGCAAAGAATCGACGCACGGATGACATGATTTATGGTAAGTTATAAGTCGCGACAGACATGTGTTAGTCAGTTAATCCGAAAGATTTGTCATGCGAAATTTTATTGATGACAGCTAGCTTGACTGGTCTTCCTCCGGAGTCTCGGGGCTCGTCGTCCGAAGACATGAGCATCCGTTTATCCGAGGTGCACGAAGGAGCGCGGAAAGCGATGAAGGAAGTTCACCAGGCTTTATGGCCCGAGGTGTTACCAGTTCCCGAGGACCTGGCCGTGCTGGCCAAACAGTTAAAGAGAGCACGGTGCCGGATCCAAGCGTGGAAAGTGTCATCTTGTCGAGAAGGGGCAAGGGAGGCCTAGGCCATGGTGAAGACCCACTATACCATTCTGAAGACAACGGAATTGGCAGAGTTGGGACCCATGGGGCCTGGTGAGGAAGAAATCCCTACCAGTCAAGCATATGACAGTGTAATGCCTGCGGCACGCCTCTCGCAAAAGGATTGTTCGTTAGATATCCTGATAGACGGGCTCGACCGTGCATGAAAAGTATTGTATGACTTTATGTACCGAAGTATACTATGTCAATTGATCCAAACTCTGTCCGCCAGCCGTCGGCTTCTCCCTTCCCGAATAAATTCCGGGGAGTGGCCCCTACTACTGGCCGAGGTCATCGGGCCAGATTCTTCGGGTGACCAGGCAATTGGGCTGTCCGGCTCGAAGGACAAGAGGGCAATGGAAGGTTATGTTATATTACTTTTTAACGTAAGAAACATCTTCCGAGAAAAATAGTTCATCCAACGGTTCCTTTTCTCGGGTGTTGTGTCGAACACGCCCGTCCGAAGACGGATGACCTCGGGGGTAAAGCCCCTGGTCGGGGTTTGAAAAGACCCATGCCACGGTAGTCCTATGTCATAGCCGACCAATCCACATTGTAAGAACGCTAGCTTTCGGCTTTGTCCGTCTAAGGTACTACATCGGTTGACCCATAAGTAACAATCACAGCGGTGCTCCCTTTGCCCTCTAGCCGAAATATCGGGAACGTAGAGGGCAAGCACAGGAGCCGGGCAACCCAGCTTGGCCAAATCTTAAAGTGGATCGATGCATATATTGGCGTGAAAGACAATAGTTCGTAAGGGGCAGAATAGCGTATGTTTTGAAAAGAACATGCGGGATGGTTCTCGGGGTCACTAAATGACTGTCCGAGGTAAACGACAAAAAAAAAGAAAAAAGAAAAATGCACAAGGTATTTACACGAACCGTATGCTTTAGTTTCATGCATAGAAACGTCAGAGTAGCGCCGCGTTCCACGGATGGGGCTCCAGTCGTCCATCTTCTGGATCTCGGATTCGATAAGCTCCTCCGACGAGTACTTGGTCAATGACAAATGGTCCGTCCCATCTTGGGGAGAGCTTGTGCTTTTGCTTTTCGGGGTGTAATCGCATTACGAGGTCCCCGACATTAAATTCTTTGGCGCGAACCTCTCGAGCGTGGTA
Source organism: Elymus sibiricus (assembly GCA_039707655.1). Lineage (NCBI taxonomy): Eukaryota > Viridiplantae > Streptophyta > Magnoliopsida > Poales > Poaceae > Elymus > Elymus sibiricus. Next base: position 61,371,940 of record CM077674.1, on the reverse strand, counting down.
GCGTCGTGCCTGTTGTTGATAAATAGCTGATCTACCCCGTGCGACATTGCGCTCTTCCTCGGGAGCGTCTAGGGCGTCTTGCCGATCGAGTTCGGCCTCCAGCTCCTCATACATGCGCACCCAAGGTGCGTCGTGTATGATTTCGGAGGGGAGGACCGCTTTGGCACCGTATACCATAAAGAATGGGGTATACCCTGTGGATCTGTTCGGTGTGGTACGCAAGCCCCATAATACGGAATCAAGTTCCTCAACCCATTTGCAATCGGCTTTTTTAAGGGAGCGGACGAGCCGTGGCTTAATTCCACTCAGGATGAGTCCATTGGCTCGCTCCACTTGGCCATTAGACAGCGGGTGGTAGACGGACACGTAATCGAGCTTGATGCCCATTTTCTTACACCATGCCTTGACCTCTTTGGCCGTGAAGTTGGTTTCGTTGTCTGTGATCAGACTGTGGGGGACACCATAACGGTGAACTACCCCCGAAATGAATCCGACGACCTGGACGGCCTTGGCCGAGGTAACCGGCTTTGCTTCGATCCACTTAGTGAATTTATCTACCATAACGAGTAGGTATTTGTTTTTGTTTAATCCTCCCTTGAGTGGCCCGACCATATCAAGCCCCCAGACCGCGAAGGGCCACATAATGGGGATGGTGCACAGAGTCGTGGGGGGCATGTGGCTTTGTTTGGCAAATACCTGGCAGCCCGGGCAACGCTGTACCAATGCCGAGGGATCGACACTTGCCGTTGGCCAGTAGAGACCGGCTCAAAAGGCCTTGCTGACCAGGGTCCGAGCCGCGGCGTGATGTCCGCTCATGCCGGAGTGTATCTCGCGTAGTACGAGTTTCCCTTCTTCTTCGGATATGCATCTCTGGAGGACGCCCGTTGTGCTCATTTTATAAAGTTCCCCTTCATGAACCTTGTAAGCTTTAGACTGTCTTACAATCTGACAGGAATCGGCTTGGTTATCAGGGAGCTCTTTTCGGAGTAGGTATGCGAGGAGTGGCTCGGTCCATGGTGCGATGACTGCCATGACCTCGTGCACTGAATCGGTCTTCCGGATAGTTGATCCGCCTATGATACCGTCGTCCTCTTCGGGCGGGGCCTGTTGCCCGACATCGGTTGAATACGGTGTCCCCTTGCTGTCTAGCCAGACTACGGATGGCTTGAAAAGCCGCTCAAGAAAGGTGTTCTCGGGAACTTTGTCCCATTTTGCGCCCATTCGGGCGAGTACATCTGCGTCCTGGTTGTTATCTCGGGGTATATGGTGAAATTCCAGCCCCTCAAACCTGGCCGAGATCTTTATGATGGCATTGCAGTAAGCTGTCATCTTTGGGTCTTTGGTGTCGAATTCGCCATTAATTTGCGAGATCGCGAGGTTGGAATCACCTCAGACTTCGAGCCGCTTGACACCCATGGAGACTGCTATCCGAAGCCCATGTAAAAGGGCTTCGGACTCAGCCGTGTTGTTGGAATCTGTGTACATGATTTGCAGTACATACTTAATGTTATCTCCCGTGGGGGAAGTAAGCACCACGCCAGCCCCTAGACCGGCAAGCATTTTGGAACCGTCGAAATACATCGTCCAGTGCGAGTAGGTACTATACTCACGGGGTAGTTCGACTTCGGTCCACTCGGCGACGAAGTCTGCCAACACCTGGGAATTAATGGCCCGGCGCGGTTTGTAGGTAATTTCAAAAGGTAGGAGCTCTATAGCCCATTTGGCGATGCGCCCCGTTGCGTCTCTATTGTTGATTATGTCACTCAACGGGACGTCGGATGCCACCGTCATCGCGCACTCTTGAAAGTAGTGCCGAAGCTTGCGCGATGCCATAAAGACTGCGCAAGCTATCTTTTGGTAGTGAGGGCAGCGTGTCTTGCAGGGGGTTAAGACCTCGGACACATAGTATACGGGTTTTTGGACCTGGAACTTATGACCTTCCATGTCCCGTTCGACCACGAGGACTGCGCTAACCACCTGGTTTGTAGCCGCGATGTATAATAACATCGGTTCGCAAACGCCTGATGCTTCCAGGATTGGGTTGGTGGCAAGGAGGGCCTTGATGTCTTCCAAGGCCGCTGCGGCCTCCTTGGTCCATTTGAACGTTTTAGTCTGCTTTAACAGCCTGTACAATGGTAAAGCTTTTTCACCAAGCCGAGATATAAAACGACTTAGGGCTGCTACGCAGCCTGCTAGTTTTTGTACATCTTTGAGCTCTGTAGGGATCTCTAGGCGATCCAGGGCTCGAATTTTGGAAGGATTGGCCTCAATTCCTCGGCTAGATACAATAAAACCGAGGAGTTTGCCAACCGGGACCCCGAAGACGCATTTTTCGGGGTTGAGTCTTATTTGATATTCCCGTAGGCTAGCAAATGTATCACGGAGGTTGTCAACCAGTTGGTCGACGCGTTTGGTTTTGACAACCACGTCGTCTACATAGGCCTCCACAGTTTTTCTGATGTGGTCCTTCAGGCATGTTTGAATCATGCGCTGGTATGTAGCGCCAGCGTTCTTTAATCCGAAGGGCATCGTATTGAAGCAAAACGGTCCATAAGGCGTAATGAATGATGTTGCTGCCTGGTCCGATTCCTTCATTCTTATTTGATGATACCCTGAATAGGCATCTAGGAAGCACAACGCGTCGTGGCCCGTAGTGGCGTCCACAATTTGGTCAATACGGGGTAGAGGAAAGGGGTCTTTAGGGCAAGCTTTGTTGAGGTCTTTAAAATCGATGCACAACCGCCAGGACCTATCCTTCTTCGGTACCATGACCATGTTGGCTAGCCAGTCGGGGTGTTTTATGTCCTTGATGAATCCTGCCTCGAGCAGCTTTGCCAGTTCCTCGCCCATTGCTTGACGCTTGGGCTCGGAAAAATGCCGAAGTGTTTGCTTAACGGGTTTATAGCCTGCCAGTATGTTTAGGCTGTGCTCTGCGAGCCTACGGGGTATCCCAGGCAGGCCGGAAGGGTGCCAGGCGAATATATCCCAGTTTTCCCTAAGGAAAGCGCGCAGGCCTTCGGCGTGTAGTGCGGTTAACTCTTCAGCCGCGAAGGCTTCGGCCAGGGTCTCGAGGGAGAGGGACGCCGTTTTATTCTCGGCTTTGAGCGCCCTGTCGGGATCACTTGAAATGGTAATGATCCCTTTTGGGCCCGGCATCTTGAGCTTCATGTAGCCATAATGCGGTACCACTTGAAATCTTGAAAAGGCGTCCCGTCCAAGGATGGCGTGATATCCGCTTTTGTCGAGGTGTTCTCGCGGGGGGTGTGATGGGGATACGTACCTAGGGTAGGGTTATAGGCCTGACCTACATATCCTACCCAAGGACACTGCCCCAGAAAGCTTAAGGGCCACAAGGAAGTCTCCGACTGAAATAGCGAAGAAGCATAAATCACTCGACAATATACACTCGGAGATGCCTTTCACTCGACGGTTATCTTTCACTCAGAAGAGTCTGAAGACAGTCGACCGCAGGAGTCCAGAAGTCACCCCAGGGAGGCTAACGGGCAAGCAGTCATCAAGATCATTAACAGCATTTATGGTGTACGTTACCAGTAACGTACACCTCTTTATGACCACGATTAAACCCCTTAATGCCGGACGTTATGAGGGGCAGCGCACTCTATATAAGCCACCCCTCCCCGCTGGTAGAAGGGTTCGCAACCTTTTGTAATACAACACACATATTTCACTCGACAGAGTAGAGAGCTCTCCGGAGCACTGAGACGTAGGGCTGTTACCTCCACGAGAGGGGCCTGAACTCATACATCTGTGTGTACAACCTCGCCGTAGCTAGGACTCTGCCCTCTCCATTCGTACCCCTACCTTCTACTGTCAGGCTTGTTCCCACGACAGTTGGCGCCCACCGTGGGGCAGGCGTCTAAGCGACTTCCGGCGAGTTTGCATTTTTTCTCCTTCGTCATGTCTTCCGGTGGTGATTTGTTCCTGGGCCGCGAGATCCGTCTCGGAGCGCTCACCTTCATCGCCGACGATTCGGCATGGCTCCAGGAAGCGCCTTTGGATGTGGAAGCGCTCCCGATTCGCGGGGCGACGCACTTCTGTGCAAGCTCCTGCGGCGTTCTTCTCCTTCAGTCGTCGACTCCGTGTGTATCGGCCCTCCCTGCTGTTCATCGTCGCAAGCGATCCGGTCGCTCGCGGCTACAGCGTTGGGTGCGGCACGCGGCGGCACGCCAGGTTTCGTCCCCGCAGATTGCGGCCATCGAGCCCGCCGAGTCACTTCACGGCGTGTTCGACTCGGCGTCGGATCGGTCCGACATCCCTTCCGAGTGCGAGAGCTGCGACCCAGCGGCGGAAGTTTTCATGGCTGGCCCTCATCAGAGTCCGCCGCCCGGCTTCGACCACTCCAGGCGTGAGATTGGTGGAATGTCGAATGATCAGCAGCGCCGAGATGTGGATGTTCTCCGTACTCCCATCGTCGGTACGACCGCTGAGGCCCAGGCCATGGAGGCTACACGCCTTCGGCTCATAGAGATGCAGGAGGCACTCGACGAGCGTGCTGGGCAGCGTCCACCACGTCCCAATCGACAGCAGCGACAGTTGTTTCCGAGTAGATCTCGAAATAACGTCGAGGTATTTCGTACTCCAGTTTTAAATGTTGCAGCAGCTGCTAGAATTGCAGAGTCTATTCAACCGTCACGATCAGAGGCTGGTAGAGGTCTGCAGCAGATCAAGGCATTGCTTGAGGCGGCGCAGCACCAGAATGCAGCTGTTTCTCAGTCGCAGAACAGGTTACATGGCAATTCTACCAGGGCAGAAATAGTTCAGTCGGCTCACAGTCCTGGGTCACCTTCGCGTCGCAGAGGCGGAGAATACCGTGAAGACCGGTACAGAGATCAGGGGCGAGATCAGTCTGCTCCCCGTTATCACCGTGATGACCGCCGTCGAATGTTTTCTCCTCCGCGGAATGGTTCTTATGTGTCCCGGCACAATGATGATAGGCGCCCGTTCGGTGATGAGCGGAATCCCGGATTTGACGCAAGGGATGTCCTTGCTCAAAGGAGGGTCGACAGAGGCAGAGCCCACAGAGATGGTCATAACAGAGATTATCCGAGTGGAAGCAGTGCTGTTGTTTCTGGGCCCGAGTGTTTTAGCAGAGCCATTCGCTCTGCAGAGATTCCCCCCAACTTCAGGTTGGCGGCCGGGATCGGCAAGTTTTCTGGCGAGTCAAAGCCTGAAACCTGGTTGGATGATTACCGAGTGGCTGTACAGATTGGTGGAGGTAACGACAACATAGCCATGAAGCATCTGTCCTTGATGTTGGATGGTTCGGCCAGAGCTTGGTTAAATCGTTTGGCTCCCTCTAGCATCTATTGCTGGGAAGATTTGGCCCGAGTGTTTATCAGAACTTTTGAAGGCACTTGTAAACGTCCAGCTGGTTTGACTGATTTGCAGCACTGTGTCCAGAAGCCCAATGAAACCTTGCGAGATTACATTCAGCGTTGGTCCACCTTGCATCACACGGTGGAGAATGTTTCCGAGCATCAAGCTGTTTGTGCCTTCAAGGCTGGGGTTAGATACAGAGAGCTCTATCTGAAGTTTGGTCGCACCGGTGACATTTCTATGAGCAAGATGATGGAGATTGCCACTCGGTACGCCAATGGAGAAGAAGAAGACCGCCTCCGAAGCGGTAAAGCCAAAATAGTCGACAATGATGCAGGTGGGAATTCCAGTCGGAAACAAAAGCGCAAAGCTGATCCCCCTGCTCAGGCAGAAGCGGCCGCCCTGGCGGCACAAGGCAAGAATAAGGGAAAGTCCAAGGCTAAGTTCACCCCAAAGAAGTCAAAGAATCAGTCGGGTACCGATGTTTTGGATTTACCGTGTGCAATCCACACGAGGAAAGATGAAGAGGGCAATTTGATATTGCCGAAGCATACCACTCGACAGTGCCGTTTGTTGATCCAGTCATTCAAAGAGAACCAGTCGAGTGAGAAAGACCCTGAGAAAGAAGATGAAGAAGAAAAAGAAGAGTTCCCTGAAGTCAATGCCACCTTGTTGATTTTTGCTGATGTTGAGAGTAAGAGTCGACTGAAAGTTATCAACAGGGAGGTTAACATGGCGGTTCCTTCTACCCCCACATATCTCAAGTGGTCTCAAACTGCTGTCACTTTCAGTCAGTCAGATCACCCTGCGCACATTGCTACCCCCGGGCGGCAAGCGCTGGTGGTAGACCCAGTTGTGGGGGGCACTCGACTCCGCAAAGTTTTGATGGATGGCGGGAGCGGTCTGAACATCCTGTATGCTGATACCCTTAAGGCAATGGGCATTCCGATGTCCCGGCTCAGTGAAAGCAACATGCAGTTTCATGGAGTAATCCCTGGGAAGAAGGCCCGTTCACTCGGCCAGATAGCATTGGATGTGGTGTTTGGTGATGACAAGCACTTTCGCAAGGAAAAACTGACGTTTGAAGTGGTAGATTTCCAGAGTGCCTACCACGCCATCCTTGGTCGACCAGCTTATGCCCGTTTCATGGCCCGACCATGTTACGTGTATCTCAAGCTGAAGATGCCTGGACCAAAAGGTGTGATCACAGTCACTGGCAATCGACAAAGGGCTGAGGAGTGCCTCCAGCAGGGCTCCAAGATCGCCGACCAGCAGATGGCTATGGTTGAGTTGGAGGAATACAAGAAAAATGCTGATCCTGCCGACCTGTTGCGTGCTAAGAAGCCCGCTTCTGAGTCAGCTTTTCAGTCGGCAGGAGAGGTGAAGAAGGTGCACATTCACCCGACAGATCCGACTGCTGCCCCGACCAACATCTCAACAACACTCGACAGCAAATAGGAAGCCGAGCTCATCCAGTTCCTCCGTGAGAACTGGGACATCTTCGCATGGAAGCCCGTTGACATGCCTGGTGTACCCAGGGAACTGGCTGAGCACCGTTTGAGAGTTGATCCGAAGGCCAAGCCTGTGAAGGAACATTTGCGTCGGTCAGCAACAGAGAAGCGAAAAGCAATCGGCGAAGAGGTGGCTCGTCTCTTGACGGCCAAGTTTATACGTGAGATTTACCACTCCGAGTGGTTATCAAACGTTGTCATGGTCCCTAAGAAAGACAAGTCTCTTCGCATGTGTATTGATTTCAAACATATCAATCGGGTCTGCCCGAAAGATCATTTCCCGCTCCCCCGCATTGATCAGATTGTCGACTCAACTGCGGGATGCGAGCGTTTATCTTTTCTTGATGCTTATTCTGGCTACCATCAGATCCGTCTGTTTGGTCCAGATGAAATAAAGACAGCCTTCATCACCCCTTTCAGGTGTTTCTGTTATATCACCATGCCTTTTGGTTTGAAGAATGCTGGCGCTACTTTCATGCGCATGATTCAGAAGTGTTTGCTCGATCAGATCCCTCGGAACATCGAAGCTTATATGGATGATATCGTGGTCAAGTCTCGCAAAGGTTCCGACCTGTTGTCTGACTTGGCTGAAACATTCGCCAATTTGAGGAGATATGATATTAAGTTAAATCCGACTAAATGCACTTTCGGCGTTCCTGGTGGCAAATTACTCGGTTTCCTCGTTTCCGAGAAAGGAATCGACGTCAACCCTGAAAAGATCGGTGCCATCGTCCGAATGAAAAGCCCTGAGCGTGTGCACGATGTCCAGAAGCTCACAGGTTGCTTGGCAGCATTGAGTCGATTCATTTCTCGTCTCGGTGAGAAGGCACTGCCTTTATACCGACTGATGAAAAAGTCTGATACATTTGAGTGGACTCCAGAAGCTGAAGCAGCGTTTGTCGAGCTCAAAGCCCTGCTTACCACCCAGCCGGTGCTTGCTGCTCCGCACAGCAAAGAGCCATTGTTATTGTACATCGCGGCCACTAATCAGGTCGTCAGTACAGTACTAACTGTCGAGCGGGAAGAGGAAGGCAAGGCTTACAAAGTTCAACGCCCGGTCTATTATATTTCTGAAGTGTTGACTCCGTCGAAGCAAAGATATCCACATTACCAGAAGCTCGTATATGGTATATATCTGACTGCAAAGAAGGTAGCACACTATTTTCAGGATCACTCCATTTCAGTCGTCAGTGATGCTCCGTTGTCTGAAATTCTCAATAATCGAGACGCGACTGGTCGAGTGGCCAAATGGGCTATTGAGCTCCTTCATCTTGATATCAAGTTTGAGGCGAAGAAAGCAATCAAATCTCAAGCGCTGGCTGATTTCCTCGCCGAGTGGATTGAGCAACAGCAGCCAATCCAGCTTCACTCGGCACACTGGACCATGTTCTTTGATGGTTCAAAGATGTTGAATGGGTCTGGTGCTGGCGTCGTTCTGGTATCCCCAAAAGGTGATAAGCTCAGTTATGTCTTACAGATTCACTTTGATTCCTCCAACAATGAAGCTGAATATGAAGCACTTTTGTATGGATTGCGTATGGCCATTTCACTCGGCGTCCGTCGCCTGATGGTATATGGCGATTCTGATTTGGTGGTTAATCAAGTGATGAAAGAGTGGGATGTCAGGAACCCCGCTATGACTGGATACTGCAATGCAGTAAGAAAACTTGAGAAGAAATTTGAAGGTTTGGAACTCCATCATGTTCCCCGAGTGAAGAATCAAGCAGCTGATGAGTTGGCAAAGATTGGATCCACTCGGAAACCTGTCCCCAGCAATGTATTTCTCGAACACATTCATTCTCCTTCGGTGCAAGAAGATCTTTTCACTGAAGAGCCCCCGCAAGCAAAGAGTGCTTCTGATCCGACTGAAGTTGATGTCCCAGCTGTCATTGATCTGGTCATGGAGATTTTGGTAATCACGCCCGACTGGACTGTACCATATATTGCGTACATTCTCAGAAGAGAACTCCCAGTTGATGAAGATGAGGCTCGGCAGATAGTCCGCAGGTCCAAGGCTTTCACTGTGATCAATGAACAACTCTACAGAGAAAGTGTGACTGGCGTAGCTCAGCGGTGCATTTCTCCTGAAGAAGGTCGACTGATTCTGGAGGAGATTCACTCGGGAACTTGTGGCCATCATGCGTCTTCTAGGACGATTGTTGCCAAAGCTTATCGAGCTGGTTTCTTCTGGCCACGCGCCAATGAGATGGCTAAAGATATTGTCGATCACTGCGAAGGATGTCAGTTTTACTCGAATCTGTCACACAAACCTGCGTCTGCCTTGAAGACCATTCCACTCGTCTGGCCGTTTGCTGTGTGGGGCTTGGATATGGTTGGACCCCTTAGAACAGGTCAGAGCGGGTTTACTCATTTACTGGTTGCAGTCGACAAGTTCACTAAGTGGATCGAAGCTAAACCCATCAGGAAGCTGAACGCCCGCACTGCTATCAAATTCATAAGAGAGATAACGTTCCGGTATGGGGTCCCTCACAATATCATTACAGACAATGGTTCTAACTTTGACTCGGAAGAGTTCAGATACTATTGCCCTTCTCAAGGCACTCGGGTGGATTACGCATCTGTTGCGCACCCCCAGTCAAACGGTCAAGCTGAGCGAGCGAATGGCCTTATCCTCCAAGGATTGAAGCCTCGGCTCATGCGAGATCTTGATCATGCTGCCGGAGCTTGGGTCACTGAGTTACCGTCTGTTCTGTGGGGCTTGAGGACAACTCCCAACCGGTCGACTGGACGAACTCCTTTCTTCCTTGTATATGGAGCCGAAGCCGTATTGCCAAGTGACATCCTTCACAATTCTCCTCGAGTGGATCTTTACTCTGAAGACGAGGCTGAACAAGCAAGACAGGACGGAGTGGATCTCCTGGAGGAGGAGCGTGAGATGGCCCTGATCCGATCAACTGCATATCAACAAGACCTTCGCCGCTTCCATGCAAGACATGTCAAGAGCCGTTCATTCCACGAAGGGGATTTGGTGCTCCGAGTGGATCAGCAGCGACCTCATAAATTGGCCCCAGCCTGGGAAGGACCATTCGTCATTACCAAGGTGCTTAACAACGGGGCGTACCATCTTTTCAACTTGAAGAAGAATATTGACGAGCCACGCGCATGGAATGCGGACCTACTTCGACGTTTTTATTCTTGATAACAGAGTTGTTTTGATGTAATAAGAGTATCCCAGATGATGTTATGGATTGAATGAAGACTCCCGCAGTCTATTGTCGATTCCGATCGCACAGATTTACATTCAAAATTACTCCGAGTGAAGAGCAATCCTCTCTCTCGGGGGCTTAGGTGCGAATCCGTTTCGCCTAAGTTCAAAACTTTTCCGAGTGTATTACATTCAATACACTCGGAGACTTAGCTGCGATCCAGTCTCGTCTAAGTTCAAAAATTACTCCGAGTGAAGAGCAATCCTCTCTCTCGGGGGCTTAGGTGCGAATCCGTTTCGCCTAAGTTCAAAACTTTTCCGAGTGTATTACATTCAATACACTCGGAGACTTAGCTGCGAGCCAGTCTCGTCTAAGTTCAAAAATTACTCCGAGTGAAGAGCAATCCTCTCTCTCGGGGGCTTAGGTGCGAATCCGTTTCGCCTAAGTTCAAAACTTTTCCGAGTGTATTACATTCAATACACTCGGATACTTAGCTGCGAGCCAGTCTCGTCTAAGTTCAAAAATTACTCCGAGTGAAGAGCAATCCTCTCTCTCGGGGGCTTAGGTGCGAATCCGTTTCGCCTAAGTTCAAAACTTTTCCGAGTATATTACATTCAATACACTCGGAGACTTAGCTGCGAGCCAGTCTCGTCTAAGTTCAAAAATTACTCCGAGTGAAGAGCAATCCTCTCTCTCGGGGGCTTAGGTGCGAATCCGTTTCGCCTAAGTTCAAAACTTTTCCGAGTGTATTACATTCAATACACTCGGAGACTTAGCTGCGAGCCAGTCTCGTCTAAGTTCAAAAATTACTCCGAGTGAAGAGCAATCCTCTCTCTCGGGGGCTTAGGTGCGAATCCGTTTCGCCTAAGTTCAAAACTTTTCCGAGTGTATTACATTCAATACACTCGGAGACTTAGCTGCGAGCCAGTCTCGTCTAAGTTCAAAAATTACTCCGAGTGAAGAGCAATCCTCTCTCTCGGGGGCTTAGGTGCGAATCCGTTTCGCCTAAGTTCAAAACTTTTCCCAGTGTATTACATTCAATACACTCGGAGACTTAGCTGCGAGCCAGTCTCGTCTAAGTTCAAAAATTACTCCGACTGAAGAGCAATCCTCTCTCTCGGGGGCTTAGGTGCGAATCCGTTTCGCCTAAGTTCAAAACTTTTCCGAGTATATTACATTCAATACACTCGGAGACTTAGCTGCGAGCCAGTCTCGTCTAAGTTCAAAAATTACTCCGAGTGAAGAGCAATCCTCTCTCTCGGGGGCTTAGGTGCGAATCCGTTTCGCCTAAGTTCAAAACTTTTCCGAGTGTATTACATTCAATACACTCGGAGACTTAGCTGCGAGCCAGTCTCGTCTAAGTTCAAAAATTACTCCGAGTGAAGAGCAATCCTCTCTCTCGGGGGCTTAGGTGCAAATCCGTTTCGCCTAAGTTCAAAACTTTTCCGAGTGTATTACATTCAATACACTCGGAGACTTAGCTGCGAGCCAGTCTCGTCTAAGTTCAAAAATTACTCCGAGTGAAGAGCAATCCTCTCTCTCGGGGGCTTAGGTGCGAATCCGTTTCGCCTAAGTTCAAAACTTTTCCGAGTATATTACATTCAATACACTCGGAGACTTAGCTGCGAGCCAGTCTCGTCTAAGTTCAAAAATTACTCCGAGTGAAGAGCAATCCTCTCTCTCGGGGGCTTAGCTGCGAATCCGTTTCGCCTAAGTTCAAAACTTTTCCGAGTGTATTACATTCAATACACTCGGAGACTTAGCTGCGAGCCAGTCTCGTCTAAGTTCAAAAATTACTCCGAGTAAAGAGCAATCCTCTCTCTCGGGGGCTTAGCTGCGAATCCGTTTCGCCTAAGTTCAAAACTTTTCCGAGTGTATTACATTCAATACACTCGGAGACTTAGCTGCGAGCCAGTCTCGTCTAAGTTCAAAAATTACTCCGAGTGAAGAGCAATCCTCTCTCTCGGGGGCTTAGCTGCGAATCCCTTTCGCCTAAGTTCAAAATTTTTCCGAGTGTATTACATTCAATACACTCGGAGACTTAGCTGCGAGCCAGTCTCGTCTAAGTTCAAAAATTACTCCGAGTGACGAGCAATCCTCTCTCTCGGGGGCTTAGGTGCGAATCCGTTTCGCCTAAGTTCAAAACTTTTCCGAGTGTATTACATTCAATACACTCGGAGACTTAGCTGCGAGCCAGTCTCGTCTAAGTTCAAAAATTACTCTGAGTGAAGAGCAATCCTCTCTCTCGGGGGCTTAGCTGCGAATCCGTTTCGCCTAAGTTCAAAACTTTTCCGAGTGTATTACATTCAATACACTCGGAGACTTAGCTGCGAGCCAGTCTCGTCTAAGTTCAAAAATTACTCCGAGTGAAGAGCAATCCTCTCTCTCGGGGGCTTAGCTGCGAATCCGTTTCGCCTAAGTTCAAAATTTTTCCGAGTGTATTACATTCAATACACTCGGAGACTTAGCTGCGAGCCAGTCTCGTCTAAGTTCAAAAATTACTCCGAGTGAAGAGCAATCCTCTCTCTCTGGGGCTTAGCTGCGAATCCGTTTCGACTAAGTTTAAAACTTTTCCGAGTATATTACATTCAATACACTCGGAGACTTAGCTGCGAGCCAGTCTCGTCTAAGTTCAAAAATTACTCCGAGTGAAGAGCAATCCTCTCTCTCTGGGGCTTAGCTGCGAATCCGTTTCGACTAAGTTTAAAACTTTTCCGAGTATATTACATTCAATACACTCGGAGACTTAGCTGCGAGCCAGTCTCGTCTAAGTTCAAAAATTACTCCGAGTAAAGAGCAATCCTCTCTCTTGGGGGCTTAGCTGCGAATCCGTTTCGCCTAAGTTCAAAACTTTTCCGAGTGTATTACATTCAATACACTCGGAGACTTAGCTGCGAGCCAGTCTCGTCTAAGTTCAAAAATTACTCCGAGTGAAGAGCAATCCTCTCTCTCGGGGGCTTAGGTGCGAATCCGTTTCGCCTAAGTTCAAAACTTTTCCGAGTATATTACATTCAATACACTCGGAGACTTAGCTGCGAGCCAGTCTCGTCTAAGTTCAAAAATTACTCCGAGTGAAGAGCAATCCTCTCTCTCGGGGGCTTAGGTGCGAATCCGTTTCGCCTAAGTTCAAAACTTTTCCGAGTGTATTACATTCAATACACTCGGAGACTTAGCTGCGAGCCAGTCTCGTCTAAGTTCAAAAATTACTCCGAGTGAAGAGCAATCCTCTCTCTCGGGGGCTTAGGTGCGAATCCGTTTCGCCTAAGTTCAAAACTTTTCCGAGTGTATTACATTCAATACACTCGGAGACTTAGCTGCGAGCCAGTCTCGTCTAAGTTCAAAAATTACTCCGAGTGAAGAGCAATCCTCTCTCTCGGGGGCTTAGGTGCGAATCCGTTTCGCCTAAGTTCAAAACTTTTCCCAGTGTATTACATTCAATACACTCGGAGACTTAGCTGCGAGCCAGTCTCGTCTAAGTTCAAAAATTACTCCGACTGAAGAGCAATCCTCTCTCTCGGGGGCTTAGGTGCGAATCCGTTTCGCCTAAGTTCAAAACTTTTCCGAGTATATTACATTCAATACACTCGGAGACTTAGCTGCGAGCCAGTCTCGTCTAAGTTCAAAAATTACTCCGAGTGAAGAGCAATCCTCTCTCTCGGGGGCTTAGGTGCGAATCCGTTTCGCCTAAGTTCAAAACTTTTCCGAGTGTATTACATTCAATACACTCGGAGACTTAGCTGCGAGCCAGTCTCGTCTAAGTTCAAAAATTACTCCGAGTGAAGAGCAATCCTCTCTCTCGGGGGCTTAGGTGCAAATCCGTTTCGCCTAAGTTCAAAACTTTTCCGAGTGTATTACATTCAATACACTCGGAGACTTAGCTGCGAGCCAGTCTCGTCTAAGTTCAAAAATTACTCCGAGTGAAGAGCAATCCTCTCTCTCGGGGGCTTAGGTGCGAATCCGTTTCGCCTAAGTTCAAAACTTTTCCGAGTATATTACATTCAATACACTCGGAGACTTAGCTGCGAGCCAGTCTCGTCTAAGTTCAAAAATTACTCCGAGTGAAGAGCAATCCTCTCTCTCGGGGGCTTAGCTGCGAATCCGTTTCGCCTAAGTTCAAAACTTTTCCGAGTGTATTACATTCAATACACTCGGAGACTTAGCTGCGAGCCAGTCTCGTCTAAGTTCAAAAATTACTCCGGGTAAAGAGCAATCCTCTCTCTCGGGGGCTTAGCTGCGAATCCGTTTCGCCTAAGTTCAAAACTTTTCCGAGTGTATTACATTCAATACACTCGGAGACTTAGCTGCGAGCCAGTCTCGTCTAAGTTCAAAAATTACTCCGAGTGAAGAGCAATCCTCTCTCTCGGGGGCTTAGCTGCGAATCCCTTTCGCCTAAGTTCAAAATTTTTCCGAGTGTATTACATTCAATACACTCGGAGACTTAGCTGCGAGCCAGTCTCGTCTAAGTTCAAAAATTACTCCGAGTGACGAGCAATCCTCTCTCTCGGGGGCTTAGGTGCGAATCCGTTTCGCCTAAGTTCAAAACTTTTCCGAGTGTATTACATTCAATACACTCGGAGACTTAGCTGCGAGCCAGTCTCGTCTAAGTTCAAAAATTACTCTGAGTGAAGAGCAATCCTCTCTCTCGGGGGCTTAGCTGCGAATCCGTTTCGCCTAAGTTCAAAACTTTTCCGAGTGTATTACATTCAATACACTCGGAGACTTAGCTGCGAGCCAGTCTCGTCTAAGTTCAAAAATTACTCCGAGTGAAGAGCAATCCTCTCTCTCGGGGGCTTAGCTGCGAATCCGTTTCGCCTAAGTTCAAAATTTTTCCGAGTGTATTACATTCAATACACTCGGAGACTTAGCTGCGAGCCAGTCTCGTCTAAGTTCAAAAATTACTCCGAGTGAAGAGCAATCCTCTCTCTCTGGGGCTTAGCTGCGAATCCGTTTCGACTAAGTTTAAAACTTTTCCGAGTGTATTACATTCAATACACTCGGAGACTTAGCTGCGAGCCAGACCTCGTCTAAGTTCAAAAATTACTCCGAGTGAAGAGCAATCCTCTCTCTCGGGGGCTTAGCTGCGAATCCGTTTCGCCTAAGTTTAAAACCTTTCCGAGTGTATTACATACAATACACTCGGAAGCTTAGCTGCGAGCCAGTCCTCGTCTAAGTCCCGAATTCTTTCGAGTGCAGAACACCCGTTTCACTCGAGAATCAGATAAATTCGGCCAAGCTAAATGTCAGAAAGCGAAATGCGAGTAAGACTAAAATCTCCGGCGCAGCAGGAACTTGTTCGCGCAAAAGGGAAGTTCTCAGGCTTAAAGCCTGAACGAAGTTTACTCGGTTACACCAACACTCGGCATACCGAGGCAAATAAAGTTTTTACCATAAGCAAAAAACCAACTTAAGCTCCAGCAGGACTTGAAGGCTCAACAAAGGTATCCAGGTCGATTCCGTCGGCGATCCGAGTGGCAGCATCGATGAAAGTCTCCATGAAATCTTCAAATTTGAGTTTCTTCGTGTTGGTCACTCGGAGATCCTTCAGTTTGTCCTCTCTAGCTTCCTTGCAATGAACCCTGACGAGTGAAAGTGCCACGTCAGCTCCACAGCGGGCAGCAGATTTCTTCCACGATTGCACTCGATTGGGAATCTCATTGAGCCGAGTCATCATTGACTCGAGGTCAGTCTGGAGAGGATCTTCAGGCCACAGTTCCTTGTCGACCTTCTCAAATGCAGCTCTCAACCGAGTGATGAATCCTTGGACGCTCTTAAGACGAGCTTCGAGACGAAACATATCCATGGCCACGGCGTCTCCGACGAGAGACTTTGTGGGGTCCAGATTGGGTTCAATTTCTTCAGTTTCTTTTTCGAAGTCTCGACAGAATTCTACATGAAGAGAAAGTGAAAGGGTGATCATAATACCATTCTGGAAAAACCGGGGAAATTCATTCGACAAATGAGGGTTACCTTCGAGCATGCTGAACATTTTCTTCGCAAAGTCGCCCAAGTGTTTCTCCAGAGCGGTCCTACTCTTGGTCTGCCCTTCGAGTTTTTTGATCCACTCGGATCGTTCCTGCTTGAGCTTGGCGTTCTCCTCTTCCAGTTTACTGGCTGCTGCAAGTTTCTTCTCAGCAGCTGCAGTCTTCTCCTTCGCTTCCTTCTGAGCATCAGCAAGTGATTTGTCCTTGTCCTCGAGCGCTTTCTTCATGGTATCTAAAGAAATAGCATTGTTGAGGCGCACTCGGAGACGACGGTTTTCATCACGTACGTCTGTTCGAGTGGATTCACTCGGTTCAAAAGATGGAAATTGAAAGTGATAATACAATTGATCAACAAAGATTACCTCCCAAAGTCTTCAGTTCGGTCTGTGCACGGTCCAGGTTGTTGTTCGTCAGTTCCAGATCCAGCAGAAGTCGGTTCTTTTCCTTCTCCAGCTCGACGTACTTGGTCCCGAGCCCACAGGCTTTCTGAAATCAGCAGAAATAGGGGTTCAGTCGACATAACCATTTCTCTACTCCCGAGTGGAAAAGGTCAATTGCACTCGACTGAAAGACGGCCCGCCACCCCACCTCACAACCCTATACAAGCATCATACCATGGTTGATGGAAATGATGTCCATGAAACCTGCAGAATGGTTCTAAAGACTACCGCCCATCGTCAACGATCGACAGTAGTCTCGGGGACTACACCCAGTGGGTGCACTCAGCGTGCCCCCACTGGAAACGAAAATACTCGACCAGGTCTGGCCTGTCCGAGTATAAAAGAAAGAAGCAAGCAACCGAACATCGTCTCTATCAGACCACCGCCGAAGCAAGCACTCGACGGCGGCCTCGGGGACTACACCCAGTGGGTGCACTCAGCGTGCCCCCACTGCCCTGTCGAATGGAAACAATATTAAGACCCCCGCCGAAGCCTTCGTCATTCGACAGCGGTCTCGGGGACTACACCCAGTGGGTGCACTCAGCGTGCCCCCACTGGACCAGAAACTATTTGGTCTACTGGCGAAGAAAAACACCCCAGTGGGTGTAAAATCAAGACGGACAGGAATTCAATCGGAAATGAACTTACAATACCACTTACTCGGACGTTGGCCTGAAGCGCTGAGCTGGCATCATAGGCTAACTTGCTGGCTTCATACGCCTCCTTTGTTCGTAGCATCATCTGCCCAGCCTGGATCATGGCTTCCTTGGCAGCTCTGGTTTGGTCCTCCGGGACGTGGTACAAAGGGTATGCAGGCGTCGAGTGAATTGGTGTAGTCAATGGAGCAGCTGGAGGTGCTTGGGATTGTCCGATCTGCGTCGAAGCCACCAGAGTAGAAGTGGCCGGCGGAGCACTCGACCGCGGAATTACAAGGCTTAGAGGCGTCGCAGCACTCGTCCCACGGTGCGTCTGGACATACGGTGGTCCCCGAGTGTCCACGCGTGGAGCCTCCGGAAGCACAGCTTCATCCTCTGCTCCCCGCCGCGGCTCCTCATCATCTTCCAGTTCGATGACTTCGTCAGCTGCAATCGACACTCGACAATTATTCTTCAGCAAGCAGAGTAAAGTGTGGGATTGTCATACCTCGTAGGGAGGTGGCCGCATCAGGAGTGTCTACTTCCATATGGTCTCCATCATCCCGATGGGGCGACGTTACGGAGGTAGCGGCTCTGGCAAATATATTTCACTCGGTCAACGTCAACATAAAGTTCTTCAACAGCAGTATAAGGAGAACGAACACTCACGTGGAGGCAACAGGCACGGCTATCTTGATTCGAGGCAGGGCCTTCCGAGGCTTTGGCACGTCTGGCTTGAGCTGTTTCGCAGCCTTTTCAGTCGACCCCGATGCCGCGACACGGTCACGTTTCGGGTTCCTTGTGCTCGACGCCACTGTTTTGCTCGGGATGACCTCCGGGTCGTTCTGCTGCCTGGCTCGACGCTCGGTGCGCGAAGGGACAGGGGCCTCCACCTCATCCTCATCCAGGTCGTCATCACTGCTCTCGGTGTCATCAGCATAGTCACCGTCTGCGCTGCCGTCGACGCTTCCTTCCTCTTCATCAGGATGTTCTCCATTGGGTATGGGCGAGTACATGTTCGTAAATTCCGGCGAGGTTCAAGCTTCAAATTCAGTCGACTGAAGATTCAGTTACTCGGCAAAGTATTAAAACAATCGACAAATATGTGACTCACCAAGTTCTTTGGCGGGTTCAAAGCGGAGAAAGGCGGAATTCGTTTGGATCCTTCCGGATTATCACAGGCTCTAGTGATGCTCCTGAGCCACTGAGAAACAGTCTGATCGGAAACTTCCTCAGGATGAGTCCGAGTGGTATCCTCAGGGCCCGAATAATGCCACATGGTGTGATCCCGAGCTTGGAGAGGCTGAATTCGCCGACTCAGAAACGTTTCAAGGAGGTCCAGACCAGTCACTCCACCGCGGATCAGTTCGGATATGGCGTTCACTAAGATCCCTACCTGGATTTTCTCTACCTTTGTCACGTACAGCGGTTTGGGAGTAACAGGTCGATCCAAGGTGAAGGGAGGAAGCCCAGTCGACATATTTGGCGATGCGGCATCTTTGCAGTAAAACCAGGTCGACTGCCATCCCCGAACAGAATCGGGAAAGGTCATAGAGGGGAACCCACTCCTACCTCTCTTCTGAATCCCTAAGCCACCACACAGTTGGATCACATTGGTTTTGCTATCTTTGGGATTGGCTTTCTTGACAGCTTGGGATCGGACAGAGAATATGTGCTTGAACAAACCCCAATGTGGGGGACAGCCCAGGAAACATTCGCACAAAGTTACGAAGCAGGAAAGATATGCAACCGCATTCGGAGGAAGGTGGTGGAGTTGCGCTCCAAAATAGTTCAAGAAAGCGCGGATGAACGGATGGGGAGGCATGGAGAAACCTCGCTCGATGTGGGTGAGAAGCAGAACTCGCTCGCCGTCGCGTGGCTCAGGCTCGATCTCCCCCTTCGGCAACCGCCATGAATCGGCAGCTATCAACCCGTCGACGACGAGTTTGTCCACATCTTCCGCAGTGACCGTCGATTGGAGAAAATCCCCCTGGATCCACCCCGGCGGCACCGTCGACCGAGCTCCCGACGGCTTCTTCGCCTTGGCGCCTCCCCTCTGGGCGCGCTCGAGCTTCTCCGTCTTGCCCTTCGTCATGGCGGCGGCGGTCAACGAAGCAGAGCAGGGCGGAGGAAGAAGAGGAGAGGAGTGGATTTGGGAGAAAAATACTGTGCCAGCACCGGCGTCGTCGCCTCTTATATGCACTCAAGTGAGCCACTGACCTGCGGGCCCGCCGGATCTCTGAATATCCCGAAATCAGAGGAGGAGCGGTACGCGGCGATTTGGGCGGCGCGATAATCGAGGCGTCGTTCCCGCACTTGCCTTAGCAGTTACGCCATCTCCGCTGCGCGCGCGCGCGCTCTTATCCAAATTTCGAAGCCCGCGAGGCTCGGACCCGGTGGAGCAAACTATTTCGTCAGAAGGTTTTCCAGATCACTCGGACCTGTTTTCAAGTTCAGTTTTACTCGGACTCTCGAACCAGTTTTACTCGGACCGGTTTTCAAGCTCAGTTTTACTCGGATAACTTCAAGACGGAATTGATCAGGGCAAACGGTTAAGGTTTCAATCGACGCAGATTTCGAGGAAGCCTCAAAATACACTCGGAGTTTTGGTGTCTCGTTTGAACTTGCATTGACACCTTTTACCCTCGAACCCCGATCCATTCGGGGGCTAATGATGGGGATACGTACCTAGGGTAGGGTTATAGGCCTGACCTACATATCCTACCCAAGGACACTGCCCCAGAAAGCTTAAGGGCCACAAGGAAGTCTCCGACTGAAATAGCGAAGAAGCATAAATCACTCGACAATATACACTCGGAGATGCCTTTCACTCGACGGTTATCTTTCACTCGGAAGAGTCTGAAGACAGTCGACCGCAGGAGTCCAGAAGTCACCCCAGGGAGGCTAACGGGCAAGCAGTCATCAAGATCATTAACAGCATTTATGGTGTACGTTACCAGTAACGTACACCTCTTTATGACCACGATTAAACCCCTTAATGCCGGACGTTATGAGGGGCAGCGCACTCTATATAAGCCACCCCTCCCCGCTGGTAGAAGGGTTCACAACCTTTTGTAATACAACACACATATTTCACTCGACAGAGTAGAGAGCTCTCCGGAGCACTGAGACGTAGGGCTGTTACCTCCACGAGAGGGGCCTGAACTCATACATCTGTGTGTACAACCTCGCCGTAGCTAGGACTCTGCCCTCTCCATTCGTACCCCTACCTTCTACTGTCAGGCTTGTTCCCACGACAGGGTGCGTGTCACGGCATATGCCATGAGATGGCTTGAGGTGAGGGCAGGGCTACTGTGGAGATCCGGGACTGGTTTGGGCAACTGGACACGGTGGTTTACCCAGGTTCGGGGCCCTCCATGGGAGGTAACACCCCTACTCCTGCATGTCTGATGTATATGCAGTGTATATGGTAGTACAGAGTCGCTCCTAGAGTTGTATTTAGAGGAGGAAGAAGGAGGCTGGGAGCGCTCGTCTTCTCTGCCTCATGTGTGAGAGCGAGAGAGAGTGGGAAGTGGCTGTGAGCCAGTGTGTGTGATGTGCATGGCCTTGTGGCCGTCTCCCTGTGAGGCCTCCCCTGGTGCTCCTTATAAAGGGGAGCCCAGGGGACAAGAGATGGCCTAACTACACAGTTGGGGGGACAGGGGACACAAAACGTGTGAACAGTGCCGGCTGTCCGTCTATAGTGCCAGCCGCTCATCTACAGTGCCCTACTGTAGAGCATGGCCGTCTCGTCCGCGCAGTCCGACGGGGCGTTGTGGTTGACTTCGCCGGATTCCAGCCGGATGGCTCAACCCGGATGGCTCAACCCGGCCAGGGTGAACAATGCGTCAACCCGGATGGCTCAACCCGGCCAGGGTGAACAGTGCCTCAGCCCGGATGGCTCAACCCGGCCAGGGAGAATAGTGCCTCAACCCGGATGGCTCAACCCGGCCAGGGTGAACAGTGGCTCAACCCGGCCAGGGTGAACAGTGCATCGGTGAACAGTGCCAGGGTGAACAGTGCCAGGCAGGTCGCCGGGTCGCGGGGCGACGAGCCGGACGGGTCGCCAGCATGCCAGGGGACGCTCCCCTGGCAAAGTTTTGAAGTGTCGCTTCGCCGTCTTGGGCCTACCCGGGGGTCATCCCCCCGACAGCTTTTGAAAGGCGCGATATGCAATGTAATCTTCTCGGAGCGATAATTGTCCGAGGTCCCGAAGACTACGTCTAAAGTTATCTTTCCACTATACCGTGCCTCTCTTCCGGGCACTATCCCTTTAAAGGTGGTGGTGCTTGGTTCTATGAGTGTTTTATCGACGTGCATTTTATCCAGAGTGTCTTCCTATATCAAATTCAGGCTGCTGCCTCCGTCCATCAGGACCTAATGGAGGCGGCAGCGGTCCACGATAGGATCGAGGACTAGGACGGCGGGGCACCTGCCCGGGGTAGACTTCGGCTGATCATTCTGAGTGAAGGAGATAGGCGTGTCTATCCACGCATCCCGAGGCGATACCCGCTGGACAGCATTAACTTCCCGTAAGGCCCACTTGCGCTTGTTTTTAGACGTAAATGTCTCATAAATCATTAAGACCTCGTCTTCATCCGAGGTCCGTCCAGAGTCGCTAGAGGTGCCCGCCAAAAGGGCGGGCCCTCCTTTGGCCACCTGCCTTAGCACCCCGCAGTCTCGAAGGCTGTGGGTTGGGCAGGAGTTAACTAATACGGCATGGATCGGGCATGGTTTACCCAGGAAGCCGTCCAGGGCCGTTCCGAAGAGATCGGAGGTTTTCTTCTTCTTCCGAGGTCGATCGGCCGGCATGTTCCGTTTGCGATTTTCGCGCCGAAGCGCTGGCTGGTCGCGTCCCGGGTAATTGTCACAGATCGAGTCTGCGTTCTCCTCGGTCCGCCAGGCGTCTTCGATGGCACAGAATCGAGTTACTAAGTTGGTTAATTCAGGGAATGTTTGGACGCACTGGCGAGTAAGGGCGTTTGAGACGCCTTTATCCTTGCATCCACGCTCGAAGGCGGCGATTATATCTAAGTCTTGGTAATCCAGGATCTTGCTCTTGACGGATAAGAATCCGGTCCAGTATTGTCGAATTGGCTCGCCGGGGACCTGCCGTACGTAGGCTAAGTCCCAAATGTCGGACAGGCCGAGGTTATCGGGATGATATTCTGTGCAGTGGATGAGCGGGCCAGATCCGATCTCTAAAGACGGCGGAACCCCGTCACCCTCGTCCGATGCTGGATTCGCCATTATCGGTCTAGCTGATTCGATCTGGGAGTCGGTTGCTGGTCAGTCGCTGTCCGATCCACTTTCCAGGAAGTACCTCAGCCCCTTGCCCGTGAGGGGACTCTCTGGTAGGATCAGAGAGGGGTCAAGGTTTGCTCCGGCCGTAGGTGGGGGTGTCGTCGTGACCGAGACTTCGGTTGTGGAGATGTGTTCCACGGGTTTGAGGCCGTTAATCGGCGATCCCATCGACCCTTCTGGCGATTACGCAGCGGAACTCTCAATGAAAGCACCAGTGTCGGTGTAAAACCCGGCAGACCTTGGGGTAGGGGGTCCCGAGCTGCGGATCTCGGATCGATGGTAACATAGACAAAGGAATACGATGTTTTACCCAGGTTCGGGCCCTCTTGATGGAGGTAAAACCCTACGTCCTGCTTCTGTTTATATTAATGGAGGTGTATCGAGTACATAGTTGATCTACCTCGAGATCATAATATATGTCTAACTACTATAGCTAGGTGTTCGATTTTTCGCTCCCCTCTCCTATCGGCTAAACCCTATGGCTTATATACACGCCAGGGAGGGTATCTAGGGTTACAAGGTCGGTATCTTGAAGTAAGGCGGCTGGATTAATCTTGGAGTATACTGCAAGTCTTCGGTAGAGGCAGTCTTGATCACGTCTCCCATGTGCGACTTCCGGAGTCCATCTTGATCACGTACGAGGGCATATCGGCCTATCCGAGGTGTCGGGCCGGCTAGGTTAGCACCCCCTAATCCAGGACACCGTCACCAAGTCTTCCCTTCTAGAAGCTTTGGGAAAAGCCCTAAAAGGTTGCTTTCCAAAAAGCAACCATAAAGTGCTTTTCACTATACATGAAAACAATTCTCCGCGACGGTTAAATCCAAAAATATTGCTGTAGGTCCAGAACATTTCCAGTGCCCACTAAAATAATTCTGGACGCGTTCCAAAAGATTTCTGGATCAATGATTTTCATCAGCGAAAAGCAACCAAGACATTTTCGGCTGCTCCGGAACATTTCCAGTTTTCTCTACAGAAAAATTCTAGAAGTTCCCAGAACAATTCTGGCACCTCCAAAAAGTTCCAGGCACGTGCCGAAACCTTTTTGGCTCAATGGTTTACTCCGAAACAACTTTTCGGTTTTACCGAAACTTTTCCGGTGTTCTTTCCAGAACTTTCCCATTGTCTCCGAAACTTTTCCGGTGATGATACGTCTCCAACGTATCTATAATTTATGAAGTATTCATGCCATGTTTACGATAATTTTGTATTGTTTTGGTGCACTTTTATATCATTTTTGGGAACTAACATATTGACCTAGTGCCCAGTGCCAGTTGCAGTTTTCTGCTTGTTTTTGGTTTTCCAGAAAATCAATATCAAACGGAGTCCAAATGCCATGAAACTTTTTGGTGATTTTTTCTCGACCATAAGAGACCCCTTAAGATTCGTGGGAGGATCAGAAGACCCATGAGGTAGTTACAAGACAACACAGCGCAACCCCAGGGGGGAGGGGCTGTTGTCTTGTGGGCCCCTCGTAACTCCTTTTCGCGTGATTCCAAAGCTGAAAAATCCTATAAATAGAGAAACCCCCGAAAGTTAACCTAGATGAGTTTTTCCGCCGCCGCAAGCCTCTGTCCCGAAGCTAACCCAATTGAAGCCCTGTTCTGGCACCCTGCCGGAGGGGGGAAGTGATCACCGGAGGCCATCTTCATCATCCCCGCTGCTTCCATGATGAGGCGGGAGTAGTCCACCCTCGGGGCTGAGGGTATGTAGCAGTAGCTATGTGTTTGATCTCTCTCTCTCTCTCATGATCTTGATAGGACACGATCTTGATGTACCATGAGCTTTGTTAATATAGATGAATCATATGGAGTTGTTCCCTCTCTTTGTTGTGATGAATTGAGTCCTATTCCTTGAAGTTCTTTATGTTGGATTGAACGTTATGAATTTGAAATTGTTTGATGCATATCGGATAATTAACTCACGGAGACTCGAGGTGACAATGGGGTTCTCTAGGTGACATTAGAGTTGATTGATATGTATCATATGGTGTTATTGTAGTACGATCTCTAGGGCTGTTTGTGACACTTATTGGGATGGCTCAATAGATTGATCGGAAAGATAACTTTGAGGTGGTTTCGTACCCTCCAAACAATTTCATCTTATGTTCTCTGATAGGTAGGAACTTTGATGTTTTGTTATGTCGGATTGAATATTGGATTTGAGAACACTTGATATATGTCTTGCATGTGGATACCCGTAGTGACATTGTTGTATTCTATTGAGTCACTTGATATATGTTTTGGTAATCAACTTGTGGATTCCCATGGTGACATTAGGGTAATCTAGGCATATAGGTTGATACACGTTTTCGTCCTACTTTCTCCGATAGGAACTTGGGAGTGATTCTTTGTCGCACGTTGAGGGATTGTTATATTATTCAATTATGTTAGCACTGTTGAGACATTGCACTAGTGAAAATATGAACCCTAGGCCTTGTTTCTAAGCATTGCAATACCATTTGTGCTCACTTTTATCACTTGCTACCTTGCTGTTTTTATATTTTCAGATTACAAAAACCTATATCTACTATCCATACTACACTTGTATCACCATCTCTTCGCCGAACTAGTGCACCTATACAATTTACCATTGTATTGGGTGTGTTGGGGACACAAGAGATTTCTTGTATTTGATTGCAGGGTTGTTTGAGAGAGACCATCTTAATCCTACACCTCCCACGGATTGATAAACCTTAGGTCATCTACTTGAGGGAAATTTGCTGCTGTCCTACAAAACTCTGCGGTTGGAGGCCCAACAGAGTCTACTAGAATAAAGTTGCATAGTAGACATCAAGCTATTTCTGGCCCCGTTGCCGGGGAGGTGAGTGCTTGAAGGTATATCTTTAGATCTTGCAAAGGAATATTTTAGTTTCTTGTTATTCACTAGTTTGGTTTATAAAAGAAAACTAAAAAAATGGAAGTGAAGTTGTGCCAAATTGTTTATCTTTATAAAGTTTTTCTTGAAAACATGGACTCCGATAATTGCTATGAAGTGTTAAAAGAAGAATTTAACACAATGTTTGGTGTGAGTTCCTTGAATGAAAAGAATGATTGCAATGTTGTTACTATGTCTTCTTTGAATATCGATGATGCTAACGATATGCAAAGCCATAAGCTTGGGGATGCTATGTTTGATGAACATGATCTTTTTCGTCCCCCAAGTTTTGATGAGCAAATTTATTATGATGATAGCATGCCTCCTATTTATGATGATTACAATGATGAAAGTGGGTTTGGAAGAGTGTCAACTCTAGGTAATAATAATCCCACTATTTTGCAGGGTGTTCAATCTTATTGTAATAATTATGAAAGGAGATTTGGAGAGGTCATGACTTTATTTAATGATGATTCCACTATTTCGGAAGAGGTTTCAATTGATTTTTACAACAAAGTTGCTATCTATGATGATTATGGTGATGACATGTATGCTATAAAGAATAATGATAACCATGAATCTTGACATCATGATTTTAATATTCAATGTGGTTATGTCAATCAAGTATCTCATGATAGTTATTTTGTTGAATTTGCTCCTCCCACTATTATGAATGAGAAGAAATTTGCTTATGTGGAGAGTAATGAAAATTGTATGCTTATGTATCATGAAAAGAATGCTTTATGTGATAGTTATATTGTTGAATTTGTTCATGATGCTACTGAAAATTATTATGAGAGGAAGATATTGCTACTTGAAGCTTGCGTTGGTTTTTCCCCGAAGAGGAAGGGATGATGCAGCACAGTAGAGATAAGTATTTCCCTCGATTATGAAACCAAGGTTATCGAACCAGTAGGAGAATCACGCAACACCTCGTTAACAGTACCTACACACAAGCAACAAATCCTTGCACCCAACGCAAACGAGAGGTTGTCAATCTCTCGGTGGTAAGATTGCAAGATTAAATTGTATTTGATAGATTGATAGATTGCAGCAAAAATACTAAATAAAATAAATAAAAGAAAATGGCAGCAATATTTTTAGGGTTTTAGTAATATGATTTTGATAGACCCGGTGGCCATAGTTTTCACTAGAGGCTTCTCTCATAGAAAATAGTATACGGTGGGTAGACAAATTACTGTTGGGCAATTGATAGAAAAGCAAATAATCATGACGATATACAAGGCAATGATCATGTATATAGGCATCATGTTCAAGATTAGTAGACCGACTCCTCCCTGCATCTACAACTATTACTCCACACATCGACTGCTATCCCGCTTGCATCTAGTGTATTAAGTCCATAAAGGAATGGAGTAATGCCTTAAGAACGATGACATGATGTAGACAAGACAAACTCACGAATTAATAAACCCAATGAATAGATCCCATCTTTTTATCCTTAGTAGCAACGATACATACGTGGCATGTCCCCTTCTGTCACTGGGATTGAGCACTGTAAGATCGAACCCACTACAAAGCACCTCTCCCCATGGAAAGATAAATCAACTTAGTTGGCCAAACCAAATCAGTAGATCGGAGAAGAAATACGAGGCTATAACAATCATGCATAAAAGAGACCAGCAAAAGACTCAAATATTTTCATGGATAATCTGATCATAAACTCACAATTCATCGGGTCCCAACAAACACACTGCAAAAAGTGATTACATCATATAGATCTCCAAGAACACCGAGGAGAACATTGTATTGAAGATCAAAGAGAGAGAAGAAGCCATCTAGCTACTAACTATGGACCCGAAGGTCTATGGTGAACTACTCACGCATCATCGGAGAGGCAGCAAGGTTGATGTAGAGCCACTCCATGATCGATTCCCTCTCCGGCAGATTACCGGAGAAGGCCTCCAGATGGGATCTCTCTGGAACAGAAACTTGCGGCGGCGAAAAAAGCATATCGTGGACTCCCATGAGGGTTTCTGATTTTTCCTGAATTTATAGTGCTGGAATTAGGTCAAACGGAGCTGGGGTGGGCCCATGAGGTACCAGGGCGCGCCATCCCCCTGGGGCGCGCCCTGGTACCCCATGGCCCACCTCTTCTTCTTCTGGCCCTCTCCCGAAGCTTCCAGTGTTTATCTCCATCAATAAAAAATCACCAAAAAGTTTTGTTGCATTTGGACTTCGTTTGGTATTGATTTTCTATAAAACAAAAACAGGGCAAAAAACAGCAACTCGCACTGGGCACTGAGTTAATAGGTCAGTCCCAAAAAATGATGTATAATTGCTGTAAATGATTATAAAAACATCCAAAATTGATATTATAACAGTATGGAACAATCAAAAATGATAGATACATTGGAGACATACCAGCATCCCCAAGCTTAATTCCTGCTCGTCCTCGAGTAGGTAAATGATAAAAACAGAATTTTTGATGTGGAATGCTGTCCATCATATTCATGTCATATTCTTTTCTTTTGTAGCACGGACATTGGACTAGAATGATTCAAAGCAATAGTCTATAATTTGACATGAAAACATCAATACTCAAACAATGCTAACAAGCAACCATGTCTTTCAAAATATCAACGCTAAAGAAAGTTATCCCAAGCCCATTATGCTCAATCATTGATCCATTCATGAAACACACTCGAAATTAACTACATCCAATGCACAAGTATGACAATAGTGTTCTCTAGTTGGTGCTTTTGTAAGAGAAGATGGAGACTCAAAAAATAAAAATTGCATAAAAGTAAATATTGCATAAAAGTAAATAGATAGGCCCTTCGCAGAGGGAAGTAGAGATTTGTCAAATGTGCCAGAGCTCAAAGCTTTAAATTAGAGAGATAAAAATATTTTGGGAGGCATGCTTTTCCTGTCAACGAAAACGAATGAGAATTCCCAATATCTTCCATGCTAGAACAACTATAGGCGATTCCCAAACAGAAAGTAAAATTTATTTCCTTTCCACCATTTCTTTCACAATCCATGGCTAGTCGTATCCACGGGTGTCCTCCAAACCATCACTTTCGAAGGAATTTTGTTGTTTATTAATTTTTGATTTCAATGCGGGACTGGGCATCCCTAATACCGCCACACTCTCGTGCAATGACAAGTTAATAAACACTCATCGTGAGAATAATCCTCCTAGCATGGAAAAAATTGGCCACCCCCTTCCGCTTCATGATCAGTACGAGCACACAAAACAGAAAAATTATTTTGAAATTTAGAGATGGCACACGCAAATTTACTTGGAATGGCATGGAAATACCGCATATAGGCAGGTATGGTGGACTCAATTGGCAAAATTGGGTTTAAAGAGTTTGGATGCACAAGTAGTTTTCCGCTTAGTACAAATGGAGGCTAGCAAATAGATTGAGAAGCAACCAACCAAAAAAACGAAAACGGTCATAAACATGCATTGAACATAACTAACACCAAATAATGCACCATAAGTAGGATATAATTTCGTTGCATAACTATTGACTTAACATGCATGCATAGGGAATCACAAACCTTAACACCAATATTCTTACTAAAGCACAATTACTCACTAACATCATTCACATATTATCACTTCCATATCGCAAAACTATTGCAAGGAATCACACTTATCATATCCAATGATCTATATGAAAGTTTTTATCTATATCCCCCTTGAATATTCATCACTTTGGGACCAAATTCATATCTTGTGCAAATTACCGTTACTATTAATTACCACATCAACTCTCAAAAAGATATAAGTGAAGCATGGGAGTGCAAATATTTCTTCAAAATTTCAATCTTAACAATTCTCAAAAGAATATAAGTGAAGCAAGAGAATTCATTTCTTCAAAATTTCATCAACTCTCAAAATAATTTAAGTGAAGCAAGAGAGCATATTTCTTCAAAAAAATTAACAACTTTCAAAATAATATAAGTGAAGCATGAAAGTTAATTTCTAAAAAATATATCCACCACCATGCTCAAAAAGATTTAAGTGAAGCACTAGAGCAACTGCCTAGCTCAAAATATTTAAGTGAAGCACATAGAGTATTCTAGCAAATTATGATGAGCGTGTGGCTCTCTCAAATTGCTGTGTCCAGCAAAGATGATTGTGACAAACTAAATTATACGTCTCCAACGTATCTATAATTTTTTATTGTTCCATGCTGTTATAATATCAATCTTGGATGTTTTTATAATCATTTACAGCAATTTTATATCATTTTTGGAGACTAACCTATTAACCTAGTGCCAGTGCCAGTTGTTGTTTTCTGCCCTGTTTTTGTTTCACAGAAAATTAATATCAAACGAAGTCCAAATACAGTGAAACTTTTTGGAGATTTTTTCTTGGGCATGAAGAATACTGGAAGCTTCGGGAGGATGCCAGAAGACCTTGGTGGGCCCCACGAGCCACCAGGCCGCGCCTGGGGGGGCCAGGCGCGCCCTGGTGCCTCGTGGGCCCCACCAAGCCCCGTTTGACCTAATTCCAGCACTATAAATTCCCAAAAAATCAGAAACCCTCAGGAGAGTCCACGAAATACTTTTTCCGCCACCGCAAGTTTCTGTTCCCGAGAGATCCCATCTGGGGTCCTTCTCCGGTAATCTGCCGGAGGGGGAATCGATCATGGAGGGGTTCTAAATCAACCTTGCTGCCCTTCCGATGATGCGTGAGTAGTTTACCACAGACCTACGGGTCCACAGGCAGTAGCTAGATGGCTTCTTCTCTCTTTTTGTTCTTCAATACAATGTTCTCCTTGATGTTCTTGGAGATCTATCCGATGTAATCTCTTTTTCCGGTGTGTTTGTTGGGATCCAATGAATTGTGAGTTTATGATCAGATTATCCATGAATATTATTTGAGTCTTTGCTGGTCTCTTTTATGCATGATTATTATAGCCTCGTATTTCTTCTCTGATCTATTGAGTTGGTTTGGCCAACTAAGTTGATTTATCTTGCAATGGGAAGAGGTGCTTTGTAGTGGGTTCGATCTTGCAGTGCTCAATCCCAGTGACAGAAAGGGACATGACACGTATGTATCGTTGCTACTAAGGGTAACAAGATGGGATCTATTCATTGGGTTTATTAATTCATGAGTTTGTCTTGTCTACATCATGTCATCGTTCTTAAGGCATTACTCCGTTCTTATGGACTTAATACACTAGATGCATGCTGGATAGCCCATCGATGTGTGGAGTAATAGTAGTAGAAGCAGGCAGGAGTCGGTCTACTAATCTTGGACGTGATGCCTATATACAGGATCATTGCCTTGGATATCGTCATGATTATTTGCTTTTCTACCAATTGCCCAACAGTAATTTGTCTACCCACCGTATGCTATTTTCTCGAGAGAAGCCTCTAGTGAAACCTATGGCCCCCGGGTCTTATCAAAATCATATTACTAAAACCCTAAAAATATTGCTGCCATTTTCTTTTCTTTATTTTATTTAGTATTTTTGGTGCAATTTATCAATCTATCATATACAATTTAATCTTGCAATCTTACCGCCAAGGGATTGACAACCCCTTGTTTGCGTTGGGTGCAAGGATTTGTTGTTTGTGTGCAGGTGCTGTTAACGAGGTGCTGTGTGATTCTCCTACTGGTTCGATAACCTTGGTTTCATAATCGAGGGAAATACTTATCTCTACTGTGCTGCATCATCCCTTCCTCTTCGGGGAAAATACCAACGCAAGCTACAAGTAGCAGGAAGAATTTCTGGCGCCGTTGCCGGGGAGACATCATCAACATCATCCAAGTACCTTTGCTCAAACACTCATCTCCTTGCATTTACTTTATTTGCCATTTGCCTCTCATTTTCATATCCCCCACTTCTAAAATGTTTTTATAAAAATACAAGAATATTTTCTGTTTGCCTTTTTTGCCTTTTCTTGTTTGCTTGTTTGCTTGTGTTGCCATGTGCCTCCTATTTGCTTGCATCTTCGCTTGCTAAAAAATTATTGAGATGGATCCTCATCCACTTGCTAATCTTTTCAAAAGATCCAATTATAATGAACCAATTGCTAGTGATTTTAGTGCACTGGATTATTTTGATGAAGTTTTGCTTAAAATTCATGAATCTGAAAATTGTGATGAAGTGTTAAAAGAAGAAATTTATAAAGTGATTCACGATAGCTCCTTGAATGAAAATCTTGATTGCAATAATGTTACTATAAATTCTATTAATGTCAATTGTGCTAATAATATGCAAAACCCCAAGCTTGGGGATGCTAATTTTGCTATGTCCACTACTTATTGTAATGATCATGATTGGGGTGATAGCGATTCTTATGATCCTGAAAATTTATTTAAACCTCATGATGAATATGCTTGCGATAATATTGAAAGTGGGTTAGGAAGAGTGTCAACTTTAGCTAAAAATAATCCCACATATTTGGAGAGTGTTCAATCTTATGAAATTTTTGATGTTAGTGGGTTTGGAGAGGTCATAACTTTAGTTAATGCTAATCCCACTATTTCGGAAGATTATCAAAATTTTATGTATGTGGATCATAAAGAGAATATTGTTTATGATAGCTATATAGTTGAATTTGAATATGATCGTACAGGTAATTATTATGAGAGAGGAAAATATGGTTGTAGAAATTTTCATGTTACTAAATTACCTCTCGTTATGTTGAACTCATCAATGTTTTACTCTTCTCCTTTGCATATGCTAGAAATTGCTTGCCTTGATAATTTGTTTGCGTATAAAATTCCTATGCATAGGAAGTATATTAGACTTAAATTTGGTTTTCACATGCTACATAATGCTCTCTTCGAGTTTCAATTACTATCTTTTATATGAGCATGATTGAAATCTCAAGCCTATCTTGGCCTAAAACAATAGCGCTTGTTGGGAGGCAACCCAATGAATAAAATAAATTTTTGCTATAAGTTTCTGTTATGGTGTGTTTTTACTGTCATGCTACTGATATGATAGTATTTTTGTGTTTTGAATTAGTGTTTGTGACAAGTAAAGCCTTTAGGATGATTTGGAAGATAGTATAATTGATTCTGTTTGAAAACAGAAAGTTTTGCGTCCAGTGCTGGACTTTTGTTTTTTCACTGTTACATCAGAACCTTCTAAATTTTTTACACAGTATTGGTATATGAATTGTGCACGTTGCCCTAATTTTTCAGAATTTTTAGAGTTACAGAAGTATGACCATAATTCAGATCTCTACAGATTGTTCTGTTTTTGACAGATTCTGTTTTTGATGCACTACTTGCTTGTTTTGATGAATCTATGGATTGTATCGGGGGGTATAAGCCATGGTGAAGTTAGAGTACAGTAGGTATAATGGAAAAATAAAATATGAATGGGTTTGCAACAGTACTTATAGTAGTGATTTATTTTGTTATACTAACGGATCTCACGAGGGTTTTGTTAAGTTTTGTGTGATTGAAGTTTTCAAGTTTTGGGTGAGATCACGATGGATGAAGGAATACGGAGTAGCAAAAGCCTAAGCTTGGGGATGCCCAAGGCACCCCAAGGTAATATTCAAGGAAGACTCAAGCGTCGAAGCTTGGGGATGCCCCGGAAGGCATCCCCTCTTTATTCTACCGACCATCGGTAATTTTACTTGGAGCTATATTTTTATTCGTCACATGATATGTGTTTTGCTTGGAGCATCTTGTATGATATGAGTCCTTGCTTTATTTTATGTTTAGTTTGTCACAATCATCTTTGCTGCACACACCTATCTTGAGAAGAGCCACACATTATCATCATAATTTGTAGAATACTCTATGTGCTTCACTTAAATATTTTGAGCTAGGCAGTTGCTCTAGTGCTTCACTTAAATCTTTTTGAGCACGGTGGTGGCTGAAATTTTGAAGAAATAAACTCTCATGCTTCACTTATATTATTTTGCGAGTTGATTAAAATTTTGAAGAAATTAATTCTCTTGCTTCACTTATATCATTTTGAGAATTGAGTTGATTAAAATTTTGTAGAAATTAATTCTCTTGCTTCACTTATACCTTTTTGAGAATTCGCTTGATTAAAATTTTGAAGAAATTTAATCTCATGCTTCACTTATATTATTTTGAGAATTGACAATATGAAAATTTTGAAGAAATATATGCACTCTCACGCTTCACTTAAATCTTTTTGAGAGATGATTATAGTAACGGTAATTTGCACATGTTATGCAATTGGTCCCAAAGTGATGAATATTCAAGAGGGATATAGATAAAAACTTTCATATAGATCATTGGATATGATGAATGTGATTCCTTGCAATAGTTTTGCGATATGGAAATGATAATATGTGATGCCATGTTTGTGAGTAATTATGCTTGAGTAAGAATATTAGTGTTAAGGTTTCTGATTTCCTATGCAAGCACGTTAAGTCAATAGTTATGCAATGAAATTACATCCTACTTATGGTGCATTATTCGGTGTTAGTTGTGTTCAATGCATGTTTATGACCGTTTTCGTTTTTTGGTTGGTTGCTTCTCAATCTTTTGCTAGCCTTCACTTGTACTAAGCGGAAATACTGCTTGTGCATCCTAAATCCTTAAACCCAGTTTTGCCATGTGAGTCCACTATATCTACCTATATGCGGTATTTCAATGCGGTTCCAAGTAAATTTGCATGTGCCATCTCTAAATTTCAAAATAATTTTTCTCTTTTGTGTGCCCGTACTGCTAATGAAGCGGAGGGGGGTAGCCAATTTTTTCCATGCTAGGAGGATTATTCTCACGATGAGTGTTTATTCACTTTTCATTGCATGAGAGAATGGTTGGTAATAGGGATGCCGATCCCGAATTGTTAAAATGCTAAAATTCCAAAATTGCAGTAATGCAAAAATAATGAAAACAAAAGAAAATCTCCCTCGGAAAGAAATAAAAAATCTTAATGAAGGGGAGTACTCTCGCGGATAGAAAAATCTAAAGGAAGGAGAGTATAATTTATTTTCTGTTTGGGAACCGCCTATAGTTGTTCTAGCATGGAAGATATTGGAAATTCTCATTCGTTTTCGTTGACAGGAAAAGCATGCCTCCCAAAATGTTTTTATCTCTTTAATTTCAGCTTTGAGCTCTGGCACATTTGATAAATCTCTGCTTCCCTCTGTGAAGGGCCTATCTATTTACTTTTATGCAATTTTATTTTTCTTGAGTCTCCATCTTCTCTTACAAAAGCACCAACTAGGGAACACTATAGTCATACTTGTGCATTGGATGTAGCTAATATTGGAGTGTGTTTCATGAATGGATCAATGATTGAGCATGATGGGCGAGGGATAACTTTCTTTAGCGTTGATATTTTGAAAGACATGGTTTCTTGTTAGCATGCTTGAGTATTTATGTTTTCATGTCAGACTATTGCTTTGAATCATATAAGTCCAATATCCAGGCTACAACAAAAAACACAATACGTGATGAATATGTTAGGCAGCATTCCACATCAAAAATTCTGTTTTTATCATTTACCTACTCGAGAACGAGCAGGAATTAAGCTTGGGGATGCTAATACGTCTCCAACGTATCTATAATTTTTGATTGTTCCATGCTGTCATAATATCAATCTTGGATGTTTTTATAATCATTTACAACAATTTTATATCATTTTTGGAGACTAACCTATTAACCAAGTGCCTAGTGACAGTTGTTGTTTTCTGCCCTGTTTTTGTTTCACAGAAAATCAATATCAAACAAAGTCCAAATACAGTGAAACTTTTTGGAGATTTTTTCTTGGGCATGAAGAATACTGGAAGCTTCGGGAGGAGGCCAGAAGACCTTGGTGGGCCCCACGAGCCACCAGGGCGCGCCTGGGGGGGGCCAGGCGCGCCCTGGTGCCTCGTGGGCCCCACCAAGCCCCGTTTGACCTAATTCCAGCACTATAAATTCCCAAAAAATCTGAAACCCTCAGGAGAGTCCACAAAATACTTTTTCTGCCGCTGCAAGTTTCTGTTCCAGAGAGATCCCATCTTGGGTCCTTCTCCGGTAATCTGCCGAAGGGGGAATCGATCACGGAGGGGTTCTACATCAACCTTGCTGCCCTTCCGATGATGCGTGAGTAGTTTACCACAGACCTACGGGTCCATAGGCAGTAGCTACATCGCTTCTTCTCTCTTTTTGTTCTTCAATACAATGTTCTCCTTGATGTTCTTGGAGATCTATCCGATGTAATCTCTTTTTGCGGTGTGTTTGTTGGGATCCGATGAATTGTGAGTTTATGATCAGATTATCCATGAATATTATTTGAGTATTTTCTGGTCTCTTTTATGCATGATTATTATAGCCTCGTATTTCTTCTCTGATCTATTGATTTGGTTTGGCCAACTAAGTTGATTTATCTTGCAATGGGAAGAGGTGCTTTGTAGTGGGTTCGAGCTTGCGGTGCTCAATCCCAGTGACAGAAAGGGACATGACACGTATGTATCGTTGCTACTAAGGGTAAAAAGATGGGATCTATTCATTGGGTTTATTAATTCGTGAGTTTGTCTTGTCTACATCATGTCATCGTTCCTAAGGCATTACTCCGTTCTTATGGACTTAATACACTAGATGCATGCTGGATAGCCCATCGATGTGTGGAGTAATAGTAGTAGATGCAGGCAGGAGTCGGTCTACTAATCTTGGACGTGATGCCTATATACATGATCATTGCCTTGGATATCGTCATGATTATTTGCTTTTCTATAAATTGCCCAACAGTAATTTGTCTACCCACCGTATGCTATTTTCTCGAGAGAAGCCTCTAGTGAAACTTATGGCCCCCGGGTCTTATCAAAATCATATTACTAAAACCCTAAAAATGTTGCTGCCATTTTCCTTTCTTTATTTTATTTAGTATTTTTGCTGCAATTTATCAATCTATCAAATACAATTTAATCTTGCAGTCTTACCGCCAAGGGATTGACAACCCCTTGTTTGTGTTGGGTGCAAGGATTTGTTGTTTGTGTGCAGGTGCTGTTAACGAGGTGCTGTGTGATTCTCCTACTAGTTCGATAACCTTGGTTTCATAATCGAGGGAAATACTTATCTCTATTGTGCTGCATCATCCCTTCCTCTTCGGGGAAAATACCAACTCAAGCTACAAGTAGCACTAAACAGCAAGCAAAGCAAAGACTCATATAATACACGACGCTTCAAGCAAAACACATATCATGTGACGAATAAA
The DNA here is from genome assembly GCA_039707655.1 of Elymus sibiricus. Classification (NCBI taxonomy): domain Eukaryota; kingdom Viridiplantae; phylum Streptophyta; class Magnoliopsida; order Poales; family Poaceae; genus Elymus; species Elymus sibiricus. Next base: position 61,335,558 of record CM077674.1, on the reverse strand, counting down.
AATATAGCTCCAAGTAAAATTACCGATGGTTGTTAGAAGAAAGAGGGGATGCCTTCCGGGGCATCCCCAAGCTTAGACGCTTGTGTCTTCCTAGAATATTACCTTGGGGTGCCTCGGGCATCCCCAAGCTTAGTCTTTTGCTACTCCTTATTCCTTCATCCATCGTACTCTCACCCAAAACTTGAAAACTTCAATCACACAAAACTCAACAAAACCTTCGTGAGATCCGTTAGTATAACAAAATAAATCACCACTTTAAGTACTGTTGCAAACCCATTCATATTTTATTTTTGCATTGTACCTACTGTATTCTAACTTCTCCATGGCTTATACCCCCCGATACAATCCATAGTTTCATCAAAACAAGCAAGCAACACATCAAAAACAGAATCTGTCAAAAACAGAAAAGTCTGTAGCAATCTATTTAGAAGCCATACTTCTGTAACTCCAAAAATTATGAAAAATTAGGACAACGTGGGAAATTCATATACCAATACTTTGTAAAAAATTCAGAATTTTTTCATGCTCCAGTACAGAAACAAATTTTCTGTACCGGATGCAAAAGTTTCTGTTTTCCAAACAGCATCAATCATACTATGTTCCAAATCATCCCAAAGGTTCTACTTGGCACAAACACTAATTAAAAACACAAAACACACTCATAACAGTAGGAAAACACACAATAACATAAAAAAACGAAAATTTATTTTATTCATTGGGTTGCCTCCCAACAAGCGCTATTGTTTTATGCCCCTAGCTAGGCATAATGCATAGTTTCAAGTATTGTCATCCTTCAAGTTGATTCCATAAGTGGCCCTCATAATGGATTCATATGGTGCTTTAATTCTTTTTCTAGGGAAATTCTCCATACATTTCTTTAGTGGAAATTGAAATTTTATATTCCCTTCTTTCATATCAATAACGGTACCTATAGTTCGTAAGAACGGTCTACCAAGTATTATGGGGCAAGAAGGATTGCAATCAATATCAAGTACAATAAAATCAACGGGCACATAATTCCTATTTGCAAGAATAAGAACATCATTAATTCTACCCAAAGGCTTTTTAATAGTAGAATCCGCAAGATGCAAATTAAGAGAACATTCATCCATATCGGTAAAGCCTAACACATCACATAGAGATTTTGGAATTGTGGAAACACTAGCACCCAAATCACATAAAGCATTGCACTCATAATTTTTAATTTTAACTTTAATGGTGGGTTCCCATTCATCATGTAATTTTCTAGGACTTGAAATCTCTAGTTCAAGTTTTTCTTCTAACGCTTTCATTAATACTTCTACGATGTGTTTAGTAAAAGCCTTATTTTTCTCATAAGCGTTGGGTGAATTTAGCATGGATTGTAACAAAGAAATGCACTCAATCAAAGAACAATTATCATAATTAAAATCTTTGTAATCCAAGAGAGTGGGCACATTGCTGTTTAAAGTTTTTACCTCTCCAAACCCACTTTTTTCAATTTTCTTATCAAGATTGTCACCCTCTGAATTATGGGGATCCCTACTAATTAAAGTTGACTCTTGTTCAGTCCCCTTTTCATCAAGTTTTGTATTTCTAAATAAAGAATCAATAGGTGAAACACCAATCTTTTTAATTTCTACATCATTACTACGATAAAAATCGGGAGGGATCGCTTTTTCTAAAAATTCTCGTTTAGCTCTTAGCATAGGGGTTCTTTTCTTACTCTCATCCATGGAGACATAAAAAGATTTAATTGATTCAATAATATCAATTTTAGGTGGCAAAATTTTTGTCTTAAGATTTTCCACATCATGAGTAATTCTATCAATGCTCCTAGACATATCATCAAGTTTACTCAATTTTTCTTCTACCGTAGCATTGAAAACTTTTTGAGCACTAATAAATTCTTTAATATTACTTTCAATATCAGAAGGTATCCTATTATTATTGTAGGAATTACCTTAAGGATTGCCATAATTATTAGAGGAATTTCCAGGAAACGGTGTAGCATTGAAATTACCTCTATAAGCATTATTACCAAAATTGTTCCGTGAGACAAAATTCACATCTACGGGATCATTATTTTGCTCAATCAAAGTAGACAAAGTCACATCATTAGGATCAATAGGAGCATTTTTGCTAGCAACCAAATTCATAAGAGCATCAACTTTATCACTCAGAGTATTAATTTCTTCAACGGAATTCACTTTTTTACTAGTAGGAATTCTTTCAGTATGCCATTGTGAATAATTATCCGTAATATTATCAAGCAATTTAGTAGCTTCTCCCAAAGTAATTTCCAAAAAAGTACCACCCGCGGCGGAATCTAAAAGATTTCTAGAGACAAAATTCAACCCCGCATAAATTTTTTGTATGATCATCCATAAATTTAAGCCATGAGTAGGGCAATTTCTTATCATTAATTTCATTCTCTCCCAAGATTGGGAAACATGTTCATGATCAAGTTGCTTAAAATTCATAATTTGATTTCTAAGAGAAATAATTTAGTAATAAAAGCATCTTTACACCTGTCCCAAGAATCGATACTATTTCGTGGTAAAGATGAAAACCAAATTTTAGCACGATCCCGCAATGAGAACGGTAATAACTTTAATTTCACAATATCATTATCCACATCTTTTTTCTTTTGCATGTCACACAATTCTACGAAAGTGTTAAGATGGGATGCAGCATCTTCATTAGGACTACCAGAAAATTGTTCTTTCATAACAAGATTTAGCAAAGCAGCATTAATATCACAAGTCTCCGCACTAGTGGCGGGAGGAGCAATCGGAGTACTAATAAAATAATTATTATTAGTATTGGAAAAATCACACAATTTTTTATTTTCTTGAGACATCGTGACTACGCAAACAAGATAGCAAGCAAACAAAAAGGCAAATAGAAAAACACGCAAAAAGGCAAACGAAAAATATTTTTGTATTTTTCTAAAAACGTTTTAGAAGTGGGGGAGATGAAAACGAGAGGCAAATGGCAAATAAAGTAAATGCAAGGAGATGAGTGTTTGTGCAAAGGTACTTGAAAGATGTTGATGATGTCTCCCCCCCAACGGCGCCAGAAATTCTTCCTGCTACATGTAGCTTGCGTTGGTTTTTCCCCGAAGAGGAAGCGATGATGCAGCACAGTAGATATAAGTATTTCCCTCGATTATGAAACCAAGGTTATCGAACCAGTAGGAGAATCACGCAACACCTCGTTAACAGTACCTGCACACAAGCAACAAATCCTTGCACCCAACTCAAACGAGAGGTTGTCAATCCCTCGGCGGTAAGATTGCAAGATTAAATTGTATTTGATAGATTGATAGATTGCAGCAAAAATACTAAATAAAATAAATAAAATAAAATGGCAGCAATATTTTTAGGGTTTTAGTAATATGATTTTGATAGACCCGGGGGCCATAGTTTTCACTAGAGGCTTCTCTCATAGAAAATAGCATACGGTGGGTAGACAAATTACTGTTTGGCAATTGATAGAAAAGCAAATAATCATGACGATATCCAAGGCAATGATCATATATATAGGCATCAAGTCCAAGATTAGTAGACCGACTCCTGCCTGCATCTACTACTATTACTCCACACATCGACCGCTATCCCGCTTCCATCTAGTGTATTAAGTCCATAAAGGAACGGAGTAATGCCTTAAGAATGATGAGATGATGTACACAAGAAAAACTCACAAATTAATAAACCCAATGAATAGATCCCATCTTTTTACCCTTAGTAGCAACGATACATACGTGTCATGTCCCCTTCTGTCACTGGGATTGAGCACTGCAAGATCGAACCCACTACAAAGCACCTCTCCCCATGGCAAGATAAATCAACTTAGTTGGCCAAACCAAATCAATAGATCGGAGAAGAAATACGAGGCTATAACAATCATGCATAAAAGAGACCAGCAAAAGACTCAAATATTTTCATGGATAATCTGATCATAAACTCACAATTCATCGGATCCCAACAAACACACCGCAAAAAGTGATTACATCGGATAGATCTCCAAGAACACCGAGGAGAACATTGTATCGAAGATCAAAGAGAGAGAAGAAGCCATCTAGCTACTAACTATGGACCCGAAGGTCTGTGGTGAGCTACTCACGCATCATCGGAGAGGCGGCAAGGTTGATGTAGAGCCCCTCCGTGATCGATTCCCCCTCCGGCAGATTACCGAAGAAGGCCTCCAGATGGGATCTGTCTGGAACAGAAACTTGCGGCGGCAGAAAAAGTATATCATGGACTCTCCTGAGGGTTTCTGATTTTTCCTGAATTTATAGTGCTGGAATTAGGTCAAACGGAGCTGGGGTGGGCCCATGAGGTACCAGGGCACTCCACACCCCTGGGGCGCGCCCTGGTGCCTCGTGGCCCACCTCTTCTTCTTCTGGCCCTCTCCCGAAGCTTCCAGTGTTTATCTTCATCAATAAAAAATCACCAAAAAGTTTTGTTGCGTTTGGACTTCGTTTGGTATTGATTTTCTGTAAAACAAAAACAGGGCAGAAAACAGCAACTGGCACTGGGCACTGAGTTAATAGGTTAGTCCCAAAAAATGATGTATAATTGCTGTAAATGATTATAAAAACATCCAAGATTGATATTATAACAGCATGGAACAATCAAAAATTATAGATACGTTGGAGACGTATCAGATATGCTTATATATATTTCAAGAACGTCAAGTTTTCTCTCTATGCGTTGAAATTTTTGAAGCTATACTAGTTTTGCCTTCCTATGCTAGTTAATTCTTGCTCCAATAAATTGTTTGATTATAAAATTCTTATGGATAGGAAGTGGATTAGACTTAAATGTGCTTGTCATATGCGTCATGATGCTCCCATTGTGTTTCAATTCCTTACTTTTATGCCAGCATCATTAGAATCGTCATGCCTAGCTAAAAAGGCATTAAAGAAAAGCGCTTGTTGGGAGACAACCCAATATTTACCCCTACTGTTTTTGTGTGTTCACAAGATTAAGTTACTGTAGTAATCATGTTTTATGTCTTTTATTTCAATAATGTGCCAAGTAAAGCCTTTAGGATAGTGTGGATATTTCTTGATTTGATTCTGCGCAAAAACAGAAACTTTTGCATCCAGTGTATGAATTTACAGATTTTACTGGTGTGTCAAAATATTCTGAAATATTTACACGGTATTACCATACAAATTTCCTACGTTGTCCTAATTTTTCAAAAAATTTAGAGTTACAGAAGTATGGTTCTAGTTCAGATCATTACAGACTGTTCTGTTTTTGACAGATTCTGTTTTCAACGAATAGTTTGCTTATTTTATAGTTTCTATGGCTTATATTGGTCAATATAAATTGTAGAAATGATAGAGTACAGTAGGAATTATGTGGGAACAATTATGAATCTTAACTTGACAGTACCAAAGTGAATGATTTGCTCTTTATCATACTAACCTATCTCATGAGTTCCGTTAAGTTTTGTGTGATTGAAGTTTTCAAGTTTTGGGTGAGATATCGATATGAGGAGAATAAGGAGTGGCAGGACCCTAAGCTTGGGGATGCCCAAGGCACCCCAAGGTAATATCCAAGGAAGACTCAAGCGTCCAAGCTTGGGGATGCCCCAGAAGGCATCCCCTCTTTTGTCTTCAACATTATCGGTAACCGCACTTGGAACTATATTTTTATTCGTCACATGATATGAATTTTGCTTGGAGCATCATTTTATTTTAATTGGAATTGCTTTCTGCTATTTAGAATCATGTTTTGTATCTTGTGTTTCAATAAAAGTGTCAAGTATAGCCTTTACCATGCTTAGTTTGCAAGTTCATGAGTTGTTGTTTCAAAATAGAAAGTTTGTTGATATTGCTTGAATATCCCTGAAAAGTCAGAAAGTGATAAAATCTTGAAATTTTGACACAGTAAGTTATGATAGATTTTCTACAGTGTGGTAATTTTTCAGAATTTTTTGAGTTATATAAGTATGGATTCTTATTCATCCTTTACAGACTGTTCTGTTTAGAAAGATTGCTATTATATTTGCATTGTTTGCATATGTTTGCTTGTTTAATATTTCTATTAGTGGATGGGAGTATTAAATATGCAGAGGCATTTAGTATGCAATGTTTAATTATAATTTTAGTGATTTGCTACAGTAGAGAATGTCAAGGTTTTGAGTGGATTTATACTAACATATCTCACGAGTTCTTGTCAAGTTTTTTGTGGATGGTGTTTTTAAGATTTAGGAAAACTATTATATGAGAAGAATTAACGAGACACAAGAGTTAAAGCTTGGGGATGCCCAAGGATCCCCAAGTTAATATTCCAAGAAGTCTCAAGCATTCAAGCTTGGGGATGCCCCGGTAGGCATCCCACTTTTCATCATCAACAACTATCGGTTAGTCTCGGTTGAGCCTAAGTTTTTATTTGTTCTGTAACACCCCCTTGTAATAAGCTACAGTAATCCCCTGCTAATGATGCCATGTCACCACTATTACTGTTGCTAATCTCACTTTGATTCAAACACAATACAAATTCAAATTTAAAATAAAGTCAAACAATTCAAGTTTTCAAATGTCAAAACTAAAATGTTCTAATTGTGGCAAACAATTCATAGATAATTATGGTGGAGAAACCACATTTTTATAAAGTATTTAAATGTCCTAAAATAATTAAAACAGCAGCTAAATCAATTCATTAAATGCCTTTTATAATTTACAAAATATCAAACTATTTTATTTGGGAGTGAAACTTTTTGTGGCATTGGACTAAATTGTAACACTAATTTAGGTGCTAATCATATATTATGTAGAACTGAAAATAAAAAGAAACTAAAAATAAAACAGAAAAGAAAAATAAACAAAAAAATAAACAGACCCCCCTACTGGGCCAACCGGCCCAGCCACACGCCCAGGCCGGCCCAGCCGCTCGTCCCTGGCCTATTTGGCCTACCCTCCCCCAACCCCCGAAACCCTAACTCCCAATTCCCCCCCCCCCCCCGATCCCCTCTCTGCTCCCGACGCCGCAGCCGACGCCGCCGCCGTCGCTCATCCCCGACATCGCCTCGCCGCCGCCGTTGCCTCCTCGTCCTCTCCCTCACCGGACCTCCCCGAGCCTTGCCACCCTCTTCTCGCCACGGGAGTGAGATCCCCCCCCCCCCGCCGCTTTCCCCTTCTCCCCGCCATCCCCAACGCGCCCGCGTCCGCGTGCCCTGGCTGCCCCCTGCCCACGTCCGCGCCGTGCCTCCCGCTGCTCGCCGTGTCCCCCTGCTCCCCGTCGCGCTCCGACCGCTGTCGCCTGCTGCCCCGTGCTGCTGCCCGCTGCCTCCCGCGCGCGCCGCCGCGCCTTGCCTCTGCCCGCTCAGCCGCTCGCCGCCCGCTTCTCCTACTGCTGCTGCCGTCCTGGCCTTGCCTCGCCGCGCCGCCTGCCTCACCTGCTGCTGCCGTCCAAGCCCGCCGCCGCCTCGCCGCTCCCCGCGCCGGCCGGCCCTCCCTGGCGCGCGCGTGCGCGTGCCTCGGCCACTGCCAGATGGGGCCAGCCCAGTTAAAAAAAAGGAAAAAAAGAGTTAAAAAATAATAATAATAAATAAATAAATAATTAAAATGATTAATTAATTAATTAACTTAATTAATCTGGTTTAATTAAACAAATTAAACTTAATTAAACTAACCACCTAATTAAACTAATTAATTCTGTTTAATTAAACTGTGTCAATGACAGGAGGGACCCACTGGTCCTGTTGACCAGTCAACGGCCCCGTTGACTGCTGACGTCACCATGATGTCATGCTGACGTCACATTACACTGTTTCGGATAATTCAAATTAAATAATTCCAGAAAATGATTAAAACTTTGAAAATTAATATAAAATAAACCGTAACTCGGATTAAAATAATTTATATATGAAAGTTGCTCAGAAAAATTAGACGATTCCGAATATGCACTCCGTTCATCTGTCACGTGCCTCTATCATAGCGAACATGGATACGTCCCCTCCGTTTCATCTGACCGAAAAATGCCAAACTTCGGGAAAACTTTCCCGGATGTTTTGCTTCTTCGTCTGTATCATCTAGTACTGCGTTAGGTCACACCTAGCACCGCTTATTGCCATGTCATGCATCGTGATGCATCTGTTTGCATTGTATTTATTGTTTCTTCCCCCTCTTCTCTCCGTTAGACACCGAGACTGACGCCGCTGCTACCCAGTACGACTACGGTGTTGACGACCCTTCCTTCTCGACAGAGATTCCAGGCAAGCAAAACCTCCTTGATCATCCAGATATCGCCCACTCTCTCTCTCTCTCTCTCCTATGCTTGCATTAGAATTGCTTCTGTTGTTGCTCCGATAGCTCCTATTCTGATGCATAGCCTGTTTTCGTAGCCTGCTGTTGATACATTACCTGATATCCTATGATGCTTAGATAGGTATGATATGTCCATCAGCTGGCCCTTCACCCTTGTTCGTCTGCCATGCTTGTTATCGGGCCGTGATCACTCTGGGTGATGATCGCGGAAATGCTTACATCATAATATTCATTTACTGTTATGGGGCTAAAGGGCTGGTTGTACCATCTAGTCAGAGATGGACCTGAGTCCCGATAGCTCCCGATGTTAAAGACGGGCCAGCTCCAAGAGTGCCCGCGAGATAATGTAACGAGACAGGTTCAACCCAAGGGTACCCGCGAGTGATATAGTCGGAGCGACAGGGATCATGTTCGTCTTCGTGAGTTACTAAACACGCCTAACGGATTTGGGTATTTGATCTGAGTTGGCCACTGGCCTATACGCACTACCACCACGTGGGATAATCGTTTAATGGGGCCCTCTACGCCGTATGTATCAGCCGAAAGCTCTGTCAGATGTCCAGTTCAGCATTGTGGGCCTGTCGGGCCAGTGCCATCCAGGATGAGGTGGTGCTCGTCCCGGCTCGTCGGATAACGACCCGGAGTGCAAAGGGCGATGGGCCCAAGACCCCTGAGCGCTTAGGATGTAGACCGGCGGGGACCTCTCTGTTAAGCGTAGGTAGGACTGCATCGTGCCGATTACCCGAGGCCGGGCATTACCCATCAAGTGTGTCCAGCCCGATGTAATCGAGCGTGTTGGGTAACAGTAGTGCACCCCTGTAGGGAAGTTATATATTCGAATAGCCGTGTCGACGGTAACAGGACGCTCGGAGTTGTATCCGGATCTGCTACAACACCAAATGGATACTGATACAATGATAAACTTATACTACTGCTCTCGGGATCACTTTCTCGCAGGGTAGTCGAGGAGGGATCTCAGGGCATTACTACAATATGATTGAATATATATATTATCTTGCTCTACTCTCTTCTGATGCTACAAGATTGCTTCAAGATGCTAGTCTTCGATAGGCTAGGCGTTTCCCCCTCTGTTCCAGCATTTCTGCAGTTTAGTCCAAAGATATATCCCCAATCCTTTGATACCGATGCATATTTAGTATAGTTCTGATGTCAGTCTTGCGAGTACTTTGGATGAGTACTCATGGTTGCTTTGCTACTCTTTTTCCCCATACCCGTTTGCTGCGACCAGACGATGAAGCCTCGGAGCCAGCTGCTACCGCCGACGACTGCTACTACACTTTCGATGGTCCCTACTACTACGCTGAGCTCGCCGACCAGGAGTAGTTCGGAGGCCCTAGGCAGGAGGCCTTCGCCTTTTCGATCAGTGTCGCTGTTTGTGCTAGCCTTCTTAAGGCACCCTTGTTTAACTTTTGTGTCTGTACTCAGATACTTGTGCTTCCGCTGATGCTTGTATGACTCGGGCTTATGTATTCGAGCCCTCGAGGCCCGTGGCTTGTAATATAAAGCTTGTATTATTTGATTTTGTGTCTAGAGTTGTGTTGTGATATCTTCCTGTGAGTCCTTAGGCTTGATCGTGTGCATTTGCGTGTATGATTAGTGCACGATTAAGTCGGGGGCGTCACATGTTCACATGATATGTGCTATCCTTGGTGTGTCCTTTTATTTTTGTTTTGTTTGCTGCTTGAATAAAATAGTTATATCTGAAATTTTCAAATGGGAGAGAGTCCTCACATAGCTACTTAATTGTTTGACTACTCATTGATCTTCACTTATAAATTGTTGAATGAATTGACTATCATAAATCTGAAATTATCCATGTTCTAAATGCTTAGTGGTAGTTTCAGATTGGGTTTATAAAGTAAACTCTATTGAAATTTGACAATCACAATATTGGTCATACAAGCAATTCATAAAAGATTAGTATAAGGAAGACTAATTTCACATACAAATATATTATCTTGGATATCTTTTATGATTCTGAATACCCATTAATTATTTTCAAACTTGATCAAATAAGTTGAAGTTGGACAAGGAAGACAACGTAATGAGTTATGTTTGGGTATATTTGCATAGAAGTTATATTGTTATGGATCCTCCAACATGTGATGCTTGTTTATAATCTTTGCTAGACAAAATTTTTGTACTAAGCGGGAATACTGCTTGTGCATCCAATCCTTGAGCCAAGTTTCTTCCACGAGTGTCCACCATATCTACCTATATACGGTATTACCCTGCCGTTCCAAGTAAATTTGCATGTGCCATCTCTAAAACCTTCAAATGAGCATCTGTTTTTGTGCCCGTACCGCTCATGGAGCGATGGGGTGGTCAGTATCTTCCATGTTAAGTGGGTTATTCTCACGACGAGAGTTTATTCACTCGTCTTGCATGAGAGAGGCTGGTATTTGGGATGCCCAGCCCCGTTAAACAAAAACAAAGAAAAATATAATAAAACAAACTCCCCCTGGAAAGTTGATTGTTTGGAGGGCACCTATGAATTAGGCTAGCCATGGCTTGTGTTTGTATGGTAGAGGGGGAGTAAACCTTTACTTTTATGCTTGGGAATCGCCAATAATGTGTTTAGCATGGAAGATATTGAAAACCTTTGTCGTGACGTTGACAGGAAAAGTACACCTCTCAAAATGTAATTATCTCTGTTTTAAGCTTTGAGCTCTGGCACATTAGCAAATCCCTGCTTCCCTCTGCGAAGGGCCTATCTATTTACTTTTCATGTTCAGTCGACTTCTTATTCCATCCTCAATTATTCTCCACTTGGCAAGCATCATGTGGTGGGGAACGATCCAGGCACATATATCCAGTCAAATATATTTGATCATGAATTATTATTGTTGACAATTATCTCTATGGTAAGTAAGTTGGGAGGCGAAACATTAAGCCCCTATCTTCCTCTGTGTTTGATGGATGCTATTTGTTCTAAAAATATGCTTTGAGCACTAGCAATCATAGAAGACTATATGATAATTGAGTATGTGGAGCTCTTAGTTAGACTTTGCTGAAAATAAGATGAATTGAAATTATTTGGTGACTAAGAACATAGGTTGTTAAGTTGCGAGAGAATGCATTGTTTGAACCATATCTTATGAATTGATTGCTACTTTATCATGATGAGTTTATGAGAAAGAGGTGCTGATTATGATGCTAGGAAAAGTGATTGAAATTATTATTGATCAAACTTATGCACTATGCTAGCATTCACACTTCATAAATTATTTCTTTTATCATTTACCTACTCGAGGACGAGCAGGAATTAAGCTTGGGGATGCTGATACGTCTCCAACGTATCTACAATTTATGAAGTATTCATGCCATGTTTACGATAATTTTGTATGGTTTTGGTGCACTTTTATATCATTTTTGGAAACTCACATATTGACCTAGTGCCCAGTGCCAGTTGCTGTTTTCTGCTTGTTTTTGGTTTTCCAGATAATCCATATCAAACGGAGTCCAAATGCCATGAAACTTTTTGGTGATTTTTTCTGGACCATAAGAGACCCCCTAAGCTTCGTGGGAGGATCAGAAGACCCATGAGGCAGTGACAAGACAACACGGCGTGACCCCAGGGGGGAGGGGGCTGTTGTATTGTGGGCCCCTCGTAACTCCTTTTCGCGTGATTCCAACGCTGAGAAATCCTATAATAAGAGAAACCCCCGAAAATTATCCTAGATGAGTTTTTCCGCCGCCGCAAGCCTCTATCCCGAAGCTACCCCAATCGAAGCCCTGTTCCGGCACCCTGCCGGAGGGGGGAAGTGATCACCGGAGGCCATCTTCATCATTCCCGCTGCTTCCATGATGAGGCGGGAGTAGTCCACCCTCGGGGCTGAGGGTATGTACCAGTAGCTATGTGTTTGATCTCTCTCTCTCTCGTGATCTTGATAGGACACGATCTTGATGTACCATGAGCTTTGTTAATATAGAAGAATCATATGGAGTTGTTCCCTCTCTTTGTTGTGATGAATTGAGTCCTATTCCTTGAAGTTCTTTATGTTGGATTGAATGTTATGAATCTGAAATTGTTTGATGCATATCGGATAATTAACTCACGGAGACTCGAGGTGACAATGGGGTTCTCTAGGTGACATTAGAGTTAATTGATATGTATCATATGGTGTTATTGTAGTACGATCTCTAGGGCTGTTTGTGACACTTATAGGGATGGCTCAATAGATTGATCGGAAAGATAACTGTGAGGTGGTTTTGTACCCTACAAACAATTTCATCTTATGTTCTCTGATAGATAGGAACTTTGATATTTCGTTATGTTGGATTGAATATTGGATTTGAGAACACTTGATATATGTCTTGCATGTGGATACCGTAGTGACATTGGGGTATTCTATTGAGTCACTTGATATATGTTTTCGTAATCAACTTGCATATTCCCGTGGTGGCATTAGGGTAATCTAGGCATATAGGTTGATACACGTTTTCGTCCTACTTTCTCCTATAGGAACTTGGGAGTGCTTCTTTGTCGCACATTGAGAGATTGTTATATGATTCAATTATGTTAGCATTGTTGAGAGATTGCACTAGTGAAAGTATGAACCCTAGGCCTTGTTTCTAAGCATTGCAATACCATTTGTGCTCACTTTTATCACTTGCTACCTTGCTGTTTTTATATTTTCAGATTACAAAACCTATATCTACTATCCATACTACACTTGTATAACCATCTCTTCACCGAACTAGTGCACCTATACAATTTACCATTGTATTGGGTGTGTTGGGGACACAAGAGATTTCTTATATTTGATTGCAGGGTTGTTTGAGAGAGACCATCTTCATCCTACACCTCCCACGGATTGATAAACCTTAGGTCATCCACTTGAGGGAAATTTACTGCTGTCCTACAAAACTCTATGCTTGGAGGCCCAACAGAGTCTACAAGAATAAAGTTGCATAGTAGACATCAGTGACTTTCTCACAGACTCCCTGTCTAGTATTCAGCAGATAGATGACCCTATGTGACCTTGTAGGTTCAGTGAAGTATAGACATGATCGGAACACTTTCCGATCAATGATCAATAGCGGAACCGTGGACATCCATATTGAGCCCTATACCCACACGAATGAATATTCGAGTGAACCTGTAGTTTGGCATGTGCTATTCCTGTTGCTTCATGATATGTTACAAACACCCGAGGTGACACTTATCGGCATCCCCGTGGATCAACAACTTGTCCAGTATGCCAGTTACCTCGTTACCGGTTTTGTTCTCTTTTCTCGTTTCCGTGTTCCGGCATCCCTGTGATCAAATCACATTGTGTCTGGCTAGATGCTACTTGTAGCTTGCGTTGGTATTTTCCCCGAAGAGGAGGGGATGATGCAGCACAGTAGAGATAAGTATTTCCCTCGATTATGAAACCAAGGTTATCGAACCAGTAGGAGAATCACGCAACACCTCGTTAACAGTACCTGCACACAAGCAACAAATCCTTGCACCCAACGCAAACGAGAGGTTGTCAATCTCTCGGCGGTAAGATTGCAAGATTAAATTGTATTTGATAGATTGATAGATTGCAGCAAAAATATTAAATAAAATAAATAAAAGAAAATGGCAGCAATATTTTTAGGGTTTTAGTAATATGATTTTGATAGACCCGGGGGCCATAGTTTTCACTAGAGGCTTCTCTCATAGAAAATAGCATACGGTGGGTAGACAAATTACTGTTGGGCAATTGATAGAAAAGCAAATAATCATGACGATATCCAAGGCAATGATCATGTATATAGGCATCACGTCCAAGATTAGTAGACCGACTCCTGCCTGCATCTACTACTATTACTCCACACATCGACCGCTATCCCGCTTCCATCTAGTGTATTATGTCCATAAAGGAATGGACTAATGCCTTAAGAATGATGAGATGATGTAGACAAGACAAACTCACAAATTAATAAACCCAATGAATAGATCCCATCTTTTTACCCTTAGTAGCAACGATACATACGTGTCATGTCCCCTTCTGTCACTGGGATTGAGCGCTGCAAGATCGAACCCACTACAAAGCACCTCTCCCCATCGCAAGATAAATCAACTTAGTTGGCCAAACCAAATCAATAGATCGGAGAAGAAATACGAGGCTATAACAATCATGCATAAAAGAGACCAGCAAAAGACTCAAATATTTTCATGGATAATCTAATCATAAACTCACAATTCATCGGATCCCAACAAACACACCGCAAAAAATGATTACATAGGATAGATCTCCAAGAACACCGAGGAGAACATTGTATTGAAGATCAAAGAGAGAGAAGAAGCCATCTAGCTACTAACTATGGACCCAAAGGTCTGTGGTGAACTACTCACGCATCATCGGAGAGGCAGCAAGGTTGATGTAGAGCCCCTCCATGATCGATTCCCCCTCCGGCAGATTACCGGAGAAGGCCTCCAGATGGGATCTGTCTGGAACAGAAACTTGCGGCGGCGGAAAAAGTCTATCGTGGACTCCCTTGAGGGTTTCTGATTTTTCCTGAATTTATAGTGCTGGAATTAGGTCAAGCGGAGCTGGGGTGGGCCCATGAGGTACCAGGGCACTCCACCCCCCCTGGGGCGCGCCCTGGTGCCTCGTGGCCCACCTCTTCTTCTTCTGACCCTCTCCCGAAGCTTCCAGTGTTTATCTTCATCAATAAAAAATCACCAAAAAGTTTTGTTGCATTTGGACATCGTTTGGTATTGATTTTCTGTAAAACAAAAACAGGGCAGAAAACAACAACTCGCACTGGGCACTGAGTTAATAGGTTAGTCCCAAAAAATGATGTATAATTGTTGTAAATGATTATAAAAACATCCAAGATTGATATTATAACAGCATGGAACAATCAAAAATTATATATACGTTGTAGACGTATCACATATGCTTATATATATTTCAAGAACGTCAAGTTTTCTCTCTATGCGTTGAAATTTTTGAAGCTATACTTGTTTTGCCTTCCTATGCTAGTTAATTCTTGCTCCAATAAATTATTTGCTTATAAAATTCTTATAGATAGGAAGTGGATTAGACTTAAATGTGCTTGTCATATGCTAGATTTTGACACAGGTAGTTATGATAGATTTTCTATAGTGTGGTAATTTTTTAGAATTTTTTGAGTTATATAAGTATGGATTCTTATTCATCCTTTACAGACTGTTCTGTTTAGAAAGATTGCTATTATATTTGCATTGTTTGCATATGTTTGCTTGTTTAATATTTCTATTAGTGGATGGGAGTATTAAATATGCAGAGGCATTTAGTATGCAATGTTTAATTATAATTTTAGTGATTTGCTACAGTAGAGAATGTCAAGGTTTTGAGTGGATTTATACTAACATATCTCACGAGTTCTTGTCAAGTTTTGTGTGGATGAAGTTTTTAAGATTTAGGAAAACTATTATACGAGAAGAATTAACGAGACACAAGAGTTGAAGCTTGGGGATGCCCAAGGATCCCCAAGTTAATATTCCAAGAAGTCTCAAGCATTCACGCTTGGGGATGCCCCGGTAGGCATCCCACTTTTCTTCATCAACAACTATCGGTTAGTCTCTGTTGAGCCTAAGTTTTTATTTGTTCTGTAACACCCCCTTGTAATAAGCTACAGTAATCCCCTGCTAATGATGCCATGTCACCACTATTACTGTTTCTAATCTCACTTTGATTCAAACACAATACAAATTCAAATTTAAAATAAAGTCAAACAATTCAAGTTTTCAAATGTCAAAACTAAAATGTTCTAATTGTGGCAAATAATTCATAGATAATTATGGTGGTGAAACCACATTTTTATAAAGTATTTAAATGTCCTAAAATAATTAAAACAGCAGCTAAATCAATTAATTAAATGCCTTTTATAATTTACAAAATATCAAACTATTTTATTTGGGAGTGAAACTTTTTGTGGCATTGGACTAAATTGTAACACTAATTTAGGTGCTAATCATATATTATGTAGAACTGAAAATAAAAAGAAACTAAAAATAAAACAGAAAAGAAAAATAAACAAAAAAATAAACAGACCCCCCCTACTGGGCCAACCGGCCTAGCCACACGCCCAGGCCGGCCCAGCCGCTCGCCCCTGGCCTATTTGGCCTACCCTCCCCCAACCCCCGAAACCCTAACCCCCAATTCCCCCCCCCCCTGGTCCCCTCTCTGCTCCCGACGCCACAGCCGACGCCGCCGCCGTCGCTCATCCCC
Organism: Elymus sibiricus; assembly: GCA_039707655.1. NCBI lineage: Eukaryota > Viridiplantae > Streptophyta > Magnoliopsida > Poales > Poaceae > Elymus > Elymus sibiricus. The sequence goes on along the minus strand of CM077674.1, from coordinate 61,319,079 downwards.
GACGCCGCCTCGCCGCCGCCGTCGCCTCCTCGTCCTCTCCCTCACCGGACCTCCCCAAGCCTCGCCGCCCTCTTCTCGCCACGGGAGTGAGCTCCCCCCCCCCCCCGCCGCTTTCCCCTTCTCCTCCGCCGTCCCGAAGCCGCCCGCGTCCGCGCGCCCTGGCTGCCCCCTGCCCACGTCCGCGCCATGCCTCCCGCTGCTCGCCGCGTCCCCCTGCTCGTCGTCGCGCTCCGACCGCCGCCGCCTGCTGCCCCGTGCTGCTGCCCGCTGCCTCCCGCGCGCGCCGCCGCGCCTTGCCTCTGCCCGCTCAGCCTCTCGCCGCCCGCTTTTCCTGCTGCTGCTGCCGTCCTGGCCTCGCCTCGTCGCGCCGCCCGCCTCGCTTGTTGTTGTCGTCCAAGTCCGCCGCCGCCTCGCCGCTCCCCGCGCCGGCCGGCCCTCTCTAGCGCGCGCGTGCGCACGTTCACCCATCCCTAGTGGCCGCCTCGGCCACTGCCAGGTGGGGCCAGCCCAGTTAAAAAAAGGAAAAAAGAGTTAAAATAAATATAATAATAATAAATAATTAAAATGATTAATTAATTAATTAGTTAATTAATTAGTAAATTAATTAACTTAATTAATCTGGTTTAATTAAACTGATTAAACTTAATTAATCTAATCACCTAATTAAACTAATTAATTCTGTTTAATTAAACTGTGTCAATGACAGGTGGGACCCACTGGTCATGTTGACCAGTCTACGGCCCCGTTGACTGCTGACGTCACCATGATGTCATGCTGACGTCACAATACACTGTTTCGGATAATTCAAATTAAATAATTCCAGAAAATGATTAAAACTTTGAAAATTAATATAAAATAAACCGTAACTCGGATTAAAATAATTTATATATGAAAGTTGTTCAGAAAAATATGACGATTCCGAATATGCACTCCGTTCGTCTGTCACGTGCCTCTATCATAGCGAACGTGGATCCGTCCCCTCCGTTTCATCTGACCGAAAAATGCCAAACTTTGGGAAAACTTTCCCGGATGTTTTGCTTCTTCGTCTGTATCATCTAGTACTGCGTTAGGTCACACCTAGCACCGCTTATTGCCATGTTATGCATCGTGATGCATCTGTTTGCATTGTATTTATTGTTTCTTCCCCCTCTTCTCTCCGTTAGACACCGAGACTGACGCCGCTGCTACCCAGTACGACTACGGTGTTGACGACCCTTCCTTCTCGGCAGAGATTCCAGGTAAGCAAAACCTCCTTGATCATCCAGATATCGCCCACTCTCTCTCTCTCTCTTATGCTTGCATTAGAATTGCTTCTGTTGTTGCTCCGATAGCTCCTATTCTGATGCATAGCCTGTTTTCGTAGCCTGCTGTTGATACATTACCTGATATCCTATGATGCTTAGATAGGTATGATATGTCCATAAGCTGGCCCTTCACCCTTGTCCGTCTGCCATGCTTGTTATCGGACCGTGATCACTCTGGGTGATGATCGCGGAAATGCTTACATCACTATATTCATTTACTGTTATGGGGCTGAAGGGCTGGTGGTACCATCCAGTCAGAGATGGACCTGAGTCCCGACAGCTCCCGATGTTAAAGACGGGCCGGCTCCATGAGTGCCAGCGACATAATGTAACGAGACGGGTTAAAACCAAGGGTACCCGCGAGTGATATCAAGTCGGAGCGATAGGGATCCTGTTCGTCTTCGCGAGTTACTAAACATGCCTAACGGATTTGGGTATTTGATCTGAGTTGGCCACTGTCCTATATGCACTACCACCACGTGGGATAATGGTTTAATGGGGCCCTCTTCGCCATATGTATCAGCCGAAAACTCTGTCAGATGTCTAGTTCAGCATTGTGGCCCTGTCGGGACAGTGCCATCCAGGATGAGGTGGTTCTCGTCCCGGCTCGTCGCATAACGACCCGGAGTGCAAAGGGCGATAGGCCCAAGACCCCTAAGCGCTTAGGATGTACACCGTCGGGGACCTCTCTGTTGAGCCTAGGTAGGACTGCGTCGTGTCGATTACCCGAGGCCGGGAATTACCCAGCAAGTGTGTCTAGCCAGATGTAATCGAGCGTGTTGGGTAATAGTAGTGCACCCCTACAGAGAAGTTATCTATTCGAATAGCCGTGTCCACGGTAACAGGACGCTCGGAGTTGTATCCGGATCTGCTACAACTACAAATGGATACTGATACAATGATAACCTGATACTACTGCTCTCGGGATCACATTCTCGCAGGGTAGTCGAGGAAGGATCTCAGGGCATTACTACAATATGATTGAATATATATATTATCTTGCTCTACTCTCTTCTGATGCTGCAAGATTGCTTCAAGATGCTAGTCTTCGATAGGCTAGGCCTCTCCCCCTCTGTTCCAGCGTTTCTGTAGTTTAGTCCAAAGATATATCCCCAATCCTTTGATACCGATGCATATTTAGTATAGTTCTGATGTCAGTCTTGCGAGTACTTTGGATGAGTACTCACGGTTGCTTTTCTACTCATTTTCCCCATACCCGTTTGCTGCGACCAGACGATGGAGCCCCGAAGCTAGCTGCTACCGCCGACGACTGCTACTACACTTCCGATGGTCCCTACTACTACGTTGAGCTCGCCGACCAGGAGTAGTTCGGAGGCCCTAGGCAGGAGGCCTTCGCCTTTTCGATCAGTGTCGCTGTTTGTGCTAGCCTTCTTAAGGCACCCTTGTTTAACTTTTGTGTCTGTATTCACATACTTATGCTTCCGCTGATGCTTGTATGACTCGAGCTTATGTATTCGAGCCCTCGAGGCCCCTGGCTTATAATATAGAGCTTGTATTATTTGATTTTGTGTCTAGAGTTGTGTTGTGATATCTTCCCGTGAGTCCTTAGGCTTGATCGTGTGCATTTGCGTGTATGATTAGTGCACGATTAAGTCGGGGGCGTCACAAGTTGGTATCAGAGCCGACTGCCTATAGGAAAACCCCTTTCCAACTCCTTGGTCGAAGTTGAGTCTAGTTTTATAAAAAACTGTTTTATTAACATGGCTGTGTGGCTTACGGGCCCACGTCGCCAGATGGATGGGATTAGGATCTTTTATTCCTCTTCCATACTCTGGGATTCTGATTTCTCTTCTTTTCGGGTTAAAATTTTACTAACTCTAACATTAGGTTCTCGCGATCACATCCACCCGGAGTTCTGAATTTACCCCCCTTTCTTCGAGATGAGGGCCAGGATTCTACTGCACTATGTTCACGGACCGCAGGATTCTTTTATCGAGGACACCCTGCGTCATCCCTTGCAGATTCCTTGCTCCAATAGTTTTCTCCGACGTGATGTAGCCTTTGCTATGTCTCGTTGTTGTATTCCTCACCGCGTGCCTGCGTGCCGCCTAGTTTGTCTAACTACGTGTGTTTTCGAACTCGTGTTGTCCGTTGGTATCCAACTCCGTGGATAGATTTGTATGTCTTTAATGACTACTAATATGTATCTAATGCCCTTCTTGTTCATTACTCATGTTGCCTTATGAAGGACCTCTTACACATGCAGTTGTTCTTGCTAAAATGCCCCTGTTGAATTGGCAGGATGGCTGACGATCCTCCACCTCCGCCCTTTATTGCCGCAATGATGCAGCAGTTTGAGCTGAATCATCAGTTTATGACTAGAGTAATGGACAACTCAGAATACTCAGCAACAGTCTGCCCCAATAACATTACAAGAATTCGTGCGCCTCAACCCATCCATCTTCTAGTTAAAGTTACCCCAAACAGTTACTCCACCAATCCTATGGATGCTGATGATTGGCTTCGTGACATCCTGTTTGAAATGGAGTCCGCTAAAGTTGCCCCTAACAGTTACGTCACCTTTGCGACATTTCACCTGAAAGGTCCAGCTGCTCAATGGTGGGAAAGTCATAGGGGTATGCTGCCTACTGGAACTGTAACCACTTGGCAGGAATTTCAGACAGCCTTCCGTGCATGGCACATTCCTCAAGGTCTGATGGATCAGAAGAAGAAGGAATTCCGCAAACTCACACAGGGCAAGATGACTGTGGATGAATATCAGAGGAAATTCCTCGAATTATCCCGCTATGCTGAAGATGACGTCTGCACTGACGCTCGAAAGCAGGAGAAATTCCGTGAAGGACTGCATCCTGACATAAAGCTCGCACTGGTCTGATTGAGTACCAGGAGTCGCTCAAGCGCACTCATGATGTTGGCTCGTCTTCGGGTCAGCCTGCTCAGAAACGTCAAGTCTGGATTCCGCACAATGTACACCACCGACCAGCTCCAACACCAAGGCCGTCTTATGTTGCACCTCGTCTGCCGCTGCCGCCGAGACAGCTAGCGATTCAGGGTGGACAGCCCAATACTATGGCTATTCCCCATAATGATGGTTTATGCCGCAAGTGTGGTCAGCTAGGGCACCGTGCTGCCAGCTGCCGCCCGACCCAGAAGCAAAGTACAATAGCTCGTCAGCCCAGAAACCATAATGCCAGGCCGCCTGCACTCAGTCGTGGTCATGTTAATCATGTAAAGGTTGAAGAAGCTCGACGAGACCCCAAAATTGTGATGGGTACCCTTCTAGTGAATTCAGTCCCAGCTTCTGTTCTTTTTGATTCAGGAGTGTCACATTCTTTCATCTCTGAAGCGTTTGCACGCAAGCAAGACTTATCATTCAAAAACTTGTACCCTCCACTAATGGTTAGTTCTCCGGGATCCAGATGGGATACCTCGATGATAGCCCACAACAACCACATTGAAATTAGAGGATTACAATTCACTGCTTCACTCATGGCCCTCAAGGTTTCTACCATAGATGTCATTCTGGGCATGAATTGGTTGGGTCCTCATCGAGCCCTGATCGACTGTGCTGCTGAAACAGTTCAGCTCACTCACCCTTCTGGCCAGCCAGTCAAATACTCAGCCCGAACAGTTCAGGATGCCGAGAGCCAGATGTATGCTCTGAATGCTTTGAATGCTTTGTCTCTTGAAGGAATTGAGAACGTTCCAGTCGTTTGGATTTTCCAGACGTCTTTCCAGAAGAACTTCCAGGTATACCCCCTGTTAGAGCTGTCGAGTTCGTCATCGACTTGAAACTAGGCACCACTCCTATTGCCAAGCGCCCGTACAAGATGCCGCCTCATGAACTCCTTGAACTTAAGGAGGAAATCGACAAGTCACTTAAAAAGGGTTTCATCCGCCCCAGTTCTTCTGCTTGGGGAGGACCTTCTCTCTTTGTCAAGAAGAAGGATGGAACGAATCGGTTGGTTCAAGATTACCGACCTATCAACCAAGCAACAATTCAGAACAAGTATCCGCTTCCCAGAATCAACGATTTGTATGATCAGCTTGCTGGTTCCTCAGTATTCTCTAAACTTGATTTGAGATTGGGTTACCATCAGATCCGAGTCCGTAAAGACGACATTCCGAAGACAGCCTTTGTTACTCCCTATGGTTCTTACGAGTACACCGTCATGTCCTTCGGCTTAACCAATGCTCCAACAACTTTATCTCGGTTAATGAACTATATCTTCATGGACTACCTCGACAAATTCTTCGTGGTTTATTTGGATGATATCCTTATATTTTCCAAGAATGAAGAAGAACACGCCGAACATCTTCGGCTTGTACTGGAGAAGCTGCGTGAACATCAACTGTATGCCAAGTATTCCAAGTCTGAGTTCTGGTTATCTAAGGTGACTTATCTCGGCCACGTGATTTCCAAAGATGGCATTGCTGTTAACCCAGAACGAGTTCAGGCTATTCTTGAATGGACTCCTCCTAAGAATGTCAAGCAAGTCAGAAGTTTTCTCTGTCTCGCCAGCTATTGCCGCCATTTCGTCGAGAACTTCTCCAAGATTGCTAAGCCTCTGACTGAGCTGCTTCACAAAGGCGTCAAGTTTGAATGGACAGAAAAATGTCAGGAAAGTTTTCAGACACTCAAAGACAAGCTGACATCTGCCCCAGTGCTTGCTCCTCCAGATTCTCGCAAGGACATCGTCATTTATTGTGACGCATCCCGTCAAGGATTAGGCTGTGTCCTAATGCAAGAGCGCAAGGTGATTGCTTATGGCTCTCGACAGTTGCGTCCTCATGAAGAGAACTATCCAACGCATGATCTCGAACTTGCAGCAGTTATTTATGCATTGAAGTTATGGCGACATTACCTACTTGGTAATCGTTGCGAGATCTACACGGATCATCAAAGTCTGAAGTACTTGTTCACTTAACCATCTCTGAACCTCCGTCAGCAAAGATGGATGGAGGCCATTACAGACTATGATTTGGGTATTTCCTACACCCCTGGCAAGGGTAACGTAATGGCTAATGCTTTGAGCCATAAATCCTACTGTTGTGAACTTGGGGTTCAACTACAGCCACCACTTCTGTATGAAGAGCTTCGAAATCTGAACATCGAGATAGTTCCTCAAGGATATCTAAATACCTTGGTTGTTGAACCAGATCTCGAGCACAACATCAGGACAAGGCAGAAATATGACTCTGAAGTCGAGAAGATTAAGAAATACCTCTCCAAGGGAAATCCTTCATCCTACCATGTTGGTGATGATGGTGCCTTGTTCTTCAAAGGCCGCCTAGTGGTCTCCAGAAAGAGATCAAACTCTCGCTCGGATGTCATGAAAGAAGCCTGACGGTGTCCTGGATTAGGGGGTGCTAACCTAGCCAGCCCGTCTTCTCGGATGGGCCGATGTGCCCCCGTACGTAATGAAGATGGAGTCCGGAGGCCGCAGATGGGAGACGTGATCAGGGCTGTCTCTACCAAAGACTTGCAGTACACTTCAAGATTTCTCCAGCCGCCTTACTCCTAGATACCGACCTTGTAACCCTAGATGCCCTCCCTGGCGTGTATATAAGCCATAGGGTTTAGCCCATAGGGGACATCAACGCAATATCAAACACCTAGCCCTAGAAGTTAGACACATATTACGATCTCGAGGTAGATCAACTCTGTACTCGATACATCTCCATTAATATAAACAAGAGCAGGACGTAGGGTTTTACCTCCATCAAGAGGGCCCGAACCTGGGTAAACATCGTCTCCTTTGTCTCTGTTACCATCGATCCGAGATCCGCAGCTCGGGACCCCCTACCCCGAGGTCTGCCGGTTTTTACACTGACACTGGTGCTTTCATTGAGAGTTCCGCTGCGCGATCACCAGAAGGATTGATGGCTCATCTGCAGATCAACTGTGTCAACAGCTGTGGGGACGTCTACACCCCCGGACAGCTTTTCGTCTTTGGCAGCATGGTATTTTGCACTGACTCGACGGGTCACCTGACCTCTGTCGAGAACTATGCCCCAGGTCGGATCGTGACTTTCGGTGGCCTCGAGTACACTGTGGACTCCCGTGGCGAGCTCGTCTTATCGGGATGGACTCCCGGCCGGATCGGGAGATCGATCGGTTCTGGAGGCTCGACTCCAGAACCGAACTCCGTCACAACGCCCCTTGAGACCTCAGACGCCGTCGCTCTGGCCAGTCTCTCCCCGATTATCAGTCCGGAGATGGATCCGGTACCCACTTCTGAAACTATGCCGGTACCAGAATCGATCCCGGCGCAGAGATCGGATCCACGTTCAGATTCCCCTCGCACCGGAGACGTATCCGGTTACACGCCGGGGCTACTCCAGATCAGCCCTTCCTATGGCGCATCCATGGATCCTGAAGAGCTATCTCAGCTTGATGAGATGCTCAACCGTATCCAGAGCTTGTCCATCTCGGACGGCAAGACTTCGGTTTACAATCAGATCGGACTTAAAGCCGACGACAGGGAAATTTATACCACACCCACCACCCACCTAGTCGCCACAGTCGATGATTTAACAGACGTTTTAGACTACGGCGAACCTTCCGACATGGAGGAAGACGCAGACATTGACACCACCTTGCCCCGGTAAACACGGGCAGGTGGGCCGCCACGTCCACCTACGACGTGTACATGGTGGACACCCCCAAATCCCCTCCAAGACGTCGGCGAAGGCGCCAAAATGGAAATAATGGGGAACCCAGTGGCAATGACGTGACTGCCAACAACAACGACGTGGAGGACGGTGACGCCAACGATCACGAGGAGGACATTCAAGCCTCCCCCGCAAGGAACGGCACACCAGACCGACATCTCGGGGACTCAGACCCTGACGACCTATTCGAAGGGGCCGACGATAACTACATGCCGGAGTCCCAGGAGGATGAGAGCCTCGGCACCGAAGACTACATCGTCCCTGAAGACCCTTTCGAACAAGAACGATTCCGACGACGCCTCGTTGCGACGGCTTGGAGCTTAAAACGCAAGCAGCAGCAGCTGCAGAAAAATACCAACGCACTAAATGAAAAGTGGGTTGAAGTGCTCTCCGCCGAGCAAGATATGGAGAACCGACGCCATAGTGCGAAGAAGTCTTACCCACGCAGGCGCCTCCTACCAGAATTCGATGAAGAGCTCGCTGATGATCTTGATCGCCCCCCTAGAGGCCGGGACAGGCCAAGACGAGAAGACCATGGTGGAAGGCCACCTCCACGCCGTCATGGTAAAGACCCTATGGACCACCTGGATCCTCGCGACGCTAGGCGTCGTATTGAAGAAAATAGGGCTCCTCCTCGGTCCATTTACGGATCAAGGGGACATGCGCCCGCTGGGCCTAACGGCTACGACGCCTGGATGGAAAGGAATGGCCGCGCCCGAGATCAAGCTTACTCACGGCTCTCTCCCGAGATCCGACGAGATCCCCCTCGGTCCTGAGGTCCGGCTCACCCAATCTGCTTCACAGACAGGGTAATGGAACATCAATTCCCGGAAGGGCTTAAGCCCATCAACATAGAGTCGTAAGACGGCACCACGGACCCAGCAGTTTGGATCGAGGACTTCCTCCTACATATACACATGGCTAACGGAGATGATCTCCATGCCATTAAATATCTGCCGCTCAAACTAAAGGGGCCGGCAAGACACTGGCTTAACAGCCTCCCTCCGCATTCCATCGGCAGCTGGGAGGCCCTAGAAGACGCCTTTCGAGCAAACTTCCAGGGCACATATGTCCGACCTCAGCCGTGTCACCCAGCAGCCGGGCGAGTCAACCCAGAAATTCTGGAACAGGTTCCTCACTAAAAAGAACCAGATTATAGATTGTTCCGAAGCCGAGGCCATCACCGCATTTAAAAACAATATCCGAGATGAATGGTTGGCTCGACAACTCGGACAAGATAAACCGAGGACTATGGCAGCCTTGACCTCGCTGATGACTCGCTTTTGCGCGGGAGAAGATAGCTGGCTTGCCCGAAGTACTCACAACTGCGAGGCAGGCACATCGGAAACTCGCGACGCCAATGGAAAGCCAAAGCGCAATAAAAATAAGCGCAGGTATAAAAACGACGGAAGCGACACTGAAGACGCCGCGGTCAACACAGGATTCACCGGACCTAAACTCGGGAAGAAAAGAAAACCCTATAAAGGGAGCAAAGACGGACCTAGCCAGCTTGACAGACTCTTGGACCGCCCATGCGGGATTCAGGGTACCCAGGAAAAACCAGCAACCCACACTAACAGGAACCGCTGGGTGTTTAAGCAAGCCGGCAAGATAGCGGCAGAGGGTCAAAATAAAACCCAACACCGCAGCGACGACAAGGATGAACCTCGGCAGCCCAATAATGGAGGGCAGAAGAAGTTTCCTAATGAGGTAACAGAGGTCAATATGATCTATGCCACCCACATCCCTAAGAGGGAGCGGAAACGTGCACTTCGGGACGTATACACGCTGGAGCCAGTCGCCCCGAAGTATAACCCATGGTCGGCTTACCCGATCACTTTCGACAAGCATGATCATCCGACCAGCATCAGGCATGGCGGATCGGCGGCGCTCGTCCTGGACCCTATTGTCAATGGCTACCATCTAACACGTGTCCTTATGGACGGTGGAAGCAGCCTTAACCTCATTTATGAGGATACAGTTCGGCAGATGGGTATCAACTCATCTCGGATCAAGCTGCGCTCTACCACCTTTAAAGGTGTCATTCCGGGCGTCGAAGCCCGTTGTACGGGAACAAACACCCTAGAGGTAGTCTTTGGTTCGCCCGAGAACTTCAGAAGCGAGGTGTTAATCTTCGATATCGTACCTTTCCGGAGTGGATACCACGCGCTCCTAGGGCGCACAGCCTTTGCGCGCTTCAACGCAGTCCCGCATTATGCCTACCTCAAGCTCAAAATGCCGGGTCCTAATGGCGTCATCACTGTCAATGGTAATACAGAACGATCACTCCGAACAGAGGAACAGACCGCGGCTTTCGCAGCCGAGGTTCAAGCGTCCGAGGAGGCAGCCCGCAGCAATAAACGCTCCGCCCGCTCTTTGAAGTGCGCCAGGGCCGCACAAGTCGACCTCGGACAAGTACCACAGCACCCGAAATACGGATGCGGGCTCCTCGCGCCCCCTCTGTCGGCACTACGTCCCCAGAGTACATAACTTCTTACTCAAAATTCCCTGGGACGCCGAGGAGCCAAAACAATTACCAACTGTCAGGCGCGGATTAACCACGCAAGGGCGAGGCTTAGAGCCCCAGCACAGGCGAGCATCTGTAAAAGAAGCAGCCAAATATGAATACGTCTAGGTGGTTTCAACCACAGAATGACTTCGGTCACACCTCCCTTTGAGGAACTAGGTCAATCAATCACTTAGAGTGCATAAAGGGCCGGAAGGACATCGACCTTCGCAAATTCTTCGTCTTCAATCTGGGCGATCTGGTCAACAGTTCGGAAACGCAGACGTGCGGCAGGCTTCGGTCCGGATCTTTTCAAATCCGTTAGTAATTATCTGACCTGTTTTTTCCTCTTCCTTCTTTACCATCTACATTGTACTATTTTAATTAATCTCGTCACACGATTGATATTATGAAATAAAGAAATTGTACCCCTTTAAGGTCTGTATCGTATTTCTTTATCAGCATAGCTCCTGGACGATGAAGTTCTCTATAAAAGGTGCATTTGTACAACAAAGTCCGATGTATTCGGCGTCTCGGATTTTGGCCTTATATGCATCAGTTTCGAATCTAGATTTCGGTCAATAGTTGGGTTGCACGGCTCCTATGTGTACCCCTTACGTTTCTGATGAATTCGGCTAAGGGTGTAAAGGGAGAACCACTGCGATTGCGCCGACCAGGTCAATTGGCAAGCCGCCTCAGTGGAGAACGCCGAAAACTGACTATCTAGGTATGCGTAAACTGGTCCGCCATCCGGAGACCGCGTCAAGCGATGTGACGATAGAGATCACCCGTGTCAAACAAAGGGCTTCTATTTTTAGCCGAAGTGTGTCCTGGCATAGACCTCGGCCGAACTGGCCGAACACTTCTTAATTTGGGGGCTGGTTATCAACCCCCACAGTCAAACTCCTATGACTAAATGAAAGACATCAAGCCACTATAGTCCGGTTGCCTAGTTCCTATAAGTCACCGACCGCCTCCGGGCACCGAGACGTCGGCTAAGGGTCTAATGTGACTTAAGGAACACCCTTTGTATGACCTACACTGGGGCTGAAGCTGACGACTGGCCACTCTCATTTTAAACAGTCATATGGGAGGAATAATCAAAACTATAAAATAATACGCATGGAATCTTAAAGCCATTCTCAAACAGATAAAGTGTTTACATCATACACTCCGGCATTCCGGAGTACTTAATAAAACAAAGTGTCCTTAGGGCACATGGCCTCGGTGGTCCGAGCTCCCGCCTCCACCTCGGCGAAGAACTGCTCGGCGGTCCGCGGCTTGTCGGCAGGTGGGCCAGCAGCACAAGTCCCCGCATCAACTTTGCAGAAGTGCGTCTTCACGCAAGCATACACCCTCCGAGCCCCTTCGAAGCACGCGGACCTCTTACAGCGATCCACGCATGGTACGGCATCGCAGAGACGAGCAGTCAGGCCGAAGAGACTCCTCGGCATGGCTTCGGCAGGCCACAGAGCGACGCAGAGGTCTTGGAGCGCTGACCTCGTCATGCGGAACAGCTCGACCAGCTGCTTCACTCGATGATTTAGCAGCTGCGCGGACGGCGATCCTGGGAATTGACCCCAAAAGGCCTTCTCTGCCTCATGACCCGCCAGCTGGCCGAAGTATGCCACCGCATCCTCCGCGCTCTGCGGGAGATCCTCGAAGACCTCTGCGGAACGCCATACTTGGGTAGGATCGACATACCCTTTGCCGCCAAACGCACACTGCAGCAGAAATATCTTACCCGAGGCAATTTGCTCCACTTGCTGGAGCACCTCGCGGTCCGCTCGGGCCGAGGTCTTGAGCTCGGAGTGGGCATGTTGAAGCTTCTCGAGCTCCTCTTTTGTCCGCCGCCCCTCCTCCTAAAGTTTGTCGCATGCTTCAGATATGCCCTTTAGGGTCTCCTCGACCTCTAGCACCCTTGCCTGGTGCTTCTCCCCGGCCACCTTCCCGGCGGCCCGCGCCTTCTCGGCTGAGGCGGCAGCAGCTTTCTGCTGCCGCACCTCCTTCCGAGCCCTTTCGAGCTCGGCCTTGAGTGTCTCCAGCTCCGCTATCAAGCATAGTTAAGCCTTAGTTGCTTTCGTTAACATACATTATACCTCTTCATTCGAAATCTAAATGGCAAGTTTCAACTCGCTTACCCTGAGATCGCTCAAGTCTCTGGTTCATCTCCGCCTTCTCTTCGGAGACAGAGTCCGGAACCGACGTCGAAACCTGTAATGGGATAAATCCTTGTTAAAGGGAAAATGGTTTAGACCATTCACACACTCCGGGACAGCTGCTTCGCGTAGCGTCCTGGGGGCTACTCAACAGGCACCCACTTCCTCAAACGACCCCGATGCCGGTTTCTTGAAACCGACTTCGGGCTCGGGGGCTACTCACTCATCACGCCCTTTAGCAGGCTATGCTATTATGTCCTTGGACGAAAATTATAAAATAAACAACTCAAAGCAAACCAAATTCGTAGAAGGCGTACCTTGAAACCTGCTACGAGGTTCTTGAAAACCTCGCGCAGGCCGGCATCTGCGGACCGGTATCCTTCCAGCGCCGTGCCTATCAAGGCACGGTGCTCCTCCTTGAGGGAACAGCCCTTTAGGGCCTCCTCCGCCTCCTCGGCCCACCCCACGCCGATCCATCCTTGGACAGCAGGCTGGGATGGAGGGATGACCTCGGATGAATCCACCCGAGGGGCCTCCGCCTGTGAAGGCGGGACCGAGGTGGACTCCGGCTGGACCAATGACTGGCCCGACCCTTCCTCTGTGACCTCGGGGTGCTCCGACCTCGGGTCTTGTCGGGCCGAGGTTTCGACCTCGGCCATTATCGCCACCTCATCGGCCCCCGCTGTGTTGACTTCGGGGGCCAAGGTGGATATTGCCTCCCCCAGACCGACCTGCGTCGGGGGAGAAGCAGCGGGCTCTGGGGTCCCACTGGCGGATGGCAACCCGCTCGAAGAGCCGCTGGGGATCACCTTCGGCGGACTGCGTACGAAAAGTTGCTTCTGTAAAATTCCCCTTGTTGAAACAATGACTCAAGTAATGGAGACAAGGATAAGCGCTTACCCTTGAGGTGTCGGCTTCTTCCTCCCCGTTGCAAGGGGGTCTTCCTCTGAGTCACCGGAGAGCTCGGCTCTCTCCGACGACTTATGGGCAGCCTCAGATGAGGGCCGCCTCGGCCTCTTCAAGCCCTTCAGCGGCATGCCCACGTCGGCGTCTGTTAACACCGACCTCTTCCCCTTCGGGGGCTGAACTTCCTCCTCTCCTTCCTCGGCGCCGCCATCTTGAGCAGCGGAGGTGTGGGTCTCTTCTGACCGGGTGACCAAGGTCCCCGGGTGCGAGCACTGGCCTTCCCCGCGTGGGACTTCGCCTCTTTGGAAGCCACCACATGTGGCTCCTCGGTCAGAAGTGCCGAGAGCAAGGGAGTTCGAGGCTGTTCCGGCAGTGGGGCAGGGCATCGTACCCCTTGCACCCATGCTAGCCAGTTCTGCAGAATATCAAAATGCGATGATTCAAGTAAAAATTTTTGCCTATGCGTGAAAAATACAAGATTGAAGGGCGGAATCACTCACCGGGGGGGCCTCGTAGCTGTGTTCGAGGCCGCGGTCCTCCCCTTCCTTGGGGGTCTTGTCCTTGGCCAGCTTCATGAGCTTTGTCCACATGGTGGCCAAGGTGGAGTGGAAGAAGATGTTGATGGTGTCCATGTCCTCGGGCTTCTGAGCCCACATCGGAGTAGCCCGAAGTTGGAGGGGGAAGATACGGTGGTTGAGCATGCCATTGATGACGTCGGCCAGCTCCGCCTTTCCCGTGGTGGTCCACCACAGGATCCTCTCGATCAAAGTCTCCACCTCTTCAGGCTTCCCCCAGGCGACGCCCTTTTCCTTCCTAGATTTGAGCTTCTTGGGAGGCCCGACCGAGAAGGCCGGGACCTCGGTTTGACCAGCGGCTAGGGGCTCGGTGATATAGAACCACTCCTTTTGCCACTCCTTCACCGTTTCGATGAAGGTTCCCTTGAACCAGGTGGCCCCCTGGTTCTTGCTGATCATGCCCCCCCCCCCCCCCCGCGCTCCGCGAGTTCGGAGCCACTTGACTTTGGTTTGATTCCGAAGAGCTTCAGCCATAGGCTGAAGTGTGGCTCACAGCGGAGGAAGGCCTCGCAGACTGTTATGAAAGCGGCGAGGTGGAGAATGGAATTGGGGGCTAGGTGATGGAAATCTAACCCGTAGTAAAACATGATCCCGCACAAGAAAGGGAGCAGCGGGAACCCCAGGCCTCGGATGAGGTGAGGGACGAAGACCACCCGCTCCCCGGCGTTGGGAGCGGGTACCAGCTCATCGGCCGATGGAGCGCGAGCGGCGATGGCCGGGGCTAGGTACCCCGCGTCGCGCAGTTCGGCGATGGTCGCCGCCGTCACGGTGGAGCCGCCCCAGTGCCCCTTAAGGGTATCAGCCATGGCCGGTGAGGGAGTCGAAGCTTGCGAGAGAGAATGGCATGCGTGCTGGATCTGGGCGCTGGAGCTAGACGAAGCAGCAGCAGCGAGGGAGGAATGGGAGCGTAGGCTATCGCACCGTTCTCCCCTTTGCTTTTATAACCTGTGAAAGGCCAAGAGCCACCCCCCCCCCCCCCCGCTGCGCCGATAAATTCGTTATCATTATCAAAAATGCCATTGAAACATACGAGGGGAAACAAAAATCTTGATGATATCCATAAGAAAGCGGGCACGATCTCTACCTTGACAGGACGTGCCAGTAAAAGGGCCGCCTCGAAATGCGATTTGAGGGGAAGCAGTAACTGCTCGACCTGTCGTGGGGTGAGCCTCTCCGATAAAGCTGTCAGGCCGGACGGGATTGTTCATACCCAAGCAGCAAGCCTTCAAGGCTAAGATACCTACTCACCTCGGGCAGGATACAAGTTCGGTTGGACCACGGATTTTGATACTCTGTTAATCCGAACTGCAAAGTGGAACTCGTCTGTCAAGCCGGAGACTCCGGATCCGAAGTGATGTTTGAAGATCGTCCTCGGCATAGAAGACCAGTTCGGGGCCTACTGACAATGTCCTAGATTAGGGGGTGCAAACCTAGTCGACCCGTCTTCTCGGATGAGCCGATGTGCCCCCGTACATAATCAAGATGGACTCCGGAGGCCGCAGATGGGAGACGTGATCAGGGCTGTCTCTACCGAAGACTTGCAGTACACTTCAAGATTTTTCCAGCCGCCTTACTCCTAGATACCTACCTTGTAACCCTAGATGCCCTCCCTGGCGTGTATATAAGCCATAGGGTTTAGCCCGTAGGGGACATCAACGCAATATCAAACACCTAGCCCTAGAAGTTAGACACATATTACGATCTCGAGGTAGATCAACTCTGTACTCGATACATCTCCATTAATATAAACAAGAGCAGGACGTAGGGTTTTACCTTCATCAAGAGGGCCCGAACCTGGGTAAACATCGTCTCCTTTGTCTCTGTTACCATCGATCCGAGATCCGCAGCTCGGGACCCCCTACCCCGAGGTCTGCCGGTTTTTACACCGACAAACCCCATGACACACCTTTGTCTATTCACCCGGGTTGTACTAAGATGTACCAAGACATTCGTCAACGGTACTGGTGGCCTGATATGAAGCAAGACATTGCTCGATATGTTGCTAAGTGTGACGTTTGCCGTCGCATCAAAGCAGAACATCAAAGGCCTGCTGGAACTCTGCAACCCCTTAATATTCCTGAATGGAAATGGGACAAAGTCGAAATGGATTTCCTTACTGGTTTTCCCAGATCACAGAAGGGTCATGATGCTATTTTTGTCATCATTGACCGATTCTCAAAGGTTGCTCACTTTCTGCCAGTCAAGGAGACAATCACTGCTAGTCAGTTAGCACACTTGTATGTTTCCAGAATCATGTCACTCCACGGTGTTCCGTTGGAGATCAGTTCAGACCGTGGCAGCCTCTTTACCTCAAGGTTTTGGAACATTTTCCAAGAAGCTATGGGAACTCATCTGTCCTTCAGCACCGCTTTTCAACCTCAGTCCCAGGGACAAGTTGAACAAGTCAATCAAGTGCTGGAAGATATGCTTCGAGCTTGTGTCATCTCATTCGGTAAGAAATGGGAGGAATCTCTCCCGTATGCTGAATTCTCATACAGCAATAGCTACCAAGCTAGTCTAAAGATGGCACCGTTTGAAGTTCTACATGGATGTAAGTGCTGAACTCCTCTGAATTGGTCAGAAACTGGGGAACGGTCACTCTTCGGTCCGGATATTATCCAACAAGCTGAAGAACAAGTCCGCATTGTTCGTGGACATTTGAAAGCTGCTCAGTCTCGTCAGAAGAGCAACTATGATCGCAAACACCAGGTAATGGTTTATCAACCTGGCGAACAAGCTTACCTTCGTGTCACCCCGATGAAGGGCACTCACCGCTTTGGGATCAAGGGTAAGTTAGCTCCTCGCTACATTGGCCCCTTTCGCATTCTCGCAAGACGAGGAGAAGTTTCATATCAATTGCAATTGCCGCCGAACCTCTCTCAAGTTCATGATGTCTTCCATGTGTCGCAACTCCGTCGCTGCTTCAAGGATCCTATCCGAGCAGTGGATCATGAAATACTTGAGCTTCAAGAGGATCTTTCTTATCAAGAGTATCCGATCCGCATTCTTGATCAAGCTGAACGTCAAACCCGTCAGAAGGCAATCAAGTTCCTTAAAGTTCAGTGGTCGAATCATTCTGAAGATGAAGCCACTTGGGAACGCGAAGATCATCTTCGCGATGAATACCCCGATCTCTTTCCGTATACCTCCTGAATTATCGGGACGAGAATTTCTTTTAGAGGAGGAGAGTTGTAACACCCCCTTGTAATAAGCTACAGTAATCCCCTGCTAATGATGCCATGTCACCACTATTACTGTTGCTAATCTCACTTTGATTCAAACACAATTCAAATTCAAATTTAAAATAAAGTCAAACAATTCAAGTTTTCAAATGTCAAAACTAAAATGTTCTAATTGTGGCAAATAATTCATAGATAATTATGGTGGAGAAACCACATTTTTATAAAGTATTTAAATGTCCTAAAATAATTCTAACATCAGCTAAATCAATTAATTAAATGCCTTTTATAATTTACAAAATATCAAACTATTTTATTTGGGAGTGAAACTTTTTGTGGCATTGGACTAAATTGTAACACTAATTTAGGTGCTAATCATATATTCTGTAGAACTGAAAATAAAAAGAAACTAAAATAAAATAGAAAAGAAAAATAAATAAAAGATAAAAACAAAAAAATAAATAGACCCCACCTACTAGGCCAACCGGACCGGCCACACGCCCAGGCCGGCCCAGCCGCTCGCCCCTGGCCTATTTGGCCTACCCTCCCCCCCCCCCCGAAACCCTAACCCCCAATTCCCCCCCCCCCCGATCCCTTCTCTGCTCCCGACGCCGCAGCCGACGCCGCCGCCGTCGCCTCCTCGTCCTCTCCCTCGCCGGACCTCCCCGAGCCTCGCCACCCTCTTCTCGCCACGGGAGTGAGCTCACCCCCCCGCCGCTTTCCCCTTCTCTTCGGCCGTCCCGACGCCGCCCGCGTCCGCGCGCCCTGGCTGCCCCCTGCCCACGTCCGCGCCGTGCCTTCCGCTGCTCGCCGCGTCCCCCTGCTCGCCGTCGCGCTCCGCCCGCTGCCGCCTGCTGCCCCGTGCTGCCGCCCGCTGCCTCCCGTGCGCGCCGCCGCGCCTTGCCTCTCCCCGCTCAGCCGCTCGCCGCCCGCTTCTTCTGCTGCTGCTGCCGTCCTGGCCTCGCCTCGCCTGCTGCTGCCGTCCGAGCCCGCCGCCGCCTCGCCGCTCAGCGCAGGCCGGCCCTCTCTAGCGCGCTCGTGCGCGCGTTCACCCATCCCTAGTGGCCGCCTGGGCCACTGCCAGGTGGGGCCAGCCCAGTTAAAAAAAAGGAAAACAAAGAGTTAAAATAATAATAATAATAATAAATAAATAATTAAAATGATTAATTAATTAATTAATTAGTAAATTAATTAACTTAATTAATCTGGTTTAATTAAACTAATTAAACTTAATTAAACTAACCACCTAATTAAACTAATTAATTCTGTTTAATTAAACTGTGTCAATGACAGGTGGGACCCACTGGTCCTATTGACCAGTCAACGGCCCCGTTGACTGCTGACGTCATCATGATGTCATGCTGACATCACAATACACTGTTTCGGATAATTCAAATTAAATAATTCCAGAAAATGATTAAAACTTTGAAAATTAATATAAAATAAACCGTAACTCGGATTAAAATAATTTATATATGAAAGTTGCTCAGAAAAATATGACAATTCCGAATATGCACTCCGTTCATCTGTCACGTGCCTCTATCATAGCGAACATGGATCCGTCCCCTCCGTTTCATCTGACCAAAAAACGCCAAACTTCGGGAAAACTTTCCCGGATGTTTTCCTTCTTCGTCTGTATCATCTAGTACTGCGTTAGGTCACACCTAGCACCGCTTATTGCCATGTCATGCATCGTGATGCATCTGTTTGCATTGTATTTATTGTTTCTTCCCCCTCTTCTCTCCATTTGACACCGAGACTGATGCCGCTGCTACCCAGTACGACTACGGTGTTGACGACCCTTCCTTCTCGGCAGAGCTTCCAGGCAAGCAAAACCTTCTTGATCATCCAGATATCGCCCACTCTCTCTCTCTCTCTTATGCTTGCATTAGAATTGCTTCTGTTGTTGCTTCGATAGCTCCTATTCTGATGCATAGCCTGTTTTCGTAGCCTGCTGTTGATACATTACCTGATATCCTATGATGCTTAGATAGGTATGATATGTCCATCAGCTGGCCCTTCACCCTTGTCCGTCTTCCATGCTTGTTATCGGGCCGTGATCACTCTGGGTGATGATCGCGGAAATGCTTACATCACTATATTCATTTACTGTTATGGGGCTGAAGGGCTGGTGGTACCATCCAGTCAGAGATGGACCTGAGTCCTGACAGCTCCCGATGTTAAAGACGGGCCGGCTCCAAGAGTGCCCGCGAAATAATGTAACGAGACGGGTTAAACCCAAGGGTACCCGCTAGTGATATCAAGTCGGAGCGACAGGGATCTTGTTCGTCTTCGCGAGTTACTAAACACGCCAAACGGATTTGGGTATTTGATCTGAGTTGGCCACTGGCCTATACGCACTACCACCACGTGGGATAATGGTTTAATGGGGCCCTCTACGCCGTATGTATCAGCCAAAAGCTCTGTCAGATGTCCAGTTTAGCATTGTGGGCCTGTCGGGCCAGTGCCATCCAGGATGAGGTGGTGCTCGTCCCGGCTCGTCGCATAACTACCCGGAGTGCAAAGGGCGATGGGCCCAAGACCCCTGAGCGCTTAGGATGCAGACCGGCGGGGACCTCTCTGTTGAGCCTAGGTAGGACTGCGTCGTGTCGATTACCCGAGGCCGGGCATTACCCAGCAAGTGTGTCCAGCCAGATGTAATCGAGCGTGTTGGGTAACAGTAGTGCACCCCTGCAGGGAAGTTATCTATTCGAATAGCCGTGTCCACGGTAACAGGACGCTCGGAGTTGTATCCGGATCTGCTACAACTACAAATGGATACTGATACAATGATAAACTGATACTACTGCTCTCGGGATCACTTTCTCGCAGGGTAGTCGAGGAAGGATCTCAGGGCATTACTACAATATGATTAAATATATATATTATCTTGCTCTACTCTCTTCTGATGCTGCAAGATTGCCTCAAGATGCTAGTCTTCGATAGGCTAGGCCTTTCCCCCTCTGTTCCAGCATTTCTGTAGTTTAGTCCAAAGATATATCCCCAATCCTTTGATACCGATGCATATTTAGTATAGTTCTGATGTCAGTCTTGCGAGTACTTTGGATGAGTACTCACGGTTGCTTTGCTACTCTTTTTCCCCATACCCATTTGCTGCGACCAGACGATGGAGCCCCGGAGCCAGCTGCTACGGCCGACGACTGCTACTACACTTTCGATGGTCCCTACTACTACCTTGAGCTCGCCGACCAGGAGTAGTTCGGAGGCCCTAGGCAGGAGGCCTTCGCCTTTTCGATCAGTGTCACTGTTTGTGCTAGCCTTCTTAAGGCACCCTTGTTTAACTTTTGTGTCTGTACTCAGATACTTGTGCTTCTTCTGATGCTTGTATGACTCGAGCCTTTGTATTCGAGCCCTCGAGGCCCCTGGCTTGTAATATAATGCATGTATTATTTGATTTTGTGTCTAGAGTTGTGTTGTGATATATTCCCGTGAGTCCTTAGGCTTGATCGTGTGCATTTGCGTGTATGATTAGTGCACGATTAAGTCGGGGGCGTCACATGTTCACATGACATGTGCTATCCTTGGTGTGTCCTTTTATTTTTGTTTTGTTTGCTGCTTGAATAAAATAGTTAGATATGAAATTTTCAAATGGGAGAGAGTCCTCACATAGCTACTTAATTGTTTGACTACTCATTGATCTTCACTTATAAATTGTTGAATGAATTGAATATCATAAATCTTAAATTATCCATGTTCTAAATGCTTAGTGGTAGTTTCACATTGGGTTTATAAAGTAAAGTCTATTGAAATTTGACAATCACAATATTGGTCATACAAGCAATTCATAAAAGATTAGTATAAGGAAGAGTAATTTCACATACAAATATATTATCTTGGATATCTTTTATGATTCTGAATACCCATTAATTATTTTCAAACTTGATCAAATAAGTTGAAGTTGGACAAGGAAGACAACGTAATGAGTTATGTTTGGGTATATTTGCATAGAAGTTATATTGTTATGGATCCTCCAACATGTGATGCTTGTTTATAATCTTTGCTAGCCAAAATTTCTATACTAAGCGGGAATACTGCTTGTGCATCCAATCCTTGAGCCAAGTTTCTTCCATGAGTGTCCACCATATCTACCTATATACGGTATTACCCTGCCGTTCCAAGTAAATTTGCATGTGCCATCTCTAAAACCTTCAAATAAGCATCTGTTTTGTGTGCCCGTACCGCTCATGGAGCGACGAGGCGGTCAGTATCTTCCATATTAAGTGGGTTATTCTCACGACGAGAGTTTATTCACTCGTCTTGCACGAGAGAGGCTGGTATTTGGGATGCCCAGTCCCGTTAAACTAAAACAAAGAAAAATATAATAAAACAAACTCCCCCTGGAAAGTTGATTGTTTGGAGGGCACCTATGAATTCGGCTAGCCATGGCTTGTGTTTGTATGGTGGAGGGGGAGTAAACCTTTACTTTTATGCTTGGGAATCGCCAATAATGTGTTTTGCATGGAAGATATTGAAAACCTTTGTCGTGACGTTGACAGGAAAAGTACACCTCTCAAAATGTAATTATATCTGTTTTAAGCTTTGAGCTCTGGCCCATTAGCAAATCCCTGCTTCCCTCTGCAAAGGGCCTATCTATTTACTTTTCATGTTGAGTCGACTTCTTATTCCAACCTCAATTATTCTCCACTTGGCAAGCATCATGTGGTGGGGAACGATCCAGGCACATATATCCAGTCAAATATATTTGATCATGAATTATTATTGTTGACAATTATCTCTATGGTAAGTAAGTTGGGAGGCGAAACATTAAGCCCCTATCTTCCTCTGTGTTCGATGGATGCTATTTGTTCTAAAAATATGCTTTGAGTACTAGCAATCATAGAAGACTATATGATAATTGAGTATGTGGAGCTCTTAGTTAGACTTTGCTGAAAATAAGATGAATTGAAATTATTTGGTGACTAAGAACATAGGTTGTTAAGTTGCAAGAGAATGCATTGTTTGAACCATATCTTATGAATTGATTGCTACTTTATCATGATGAGTTTATGAGAAAGAGTTGCTAATTATGATGTTAGGAAAAGTGATTGAAATTATTATTGATCAAACTTATGCACTATGCTAGCATTCACACTTCATAAATTATTTCTTTTATCATTTGCCTACTCGAGGACGAGCAGGAATTAAGCTTGGGGATGCTGATACGTCTCCAACGTATCTATAATTTATGAAGTATTCATGCCATGTTTACGATAATTTTGTATGGTTTTGGTGCACTTTTATATCATTTTTGGGAACTAACATATTGACCTAGTGCCCAGTGCCAGTTGCTGTTTTCTGCTTGTTTTTGGTTTTCCAGATAATCCATATCAAACGGAGTCCAAATGCCATGAAACTTTTTGGTGATTTTTTCTGGACCATAAGAGACCCCCTATGCTTCGTGGGAGGATCAGAAGACCCACGAGGCAGTGACAAGACAACACGGTGTGACCCCAGGGGGGGAGGGGCTGTTGTATTGTGGGCCCCTCGTAACTCCTTTTCGTGTGATTCCAACGCTGAAAAATCCTATAAATAGAGAAACCCCCGAAAGTTAACCTAGATGAGTTTTTCCGCCGCCGCAAGCCTCTATCCCGAAGCTACCCCAATCGGAGCCCTGTTCCAGCACCCTGCCAGAGGGGGGAAGTGATCACCGGAGGCCATCTTCATCATCCCCGCTGCTTCCATGATGAGGCGGGAGTAGTCCACCCTCGGGGCTGAGGGTATGTACCAGTAGCTATGTGTTTGATCTCTCTCTCTCTCGTGATCTTGATAGGACACGATCTTGATGTACCATCAGCCTTGTTAATATAGATGAATCATATGGAGTTGTTCCCTCTCTTTGTTGTGATGAATTGAGTCATATTCCTTGTAGTCCTTTATGTTGGATTGAACGTTATGAATCTGAAATTGTTTGATGCATATCGGATAATGAACTCACGGAGACTCGAGGTGACAATGGGGTTCTCTAGGTGACATTAGAGTTGATTGATATGTATCATATGGTGTTATTGTAGTACGATCTCTAGGGCTGGTTGTGACACTTATAGGGATGGCTCAATAGATTGATCGGAAAGATAACTGTGAGGTGGTTTTGTACCCTACAAACAATTTCATCTTATGTTCTCCGATAGATAGGAACTTTGATGTTTCGTTATGTTGGATTGAATATTGGATTTGAGAACACTTGATATATGTCTTGCATGTGGATACCCGTAGTGACATTGGGGTATTCTATTGAGTCACTTGATATATGTTTTGGTAATCAACTTGCAGATTCCCGTGGTGACATTAGGGTAATCTAGGCATATAGGTTGATACACGTTTTCGTCCTACTTTCTCCGATAGGAACTTGGGAGTGATTCTTTGTCGCACATTGAGAGATTGTTATATGATTCAATTATGTTAGCACTGTTGAGAGATTGCACTAGTGAAAGTATGAACCCTAGGCCTTGTTTCTAAGCATTGCAATACCATTTGTGCTCACTTTTATCACTTGCTACCTTGCTGTTTTTATATTTTCAGATTACAAAACCTATATCTACTATCCATACTACACTTGTATCACCATCTCTTCACCGAACTAGTGCACCTATACAATTTACCATTGTATTGGGTGTGTTGGGGACACAAGAGATTTCTTATATTTGATTGCAGGGTTGTTTGAGAGAGACCATCTTCATCCTACACCTCCCACGGATTGATAAACCTTAGGTCATCCACATCAGGGAAATTTACTGCTGTCCTACAAAACTCTGCGCTTGGAGGCCCAACAGAGTCTACAAGAATAAAGTTGCATAGTAGACATCGGTGACTTTCTCTCAGACTCCCTGTCTAGTATTCAGCAGATAGATGACCCTATGTGACTCTGTAGGTTCAGTGAAGTATAGACATGATCGGAACACTTTCCGATCAATGATCAATAGCGGAACCGTGGACATCCATATTGAGCCCTATACCCACACGAATGAATATTCGACTGAACCTGTAGTTTGGCATGTGCTATTCCTGTTGCTTCATGATATGTTACAAACACCCGAGGTGAGACTTATCGGCATCCCCATGGATCAACAACTTGTCCACTATGCCAGTTACCTCGTTACCGGTTTTGTTCTCTTTTCTCGTTTCCGTGTTCCGGCATCCCTGTGATCAAATCACATTGTGTCTGGCTAGATGCTACTTGTAGCTTGCGTTGGTATTTTCCCCGAAGAGGAGGGGATGATGCAGCACAGTAGAGATAAGTATTTCCCTCGATTATGAAACCAAGGTTGTCGAACCAGTAGGAGAATCACACAATACCTCGTTAACAGCACCTGCACACAAACAACAAATCCTTGCACCCAACGCAAACAAGGGGTTGTCAATCCCTTGGCGGTAAGATTGCAAGATTAAATTGTATTTGATAGATTGATAGATTGCAGAAAAAAATACTAAATAAAATAAAGAAAAGAAAATGGCAGCAATATTTTTAGGGTTTTAGTAATATGAGATTGATAAGACCCGGGGGCCATAGGTTTCACTAGAGGCTTCTCTCGAGAAAATAGCATACGGTGTGTAGACAAATTACTGTTGGGCAATTGATAGAAAAGCAAATAATCATGACGATATCCAAGGCAATGATCATGTATATAGGCATCACGTCGAAGATTAGTAGACCGACTCCTGCCTTCATCTACTACTATTACTCCACACATCGATGGGCTATCCAGCATGCATCTAGTGTATTAAGTCCATAAGAACGGAGTAATGCCTTAAGAACGATGACATGATGTAGACAAGACAAACTCATGAATTAATAAACCCAATGAATAGATCCCATCTTGTTACCCTTAGTAGCAATGATACATACGTATCATGTCCCTTTCTGTCACTGGGATTGAGCACCACAAGATCGAACCCACTACAAAGCACCTCTTCCCATTGCAAGACAAATTAACTTAGTTGGCCAAACCAAATCAATAGATCGGAGAAGAAATACGAGGCTATAATAATCATGCATAAAAGAGACCAGCAAAGACTCAAATAATATTCATGGATAATCTAATCATAAACTCACAATTCATCGGATCCCAACAAACACACCGCAAAAAGAGATTACATCGGATAGATCTCCAAGAACATCAAGGAGAACATTGTATTGAAGAACAAAAAGAGAGAAGAAGCCATCTAGCTACTGCCTATGGACCTGTAGATCTGTGGTAAACTACTCACGCATCATCGGAAGGGCAGCAAGGTTGATGTAGAACCCCTCCGTGATCGATTCCCCCTCCGGTAGATTACCGGAGAAGGACCCCAGATGGGATCTCTCTGGAACAGAAACTTGCGGCGGCGGAAAAAGTATTTCGTGGACTCTCCTGAGGGGTTCTGATTTTTTGGGAATTTATAGTGCTGGAATTAGGTCAAACGGGGCTTGGTGGGGCCCATGAGGCACCAGGGCACGTCTGGCCCCCCCAGGCGCGCCCTGGTGGCTCATGGGGCCCACCAAGGTCTTCTAGCCTCCTACCGAAGCTTCCAGTATTCTTCATGCCCAAGAAAAAATCTCCAAAAAGTTTCACTGTATTTGGACTTCGTTTGATATTGATTTTCTGTGAAACAAAAACAGGGCAGAAAACAGCAACTGGCACTGGGCACTAGGTTAATAGGTTAGTCTCCAAAAATGATATAAAATTGTTGTAGATGATTGTAAAAACATCCAAGATTTATATTATAACAGCATGGAACAATCAAAAATTATAGATACGTTGGAGACGTATCACCAGACGATGATGGATACCGTAACACCGAGAGGGCCCAAAGAATATCTCTCCATCGTTGGAGGAGCAAATCCCAATCTTGAGCTATCAAGTCCCTTGTCATACTTTTCCATGAACCCATAAGCAGCCGTAATAGCCACCCTGTTACAGATGCCGTTTAACAAACCCCAAAGTTCACGAAGAAAGTACGAAGGTACTTGATCCTCTCATGGTCTAAGGAATTATGCAAACGTTAACTTTCTCTGTGTTATTAACCATTAACTTGTGACGAATGTATCTCATAGCATAACATCAATTTGGATCGATTCAACACAAGTGTTCTCCTAACAATGTGTCCTCGAAGTTCCCAGCATAGTCATGCCCATGGTCAGGAAAACAGAACCATCATGCAACACTTGAGCTAGTCTTAGAGGCCAGACTAGGAATACATTTTACCATTTATTATTCCACACGTGCATATGAGTTTTCCTCTGAGCCTCGTGGTTATTGCAGACTCGAGAACCATAGCAGTTATAGCACGGAAAATAAACGTAATTACGAACATGGAGATACATAATAACATTTATTATTGACTCTAGGGCATATCTCCTACAATAATGTCTACTGCCATGTAAAGCAGCATGAATAATGCTCAAATCAGGAGCACAAAGTGCACTACAGTCATGCTTGCCAACAATACATCTCCCATTAAAAGTTGCAAAGTAACGAATAGCGGGGAATTGAATACTTCTTATTCTAGCTTGTGTCACTCCTCTATCCTCACCATTGCAAAGACCACTAACAAATGTATCATAATCAGATATCCGTGGTTTGGCAAGCGAACCCCAAAACAGAATTTTGCATGCATCACAAAATTCTTCCAGAGACATACTATAGGAATTCTCATAGAGGTCAAATAAAACTCTAGAATTGGAGGAGTGATATTTAAATTTTTTAGTGAATGTATTAGTGAGATGATAATGCTGGATACACTTATCTGTGAGGAAGGCAGTTAACTCGGCATTCTCAATATATTGATCAAATTCTTCCTTGATGCCGGCACCTGTCATGAATGTATCGCACGGCCACTGGCATGATTTCACCTCGGCACCTCGCACCGAACTTGCTCGTGGCTCATGGTATGCTTGTCGTGCTGAGCCTTGACTCGAGGAGCCTTCTAAGGACTTCCTCCAAGACGAACTCCTCCTGAACAAGTTCATCTTCCTAAGGAAATTTTTGAAATTTTTGGCCACAAAAAGATGTTAACAAAACTTGACAAAATTGATAGCAACAACTCCTACAAGTGTATAGAGGCTATATCAAGCATTCAAACTACTTAGGACCAAATGAATTCAACATGCAAGCTCATTTTCAGTGGCACCAATAGTAGCAAAACATGCAAAATATAATCCACTAAAACAAAAACTAATTGGACCAATGGAGGAGTCACATACCAAGGAGCAATCCCCCAAAACAGTTTCGAAAATGGAGCTCCAAGCAAAGAGATCGAAAATCTCAGTTTTGGGAGCAAGAACATGAGAACCAGAGCTACCACGATTTTTTCTAGAGGAAGAAGAAGCGATGGTGGCTGGACAAAGAGAGTGGAGTCTTGTGGGACCCACAAGAAATCATGGCACGCCCTAGGGGGTAGGCGCACCCTGTTGTCTTGTGGATAACAGGTGCACCCCCCCTGGGGTGTGTCCAGTGCCAAAAATTCTTAAATATTCAATAAAAAATCATGTTAAAATTTTATGACATTTTGAGCACTTTTATTTTTGGGCCATTTTTTAGTGCACGGATAATTCAGAAAACACAATAATCATGGCATTTTACTTTATTAAACAATAAATAACAGAGAGTAAATTAGGATTACAGAAGCTTGCGCTTACGGAATTCATCAACCACATGCCCGTCAAAAAGAATCTATTAATAAGGTTGATTAGGTCTTATTGACAAACCATTTCCAAGTGACATGAAACCGAAGAACTTTTGTATAACACTATGTTACCTCAATAGGGATATGCATCTCCCCAACAATAAGAGTTTGATATTTCATTTCGGGAACCGAAAGAGGAAATTCAAAACCTCCAATAGTGAGTGTCATAATTCTTTCACTAGAGTTGACACTATTCATTTGATGTTGTTTCTTCATAAAATATACAGTATGCTCATTACCATTAACATGAAAAGTGACTTTACTTTTGTTGCAATCAATAACAGCCCCTGCAGTATTCAAAAAGGGTCTACCAAGGATGATCGACATGTTGTAGTCCTCGGGCATATCAAAAATAACAAAGTCTGTCAAGATAGTAAGATTAGCAACAACAACGGGAACATCCTCACAAATACCGATGGGTATAGCAGTTGATTTATCGGCCATTTGCAAAGAGATTTCAGTAGGTGTCAGCTTGTTCAAATCGAGTCTTCTATATAAAGAGAAAGGCATAACACTAACACCGGCTCCTAGATCACACAAAGCAGTTTTGACATAATTACTTTTAATGGAGCATGGCATAGTGGGTATTCCTGGGTATCCTAATTTCTGTGGTACTTTTCCTTTGAATGAATAATTTGCAAGCATGGTAGAAATTTTAGCCTCAGGTATCTTCCTTTTATTAGTAACAATATCTTTCATATATTTAGCATAGCGAGGCATTTTCATAATTTCAGTCAAGGGTGTTCGCAGATACAAAGCTCTAAGCATTTCAACAAAGCGATTAAAAGCCTCTTCACCCTGGTTTTTAAAGCCTTACTAGGAAATGGCATGGGTTTCTGAACCCATGGTTCTCTTTCTTTACCATGTTTCCTAGCAACAAAGTCTCTTTTATCATATCTTTTATTCTTAGGAGGTGGGTCATCAAGCTCAGGTCCAGGTTCAATTTCTATTTCATTATCAGGTTCCTTATTGTTGTCTGGTTGAGTATCAACATGATCATCATTAGCATCATCATTATCATTATCACTAGGTATATGCTCATTACCAGACTGTGTCTCAGCATCAGAAATAGAAACATTATTAGGATTCTCAGAGGGTTTTTCTATAATTGGCTTACTAGGATCATGTAAGGTTTTATCTTTATTATTTTTCTTTTTCTTCTTCCTAGGTGAGCTAGGTGCAGCATCATTAATTCTCTAAGAATCTTGTTCAATTCTTTTAGGATGACCTTCATGATATAGAGGATCCTGAGTCATTTTACCTCCTCTAGTCATTACCCTAACAGCATGATCATTGTTTTTACTATTCATCTCATTAAGCAAATCATTCTGTGATTTAGCAACTTGTTCTAGCTGGTTTTGGACTATAGATGAGTGTTAACACAAGCCTCTAACATGATTAGCAATTCTAAACATCACATCACTCAAGCGTTCAATCATAATAGCATTGCGTTTCAATTGATCACTTATATATTTTATTAAAGTTTTCTTGCTTAACAATGAAATTGTCAAATTCATCCAAACACTGGCTAGGAGATTTATTATAAGGAATATCACCCTCATCAAACCTATGAAGAGAATTTACCTCTACTACTTGTGTCGGGATATCAAGTCCATGTATTTCTTCAATAGGTGGTAGATTTTTAACATCTTCAGATTTAATACCTTTCTCTTTCATAGATTTCTTTGCTTCTTGCATATCTTCAGGACTGAGGAATAGAATACCTCTCTTCTCTGGAGTTGGTTTAGGTGGTGGTTCAGGAAGTGTCCAATCATCAGCATTCCTCAATATATTATTTAATAATTCATGTGCCTGTTCAACAGTTCATTCCCTGAAAACACAACCAGCACAACTATCTAGGTAGTCCCTAGATGCATCGGTTAGTCCATTATAGAAGATATCAAGT
Source organism: Elymus sibiricus (assembly GCA_039707655.1). NCBI lineage: Eukaryota > Viridiplantae > Streptophyta > Magnoliopsida > Poales > Poaceae > Elymus > Elymus sibiricus. The sequence continues at coordinate 61,289,204 of CM077674.1, read as the reverse complement.
ATTTCATGATTCTTAAGAGGATGATCAGGTAAAGCAATAGGTAATTGGCGGAGCCTCCCCCAAGCTTGAGGGAGATGCTCTTCCTTAATTTGCACAAAGTTGTATATTTCCTGTAAGGCAGCTTGTTTCTTATGAGCAGGAAAATATTTTTCAAAGAAGTAGAATATCATACACTGGGGACTACACACACAACCAAGAGCAAGATCACCCTTTAATGAGAAAGGAAATAACTTAAGGACATAGTAATAGCGAATTTTTTCCTCATGAGCGTGCCACGACAATTTCAGATTCATAACCATGAAAAGGATCAGATTCTACCAAAGTAATAAGTTCAGGATCAACGGAGAATTCATAATCCTTATTAGTAACAAAGATAGGAGAGGTTGCAAACTTGGGATCATATTTCATTCTTTCAATCATAGCCTTTTCTTTCAGCTTACTTAATAATTTCTTAAGATCCTCCCTATCATTACAAGCAAGAAATTCTCTAGCAATCTCCCCATCCATAACATAACCCTCAGATACATTAGGCATTTCAACTCTAGTAGATGTGCTAGGAGTAACAGATGATTCATCAATTTCATTAGTTTCACGTTCTCTAGCTTTAGCAATTTGAGCATCAAGAAAATCACCAAGTGGCACAGTTTCATCAAGCAAAGTAGTAGCATCATCGTGAGTATCATCAATAGTAGAAGCAGTGTCTATTACTTGCGATATATTAGATTGAATAATAGGTGGTGGTGTCACAAGTTGACTTAAAACAGAAGGTGAATCAAGTGCAGAACTAGATGGCAGTTCCTTACCTCCCCTCGTCTTAGAGGGTACGATCTTGGTTTTAGTGTCCTTCCAATTCTTCATATTCTTCATAGTGATAAGCAGATGTATAAACCCAAGTGAACTCAATAAATAAAGCTATGCTCCCCAGCAACGGTGCCAGAAAATAGTCTTGATTACCCGCAAGTATAGGGGATCACAACAGTCTTTGAGGGTAGTATTTCACCCAAATTTATTGATTCGACACAAGGGAAGCCAAAGAATATTTATGAGCCTTAGCAGTTGAGTTATCAATTCAACCACACCTGGACAGTTGTTTCTCTGCAGCAAAGTGTTTAGTAGCACAGTAGTATGATAGTTTGATAGCAGTGGTAACAGTAGCAATAGTAACAGTAACAGCCACTACTAGGGAAAACCCTAGTAGTAGCGTAGGTAAAAGTCCTAGCAGTAGCGCTGGGGCCCGCGCTACTACTAGGGTGCTACAGCTAAGTCTTAGCAGTAGCGTGGGTCTTTCCTGCGCTACTTCTAATTCTGATAGCAGTACCGCCCACTTTCACCCCACGCTACTGCTATTTTTGTGTATTTCATTTCATTACATTTTTGCTGTATTTATGCACCGTTATAAATTGTTTATACAGTAGAAATGTAGACGTTGTGGAAGAAACACAGATTAGATTAAAGCGGATGGATCCATCATTGTATCGTCCTACTAATTCAACTTGCTCACTTGGATCCATCCGCTTTAATCTAATCCGCGTTTCTTCCACCCCAATAATATAACAACTCATATCCATAGTCATATATATAATAAGTCATCATCATGTAGCACATAACAAGTTGTAATTAAGGTCTCCTCCTCATCATCATAGTAGTCATATAACAATATAGCACATGATCACAAGTTAACCAACACTAGAGCACAAGTTAAGCAACACTAACTAAATAACTCATCATCATTGTAGCACACGAGAAGTACTAGCTAGATAGGACACCTACTCCTCTCTTTTAGGTAAAATAGCATAAAACATGAGAGGCTCTTCATCTCCATTATGGAGAATAGAGATCCACCTGTCTCCAATTTCTGGTCTGCGCACCACGTTGCTTCCAAGTAGTTCCCTGCACGCATTCATTACATCTCTCCATTTTTTGATTCTGAGGCCTTCGTCTTTTCGAGTAATCTTGTATGGACTGTGGAAAGCCACCGGCAGATTTGGCCATATGCTAACAATTCTCATGTCACCTTCCAAATACATCAGATGAGGCACACAATTTGATGGGACCTCCTATTGAAGAACAAATGAGTAACATAGTTAGCAATGTAGTTTAGCTTAAGAAGAATGTATGCAAAAGATGCACTGGTGACATAATAGAAAAAATCTTACCATGCTATCTCCATGGATGTTACCGTAGTTCAACACGTGGACTAGTGGCACGTATTGAGCATAATTTGGAGGAATTTCATAATTCTCCTTGAAAGTCTCAACATCATTAATAAATGAGACAAGATATTTTTTCTCCGCGCAAGTTAGTTCAGAGCCATAACTGTAGTAGGTTTTGTCTACTACCTTCCGAACATTTCTTGAAGAATGGAAATAAGCTGTCAGCTATTTTTAAATAAACAATATAAATTACTTAACAAATTTATTTGACAAACTCACATAGAGGTAGAATTGGAAGCGTATCCACATCGACCCAAATGTCAATATTATCTTCAATATCATCTTCAGGACGAATATCGAAGGTGACATGCATATCCTCCTGAAATCCATATGCCTTGCATAGTGCTTTCCAATTTGAGCAACCAAAATGGGAGTGGTTTACTGCATTGTATAGCTTAACGGCAAAAGCGTAACCATGTTGCGTCCTTAGGTGAACTATCTTGGTCTCCATATTCTCACGATCTTCGAAATCCAGCTTATCCAAGACATAAGGTCTAGCATGGCAGTGGATGCACTAGTCGAATTGTAAAAAACGGAAATTACACGTTGAAGCAAAGAAGCACAAGTCATGCTTAATTACGAAAAAAATACTTGTCGTCGTTACGAACCGTAAAAACATCGAAGGTCTCGTCGAGCTTGATGGTGAAGCACCGATCGTCTTCTAGGTGAGGCCTATCGCACATACCCCGGTCATCGCCGCAGTAGTCGCACTCAGGGATGCTATCATCGTCAGACATTTCCTATGTTCATAATTCAAAGATTAAAAATCGATCGACGGCAATTACCAGGAAACTCATCACACAGATCACTATTCAGCACGGGTTGACTTTCGGTCCATCGAGTATTCCTTAATAAACTCTCATCTCATGTGGTGTATATGGTGGACACTCCCTCTCTGATATTGCGACCGTCGGTGATGGTCGCTCCTCCTATCATTCCAAAGTGCATTACACCAAAATGTCTAGCACCTTGGAATGAAAGAGAAGCGACCCCCACGACAACACTCGGGATTCTTCCACTCTCATATTTCAACCGTCGGTGATGGTCGCTCCTCCCTTCGTTCCCGAATGCATTACACCAAAATATCTAGCACACGGGAACGAAGGAGAAGCGACCCCCACGACAACAGTCAGGATTCTTCTCTCTCATATATGGAGCAAGGAGCCCCAATAGACTGAAAGTCAACCCGTTACATATATGGAGCAATGACATAAAAAATGGCCTATGTTCTGCCGGAATGTCGATTAATTCCCGTTCCGGCAAATCACGGGCACTCGACATTTCCTATTTTATAGCACAAGTCATGCCAAAATTTTCGGCATGACCTTTGCTAAAAACAGGACAAATCGAGCGCCTGAAATTTGCCGGAACGGAAATGAATCAACATTCCGGCAAAACATAGGCCACTCGGAGGTGTTCCCTGCAAAATCATACACATGTCCAAAGAGACAACCAATATACACATGTCCAAATATCATCATACACATGTCCGAGGAGAAGAGAAGGAGGAGGTTAACTTGTAGCTCACCGACTCGGCCTAGAGGATGTAGAGGAAGCTCCGACGACGATCACTCCAAGGAGACGCGATGCTAAAAAGCCTGCATATTGCACCGAGTGATAAATTTCGATCATGAAATCTCATATAGCATTCTTCGATGACAAAGTAAGAATGACATAAAAATAATTCGCAATATAATTGGCAACAACATTTTTATATTTTATTTGATACCTAAAATATTTAAATGTATTTGGTTAATGTAAATAACTAAAAAAATATTTTCTATTTCAAAAAACCTACATTCTACCTATATCTGCAAACCTACATTCTACAAAAATATTTTCTAATTCAAAAAACCTGCTACATTCTACCTATCTACAAACCTACATTCTAACTATGTACAAACCTACATTCTACCTATCTACAAATATTTTCTACAAACCCTACATTCTACAAACCCTACAAACCCTACAGGAGGGAGGAGAGAGGAGGGAGGCAGGGAGGGAGGGAGGAGGGAGGAAGGGAGGGAGGAAGGGAGGGAGAGAGGAGGGAGAGGCAGGGATCGGAGGAGGGAGGGAGGGAGGGAGGAGGGGAGAGAGAGATATACCGCGGTGGCGGTGGGCGACGGCTGCGGGGGCGACGGTGGCGGTGGGCGACGGCGGCGGCGCAGAGAGAGATCGAGCGAGAGTGTGAGGGGAGAGTGATGAGGGAGAGAGAGGAACCGGCAAGCGGGGGTGGATAAGTTGCGCCTAGCAGTAGCGCCGAGTTAGTGGCCCACGCTACTGCAAAGCGGGGCCCACCAGTTGGCCCAGTGGCCCAGATAGTTGTAGTGGTGGGTAACGGCCCGGCGCTACTGCTATATGTTTAGAAGTAGTGTGGGGTCTATGGGCAACGCTGCTACTACAGGTAGCCCCGGTGGGTAAGGTGGGGACCACTTAGTAGCAGCGTGGCCAGGCAGACCCGCGCTACTGTTATGGCCTTAACGGTAGCGTGGGTTCTGGCCCATCGCTGCTGCTAAGTAGCAGTAGCGCCGGCCGATCACCCCACGCTACTGTTAAGCTTCTACCTATAAGGTATTTCCTAGTAGTGACAGCAGCAGTTTTGTAGTGATTGTAACAGCAGCAGCAACTGTAGTAACTTAGCAAAGATCAATATGAGCAAAGCGTAGGCATTGGATCAGTGATGGATAATTGTGTGGATGACATTCATCATGTAACAGTCACAACCTAGAGCGATACACAATAGCTCCAATTCATCAATTCAATGTAGGCATGTATTCCGTAAATAGTCATACGTGCTTATAATAAGAACTTGCATGACATCTTTTGTCCTACCCTCCTGTGGCAGCGGGGTCCATAAGGAAATCTAAGGGATATTAAGGCCTCCTTTTAATAGAGAACCGGAACAAAGCATTAACACATGGTGAATACATGAATTCCTCATACTACGGTCATCACCGGAGTGAATTCCAATTATTGTCACCTTGGGGACTACGGATCATAACACGTAATAGGTGCATACAACTTGCAAGATAGGATTCAAAGCACACTTATATTCATGAAAACATAATAGGTTCAGATCTGAAATCGTGGCACTCGGGCCCTAGTGACAAGCATTAAGCATAGCAAAGTCATAGCAACATCAATCTCAGAACATAGTGGATACTAGGGATCAAGCCCTAACAAATTGACTCGATTACATGATAAATCTCATCCAACTCCATCACTGTCCAGCAAGCCTACGAAGGAATTACTCACTCCCGGTGGTGAGCATCATCGAATTGTTGATGAAGGATGGTTATTGATGACGACGGCGACGATTCCCCTTCTCTGGAGCCTCGAACGGACTCCAGATCAGCCCTCCCGATGAAGAACATGAGGTGGCGGCGGCTCCGTATCGTAAAACGCGATGAAACTTCTTCTCTATTTTTTTCTCGGGGAAAGTGAATATATATAGCGTTGGAATTAGGTCAGACGGCCGCCTATGGGCCCCACAAGACATCAGGGCGCGCCCTGGGGGGTAGGCGCGCCCTGTTGCCTTGTGGGCAGCAGGTGGGTCCCCTCCAGTTGATTCTTGCGCCAATATTTTTTATTTATTCAATAAAAAAATCTTCAGAAAGTTTCATCCAATTCTGAGAACTTTTATTTCTGCACAAAAACAACACAATGGTAGTTCTGCTGAAATCAGCGTCAGTCCGGGTTAGTTTCATTCAAATCATGCAAATTAGAGTCCAAAACAAGAGCAAAAGTGTTTGGAAAAGTAGATACGTTGGAGACGTATCACATCCCCTAGATCCATACAAACCATGCAAAATAAACCTACGTACTATGACACCCTAGCTACTCTTTGTCGTCGGAGATGTCCACGATGTCGGTGCCGGGCGCAGGGTGGACAGACGCGTAGGAGGGCCCCGGCTCTTCCTCATCCTCCTCCTCATCCATGTACGCAAGCATCTCGTCGACTTCCGCAGCTTGCTCTGCCTCCATCTCCTACCGACGACGGCGTCTGGCCTCCGCATCCGATTCCAAGCGGAGGGAATCGAGGATGGCCTGCTGCTTCGCCTGCAGATCCGCGTCTCCAGCGTGCCCCACATCCTTCTCCAGCTCCTCCTCCTCCTCCTCAACCTCCTCCTCCTCCTCCTCAATCTCATCCACCTCCTCCTCCAAGTCCTCCTCCGGTTCCACCGCATCCGGAGGTAGCCCCGCGGCAATCCAGGCTTCGCGCCTTGCCTGGACCTACTCAAGGAGCTGCAGCCGGCACTCCGGCATTAGATATGGGTAGCTCCTTACCCGGCGGCGTGGGGAATGGCTACTAGTGATGGCGGATGGCGAGTGGAAAGTGGCGGCGGCGACGGACGGGTGGGGGGGGGATGTGGATGGGTAGGGTTTCGGTGCCGACGGTCGGTTTAAATAGCCGGGCAAGGCACTACGCGGCCCGCCGGAGTGGCGTGATACGTCTGCAATGTATCTATAATTTTTGATGTTTTCATGCTATTATATTATCAATCTTATATGCTTTATATGCAATTTTATATCATTTTTGGGAACTAACCTATTAACCTAGTGCCAAGTGTCGGTTGCTGTTTTCTGCTTGTTTTTGGCTTTTCAGGAAATCCCTGTCAAACGGAGTCCAAATGCTATGAAACTTTTTTGTGATTTTTTTGGGACCAGAAGCGACCCTAGAAGCTTTGTGGGAGAACCACAAGCTAGACAAGGAGGCGTCAATGCAACTGGGCGCGCCCAGGGGGGTAGGACGTGCCCAGTTATCTTGTGGGCCCCCTATGGCTCCGATTGACCTAATTCCAACCCTATAAATTAACAAATATTCAAAAACCCCCAAGTGACAAGATGAAATAAGTTCTCCGTCGCCGCAAGCCTCTGTTCTTCCGCGATCCCATCTGGAGGCCTTTTCCGGTAATCTACCGGAAGGGGAATCGATCACGGAGGGCCTCTTCATCACCCTTGCCGCCTCTCCGATGATGTGTGAGTAGTTCCTCACAGGACCTACGGGTCCATAGCAGTAGCTAGATGGCTCTCTCTCTCTCTCTCTTTGATCTTCAATACAATGTTCTCTTCAGAGTTCTATCCGATTGTTCCGATGTAATCTTCTTTTGCGGTGTGTTTGTTGGGATCCGATGAATTATGGGGTTATGATCAGATTATTCATTGAAAGTAATTGAGTTATTTCTGAACTTTATTATGTGTGATTGTTATAGCTATGTAATGCTTTCCGATTTATGAGTTATCTTTGTCCAAGTTGATGAGTAGATCTTCAGTGGAAGTGGTGCATAGTAGTAGGTTCAATCTTGCGGTGTCCTCACCCAGTGACAGAATGGGTAGCGAGGCACGTATTTGTATTGTTGCTACTAAGGGGAAAACAACGGGGTTTAACCATATTGCTTGGTTTTATTCTGTTTACATTATGTCAACTTGCTTAAAGCGTTACTATGTTTGTCATGAACTTATACCATAGATGCATGCTGTCATGAACTTATACCATAGATGCATGCTGGATAGAAATTTATAGAAAGAGGTGGATGTTAGAAACAGGAAACCATGAAAATTCATATGAATGAGAAATAGTATATTCTAGAAAAAGTTAGGGAATTAGTGAGACGTTGTAACAATTTACGAACACTTACAAGCTTTTAGTGAGGGATCCCAAGAAAGTCTAATTGAACATTCTAGGAATTTCAAATAATTTTTGTTTCATAAACTTCCTAATTGAAAAATTAAATGTTTTTGAAACCTTGGTTGTTTTAAAATTTTAGAATATCTTTTTATTGTGCTGCATCATATGGGGAACCACTAGTGCATCATCTGTCAAACCGCTTTGTGCCAAGGTCAAAAAATTTCCATTTTGGAATGTTCAGGGTCAAGTTTGTATGGCTTTAGAGTATCAAGACCAAAATTAGAGAGGCTAATAGTCGAGCGACTAAGACCAAACTTTTTCCCATTAATTAATGAACAGCTATGAGCCTATGAGGAGAACAACTTTCCATGGGCATTAATTAGCCAACACGACAGTGCACCTTAAGGCAAAGAAGAAAGGTGCACCTAAGCCAAATGTTCATGCAATGTGGCTAGCGTGACTAAATAGTCTAGGGATACCTTGCCCGTCGACATGCATGTTGACACCAAACACCTCCCACTCAAGGTATGTACCCTAGAACAACAATTGATGTTGCCAATGGCTGAGCATATGATTACTATGCGACCATTCTCAATGCATCATGTTCCCACGGATCACCATATATGTATCATTCAGTGCCACTTAGTGTTTTGTCACAATCGCGACCGAGCCTACATATCTTTAGTCACATGAAATAGTGTCTTTGTTAACATTGCGAAAACTACAAATCTTTTGGTGAACCATGGATCGATAGCTACTACTGTAACATATATAGGCACACAGTTCAACCGTTGAATGATATTAGACTTGAATGCATCACCGACCATGTGACATTTTTCCAATCTTGTGAAAAGTATATCCCCTAGCTGCAAATACCATCAAATAGCTTCAATTATTGGGCTGGACTTCTGTACTCTGCCAGAGGCAGTATAATTACCACACAATTTCGTCGGCCATAGCCCAATGATTCAACCGACGGGCAACCACCATTAGGATAGTCATAGTGGGGAGTAACTTACAATAGTGTCATGCATATGACACTAGTCTATGTTACTACTTTTATAGTGGGGAGTATCATAGATGTAGTGTCATAGGTTATTGTATTTATTAGCTTGTAGACTCATTTTCTCTTGGAAAGTGTTATGTGATGGTAACATATTATGTTGGGCTTTTTTTTTTCTTTTTTCCCCGCCTACGCATAGCTTTGGTCTTAGATGACTCTGCTATTTGCCGGCCTGTTTTTGTGTGCGTGCGTTGGTGTTGGTTGTGTGCATCCTAACTATGCAGAGGCCGGGTGTGTGATCATTGTGTTTGTATTCTCTTGATGCATGCTCCATTTTGAGTCAATAAAATCTATCCTTTATCGAAAAAATGTTACCACAAACACCCCTCTCCTCATTAACTAATTGCCACATAAGCAAACTTGCATTGAGGTGCGTTGTGTTACTAGCTAAGTTACTCCCACTATGACTAGCCTTAGGGCTCTCCCAATGCAAGTTTCTTAGCATGGTTTCATAGGTGTTTTGCTGATGTGGTATAGTTGTTAATGAAGAGAGAGATGGAGCTTGCATCTTAGCTAACATACAAACCTTGCACATGGCCATAGGCAAAAAAGTTGTTGCACCAATCACATATATGCATGTGGCTCAAATCATTAAATTTAGATATAACTCCTAAAAAATAATGCATTGGGGTAGTTGTCTCTTATGTATTTATACCTCCTATGATAACGTGTTAATACGATGCATTGGGAGAGCCCTTATGCAAAGCCAACTAGGCATATTGATGACATGGCATAGTATTAAATGAATAAAGAGATGAGGCTGGTCACAATGAGAAGTATCATATACTAGAATCATGCGCATGATACTTGTGTATGATACTATCTCCACAGTGCATAGTATCATAACTTAGTATCATAATGACCTCATTTATTGTCATGCATGACACATACTAGTACATCGTTTAATATGATATGGTCAAAGATGCTCTCGGCGTTTTAATATGTACTCGTACTAAGTTATTTATGAGAAATAGACAAGCTTATCTCGTTTCTCCCAATGGTCAAAGAGAAAAAGTGCACACTTGGTAACTTTTATATGGATTCTTTCCCGGTACAATGTATAGCACATATACATTATGATTCCAATGTATGCGTGAATATAATTTTGATTTTTCTTTGTAGCTTGAGAAGTCAAATGGATGATTGCTTGGATACTTGGAGTACTTGGAGGAGTTGATCGATGATATTCTATGGATGCTTATAAAAAGTTTATTCTGTAAAATATTTTATTTTATTAGCAAGTGATGATGCATTCCTAACTGATGATACTTGTTTTGCAATCTAAGGGATTATGCCATTGAAGTAATGTAGTAGTTTTATTTCTACCAGGACGGATTTGAGTAAAGTTGAACCTTTTACTGCCCTATTCAAACCTCATGCTATTAAAAATGATTATATATGGAGGTTATTTTGTTGTGCAAAAACGCATAGAAGCATTCTATGAACCCGTTGTTGGCTTGCAATGCGTAGTTGGCTTTCAATTGCAATGCCTTATCCCTCGGATATACAACCAAAGGATGTGTACATGTAGGAGTACACCTTTGCAACGTAACGCATGGTAAATCCCGGTAGTGATCACAGCAACGCTTATAAGGACTTATGGAAACCCAAATAATCCGTTGTTATAAAGGTACTCCCTCTGTTCGCAAATATAAGATATTTTAACTTTTTTATAAAATCAGATATATGTAGACACGCTTTAGTATATTTGTTCACTCATTTCAGTCCGTATGTAGTCCATATTGAAATATCAAAAACATCTTATATTTGTGAACGGAGGGAGTAGTATTTATGTTGCAGTGAAGAGGGGCGTATAGGCAAAGCTCAGCTGGCTACTGTACGACGAACAGGGACAGAGGATGGACGCAATGGAGCTCAAACCGGAACCACCTCCACGAAGTGGGGGAGGGTATGGAGGTCGTCCTGCCGCTGCTGGGGATGAAGGGGAGGAGCTCAGAACGTGACGGGAAGAGCAGTACGAAACGGGTGAGTTGTGTGGCTGTTTTTTTTTTTTTTATAACTGGCACAGAGCTAGAGTTTTCACTGTCACTGCAAGAAATGTACGGCTAGGATCGATGGACAAACAAGTCCGTTGGCAGAGAAGTCCAAAATCTTTGAGGGGCTTCCCAGCTGTTTAGATACATCCGTATCTAGACAAATCTAAGACAAGTAATATAGATCGGAGGGAGTACCTTTAGATGGGCGCCGCGGGTTGCCGGAATTCAGTGTGCTGCACATGGGCAGTTAATAGATGAGTGATTGTAGCAAGTCAATGCCCGAGTGGGCGAGTAATGGTGATAGCTAGTGGTAGCATTTCTGAATCCAAGTCAATTAAGCTATGAGCCAAGTGGTGCCTAATGGAACCTTCCCTACCTAATTAGCTAGTAACTACAGCTACATACTTGGCTAAGCATACCTGATCTGGATCCATCTCTAGACTGGTACGAAGAAGCCTACGCTTTCTCCAGGCCGGAGGACCGCTCTCCCCATGTCAGTGCCGCCTTTGTATCTGCTCTAATAAATCTCCTGGTTTGCGCTATGAAGCTGCTTTGATTTCTTCGTTTTTCTACTACGCTCTTGTTTTTCTTGAAACAAGTCTACTACGCTCTTGTGATTTCTTCTTTCTTGCGATGATATGACCTTAGAATGTTCATGCCTAGCTATTTTCTCATCAAACCTCATTGTTGAGATTTATCTAGAGACGAGTGTGTGAGTGTGCTGGTCGGGTTTGGAGACCATCCATTACGAATCAAGGTATCTACCGAATTGCCCCAAACTTGGTATTCTTAAGAACAAAGCTCCACGGATCGGTGGGTTGCTCATCAGTGAGTCAAGTTGTGCCTAATGGAACCTTCCCTACTTAATTAGCTAGTAACTCAGCTATATACTTGGCTAAACATACTTGATCTGGATCCATCTCTAGTCAGGTCTGAAGAGGTCTACGCTCGCTTCAGGAAGGAGTACCGGCCGCTCCCTCCAGGTCAGTGATTTCGTAGCTGCTCTCTAATCTCTTGGTTTGCGCTATGAAGCTGCTTTGCTTTCTTTGTCTTTTTACTGTACTTTTGTAACTATTATTTTTGCCATGATATGACGTTGGAAAGTACTTCCTCCGTCTTATAATATAAGATCTTATTACATCCAATATGAGCATATTGGATGTAATAAGATCTTATATTATGGGACGGAGGGAGTAACTATTTTGTAACTACATGCTTATAGCTATGAGGGTGGGCGTTTTGCCCAAGCTTCGTCTTCCAAAAATTAAACCGATCGAGTTGCTGCTGCAGGCCGCCCACGGTTTGTCGCCGAGAGTTGCTGAATGAGTAGCCGGGGTTGCCAGGTCGGCGCGCGCACCACGACCCAGGGTAGTTTTCGACCGGTTTGACGGTCGTTCCGAAATTCGTCCATTTCATTCATGGGCGGTAAAATTAGCAAAATGAAATCCAAAACCTTGACCACGACCCAGGGTCGGTCGACCGGTTTTGAGGGCTGGATCAACATGCATGGGTCGATAGCCAGGAGGTGAAACGCCGCTGGGCGACCACGTCTGGAAGCGGTGCCGAGGGAGAGGAGAGATGAAAGAAAATGGTAGAGTGAGGAGGAGAGCTCACCGTCGCTTGGCGAGTGTGGACGTCCTGAACACTGTCATTGCAATCTCACTAATGACTCGTGTGTGGGGATCCGAGCCTAAAACCATTTTCTTCTGAAGCGAAAGTGGTATATAGAGCAATACGTTGCACTCAAAGTCTTCATAGGCCCATAGTAATCAATTCTCTCAAGACCCGCGTGGGCCACGCCTTGTCTCATGCCCCTCCTTTTTCATCCATGCACCACGTACGTGAGATTTTTTACAGTGGTTGTTGGTAGTGTGGTTGGTAGCTCAGGTGGCCCTGGTAATTTTCTCGTGCATGTGCGTTAAAAAAGTCGTCGGTTTGGTAATAAACACTAAGATGAGGGCCGGTTTGCGTATCACTCTTTGTCTTCTTGATGTAAACAGTTTTGCTAATTGTGGCATCAAGCACACATTGGACGGTCTATAATGCACGACAGAAAAAAAATGGAAAGGTGGAAAAATTGGACTAGAACTAAACAGGCATACAGTCACGTTTTGTTCTGTTTTCACAATGTTTTATTGTTCTCGTAAACTGCTCTCCAACCGTCCGCCGTTTCTTTTTTTGTCTTCCGCTAAGGTATGTTGATGCCCGGTTCAACAGAACAACAACAAGCATGAATTGGGTAGAACGTGATCATTTGGCAACAACACAATGCTTTATTTTGTAGGTGTAAAAGTTGTGCAGAACAGACGTTGTCCTAATAGAGCTGGACTGGGTTGTGCCTCCATTTGGCGTGGGGTGTGATAGGTAAATTATAGCCTGGTAAAAATAGTTACTACATTATATTATAGTATAGCATAGCCCTCCTACCCCAACGGTCTCCCCTCTGGCCAAAAAAGTCGTCGCATGGGTCCGACCGTGGGGTCTGTTGGCTGAGTACGAGCAGGTCTTAACGTGTTGCATGGCTTGGCTTACTATAGGGGGGCTGCTCCTTTCGCATGCATCATTGACTTTGCAAATACCTCTGACACATATGTAGGGTCGTCTCCCCTGTGAATACCTTTGACACACATGTTATACCAGAAAAGAAATCGAAAATTGATGTCTAAGTATGGTTGCGAGGAAACCGAATCTTGAAGCCGGCAGAACCGTGGATAGTCCAGTCCAGCAGTCGCCATGTGCAGACGAGCACTTCCCGTCGCATGGCATCATCGTCACATTCTCCGCTCTCCGTCGCTCGGCAAACTTAACCATCTCTGTACAAATCCAGAACGACCCGGAAAGGTGTGGTTGCTTCCGGGCTTGCAGACACCCCTTATCTAGGCCATAGGGCTCAATTGAGATTCGGTCCCTGATCTGCCCCGGTACAGACCATTTGCAGGCGCAACAGTTTCAGTCCATGGGTTCGACTCTCTAAAGTTTTGGTGCCTGTCGTGTGGTCTGCCGCAAACAGTAGCACAGTCGCTGTACCCACGAGAGAGATTAGGCTTGCTTCATCCTGCCAAAAAATTGGAAAAAAGATTGGAGCGCTCTCTCTCTCTCTCTCTCTTGAAACCTCTCTCCCATGCAACGCTCTCTCTCTTTTGAAAGCTTTCTAAACATGCAACTCTCTCTCTCTCTCTACTCTCTAGCCTCTTTGTTGAAAACTCTCACGTTCACTCACATGCGGCTCTCGCACATGCCGCTCATTTTGGCTTTGGGTCACGGGCGACATGTTGCATAAGTCAACGACCCAGTAGTGTCAGAGGAAGGGAATCTCTCCCGCTTTTGGTAATGTGCAAAGACCTGCAAATCTCAACATGATGGTAGGGCATGGTTCGGATCGCAGGGCATGTGAACCTGCAACTAACTGTGTGGATTTTGGGGTGTACCTAAGCCCGGGAGTAGAAAAGCCGGTCTCATCAAGACCTAGGCCCTCGACATGAGTGCTTTCGATGTTTCATCCACTTTTTTCCATTTTCCAATCTTCTCTCTCCCCCGTACTATCTCTCAGTCTCGGCCATGCTTCGGCTCTAGAGGCGAGCTGCCACGGCCACTCCCGAATCCGTTCTCCGTCGGCCGTTCCCCGCCTCTCATGCATTGCCCCACCGCCGCCCCTCCCTCTTCTGGCCGGACACTGTCCCGTTGCAGCCGACTGTTCCGGCAGCTCCGGACCAAGCTACGGCTCGCAACTACTACACCTTATGGCAGCATGGACCAACAGGCCTTATGTATGTAGGGGGACACCGTTATGCAGCGAGCAGATGAACCACAACTCCGTAGCCGTGAGCTCCAGACGGAAGCAGCAACAACAGCAAGAGTCGGGCCATCACAGCGTGAACGAAGAGGTGGTGCTGGAGCCAAAGTTTTAAATAGCCGGCTAAGCCAAATAGCCGCACCCTGTGAAAACAGCTATAGCCTGGCTATAGCCGGCTATTTAAAAGTTCTAACACTACATAGCTGGGCTAATGCACTTAGCCGCAGCATGTGCCAAAGGCTATAGCGGGGCTATAGCCTGGCTATAGCCGGCTATTTAAAACTATGGCTGGAGCCCTCGCCCATCGTGTCCGTGAAGGCCGACGTGTCTGTGGTGGCCTAGATGAGCCGCGCCGGATTGATTAGCTAGGAATTGAAGTGCCTTCACTTTCGCAGAGAGAGAGAGACCGCGGGAAGCGACGGCGTTGAGCGTCGTCGAGGGAGAGAAGGAAAGAGAGAGAGACCGGGAAGCGGCGGCGTTGAGCATCGTCGACGCTGGGTACGGCCACTTGACAGCGGCGCTCTAGTCGGGTCACCCAACGAGAACAGAGAAAATAACGGACATGAGAGAGAAAGAAGGGGAAGAGAAGGGGGTAGTTGAACTAAGAAAAGATGGGATAGCATATCACGTGCTCCCGAAGCTCGTATGCTCCGATGATACCGGAGCACCAGGGTCGTTGAATCTGAGATCCAATGTATGCGCATTTGGGGAGATTCGGATCACGCAGGTAACTAGGTGACTCCCAAAGGGCAATTTTGCAATTTTGCGGGAGCTCAAGTGACCGTTGTATCTCAAATTCGACAACCCAGGTGCTCCCGTGTCATGATAGCATACAAGCTCCGAGAGCACCTGATATGCTCTCAAAAAGATGGATCTGTGACCGTAATATCTCTCCGTTTCATGAATTCATGTATAGACACAACTATTGGTAACACATACGACAGTTTATCCGTAACTTTCTATTTTTGAATATTAGAAGTGAGCCAAGCTGAGCTGATCGAGTAATGTTTTCTTTCTTCTCATGGAAGAATAGAAAGGCAATCTAGATCTTGCCTAGGGTGACCAGCCTTCCGTTTCCGGTGTCCGGCCGCTCCCGTCCGCTGACGACCTCTTGGTCGTCGGTGGTGAGGGGGTCGCCGGATCTCGCACTATGGATCTGTGTAGCTGTAGGGTTAGTACCAATTTTTGGTAACCGGCCCGTTACCGGAAATTCCGCTGCCCCCCCCCCAAAAAAATTTTGATACTGTTCATATTTTTTTTTTTAGTTTGAATTCAAACGTTAGAAGAAGGTCAAATGACATCGGCTATGGCCTATGGCATAAAATGCAAATACTAAGGCTTGTCGTGATAGACATGCTTGTGTTCTATGTCCGGCGTGGTGGAGGTTTGATTCCTCTCGGCCTCATTGACTTTTTAGCTGCTGGACACGCGACCTGGGGCTCACGTGAATCGTGGTGACCACTAGATCAAGGAACAACTTGTGTATTGCACTCATTAAATATAATATATTTTGATGTTAATAAATTTTGAATTCAATTTTTTTTTGAATATTTTGGACGAAAAAAATCTGAAATTCCTGAGATTTAAACCTTGTCCCTAGCAGATCTCTCAAAAGTTATATTTAAAAACAAAATTTTATTTTAAGGGATTAGACCTTCTTTAGCAGATCTATTTTTTTTTTACTTTTTCTCCCTAAAACGCAGTACCACTTCCCCACTTTTCCTAATGGTTTAGGACGGCCAGATCATAAAAAAGAGGGCCGAAACACACAAGGCGTTAGAAGGCCAGGAAGTAGTTCAATTTTACTGTTCTAAAATGAGCAAGTCTCACAAATACTAAGGAGACGCTCGGCTCCCATCCGCCGTTGCCGCCATCGCCAATCGTCCGCCGCCCCGGTGACCGCAAAAATGGAACCCCTCAATCGGGTTCCAGAGCGTGCACCTGCGGGCGGCTGCAGAGGGCCGCAGCATCGGGCCGCTGCAACGATGTCCCTAGGACGCCGAATATAGGAGCAAGTGGAAGGGCTCCGTCACCACGCCCGGCGTTGCCGTGTTGGCCATTGCCCATAGGCCGCCGCGGCAGAGGGAGCCGTGCCTGGACGATGGGGCACCATGCCGCCGTCAAGGTCCGCACAGCGTCGTGCGCTGTCGGGACGCCTGCCGCTGGAACCAGCGCCTGAGGACGCCGCTGCACCGCGGTTTGTGGCCATTCGTTGCTTCCCCTTCTCTGTTGAAAAAAAGTATATATAGCTGGTTGCTCATGGACGGAGGCTTCGTGCACTTCGACATGAACAGTGGGTGTACTTTGAGTAGCTCAGGCCGTAGCCAAAGTTGTACACAGTCTTGCCTTTGTAGAACATAGCAAACATGCCCTTGCGTTGCAGTGGGGAAAACGTCATTTGCTCTGCGACGGGCGTGAGATCCGGGAAAGAAGAGTTGGCGTCGCTATCAAAATGAACTGGAGCAAGGAGGAGGTAGCGTGCGAATGGAGGAAGAAATTTAAGTCGAGATAGAGATATGTACCTCCGGCCAATTAGGCACGACCTATTAAATGACGAAACTCTTTATGTTGTGGATGCAATACATAGCCTAGTCTGGTCTATTTCAAAATCATAATCGTAGATTATAGAGTATCTACATTTCGCATTCTGTCCAAAATAAAAATATACGAATTTTTCGACCACCTTTATTTGCCAGACTCCTCGAGACTCACGGAACTGATGGAGACACGGAGGAGCGACCGACGATGGAACCGAGTGGGAGGGGGGGAGTTCTTCACCCTTTTTTCGTTTGTATCGAACCCCACTTCCCCCACACTATCAAATGTTCCACAAATATTGCCGTCTTTTTTCAATTCCCCATATCCTGCAAATGATCGTGCATATTCCTTGCATAAAAATAATGTAAGCTTGTTGTTTGGAATTTAAAATTTTGGAGTCCAACAGTCCGTGCTATTAATCAAATTAATCCTTCCACACTATCAAATGTTCCACAAATATCACAGACGTCTGTGATATTAATCCTTCCACACTACAACCTCCGTTCTGGTTTATTAGTCCTCGACCACATATTTGACTAGCAAAATGTTAATGCATGTCACAAAAAATTATAGTATTGAATTCGTATTTGAATGTAGTTTGCAATAATATATATTTTTCTACATATAATTTACATTTTATTAGTTAAAATCATGGTCAAAATATGATCCAAAATACGAGGGAGACTAGTAAACCAGGACGGAGGTAGTATCAAATGTTCCACAAATATCACATCAATTTGGCATAGACACACAGGCTTAATAAATCATCTTTTGATTGATTGTCATGCATGCACACACAATCAGCCAATCAGCCATGCAGCCCACAATCTCCCAATCCGATTTAATTATTGCAACTTCGTTTTCCCAGGATACATAGGGCCCACACCTCACCCTTCGTCTGTTAATTCTCGAGCCAGCTTGTTGATTCTCCTAGAACTCGCCCGGGTAAATAAACTGATGGGATTTTATGCAAAGGAAAGAGGTGGGACTATGTAATTGGGTAGCGAATCCTTCTTCTAGCAAAAGCACAAGCTAGGTGAATTGGTTGCACCTTTTAGCACGGGAAGGGGAGGTCGTGAGTTTGAATCTCCATCGGGTCTATATTTTTGCACCTTTGCCCGAGGCCCACGGATGGAAATCGAAAAAACTGTGCGTGGCCTACACAGGTGTAGGGCGAAACTCACACAGGGACAGGCGACGGATGAAATTTTCTGTGCGTGTACTGCGGGTTAGTTTACATAAATATAAGGGGATTTTCTGCAAAATGTGGCTGCAGACAAAGAATATCAATTTCCTTTGTTAGTAGGTAGATGTACGTGCGCCCCGGGTTCTTAGCCGGGTCGCGCCTCTGCACTTCCACCGGAGGTGGTCGCGTTGTTGCTAGTTAGGGCGTGTCGCGCGTGTGGGCTATGGCCAGCAGCTGACGAACAAACCAGAGCACCAATCGGTGCTGGTGAGGCGATATCCATCGCACCAATACTAAAGATGGTTAGGACCCCATGTATCATTGTGTGTATAAATATTTTGATAGATTAAGTTATAGGGGATCTGCTATATGAGCAAACGTCATTTCCTTCAAAAACAATTAGGGAAATGGGGTAGGAGAAGATTTTTTTTTTACTTTTAATATAGGGGATCTGCTAGAGATGCCCTTAGTAGCTTAGGTTTTCGACTGCTCGACGTCTTGGCTATAGCAAGGGCGATGGCAATGGTGAATAAAAGCACTCCGGATTTTATTCCGACATGGTGTTCTGCTCTGCGGTCGGTGATGTGTCTTAGTGGTAGTCTATTCAAACGGGGATGGCATGGCGGCGGTGGCAACCTTGTGGTAGACTTTGTCCTCGGGCTTCGCTGTTGCGACAATGTTTTCGCAAGCGTCGGCACGGAGCTCGGGAGGTAGTTCAGAAGTGGATGCGGACGGTGGTATGCGTCGATGACGGCTGGAAGATGTTGCATCATGTGTTGGGTTTGTGGTTGTCGGCTGGCAGATCTGGTTTCCTCCACCGACAATGTCGCGCGGTGTGCCATATCTGGCATTCGATGGTGTGTGCGTGGTGCCGCACTAGCCAAATTCTTTCGACAACAATGGTTTATCCTTTGGTGAGCTACTTTGGAGGTCTGAAAAGCTGCAGATCAGCGATGCAGCCGCGTTGAGCTCAAGTGAAGAGGTGATTCATCTCATTTTCCTTGAATGGACACTGCAGTGGTGCCATACGCGGGTATGGGCGTTGGTTTTAAGCTCAGAGGATTATTCGTTCTTCCATGTGTTTTTCCCTCTTGGCTAGGGGTTCTTTGTGAAAAAGCTAGGGTTCCATTGTCTTTCCAGTTCTATTAGGTCGGTGCATACGTGACTTGTACCTTAATCTTTGTTATATGAATGAGACACATATTATCATGCAAAAAAAGATATTATAACTCGGTGTATGTATGTGTATGTGAGGGTCTTCCATTTGTATGTGTTTCGCAGAAGAAAATATCTATAACCTTTTATTTATAAAGTTGGGTTTTATACCATTTTTACCAGTTTGTCACATCATTAAAATAGCCTATTATCAAGCAAATGTCTTGTTACTTTCCACACATTATCATACCTTTGTTTCATAACTTTAGCAAGCCAAAATTAATGATAGATAGAGTATTAATCACACTTGTGGCAATTGTGCTTGCTAGTTCATCACAATGAAACATTTATGATATCGATGGTTGGACTCTGCAGGACCATGGATGACTCTACAAGTGCAAAGCGAGAGCTCGAAGGCGATAATATAGATGAGCAAAATAAGGTCAGGCTTGTCAGAATGAAACTTTAACCATAAAAACATTTTCAATGCTACAATTGCTTGCACGAAGATATAATCATTGTGTGTTGCAGGTATTCCCTTCACTGTCAGAGCTTAATGCAATGCTACATGAGCCATCACCCCCCCAGGTTTGGATACATTAGTGAAGAAAATTCTTTTCGGACAACTTAGATTAGAAGAAGTAGTATGTTGGGCGCTCCAAAAAGCCCCCACTGAACCTTGTCAAGCTCCGCCACTTATTCCATTCAAACTGGGGTCACAGTATTTTCATAGTAATCTCAACAATAACAGAAAATGAATTAACCATGTTTGGCACTGTAATATACTCAGTTTAAAGCCAATTTATAGAAGGCCACAAATCATATCATTTATTTCTCTGTGGTTCATTTTTCATTAATTTTTGCTTCACTGCTTCACAACTAGGCATGTATTACCAAGATTGGGCCGTGGGGTGGAAAGACTGGCGAGTCTCATGAAATCAATGTGGAACTGGAACCTGCCTGTCTACATAGCATAACGATCCGTAGTGGTGAGACCATACACGCAATTGCGTTTTCATTCAGTGACAAGGATGGAAACCCGCACCATGCAGGCCCATGGGGAGCTAAAGCACACCAACCTACGGGGGGTTTTGATACCGTGAGTATCAATCACACAAAATATTATTCAAGCTAAGATTTTATAGACAATCAAATATGTATGGTGCTCATCAGCTTCCCCATCTTGTAGATTCTGCTTGGCCCCACAGAGCATCTGATCAAAATTTCCGGGACAGTTGGTATGTCTACCCAACATTCTTGTGACGTCGTAACGTCACTTACGTTTACCACCAATATCAGTGTCTATGGTCCTTTTGGAAGAGAAGACGGAATTCCTTTCAGTAATCAAACGATGGGAATTGGTAGTATCGTTGGCTTCTTTGTGCGAGCTATGGCTATGGTTAACGCGATTGGTACCTATGTGAACTCTACGAGACAACCAATGGAAAAACGGGTACCACTTTATTAGAATGAATTAGTGTTATTTTTATTCTTTTTAGTTATTTTATTTATTTTTATTTACACTCAGGGTTTGATCACGAAAATTGGACCATGGGGTAGTAATGGTGGGACACATTTTGACGTGGATGTGTTACCCCGACGTCTGGTAAGCATGGTAATCCGTAGTGGCCAATTAATTGATTCAATTGCATTCACATACAGTGACTGCGATGGACGGCAGCACAGTGCTGGTCCATGGGGAGGACATGGTACCAATGCACCTCGAGACGGGACCACTCATACGGTAAACATCAATCTTCATAAAATAAAATTTCCGGTGTAGGAAAGCACAAAAGCGTTTTCTCTATATCTTCAGCTAAGTACATGTTGACTATTAGCTAAGTTTTTAATTAATTATAGTTCACTTGTAGATTGTACTTGGCCGCTCAGAATTTTTGAAGAAAATTTCTGGGACAATCGGTCCGAGTCCACATCCATACCTTGTAAATTCACTTCTCTTTATCACCAATACTGGTAGCTATGGACCCTTTGGAGGTGGACAAGGAATTCCTTTCTGCAGTCCCGAGCTCACCAATATTAGCATTGTTGGCTTCTTTGTCCGTTCCGGATGGTATATTGACGCCATTGGAGTCTACGTGGATGCAATAGAAGAAAAGGTATTGTTTTACTTCACATGTTATTTATTTATTTGCTTTATTTTTTGGTTAATTGTATAAATGCCGTTGCAATTCTGGTGATTATGAAAATTTTCATTGCAAATTCCTCGTTCTTCTCTAGATGCCATTATGGCCATTTGAGGCTAAGGATGGCAATGGATAGGGTATGTTGCGGTTATAGCAATATCATACCCATAATCTTGTTTCCCATGGGCGTAAAATCCTACCCATACCCTACCCCTCTGGTAAATATTCATGCCCATGCCCATACCCTCTGGGTATCCATGCCCGATAGGTACCCATCTTGCAGATCAACACAACATCGAAGGATGCTAGTTCCATGTGTGGTGGAGGGGCCAATCACCAAGAGATTTCTATGGTTGGGTATTTGGTTATTGGGAGAAGGATGGAGGTGGGGTACGGAGCTTCCATACAAAAACTCGGTAGCTTATGATCTATAACACATGTGACCCACCAGTAAGATAATCGGGTAGAGTACGGGTGTACCATGGGCACAAAATCGTACCCATACCCTACCCATGACAAGTCGGGTAGGGTTAAAAGAGTACCCATTGGCATAAAAATGTGCCCATACCCTATCCAAGCGGGTCCAATACCCATGGATACACACGCCCATGGGTAAAATTGTCATTCTTACTTACGGCCATATATACTAGTACTATCAAATACAAGACGGATATCTCATTCCGTATTTTCTCATGGACACAAATGCCCCTGCCACATCAGCTCAATAAAAAAACCACTACATCCTTATCCAGCTATCCCAGCCACGATGACCTTGCCACAACCCACCCCCCTCCAGCCCTAGCCGCAGCAGCCCGTTGCGCGTCTCCGGGCGCCGCCGCCCTCCTGGCCTCATCACTCCCACCGCCGCTGGCCAGGTTCCTTTCTCCGGCCGTCTCCGGCACTAGATACGGCCATCTTGCATGTCCGCCCCCTGCAACCCTGGCAACGGAGTAGGTCGTAGCTGAAGAGCCGCTTCGGGGTTGTGTGGCTCTTCAGAGGAGGGCGGAGGAGGCCTCAGGAGACCTCCAAGGACCCGAGGGCGCATAGGAGGACCGATGGAAGAGGGGATTGATGAGCAACCCGTCGTCGGAGGAAAGGAAGACGGCAATCGTGTCGTTGATTGGAGGCGTATTGGAGACTGATGGGGCGGCAACTGGTCACCGGAGTCAAGGAAGACGACAATCGTGCCGTTGATTGGAGGCTTATCTGACCTATTCATTTGGCTGCGAGGTTCATCACTTCGAGGCGGAGCTAGTCGGTAAGTATGTGTAGTTCGGCTTTGTGGTTCGCCGTGCAGACGAGAAACAACACCGCCGGCGGTGTGGCACGATACCCTCCGTCTAGCAGTTGAACTCGGGGGTGTCAAGCAGCCTGAGCTTGGGGCTGGACTGGAGCAGCGGCTCAAGATCCACGACACGGAGGAGGCCTATGAGCTGCTGTAGTGCGCTGCTGGAGCACGGGCCATGTCTCGGTGGAGGAAGGCACCTCGTCGGTGGACGAAGGCGGCTACTGAAAGGCCCAAGACCCCAAAAATGCCTAGCCGTTGAGTACTGCGCCACCACCTAAAATACGTGGCAATGACAAAAAGTTATTGGCTCGTACTTACAAACTAGCCCCCAAAAAGGCGGAGACGGTTCAAATTCCCGACTCGAGATATCTCTCTCGGCCATGGCACCGAATCGAGTAAGCTCATGGAGTGACCCGGAACGCGTCATCTGTTACTCGAGAGAACGGTCCCAGATGAGACAGTGCTCCCATTTCATCATAGGATGGCTAGAAAAGACTAAAAAAAGATGTCGGAGAGTAATTGCCCAACCTCGCCCTTGTTTAAGTAGTCGCAACCTCATTTCATGTACTTGCAGGGGATTATCGGTGAGTAATGGTATATTTTCTGAGGGGTACAATCTACGGTTGTGGAACAGACCGAGGCCATCTACGACTGTCGAGGGATCCCTGGGACCCGCGCCTAGTCATGCAAGGGTATGTACACACTAATTTTAGGATTGTGCTATATAAGATATATGTTCCATGTAACCCAACGATACTAGATCATATTGTATCTCCCTAAAGATAGCTACCTGATTACTGTCACATGTCAATCAATATAGACACCCTAACGTCCCCCGTGAAAGGATCGTCTTTTCCAAGAGGATGTAACTCCCATAACCTAGTTCTTCATAGATCCGATCTACCTAGTGTAATCCTCCATAGATCATTACTATAAGAAGGAAATAGGTCTATTACCCATCCAACAGTTTGAACCCAGGCAAAACTTTGGTGCCATTGACAAGTTCAATTCGAACACCGCCCATCTCTCTACCTTTCTCCTCAACTCCTAGGAATCTTGTTGTTACTGTGCAAAACGACCGCAAAGCCTTTCAGAAACGTCATCTAGGCCATGGTCATCATGTCTTTTTGACCAATCTAGGCAGGGTTTGCTTACCGGCATGTTCCTTAAGAGGCACATTTTTGAGATGATTACACCACAAAGTAAAATCAGATACACTATTTTTTTTGTTTCCCTAGTAGAGACCTCCAAACCATGGTACACCTTTGCATTTCTTGCATCCCAAAGCTTCCAAAAGATGATCAGCGGAAGGAGGTGATGGAGGTGGGCATGCCGATCGGCATCTCAGATGTCCTGAACTCATCAACGTCAGCAGATTTTGGCAGGATGGAGAGAGCAGTCCACACCTGTTGTGCAGCTAGGCATGAGAAGAATAAGTGTAGCCTATCTTCTAGAACAATGTTGCACCAAGAAACAGATTGGTAGGCAGCAAATTTTTCCTGTGTAATTTGGCATGGGTGTTGAGGCAGTCAAGCTGAAATAACAAACCGAAAATCTTGATCCCGGGGAGGACTTGGGAGTCCCTAATGGGAACCATCCATGGGTCGGCGATCTGGTCAAACATATGCCCCCTTAGAGGTAAAAGGATCTCCGTTGACGAGAGATCCTTTGTCTGGCGCTGTTGACAGTGATCAAACCTGCATCAAGGCTCTGAGAGAGGCAAGTTCATTAGCAGCCACTTTGGTTTGTCGGTTACGCAAGTGTTGTTCAACCCCATCTTGCATTATCTTGGCTAATTTGGCATTTGTTGGGTGTGGTGGGTGAATAACATGGGCAAAGCGATACAAATGGGCTCTCGAAGAAGCCAGCGATCTGACCAAAAGAAGGAGAGCATGCCATTACAAATTGTCACTTATGAAATTATCATAGCAATGAGGAGCATATTATGGTACCTCGGCGGCACACACAGAACAAAATTTTACCCAATGGATGGAAGGCGATGCTCGCATCCTTACTCATGTACTAGCTACTTTGAGAATGAGTACCCTAAGGCATACACTTCATTAATTGAAGTACTACCCGGGGAAGCAACCCATGAAGCCCGAGAATAGACTTTAATTCCCAAGTACTTAACTTGGTAAGTTCCGGGACCTGACCTAGCCAGAGCGATTAGTTGGGGTATTGAGTATATCCACAAGGGGAGAGCCACATTTATAAACTAAAGCAACACAATGTTGCTAAAAACCGTATAATTGTCAAGCTACATAGAAATATAAAAGTTAAACGTGCTTGGGCGAGAGTAGTACTAGGATGGGTGACCTCGTGGGAAGTCCTCGTGTTAAATTCCCTTTTGACCCCTCAAAAGAAATGCAACATGCAAAAATAACACATTTGAAAAAGATATGTAGAAGTAGACGGACTCATATGGAACAAAATTTGCGAGTACAAACTTTTCTTGCTCCGGTTACAAAGGAAATCCTTGGATGTTTCTATTAGCAATCTTTTGAAAGGTGCACCCCTATTTCTCTAATATTTAGGATATGTATTAATAAAAACAATTATGAAAAAACGTTTGTTATCTCTATCCATTGTGCTAGGCCATGCACGAGCATGGGTTATCTAGTATTTATAAATATTGTTGGTTGATTTTTGCAGGACAATGGTGGGGCATCATCTGCCAGCCCCAATCCAGAGGGTCATATAGAGGTGCTAAATAAGGTAAGCTTCACTATCCAACATATATTGTGCTTTGGGCATTAACTGATCATGGGTAGTTTTCATCTAACCAAACCTGGTTGGTTATAAAATGCAATACATTTACTCTCTCCATCCAAATATATTTGGCCGTTCGAACTGTGAGTCTATCTGCAATTATGAATTTGATTAACCAAATATGGGTTATATGGCATAAAATGTATATCATTGGACTCATATTCGAAAGAGGTGTCTACTGATATAACTTTTATGACATATAACTCATATTTCATTAGTCAAATCTATTGTCGAAGTTAGGGTCAAAATTTTAGGAGGGCTTATATTGGACGAGGAAGCAATAAAGATAATGAAGGGATACATAGGATAAACTATAACCTAAATTGGTACATATGAAATGGAAATCCAAAGTCGAGCCTTCATATAGTTCCCAAGAAAACATTTCAAGCCTTGTTAATATTGTTGTTTCTCCATTTGATTTAAAATTCCTTTTCCTCAGCCATGTATTACGAAGATTGGGCTGTGGGGTGGAGAAAAAGGAAGCCTTCGTGACATCGACGTGGCACCAATTTGTCTGAACAACATCACGATCTGTAGCGGAGAAGTCGTACATTCATTTACGTTTTCATACAGTGACGATCATGGGAAGCAGCACCACGCAGGTCCATGGGGAATTTCTGAAGGGAGTTTTGACATGGTTGGTGCATATATTACTCTATAATACCTCCGGTCCAGTATACAGGCCCTCTCATATTTTGACTCAAACTTTAATCACTGGCTTATCCAGGAAAATATAAGTTACCTTTAATAAAAGGTAAGCTGTTGGAAACATCTATTGAATGCAAATCCAACAAGTTTTGGGGTATCAAACTTGTATTTTTTGTTGTTAAATCATTGGTCGAAGTTTAGTTCAAATACGAGAGAGCCCCTAATACCGGACCAGAGGGAGTATTTATTTTCATGAAAATATATTAAGCATGCTTGTGTCCCTTGTAGATTCAGCTTGGCCCGTCAGAGTTTCTGACCCAAGTTTCTGGAACAGTTGGTTCCTTTTCACGGTATACTCAAGATGTTGCTGTAACATCAGTTACGTTTACCACAAATGCTCGTCAATACGGACCTTTTGGAAGAGGGGGAGGAGTTCCATTTCACAGTCCAGGGATGAGCAATGGAAGCATAACTGGCTTCTTTGCCCGTAGTGGAGAAGGAGCGATTGACGCGATTGGTATCTATGTGAATCGTGGACAGCCAATGGAAAAAAGGGTACCAATCTACATCCATTATATATTTCACTCTGTTACTTATCATTTCACTCTGTTACTTGTCATTTTACCTTCTTCTGATTTTCTGCTGATCAGGGTTTGATTATGAAAATTGGGCCATGGGGAGGACATAAAGGCAAGCATAAAGACATCGAGGAGACACCCCTATACCTAAACAGTGTCACGATCCGTAGTGGAGAGCTCGTGTATTCACTTGCATTTTCATACACTGACGGCCATGGAAAGCAGCACCATGCAGGTCCATGGGGAAGTTATGAAGGCTCTTCTTATGGGAGCTTTCATACGGTGAGTGTAAATGTTACTCTAGATTTGTTTTCATGACTAGATGAAATGTGTGTATATCGCTACCTCTTTGTTCATAACTTCATATGAGCAATGGCTAGGCTGGTAATTATTTTGCTACTCATATAGATTCGGCTAAGCCCCTCAGAGTTTCTGACCGGAGTTTTTGGAACTATTGGTTTCCCTCCCCGATATCCTGCCAATGTTGTAACATCAGTTAAATTTATCACTAATGCTCGTGGATATGGACCTTTTGGGACCGGAGGAGGAATTCCTTTCCATAGTCCACTACTCAGCAAAGGCAGCATCGTTGGCTTCTTTGCTCATGTTGGAAAGGCGTTCAACGCAATTGGTCTCTATGTGAACCCTGAGAAGCAACCAATAAGAGAACCGGTACCAATTTACTTGCAGCGAATTATATTTATTAAGAAGTAGGCTGCTAGAGATTACTTTTAAATTTACCATCGCTCTGACCTTTGTCAATCTGTTGCATTCAGGGTCTGGCTACGAAAGTCGGTCCATGGGGTGGTGATTCAGGGAGATCTGGTGATGTGGCAGTGTTACCCCAGCGTCTAATAAGTGTGGTAGTTCATAGTGGGAAGGTAATCAATTCGCTTTCGTTTACATACAGTGGCTGTGATGGACAAGTGCACACTGCCGGGCCATGGGGAGGGATGGACGAGCCACAGGGTGGGAGCTCTGATACGGTGAGCATCGGTCTTTCCTCAAAAAAAAAATCACCATTTAATAAACTCTCAGCAATTCTGGAAGTGTGTCATTCCCTTTAATACTATTTGATGATATATCTCTGACGAGAGCTGAATCAGATGACTGAGGCAAAACCTGCTGAGCTCTGCATCCTTGGTTGCATCGAGCCATAATTTTATTAAATAAGATGAGATGGCATGCATTAAAATCGAACATATCGACTTACAAACAAGAAAATAAAATAAAAAATAAAGGTGGACGCCTATATTTTCAGAATGTTTTGTCTCCGAAAAAGGCATCATAGATGTGTGGCGGAGTATTAACTATATTTTTTTTGACGCGCAAACCGTAGAACAATTGTTCTACGGTAATTAGTATTAACTATATTATCCTGTACAAACAGCTAGGATGCTAATCAATTTTCTTCACTTGTAGATTCTGCTCGGAGATTCAGAAATTCTGATGGAAATTTCTGGAACAGTCGGTCAGAGCCCTGACCATTTAGATGTTGTAACGTCACTTTTGTTTGTCACCAATGTCCGTAGTTATGGACGATATGGAGAAGGAGGGGGAAATCGTTTCCAAAGTCCACGTCAGAGAGATGGTGCTATTGTTGGCTTCTTTGCCAATGCTGGAGACGTGCTTGATGCAATTGGTGTCTATTTTAGTCCTCAGGGGGAGACAATCGAAGAAGAGGTATCAAATTACTTCCCTTGAATTCCATGTGCACGTGAGATCAACAGCACCATGTCAAGCATGGCTGCTCACTCCTCTTTTGAAAGTTCCTTCAATATCACTCAATGAGAAGATAACTCTTTATATGCTAATTATTCAGCGACTCCGCTGTCATTAATATATTTTTTATGCCTACGTATAAGTTTCCAGGACAATTTTTTCAGCACGGATAGCACTTCGTTTCTACACAAATAGAAAATTTGTTTTCTACCCAACATTGGTTTTGAGACGTCCAAACTGAAGTACTTAGATGTCTAAACTGCAGTTGGAGAATTGCCAACTAGGAGCCTTACCACTAGGGATGCAAGGGGCACGCCGCAGCAACCACCATCATGTGTTCTGGTGTCTGGCTTCGTACAATTGCCTTTTGATGTCAATAGTATAATTTACACTGTGAGAGCAGCTTAGCGGTTGTCGAGGACGCGCCGCTTTGCATCCTTACTTACCATTGAGAGCAGAGGCTAAGCAGTCTTTTTAGCCACTTAAGGGTGATGATAAAACTATATTTAAATGAGTAGTATATATAGAAAACTTAAATTCAAATGTAGTGCTTGTATAAGGAAGTTGTGATGCATTGGACAACAGGTGGGTGGGCATCCCCCCCCCCCCCCCCCCCCCTCTTTTAACGGTGACCTCCAAAAGAATAGGGGTGCTAAGTTATTGAGATAAGATCCGTTTGCTCGTTTAAAAATGATTTTTTAGGAAATTAAAGATATTGTAGGATATCTCATGCTGCAGACAATTAATTAAGAAATAACCACCGAACATCCTTTCCATGTAGGAGGAAGGAGGTTCTGGGACTTCAGATCTTATGGCTTCCAGAGAAAGGTAAGACCTGGCTCTCGCTCTGCTGCATGTATGTGCTAGCTATGGTTGATGCGACTAATACCGGGACAATTCATAGTGATAGAAGCCACATTTGTTCTCTTAGAAGTATTGGAATTTTATCATGCTCTCCTGACTCTTGAATCATAATTCACACGATGCATTTTCTTATAAACTTTATGGAACAGCCATGTATATCCTGGAGCATTCTCTTGATTTTCCTATATTGATCTCATGATTCTCAAATGCTGGTGTTGTTCAACTTGTTAGATGCTGATGAGTACAAACTTGCCACTAAGCTGCCTGTCGGTAATGCCGGTTTGTTGGTTTAGTAATAATACAATTAGTGGTATCAACAAACTGTTGGTTGGCAGGAAAATATGCTCCAGAGCATTTTAATTTGAGTTTGTTGTATAGTTGTCATGCTTCAGTTAATAACCTAATCTCAGTTAAGAAGGGTAGCAAATTTTCATGCTTACACTGTATCAATGAACATCAAGTGTTTAGGAAGTAAATTAATTCTCTGTTGCCTGATAATGGAAGTGCATCCTGTAATCAGGGCCATAAAATCTGCATCTAGTACCCTGGAGACAATAATACTTGACAAAAGCGCAGAGCCTACGAATCTGCCGTTAGCACTTTTACAATACATCACAGAGAATTTCGCTGATGAGCGAGAAATTGGTCGTGGTGGATTCGGAGTCGTTTACAAGGTCAGCTTAAGTTGTAAAATACCCAGTCGTAAGAGCTTTCTTACAGCTGAGCTTAAATTGGTCTGAAAGCTATTGATTGCGCTAACATGACAAGTTAAACAGGGAGATCTTGACAATGGGAGTAGTGTTGCTGTTAAAAGGCTTTTAAACTGCCATACAATCGAAGAGAAGGAATTTAATCACGAGGCTTCTTCTCTAATCGGTGTAAATCACAAAAACATAGTACGGTTTCTGGGCTACTGTGCTAATACAGAGTGTAAAGCTATGCCTATTCCAGAATCAGGAGGAGCTTTGAGGTATATTTTTGCTGAGATAAGGGAAAGATTACTCTGTTTCGAGTATATCAATAATGGAAGCCTCAAGCAATATCTTACTGGTACGACAATGCCTGTAGTCTGATGAAGTTTCCTCCTTTATTTCATTTAGCTTCCATTTTCCTCACCTTTACTCTTCTTCTACTTATGTAGATGAACTAAAGGGACTTGAATGGCATAAGCGCTACCAAATAATTCGTGGAATTTGCGACGGTTTGGTTTATCTTCACAAGGAAACGGATATTGTCCACATGGATATGAAACCAGC
The DNA here is from genome assembly GCA_039707655.1 of Elymus sibiricus. Lineage (NCBI taxonomy): Eukaryota > Viridiplantae > Streptophyta > Magnoliopsida > Poales > Poaceae > Elymus > Elymus sibiricus. Next base: position 61,258,358 of record CM077674.1, on the reverse strand, counting down.
GAATATACTACTTGATGATCTTATGATACCAAAAATCACTGATTTTGGTATATCAAAAATCCTTGAGGGAGCAACACACGCTTTCACTGCTAACCGCAAATGGTCACCGTAAGATTGCATACGGAGAACCCAATTTCTTGTGTCATGTTCACCCAATTAATACGTTTTCCTCATACAGCACCATAGTTAATAATATAAGTTTACATCATACTTTAATGCAGTGGATATTGTGCTCCCGAATTCATAAATTCTGGTGAGGTGTCAACCAAATTGGACATATACAGTTTGGGTATTATAATTACAGAGCTCCTGACTGGATGTAAGGGCAACCTTGATATCGAACATGTAAGAATTATTCAACTCACAGTTCAAGCTTGTCTATATATGCTACATTATTTACATTGCTTAGAATAGCATTGGAACCAATATCTTGCTTTATTCATACACTATCGAATTTTGTACTATGTTATCCGTTTATATTGAAATAAGCTCTGGAACAAGATATAGTGGTGAAGTGTCTCTATGATGGACAGTCGGAACAAAAACTTACATGCCACATTTTTTCATGAAGTTTGAATAAAGTTATACTTCTATGCTTCTTTGAATGGATAATGTTATGTAGCAAAATAGATTTGTTAATTCTAGTCTCATTGTAACATAGCAAGGTACTTACTGCCTACAGTCTTCCTTCGTAACATTGCAAGGTATTACCTCCATCCCAAATTAGTTGTCTTATATTTGTCTAGATACGGATGTATAGTGTAGATAGATCTAAGACAACTAATTTGGGACGGAGGGATTACTTGCCAACAATTTAACACACTTATGGAAATATTTTCACCAAAATGACGTGCATGTTGGCTATAACTATTTTTCTAATATTTTGAATGTTATATACACCAGTTCTAATGGACTGTTGAATAAATTAAATAGCGTAAATTGTGGAGTTACGGTCCATGGCACCAATAGTTTTGGCTATGTAAAATTTACTCAAGGACAATCTTGATATTTAAGTTCGAGTTGATGATGTTGTTTTTTAAAACCGTGTTGATGTTGTTTGGGTGCATGCGTAAGGCTTACATTTTGTCTGGAAAAAGATATCACGGAACCCTTATAATTCACCTTTGTGAAATGACAGGTACTTAGAAGGTGGAGGTACAGATGGAACAAATCAGTGAACTATCCACCATTTGGATATGAACAAGTAAAGCTATGTACTGAAATAGCGTTGAGGTGCTTGTCAAAATCCCCAAGGGAGAGGCCTCAGATATGGGATATAGTCAGTATGCTTGATACAATAGAAAGTACGAATGAGCAGATTAACAATGCTAGCGATTCTCCAGTTGAACTGGTAAGCTCCTATGCTCCAGAAAGCACTGTTAGCTTTAGAAGTACTTATGAAAGTGCCAATTTTTTTCATGCAGATAAGCCCTTACCCATGGGAGCTTCTTGAGTTTGACATGCTCGAGCTAAATTTCCCCTTCGAGATAAACAAGCAGATACCGTGCTCACTACAGCTAACCAACGTAACCGATGATTACGTTGCCTTTGACACGAAAACCGCAGGCAGACTGCAGTACCGCATAGAGCCGGAGAAAGCTGTTGTGCCACCACGTTCCAAGTGCGATGTGATGGTAACACTGCAAGCACAGGAGAGGGCACCGAATGCTACAACGTGCAAGGATGAGTTCTTCATGCAGTGCGCTGCTGTGAATGAGGGAGTCACGGCTTTGGATATCACTGAAGACATGTTCGACAAGAAGTCAGGTAAAGTGGTCGATCAGGTGACGTTGAAGGTTATTATTGGGCCCGTCGCCATTGCGTAAGGAACTCAAATGTTTGTTGTGAGCCTGTGAGCAGTCCTTGAAATAGGGTTTCCAAAGTACCGAGATGGATCCAGAGTGTTTAGGGGGCAATCGTCAACTTCGACTCTTGACAGGCAATTATTTCAAAAGGAAATTTGTGTTCCAAACACAATTTGCAATAATTTTGCTATGTGCGCCAACTTGACTGCAATTACCCTCTCCTTCTCAACCCTGTTTTCAACACCTGTACAACATCTCAAATTAAAACTGTATTCAAATTGTAGATACTTGACAGCTTGTGAATAAAGAGGAACAGATGGTAAGTCTTAGCATCGGAAACATGGACAAATGCATGTAAATATAGAGAAATGAAAAGAAAACATAAAACTGTAAAAACAATCGGTAGCTTAATGTTCCAGCCTTCCAGGACTTGAGAACTTACCTAGTAAATACTCCCTCCGTCCCATAATATAAGAGCGTTTTTTACACTAGTGTAGTGTAAAAAACGCTCTTATATTATGGGACGGAGGGAGTAGTATAATAAATTTGTGCATTGGCCGGAAAAAAATAACTCTGCGGTCGCACTAACAACACAAACTATACTTTGTACCTTCCACCATTTAAACTGTAAGTAGTCATCTAAAGAGGCTCGATCCAGATCAGCCACCTAGGAAAATTTTCATTGGTCGTAGGTTGACTGGGAGGTAGCTTCATGAGTTTTGCTCATACAAGGTCTTAACCGTTTCTTGTTGAACCTTCGCTTTTATATAAAGAACAAACTTTGGCCTTGGCACATTGAATACAGAATTTAGTTTAGAGAGATTGAGCTTGACAGAAGAAATGGTGAGGAGATTGGTAGGAATAATGGAGAGAAAAACAGGAGGTGGTCAGAACCGAAGCTCAACCCAAGCAAGGCTCTTCGAAAAAAGCACCAGAGAGTAATTGTGATAGCCAATATGCTGGTAGAACAGACAAGCGAGAAGATCTTATGTTTTACCGAGTATAAGAGGTACACTCAAGGGACTATGGGAGCAGATTCAAGTGCCAACATAAAAAAAAATTAGTGATCTTGTGACAAGTAAGGGGTCATATGGAAAGTTTACAAGGCTAAGTTACAACATACAAATGCAGCAGTGAAAGTTTCTAAACTTGCTTGAAGGTCATGGAACTCAGCAGTTACAACCGGAGGTACAATATTTTACTTCTTCTTTTTCGAAATAGGTACTATATTTTACTTGTTAACAAACAAATGTTAGTTTTTAGGTGCTCATTATAGCAAGGGGAGATTTTTAACAAACAAATTTCAAAAATTTGAAGATGCTCCCAACATGATCCAATGACTCGTATCTAGTATTACCCCTTCACCGGTAAGGGCCCATAAATGACTACATCGCTATCCAATGAGAAAGTAAATAGTATTATCATTAAAGCACAGTGGTACATAAGGAAAAACTATAATTATGGTAATTCACAATTTTTTGGTTGAAAATGCTGGCTGCGAACAGTGCATTTCCTATATATGTGATTGCTGCCTTTCTATTTTACTCGTATTTAGTTCCTGCATGGTATCAATTTAACCATCCATGAGTGTGTTGCCCTGATACATGATCACTTCTCTTGTTCTATAAGAAGTATATTAATTTAGCTTCTGCCTTTCTACTATCAGGTTTTGACTGCTGGGGAGAAGTACCTGGAAGATGTGGATACCCTGATTAAATATGTTATATTTGGTCCTTACAGATATGAGATATCCCTGGGATGTTGCATTCAAAAATTATATGAACTAAAATTCTTTGACGTGAATAAGTGTAATTTATAGGCCTGTAAACTTGGGATCCTTGTGACAGTACCAAACTAAGGAATAACCAAAGTCTATCAAACTGCCTAAATTTTTTAAAAATATGAGTGCATTGCCTCTAATTTATCTCGAGCAGGTTTCAGATAAAACAGTTGAGCACAAACTATTTTTCTACTTGAGTCCATTTGACCTTTTTTTACTGAGATAAGGTACTAGGACTTGCAGGAAGCGTCATTAAATACATGAAAAATCAATGTTCAGAACTCTATCTACTCAGTCACATTGGTACAATATTGACATCAGCGAAATTTGACATGTGTAACAGCAAATGCAAGCTTTGAAGTGTTTATGGGCAAAATTTGACATTTATACATGTCTTTGTCTGGCTATACATTGGTATAATATTGCAATACAGGCCACCAATATATAGCCAGACAAAGACACCAATGTATAGCCAGACAAAGACATGTACCTATAAAGGGATGGATCCTAGAAGAGCTTAAAGTGTCCAAAAATAAATGGTAGCTTCGTGTAGCAAGACTTCACAAATTGCCAACTAGCATAATGAATTTCTAACTTTGGAAACTAAGGGTTCTAAGTAGTGACAATCAACATACTATGTGTGTCCACTGCCATCCTACAAAATCTGATTCCTTGCATTGGGTATGGGCCTTGAAGGCGTGAGATAAGAGGCCGGTGAGAAGTTTAAATGACTAAAATCCATGGTTGCACTGCCTCTGATTTATCTTCATAAGATTATTTTAAATCAAAGAGTTTCTGAGCAGAAGCTACTCCCGTTATTTGAATGGCAACTCCACTGAGCACTTTATGTAAGGAAAAGCCCCTTGGAAACTTAATTAAGATCGCCTGCTTTGCTCACATCATATACAGAAGATGCATTGGTGGTAACAATGGCTCAGGTTTTTATTGCAACCATACCAGCTATGCATCCTTGTATCTATCAGAAATAAACATACGAGAATATTTATAGGGTAAAAATTACCAAATAAGACTTTTCTGCATCCTTGTATCTATCAAAATGAAAGCAGGCAAGTTAAGTCCTGCTGATTAGAATGAAGCTCCTGATGCAGGTGAACAGGATTTCTAACGTGTATTCCTTCTCAATTAGCTTCACATAAAAACCATTTCCCCATTAGTACTTGTTACAATTTTATGATGGCTCCAGAATGCTACTCATGGTGTGCAAGATCCTTTCTTTTACTTGCCTGTATACCTTTAAATGGCGAGCAGAGCAGACAACCAAATAAAATAGTGTTATGTTCCTGAGCCTGATTAGCTTTGCCACAAGCACATACCAAGTAACAACTACCATTCGATGTAACAAGAATTACTAAACATACTAATGAACTAACTAGCATCATAAAGCTGTCCTATATGGAAGGAAAGAGATAACTAGGAGGCAAAACAAAGATTACCACTTGATACCGTCAGTGACGACAACAACGACGGTGGGAAGTTACAATATGCGTGGCCAGAATGTTCACTACACACTCTCTCAAGCTGGAATGTTCTGCTGTCAAGTGTGAAACAGCTTGTATTCCAGGAGGTTCCTCGCTCAAGCAGGAGCAAGTACCTCTCCCCCACTGAACCTGCGAGCTCGTAAGAAGAATCCAGTGAGGGTGAGAGCTCGTAAAAAGAATCTGGTGAGAGTGAGATTGTCTTCTCCCTCTGCCAATGACCGGCACTCCCACCATTGTTTTGCTTAATGGCATAATGTAAACTGGAGTAAAGTGGACCAGATTCAAGCAGAAACATCCCAAGCCTGCCTTTCCCTGCCTCCACCATGGCTATACCATGAGAACTTCTGGCTTCAGCTGGGGGTTCAGCAATGGAGAACTCCGTCCTCTGCGTGTCGAACACCAGCATTTTCATTTCTTCCATCCAATAAGTCAATTTAGTGACCCAGTAGAAGCAGCCAGGCGCGCATGTGCGAAAGTTGAAAAGAGTGTACTGTGCTGATGATAGCGAGCCAGCAAGCAAATCGACCCAACACATCGATGGAAGGGCTCGCCATTGTTGGGTGTTGGAAGAGAAGACAGAGGCGAACAGCTTAGTTTCGCCCTGCCTCATCAACATGACTCTGAACGAAGTTTCTTCGTCATTGTCCAGAGGAATCAGGAAGGCCTCTTCTTCCCAGATTGTCTCCTCCACCGTAGTAGTGTCGTCAGGGACAGGGGGAGCACAAGGTAGCCCCGGTGCAAGGGGTCGCACACCTCCATCTCGCTGAAGGATACCATTCCGCGGACCCAATCCAGGCAGGGCATGTCGAGGAGGAGGACGCGGCCATCGCGGACGTCCTGGATGATCCAATCGTGGGAGGGGGCAGGTAGGAAGGAGAAAGAGAAGTCTGCAGCGAGGGCGACGGCGCTGGCTGCCGACGCGGAGGAGTGTGGCGGATCGGCAGGGTGGAAGAGTTCGAAGTTACCGAGGAAACCAAGGAGGGGCTGGGCGTGGAGCTTGCGGTAGCACCGGAGGAAGGAGCGGTCGGCAACGACGCGGCGGAATGAGAAGCAGGCGGCGGAGGCGTGGACAAGGTCAGCGGGGTTGGGGAGGCGGAGGAAGATATCCACCAGGAGCTCGACCGGAATCGGCAGCGAGTCCATCTCCTGGCCGCACTTGGCTCTTCGGCGTGGGCGGTCTGGGCGGCGGCGGCTGTGCGGTGCGGAAGAACAGAGACGCGGCTGTGTAGTTTTTTTTTTTTTTTGAGACACTCTCGCTAAGCTTTATTTATGTCACGACAATGTTTACAGGAATGAAAAAAAGATCACCGGGTTGACCTAACCAGACATGGCGGCCAAACCCAAGTGATAATGCATGCTTAGCGAGATTGTGAGCCTCGGTATTCGAGGTTCTAAACTCGTGGACAATATTACATGAAGAAAAAGCCGTAGCGTGTTCTATGATTTCATGTATAATTGCTCCGTACTCTGCTGAGGATCCCTGTTTAACTCCGTCCACCACAGTCTTGCAATCCGATGCAACATGAATCTTCTGCACATATAAATCTTCCGCCATTGCTAAAGCCTCTCTGACTCCCAGCGACTCAAGAGTTTTTGGATCAGCTAGGTTTCTGAATGTAATGCAAGAAGCCCCCATAAAACTGCCTTCTGAATCTCGGCACACCACAACAACAGCACCGTAGCTACTGTTCCGTGCAACCACTGCATCCCTGTTGAGTTTTACATGTTCGACTTGTGGAGCTAGCCACCCTGTGGGTCGCGGTGCAGTACTCCTCTGCTGGGCAGTCCTTGGTTTGGCTAATATCTTAATGTCATTCAAGAAAGATTTGATGAAATAGTGAGTTGAGAGTGGACTCTCAAATATATCCTCATGGATTACTTTTCTCCTCGCTTTCCAGACTGCCCACATGGTCACTACCATCTCAGTAAAAAGCTCATGAGACAGTGTCCCGTTCATCAAGAACAGCCAGTCCCTTGCATTCAAATCATGGTTTGCACACATATGTTCAACCATCTCTTCTATAGCGAGCGACCACACACTTCTTGCCAACATGCATTCAAACAGAGCGTGCTTCCAATTGTCTTCAGATGAACATATTGCACAGACGGAAGATGTTGCCATATGACGGTGATGCAACACATCCGAGGTAGGCATCGAGTTCTGCCCCAACCTCCACAAGAAATTCTTGATCTTAGATGGCACTGTAATGTTCCAAAGCTTCGTTCAGTTTTGTTCCTCAATGCTAGTATCAGACTGGCCCTGAACATTCTCTAACCAATTCTCCCTTTGGATCTTTGTTTTGATCAGCATCTTATAAACTGAACTGACAGAGAATCTTCCACGACGGTCAGCTCCCCATGCCCAGAAATCTTCAATTCTTCTCGTACAAAGTGGGATCCGCAGAATCGCTTCGGCATCGAATGGCACAAAACAGGTTCTCATAGCATCCTCGCGCCATGTTGCCGAAGATGCATCAATTAATTTTGAAACCAGAATGGGAGGCTGCGCGATCATAGAAGAAATCGGTCTCATCAGTCCCTCTCGCGGGATCCAATTGTGCTCCCAGACCTTGGTATGTTCACCATTACCAATTCTCATGATAATTCCTTGAGCCAATATATCCCTACCATCCAAAACAGCCCGCCAGACTTGCGATGGGTGAGAACCAAGTGTGGCATCCAGGACGGTAGTTGAGGGAAAGTAGACGGCCTTCAATATTTTTGCACTAAGTGTCGTTGGTTCCTGAATGATGCGCCAAGCTTGCCTTGCTAGAAGAGAAAGGTTAAACAGCTCCATGTCTCGGAAGCCTAAACCCCCTAAAAATTTCAGTTTTGTGCATACATCCCAAGAAACCCAACTCGTCTTCCTCCTTCCTCTTTTGTTGCCCCACCAGAATTGACGAATAATGGAGGTCACATTTTCACAAATCCCCCTTGGCAACCTGAAACATGACATCGAAAACACCGGTATTGCCTGCGCCACCGCTTTAATTAGGACCTCCTTCCCTGCATATGAAAGCATCTTCTCCATCCAGCCTTTGACCTTTTCCCAGACTCTGTCTCTCAAATATTTGAAAGTGCCATTTTTTGAATGTCCCACCTCTGTCGGCATGCCCAAGTACTTCTCACTAAGTTGCTCAGTGTGGACATTGAGAGACCCTTTAATACTATCTTGAACTGCTTGCAGGCAACCCTTACTGAAGAAGATAGATGACTTGTCATTGTTGATCCTCTGACCTGATGCATTACAATAGGTTTCCAACAAGTTTGACACGGCAACCACCCCCTCATTACTCGCCTTGAACAGCAGCAGGCTATCATCAGCAAAGAGAAGGTGGTTGACAACCGGAGCTGTCGGTGCCACCTTAACTCCCACGATACTGGATGACTGAGAACTAGATTTCAAAAGGCATGAAAGGCCCTCCGCTGCGATCAAGAAAAGATAAGGGGAGATTGGATCTCCCTGTCGAATCCCTCTTGTAGGTTTAAACTGATCAAGCTTCTCACCATTAAAAAGCACTGAAAAAGAAACAGACTTAACCAAACTCATCACAATATTGATCCATGACTGTGCAAAGTCCAACTTACTCATGATTGCCTCAAGATACATCCACTCTAGCCTGTCATAGGCTTTCATCATATCCAACTTTAGAGCACAGTGACTATTGGACTTCGACTTGCTCCTCTTCATAAAATGCAAACATTCATAAGCACTGATGATATTGTCCGTGATTAGTCTCCCAGGAACAAAGGCTGACTGCTCCTCTGATATGATGTCTGGAAGAATCTGCTTTAGCCTGTTTGCAATCACTTTCGAAGCAATTTTGTACAGAACATTACACAAGCTTATGGGCGTGAACTGGGTTAAGAGAGTCGGATTTAATACCTTTGGGATCAACACCAGGAAGGTATCATTGATGCACTCGGAACTCGATCTCCTCACCTTTCACAATGCGAAGCACTGCCCTGGTCACTTCTTCGCCACAAACATCCCAGTGCCTCTGATAAAAGTGTGCCGGGAACCCATCTGGACCCGGTGATTTTGTGGGGAACATTTGAAACATAGCTGACTTTACCTCCTCGTTCGAATAAGGAGCGCATAAAATTTCGTTCATTGGAGCCGAAACTTTCTTTGGCACATGAGAGAGGACAGCCTGCATATTGGAAACACCTTCGGAGGTGTACAACTCCTTATGAAAATTCGAGACCATCTCCTTTAGCTCGGCCGGATCATCAATCATAACCTCAAGAGAATTAGACAACGTCCTGATCATATTCTTTTTCCTCCTCATGCTTGCACGAAGATGGAAAAATTTAGTATTTCGGTCCCCCTCTATGAGCCAATTGATCCTTGAACATTGTCTCCATAAAATTTCCTCTCTATGGTAAAGCTCAACTAGCCTTTCATTAATTTTAAGCTCAGCATGGTCAGGTCCGGTTCTTGCTGGGGCCGCTCGAAGACGCGGCTGTGTAGTGTGTGTACTGATGTGTAAATGGGCCAGCATCGTAAACGGCCCTCGAGCAGACTCCTACACACTTGGCCCAGATAAGCGAAAAAGGGTCCACGCGTTTTTCTCATTCTTTGGTTTTCGGGAGAATTTCTTTTCCCCAAAAAATGCTTTTTGGCACGTAAAAATGGTATATATTCGGAAAAGAAGAATGGCCCGTGATAGGCGCCTGTCGCCGCGCGGCCGTCTGATTAATTCATTGATGGTCGTTCGATTCCCCCGTGCCCACTCGTTCACATTAGCGATAGCCTCCTCTCTCTCTCCTTCCTTCGTCTATCTCGTTTCCTTCCCTTTTAAGCGCACTGTAAACCGCCATGGGAGATGGGACAAGCTCCTGAGCGCGACCATCCCCTCTCCTCTCCCTCTACCTCCCCCTCCCCTGGACCACCGTTGACCGCGCTCCCACCCCCCGCTGCTGCAATGGCCAGCTCCTGTTGCCGGCTTCCATTGCTGGAACGACCGGCTCCCGTTGCTACAACCCTCTACTCGGATGCTGCCAGGAGGGCGCACTCGTCGGCTCGTCGCAAAGCTCGCTGCCGTCGCAACATGTGGGTGCAAAAACCATCGTGTGCATCGTCGGCTCGCCGTCATGGTTGAAGCTTTCTCTGTAGCAGTTGAAGCTTTTTCTTTGGGCGGTTGCAGCTTCGTCGGTTGCGCGGTGCCCTAGTTGAAGCTTTCTGTGTAGCCGGTTGAAGCTGTTTCTTTCAACGGTTGCAGCTTTCCATGTTGCACGGTGCCCCTGGTTGAAGCTTTTTGTCGGTGGTGCGGTGGCCGGGTTGAAGCTTTCTGTGTAGCGGTTGAAGCTTTTTCTTTGACGGTTGCAGCTTTGCCGGTGCGCGGTGGCCGGGTTGAAGCTTTCTCTGTAGCCGGTTGTAGCTTTTTCTTTCGACGGTAGTAGCAAGTCGCGTCTACGGTTACAGCATCGCCCCCGCCAGTCGCGCGCCACCGCGTGCCGTTTGTTGCAGCCCCGCATCACCGACGTTCGTAGCATCCTCGCTGCTGGTTGCAACACACAACTCGTATCCAAGTTGCACCCATCGGCATCTCTCTATTGGGCAGGAGGTCGGGGATGTGGGGAGGTTTGCGCTTGAAGGACAGATGGGGGAGGGGAAGCTCATCCATGGCGGTTGGAAAGGAACACAGGAGACGAGACGAGTGCAAGAGAGATGGGATTAGTTGAGGAAACGAGTGGCTGTGAGAGGTTTGAGAAAGAGATAAGACTTGTGTGTGGCCCACACACAACGAGCCCGTGGCTGGTCTGACGCGCTGTCGCGAGGATACACAAGACCGAGTCGGCGTGAGGTATATGGTGAGAGAGCAGCACCCGTGGGTCCAGGCCATGTGCGTGCGCGACCGGCGGAACACGCAGCCGGTCGACCGGCTGCGAACGTTTGCCAAGAAGATTCCCTACGAATATTCAGATTTTTACTCACATGTGGTACACTGTTGATGAGCAAAGACAAGCTCAACTGAACAACAATAAGAGATTGAGTTGTACCGAGAACCATGAGACACAGTTCAAGTCTTGTGTGAGATTTGAAGGATTAAGGTACACTATACATTATTTTCCCAAGTCGTTTTACGACGAGTTGACTTGCCACTCTAGTCCAAATTCCCGATGCATCTCAATCTTAGAGATTACACCCCCAAACTCCATTGAAAAAACGAGTGTAGATCCCTCAATTCACCCTCTGATGGCATACCTATCGATACTCCCATACGTCGGGATTCTTTCCTACCAACGAAAGAGATGGTCGTGGATACTTAAACTACAACTTTGGGTGCCCTCTATGCTAGACTGAATCTAGCTTTATGGACGTGAAGTAAGTGCACAGAGCATGGCTCGCGCATTGCTGTTTCATCAAAAATTCACCTAACAAATCTGTCCTACCATTTCATTTTATTTTATTTTCAAGTATCATAGTTCCAAAATAAATAGCAACTACAAGTTGCATTATACATTGTGCACGTGTGGTTTGCGGGGTTGTTGTTATATTCTCTATGATTGGGCCATTTCATTTGAGCATAATTTCTACAAGTCATATCTTTGTATAACGTTTGTTTAACACGGGAAGAAGCAAATAGCTGATTCAAAATACTACTGCTTAAAACAAAGCACACACAATACATGGGAAATCAACCTTCAGAGCTCTTTTACCCATGGTCCAATTGCTAATATTTACCTCAAACACCAACTTTGTGTTTACCATTGTAATTTGCAGCACACGAGTAAATCCGTAGCCACACAAAGACAAGTAAACATTCAGTTCAAAGAAGGCATGTAAACATTCAGAAATGAATCATGGAAGAACTTAGGAGTCATAAGAGAAATGGTAGTGTCAGGTTGTGGGGCTTCATAAATTACATAATAGTATACTAGTTTTCTAACTTAAGTCGAGAAAAACATACTCAAGGATCTCAGTAGCGACAAGCAACAAACTACTTGTGTGCTCTACCCTTCTAGAAAGACTGATTACTTGCATTTGGCACATGCCTTGCAGCCATAGTAGGTTAAAGATGTCCTTTTTTGGGGAATAGTAGTCCCTTGAGAAATTAGTCAAGGTCACCCCTTTATTTGCAACCATACCATCTATGCCTTCTTATATCTATCTAAAATCAACATCAGGCAATAAATATGTAGGTTAAAGATGGCCAAAAAGGACTTCGCTGCCTCATTATATCCGTCAAAAGAAAAGCAACAAGCTAAGTCCTACTAACAGGAATGAATGTTTCCAAGGTGAAAGAATCCAAGGATGAACACAATTTCAAACTTGTATTCCTTTTCCATTGGTTGAGCAGAAAAAAAATATTTCTCAAAAATATTTGTTGTGAACTAGTGTTCTGTACGAGTTCACAATGTCTCCAAAAAGGTGCATGTAGTGTTGAAGATCATTTCTCTTGTCTGATTACCTTAAAGTAGCATTCAGATCAGACTAACAAATAAATTGCAATTATGTTCCTGAGCCTGATCGATCAGCGTTCGCACAAGCATAGAAGAAATAACAGTTACCAAACATGTAACCAGGAATTAGCGATCACAATAACTAACTATCAAACATGAGACAAGATGTAAAATAACTATGAGAGGCAAGGGATTAACTAGGAAGCAACGGAAGGTTTACCACTTGATACGGTCGGTGACGACAACAATGGTGGGTAGTTGATATATGTGCAGCCATCCACTGTCGAAGCACAAACTCTCTCAAGTTGTAATGTTCTGATGTCCAACATGCATAAGCCTGACTCAAGCGGTGAGCTTCCCCAGTGATCCAGGATCAAGTACTTCCGCATTGAACTTCTGAGCATGTACCCAGAGCCCAGTGAGGGTGAGATTGTCTTCTCCTTTTGCCACTGGCTGGAATTCCCACCATTGTTTCTCCAAATAGTATAGTTGCGGCCAGATGTGTTATGTCCACGAACAAGCATCCCAGGCATGCCTTCTCCTGCCTCCATCATAGTTATATCAAGAATGGATGCACATATGACTTTCGATTGGGGGTCAGCAATGGAGAACTCCATGCTCCGGGTGTCCAGCACCAACATTTTCATTTTTGTACTTGCACACTGTACTTTGGGCTTCTGACGGCCAGTAAAAGCAGCCATATGCATAGTGGCGCCGGGAGAAGAGAGTCTTCTCTGTCGACAAATTACTCCAACTGTGGCATGCAACGGCTCGCCATTGTCTGGTGCTTGGTGCTGGAAGAGAAGACAAATGCGATGAGCTTAGCTTCACACTGCACTATACACATGACTCTGAATGATGTCTCTTCCGCAGCTGTTGCCTCGTCGTCATCACTGTCGCCTCGGGGAATGAGGAAGGTCTCTCTCAAGATTGGTTCATCCATCGTAGCAGCTAGGTGGTGAGGGATTGGAGGAAGCAGAAGGTATCGCCGGTGCAAGGGGTCACACACCACCATCTCTTTCTCTCCACAAAAAGATCCCCTGAGGGTGAGGAGGACGCATCCGTCGCGGATGTCCTGGATGACCTAGCAGGGAGTGGGAGCGAGAGAAGGAACGAAAAAGAAGGAGAAGTCGGCGGCGAGGGCAACGACGCTGGCTATTGACGATGAGGGGTGAGGCGGCTCAGCGGGGTCGAAACCTGTGCTTGTACTCCCTCCATTTCTTTTTAATCTGCATATAAAATTTGACCGAAGTCAATTTGTAAAGTTTGACCAACTTTATATGAAAAAATATCAACATTCACAATACGGAATTAATATTATTAGATGCTCATGAAATTATTTTTCGTATTATATGACTTTAGTGTTGTAGATGTTGATATTTTTCAATACAAATTTGGACAAACTTTGTGTAGTTTGACTTCAAATAAATTTTATACGCGGAGTAAAAAAGAAACGGAGAGAGTACTGAGGAAGCTGAGCAAGGGCAGGGCGTGGAGCTTGCGGTACTGCCAGAGGAAGGAGCAGTCGGCTATGACGTGGCGGGGCCACGGACTTGGTCGGTTGGGTTGGGCAGGCGGAGGAAGATTTCAGCTAGGAGCTCGTCAGGGATCGGCAGCGAGGCCATTCCATGTCGCCCCGCAAGGAGACGTGGAGGGGACAAGCGACGGTGCTTGAGGACGGCAGGTTCCAGGCGATGCTCCGTTGGGTTGCTGCCCATCCCACAGCCGGTGACGAGAAACCCTATCCAGGTGGTCTTCAATTTCTTGTGACTGTGAGGGATTCAGGGAGCAGGAATGAGCACTTATTACTGAAATTTTGAAGGGCCTTTGTGCAAATGTACAAGCTCACATCCTGCACCTTGCTTACACATCCGGCGGCCAAACAGAGCTCTCGCATGAGATTAACTTCCTTATAAGTAAAGAGAGCTCCCGTGCATGAGATAACTCCACCGTGTGATTGGTCATACATTTATTACTCCCTCCGATTTTTTTTTTGACGGGTCTCCCTCCGATTCATATTACTTGTATTAGGTGCAGTTGTTATTTTTTAGCTGCCTATTCTTTTTTGTGTGTTTTTTAATTGATTTTTCGGGTACGGAAAAGAGGCAGACTTGGAGAAGGGGACGGCATGGTTAGCCGCGGCATTGCCGGCGGAGGCAAGTTCTGACGGTTGACAGCGCCGGCGGGGGGTTTACATGAATTGGGGGGGGGGGGGGGGGGGGGGGGGGGGGCTTATATGACGGTTAGACTTGCAGCGATGGACAGGTTGACAACATTGGCGGGAGGCGACTTCTAAGGGTTAGACGGTGCAGGTGGTGGGTTTACAGGGTTGGCGGGCGGTCCGAGCAAATCGACTGGGGCAACTGAAGAAGCTTCGGTCCCTTGCTCGACGGCTGGGTTTAAATTCATTTTGCAGGCGAGCTTAGCTGGGTGAGCTACCGAGGTAAACTTCGCTGTGCAATTTCTCTAGAAAATTAACTTTACGGCAAAAATATCAGTGTAGTGGAATACAAATTTTTAACTATCACCGTAAAAAAAAACTTCATTGTTTCGGTTGGATTGTTGCCTCCAGTGGTTCAGCTGAATTTGGACTCAGAAGGAACATCTTATCTCTCCGGCGTTGGCAGGTGAACATCTTCAGCACGCCCGTTGGATAGGCCCGTGACGAGCCTTTTACAAGCGCGCCACCGCCGTAGCCGTCACCATCTCATCTCAAACAATCGAGCTCGGCAGAAATAATAAAATATAACAGATTGACACAAAGATGTACTCACCTCACTATGTGTGTATAGGAGTACTAATGTGTAAGCATGTGATTCACCTCACTATGCAGGCATACCATCCGTCTCACTTCACTCTGCCGAAAGGCCAGTGCAACAGGCGGAATAGATATTGAGAAACCAGTGCGAATAGGCGGTGCAACAAGGAACGCGGACGAGGAGCACACGGCGACGCACACCCCTTGAATCAAAGCCACTAGTTGTTTGTTTCGGGATCGGTGCAGGTTTTAGTTTAATTGGCAGCGAGAGCACAATACAGCGTGCTTGTGTATAAGGCAACAGTAAATGCTCTCCATAGTCATTCAATTCGAGGTAGTACTGTGTCTGACAAACATAGCAAAGATTTCAACGGAGCAATGAATGGCAAAGACTTTTGGTACACGTCCATTTAATAAAAAGAACCTGGATGAACCAATGTAAAAATGTAAAGATAGTAACTGTCTCTTCCACCGATGGCATGCAGCAATTTCGTTTGTGTCTATGTGACAGGATACATTTCTTTTGATTTTGACGATTAATTGCACCTTTCTTAGAATTTTATTATTAATTTCTCAGCTTTTTAGAACAGAATAATGCCTCGGATTTTCAAAAAAAAACTGAGATTATTATGAAGAAGTTTCTAGAACCATTACCATGACGTTCTCAGTTTTTCACTTAAGATAAAAAACAACATGAAATGTGTTGAAAAATCTCTCGGATTTACCTACATAATTTTCTAGGAATTAGTATTGAATGAAATTTCCTAGGAACTTGATACTCCACAAGCTGTGAAGTGTCCAACTAAATATTAGATGTGTTATGATTTGTCAAAATCACTGATCACATGAAGATGTGTTCACATGTAGATGTGTTTATATGATTCAAAACGTAGGGCTCTTAAAATTTACATGCATGTGGGGCATTGTCAGATGTCCAGTCCAAGGGTCCAACCGTTCACATGTAGACGTGTTCACATGTAGATGCATTTATTCTTTGTCAGAGATCATTAAGACTAGAAAAATAGCTCTCCTAAAAGAAAGCATACGTCGTATTAAATTTGAGGAATACATGTAGACTAATATAGCGGTACAGATCCCTATGCTTACTCAATGGTGAGATTTAGGGAGGGCGAGCCCGCAGGTGCTCCTATGCATTTTCGGTGCAACAAGTTGGCATTTCACCTGAAATCCAACATAGTACATGACGAGTTCAATGTTAAACACATACAGTTGCAAACTGGTTATTATCACCATCCTCATTCTTAATTTGATTTTTTTTTTGAAAGGAGGATGACCCCCGGCCTCTGCATCTGGGCGATGCATGCAGCCATTTTATTAATTATTCACAAAGACCTTATAAAGTAATACATCAGTAAGTCTGAAGCCACTATCTTGGCAACATCTGTCGTCTATCCACTTGATGAAGGGGGTGCCAATTGTCCGAGCCGAATACCAAACAGACATCTCACCAAAGCCTAACATCTAAAGCCGGATACCCCAACCAAGCTGCATTGCCAGGTCTGGGTCATACACCGGTCCGGCGTACTCTCAGAGGCCGCCGCCGCCGTCTTCCACCGATCCATCTCCAGAGCAGGTACTGACGCACCGACCTTGCCAGGCCTGCCATCGACGCCACCACGGCGCCAGATGACGCCACCATCCTACACGTATCCATCCACACGCGCCCATCGCCGAAACTCCGCAGCGCCATGCCGCCGAGATCCGCCGTCGGCCTTGCGGTAGATGTAGCACCACTCCTCCTCTTGTCCCCTCCAGCCATCACTTGCTCCAAAACGATGCCCCCAAGAGGGAGAACGACACTGAAGGCGCCGTCATCGTCCGATCCGGTAGACCCAGATCTAGGGTTTCCCCCGGAACATCCCGATCGAGTTGGCGTGACCTGCAACGACGATGCCTCGAGAAGGAAACGACGTCAGAGACGCCGCCATCGTCCTCCAAGACTGCAGTTAGGCACGATTTTCATCGGAAGCCGCATCGTCCCGATCTCGCGGCTGGCTGGAACCGCGCGGAGCCTCGCCATGAAGACGTATGCCGCCGCCGGTACTCCGGCGGAGATCCTCCATCCCCTCACCGGAGCCCTCATCGCGCCACCGACCATCCACGTGAAGAATCGACGACGGATCTAGGTGGGATCTAGATCCGCGGCCGCCGCCATGCCCACCATCACCAGAGAACCCGCCGGTTCCCGGCGGCCATGGGGACTAGCACCGTTGCGGCATGACCAGGGGCGCCGGCCTGGCTGCTACGCACGTGCACCTCGTTGGCCTCGCCCCAGCCGATCCATGAGGGACGTTGTCGCATCTAGCACCCCGGCCCCTTCGGCGCCGGGCCCGCCGCCACTGCGGCCTAGGCCGGTGGCAGCAGCAAAGGAGAGGCCGCGTCGTGTTAGCTGCTGGCGGTGAGGAGATCGCCCCCTGGCGGCGCCCTGGGAGGCGTAGCGAGGGGCCTCGGTAGATCATTCTTAATTTGATATAGTAGTATAGATTTTGAACCCAGAATGATGTGAGTTGACAGATCAAGTAGATTAAAAATGAGCACGTTGATTAAGCCCATGTTCCGTGCCAGCAAGATGCAACCTTCCTTTATCAGCGAGCTCGGCTCCAATAAATACACTAGAAAACAGATTGACATGGCACAAACAAAACAAAAGGTAACTTCGTTGTGTAAGAAAAGAGAAGAACAATCAGATCGTATTGACTGCACCATAAACAAGTAGCACAAAAAGATTTACTTCACTTTGTTACTGCTCATGAAGTAGATCAGTACCTCCTTAATTCTTAGTATACCTGACTAGCTAGTTCTGTTCATGCCACATGGGGCAGGCCTTCAGCAAGATCACAATCACTCTGACTTCTTGAAGCAACTAAGCGCCGTTACTTTTTTTTTAGAAAAGGAGGATGACCCCCGGCCTCTGCATCTGGGCAATCCATGCAGCCACTTTATTAATTATTCACAAAGACCTTATAAAGTAGTACATCTGTCGCTACTCCTATCCACTTGATGAAGGGGTGCCGAAAATTTGAGCCAAATACCAAACAGACTTCGCACCAAAGCCTAACATCTAAAGCCGGAGGCCCCAACCAAGCCACAATGCCGGGTCTGGGGCACACGCCGGTTCGGCGCACTCTCAGATGCGACCGCCGCGGTCTTCCACCTATCCATCTTCAGAACAGGAACTGACGCATCAACCTTGCCAGCCTGCCGTCGACGCCACCACGACGCCAGACATCGCCGTCCTCCTGCGCGAGTCCGTCAACCCGCATCGGATGCCGAGACTCCACCGCGCCACGCCGCCGAGATCCGCCGTCATCGATGCGGAAGATGAAACCCCGCTCCGCCTCTGGGCCCTTCCAGTCAGCACCTGCTCCAAAATGATGCCCCCAGGAGGGAAAACGGCATCGAAGATGCTGTCATCGTCCGATCCAGGAAGACCCAGATCTAGGGTTTCCCCTGGAGCAACCCGAGGGAGATGACGTTGCCTGCAACGACGATGCCTCAACAAGGAAACGACGTCAATGACACCGCCATCGTCCGTCAAGACCGAAGTCGACGCGATTTTCACCAGCAGTCGCGCCATCCCGACCCAGTAGCTGACTGGAACCGCGCGGTGCCTCACCGAGTAGACGCACGCAGCCGCCAGAACACCGAGGACCGCCACCGCAGCCCCGATCCACCATCACCGTCGGCCACTACTGCCCAGAAGACAGCACCAGCCAGCCACCGTCGCCGTCCGCAGCCCGCGCAGCCTGGTGCTTGGGACCACAGATCTGGGCCAGATCGCCGCAGCCGCCAAGACCCAGCATGCCTCACCACCGGAGGCCACATTCGCGTCACCCACCTCCCAACGTAGCCGCTAGGAAGCCGGATCGCGCCGCCAAGACCCTCCGCATCGCGACGCCCTTGCCCTTCAGATCCGTCCCGCATCGGATCCACGCGCAAGGGGCCGAAGGAGCTGATACGTCTCCATCATATCTACTTTTCCAAACACTTTTGATCTTGTTTTGGACTCTAATTTGCATGATTTGAATGAAACTAACCCGAACTGACGCTATTTTCAGCAGAACTACGATGGTATTGTTTTTGTGCAGAAATCAAAGTTCTTGGAATTGGACGAAACTTTTTGGAGAATTTTTATGGAATATATAAAAATTATTGGCGCAAGAATCAACAGAAGAGGGCCACCTATTGCCCTGATGCCTTGTGGGGCCCACAGGCGGCCGTCTGACATAATTCCAACTCTATAAATTCACTTTCCCTGAGAAAAAAAATAGGAGGAGAAGTTTCATCACGTTTTACGATACGGAGCCACCGCCATCTCCTATTCTTCATCGGTAGGGCTGATCTGGAGTCCGTTCGGGGCTCCGGAGAGGGGGATTCGACGCCGTCGTCATCATCAACCATCCTCCATCACGAATTTCATGATGCTCACCAACGGGCGGGAGTAATTCCTTCGTAGGCTTGCTGGACGGTGATGGGTTGGATGAGATTTATCATGTAATCGAGTCAATTTGTTAGGGCTTTGATCCCTAGTTTCCACTATGTTCTGAGATTGATGTTGCTATGACTAATGCTTGTCACTAGGGTCCGAGTGCCATGATTTCAGATCTGAACCCTTTATGTTTTCACGAATATATTTGTGTTCTTGTAACACCCCGATTTTTGGCCCTTTCTTTTTCTTTTGGATTTCTTCGAATTTTTTTATTTTGAGTTCTTTTTCCGTGGCTATGTGGTCTTGAAATCTGGGAAAATCTTCTCTCCTGCCACTTCCTAGTGGCTTGTCATTCTCAAATCTATCCCAAGGCCATGTCATTTCCACCTTAGCCCAACCCCAATATTTATTTCTTGGGAATATTCCTTTATCTATTAAAGGAATAACCCTGTTTGCCCTAGGTTGTGAAGCAACCAGTATTTCTGCCATTCCTAAAATTCCCACAAAATTCTCATAAATTCTTTGGATCATATCTTCCACCAATATGTGAAAACCCATCTCTGCCTAGTTCAAAAATAATTCAAGAATATTCATTTTCCATTCTGTCCAGAATGGCACTTTGTGAAGGAAGTGCTATTTATCTTTTCTTGATTGCCCTCAAAAATTTTGGGCACTCTCTCATATCCAAATTATTTCCACATGCCAAAATTCAACTTCATTTGCCTAGTAAATCTTCCTCAGCAAATTCCCAAAGTTTCTGTCCAGAGAGAAGCTTTGTGAAGGAAGTACTAGCTAGGCTCATCCAAATGAGTTGAAATTTTGGGAGCTCATCCATAGGATCGAATCATGACTCTACACCAAAATTGATCTCCATCCAATCATCTATCTGAGCACAACTTCAAATCTTGGTTTCTGGTCAGAATTTCAGTTTGTGAAGCAACTATATTTTATATTGCCTCAAAAATTCTGAAATTAATCCAGGACCTAAATATCCCTAAATAATGTGAGCATTCCAAAATTCACATTATTTTTCCAAGCCATTTTATCTGCAAAATTCCTCCAAGTTTCTGTCCAGTGTGGAGCATTGTGAAGGAAGTACCATTTTTTCTCATCCAAATGGGATGAAATTTTTATGGAACCTTAATATGCTAAAATCATCATCCTACACCAAATTTCAGCCCAATAAAATTATCCATGCGAGTGCAGCTTCCATGTTCATGTTTCTGTCCAGAGTGGCAGCTTGGGAAACAAGTGTCACCTAGACCCCTCCTCTTGGGCTGAAACTTTGCAAGGATGGTCATCCTTGGGTGTGATCTCCCTCAGCAAAATCTCAGCATCTTACCCTAGGTGATCCTCCCCCACCCCAGTACAAACACCTTGCAGCCATAACACTTTCTGCCCAAACCTTATCACCTCAGAGCCGCCCAAGCAATCCTAGACGTTCATCTCTTATCTATCATCTTTGTGGACCCTAGTAGACTTGACCTCTCAGCTAGTGGTGGGCCAGAGCGCGCTATGCCAGTGGTGACCACGCTGTTGGCATGCCCTTGCCGCGCTCTGCGTGTCGTTTCCCCTCGGCCTCGCTCCCTCCGTCCTTTCCCGCGCGTGCTAGCGTGTCCCAGAGCTTCGTGGCAGCCTCGCGATCGCTCTCCCGCCCTGGCCCCCTCCTCCTTCGCCCTCCTCGCGCCACGATGGCCACGGCCGCGTGCGCACAATGTCTCGGTGGCCGACCGAACACCGCGCCGCCCGTGTCTGCCCTCCCCTGCGCCTCCACTACCCCTCTCCCGTCGCCTCATCTGACCGAGCGTGCACCGCCCCTCGTCAGAGCGCGCGTACACACCCGGGGGACGGCCATCCGGGGGCGGTTCCGTCACTCAGCTATTTAAGCAGCTCCCGGGCTCTCCTCTCCTCACCAGCAGCTCCACCCCTCTCCCAAAGCCCCCCCTAGCCACTCGAGTGAGCTCGAGGAGCTCACTTTCCTCTGCATGGCCGCCATGGCCGTAGACCTCTCCCTCCTAAATTCGCTCGATGTCGAGCTCTTCTCCTTCCTACCACCACCAGAAGACCACCTGGAGCTCGCTGATCCTCACCACCTCTTCGTCTCGTCCCCAGAGCGGCTATGGCCTCGCCCCCAAATCCGCCCGAGCCGCCGTCCGCCGCGGCCGATGCTCTGCTCAACCCCGCCCTCCTCGAGGCCTGCTACCTGCCCGGATGGATGCGCCTTGGCGTCCTAAGAATGTGGGTAGGCGCTGACCGGGCCGAACGGTTGACCGTTTTAATTGAAAGCGTATTTCACGAATATGCTTTCCGTAAGTGAAAGCACGTCCTGCTGTGGCTTCGGCTGAAATTACGTTTTCCCTGCAGGAAGATGTATTCCCTGAAGTGCGCTTTCTGTTTAACCCCGCCGGCCGAAAACCTTATATAGCGGACGTTCGTCCGTTAAGGCCAGAAGTGAACAGCTTTTTATTTGTTTTCGGCCTAACGAACGAACGACCGTATCTCGGCAACCGTAACTCCGAATCAGGTGATTCCAAAGCCCACGATCTCAGTTCGTCGAGCCCGTTCCGATGGTATCATTTTCATGAGGTTGTCACACTGTGAAAATGCCCATTTTGCCCTTGCCCTTAAAACAGCTCCGCCGAGAGGGAAACTTTTCCGGCGATTCTTTCCGCGAGTTCATCGCACCTCTCCCCGATGATTCCTCCAACCCCAGGCAAGCCACGACAGCCACTTGCATGATGGCATTGCAATAGCCATGGTTACCACTTGAATATTTAATAATTGTTTGCGCATTTAATTATTTTGTGAATGCTTCGAATATGTTTGTGAATCCATGCTCATTGCTTATGCCATGTTCATTTCCATCTAGTAAGTGTTATGATTAATTGCTAAGGATAATCTTATCATGTTGTATTTTTGTAATCATTTCCGATGCTAGTGGTAATGATATGCTCACATGAGTAGTTCCAGTTCGTTATGCAAATACTTGTTATATTCATGATCGTCATTATGCCCTGCTCATTTGCATCCCGTAGAGTAAATGATTTATCATTGTTGATGTTAAATGGTTATGTTGCCCATCCATGGTTACACTGATATCATGCTCATCTGCATTGTTATTTCATTATGTATTTTATTATGACTCAGCTCATCACCATTCAAGTTAAACCTGACATTAATCGAACTTGAACAAATCTGTTGGCTGAGTCATGGTGCCACCGAATCGAGCTCACCAGTGCAACCACACTTGCCTGGATGGGGAGGCCCTAATGCGGTCTATTGTCATGCCTATCGCCGGTGCCTCCTACTAGGGAAGGTTATGGGTGCGCGCTACCCTGATCAGGTAGGCTACCATAAGCCTTGAGTACCCGAGTTGTATGGATCCGAGGTCCCCGTTTGGGACGATGTTTATGTTTGGCCACGACGGTGGCAGCCACAGAGGTGGCGGATGTCACATGTTGACATCAGGGTAACCCAGGACATAGCCCAAAGGGGAGTTTGTCGGAGTGGCCGGGAGAGTGTCATGCAATAGATTGGTTTTGTCGGAACGTCGTTGGTCCACCCGAATGGGAGCCCGAGGCCATGAGTTCTGTGGTGTGGGTACAGTGTACTAACCTCTGCAGAGTGTATAATCTATCGATAGCCGCGTCCTCGGTCATGGACACAATTCGTAGTAGGTCACACTATGGGTCAACATAAATAATAATCTGAATAATAAACAACCCTGGTTCGATGAGAAAAGAAGTTGGTTGATCTTTATGTGGTCATGCGATGATCACAGGTAGAGATCAAGCTCCGTGTGGTCATGTGATGATCACGATGGTAAGTTGGTGGTTACGAGATAACCTCCGAGCAGAGTAAGTTGGTCCATGAGACCTTAAACGTTGACCCCCTTGCATGCTAGTGCTAGTATTATCATGAATTATATGTACATGCCATGCTCATGTTGTTGCCATGCTCATGTTGTTGCCATTCTCATGTTGTCACCATGCTCATGTTGTTCTAGTAGGATCGTGTCCATCATTGATGATTAATCTGTAAATGCCATGCCGTTTTTTTGTCTTGATTGCTTTGGTTGCTGTGAGCTTGCGAGTACATTCAAAGTACTCACCTGGCGTGTCATGCCAGATTGCAGGTGATGCCGTGATTGCTTGTTTGTCGAGGATCCCGAGGTTGCGCTCTAGGATACGTCCCAGCCAGAGTCCCTGCGGAGTGGAGTTCATCACCGTCGGCGTTGTTCCGCTGTTAGAAGTTATTCCGCTTCGAGATGTCTTGGTGCTAGCATAGAGCTACCTTAGCTGGCGAAGTGTCGTCGTGCCCCCTGTAACCTTTATAATATCGGACCCTTGTACACCGTTTATTCATAATAAAGAGCTGGTTTGTTCTATGCCAAGCAGTGCCGTATTCCAGAAGACTTGATCTCTGGGATGGAATACGGGGTGTTCCGGTCTCTCTGAGCCGGGGTGCCACAAGGCTTGGTATCAGAGCAGGTCTGGCTGTAGGACGCCCTAGTCAGCGCGAGCGTTAGAAACCGTTAGTATAGAGTCTAGTTGGCTTGCTGCACTTGATTGCTGCATTTGTTTGTCGCATAGCATGCATGTAGGCTTATTATCTTGTCACTAACGGTCGATCTTGTGAGTGTAGGTGGCATCGGTTTCGATCCACTACCTGCACTCTCCAGTTTTGCATACTTGCTCGTTAGTGTTTGGCGTCATCTCTGTCCCAGCGGAGTGATGCCAAGGTACCTTGTGGTGTCGATCACTTGCCGGATTGATGCACAGGTATCGCACCAATATTTTCTTTTCAGCCACACCTATTGTTTCGGTGGTAGACACGTTTCTACCCCAGATCTTGCCGTCCAACCCGCCTCTTTGGCATCCCTTACTGGTCTTTCTTATCAGGACAGGGCAATGCCAGCAGACCCTTCTTTCCACCGCTATCCCTATCACCCATTCCCGGGACGAGTATGGGTTCTGTCCGTACGCTTGATGATGATGTCGTCGTGACCTCCGTGTCTCGCTACATGATCACTGAGTTCGTCCTCACCGCTAAGCCCATCCAGATGCAACCGGTGCTGATCCAGTGCTTGGTGTAGCTCCGCTTACGCCAACCCCTCCACACGCTGATCCATTTTCGTGCACACCGCCACAGCATATTAGATCGTAGTACCGGAGTTTCCTCGAGAATTGTGTGCTTAAGTAGGCATGCATAGTGAGGAGAATAGCTATAAAATGTGATGTTGATTGTATGCAATCTTAATGCTGTGTGTGCTTTTGTTTGAGTCATTTCTTTTGCTTCTTTCTTTGGGCCTTCGGTGTTACCTTATTTCCCCTTATGAAAGTTGCTCATCAACCGACACCGGACTCGAAG
This sequence comes from Elymus sibiricus, assembly GCA_039707655.1. NCBI lineage: Eukaryota > Viridiplantae > Streptophyta > Magnoliopsida > Poales > Poaceae > Elymus > Elymus sibiricus. The sequence continues at coordinate 61,233,286 of CM077674.1, read as the reverse complement.
AATCAGTGAGGATTTCAAATATTTGGAAGCTCAGCTAAACATTATGAAACTCTCAGCCGACTGCATTATATTGGGAATATCTGATCTGAATACAAAGGATATCCTAGATTGATTATCAGCATCAAGGTTACATCAGTGTGCAACCATCACAATCGTAATGAACCAGCTGGAAGATAATTTGTGTGCAAGACAACAGTACATTTCCAGTCAAAGGAATATCAGGGGCATATATATATATATGTATGGCATTCAGTCTGCATATCACGAAGAGAAGCTTCTGGAGTAAGCAACCCAGTCTTCCTCCGCACGCTACCAGGGAAGCTTACGACGCAAGGTTCCGCAGTCTTCCTCAGTACGATATGTGGATAGCTTCCAGCATAAGGTACTCTGCCTTCTCCTATAAGCCACCGCAGAAAGCTTCCGGCATAAGGCACCGAATCGTCCTCAGTAAGCAACCAAGGGAGAATCTTCTGAAGCACAGTACCCAGTCTTCCTCAGCACGATACTCTCAGATAGCTTCCAACACAAGCCACCCAATCTTCGTCAGTACGGCACTATAAACAGTCATCGGCATTGGAACAAGATATTACACAGTGAGTTGGCAGCATATGGCAATGCATCCCAAGAACCAGGTCCGCAACAGTTTGTCAGAAGCAAGAATCAGTCAACACACAAGTGTCTGCCTCGGGAATCAAATGCCCAGATACACATGCTTCCATATAAATATTGCGAGCATGCTGCCAAGGTCATTCAAGTCACTCGAACGATGATGCAAGCATGATGAGAATCCGACAACCACATGAATTATGTAAGAGGAAGAATATACACCTCAGCGTGACGCAAGCTATGAAGTAAGACAGTGTTGGGACAACAATCCTGACAGTGGGTATCAAGGCCAGCTTCCTCTCAACCGACAAAGTGATATCATTAACCCTTGTCACTGTCATGAATGATTGACGACAACAGTGAGCTCTATACAAGTAACTGTGAACCTGGTATATGATCATGATGAACCCTTGCCTACCTTTTTCCTGGTAACGGCACCACGCCTATGTTCTGAGCCGCGTTCGGCCGTCCAGGGTGGATGCCGATTTTCTATTTCTCTTTTCAACAACTGGCCCGTGTTCTGAGCTGATTCTCGGCCGTCTCGGGCAGCTGTTGAGTTCTTTTTGTAGCAGCGACCCTATGCTCTGAGCTGTTCTTCGGCCATCTTAGGGAACTGCTACATTCTTCTTATCAACCCTGCCTCATGCTCTGAGCTACTTTTCAGCCGTCGTGAGCCATGGTTGAGTTATTTCAGTAATGTCCCAGATCTGAGTTGTAAAGACCGTTCTGGTGGCTACTGATTTATTTGCCGATTTTATGCAAAGGTTTGGGTGATCATTGCCATACAGTTAAAGCTCAGGAGATGATAAACTTGCCAGTTAAACGTTGTTGCACTGCCTGAGGATAAGGATAAGATATGTTCGCCAGAATATTGCACCTGACAGCATCTATGGTCACACGAAGGATTAAGGATATCTATGGCCAAGCTCTTTCAGCAAAAGATTCAGAAAAAGAGAACAATAATGAAGAAGCAAGACCGGCAACCCAGGTATGATAATTTTTGCATGAACAACATGGTACGGATACACAAGACAGTCTGATTCCGTATCAATCACCATGAATATACACCCAAGGGTTACGATTCTCAAGCATTGTTTTGAACCCGAAGGACATGCATCTACTTGAGTAACCCGAGGCAATGATTAAAGGTTTCATGCCCACCGAGGAAATTTGTACACAACTCCATTGACTACTATCAGCGCTGGATATAAGAATGTCACGTCGAATGGAAGTCACTCCCGGACTTATGGAAATCCCGGTCATGATAATATCAGACAAGCCAGTAGACATAAAAGAATTAAAGTCAGAGCAAGGATGAACATATGAGGGAAGACCTATCAGAATGTTGAATACGGTGAAGCAAACCACCCCAGAGCAAGGCAGTCCGTCAGATGCAATTCAGTGGGAACAATTTATAAAGGAAAAGGATACCCGAGTTGGAAACGGTTTCCTTAAGTCAAAATATTCATACTTGTTCCCTGAGCAACCAAATCTCGAGGACGAGATTTATCGTAAGGGGGGTAGGTTTGTAACACCCCGATTTTTGGCCTTTTCTTTTTCTTTTGGATTTCTTCGAATTTTTTTATTTTGAGTTCTTTTTCCGTGGCTATGTGGTCTTGAAATCTGGGAAAATCTTCTCTCCTGCCACTTCCTACTGGCTTGTCATTTTCAAATCTATCCCAAGGCCATGTCATTTCCATCTTAGCCCAACCCCAATATTTATTTCTTGGGAATATTCCTTTATTTATTAAAGGAATAACCCTGTTTGCCCTAGGTTGTGAAGCAACCTGTATTTCTGCCATTCCTAAAATTCCCACAAAATTCTCATAAATTCTTTGGATCATATATTCCACCAATATGTCAAAACCCATCTCTCCCTAGTTCAAAAATAATTCAGGAATATTCATTTTCCATTTTGTCCAGAATGGCACTTTGTGAAGGAAGTGCTATTTATCTTTTCTTCATTGCCCTCAAAAATTTTGGGAACTCTCTCATATCCAAATTATTTCCACATGCCAAAATTCAACTTCATTTTCCTAGTAAATATTCCTCAGCAAATTCCCAAAGTTTCTGTCCAGAGAGAAGCTTTGTGAAGGAAGTACTAGCTAGGCTAATCCAAATGAGTTGAACTTTTTGGAGATCATCCACAGGATCAAATCATGACTCTACACCAAAATTCATCTCCATCCAATCATCTATGTGAGCACAACTTCAAATCTTGGTTTCTGGTCAAAATTTCAGTTTGTGAAGCAACTATATTTTATATTGCTTCAAAAATTCTGAAATTAATCCAGGACCTAAATATCCCTAAATAATGTGAGCATTCCAAAATTCAAAATATTTTTCCAAGCCATTTTCTCTGCACAATTCCCCAAAGTTTCTGTCCAGTGTGGAGCATTGTGAAGGAAGTACCATTTTTACTCATCGAAATGGTATGAAATTTTTATGGAACCTTAATATGCTCAAATCATCATCCTACACCAAATTTCAGCCCAATAAAATCATCCATGCGAGTGCAGCTTCCATGTTCATGTTTCTGTCCAGAGTGGCAGTTTGTGAAACAAGTGTCACCTAGACCCCTCCTCTTGGGCTGAAACTTTGCAAGGATGGTAACCCTTGGGTGTGATCTCCCTCAGCAAAATCTCAGCATCTTACCCTAGGTGATCCTCCCCCACCCCAGTACAAACACCTTGCTGCCAAAACACTTTCTGCCCAAACCTTATCACCTCAGAGCCGCCCAAGCAATCCTAGACGTTCATCTCTTATCTATCATCTTTGTGGCCCCCTCCTCCTTCGCCCTCCTCGCGCCACGATGGCCACGGCCGCGTGCGCACAATGTCTCGGTGGCCGACCGAACACCGCGCCGCCCGCGTGTGCCCTCCCCTGCGCCTCCACTACCCATATCCCGTCGCCTCATCTGACCGAGCATGCACCGCCCCTCGTCAGAGCGCGCGTACACACCCGGGGGACGGCCATCCGGGGGCGGCTCCGTCGCTCGGCTATTTAAGCAGCTCCCGGGCTCTCCTCTCCTCACCAGCAGCTCCACCCCTCTCCCAAAGCCCCCCCCCCCCCCCTAGCCACTCGAGTGAGCTCGAGGAGCTCACTTTCCTATGCATGGCCGCCATGGCCGTAGACCTCTCCCTCCTAAATTCGCTCGATGCCGAGCTCTTCTCTCCTTCCTACCACCACCAGAAGACCACCTGGAGCTCGTTGATCCTCCCCACCTCTTCGTGTCGTCCCCGGAGCGGCTATGGCCTCGCCCCCAAATCCGCCCGAGCCGCCGTCCGCCGCGGCCGATGCTCTGCTCAACCCCGCCCTCCCCGAGGCCTGCTACCTGCCGGGATGGATGCGCCTTGGCGTCCTGAGCATGTGGGTAGGCGGAGCATCGCCGGAGGCGCAGCCAATCGCCGGCAATCACCGGCGGGAGCCGCGCCGTCCTCAGCCAGACGCGGGCGACGGAGGAAGAAGGCGACCTGCCCGCGGGTCCCACCTGTAGGCCTCTCAGGCGCTGACCGGGCCGAACGGTTGACCGTTTTAACTGAAAGCGTATTTCATGAATACGCTTTCCGTAAGTGAAAGGGCGTCCTGCTGTGGCTTCGGCTGAAATTACGTTTTCCCTGCAGGAAGACGTATTCGCTGAAGTGCGCTTTCTGTTTAACCCCGCCGGCCGAAAACCTTATATAGCGGACGTTCGTCCGTTAAGGCCAGAAGTGAACAGCTTTTTATTTGTTTTCGGCCTAACGAATGAACGGCCGTATCTCGGCAACTGTAACTCCGAATTAGTTGATTCCAAAGCCCACGATCTCAGTTCGTCGAGCCCGTTCCGATGGTATCACTTTCATGAGGTTGTCACACTGTGAAAATGACCATTTTGCCCTTTCCCTTAAAACAGCTCCGCCGAGAGGGAAACTTTTCCGGCGATTCTTTACGCGAGTTCATCGCACCTCTCCCCAATGATTCCTCCATCCCCAGGCAAGCCACGACAGCCACTTGCATGATGGCATTGCAATAGCCATGGTTTCCACTTGAATATTTAATAATTGTTTGCGCATTTAATTATTTTGTGAATGCTTCGAATATGTTTGTGAATCCATGCTCATTGCTTATGCCATGTTCATTTCCATCTAGTAAGTGTTATGATTAATTGCTAAGGATAATCTTATCATGTTGTATTTTTGTAATCATTTCCGATGCTAGTGGTAATGATATGCTCACATGAGTAGTTCCAGTTCGTTATGCAAATACTTGTTATATTCATGATCGTCATTATGCCCTGCTCATTTGCATCCCGTATAATAAATGATTTATCATTGTTGATGTTAAATGGTTATGTTGCCCATCCATGGTTACACTGATATCATGCTCATCTGCATTGTTATTTCATTATGTATTTTATTATGACTCAGCTCATCACCATTCAAGTTAAACCTGACATTAATCGAACTTGAACAAATCTGTTGGCTGAGTCATGGTGCCACCGAATCGAGCTCACCAGTGCAACCACACTTGCCTGGATGGGGAGGCCCTAATGCGGTCTATTGTCATGCCTCTCGCCGGTGCCTCCTACTAGGGAAGGTTATGGGTGCGTGCTACCCTGATCAGGTAGGCTACCATAAGCCTTGAGTACCCGAGTTGTATGGAGCCGAGGTCCCCGTTTGGGACGATGTTTATGTTTGGCCACGACGGTGGCAGCCACAGAGGTGGCGGATGTCACATGTTGACATCAGGGTAACCCAGGACATAGCCCAAAGGGGAGTTTGTCGGAGTGGCCGGGAGAGTGTCATGCAATAGATTGGTTTTGTCGGAACGTCGTTGGTCCACCCGAATGGGAGCCCGAGGCCATGAGTTCCGTGGTGTGGGTACAGTGTACTAACCTCTGCAGAGTATATAATCTATCGATAGCCGCGTCCTCGGTCATGGACACAGTTCGTAGTAGGTCACACTATGGGTCAACATAAATAATAATCTGAATAATAAACAACCCTGGTTCGATGAGAAAAGAAGTTGGTTGATCTTTATGTGGTCATGCGATGATCACAGGTAGAGATCAAGCTCCGTGTGGTCATGTGATGATCACGATGGTAAGTTGGTGGTTACGAGATAACCTCCGAGCAGAGTAAGTTGGTCCATGAGACCTTAAATGTCGACCCCCTTGCATGCTAGTGCTAGTATTATCATGAATTATATGTACATGCCATGCTCATGTTGTTGCCATGCTCATGTTGTTGCCGTGCTCATGTTGTCGCCATGCTCATGTTGTTCTAGTAGGATCGTGTCCATCATTGATGATTAATCTGTAAATGCCATGCCGTTTTTTTGTCTTGATTGCTTTGGTTGTTGTGAGCTTGCGAGTACATTCAAAGTACAGACCTGGCGTGTCATGCCAGATTGCAGGTGATGCCGTGATTGCTTGTTTGTCGAGGATCCCGAGGTTGCGCTCTAGGATACGTCCCAGCCAGAGTCCCTGTGGAGTGGAGTTCATCACCGTCGTCGTTGTTCCGCTGTTAGAAGTTATTCCGCTTCGAGATGTCTTGGTGCTAGCATAGAGCTACCTTAGCAGGCGAAGTGTCGCTGTGCCCCCTGTAACCTTTATAATATCAGACCCTTGTACACCGTTTATTCATAATAAAGAGCTGGTTTGTTCTATGCCAAGCAGTGTCGTATTCCAGAAGACTTGATCTCTGGGCTGGAATACGGGATGTTCCGGTCTCTCTGAGCCGGGGTGCCACAGTTCTTGATCCTATCTTGCAAGTTATATGCACCTATTACGTGTTATGATCCGCATACCCCAAGGTGAAAATAATTGGGATTCTTTCCGGTGATTGCCGTAGTTTGAGGAGTTCATGTATTCACTAAGTGCTAATGCTCTATTCCAGTTCTCTATTAAAAGGAGGCCTTAATATCCCTTAGTTTCCTTAAGGACCCCGCTGCCACGAGAGGGTAGGACAAAAGATGTCATGCAAGTTCTTATTATAAGCACGTATGACTATATACGGAATACATGCCTACATTACATTGACGAATTGGAGATATTGTGTATCGCCCTAGGTTGTGACTATTATATGGTGAATATCATCCAACATAATTATCATCACCGATCCAATGCCTACGACTTTCTCATATTGGTTTCTGCTAAGTTACTTTGTTGCTACTGCTTTACATTTGCTACAAAACTGCTACTGTTATTGTTGTTGTTACTATTGTTACTGTTGCTATTGCTATCAAAACTATCATATTACTGTGCTACTAAATATTCTACTACAGATATTTTATCTCCAGGTGTGGTTGAATTGAGAATTCAACTGCTAATACTTGCAAATATTCTTTGGCTCCCCTTGTGTCGAATCAATAAATCTGGGTGAAATACTACCCGTGAAAACTGTTGTGATCCCCTATACTTGTGGGCTATCAAGACCTTTTTCTGGCGCCGTTGCCGGGGAGCATAGCTCTATTTGTTGAGTCACTTGGGATTTATATCTGTTGATCACTATGAAGAATCTGAAAGACGCTAAGACTAAGATCGTCCCCTCTATGACTAGAGGAGGTAAGGAACTGCCATCACACTCTGCACTTGATTCACCTTCTGTTTTGAGTAGACTTGCGACACCACCACCTGCTATTCATTCTGATATGTCGTAAGTTATTGATGATACTACTTCTACTATGAATGAAACTATTGATGATGCTAGTACTATGGTTGATAAAACTGTGCAACTTGGTGAATTTCTTGATGAACAAATTACTAAAGCTAAAGGAATTGAAAATGTTGAAATTCTTGAGAATTATGATTCACCTATTATGCCTAGCTCTCCTACTAGAGTTGAAATGCATGAAACATCTGATGGTCATGTTTTTGATAGAGAGACAGCTAGAGCAATTCTTGCTTGTAATGATAGAGACGAGGTTATAAAATTGCTTGCTGAAATGAAAGAAAAATCTATGCGGGAGAGAATGAAATATGATCCTAAGTTTGCTACCTCTCCCATATTTGTTACCGATAAGGATTATGAATTCTCTGTCGATCCTGAGGTAATTACTTTGGTTGAATCTGATCCTCTTCATGGTTATGAAACTGAAACTGTTGTGGCACATCTTACTAAGTTGAATGATATTGCCACCCTATTTGCTCATGAGGAAAATATTCGCTATTACTATATTCTTAAGTTGTTTCCTTTCTCATTAAAGGGTGATGCTAAGTAATGGTTTAATACTCTTACTCCTGGTTGTGTGCGTAGTCCCCAGGATATGATATATTACTTCTTTGAAAAATATTTTTCTGCTCATAAGAAACAAGCTGCCTTACAGGAAATATTTAACTTTGTGCAAATTGAAGAAGAGAATCTCCCTTAAGCTTGCGGGAGGCTTCTCCAACTACTTAATGCTTTGCCTGATCATCCTCTTAAGAAAAATAAAATACTTGATATATTTTATAATGGACTAACCGATGCTTCTAGGGACTACCTAGATAGTTTTCAGGGAACGAACTGTTGGACAGGCTGAAGTACTATTGAATAATATATTGAGAAATGCAGATGATTGGACACTTCCTGAACCACCACCTAAGCCAACTCCGAAGAACAGAGGTATTCTATTCCTCAGTACAGAAGATATGCAAGAAGCTAAGAAATCTATGAAGGAAAAGGGTATTAAAGCTGAAGATGTTAAGAATTTACCACCTATTAAAGAAATACATGGCTCGACATCCCGACACAGGTAGTGGAGGTAAATTCTCTCACTAGATTTGATGAAGGTGATATTCCGTATAATAAATCTGCTAGTCAATGCTTGTATGAATTTGATAATTACATCATTAAACAGGAACACTTTAATATATATGTTAGTAATCAACTAAATCAGAATGCCATCATGATTGAACGCTTGAGTGATTTGATGTTTAGAACTGCTAATGATGTTAAATGCTTGAGTAAACATGCTTCTATGGTTCAGACTCAGTTAGAACAAATTGCTAAGTCACAAAATGATTTTCTTGATGAGATGAATAATAAAAAGAATGACCATGCTGTTAAAGTTGTTACTAGAGGAGGTAGAATGACTCAGGATCCTCTATATCCTGAAGGTCATCCTAAAAGAATTGAACAAGATTCTCAAAGAAATAATATTGATGCACCTAGTCCATCTAAGAAGAAAAAGAAAAATAAAAATGATAGGACTTTGCATGCTTCTACTGAACCTAAGATAGAAAAACCTCCTGAGAATCAAAATGATGCTTCTATTTCTGATGCTGAGACACAATCTGGTAATGAACAAAAGATACGTCTCCAACGTATCTATAATTTTTTATTGTTCCATGCTATTATAGTATCAATCTTGGATGTTTTATATACACTTAAAAGCAATTATATATCATTTTTTGGGACTAACCTATTAACTTAGTGCCCAGTGCTAGTTGCTGTTTTTTGTCTATTTTTGGTTTTCCAGAATATCAGTACCAAACGAAGTCCAAATGCCACGAAACTTTTTGGAGATTTTTTTCTGGACATAAGAGACACTAGAAGCTTCGGCAGAGGACAAGAAGACAGAGGACGTGGCCACGAGCCACCAGGGTGTGCCCCGGGGGGGGGGGGGTGGCGCGCCCTAGTGCCTCGTGGGCCCACCTCTGCTCCGTTTGACCTAATTCCACCTCTATAAATTCTCTAAAATCAGGAAACCAACAGAGGAGTCCACGAAATACTTTTTCCGCCGCCGCGATCTCTGTTCTCGTGAGATCCCATCTGGAGGCCTTTTCCGGCACTCTGCCGGAGGGGGAATCGATCACGGAGGGGCTCTACATCAACCTTGCTACCCTTCCGATGATGCGTGAGTAGTTTACCACAGACCTTCGGGTCCATAGTTAGTACCTAGATGGCTTCTTCTCTCTATTTGATCTTCAATACAATGTTCTCCTTGATGTTCTTGGAGTTCTATCCGATGTAATCAATTTTTGTGGTGTGTTTGTTGGGATCCAATGAATTGTGAGTTTATGATCAGATTATCCATGAATATTATTTGAGTTTTCTCTTAACTCTTTTATGCATGATTGTTATAGCTTCGTATTTCTCTCTGATCTATTGATTTGGTTTGGCCAACTAGATTGATTTATCTTGCAATGGAAGAGGTGCCTTGTAATGGGTTCGATCATGTGGTGCTCAATCCCAGTGACAGAAAGGGGCATGACACGTATTGTATCGTTGCTATTAAGGATAAAAAGATGGGGTTTATACATGCGTGAGTTTACTTTGTCTACATCATGTCATCTTGCTTAAGGCGTTACTCCGTTCTTTATGAACTTAATACTCTAGATGCATGCTGGATAGCGGTCGATGTGTGGAGTAATAGTAGTAGATGCAGGCAGGAGTCGGTCTACTTGTCTCGGACGTGATGCCTATATACATGATCATTGCCTTGGATATCGTCATGATTATTTGCTTTTCTATCAATTGCCCAACAGTAATTTGTTTACCCGCCGTATGCTATTTTCAAGAGAGAAGCCTCTAGTGAAAACTATGGCCCCCGGGTCTACCTTTATCGTATACTAAAACCCTAAAAATACCTTGCTGCAATTTTACTTTATTTATTTTATTTTGTATTTTTGTTCGATCTATCTATCTATCACCATACAATTTAATCTTGCAATTAACCGCCAAGGGATTGACAACCCCTTGTTCGCATTGGGTGCGATGATTTGTTATTTTGTGTGCAGGTACTGCTAACGAGTTGTTGCGTGATTCTCCTACTGGATTGATAACCTTGGTTTTATAACTGAGGAAAATACTTATATCTACTGCACTGCATCATCCCCTTCTCTTCGGGGAAATGCCAACGCAGCTCACAAGTAGCAACATACACCTAGTGATAATGATAATGACAATGATAATGATAATGAAGATGTTCATATTGATGCTCAACCAGATAATGATGTAGAAATAGAACCTGTTGTTGATCTTGATAACCAACCTCCTAAGAATAAAAGATATGATAAAATAGACTTTGTTGCTAGAAAACATGGAAAGGAGAGAGAACCATGGGTTCAAAAACCTATGCCTTTCCCTACTAAACCATCTAAAAACAAAGATGAGGAAGACTTTGAGTTCTTTGTTGAAATGCTTAGACCTGTCTTTTTGCGCACTCGCTTGATTGATATGTTGAAAATGTCTCCCCATGCTAAATATATGAAAGATATTGTCACTAATAAAAGAAAGATACCGGAAGATGAAATTTCTACCATGCTTGCAAATTATTATTTTAAGGGTGGAGTACCTAAGAAATTAGGAGATCCAGGAATACCTACTATACCATGCTCCATTAAAAGAAGTTATGTTAAAACCGCCTTATGTGATTTGGGAGCCGGTGTTAGTGTTATGCCTTTCTCTTCATATAGAAGACTTGATTTGAATAAGCTCACACCTACTGAAATATCTTTGCAAATGGCTGATAAATCCACTGCTATACCTATTGGAATTTGCGAGGATGTTCCCGTTGTAGTTGCAAATGTTACTATCTTGACAGTCTTTGTTATACTTGATATGCCCGAGGACGACAACATGTCGATTATCCTTGGAAGACCCTTTTTGAATACTGCAGGGGCTGTTATTGATTGCAATAAAAGCAAGGTCACTTTTCATGTCAATGGTAATGAGCATACGGTTTATTTCCCGAAGAAACAAACTTTAGTGAATGGTATTAATTGTATTGAAAAAGTTTCAACAATTACTATTGGAGGTTTCAAATTTCCTCTTCCTACTGTCAAAAAGAAATATGAAATTCTTATTGTTGGGGAGATGCATATCTCCATTGAGGTAACTTAGTGTTATACAAAAATTCTTCGGTTTCATGTCACTCGAAAATAGTTTGTTAATAAGACTTGATCAACCTTATTAATGGATTCTTTTTTAAGGGAATGCGGTCGATGAATTTAGTAAGCACAACTTTCTGTAATCTTAGTTTGCTCTCTGTTATTCTTAGTTTTATAAAATAAAATGCCATGATTATCCTGTTTTCTGAATTATCCGTGCAATAATAAAATGACTCAAAAATAAAAGTGCTCAGAATGCAATAAAATTTTAACATGATTTTTTCTGGAATATATAAGAATTTTTGGCACTAAGAACAACCCAGGGGGGTGCACCTGTTGCCCACAAGGCAACAGGGCACGGCCACCCCCCCGGGCGCACCAAGATGCCTTGTGGGTCCCACAGGGACCCACTCACTTATCTATTCAGCCCACTTCATCTCCTACCTCCAGAAAAAAATTGTGGTAGCTCTCTCTCGTGTTCTTGCTCCCAAACCTGAGATTTTCGATCTCTTTGCTCGGAGCTCCGTTTCCGAAACTGTTTTGAGGGATTGCTCCTTGGTATGTGACTCTCCCATTGCTCCAATTAGTTTTTGCTTTAGTGGATTATATTTTGCATAAATTGCTGCTATTGGTGCTACTGAAAATGAGCTTGCATGTTAAATTCTTTGAGTTCTAAGTAGTTTGAATGCTTGATATAGCCTCTAGGCACTTGTATGAGTAGTTGCTATCAATTTGGTGAAATTTTGTTAACATCTTTTTGTGGTCCAAAATTTTTCAAAAATTTGTTTGTAGGAATATGAACATTTTCAGGAGGAGTTCTTCATGGAGGAGGTCATCTGAAGCATCATCGAGTGAAAGCCCAGCACGCCAATCATATGTTGAACCAAGGGCAAGTTCGGTGCGGGGTGCTGAAGCAAAATCATGTCGATGGCCGTGCAACGAGTTCATGCTAGGTGCAGGCATCAAGGAAGAATTTGACCAATATATTCACAACACCGAGCTCTCCGCCTTCATCACAGAAAAGCCACCGCAGCACTACAACCTTACTCATTTATTCACTCAACATTTTGAGTATCACCCCCGTACTTCTAGAGTTTTATTTCATCTTTATGATAGATCCTATAGTATGTCTCTAGAAGAATTCTGTGATGCCTGCAAAATTCCATTTTGGGGTTCACTTAGCAAACCTCGACAATCTGATTATGAACTATTTATCAACAGTCTTTGCAATGGTGAGGATAGGGGAGTCACGCAAGCTAGAATAAAAAGCATCCATTTTCCCTCCATTCGGCACTTTGCACTTTTTAATGGGAAATGCATTGTTGGTAAACAAGACTGTAGCGCACTTTGTGCCCCCGACCTGAGCCTTATTTACACTGCTTTAACGGGTAATAAACATTATAATCTTGGGGCCATTGTTGCACGTAGGTTGCACCGCAACTCGGGTAATGGTGATTTGTATGGAGGAATTTATGCCTCCCGAGTAGCTGCAAGGCTAGGGGTCTCGCCCAGGCCTAATGATCCTCTTTTACCTGATAAATATTTGAATTTTGAGGCAATGCAGAACCATGAGTTTATTAAGCGCAACACTCGCAGATATGACTATAACTTAATATTCGATAAATATCGTTCCGTGTTTGTTGTTTTGCCTGCTCCTGTCCTCTTTGATTTCCAGAACAAACAGAGATATTTTCTTAATGAGAATGAGGTGCACGAGTACAACACGGTAGTTGAAGCTGCCCGTCTGGCTGAGGAGGCGGCCCAGAACGCCTCCACGAGCTACCACTTTGATTATTATCCTGGACAGCCATGGCAGTAGACCAAGCTAGGCCTAAAGCCTAAGCTTGGGGGAGTACATATCTCTCACCGACATTACATTCATGTTCACACATTCATTTCAGTTGTCGGTGTTCATCCTTTTTCATTGTATATCCATGTTAGTTTTATTTTCGCTTTCTTCTTGTGTGTTTGAAAAACTTCAAAACACCCAAAAATATTTCTCGCCTCTTTTCGGTTTTTTCTTTCCCGTTTGTTAGTTCGTAGTATTAAAAGAAAACCCAAAAAGATTTCTCGTTTCTTTTTTTGCTTGTTGGGAGTTCTCCCGTGTAAATAGTTTTTCTCGCTTTTCGTTTTTTTCTTCTTTAATTCGCTTTCTTCAGAAACTAAAAACTCCAAAAATATTTTAGTGTGTTTCTCTGAATTTTTTTTCTTTTCGTTGAGTCATAGTAGGGAGAGGACCACAATGAAAATGTTGAGTGGTTCTCATATGCTTTATTGTTGATCTAATAAAAGAGCCAATATTACCTTGTCTTCTCCCTTGAATAAAATGTTTGCAGATCCCAGCTTAGTCCACGTCACACTTGCACTATTATTATTTTCACATTATTCGATCTTGTAAGTGAAAGGCAATACTGATGATGATTTGATGAAGTGACTGTGGCAAAGAAAAGCTGGTATGAACTCTTCTTGTTTTTGTTTTTGTAAATATGTTTAACTCAGTATCCATGATTCTGCATATTATGAGTAAACATATTTGTGATGACAATTAGAGATTATACTTGCTCATGCCATGCTTAAGTAGCAAGGAGTGGATAATGATTTATCTTGGATGTCAACATTTATTAAAATGGTTATGATGTAGTAAGTTAATATGGTATTCTCCTCTGAATGTTTCAAGTGGCTTGACTTGGCGCATGTTCATGCATGTAGTTGATTCAAAACCAACATAGCCTCCACGATATTTATGTTCAGGGTGTCTATATCCTACTCATGCTAATATTCAATGTTAATTATTCTCAATGCATGATCATGGCCGTTTTCGCTCCCTAGTTGGTCGCTTCTCAACCTATTTGCTAGCCTTCACTTGTACTAAGCAGGAATACTGCTAGTGCATCCACAATCCTTAAACCAAAGTTGTTCCAGATGAGTCCACCATATCTACCTATATGTGGTATTACTCTGCTGCTCCAAGTAAATTTGCATGTGCCACCTCTAAACATTCAAACGAACATCTATTTTGTGTGCCCGTACCGCTCATGGAGCGACAGGGGGCGGTCAATATCTTCCATGCTAAGCGGGTTATTCTCGAGATGAGTGTTTATTCACTTGTCATTGCACGAGAGAGGCTGGTATTTGGGATGAGCAGTCCTATGCTCCAAATCGAAAATATATAATGCAAACAAACTCCCCCAGAAAGTTGTTGGTATGGAGGGCACCCGAGGATTCGGCTAGCCATGGCTTGTGTTGGTATGGTGGAGGGGGAGTAAACTTTATCTTTCCGCTTAGGAACCGCTGATACGTCTCCAACGTATCTATAATTTTTGATTGTTCCATGCTATTATATTATCAATCTTGGATGTTTTTATATACATTTACATCAATTATATATCATTTTTTTGGGACTAACCTATTAACTTAGTGCCCAGTGCCAGTTGCTGTTTTCTGCCTGTTTTTGGTTTTCCAGAAAATCAGTACCAAACGAAGTCCAAATGCCACAAAACTTTTTTGGAGATTTTTTATTGGATCAGAGAAACACTAGAAGCTTCGGGAGGAGGCTAGAAGACCCTGGAGGTGGCCACGAGCCACCAGGGCGCGCCTGGGGGGGGGCAAACGCGCCCTGGTGCCTCGTGGGCCCACCTCTGGCTATTTTGACCTAATTTGACCACTATAAATTCTCTAAAATCGGGAAACCAACAGAGAAGTCCACGAAATACTTTTTCCGCCACCACAAGTTTCTGTTCTCGAGAGATCCCATCTGGAGGCCTTTTCCGGTGCTCCGCCGGAGGGGGAATCGATCACGGAGGGGCTCTACATCAACCTTGCTGCCCTTCCGATGATGCGTGAGTAGTTTACCACAGACCTTCGGGTCCATAGTTAGTAGCTAGATGGCTTCTTCTCTCTTTTTGATCTTCAATACAATGTTCTCCTCGATGTTCTTGGAGTTCTATCCGATGTAATCACTTTTTGCGGTGTGTTTGTTGGGATCCGAAGAATTGTGCTTTGTAGTGGTTTCGATCTTGCGGTGCTCAATCCCAGTGACAGAAAGGGACATGACACGTATGTATCGTTGCTATTAAGGGTAAAAAGATGGGGTTTATTCATGCATGAGTTTACTTTGTCTACATCATGTCAACTACAAAGCACAATTCATCGGATCCCAACAAACACACCGCAAAAAGGAATTACATCGGATAGATCTCCAAGAACACCGAGGAGAACATTGTATTGAAGATCAAAGAGAGAGAAGAAGCCATCTAGCTACTAACTATGGACCCGAAGGTCTGTCGTAAACTACTCACGCATCATCGGAGAGGCAGCAAGGTTGATGTAAAGCCCCTCCGTGATCGATTCCCCCTCCGGCAGATTACCGGAGAAGGACCCCAGATGGGATCTCTCTGAAACAGAAACTTGCGGCGGCGGAAAAAGTATATCGTGGACTCCCCTGAGGGTTTCTGATTTTTATTGAATTTATAGTGCTAGAATTAGGTCAAACGGAGCTGGGGTGGGCCCACGAGGTACCAGGGCGCGCCACCCCCCCTGGGGCACGCCCTGGTGCCTCGTGGCCCACCTCTTCTTCTTCTGGCCCTCTCCCGAAGCTTCCAGTGTTTATCTTCATCAATAAAACATCTCCAAAAAGTTTGGTTGCATTTGGACTTCGTTTGGTATTGATTTTCTGTAAAACAAAAACAGGGTAGAAAACAACAACTGGCACTGGGCAATAAGTTAATAGGTTAGTCCCAAAAAATGATATATAATTGCTGTAAATGATTATAAAAACATCCAAGATTGATATTATAACAGCATGGAACAATCAAAAATTATAAATACGTTGGAGACGTATCAGCATCCCCAAGCTTAATTCCTGCTCGTCCTTGAGTAGGTAAATGATAAAAACAGAATTTTTGATGTGGAATGCTGCCCATCATATTCATCTCATATTCATTTCTTTTGTAGCATGGACCTTGGACTAGAATGATTCAAAGCAATAGTCTATAATTTGACATGAAAATATCAATACTCAAACAATGCTAATAAGCAACCATGTCTTTCAAAATATCAACGCCAAAGAAACTTATCCCAAGCCCATTATGCTCAATCATTGATCCATTCATGAAACACACTCAAAATTAGCTACATCCAATGCACAAGTATGACAATAGTGTTCTCTAGTTGGTGCTTTTGTAAGAGAAGATGGAGACTAAAAAAAATAAAAATTGCATAAAAGTAAATATTGCATAAAAGTAAATAGATACACCCTTCGCAGAGGGAAGCAGAGATTTGTCAAATGTGCCAGAGCTCAAAGCTTTAAATTAGAGAGATAAAAATATTTTGGGAGGCATGCTTTTCCTGTCAACGAAAACGAATGAGAATTCCCAATATCTTCCATGCTAGAACAACTATAGGCGGTTCCCAAACAGAAAGTAAAATTTATTTCCTTTCCACCATTTCTTTCACAATCCATGGCTAGCCGTATCCACGGGTGCCCTCCAAGCCATCACTTTTCGAGGAATTTTGTTGTTTATTAATTTTTGATTTCAATGCGGGAATGGGCATCCCTTATACCGCCACACTCTCGTGCAATGACAGGTGAATAAACACTCATCGTGAGAATAATCCTCCTAGCATGGAAAAAATTGGCCACCACCCTCCGCTTCATTAGCGGTACGAGCACACAAAACAGAAAAAATATTTTGAAATTTAGAGTTGGCACACGCAAATTTACTTGGAACGGCATGGAAATACCGCATATAGGTAGGTATGGTGGCCTCAATTGGCAAAATTGGGTTTAAAGAGTTTGGATGCACAAGGAGTATTTCCGCTTAGTACAAATGGAGGCTAGCAAATAGATTGAAAAGCAACCAACCAAAAAACGAAAACGGTCATAAACATGCATTGAACATAACTAACACCGAATAATGCACCATAAGTAGGATATAATTTCGTTGCATAACTATTGACTTAACGTGCATGCATAGGGAATCACAAACCTTAACACCAATATTCTTACTAAACCACAATTACTCACTAACATCATTCACATATTATCATTTCCATATCGCAAAACTATTGCGAGGAATCACACTTATCATATCCAATGATCTATATGAAAGTGTTTATCTATATGCCCCTTGAATATTTATCACTTTGGGACCAAATTCATATCTTGTACAAATTACTGTTACTTTTATCAACTCTCAAAAAGATATAAGTGAAGCATGAGAGTGCACATAATTCTTCAAAAAAAAATTATCAACTCTCAAAATAATATACGTGAAGCATGAGAGTTCATTTCTTCAAAATTTTAATCTTATCAACTCTCAAAATAATATAAGTGAAGCATGAGAGTTTAAATATTTCTTCAAAATATAGCCACCACCGTGCTAAAAAAGATTTAAGTGAAGCTCTAGAGTATTCTAACAAATTATGATGAACGTGTGGCTCTCTCAAATTGGTGTGTCCAGCAAAGATGATTGTGACAAACTAAAAAGCAAACAAAGCAAAGACTCATATAATACACGACGCTCCAAGCAAAACACATATCATGTGACGAATAAAAATATAGCTCCAAGTAAAATTACCGATGGTTGGTAGAAGAAAGAGGGGATGCCTTCCGGGGCATCCCCAAGCTTAGACACTTGAGTCTTCCTTGAATATTACCTTGGGGTGCCTCGGGCATCCCCAAGCTTAGGCTTTTGATACTCCTTATTCCTTCATCCATCAAAATCTCACCCAAAACCTGAAAACTTCAATCACACAAAACTCAACAAAACCTTTGTGAGATCCGTTAGTATAACAAAATAAATCACTACTTTAAGTACTATTGCAAGCCCATTCATATTTTATTTTTGCATTATACCTACTGTATTCTAACTTCTCCATGGCTTATCCACCCCGATACAATCCATAGTTTCATCAAAACAAGCAAGCAACACATCAAAAACAGAAGCTGTCAAAAATAGAACAGTCAGTAGCAATCTATTTAAAAGCCTTACTTCTGTAACTCCAAAAATTCTGACAAATTAGGATAACGTGGAAAATTCATATACTAATACTTTGTAAAAATGTCAGATTTTTCTGACGCTCCAGTACGGAAACAAAATTCCAGCAGTGGACGCAAAACTTTCTGTTTTCCAAACAGCATCAATTATACTATCTTCCAAATCATCCCAAAGGTTCTACTTGGCACAAACACTAATTAAAAACACAAAACACAATCATAACAGTAGGTAAACACACAATAACAGTAACAAAATTGGAAAATTTATTTTATTCATTGGGTTGCCTCCCAACAAGCGCTATTGTTTTATGCCCCTAGCTAGGCATAATGCATAATTTCAAGTATTGTCATCTTTCAAGTTGATTCCATAAGTGGCCCTCATAATGGATTCATATGGTGCTTTAATTCTTTTCCTAGGGAAATGCTCCATACCCTTCTTTAGTGGAAATTGAAATTTTATATTCCCTTCTTTCATGTCAATAACGGCACCTATAGTTCGTAAGAACGGTCTACCAAGTATTATGGGGCAAGAAGGATTGCATTCAATGTCACGTACAATAAAATCAACGGGCACATAGTTCCTATTTGCAAGAATAAGAACATCATTAATTCTTCCCAAAGGCTTTTTAATAGTAGAATCCGCAAGATGCAAATTAAGAGAACATTCATCTATATTGGTAAATCCTAGCACATTACATAGAGATTTTGGAATTGTGGAAACACTAGCACCCAAATCACATAAAGCATTGCACTCATAATTTTTAATTTTAACTTTAATGGTGGGTTCCCATTCATCATATAATTTTCTAGGAATTGAAATTTCTAGTTCTAGCTTTTCTTCTAACGCCTTCATCATTGCTTCTACGATGTGTTTAGTAAAAGCCTTATTTTGCTCATAAGCGTTGGGTGAATTTAGCATGGATTGAAACAAACAAATGCACTTAATTAAAGAACAATTATCATAATTAAAATCTTTGTAATCCAAGAGAGTGGGCACATCGCTAGTTAAAGTTTTTACCTTTCTGAACCCACTTTTTCAATTTTCTTATCAAGATTTTCACCCTCCGAATTATGGGGACACCTACTAGTTAACGTTGACTCTTCTTCAGTCCCCTTTTCATCAAGTTTTATATTGCTAAAAAAGAATCAATAGATGAAACACCAATCATTTTAATATCTTCATCATTACTACGATAAAAACCGGGAGGAATCACTTTTTCTAAAAATTCTCGTTTAGCTTTTAGCATAGCGGTTCTTTTCTTACTCTCATACATGGAGACATATAAAGCTTTAATTGATTCATTAATATCAATTTTAGGTGGAAAAATTTTAGTCCTAAGATTTTCCACATCATGAATAATTCTATCGATACTCCTAGACATATCATCTAGTTTACTCAATTTTTCTTCTATCGTAGTATTGAAATTTTTTTGAGCATTAATAAATTCTTTAATATTACTTTCAAGATCAGAAGGCATCCTATTATTATTATAAGAATTACCATAGGGATTGCCATAATTATTAGATGAATTTCCAGGAAACGCTATAGCATTGAAATTACCTCTATAAGCATTACTATTAAAATTGTTTCGCGAGACAAAATTCACATCTACGGGATCATTATTTTGCTCAATCAAAGTGGACAAAGGCACATCATTAGGATCAATTGGAGTATTTTTGCTAGCAACCAATTTCATAAGCGCATCAACTTTATCACTCAAAGTACTAATTTCTTCAACAGAATTCACTTTTTTACTAGTAGGAACTCTTTCAGTATGCCATTGTGAATAATTTGCCATAATATTATCAAGCAATTTATTAGCTTCTCCCAAAGTAATTTCCATAAAAGTACCACCCGCGACAGAATCTAAAAGATTTCTAGAAACAAAATTTAATCTGGCATAAAAAATTTGTATGATCATCCATAAATTTAAACCATGAGTAGGGCAATTTCTTATCATTAATTTCATCCTCTCCCAAGATTGGGCAACATGTTCATGATCAAGTTGCTTAAAATTCATAATTTGATTTATAAGAGAAATAATTTTCGTGGGAGGAAAATACTTGGTAATAAAAGCATCTTTACACCTATCCCAAGAATCGATACTATTTCGTGGTAAAGATGAAAACCAAATTTTTCCACGATCCCGCAATGAGAATGGGAATAATTTTAATTTCACAATATCATTATCCACATCTTTTTTCTTTTGCATGTCACACAATTCTATGAAAGTGTTAAGATGGGATGCAGCATCTTCATTAGGACTACGAGAAAATTGTTCTTTCATAATAAGATTTAGCAAAGCGGCATTAATATCACAAGTCTCCGCACTAGTGGCGGGAGGAGCAATCGGAGTACTAATCAAATCATTATTATTAGTATTGGAAAAATCACACAATTTTGTATTTTCTTGAGACATCATGGCTACGCAAACAAGATAACAAGCAAGCAAACAAGCAAACAAGAAAAAGGCAAATGGAAAATATTTTTGTATTTTTGTAAAAAAAACTTTTTTAGAAGTGGGGGAGATGAAAATGAGAGGCAAATGCAAATAAAAGGTAAATAATGTAAATGCAAGGAGATATATGTTTTATGCGAAGGTACTTGATAGATGTTGATGATGTCTCCCCGGCAACGGCGCTAGAAATTCTTCCTGCTACTTGTGAGCTGCGTTGGTAATTCCCTGAAGAGGAAGGGAGATGCAGTACAACAGAGATAAGTATTTCCCTCAGTTCTGAAACCAAGGTTATCAATCCAGTAGGAGAATCACACACCCAACGCAAACAAGGGGTTGTCAATCCCTCGGCGGTAAGTTGCAAGAGTAAATTGTATGTGATAGATAGATAGATTGAAACAAAAATACAAAATAAAATAAATAAAATAAAATTGCAGCAAGTATTTTTAGGGTTTTAGTAAATGATTTGGATAGACCCGGGGGCCATAGTTTTCACTAGAGGCTTCTCTCGAGAAAATAGCATACAGTGGGTAAACAAATTACTGTTGGGCAATTGATAGAAAAGCAAATAATCATGACGATATCCATGGTAATGATCATGTATATAGGCATCACGTCCGAGGCAAGTAGACCGACTCCTGCCTGCATCTACTACTATTACTCCACACATCGACCGCTATCCAGCATGCATCTAGTGTATTAAGTCCATAAAGAACGGAGTAATGCCTTAAGCAAGATGACATGATGTAGACAAAGTAAACTCACGCAAGAATAAACCCCATCTTTTTACCCTTAATAGCAATGATACATACGTGTCATGTCCCTTTCTGTCACTGGGATTGAGCACCGCAATATCGAACCCATTAGAAAGCACCTCTTCCCATGGCAAGATAAATCAATCTAGTTGGCCAAACCAAATCAATAGATCGGAGAAGAAATATGAAGCTATAATAATCATGCATAAAAGAGATCAGAGAAGACTCAAATAATATTCATGGATAATCTGATCATAAACTCACAATTCATCGGATCCCAACAAACACACCGCAAAAAGTGATTACATCAGATAGAACTCCAAGAACATCGAAGAGAACATTGTTTTGAAGATCAAAAAGAGAGAAGAAGCCATCTAGCTACTAACTATGGACCCGAAGGTCTGTGGTAAACTACTCACGCATCATCGGAGAGGCAGCAAGGTTGATGTAGAGCCCCTCCGTGATCGATTCCCCCTCCGGCGGAGTACCGGAGAAGGCCTCCAGATGGGATCTCTCGAGAACAGAAACTTGCGGCATGGAAAAAGTATTTCGTGGACTCCTCTATTGGTTTCCCGATTTTAGAGGATTTATAGTGGTGGAATTAGGTCAAAATAGCCAGAGGTGGGCCCACGAGGCACCAGGGCGCGCCTGTCCCCCCTCCTCAAGGGCGCCCTGGTGGCTCGTGGCCACATCCAGTTTCTTCTGGCCTCCTCCCGAAGCTTCCAGTGTTTCTCTGGTCCAATAAAAAATCTCCAAAAAGTTTCGTTGCATTTGGACTTCGTTTGGTACTGATTTTCTGGAAAACCAAAAACAGGTAGAAAACAGCAACTGGCACTGGGCACTAAGTTAATAGGTTAGTCCCCAAAATGATATATAATTGCTGTAAATGTATATAAAAACATCCAAGATTGATAATATAATAGCATGGAACAATCAAAAATTATAGATACGTTGGAGACGTATCATGATGTTGAAGATGTTGATGAAGATTGGTCCTCCCACAACGAGAGGATCGTTGGTGATGTCGATAGCTCCGATTTCCCCCTCCCGGAAGGAAGTATCCCCGGCGAAATCGCTCCGCCGGAGAGCAAAAGCGCTCCTGCCCAAGTTCCGCCTTGAGACGGTGGTGCACCATCCCAAAAGTCTTCTCCTTATTTTTTCTAGGGCAAATGGGCTTATATAGCAGAAAATGGGCACCGGAGGCTGGCCAGGGGCCCCACAAGCCACTAGGGCGCGCTTGGGGAGGGGGTGGCGCGCCCTAGTGTGTCGTGCGCTCCTGGGTGGCCCCCTCTGCTATTTATTTCTTCCAGTATTTTTTATTTATTCCAAAATAAATCTCCGTGAAATTTCAGCTCATTTGGAGATGTGCAGAATAGGTATCTCTAACATAGCTTTTTCAGGTCCAGAATTCCAGCTGCCGGCAATCTCCCTCCTTGTGTAAATCTTGCATATTAAGAGAGAAAAGGCATTAGAATTGCTCCACAAAGTGTTATATTGATAGAAAACACTGTAAATAGTAGTAGGAAAACATGATGCAAAATGGACGTATCAACTCCCCCAAGCTTAGACCTCGCTTGTTGCTACTTGTAGCTTGCATTGGTATTTTCCCCGAAGAGGAAGGGATAATGCAGCACAGTAGAGATAAGTATTTCCCTCGATTATGAAACCAAGGTTATCGAACCAGTAGGAGAATCACACAACACCTCGTTAACAGCACCTGCACACAAACAACAAATCCTTGCACCCAACGCAAATAAGGGGTTGTCAATCCCTTGGCGCTAAGATTACAAGATTAAATTGTATTTGATAGATTGATAGATTGCAGCAAAAATACTAAATAAAATAAAGAAAAGAAAATGGCAGCAATATTTTTAGGGTTTTAGTAATATGATTTTGATAAGACCCGGGGGCCATAGGTTTCACTAGAGGCTTCTCTCGAGAAAATAGCATACGGTGGGTAAACAAATTACTGTTGGGCAATTGATAGAAAAGCAAATAATCATGACGATATCCAAGGCAATGATCATGTATATAGGCATCACATCTAAGATTAGTAGACCGACTCCTGCCTGCATCTACTACTATTACTCCACACATCGATGGGCTATCCAGCATGCATCTAGTGTATTAAGTCCATAAGAACGGAGTAATGCCTTAAGAACGATGACATGATGTAGACAAGACAAACTCACGAATTAATAAACCCAATGAATAGATCCCATCTTGTTACCCTTAGTAGCAACGATACATACGTGTCATGTCCCTTTCTGTCACTGGGATTGAGCACCGCAAGATCGAACCCACTACAAAGCACCTCTTCCCATTGCAAGATAAATCAACTTAGTTGGCCAAACCAAATCAATAGATCGGAGAAGAAATACGAGGCTATAATAATCATGCATAAAAGAGATCGGCAAAGACTCAAATAATATTCATGGATAATCTGATCATAAACTCACAATTCATCGGATCCCAACAAACACACCGCAAAAAGAGATTACATAGGATAGATCTCCAAGAACATCAAGGAGAACATTGTATTGAAGAACAAAAAGAGAGAAGAAGCCATCTAGCTACTGCCTATGGACCCGTAGGTCTGTGGTAAACTACTCACGCATCATCGGAAGGGCAGCAAGGTTGATGCAGAACCACTCCGTGATCGATTCCCCCTCCGGCAGATTACCGGAGAAGGACCCCAGATGGGATCTCTCTGGAACAGAAACTTGCGGCAGCGGAAAAAGTATTTCGTGAACTCCCCTGAGGGTTTCTGATTTTTTGGGAATTTATAGTGCCAGAATTAGGTCAAACGGGGCTTGGTGGGGCCCACGAGGCACCAGGGCGCGCCAGGCGTGCCCTGGTGGATCGTGGGGCCCACCAAGGTTTTCTGGCCTCCTCCCGAAGCTTCCAGTATTCTTCATGCCCAAGAAAAAATCTCCAAAAAGTTTCACTGTATTTGGACTTCGTTTGATATTGATTTTCTGTGAAACAAAATCAGGGCAGAAAACAGCAACTGGCACTGGGCACTAGGTTAATAGGTTAGTCTCCAAAAATGATATAAAATTGTTGTAAATGATTATAAAAACATCCAAGATTGATATTATAACAGCATGGAACAATCAAAAATTATAGATACGTTGGAGACGTATCAGCATCCCCAAGCTTAATTCCTGCTCATCCTCGAGTAGGTAAATGATAAAAACAGAATTTTTGATGTGGAATGTTGCCTAACATATTCATCACATATTGTTTTTTCTGTTGTAGCATGGATCATGGTTGCTTGTTAGAATGCAATAGTCTATAGTTTGACATGAAAACATAAATACTCAAGCATTCTAACAAGCAACCATGTCTTTCAAAATATCAACGCTAAAGAAAGTTATCCCTAGCCCATTATGCTCAATCATTGATCCATTCATGAAACACACTCAAATATTAGCTACATCCAATGCACAAGTATGACTATAGTGTTCTCTAGTTGGTGCTTTTGCAAGAGAAGATGGAGACTCAAGAAAAATAAAATTGCATAAAAGTAAATAGATAGGCCCTTCGCAGAGGGAAGCAGAGATTTGTCAAATGTGCCAGAGCTCAAAGCTGAAATTAAAGAGATAAAAACATTTTGGGAGGCATGCTTTTCCTGTCAACGAAAACGAATGAGAATTTCCAATATCTTCAATGCTAAACACATTATAGGCGGTTCCCAAACAGAAAATAAAGTTTATTCCTTTCCACCATTTCTTTCACAATCCATGGCTAGCCGTATCCATGGGTGCCCTCCATACCATCACTTTCCAAGGAATTTATTATTGTGATCACATAAGATTTTTATTTCTTTTCATTTCACAATTCGGGACTGGGCATCCCTATTACCGGCCATACTCTCGTGCAATGACAAGTGAATAAACACCCATCATGAGAATAACCCACTTAGCATGGAAGATATTGGCTACCCCCTCCGCTTCATGAGCGGTACGGGCACACAAAACAGAAAAATTATTTTGAAATTTAGAGATGGCACACGCAAATTTACTTGGAACGGCATTGAAATACCGCATATAGGTAGATATAGTGGACTCATACGGCAAAACTGGGTTTAAGGATTTTGGATGCACAAGTAGTATTTCTGCTTAGTACAAGTGAAGGCTAGCAAAAGATTGAGAAGCAACCAACCAAAAAACGAAAACGGTCATAAACATGCATCGAACACAACTAACACCGAATAATGCACCATAAGTAGGATGTAATTTCATTGCATAACTATTGACTTAACGTGCTTGCATAGGGAATTACAAACCTTAACACTAATATTCTTACTCAAGCATAATTACTCACAAACATGGCATCACATATTATCATTTCCATATCACAAAACTATTGCAAGGAATCACACTCATCATATCCAATGATCTATATGAAAGTTTTTATCTATATCCCTTTTGAATATTCATCACTTTGGGACCAATTGCATAACATGTGCAAATTACCGTTACTATAATCATCTCTCAAAAAGATTTAAGTGAAGCATGAGAGTGCATATATTTCTTCAAAATTTTCATATTGTCAATTCTCAAAATAATATAAGTGAAGCATGAGAATTTATTTCTTCAAAATTTCGGTCAAGACAATTCTCAAAAGGATATAAGTGAAGCAAGAGAATTAATTTCTTCAAAATTTTAATCAACTCTCAAAATAATATAAGTGAAGCATGAGAGTTTATTTCTTCAAAATTCAAGCCACCACCGTGCTCAAAAAGATTTAAGTGAAGCACTAGAGCAACTGCCTAGCTCAAAAAATTCAAGTGAAGCACATAGAGTATTCTACAAATTATGATGATAACGTGTGGCTCTTCTCAAGATAGGTGTGTGCAGCAAAGAAGATTGTGACAAACTAAACAGCAAATAAAGCAAGGAATCATATCATACAAGACGCTCCAAGAAAAACACATATCATGTGACAAATAAAAATATAGCTCCAAGTAAAATTACCGATGGTCGGTAGAATAAAGAGGGGATGCCTTCCCGGGCATCCCCAAGCTTAGACGCTTGAGTCCTCCTTGAATATTACCTTGGGGTGCCTCGGTCATCCCCAAGCTTAGGCTTTTGCTACTCCGTATTCCTTCATCCATCGTGATCTCTCCCAAAACTTGAAAACTTCAATCACACAAAACTTAACAGAACCCTCGTGAGATCCGTTAGTATAACAAAATAAATCACTACTATAAGTACTGTTGCAAACCCATTCATATTTTATTTTTGTATTATACCTACTGTACTCTAACTTCACCATGGCTTATACCCCCCGATACAATCCATAGATTCATCAAAATAAGCAAGGAGTGCATCAAAAACAGAATCTGTCAAAAACAGAACAGTCTGTAGAGATCTGAATTATGGTCATACTTCTGTAACTCTAAAAATTCTGAAAAATTAGGGCAACGTGGACAATTCATATACCAATACTGTGTAAAACATTCAGAAGGTTCTGACGTTACAGTGAAAAAATTCTAGCACTGGACGCAAAACTTTCTGTTTTCAAACAGAATCAATTATACTATCTTCCAAATCATCCTAAAGGCTTTACTTGGCACAAACACTAATTAAAAACACAAAAATACTATCATACCTATAGCATGACAGTAAAAACACACCATAACAGAAACTTATAGAAAAAAATTATTTTATTCATTGGGTTGCCTCCCAACAAGCGCTATTGTTTTATGCCCCTAGCTAGGCATAATGCATAATCTCAAGTGTTGTCATCTTTCAAGTTGATTCCATAAGTGGCCCTCATAATGGATTCATAGGGTGCTTTAATTCTTTTTCTAGGGGAATGCTCCATACCTTTCTTTAATGGAAATTGAAATTTTATATTCCCTTCTTTCACATCAATAACGGCACCTATAGTTCGTAGGAACGGTCTACCAAGTATTATGGGGCAAGAAGAATTGCATTCAATATCAAGGACAATAAAATCAATGGGCACATAATTTCTATTTGCAAGAATAAGAACATCATTAATTCTTCCCAAAGGCTTTTTAATAGTAGAGTCTGCCAAGTGCAAATTAAGAGAACATTCATCTATATTGGTAAATCCAAGCACATCACATAAAGATTTTGGAATTGTGGAAACACTAGCACCCAAATCACATAAAGCATTGCACTCATAATTTTTAATATTAAGTTTAATGGTAGGTTCCCATTCATCATATAATTTTCTAGGCATTGAAACTTCTAGTTCAAGCTTTTCTTCTAATGCTTTCATCATTGCTTCTACAATATGTTTAGTAAAAGCTTTGTTTTGCTCATAAGCGTTGGGTGAATTTAACATAGATTGTAACAAAGAGATGCACTCAACCAAAGAACAATTATCATAATTAAAATCCTTGTAATCCAAGAGAGTGGGCACATCGCTATTTAAAGTTTTTACCTCTCCAAACCCACTTTTAGTAATTTTCTTATCAAGATTTTCACCCTCCGAATTATGGGGACGCCTACTAGCTAAAGTTGACTCTTCTTCAGTCCCCTTTTCATCAAGTTAATATTGCTAAATAAAGAATCAATAGATGAAACACCGATCATTTTAATATCCTCATCATTACTACGATAGAAACCAGGAGGAATCACTTTTTCTAAAAATTCTCGTTTAGCTCTTAGCATGGCGGTTCGTTTCTTAATTTCATCCATAGAAACATATAAAGCTTTAATTGATTCACCAATATCAATTTTGGGTGGCAAAATTTTAGTCTTAAGATTTTCCACATCATGAATAATTCTATCAATGCTCCTAGACATATCATCAATCTTACTCAATTTTTCTTCTATCGTAGTGTTCAAAACTTTTTGAGCATTAATAAATTCTTTAATATTACTTTCAACATCATAAGGTATCCTATTATTGTTATAGGAATTACCATAAGGATTGCCATAATTATTAGAGGAATTTCTGGGAAACGGCCTAGCATTGAAATTACCTCTATGAGCATTGCTATTGAAATTGTTTCATGAGACAAAATTCACATCTACGGGATCATTATTTTGCCCAATCAGAGTAGACAATGGCACATCATTAGGATCAATATTAGCATTTTTGCTAGCAACCAATTTCATAAGCGCATCAACTATATCACTCAAAGTATTAATTTCTTCAATAGAATTCACCTTCTTACTAGTAGGAGTTCTTTCAGTATGCCATTGTGAATAATTTTCCATAATATTATCAAGCAATTTAGTAGCTTCACCCAAAGTAATTTCCATAAACATAACACCCGCGGCGGAATCTAAAAGATTTCTAGAAACAAAATTCAATCCCGCATAAATTTTTTGTATGATCATCCATAAATTTAAACCATGAGTAGGGCAATTTCTTATCATTAATTTCATCCTCTCCCAAGATTGGGCAACATGTTCATGATCAAGTTGTTTAAAATTCATAATCTGATTTCTTAGAGAAATAATTTTCGCGGGCGGAAAATACTTAGTAATAAAAGCATCTTTACACTTATCCCAAGAATCGATACTATTTCGTTATAAAGATGAAAACCAAATTTTAGCACGATCCCGCAATGAGAACGGGAATACTTTTAATTTCACAATATCATTATCCACATCTTTTTTCTTTTGCATGTCACACAATTCTACGAAAGTATTAAGATGGGATGCGGCATCTTCATTAGGACTACCAGAAAATTGATCTTTCATGACAAGATTTAGCAAAGCGGCATTAATATCACAAGTCTCCGCACTAGTGGCGGGAGGAGCAATCGGAGTACTAATAAAATCATTATTTTTAGTATTGGAAAAATCACACAATTTTGTATTTTCTTGAGACATCGTGACTACGCAAATAAGAAAGCAAAAAAGCAAACAAGCAAACGAGAAAAAGGCAAACGGAAAATATTTTTGTATTTTTGTAAAAACGTTTTAGAAGTGGGGGAGAGGAAAACAAGAGGCAAATAGCAAATAAAGTAAATAAAGTAAATTCAAGGAGATGAGAGTTTGTGCAAAGGTACTTGGATGATGTTGATGATGTCTCCCCGGCAACGGCGCCAGAAATTCTTCTGGCTACTTGTAGCTTGCGTTGGTATTTTCCCCGAAGAGGAAGGGATGATGCAGCACAGTAGAGATAAGTATTTCCCTCGATTATGAAATCAAGGTTATCGAACCAGTAGGAGAATCACACAACACCTCGTTAACAGCACCTGCACACAAACAACAAATCCTTGCACCCAACGCAAACAAGGGGTTGTCAATCCCTTGGCGGTAAGATTGAAAGATTAAATTGTATTTGATAGATTGATAGATTGAAGCAAAAATACTAAATAAAATAAAGAAAAGAAAATGGCAGCAACATTTGTAGGGTTTTAGTAATATGATTTTGATAAGACCCGGGGGCCATAGGTTTCACTAGAGGCTTCTCTCGAGAAAATAGCATACGCTGGGTAGACAAATTACTGTTGGGCAATTGATAGAAAAGCAAATAATCATGACGATATCCAAGGCAATGATCATGTATATAGGCATCATGTCCAAGATTAGTAGACCAACTCCTGCCTGCATCTACTACTATTACCCCACACATCGATGGGCTATCCAGCATGCATCTAGTGTATTATGTCCATAAGAACGGAGTAATGCCTTAAGAATGATGACATGATGTAGACAAGACAAACTCGCGAATTAATAAACCCAATGAATAGATCCCATCTTGTTACCCTTAGTAGCAACGATACATACTTGTCATCTCCCTTTCTATCACTGGGATTGAGCACCGCAAGATCGAACCCACTAGAAAGCACCTCTTCCCATTGCAAGATAAATCAACTTAGTTGGCCAAACCAAATCAATAGATCGTAGAAGAAATACGAGGCTATAATAATCATCCATAAAAGAGATAAGCAAAGACTCAAATAATATTCATGGATAATCTGATCATAAACTCACAATTCATCGGATCCCAACAAACACACCGCAAAAAGAGATTACATCGGATAGATCTCCAAGAACATCAAGGAGAACATTGTATTGAAGAACAAAAAGAGAGAAGAAGCCATCTAGCTACTGCCTATGGACCCGTAGGTCTGTGGTAAACTACTCACGCATCATCGGAAGGGCAGCAAGGTTGATGCAGAACCCCTCTGTGATCGATTCCCCCTCCGGCAGATTACCGGAGAAGGACCCCAGATGGGATCTCTCTGGAACAGAAACTTGCGGCGGCGAAAAAAGTATTTCGTGGACTCCCCTGAGGGTTTCTGATTTTTTGGGAATTTATAGTGCTGGAATTAGGTCAAATGGGGCTTGGTAGGGCCCACAAGGCACCAGGGCGCGCCTGGCCCCCCCGGGCGCGCCCTGGTGGCTCGTGGGGCCCACCAAGGTCTTCTGGCCTCCTCCCGATGCTTCCAGTATTCTTCATGCCCAAGAAAAACTCTCTAAAAAGTTTCATTGTATTTGGACTTCGTTTGATATTGATTTTCTATGAAACAAAAACATGGCAGAAAACAGCAACTGGCACTGTACACTAGGTTAATAGGTTAGTCTCCAAAAATGATATAAAATTGCTGTAAATGATTATAAAAACATCCAAGATTGATATTATAACAGCTTGGAACAATCAAAAATTATAGATACGTTGGAGACGTATCACTTGTCCTCAAGCGATAGCCGATATCGTTAATCATGTCCACATGTTTAGAGAGAGAGGTGTCGATAAAAACAAAATACGGACATAGTAGCATCATGATCATTATTATAACAGCAATATGCTTTATCATAGAACTTCTCATGAGTAAGTAACAATTCATCACAACAATGAAGTATAAGGCATAAACTTTCTTGAAAACTAACAAACTATGTTCTCAGTCAACAATGCAATTGCAATTCATCATATTTTCAGGAAGGGTCTCATGTAGGAGGTTTTTAGCAAGTCCACATACTCAACCATCATATAGTCTTCTATGATCGCTAACACTCACAACATATATATGGAGCAAAAAGTTTCAGCCAGACACATAGAAAGACAGGGGCTTATAATTTTGCCTCCCAACTTATTCACTTCAAGGGTGACGTCAACAATAATAACTCATGATCACTCATATCCAACTGGATATATATGCCTAGATCTTTCCCCACCACATGATGCTTGCAAAAGAGAAAAATAAAAAGGAATAGAGGAGAACACTATTGGCTCTTGCATAAAAAGTAAATACATAAAAGTAAAAGATAGGCCCTTCGCAGAGGGAAGCAGAGGTTGTCATGTGCTTTTTGTTGTTGGATGCACAAGCTCTTAATGCAAAGGAACGTCACTTTATATTGCCCCTTGTGATAGCAACCTTTATTATGCAGTCTGTCGCTTTTATTTCTTTACCATCACAAGTTCGTACAAAGCTTATTTTCCCTTACAATAAAAGTTCATACACATTTAGAGCCAATTTTTATTGCTTTTTGCACCGATGACAACTTACTTGAAGGATCTTATTCAATCCATAGGTAGATATAGTGGACTCTCATGCCATGAAACTGGGTTTAAGGGTTTTTGATGCACAAGTAGTATCTCTACTTGGTGCGCATTTTTGGCTAGCAAAGATATTGAGCAAGCACCACATGTTGGAGGATCTATAACAATATAACTTCTATGTGAATATAAGCAAACATAATTCATTACGTTGTCTTCCTTGTCCAACGTCAACAATTTGACATAAAATACTTAATGGGGGCTCACAATCATAAAAGATGTCCAAGATAGTGTATTTGCATGTGAATCTTCTCTTCCCTATTAATTTTTTCATGAATTGCATCACTAACCAATGCTATGTTTGTTAACTTCCAATAAATTTTACCGCTTATACTTTTCTTTATGTAATGCCAATACTTTCCATAAGATTACCATATGATCTTTTTCATTATTTTCATTGCTAGGATTGAAACATAAAAGTAAAGAAGCAAGAACTCAAACTACTCTTTATTATATAACTCTCAACTCAATTACATAGATAGATAGATCACGAAACTAGCACTCGAAAATAGATCATACTAAACTTTTATTCAACTAAATCACGAAATCACTAAGGATCGAACTAAAAATAGGTAAAGATAATAAAAGTGATGGTGATACGATACCGGGGCACCTCCCCCAAGCTTGGCACAAGCCAAGGGGAGTGCCCATACCCATGTACTCAAGTTTCCTTCTTCGGTGATGGTGGTGGTGATGAAGTGGTGGGCTTGTCCTTCAGCTTCCGCTTCAGAACATAGTTCTCTTCCTTCAACTTGCTAATTTCTTGCTCAAGCTCCATTATCTTCTCACATAGTGCATTCTTGTTTTCCTGTAGAAGACGAAAAGGGATAAATTGGATCTTAGATTTGTTTACTGTGTTTGGGAGGCTCGACTTCTTGAACTCCACATGCATATCTCCCGGTTGAGGTAGAGGGGCATCTTCTTCATCCGAGCTCGCATCTTCCATTCCCTTTATGTCGGCATCTTGCTCCTCCTCCGCGGACCATCCATAGGGATCTAAATCCCCATAGGTCCTTGGATTTGTAACATAGTGTGATACGAAGCTCTCTCCATCTGGGTCTTGAGACGACATACTTTCGGATCTGTCAGAAAAATAGCACGAAACAAGAACAGGGGAGATTTTCTGCGATACGGTGGTCAAAACATCCGGGAGTATATATAAAGAATTTTTATCTTGCAAAACAAGTATTCCAGAAGAAAACGGAGTCGGGAAGGCTCACGGGGGGCCCACGAGCCACCAGGGCGTGCTTGGGGGGGTAGCGCGCCCTGGTGCCTCGTGTGCACCTCGTGGGTCCCCTCGGCTGTTTCTTATTTTTGTATTTTTTCTAATATTCCAAAATTGACAGAAAGTATTTTTATGGAATTTTTGGAGTCGGTTTACTTACCGTATCACATACCTCTTCCTTTTCAGGGTTCTGGAGTGTTCTGGAAGGTCTCTCTTATGTACTCCTCCGGTGTAATTGTTTCAATAATATTAGTTTCAACATTAATGGGAGCGCCTGAAATATAATGCTTAATTCTTTGTCCATTCACCACTCTCGGCTTAGTGCCTTCGGAGTTGTTTATTTTGATGGCTCCGGAGCGATAAACTTCTTCGATGATATACGGTCCTTCCCATTTAGAGAGAAGTTTTCCTGCAAAGAATCTCAAACGAGAATTGTACAATAGAACTTGCTCACCCACTTTGAATTCCCGTTTTTGAATTCTTCTATCATGCCATCTTTTAACTTTTTCTTTAAACAATTTGGCATTTTCATAAGCTTGGGTTCTCCATTCATCTAATGAGCTAATATCAAATAACCTCTTTTCACCGGCAAGTTTAAAATCATAACTAAGTTCTTTAATTGCCCAATATGCTTTATGTTCTAACTCAAGAGGTAAATGACATGCTTTTCCATAAACCATTTTATAAGGAGACATACCCATAGGATTTTTATAAGCAGTTCTGTAAGCCCATAATGCATCGTCAAGTTTCTTAGACCAATTCTTTCTAGATCTATTGACGGTTTTTTGCAAAATTAATTTTATTTCTCTATTGCTCAATTCTACTTGACCACTATATTGAGGGTGATAGGGAGATGCAATTCTATGGTTGACATCATATTTAGCAAGCAATTTACGGAATGCACCATGAATAAAATGTGAACCACCATCAGTCATTAAATATCTAGGGACTCCGAACCTCGGGAAAATAACTTTTTTAAGCATTTTAATAGAAGTGTTATGATCAGCACTACTAGTTGGGATAGCTTCTACCCACCTAGTAACGTAATCAACAGCAACTAAAATATGTGTATACCCGTTGGATTTAGTAAAGGGTCCCATATAATCAAATCCCCAAACATCAAATGGTTCAATAACAAATGAATAATTCATAAGCATTTCCTGATGTCTACCATACCAATTCTTTGACATTCATCACATGATAAGAAGAACTAATATAATTAGCGTAGTCCGCATACCAAGGAGTATTATGAGAAGCATTTATGACAGCTAATTGTTCACCAGGAAAATCATCATTAATAGGAAGTGGGTCATCAAGAACATTTTCCATTCTAGACAAATTATCTGCTACGGGATTCTCAGCTCCCTTTCTATCCATAATATGTAAGTCAAATTCTTGTAGCAATAGAACCCACCTAATGAGTCTAGGTTTAGCATCTTTCTTTTCCATAAGATATTTAATAGCAGCATGATCGGTGTGAACAGTTACTTTAGAATCAACTATGTAAGATCTGAATTTATCACATGCAAACACAACTGCTAGAAATACTTTCTCAGTAGTAGCATAATTTCTTTGGGCACTGTCTAGAGTTTTACTAGCATAATGGATAACATTTAATTTCTTATCAACTCTCTATCCTAGAACAGCACCGACAGCATAATCACTAGCATCACACATAATTTCAAAAGGCAAGTTCCAATCAGGTGGTTGAACAATAGGTGCAGTGGTTAAGGCTTTCTTAAGTGTTTCAAAGGCTTCTACACAATCATCATCAAAAACAAATGGAACATCTTTTTGCAAGAGATTGGTAAGAGGCCTAGCAATTTTAGAGAAGTCTTTAATAAATCTCCTATAGAAACCAGCATGACCAAGGAAACTTCTTATACCTTTAATATCTTTAGGACATGGCATTTTCTCAATAGCATCAACCTTAGCTTTATCAACCTCAATACCTCTTTCAGAAATTTTATGCCCCAGGACAATACCTTCATTCACCATAAAGTGGCACTTCTCCCAATTCAATACAAGATTAGTTTCTTCACATCTCTGCAAAACTCGATCAAGGTTTCTTAAGCAATCATCAAAACAAGTTCCGTAAACGGAAAAATCATCCATGAAAACCTCAACAATCGTTTCACAAAACTCAGAGAATATAGCAGTCATACATCTTTGAAAGGTAGCAGGTGCATTGCATAAACCAAAAGGCATACGTCTATAAGCATAAGTTCCAAAAGGACAAGTAAAGGTGGTTTTCTCTTGATCTCCAGGTGATACAGGTAGACAAGTAAAGGTGGTTTTCTCTTGATCTCCAGGTGATACAGGTATTTGAGAGAAACCAGAATAACCATCTAGAAAGCCAAAGTGTGTATGCTTGGACAATCTTTCTAACATTTGATCAATAAAAGGTAAGGGGTAATGATCTTTTCTAGTGGCTTTGTTTAATTTTCTAAAATCAATTACCATCCTATAACCAGTTACAATTCTTTGTGGAATGAGTTCATTTTTATCATTAGGAACAACGGTAATACCTCCTTTCTTAGGGACACAATGAATGGGACTTACCCATCTACTATCAGCTATGGGATGGATTATACCTGCTTCCAGAAGCTTTAATATTTCAGTTCTTACCACCTCTTTCATTTTAGGATTTAGTCGTCGTTGGTGGTCGACAACTGGTTTAGCATCAGGCTCCATATTAATTTTGTGCTGACATAGAGTGGGACTAATGCCCTTAAGATCATCAAGAGTATATCCAATAGCAGCGCGGTGCTTCCTCAGAGTTTTTAGTAATCTCTTTTCTTCATGCTCTCAAAGGTTAGCACTAATAATAACACGATATATCTTCTTTTCATCCAGATAAGCATAGTTCAATGTATCAGGCAATTGTTTTAATTCAAACACAGGGTCACCCTTAGGTGGAGGAGGGCCTCCAAGAGTTTCAACAGGCAAATTGTGTTTAAGGATAGGTGGTTGATCAAAGAACATCTTATATATTTCATTTCTTTCATTCATGTGCAAATCATTTTCATGGTCTAGCAAATATTGTTCTAACGGATCAATAGGAGGTACGGCAATAGAAGCAAGACCAATAATTTCATCTTTACTAGGCAATTATTTATCATGAGGTTGTCTACGAAACTTGGAGAAATTAAACTCATGAGACAGACCACCAAAATTAACACTAACAATTTCTTTAGCGCAATCAATCTTGGCATTAATAGTGTTCAAGAAAGGTCTACCAAATATAATGGGACAAAAGTCATCTTGTGGAGAACCGAGAACTAGAAAATCAGTAGGGTATTTTATTTTTCCACACAAGACTTCAACATCTCTAACAATCCCAAGCGATGTAATGGTATCTCTGTTTGCAAGCTTAATAGTAACATCAATGTCCTCTATTTCAACAGGTGCAATATCATTCATAATTTCTTGATATAAGGTAAACGGAATAGCACTCATACTAGGACCCAAGTCACATAAGCCATGATAACAATGATCTCCTATTTTAACAGAGATAACAGGCATGCCTACCACAGGTCTGTTTTTATCTTTAGGATCTGGTTTAGCAATTCCAGCTGCTTCATCACAGAAGTAAATAACATGCCCATCTATATTATTGACCAAGAGATCTTTAACCATAGCAACATTAGGTTCAACTTTAATTTGTTCAGAGGGTCTAGGTGCTCTAATATTACTTTTGTTAACCACGGTTGAAACTTTAGCATGTTCCTTAATCCTAACAGGAAAAGGTGGTTTCTCAATATAAGCAGTAGGCACAACTGGATCAACATGGTAAACAATTGTTTCTTCTTTAACACTAATGGGTTCCTCAATCTTTTCTTAAACAGGGGGATGATATTTAAACCACTTCTCCTTAGGGAGATCAACATGAGTAGCAAATGATTCACAAAAGGAAGCTACTATCTCAGAGTCAAGTCCATATTTAGTGCTAAACTTATGAAAAGCATCGGTTGCCATAAAAGATTTAACACAATCGAACTCAAGTATTATACCGGACTCATTACCTTTGTCGAGTTCCCAATCTTCAGAGTTGCATTTAATTCTTTCCAGAAGATCCCATCTAAATTAAATAGTTTTCTTCATAAAGGATCCAGTCGAAGAAGAATCGAGCATGGTTTGATTATCATGAGAAAGCCGAGCATAAAAATTCTGTAGGATAATTTCTCTCGGGAGCTCATGATTGGGGCATGTGTACATCATGTACTTAAGCCTCCCCCAAGCTTGAGCGATGCTTTCTCCTTCATGAGGCCAAAAATTATATATATATAATTCCAATCACGATGAACCAAAAGCATAGGATAAAATTTGTGGTGGAATTCCAGCTTCAATCGGTTCCAGTCCCATGTATTAGTATCATCACATAGCCTATACCATGTCAATGCCTTTCCCTCCAAAGATAAAGGGAATACTTTATTTTTAACTCCATCTCCGGATAAACCTGCAAGCTTAAACAATCCACAAATTTCATCCACATAGATCAAGTGCATATCAGGATGTACCATTCCATATCCTGCATAAGGATTAGCTAGCAGTTTCTCTATCATACCCGAATGAATCTCATAATATATATTTTCAGTAGGTGCAGTAGGTTGAGGAGCAACTATTGGTGCTTCCAGTCGAGGTGAAGATATCCCGAACAAACCCCTCAAAGGATTACTTTCCATAGTGACAAGTAACAGTAAATTTCAGCACGTAATATAAATGTTTCCTTACCAAATTCCACTCACCAAAGGCACTTCACTCCCCGGCAACGGCGCCAGAAAAGAGTCTTGATGACCCACAAGTATAGGGGATCAATCGTAGTCCTTTCAATAAGTAAGAGTGTCGAACCCAACGAGGAGCAGAAGGAAATGACAAGCGGTTTTCAGCAAGGTATTTTCTGTAGGCACTGAAATTATCGGTAACGAGTAGTTTGATAGCAACATAATTTGTAACAAGTGACAAGTAGCAATAGTAACAAAGAGTGCAGCAAAGTGGCCCAATCCTTTTTGTATCAAAGGATAAGCCGGAACAATCTCTTATAATAAGCAAAGCGTTCTCGAGGACACATGAGAATTTCATCTAGTCACTTTCATCATGTTGGTTTGATTCGCGTTCGCTACTTTGATAATTTGATATGTGGGTGGACCGGTGCTTGGGTGCTGTCCTTACTTGGACAAGCCTCCCACTTATGATTACCCCCTCTCGCAAGCATCCGCAACTATGAAAGGAGAATTAAGATAACTCTAACCATAGCATTAAACATATGGATCCAAATAAGCCCCTTACGGAATAGCGCATAAACTAGGGTTTAAGCTTCTGTCACTCTAGCAACCCATCATCTAATTACTACTCCACAATGCATTCCCTTAGGCCCAAAGATGGTGAAGTGTCATGTAGTCGACGTTCACATAACACCACTAAGAGAATCAACAACATACGTATCATCAAAATATCGAACGAATACCAAATTCACATGATTACTTATGACAAGACTTCTCCCATGTCCTCAACAACAAAAGTAACTACTCACAAACCATATTCATGTTCAAGATCAAAGGGGTATTAAATAGCATATTGGATCTAAACATATAATCTTCCACCAAATAAACCAACTAGAATCAACTACAAGATGTAATCAACACTACTAGCAACCCACAGGTACCAATCTGAGGTTTTGAGACAAAGATTGAATACAAGAGATGAACTAGGGTTTGAGATGAGATGGTGCTGTTGAAGATGTTGATGAAGATTGGTCCTCCCACGACGAGAGGATCGTTGGTGATGTCGATGGCTCCGATTTCCCCCTCCCGGTGGGAAGTATCCCCGGCGAAATCGCTCCGCCAGAGAGCAAAAGTACTCCTGCCCAAGTTCCGCCTCGAGATGGCGGCGCACCATCCCAAAAGTCTTCTCCTTATTTTTTCTAGGGCAAATGGGCTTATATACCATAAAATGGGCACCGGAGGCTGGCCTGGGGCCCCACAAGCCACCAGGGCGCGCCTGGGGGGGGGGGGGGGGGGGTGGCGCGCCCTGGTGCCTCGTGGGCTCCTGGGTGGCCCCCTCTGGTATTTCTTTCTTCCAGTATTTTTATTTATTCCAAAATAAATCTCCGTGAAATTTCAGCTCATTTGGAGATGTGCATAATAGGTATCTCTGACATAGCTTTTTCAGGTCCAGAATTCCAGCTGCCGGCAATCTCCCTCCTTTTGTAAATCTTGCATATTAAGAGAGAAAAGGCATTAGAATTGCTCCACAAAGTGTTATATTGATTGAAAACACTATAAATAACAGTAGGAAAACATGATGCAAAATGGACGTATCAATTCACAATAGCTCCAATTCATCAATGTAATGTAGGCATATATTCCGTATATAGTCATACGTGCTTATAGTAAGAACTTGCATGACATCTTTTGTCCTACCCTCCCATCGCAACGGGGTTCTTAAGGAAACTAAGGGATATTAAGGCCTCCTTTTAATAGAGAACCGAAATAAAGTATTAGCACTTAGTGAATACATGAACTCCTCAAACTACGGCAATCACCGGAAAGAATCCCAATTATTGTCACCTTGGGGTATGCGGATCATGACACGTAATAGGTGCATATAACTTGCAAGATAGGATCAAGAACACAAATATATTCATAAAAACATAAAGGGTTCAGATCTGAAATCATGGCACTCGGGCCCTAGTGACAAGCATTAAGCATAGCAAAGTCATAGCAACATCAATCTCAGAACATAGTGGATACTAGGGATCAAAGCCCTAACAAATTGACTCGATTACATGATAAATCTCATCCAACCCATCACCGTCCAGCAAGTCTACGAAGGAATTACTCATGCCCGATGGTGAGCATCATGAAATTGGTGATGGAGGATGGTTGATGATGATGACGGCATCGAATCCCCCTTTTCGGAGCCCCGAACGGACTCCAGATCAGCCCTCCCGATGAAGAACAGGAGGTGGCGGCGGCTCCGTATCGTAAAACGCGATGAAACTTCTTCTTCTATTTTTTTCTCGGGGAAAGAAAATTTATAGCGCTGGAATTAGGTCACACAGCCGCCTGTGGGCCCCACAAGGTAGCATGGCGCGCCCTAGGGGGGATCGCGCCCTGCTGCCTTGTGGGCAGCAGGTGGCCCCTCTTCTGTTGATTTTTGCGCCAATAATTTTTAT
Organism: Elymus sibiricus; assembly: GCA_039707655.1. Lineage (NCBI taxonomy): Eukaryota > Viridiplantae > Streptophyta > Magnoliopsida > Poales > Poaceae > Elymus > Elymus sibiricus. The sequence goes on along the minus strand of CM077674.1, from coordinate 61,192,775 downwards.
GTATTCCATAAAAATTCTCCAAAAAGTTTCGTCCAAATCAGAGAACTTTGATTTCTGCACAAAAACAACACCATGGTAATTCTACTGAAAACAGCGTCAGTCCGGGTTAGTTTCATTCAAATCATGCAAATTAGAGTCCAAAACAAGAGCAAAAGTGTTTAGAAAAGTAGATACGACGGAGACGTATCACGGAGCCGCCGCCACCTCCTATTCTTCATCGGGAGAGCTGATCTGGAGTCCGTTCGGGGCTCCGAAGAGGGGGATTCGACGCCATTGATGTCTACTACACAACTTATTCTTGTAGACTCGTGTTGGGCCTCCAAGCGCATAGTTTTGTAGGACAGTAGCAATTTTCCCTCAAGTGGATGACCTAAGGTTTATCAATCCGTGGGAGGCGTAGGTTGAAGATGGTATCTCTCAAACAACCCTGCAACCAAATACAAGAAATCTCTTGTGTCCCCAACACACCCAATACAATGGTAAATTGTATAGGTGCACTAGTTCGGCGAAGAGATGGTGATAAAAGTTTAGTATGGATAGTAGATATAGATTTTTGTACTCTGAAAATATAAAAACAGCAAGGTAGCAAGTAACAAAAGTGAGCACAAATGGTATTGCAATGCTTGAAAACAAGGCCTAGGGTTCATACTTTCACTAGTGCAATCTCTCAACAATGCTAACATAATTGAATCATATAACAATCCCTCAACGTGCGACAAAGAATCACTCCAAAGTTCCTATTCACGGAGAACATAAGATAGAAATTGTTGTAGGGTACGAAACCACCTCAAAGTTATTCTTTTCGATCAATCTATTAAGCTATTCCTATAGGTGTCACAAATAGCCCTAGAGTTTGTACTAAAATAACACCATATGATACGCATCAATCAACTCTAATGTCACCTAGATACTCCAATGTCACCACAAGTATCCATGAGTTGATTATTCGATATGCATCAAACAACTTCAGATTCATAATATTCAATCCACACAAAGAACTTCAAAGAGTGCCCCAAGATTTCTACCAGAGAAATTAGGACGAGAACGTGCATCAACCCCTATGCATAGATTACCCCAATGTCACCTCGGGAATCCGTGAGTTGAGTGCCAAAACATACATCAAGTGAATCAATATAATACCCCCATTGTCACCACGGTATTCATATGCAAGACATACATCAAGTGTTCTCAAATCCATAAAAATATTCAATCCGATAATAGTGAAACCTCAAAGGTAAAAACTCAATTCATCACAACAAGATAGAGAGGGAGAAACACCATATGATCCAACTATATTAACAAAGCTCACGGTTACTCAAAATCGTATCAAATCAAGAACACGAGGGAGAGAGATAAAACACATAGCTACTGGTACAAACCCTCAGCCCCGAGGGTGAACTACTCCCTCCTCGTCATGGAGACCACCAGGATGATGAAGATGGCCTCCGGTGATGATTCCCCCCTCCGGCAGGGTGCCGGAAAAGGGCTGTAGATGAGATCTCTTTGGTACAGAGGCTTGCGGCGGCGTAAAAACTCATCTAGGTTAACTTTCGGGGGTTTCTGAATATATATGATTTTTCAGCGTTGGAATCACGCAAAGAGGTGCCACAGGGGGCCCACGAGGCACCAGGGCGTGCCTGGGGGGGCAGGCGTGCCCAGGTGGCTTGTGGGGCCCCTGTGGCTCTTCTGCTGCTCCTCCGAAGCTTCCTGGGTCTGTTTCCTTCCAGAAAAAATCGTCAAAAAGTTTCGCTGCATTTGGACTTCATTTCATATGGATTTTCTGGAAAACCAAAAACAAGCAAAAAATAGCAACTGGCACTGGGCACTAGGTCAATATGTTAGTCTATAAAAATCATATAAAAGCCATATAAAAGTGCACCAAAATCATACAAAACTATAATAAACATGGCATGAATACTTCATAAATTATAGATACGTTGGAGACGTATCAGCATCCCCAAGCTTAATTCCTGCTCGTCCTCGAGTAGGTAAATGATAAAAGAAATAATTAATGAAGTGTGAATGCTAGCATAGTGCATAAGTTTGATCAATGATAATTTCAATCACTTTTCCTAGCATCATAACATCAACTCTTTCTCATAAAACTCATCATGATAAAGTAGCAATCAATTCACATGTTATGGTTCAAACAATGCAATCTCTTGAAACATAACAACCTATGTTCTTAGTCACCAAACAATTGCAATTCAACTTAATTTCAACAAAGTCTAAGTAAGAGCTCCACATACTCAATTATCATATAGTCTTCTATGATTGCTAGTACTCAAAGCATATTTTTAGAACAAATGGCATCCATCGAACACAGAGAAAGATAAGGGCTTAGTGTTTCGCCTCCCAACTTATTTATCATAGAGATAATTGTCAACAATAATAATTCAGGATCAAATATATTTGGCTGGCCATATGTGCCTGGATCTTTCCCCACCACATGATGCTTGCCAACTAGAGAATAATTAAGGTTGAAATGAGAATGAATACTTATTGACTCTTGCATAAAGGTAAATACATAAAAGTAAATACATAAAAGTAAAAGATAGGCCCTTCGCAGAGGGAAGCAGAGGTTGTCATGCGCTTTTTATTTTTGGATGCACAAGCTCTTAATGCAAAGGAACGTCACGTTATATTGCCCCTTGTGATAGCAACCTTTATTATGCAGTCCGTCGCTTTTATTTCTTTACCATCACAAGTTCGTACAACGCTTATTTTCCCTTGCAATAAAAGATCATACATATTTAGGAGCAATTTTTATTGCTTTTTGCACCGATGACAACTTACTTGAAGGATCTTATTCAATCCATAGGTAGATATGGTGGACACTCATGGCAAGAAACTGGGTTTAAGGGTTTTTGGATGCACAAGTAGTATCTCTACTTAGTACGAATTTTTGGCTAGCAAAAGATCCTAAGCAAGCACCACATGTTGGAGGATCCATAACAATATAACTTCTATGCAAATATACCCAAACATAACTCATTACGTTGTCTTCCTTGTCCAACTTCAACTAATTTGCTCAAGTTTGAAAATAATTAATGGGTATTCACAATCATAAAAGATGTCCAAGATAATATATTTATATGTGAAAGTTCTCTTCCTTATACTAATCATTCATGAATTGCTTGTATGACCAATATTGTGATTGTCAAGTTTCAATAGATTTCACTTTCTAACACAAATGTGAAACTACTACTAGACATGATACAAGCATATGAAGCACATATAATTTCAAATTTATGATATTCAATTCTTTCACAATTTACCTATAGGATATGAGTGAAGCACAAGAGTAAATGACAAACTACTCCAAAAAGATATAAGTGAAGATCAAATGAGTAGTTAAGTAAATAGGTAGCTATGTGAGGACTCTCTCTCATTTAAAAAATAAATTCAGATCATAAGTATTTTATTCAAATAGCAAGGAAAACAAAATAAAATGACATTCCAAGAATAGCACATATCATGTGAAGAAGCAAAAACTTAGGCTCATCCAAAACTGACCGATAATTGTTGATAAAGAAAGGTGGGATGCCTACCGGGGCATCCCCAAGCTTAGATGCTTGAGTCTTCTTGAAATATTAATTTGGGATGCCTTGGGCATCCCTAAGCTTGAGCTCTTGTATCTCCTTAATTCCTCTCATTTCATGGCTTCTCCTAAATCTTTAAAACTTCATCCACACAAAACTCAACAAGAACTCGTGAGATAAGTTAGTATAAATCAACTCAAAACTTTAACATTCTATACTGTAGCAAATCATTAAAATTATAATTAAACATTGCATACTAAATGCCTCTGCATATTTAATACTCCTATCCTCAAATAGAATCATTAAACAAGCAAACATATGCAAACAATGCAACTATAACAGCAATCTACCAAAACAGAATAGTCTGTAAAGGGTGAATAAGAATTCATACTTCCCTAACTCCAAAAATTCTGAAAAATTACCACGTGACAGAGAACTCATGCATGATTACTGTGTAAAAATTTCAGATTTTTATCATGTTCTGACTATTCAGGAATATTCTGGACATAACAGAAAACTTTCTGTTTTCAAACAGCAACACATGAACTTGCAAACTGGGCATGGTAAAGCCTATAATTGGTATTTTATTGAACTAAAAGATACAAAACATGATTATTGATAACAGCAAGCAAATATCAACAAAAGAAAATGACGCTCCAAGCAAAACTCATATTATGTGACGAAAAAATATAGCTCCGAGTGAGGTTACCGATAGTGTTGAAGACGAAAGAGGGGATGCCTTCCGGGGCATCCCCAAGCTTAGACGCTTGAGTCTTCCTTGAGTATTACCTTGGGGTGCCTTGGGCATCCCCAAACTTAGGTTCTTGCCACTCCTTATTCTCCTCATATCGATATCTCACCCAAAACTTGAAAACTTCAATCACATAAAACTTAACGGAACTTGTGAGATAGGTTAGTATGATAGAGATAAATCATCCACTTAGGTACTGTCAAGACAAGATTCATAATTGTTCTCACATAATGCCTACTGTATTCTATCATTTCCACAATTTATATCTCATTATATAAGCTATGGAAACACTAAAACAAGCAAACTATGCACCGAAAATAGAATCTGTCAAAAACAGAACAGCATGTAGTGAGCAATTTAAAAACCATACTTCTGTGCCTCCAAAAATTCTGAACAATTAGGAAAACGTAAAAAATTTGTAACCCAATACTGTGTAAAAATTTCAGAATTTTCTCACGCTCCAGTACAGAATAGAAATTCCAGCACTGGATGCAAAAATTTCTGTTTTGGCACAGAATCAAATTAACAAGCATCCACACTATCCCAAAGCTTTACTTGGCACTTTATTGAAATAAAATGTATGAAACATGATTACTACAGTAGCTTAATTATATGAACACAAGAAAAACAGTAGGTATAAATATTGGGTTGTCTCCCAACAAGCGCTTTTCTTTAATGCCTTTTAGCTAGGCATGATGATTTCAATGACAAGAAAAATAGTAGGTATAAATATTGGGTTGTCTCCCAACAAGCGCTTTTCTTTGAGAGTAATAAAAGTAAAGAATTGAAACAAAAAGAGAGCATCATGAATCATATGACAAGCACATTTAAGCCTAACCCACTTCCTATGCATAGGGATTTTGTGAGCAAACAATTTATGGGATCAAGAATCAACTAGCATAGGAAGGCAAAACAAGCATGACTTCAAAATTTTCATCACATAGAGAGGAAACTTGATATTATTGCAACACCTACAAGCATATGATCCTCTCTCATAATAATTTTCAGTAGCATCATGAATGAATTCAACAATATAGCTATCACATAAAGCATTATTTTCATGACCTACAAGCATAGAATTTTTATTACTCTCCACATAAACAAATTTATTCTTATTCATAATAGTGGGAGCAAACTCAATGAAATAACTATCATGTGATACTTGATTGACATAATCCAATTGAAAATTAAAATCATGATGACAAGTTTCATAGTTATCATTATTCGTTATGTCATCATCATAGATAGGAGGGATGCAATCATCATAATAAATTTTCTCATCAAAACTTGGGGGACTAAAAATATCATCTTCATCAAACATAGCATCCCCAAGCTTATGGCTTTTCATATCACTAGCATCATGGATATTCAAAGAATTCATACTAGCAACATTGCAATCATGCTCATCATTCAAAGATTTTATGCCAAACATTTTATTGAATTCTTCTTCTATCAATTGAGCACAATTTTCCTTTCATGCATCGTCCCCGCCGTCGTCCCCGTCATTGACCCCCTCCGACCTCGAGTGAGACCAACCAAATCCCCATGTCGTTGATGTCGATGATGATGTGTTGTGAATGTCAATGATGAACATGCATAGAGGTCCTGTTATATGCTAGTTTTCATAGATGTTTTTATACATGTAGTAGTAGTAGATGAGTAGCTGTGACAATGTCGATCTTGAGCTGCGGTGTATATAGTACCAAAGATGGCCACATTTCACTCTTTGTATCGCAGGGAAAATCCGAGTGGCCTATGTTTTGCCGGAGTGTTGATTCATTTCCGTTCCGGAAAATTTTAGGCGCTCGATATGTCCTATTTTAGCGAAGGTCATGCCGGATTTTGCCGTGAATTTTAGCATGACTTGTGTGTGTTGAGTTCCTGTTAGTTGCCGTCGATTTATAATCTTTGAATTTTGAACACATGAAATGTCCGACGATGATAAGATCCCAGAGTGCGACTACTGCTGCGATGACCGGGGTTTGTGCGACAGGGAGCCTCACCTGCAAAATGATAGGTTCTTCACCGTGAAGTTGGAGTGTGACTACTGCTGCGATGACCGGGGTTTGTGCGACAGGGAGCCTCACCTGCAAAATGATAGGTTCTTCACCGTGAAGTTGGAAGAGACCTTCGATGTTTGTACGGTACGCAACGACAAGTATTTCATCGTAATTAATCATGACTTGTGATTCTTTGCTTCAACGTGTAATTTTCATTTTTTTTTCAATTCGACTAGTACATCCCGTGCCATGCAAGACCGTTTGTCTTGCAGAAGCTCGGTTTCCAAGACCTTGAGAATATGGAGACGAGGAGGGCTCACCTCAGGACTAAACACGGTTATGCTTTTCGGGATATGTGCCACTAGTCCATCAGTTGCTTGATGGTAATCTCATTGCGAAAAACTTGGTATGCTTTTGTTAATGATGGTAACTTCGTTGCATACATTCTTATTAAGTAAACTACATTGCTAACTATATATGTTACTATATTGTTCAACAGAAGCTCCCTAGCGAGGTTGTGCCTCACATGATGCTTACCGAAGGGAGTATGTACATGGTTAGCTTACGACCGTTTCCACCGAGGGCTTACCAAAGTGCATACTCTATTTCTTTGAAAGATGGAAGGCTCAATATCAAAGATTGGAGCAAAGTAATGAAGGCGCGCACGCAACCGATTGGAGACAACATGCGTGTGCGCAAGCCAGAAGTTGGCGACAGGTGGATCTCCATTCTCCATTTTGGAGATGGACCGGTTTACCTGTTTTATGCTATTTTACCTAGGACAGAGGACTAGGTCCTAGGTAGTAAGAACAATTAGCTAGTGTTGATATGACTGATGATGATGATTAGTTATTATGATGATGATGAGTTATATGTGCTACAATGTGTTAGCTAGAATGATGAGTTGTTATATGACTCATACATGATGATCATGAGGAGTTGTTTTGATGATGAGTTGTTATGACTATGATGATGATGATAAGTTATATATTATGATGATGATGAGTTGTTATTATGATCATGATGAGTTATTATATCATTGGGTGAAAGAAACACATATTAGATTAAAGTGGATGTATCCAAGTGACCAAGTTGAATATGTAGGAAGATATGATGTTGGGATGACACACAAGTGTCGATTCCGACACACAAGTAGTCCATCCACTTTAATCTAATTCGTGTTTCTTCCACAACCTCTTCATTGCCACTGTATAAAAATTTGTGTATGATATGATGAGACTAGTGTATAAAACCTGTACAAATATGGCGTAAATTCGCAGAAAAAAAAAGGAAATTTTAGCAGTAGCGTGGGATTAACTACTAGCAGCAGCGCGGTCTTATCAATAGCGCTGGCTAAATACCCACGCTACTGCTAGGTTGGGTAGCAGTAGCGCTGGAAAACACACGCTACTGATAAGACTTAGCTGTAGCGCCGTAGCAGTAGCGCGGGCCCCAGCGCTACTGCTATGACTTTTACCCGCGCTACTGCTAGGGTTTTCCCTAGTAGTGGAGGGGTGCTGGGAGGCGGCTAGGGATCCCTCCCATCGCCTGTGGGAGCGACTCGGGAGGGACTCGGGAAGAGCGGGAGGAGGAGTACAGATAGATCTTGATTTGCAGCGAATACTAAGTTAAATATGTACATAAATCCGAAAATTGGGGGAGAATTTCACTTCCCCGGCCTCTGCACCAACTAGGGATGCATACGCCCATTTTAGTATGAGTACCAAGATAAACATGGTCCTCATAATTTTTTAAATGAGTATCAAGATATTCCTTGATGAGTGGTTCAACCGCACACCAAGCTTGATCCTCAATAAATGGAGGAAAACTCAGTCCTCCAACATTCATGTCATCAGCGGCCGTAATCTCCATCAAAAATAACTCCAGCAGCATGATGACTGTCAAAAATAAAATTACTCTGTCATGGATCACAATTTCATTTATTATTACTCCATACAAAATTCACTGTTACTGTTCGGGCGTTAGCTCCATTGGTTTTATCTGGTTTAATTCAGAAGAAATAGAGAGCAACAATCCGGCGTCAGCGGAGGTGGACGCCGTCCAACCGGCCGGCGACGAGCGCCGTTGCCCACCTCTCATCAAATAAATGATTGACAAGAACATACAGGTATACTATCTGTGCACGTAAGCATCTGTAATGTCTGAACTGCTAATTCAGTGAACTGCTCTGACGGTGTGAATGTACATCAAAATTGCCAGCCATAAACCACCGCCACAAAATCAAATGGAAAGAAAAAGGACCATTTTCAGGAGAGGGGCGATTTGTCTCCCGAGCTCATCTACACCCGCCATGAACGCAAAACGCTTAAAATATGATCTATAATACAAAATACAGTAACTTCTGACACGAGTTTGCAAAACATAGTTATTTTCACCCTTGTGTTTCTCCAAGCGTGATCCTCAACATTGGACCCTATTTCATATCTCTTGGTGACTTTTCTTACCTTCTTCTATTGAAATTCCCTTTCCTTACATAGGGGATGTGAATCAACATAGCTTGTAGCAGGCATTACACAAAATCTTACCTCCAATGACACTTATTTAATCTATGTTCCTTTTCGTTGCTATATGAAATAGGCAAACAAAATATCTTGAGTCCTCAACATTTCATCCTATTTCATATGCCCTGTTTGTTTTACTTTATTTTCTATTTGATTTGCCTTTTCATGGCATAGGCGGTGTGAGTCAACGTAGTCGGTAGTGGGTGTTATTCCTGGTTTGCCTTCGACAAAGCTTTAAGGTAAGCCCCTTTTCATTAGCTATATGAACACTGAGGGAGGGGGGTATTCACGGGCATCCGTGCTCCCTGGACAGGTAGGTCATCGGACGAGACAAAAATGGAAAGTTCCATTTTTTAAAATGTTCCTTTCTTAGAACTTTCAGAATTTGGAGTATCAACTTTTAGGGATTCTTGCGCCATCTTTCAGAATCTGAAACTTTAGGATTTTGAATAATTTTAAAAATTTCAACTCTAAAAAATGTGCAATTTTCAAAAAATGTTGAACTTCCAAATGTTTCAACTTTCAGGATTTTTGAAACTTTTAGATGTTGAATTTCTTTGAACTTCCAAACTTTCAATTTTGGATTTTAGGAATTTGTCACAAAAAAGAATAGGGGCTACTTGGGTGGGCCATGCACCCCCTCCCTGTCATGAAGTCTTCCGGACCCACCCCGGTGTCTAGGATTTGTAGCTCTCTGGACACCTCGGAGTCTACTGCCTAGAAACACCTCAGAGTCTCCAAGGCGGTCCAGTGCCCCAGATTTGCACGCTATTAGAGATTATACGAATGAATAAATGAAGTGACAATATGATACTATGCACTGTGAAGGTAGTACAGTAGACTAATATCATGTGCATGATACTTCCCACTACAAGAGGTCTAAGGGGCCCACGTGATGGAGATGGCATCGAGTGGGTGCTCTAATGTGGTGCCAACTGCCGAATGGGAGGGCAACTTAAGGTGTTTTAGTTAATGTGTTGAGTTGCAGTCAGTAGTTGGTAGATGGGCGTTCAAGCTCTGTAATTCTTTCCAATGATGACAATAATACCCCCAATTCAAATTTTCAGCCATTCACGTGCATCTTGTTGTAAGGTGTAGTAACATCTCGCTCAGCTAATTACTTTTTTCTTCAGAGGAACTGACAGAAGCAGTTTCTTTTTATATAGACGAAAAAGAGATGATTGTACAGAAGCTAATTAAGTACTTTTTTGCTTTTAGAAATTCAGGTGTCTTCATGATACGAAATGATGACTACAAACATGCTTCTATAGTCAGGTTTTTTTTTCCGAGAATGTGCTTCTGTATATTCCAAAAAATGGTATAGCTCAATGGATAGATTTTGTATCTCTATGTGAAGCGGAATAACTCAAACCCGTATCTCAATGTGAATCCAATCGAAGTACTATTTTTATATCTCATGGTGGAAGGACATCCTAATTTAGTTCTAGAACTTGCTGCCTCGTGTTGCTATGCGTCCTAAGTGCGATGATCAGTACAGACAGCTCACTATTGCTGACTTGTGACTTGTGTGCGCTCGACCCTGTGGTGACCGTCCCAGGGGCGTAACCAGGCCCAGGGCTACCAGGGCCGTGGCCTGGGGGCGTGCGGTGCGTTTTCTTTGTTGACTGTAGCTACAGTAGAACACTGTAGCTATGTCACTCTTGGCCGTAGTGGAGAGACAGACATGGCATTGAATAGAGCAGCACTGGCACTGGGACGAGATGGAGTACATCAGGAGTTAACTGCGCAGACACAAAGAGTAACACAAGGAGGGAACCAGCACTCGAATTGTGTTTGGATGCTTGGTCTTCAACTCAACTTCCTAATGCATCCCATTCATAATGTGGAAATCAAATACTCCTCTCTCATGGACACAAGGAGTAGTATACTGAGACGTTCACGACGCACTTGGTGGTCACTAAGACATCTATCTATCTATCTATACCTATACTAATTCTAGACTCCCTGGAAATTACCACGTTAATTAGATTTTACGAGCCGTTCATTTGGTGGGGCCGAATTATTACGGTGTAGATTAACTCATATAGTCCTCGACAAACAAGATTAATCATAGGGCCCACAATCCTTCCACGGTTGTAGAGATGAAAACCAGCCTTCACGCAACAATGAATCTCAATAAACGATCCAACCAACCTCTCCCCAATCCCATTCATTCGAAACTCTGCCCCAACAAGGATGCATTGGCTGCAATCCATCTTGATTGATGCAGCGGAGATGGAGATCCTTTCAATCTCCTCAGCTTCCATGCCCAGGTCAAACTGCAACCCATGATGGACGATGCCATGGAGAAGCTGGCGCATCAATGAGAGTTTGGATCAGATCGAAGAGCCACCATAGTTGGTGAGGCCGCAGATTGGAGGAACTATGGCAGTCTTATGGCGCCGCTGCCGTTAAAGGAAGAACAGGAATGGATTCCTCTAGGCGTTCTCTTGATTTTCTCCTCCTACTAATATATATCATGAATAACAACAGATCCTCCTGGGAGATCGTACCGATTAAATCTACGTGAGGATTCTCTCCTACAGGAAGGTAAGTGCCTCTGTAACTTTTCTAGAAGAAGTTGAGGAGATGCAGACGAGGGGGGTTGATAACGCAAGTAGTTGACTAGACATGTCATGCTAATTAATTATTACAATAAGGATGTCATGATGTCTAATCTGTCTGCGGCGCTTGGTCTGGCTGGCCACAACGTCACCTGGTGTTGACTAGCAGCAAGCGAGTAGTGGCAGTCAGCAATCCATGGACCTAAGCCAGATGAGTAGCAGCAATTATCTCATGCATCCACCCATGCTACCTGAATCAGATCAAATAGATGCCATTGTTGGGGAAGCTGCAAAGTTGAACAACTATGGTAGACTGATTGCAGCGCAGGTAATTAAGGAGCTAGCAAGGATGCAATAGGTTTGTATTTTTAGTGATTATTATGTTCTTAGACTTGGTCTCAAAGAACAAGTAAAACCTTAGGGTTTTGTTTTCGAGGATTTAGATGATAAGTGTTTTGTTTCAGACCTATCTAGATACGTGTTACTGGGATGGATAAGATTTGTGGGTGCCATACAATCCAGTTAGGGGATTCAGTTCAGCAAAGATGTGGTCGTACTTCTGCACAACGAACTCAAGCACCTCTTCTTATTTTGTTGGAAACTGAATGAGTCTTTTTGGAGCGTTTCTTCAGTCTAATTCTCTCTGCTTCTTATATCTTATAGGAAAAACTACGAGTTTGTAGTTGGATCTGTACTTTCAGTTTTATGCTTACCAAATTATCCAACAGGTCACGTGCATCATAGAAGCACAAACCATACTCTGTTCTGGTGATTTTTTTTTATTTATAGTATTGTCTGCAGTTTTTTTTATATTGTTATTTGCAGACATGGAATGTATATGCATTCACAAGGTCAAAAACATGGCACCTTAGCAGGATCTATTTGAAGCAATACGGGAAATAGAAAAAGATGCTCAAGTTAACCTCATTGTAAAGCTGAACGGCAAGCTGTTCACCTCCTCGACACTGTTAAAAAAATAGCTCTGTATGGAAAATAGAAAATGTCAAGTTGTCAAGTTTTGTCATCTTCATGTCTTCTTATTTCCCTCCATATTATCCAGCAAGTACTAACTGTTGCTATTGCTTTCGTCCCTACAGACCAAATCAGCGGTTGGTGCATCGTTTCTCAAGTAAAGAAACTATTGTACTGAAAGGTTTCGAAGTTTAATTGCTGATTCACAGTGCTTAGCTTGATGTTGTTCAGATCAAGTTTCGGCCTTCTTACGTTGTAGATTGTTTACAATTTCTACGCCAGGCTAAAAGCTTCAAGGTCCAAAGGTGTGTGAAAAACCATCTGTATGGTCTCCGGCTCAGGATAACCCTGAGCCTAAATTCACATATATTTTGAGGTAATCATATGTTAGTTGCAAACTAGATTATCTAAGCATATATAGGAGGTTATATGATCTCATAGTCCTTCAGAAGTTGCTATTGTCTGTTCTAGGCCACATCATTTTTGTAAAAGTAGCAGAGAAGCTAATACGTTTGACCTACTATTGCTTACTATGAAATATTTATGCTTGGTCTTTTGTTCTGCAAAGCTGTTGTCCCAATGATTGCAGGAAAAAAAGGTTTTTTTTTCAAGACCCTGGATTTTTCTTCTGAGAAGTTTCTATATACACTTAAATAGACAGAACTTTTATACAAAATATTAGTGTATTCACTATAAGCTCCTTTTAGAAGCTAAGAGTAATCTTTTTTTCCATCTAATATAAGCATCATTGTATTTTTATTTTTTTTGGCTATACCTTTTGCCTATAGGTCCACGTACTCCATTTATTGTATTATTTTGGTTCCTCTAATGTCTCATGGATAACTTCAACTTCATTAGCACAAGCTTACTGATTGAAAAATAGGTCGCCTCATCAATCGAAGGAGCAGACAAACTAGCAGGCATGTAATGTTTATTTTGCTTTCTGTTGTGTTGTTAAGGTTCAGACTACAAAAGTTTCATTATATACAAGTTTCAACCAAATAGTGCACTCATAAAATTTGAGCTTTGTTATGCATGATGCAGGATTCAATGCGTTCTGAATATGCATGGTGTCCATCTATACTGACTTCTTGATACGCTTTCACTAGTACAAAATAGGGCATTGGTCCAGGCCAGATCGAGCAACAGTCACGGTTCTGTTACGAACCGGGACTAATGCGTGCATCAGTCCCGGTTCGAGCGGGCAGGACGCCGGCCGGACCCCTTTAGTCCCGGTTTGTGGCTGGAACCGGGACTAAAGGTGGAGCCTTTAGTCCCGGTTGGTAACACCAACCGGGACTAAAGGGTATCGGCCCCTTTAGTCCCGGTTGGTAACACCAACCGGGACTAAAGGTCCTCCCTCCCCCGCCCCAGGCAGCGCCACGTGGATGGCCTTTAGTCCCGGTTGGTGTCTCCAACCGAGACTAAAGGGGTTGTACTGTAGCTAGCCCTTTTTTTTTCCTGTTTTTACATTTGTTTTCTGTTTTTAGTTTCTGTTTTAATTTGCTTATATCTTTTAGGATATTTGATGTTTTTGAGTGATTCTTTTTGCATTGGATTCAAAAATTTGTCTAGTTTCTGTTTGTGCCATTAGTTTTCAAATTTGAATGGTTTAAATTTGAATTTATTCAAATTTGCTTCAAACCCTAGATTGTGAATAACTTGAGTTTACAAATAGTTTTTAATTTAATTATTTTTCCTCCTAGTCATGTGTTAGATTCTTGTCACAGTAAGATTTATTTGGTTATTTTTAGAATAATTTAAATTAGGATTTTAATTAAAACAATACTGTTTTGCTTATATAGTTGTTTTAGTCATTTAATTGTTGTTTTTTATTATTTTTAGTTAGTTCTTTTTGTAGATTTTAACATGTTGTAGTATGGTGCATATTGAATGCACAAAAAAGTCTGGAGTTGAAATAAGTTTAAAAAAATGAAATGCCTTTGTAACAGATGGGTTTTCGTCCGAAACCCTGACACTTCGAAAGAGATTGTTCATTTTGTACACGAAGTGCATCTAGTTTTTGCCGTAACCCTCTCAACTTTTTAGCACATGCTATGTGGGTGAAATGATGATACCATGCCAAGTTTCAACCTTTTCAGAGTTCATTTGTAGTGCTTTTCAATTTCAGGGTCATTTAGCTCAAAAAAACCATTAAATGCATGAAAAATAGCAAATGAAGTTAGAAAGGGTTGAAATTTGAGGATGTGGCTTTGAATGGTGCATATTGAATGCACAAAAAGTGTGGAGTTGAAATAAGTTTAAAAAAATGAAATGCCTTTGTAACAGATGGGTTTTCGTCCGAAACTTTGATACTTCGAATGAGATGGTCCAGTTTGTACACGAAGTGCATCAAGTTTTTGCCGTAACCCTCTCAAACTTTTTAGCAGAAGCTATGTGGGTGAAATGATGATACCATGCCAAGTTTCAACCTTTTCAGAGTTCATTTGTAGTGCTTTTCAATTTCAGGGTCATTTAGCTCAAAAAAATCATTAAATGCATAAAAAATAGCAAATGAAGTTAGAAAGGGTTGACTCTGGCTTGGTTAACCTTAGTTGTGACTCTGGCTGGGACGGTGCTAGCAGATGTGTAGTCGACGGTATGATTGGATGGACACCAACCCGGACTAAAGGGGTTCTGAAATTTTCAAACTCTACCCCCCCTGGACCGCCTTTTTTAGTTTTGTAGAAAATAAACAAAAATGATAAAATCTTCAAAAAATAAAATCCTTTGAGATGTAGTTAGGTTTTAGTGTCTAGTTGGTATAGAAATTTTGAAATATGAATTTTGACCTATTTTGCAAAAAAACGAAAAAAAAAATTGTAAAACGGCCATAACTTTTGCATACGATGTCGAAAAAAAAAGTTTAATATATAAAAAAAACTAGAGAAAAATTGGGACTCGATTTCACCCGGGTTTACCCGGTGAAGTTTTCTCAGATTCTCAAATATCCAAAAGGAAAAAAAGTTATTTCAAATCAAAAAAATAATTTTAAAAATTTTAAAAAATAATTTAAAAAAAATAAATGATGTCATATTTGGATTCCTCACATTTTTCTGATAATAATGGATATATTATTTGTCGAATTTTGATTTACAGATTTAAAGATATTAATTATATCATATTAAATGAATAAATGGCAAAAAAATAATAAAATAATATTATTACTTATTTTATTTTCATTGAAATTCAATATTATTAGTACTTATTTTGTTTATTTTAATAATTGTTTAGAATTCAAAAAATTAAATCATGTGACATCAAGACCTAAGGGTTAACAGGATTGATAGCTTAAGATTGTTAGGAAAACAACAAGTGCAGTCTTGGAAATTAGGGGAGATAGAACCTGAAAGTTAAGCGTGCTGGGGCTGGAGTAGTGAGAGGATGGGTGACCGGCCGGGAAGTTAGACGATTTGGAATGAGTGCTGATTAGAGACTAGAGATTAAATTCTGAAGCAGTGAGGAGGGGTGATTAGAGATTAAATTGTGAAAATCAGAAAAAAATTAAAAACAAATCAAAAAATTTGAAAAAAAAAATTGAATTTTTGTTTCCTTTAGTCCCGGTTGGTAACACCAACCGGGACTAAAGGTCCTCCAGCCCACGCACAGAGAGCGGCCACGTGGAGGGCCTTTGGTCCCGGTTCGTAAGCCAACCGGGACTAAAGGTCTTGGGCATTAGTCCTGACCCAGAACCGGGACTAAAGGCCCTTACGAATCGGGACTAAAGGGGGTTTTTCTACTAGTGTTTATATTATTCTCTATCTAAACGAGACAAAGAGGAAAAGAAAAAAGAAAAAACCTTCTCCCGAATCTAGCAGCGACGAGTTCCAACTAGCCGAGGACAGCCATGACATCTCCCTTTTGTCTGGATTGTGTGCCATGGTCAGTTTAGTTTGCTTCATATCCAAGATGTACTTCATGCATCCATCAACTGCAGTGCTGCCAAGGCTGATGGACAACCATGACCTCCGTGTCGTGTGGATTGTGTGCCACACCCACCCAAGTTTGCTTCATCTCTAACACATAGCTCATGCAGCCATCAACTGCAGGGCTGCCTGAGCTCGACTCCTTCGCAGGTATAAACGTTGTCCTTTGGTGTTTTATGGTAAGTGCTCGCAGCTTTCCAATCAGATGTGTAAGAGTGTTTCTCCTTCTCAGGTATAAACGTAGTCGTTTGGTGTTTGACGTTTTTGATCTTTGGTGACCACCAGTTGTCAATCACCGGCTGCCTCCGTCTCAAGGAGAAAAAGGCATGGTTGTGCAAGCATGGGATGCAGTGAGGTATCTATGCAATGAAAGAGACAAATCTGATCAAACAGTAGAGGAGCGATTTTGGGCGTAAATCAGCTGAAGTTCCTACTCCATTTAGCCACTTTGCTCTCCCCGTGCATTGTGTGGGCTGCAAGGTGTTGCTATGTGTGAGAAATAGCCTGATATGATTTAGTATGTTATCCCCTGGTATTAAAGAGTGCTTAGTTAACACTCTGCAAGATAATGGTTTTTTATCATCTGTTAGTTGCAGCCAACAGATAATAACTTACCTGAAAAATCAGATTATGGAAGCTTATAAATCGCTACTCAGGATTTGAAGACCATGATAACTTCAAGCATTTCCCTATAGGTATTAGTGATGTTCAAGATAGATAGATTGCTGGAGAGCACGATCATCATTGTTGTTGCACATCGGTCATAAGGTACTCTTTTTCTAAGTTTGTATATGTATTGCAATAATGCAAAATCTACTACATTGATACGATCTCCTCATATCAGAACTTCGCACGCAAGAAAATAAATCAGGTTATGGCAGCATATGATTCTCACATTAGTTTTTCTGTTCTGAATTTCTGTAATTTTCTAATAATTTGCTACTAAGGCTTTTAAGAGCATTAATATTGCAAGGATATTTCTTTCAGGTGTAGCAAGAGTGCACCTTTCTCTAGACAAAAGAAACTTTGTACTAATTTTTATATTCTAATAATTTTTTGACCTAATCCTAACAAAGGTCCAGTAGGCCGCTAATGATTTTATTGACCCACGTCCTTCAAGTTGAAGATAAATAACTACATTCCTCATCTATAATAACCATGCATGATTCCATGTTTTCTTCTTAAGGAATATATTATGTACAATCAAACTAACTAGGTGCTAATTCTAATGACCTCTAATATGTGATACTCATTCTTTTCTATTGGGCATGTGGTTCCTTCTAAATGTTTCTTGAAAACTCCATACATTATTTAAACTTTCCAATTTAAATGTCTCATAGTGTTAATCATATTTCTATGGTGCATAATTTTTGGTTGGGAGATATTCAAAAGTTGCATTCCAGGTTCTAATATATTTCGAACTCCTACTATATTAATACACAAAGGTCTTCGATTATTTCAACATTCGTGATTCCAAAATCACTAGACCGTGCGGATGCACGGGTTGACGACTAGTACTAGCTAGTTACTCTCCTCTCTCATGTTCTCCTCTTAGCTAGTGAAGGAAACTGGCATTGCCTTGAACATGCTCCTTGGAGGAGCCATCTATTTATGGCCAACGTGCACGCAGTGGTATGGCTTGTGAAAGGACGTCATAAAAGATGAATAGATACAATTCTTTTTCTGCAAATCGTGGCTAGCTAGTTACATATAGAGTATTGTCAGCCAATTAAATCGATTCATAATTATGTGCTCCACCAATGATTTGTGCCCGGTTGTAAGTTCTAATCACTCTTGTCTACTAAACTTCGGCCTTTGGAATAGAACTGCACACATGAAGGCATCAGTTATTCCTCTGTTTTCTTTTTGACGAAAAGTGCCTATGTTTCCAAGCATACTTCCATTTGTTATTTTAAACTAGCCAGGTGGCCCTCACAGACGTAAGGGCATCATCTTAAATGTGTCAAAAGTTATGAGAATTAAATTATAATTTGATAATATTCATATTACGAATTAGAATCTATATGGTTCTAATCCCATTAGATTTGTGGATGCATGATTATAACTTCCCATTACCAAAAAGAACACCATAATTATAACCATATGTGTTGTATGTAGGTGACATTAGATTAGTACATATAACTAAAGTTTAGAGTACGCGGTTCTTATCTAATGTTAAATTGGTTTATGAAGGCAAAAGTCAGATTGTTGGTTGTAAAAATTGGTCTATTAACTATGAATTTTGCCGTATGTGGGACATCTAGCTCAATTCCTTTTTATGTGGGGAGGCCAGCATGTCACAACCGCCCCTCCAGGGTTGAGAGATCAAGAACAATCATTTTTCACTAATGCAATGAACAAAGATAATAAGCTCTATCCCAAGAACAAGTTGGCATTTGAATTAATTAGCCAACAAGGCATCGCCCTGGGGTGATGTCAGACAGCAGTGCTTCACCGACCATCTGAAGTGTTATTTATCCTGGGAAAAGAGTATCTCCTAACTTTAAGTATCATCACTACAACCCTGGAGAAAAAAGTATCATCACTACGCATGATCGATGATGTATGCATGAGTCCCATTTCACTAACAAACA
The DNA here is from genome assembly GCA_039707655.1 of Elymus sibiricus. Classification (NCBI taxonomy): domain Eukaryota; kingdom Viridiplantae; phylum Streptophyta; class Magnoliopsida; order Poales; family Poaceae; genus Elymus; species Elymus sibiricus. The sequence continues at coordinate 61,173,904 of CM077674.1, read as the reverse complement.
TTTGGTTGACCACACGCCTATTCTTCTTTTCAGTTTTGAGGAAAGGAAAATGGTATATCATGAAACTGCATTAGTTAAGGAAATCATTTATTCCTGGACCTAGAAAATTGGTCAAGTTTAAATTTTGATCATATACTCTAAAGACTGACAAACTTGACCTTTACCTTGGAATCTGATTGATTTAGGCACTCACCTGCATTCTAAGCATTTAGACCAGCAACATGGCGGTGGTTTCTCGCAAGGTGCAAAAAATAATCTTTCAAGAGAAAATGTAGATAAATCATTTTTGAGAAGATGCAGATTTAAAAAATTAATACCGGATTCCCCCTGAAAATGATCTTTAATAAACAGAACTAGGAGAACTCTTTGAGAAACAACATAGCAACAAAAGATAAATATTTGCAGAAAAGATGTACGAAACATGAGAATGTTAGAATTGGGGAAATATGAAATCCTTTAAACATAAATTCATCAGTATTCTAGAGAAAAAAGGGAAGCGAGAAAGCTCTGAAACAATAAATAAAACGCCATGAGGTTTCATATGTTTGACCTAAAAATCTTGATTTATAGGATGTGCAACGAAATCTCTTCATTTTTTAGTTTGTTCAACATATATTCTTGATTTTATAAACATCTCAGTTTTTTAACCTATATACTTTTGGAAAATTGAAATGCTTTCCTAATTTTCCAAAAAACTTATAATTGAGCTGCCATGTAAGTGATCCCGCTAGTTCATCATCCATCAAACTTCCTAGAGTTTACACCACACAAGTTCAAAATTTGAATTTATTTTTTAGATATAAGAGCGTAAGGGATTTGGGTGAAACAAAAAGGGAGAACTCATGACTATTCTGAGGATTTACTCTCTTAGATCAGATTAACTTCATAACTTTTATCTGAATTGTAACGTGGAGCTTAATTCAGATTCAGAAGAAACGGAGAGCATGGCAGGTGCACGCCGTCCGACTGGCCGGCGACGAGCGACGAGCACCGTCGCCACCTGAGGCACTAATCTATAATGGATCACAATTTCATTTATTACTCCATAGAAAATTCACTATTACCGTTGGCTCTAGTGGGTTTGTCTGAATTGTAATGTAGACCTCCATTCAGAATGAGAAGGAAACAGAGAGCGTGTTTAACTCTGATGCATCCTGGAGCAACAGAAGTTTGCAGATTGTAGCAAAGCAGCTAAACCTTCAGGATGTACGTCTCCTTCCTCATGTTCACACAACGCGATCACATGTGGAATTTGGGTGAAAAACTCTCTCACAAACCTCCAAGCCGAGTACCTGACGAACAAAACACAGAGAACTGAAAGAGGGAGCGAGAGACTAAAATCACGAAGTGGTGGTTAGCTGAGCCTGCGAGGCGAGCTGAATTACTGTGGAGCTTAAACTGTTGTGTGACGGTTGCCAGTTGCTCTGCAAGTCTGCATAAATACAGTAGACAAGAAATAGGTACATAAAAACAGCCTTTTCTCTTTAACAAGAGGAAAAGGAAGAAATCAAAGAAGAATAAGGGCCATTTTCCACAGCAACAAGTTTGCTTCATCTGAATCTGTTTCACTTCATTGTGCCAAAAGGATACGCTAACCTTTTTACATATTGTGAAACAATGAGGGTAGATCAGTGCTGCAACTGTTGATTTTTAGCAGACACAAGTCTCCTTGGACCGATGAACTCTTGGTTTACCACATGTCGATTGTTTAATTAGGACCAGAAAGCCTCATCACGGAAATACAATTAGTTTTGGAAGTAACTTATTCTTGAGCCCTCGACTATTTTCCAAGCATAAATGTTATCTATAAATTCTAAAACCTGACTAACTTGACCTGAAAATTTTCAAATCTGATAGATTTGGTCTCCCAACCCATTCTTAGAGATCCGGTGGTGATTTCGTGTGACCACCAGCATTGTTACATAATGCCAGTTAATGTATACGACTAACTTGCTTTGCGTCAATTCCCGGTGCATCATATTCCCATGGATCACCATATATGTATAATTGAAACCCCATGATGTTTCATCTATTTGTCCTACGTTCTTAATCTATAGGATATTCAAAGAAATCTCTTCATTTTTTGATTTGTCCTACAAGAACAAGTTAGCATTTGCATTAACTAGCCATGGCATCGCCCGTATACTGGGGTGATGTCAGACTTGAGTGCTTCACCGATCATCTGATGTGTTATTTACCCTCGGAAAAGTAGATTTCCTAACTTCAAGTACCAAAGCACAGTTCAAAGTATTGTGGTTGGACTTCTTTACTCTACTGGAGGCAGAGTATAAAGACCACATAAGTTCAAAATTGGATTTACATTTAGATATAAGAGTGAGGGATTTGGGTGGAATAAAAAGGGAGAACTCATAACTGGAATCTGGAAGGACTATTATGAGAATTTACTCTCTCGGATCAGATTAACTTCATAACTTCTATCTGAATTGTAACGTCGAGCTTAATTCAGATTCAGCAGAAACAGAGAGCGTGTCAGGTGCACGCCATCCGACTGGCCGTCGCTACGAGCGGCATCGCCACCTGACGCCCTAATCTTTAATGAATCACAGTTTCATTTATTACTCCATGGAAAATTCACTAGTATCGTTGGCTCCAGTGGTTTTGTCTGAATTGTAACGTGGGGCTCCATTCATAATGAGAAGGAAACAGAGAGAGAGAGCGTGTTTAACTCTGATGCATTCCTGGAGCAACAGATGTTTGCAGTTTGTGGCAAAGCAGCTGAACCTTGAGAATGTACATGTCCTTCCTCATGTGCACACAACGTGATCAAGTGGGATTTTGGTGGAAAATTCTCTCACAAACCTCCAAGACGATTACCTGAGGAACAAAACACAGAGAACTGACAGAGAGAGCGTAATCACTAGTATTGTTCCTTTAATATGATCAGTGCAGTTTGGCATCCGCTACTGACTGCACTAGTATAAGTTCCGGTGATATTTGTCGGCAGCAGCTGGTCTTTAGCTAGCCTGCAAGGCCAGCAGAATTTAAGATCAGTAATGTGGAGCTTATTAAACTGTTGTGACGGTTGACAGTTGCTCTACAGAAATACAGTAGACAAGAAGTAGGTGCATAAAAACTGCTTCTTCTCTTCAACAAGAGGAAAAGGAAGAAATCAAAGAAGAATAAGGGCCATTTTCCACAGCAACAAGTTTGCTTCATCTGATTCACTTCATTCTGCCAAAAGCATACCCTCTTGGACTTTCTCCTTAAAATACCCGACGAGTTCCAGGCCACACATCATGCATGCAGATGCAGTTGTAGCACTACCAGGTACATAGATTCCAAAGAACACAACTAGATCGCAATCACATTCAGTGGGCTCAAAGTCACAGTTAGCCTGCTAATTGCCTGGAAACTAAACGCTGTTACTGCAATTGCTAGCTAATCTGACAAACAAAAGCACCAATCCTTTTCAGATCAAAGGCACACCAGACAGGATAACTCCAGGTTCATTCTAGACAGCACTTGCATTGAGGTTCATTCCATTACAACCAAATAGAACCAAAAGCACCCTACAACGCACCAACTTACCTGTGGTTAACTGTCGACTTGCATCACTAATCCTCAACACTGCCTGACCTCCAGCATTCACGGCATCACTATTCTGACAGTGGTGACTGTGCGCTTGAGCTTGCAGCACAGCCTTGTTCCACAGTTTCCTTCTCAACCTCGTTGCCAATAACTATCCAATATCTCAAAATTCAGTTTATTCAAATTTTAGATATTCAACAGCTTGTGAACAAAGATGAACAAGAAGGTACTCCGTAAACTGCTTACAGGAAAAGCCGGAAAGGCACAAGAATAAAAAATAGGATGAGATTGGTCTTAAATCAATGGACAATGGCATGTAAGAATTTTGAAATGAATCCTTAAAAGAACTTAAAGCTGTAAAACAACTGGTAGCATCATGTTCCAGGACTTCACAGATTACCTAGTATATAGTATAACAAATTTCTACGCCGAGTAAAGGGAACATCTCAGGGGTCACAGTAGCAACAATAACATACTATACTCCGCGTGCCTTAACGCCATTTAAATCACAAACCATAAGTAGCCCTAGGCAGGCAGTGTAGGATCAGCATTGGGTGGTTTGATTTATTCTTTCTTGCGGGTTGGCTGGGAGGAAGCTTCATGAGTTTTGCTCAGAGTGACTCAGTTGACTCCACTCCCAAAGTAAACTTGGTTCATTTCCCAACACTAATCAAAGGTGTGTAGTATCATACAAGGTCTTTACTGTTTCTAGTTGAATATTTGCTCTTATTTTCAGATAAACTTTGCCATTTGGCATATTGAATACAAAATTTAGCTTAGAGAGATTAAGCTGACAGAAGAGATGGCGAGGAGATTGGTAAGGAGAATGGAGAGAGAAGAACATAATGTGCCAGAACAGAAGCTCAACTCAATCAAGGCTCTGCTGAAAGGAAAGCAATATATTACTAGAACAGAATAGGCAAGAAGATAGTACATTCTACCGACTATAATAGGTACCATGGGAGCAGATTCAAGCGCCAACTAAAAGAAAACACACGCAACATACAGATTGGAGAATCAACCTTCAGGACTCTTTCTTAGCCATAGTCCCGTAGGTATAATATTAAATTCAACGGAATTTGAGACATATAACAACATATGCTCACTTTATGGTGTTCTCATTGCCATTTGCAATACAAGCTGGAATACATAGCCAGAAAAGGCGTGTAAACATAAAGAGATCAATCATAAAGGTGGACAATATAATTCTGGAATAAGGTGAAACCAACCAAAGGTGAACTATTGTAGCAGGGTTCTTTGAACTTGTATGCCTTTGCCTTCTGCGTTAGTTTGGCCTGAAAAAATATATTTGTCGCGATCTAGCATTTCTTACGTTTGCAAGATGCTTCCAAAATGTTACTCGTACTGTGCGCAAACCTTTTACTTCTCTGACCACCTTAGAGTGAAAATTCCAATAGACTAACAAACAAACCAAAATTACGTTCCTGAGCATGATCAGCTTAGTCACAACAAAGAAAAGGTGACAACTACGAAACCATGTAAACAAAAAATTACGATCAGAGTAACCAACTATCAAGCAACATACAGCCTGTGTAAAACCTATGAAGGGAAGGAAACAACTAGGATGCAACAAAAAGGTTACCTACAGTCGGTGTCGACAAGAATGGTGGAAAGTTGTTATATGCCCACGGGCAAAGCATGTTATAGTTGGAACCAAACACCCTCTCAAGCCGGAATGTCTTGACGTCCATTGAGAAAAGGCCGGCATCAGTCGATGGGCTTCCACGATGGCGTAGGTACAATTTCCTCTGTGATGAACTCTCCGGGAAAGAGTACTGAGAAGAATCGAGTGAGATTGTCTTTTCCAACTGCCACTGGCTGGAACTTCCACCGTTGTTTGGCCTAACGAAATAACTGAGGTCAGATGTCTGATCTGGTAACGCAAACATCCCAATGATGCCCTCCCCTGCCTCCACAATGGCTATATGCACATGAGAAGAACCTCTGGCTCTGGCTTCCGATGGGAGGTCTATGTGTGAGAACTCCATACTCCGTGTGTCAAGCACCTGTAACTTCTGACTGCACTTTGTCACCTTATACAAGCAGCCATACGCATACTCGAGCCAGCCTGAGAAATCCAACCGCACTGTCGATGGAGTAGCTCGCCATTGTCCGTTGCTGGAAGAGAAGACGAAGACAGCCTCCTTATGTTGGCTGCATGTCGCATATATCACTCTGAAAAATGTCTCTTCGGAAGCCTCCTCATCGCCGCCCACGAGGAAGAACTGCAGTCCAAACGTGCGTGGCTTGTCCACCGAACGAACCCACTCATCGAATTCAGGGATTGGGGGAAGCAGGAGGTACCGCTGGTGCAAGGGGTCGCACACCACCATCTCCGCATAGTCTCGCCTGCCAAGGAGGACTCGACCGTCGCAGATGTCTGAAATGGCCCAGTCACTGGATGGGGCGGGGAGGAAAGATAAGGAGAAGTCAGCGACAAGAGCGGCGGCTTTGCCTGCAGACGCGGTGGGGTGAGGCGGCTCGGCCGGGTGGAAGACTCGACGAAAATCGAGGAAGCCGAGAAGCGGTGGAGCATGGAGCTTGTACATAAAGATGAAGCATGAAGCCGAGGAAGCCGAAAATCGACGAAAATCTGAATATATAACCTCTAGAGCTCATTTATATTTAACCAAAGATGAATAAATTATACTGAGAATTGTCCCAGAGATGGGATTTGTACATGCAAATCTAAGCAATGCAGAACGATACTCCCAGATAAATGTCAGTCATGATGTTTAAGTTTGCAGGTAATTAGATGAAAAGATGAGGCTATGATTCATTAAACATTTTTTCATGCCATCACCATCCCATCAGTAGGTATGGCATTCATGTAAACTACAATATGTTGTTTACGACTGAATCATTTCTGTATGCAACCTAAGTAAGAAAAATAAAGGTCGAATTTTAACGGACCCTTGGCATATCTCCTTGATTTCCAAATTGTACATCACATGATTGTAGCAATAACGGCTACAGAGATGTGCAGACACACAGGAAAAGGTCACGGTCAGTCAGTTTGCTTGCTACAGAGTCTTAATTAACCTAGTTATTGTGCAGAAACTAAACACCCTGTTAATGCTATTGCTATATACCTTATCTGGCATCCGCACCAATCATTGCCAGATCAAGGAACACAAGAGTTAAAGTCGTAGTGTTACAGATCCTTTCTCTTGTCTGATTACCTTCAAGTAGCAATTAGCAAAGACTGACAAATAAATTACAATCATGTTCCATAGCCTGCTCAACTTTGTGAAAAGCACAAAGTAACGACTACCAAACATGTAAACAAGAACTCATGATCACCATAACTAACCAAAGTTTTAAATAGCGGGCTATAGCATTTTTGGACCCTTCCCGCTACAGCTAGGCCAATTTAGGGCCGGCCAGGAAAGCCCGCTAATAGCGCCGCTATTGCCGATAGCGCTGTAAAAATTTAGCGTTTAGCGTTTTTTTCCCGCTGTTCCGGGCCAAAATTTCAGCCCAATTGGAAATCGCGCGGCGAAGCCCCCCGGTATCCCTTTTACCCTAACCACCCCCGGCACTCCCACCCTCCCGTATCCCTTTTCCTCCCCAAAAAATCGTGCTATGGAGGCTGGCGGCGGCGGCGGCGGCGACAACTACGCAGGGACGGCGACGGCTCGCTGACTCCCCCTCTCCCGGCGACGCCCCCTTTGCTGGCGAAGCCCCCCCTCGCGGGGACGCCTGCTTCTCCCAGCGGCGGCCTCTCTCCCGAGTGCGCGCGCCCTCGACGCCTCCTTCTCCGACGGCCCCTTTCCCGGTGACGGCCCCTCTTCAGCCATCTTCTCCAAGCAGCATCGTCCTAGCCTGCAATGAGTCAGCAGACCCCATCGACAGGCAAGTTCTGTCCTCAGATCTGTCCTTTTTCTACTCTTCTTCCATTGTAGCATGATAAATGGATGTATGCTTTGATCCAACCAGTGCTTCATTGTAATGGGATCTCTGTTATATGCAAAATATTGGTTATATACTTATATGTGCGTGCTTGCTTGTTGTCCGAGAAATTTCTGAATCTCTGAACTTGGAGTAACAATGAAGACTAAGAGCATAAGAGAGAAAATAAGAACAGAGACCCCATAGAGAAGGCCACCAATGATATTCTGGAGGATGAAGACAATGAGTTCATTACTAGGATCGTTCCTGATGACAATGCCGGCAAACATTTAGGTAATGAAGCTCAAGCTCAACAAGAGACTTCAACATCACAAGCACAAGGAAGAAAAAGAAAGAGGCCTGCAGTAACCAAGAAGAGGAAGAAGAGCATTCACTCTCTTCTTAATAGCATTGAAGAAGATCCCATGCTTTGTTCTTCCTCTTCGGAATCAGAAGATGATCAAGCTCAAGATGAGTCTAACTATGCCTCTGCTGATTCAGATTGATGCACTGCAATTGTATGGCTGTTTGTCTGTAGTTTGCCATCTTACTTTTGTTATGTGCAAGTCCTGCTAGTTGTTAGACTGAAATATGTGCAAGATATCTACTGTGCGAGTGTGCCTTTTGTTGTTATGTGCTGGACTGAACCAACTCCTGTGATGTGCAAGTTTGCCTTTTGTTGTTATGTACTATATTGAACCTTCTCCAGTTATGTGGTGTGCTATTATCTTTTCTTTTTTTTTCATTATTTAGTAAAACCGCTAAATGAGGGCATAGCCCGCTATAGCCTCTTTTAGCTGCTGGCCGAGCCGCCGCTAAATGGCGTAGCCCGCTATTTAAAACTTTGTAACTAACTATCAAACATCAGACAAGATGTAAGATAACTATGAGAAGCAAGGGAATAACTAGGAAGCAACATAACAATTATCACTTGATACTATCGGCGACGACAACAATGGTGGATTAGTTGCTATATGGGCAGCCATGCACAGTCGAAGCACAAGCTCTCTCAAGTTGTAATGTTCTGATGTCCAACATGCATAAGCTTGGCTCAAGCGATGAGTTTCCCCAGTGATCCACGACCAAGTACTTCCCCATTGAATGTCTGAGCCCGTGCCCATAGCCCGCTGAGGGTGAGATTATCTTCTCCTTCTGCCACTGGAATGGAACTCACACCATTGTTTCTCCAAATAGTATAAATGCGGCCAGATGTGACATGTCCACAAACAAGCATCACAGGCCCTGCATCTCCTGCCTCCACCATAGTTATATCAAGACGGGATGCTGTGATTTGTTTGTTACTGACAATTTTGGTGCCATTTGCAATGGTGACTTGGACCATAGGTACAACAGATGTTTCACAATTTAATAGTTCCACTAAGGCAGAACTAACAAAATTAGCAAAACTTCCATAATCAACCATTATTAAGATCTCTTGTTGTCCCACAAATCCCATCAATTTCATAGTCTTTTTACCACTTGTTCCCTGAGAAGCTTCAGATGAGAGACTTAAACCTTGTTCCTGGTCATCATCAGTTTCCTCGGAAGAATTGTTAGACTGTTCCACACTTAATTGATTATTATGAGGTAATGCGGCACATAATTCTTCCATTACTGCGATGGGACTTGAGTTGGACATTTGTAACCTGCTGCAAATGTACCTCTACACTTAAAATACTCCCCTTTTAATCTCTTTTGATTCTTTAGGTCAACCCATTTAGCTAAATTAGCGCCTTCAACAGTTGTTGCCACTGAGGTAGGAGGAGTCTGCAGTTCAGCTGGGTGCGGTGCCAGCTTGCCAGGCCAGCCTGAGTGTGCCATCTCTTGGGCACATAAGTGTTGGATTTGAACCCAGTTTTTTTTTTTTTTGAGTAACAGATTTGAACCCAGCTAACTCAGCTTCTTGCAACAACGCCAAGGATAGGGCTGCATCAACTGTTCTGGGCTGGTGGAGAATAATAGCAGCATGAATGTCCTCACGCAGGCCCTTTAGAAATTTAGTGACAATTTTTTTCCTCATCTAGGGTTTGTCAAGAGCTGATGCATCAACAATTCAAACTCCTTGTAATAACTATCCACATCACCATATTGTCTTATGTCTAGTGTTTTTGTCATATTTGTAAAGTACTGATCCTTGCCAAATTTCTGACAAATTGCCACACAGAGCAGCACCCAACTCAGAACTCCATGTTGTGCATCATAAGTTTGCAACCATAATGTTACAGTCCCAGTAAAATGCAGAGTGGCATAATCAACCACATAGTCCACGGGAGTGTTAAACATGTGAAAATACTTCTATGCTTTTTCTTTCCAAATCTTAGGATTAGTGCCATCGAATTTAAGAAAATTCGTTTTTAGGCATTACGCACATGGTGATAAACCTCTCTCGGTGATCTTTCCTGACGAGACCCTGAAGCTCCATCCTGACGAACAAAGTGATCCATAGCAGTGGGAACTTGCAGGAAAGGTAAAGGAGATTTGGGCACACCATTTGACAATCCCTTATCAGGAATCACATCAGGTATTCCTCGTGTCTCACCCTTTGCATCATTACCAGGATTGTAGGAATGTACTCCTAGTGAAAAATTCTCCAACGTCATCAACCGAGCACCCAATCCTTCCACACGAGATTCCAAATTATTAACCACTCGAACCATACATTCCTATGATTTGAGGAGTCGATCTGCTGTCTCCCTCAGTTCCTGACAAGCTGAGGTGTTATGCATCACTGTTGAGTTTGCCTGCAGTGTTGCCTCAGCTGCGTCCGTGAGGCCATTGAGAACAAGCTAAAGAAGCATCTCCATCTCAATCATCGTAGCTTGAGTAGCCCCCTGTTGGCCCTCAACCGCCGTCATCCTCGCCATGAGAGTGGGAGCTCCTTGAGCCGTCTTGGACTCTCTGATCTACGGCCGTCGGGATCGGCAAGTACTTGGGAGACCCCGTTCCTCTGCAACCACCCACACGCCACCAATTGCGCCAATTCAACCACGAGACGGTGATTTTACCTCTCCTGCAAGGAAATAGCAAAAACCTTCTCCTGTCGTTGAATCCGCAGCCGAACAAGCTCCGCCGCCAACGAAATCCTCCACCAGCGCTGCTTGACGTGAGGGGAAGGAGCCGCCACACCGTCGCCACGATCAGCGAGAGAACACAAGGATTTTACAGGAGAACCCAACCTGAATCTCACCACCGATCAAAATCGCCACCAAACTTGAAACAAAAAATTTCTGGCTATTTTTGGAACTTTCAGAGTGTATAGGATAAGATCCGAGGATCAAAAGGCTCTAGATACCAATTGCAATAAACCCTAACCTAATGGTAGCGCACCACATAGGATTTGGGGATCAATTATGTTCAGATTCAAAGGAATTAAATATTACAATATTTTGGAGGAGGCAGGAGGAGAGGTAGAAAGGGAAAGGATTCTAGTTCATCTTGGATGCCCCTGTTCACCTAACACACACGTGCCACACACGCTGGCCATAACCACGCTACTGGGATCTCGTGCTCACTCTTCTTGTTCGGCCTGTAGCTCTAGAGTGGACTGGGCCTGAAGCTGCGCACTGGATTGGGCCGCCACTGTGACAAGATTCTTGCAATGCAAGTAGCTTGACACTGTAATAATGCGCCTGCCGACTTGCTTGCCGATGCGAAACGATACACATTCTAGGTATGTGCCTGGTATCTCCAATGGTGCGAATGGCTGAGCATACGCTCGCTTTGCGTCAATTCCCCATGCATCATATTCCCATGGATGACCATATATGTAACAATCCAGTGCCATTAAATGTTTGTCACGATCACCCTTCCGATCAAGCCTACGGTCCTTTTCCATATCTTCAGTCACATTCAACTTTGTTGACTCTAGGAAAGATACTAGTGTTAGGCGAACCATGGGCCGATAAGCTACTGGCATAAATAGGAACGTGGTTCAACCACTCAATCCTCTTAGACTTGAATGTATTACGGACCATCTGACGCTTTTTGTTTTTATCTTGTGCAAATCATTTTTTTTGTGCAAATCATATCTCCAGAGGCAGAGTATAAATACCAACTAACGGGCAACCATTAGTCAATACTCTACATCATACTCTACCAGCAGATCCCATACCTTGCTATTGTCGTCTCCTTAATTTTGTTGTAGCTCACAGAGTAGATCAGTACATATCGAGGAATAGGGTTAGACCGTGTGCGTATATTTATTATACCCTTAATTTTGTTTTACCTGACTAGTTCCATACAGCAAGATCACAAAATCACTCTGACAGTCAAAATTAATGTACTGACTGTACATAAACTAAATGTTTGTTACTGCTCTTGCTACCTTATCTGATAGACGCACCGATCATTGTCAGATCAAGCCACACCAGAGAAGCTCCATCTCAATGCTAGATGACCATATTACAGATAAACAGAGCCACAAGTTACAACTACCCTATTGCTGACCAATATGTGGTCAACTTCCTACTGGCAGCACTACCTCAATCAACACCATTTCCAGTCCTGGATACACTGGCTTGCTCTCCAACATCTGCGTCACTATTGATCGTCTCTTCAGCTTGGAGCGTCTTCACACCTTGTTGCAGCAGGTCAGGACTCTCTATGCGTGGTTAATTCCAACAACATCTCCTCACCTTCCCGAGTACCTGCCAAAAAATACACATATTGTATATATTCAGGAGCTTGCTAGCAAAACAATCCCATATACTCCCTCCCTACCGGTGTATTAATTAGCCACATTACGAAAACCAAATAATCCCAAAACGCTTAGGCGCGGTGCATTAACTCCCACCTCGTTTCTTGTTTCTCGATATGAATAATGAAATCAACCAATAAGAGACGTGAGGCGTGTATGCTTTCAATGACTTGAGACTACCTAGCACGACATGCAGTGGTCAGTTCATTGCACGCAATGATATTAATTAGCAAATAAACATTAAGTTCTCTCGTTTTCCCCTCCGCCTTGGTCGCGGTGCACAATCTAAAATGACTAATGCACCAGTACGGAGGGAGTAGGTCATACCATTGGGCAAAACTTGGTAAATTGCTTACGGAAAAAGCACTGGAAGGAGCATAAAGTACTAGGGACTAAAAGAAACCACATGCAATACATGGAGATTGGAGAATTGTCCTTCAAACTTCTCGCCATAGTCCCATAGGTATAATACTGAATTTCAATGTGATAGAAAATTTGGCATGAAAGCAGGTACCCCTTTGCCGGTTCATCATGCAGCGAAGGCGATTACTTCCAATCAAGAACTAGCAAAATGCACTGATTTAGATCATAACAGAGCCCAGGCCAAGCAAGCATATATTTTGTGCAGAGGTAGTATCTCTTTATCACATGTGCGAAGATCTTCTCTGACGCGTCATGGAAAAACACCAAAGTCCCACGTCTGCCCACTGGAGCTACTGCTACAGGACTTGGTGTTCATATGCACCTCCCAGAAGGCAATCACAGCATAAAGATTCAGATTCAGGCTTCCATGTCCACAACACCAAACCCACTACAGGCTGAAATGGCAGCTCTTCCATTGGCAGCAACAATAGCTAAGCCTCTTCAACTCTGACGTGTCATGTTCTTAGGCCTTAGCTGACAACCTCACTCTGGCCAAAGCAGCAGCAGGCAGAAAACTTGTTTCTGACAAGGTTTGCTGGGAGCTTAGGAAAGATATCGCCAATTACGTTTCCGAAAATCTACAGGCCCTGGTTTTCCACATTTCTAGAGACCTCAATGTAGTTCATCAGGTGCTAACTAGATAGATAAAGCATGTCTTTAGTTGTAGCAATTCAGAATAGAGAGTGTCATGTAATCTCCGGTCTACACCATGCCAATCTTCGAGCACCGCCACACTCATAGGCGGCGGGATGGGCATCCTCGAGCACCGCCTGTGCCACTCGAATGTGTTAATAGGGAGTGGAGTGTGGGTGTGGCTGTGCGAGGGATTTGGGGGAAGAAGAAGAAGGGAGCGAGCTCTGACGACTGGGATTTGGACATTCTGAAGGGCCTTTTGGAAAATGTACAGCTCGCCTCCTCAACCTGGCTGTATGTATGGTGAGTTGGTGACTGTCAATCTGTCATACACATTCGGCGGCCAGAATCTCTGAGGTGAGATTAGCAGGTACATAGATTGGCAGCAATACAACGTCATCACACAATCACTTTGACTGGTTACATATACTCTTGGTTACTGAGCAAATAGCAGGTACATAGATTGGCAGCAATACAACATCACCACACAATCACTTTGACTGGTTACATATACTATTGGTTACTGAGAAACTAAACACTGTTAATGCCCTCGCTGCCTATTCCGACAAACAAACACACTGAACATTGTCAGATCAAAGGACAAAAGATAAAAATTCTAGATAATACCATTCTAGATAAACATATTAGAGCCAAACAGAGCCAGAAACACCATATTACTGACCAACTAAATTAGTGGCTAATTCTGGAATTGCACCACAACATCACCAACATCTCAAGTCATCATCGCCAGCATCCACATCAGCACAACTCTGACCGTGGTGACTGTGCACTTGAGCTTGCAGCACAGCCTTGTTCCACCCTCTCCTTCTCAGCTCCTTTTTCAGCACCTATACAATATCACAAAATTAAAACTGTACTCAAACTGTAGATATTCAACAGTTTGTGAATAAAGAGGAACAGAAGGTATTTCTTAGCATCGGCAACATGGACAAATGCACGTAACAATCAGTAGCTTCATGTTCCAAGACAATAAAGAAATGAATGCTGAAAAAACAATAAAATTATAAAAACAAGAGAAAAATATATTTTTCGTTCCTCAACTCTTGGCGAAGTCTAGATTTAGTCCCTCAACTTTAAAGCCGAACAACTTGCACCCCTAGCTCTTGAAACCGGACAAGTTTAGTCCCTTGTGGTTGACCCGGTATGGCTCTGCTTACTCAGCTCGGTTTTGACCAGTCTTCATCCACGTGGCGGTATTTCTCTCTCCTACCCTTCTCCTTCTCACATTGGATTACTGAGACATTTCATCAAACACCTAGCATGCACTGCGTGTGCCGTCTACGGCTGGACCGTGGAGGCTGCTCCTGACGGTGCTCCCGTGACTTGTGCGCGTGCGCCACGCCGCGGACGGCTGCTGGCTGACACCCTATGGGCCGGCGTGCTGCTTCGCTTAGGCCAAAAGGAAGCCCGAACTCGGGACAGTGCAAGTCAGCATCAGCATCTCCGTCGCGCTCTCCCCCATGTCACTCACAGCTCGCCGCGCAGCTCGGCGTCATCTCAGCTGCTGCGATCCTCGCCGACCGAGCGCTCGCCGCAGCAACCGGGCGACATGTTCCAGGACTTCACAACTTAGAGCATCTCTAGCCGATCCCCTAAAAAGCTATAGAGGATTCAACATAATTAATGAGTTTCGAGCCACACACTCGCAGTTGAAGCAAATAGCAGGTACATAGATTGGCATCCATACAACATGATCACACAATCACTTTGACTGGTTATCTTTTTTTTTTTGCGGGGACATATAATCTTAGTTAGCCTACTGAGAAACTAAGCGGTGTTAATGCCCTTTACTGCCTAATCCGACAAACAAGCCCACCAATCATTGGCAGATCAAGGAACACAAGATAAACTCCGGGTTCATTCTATATGGCCATATTACAACCAAGCAGAGCCAAAAATACCCTACTATGGTACAACTTAGTTGTTTAATCATCGCTGCATCACTAAACATCTCTAGTCCTCCAGCATTTTCATCAGCTGTTTTTAAGTGTTGGATATCTGGGTTTAGCAACAAGAGAAGGCTTTTGACTTGGATATGTAGTTAATGTCGATGTGACTTGCTCATGTTGTTATCTAAATGATAACTACTACCTCTGTACCAAAATATAAGACGTTTTTGTAGGCATAAACTAGCCTACAAAAGCGTCTTATATTTTGAGAGTGAAATGCGTCACTAGTCCATGAACTCAAACTAATTGCACACTTTAGGCCATTAACTCGGAAAGTGATCAAATTTAGTCCACAAACTCGTTTATTTGATCAAATAAGGCCAAAACCGATTAGAGAGGAGAAAAATCGGCCACATGTCTGCCACATCAGCGTTCCTTAGACCATTCTGTACTAACTATTGTTTAGAGGACCCTTTTTGCAAACTGATCGGTTTTTCTAGCAACCTATCTTAACTAATGGCGTATAAAGAAAATAATATAAATAAAAAACAACCTTGCATGGGATTTGAACCTACAACCTGTAGGTGTTGGCAACTAGCAGACGACCATTAGAACACAACCTGACTTGTGTTATAATTTGCATCCGACTATATATGTTACAATAAGTCTATTGACATTAACCTTTCCATGCACCATAGCATTAATTTTTTTTTAAGAAAATTGTTCTTTCCAAACAATTAATGTCAGAGGCTGGAAACGAGCTAACATTTACTTGATAGGATTGTAAATATAAGGAAATCTATCGACCAACACTAGAAGGAAATCGATCAGGCACTAGTAGAAAAAGGGCCATTTGTCCCGGTTCTAGAGGGCCATTTGTCCCGGTTCTGGAACCGGGACTAAAGGGTCGGGACTAATACCCTCCACGTGGTGCTTCCTGGGGCGGGGGAGGGAGGACCTTTAGTCCCGGTTGGTAACACTAACCGGGACTAAAGGAATTTTTAGAAAAAAAAAATTGAATTTTTTTTGAATTTTTTTAAAAATTTTTTTTGATTTGTTTTTAAGTTTTATTCCGATTTTTAAATCTTTGAATTATTTGACAATTTAATCTCTAATCACCCGTCCTCACTGCTCCCACGTGGAGCACTCATTTCAAATCGTCTAACTTCCCGACCGGTTGTTGTTTTCCTGACAATAGTAAGCTATCAATCCTATTAACCCTTAGGTTTTGATGTCACATGATTTAATTTTTTTAATTATAAACAATTATTAAAATAAAAAAATAAGTACTAATAATTTTGAATTTCAATGAAAATAAAATAAGTAATAATATTATTTTATTCATTTTTTTGCCATTTATTCATTTAATATGACATAATTAATATCTTTAAATCTGTAAATCGAAATTCGACAAATAATATATCCATTATTATCAGAAAAATGTGAGGAATCCAAATATGACATCATTTATTTATTTTTAAATAAAATTAATTTTTAAATTTTTTTAAAATTATTATTTTTGATTTGAAATAACTTTTTTTACTTTTGGAATTTTAAGAATCTGAGAAAACTTCACCGGGTAAACCCCGGTGAAATCGAGTCCCAATTTTTCTCTAGTTTTTTTTGATATATTAAACTTTTTTTTCGCCGTCGTATGCAAAAGTTATGGCCGTTTTACATTTTTTTTTGTTTTTTTGCAAAAAAAGGTCAAAATTCATATTTCAAAATTTCTATACCAACTAGACACTAAAACCTAACTACATCTCAAAGGATTTAATTTTCTACAAAACTAAAAAAGGCGGTCCACGGCGGGGGGGGGGGGGGGGGGTAGAGTTTGAAAATTTCAGAACCCCTTTAGTCCGGGTTGGTGTCCATCCATTCATACCGTCGACTACAAATCTGCTAGCACCGTCCCAGCCAAAGTCACAACTAAGGTTAACCAAGCCAGAGTCAACCCTTTCTAACTTCATTTGCTATTTTTCATGCATTTAATGATTTTTTTGAGCTAAATGACCCTGAAATTGAAAAGCACTACAAATGAACTCTGAAAAGGTTGAAACTTGGCATGGTATCATCATTTCACCCACATAGCTTGTGCTAAAAAGTTGAGAGTGTTACGGCAAAAACTTGATGCACTTCGTGTACAAACTGGACCATCTCCTTCGAAGTATCATGGTTTCGGACGAAAACCCATCTGTTACAAAGGCATTTCATTTTTTTTAACTTATTTTAACTCCAGACTTTTTGTGCATTCAATATGCACCATTCAAAGCCACATCCTCAAATTTTAACCCTTTCTAACTTCATTTGCTATTTTTCATGCATTTAATGATTTTTTTGAGCTAAATGACCCTGAAATTGAAAAGCCCTACAAATGAACTCTGAAAAGGTTGAAACTTGGCATGGTATCATCATTTCACCCACATAGCATGTGCTAAAAAGTTGAGAGTGTTACGGCAAAAACTTGATGCACTTCGTGTACAAACTGGACCATCTCCTTCGAAGTATCAAGGTTTCGGACGAAAATCGTCTGTTACAAAGGCATTTCATTTGTTTAAACTTATTTCAACTCCAGAATTTTTGTGCATTCAATATGCACCATACTACAACATGTTAAAATCTATAGAAAGAACTAACTAAAAATAATAAAAAACAACAATTAAATTACTAAAACAACTATATAAGCAAAACAGTATTGTTTTAATTAAAATCCTAATTTAAATTATTCTAAAAATAACCAAATAAATCTTACTGTGACAACAATCTAACACGTGACTAGGAGCAAAAAGAATTAAATTAAAAACTATTTGTAAACTCAAGTTATTCACAATCTAGGGTTTGAAGCAAATTTGAATAAATTCAAATTTAAACCATTCAAATTTGAATAAATTCAAATTTAAACCATTCAAATTTGAAAACTAATGGCACAAACAGAAACTAGACAAAATTTTGAATCCAATGCAAAAAGAATCACTCAAAAACATCAAATATCCTAAAAGATATAAGCAATTTAAAACAGAAACTAAAAACAGAAAACAAATGTAAAAACAGAAAAAAATGGGCTAGCTACCGTACAACCGGGACTAAAGGGTATCGGACCCTTTAGTCCCGGTTGGTGTCATACCCTTTAGTCCCGGTTGGTGTCTCCAACCGGGACTAAAGGTCCCATTTGAACCGAGACTGATGCCCTAGCCGCTCGAACCGGGACTAATGTTCACATTAGTCCCGGTTCGTAATACAACCGGGACTAATGTGTATATCGAGCTGTGACGAAAGCCCTGTTTTCTACTAGTGAGGTGATTGCATGGGATCCACCCGCAAAAAAGGAAACAAAAAGATGATTGCATCAAATCTCCTGGTTCTACATAAATATATATAGAGTCTGGCTGGCACTTATTAAACAAGTCAGATTGTGTCCCAATGGTTAGCAGCTGCTTGGAAACTTTGAAAGGTTGTAGGTTCGAGTCACTTGCAATGTAGGTTTTAATTTTTTTTTACTCTATGCGCCATTTAGCTAAGGTAAGTTAGAAAATTGCAAATAGGTCCCTGTAAAAAATATTTAGTTCAACGGTCTAAGAGCCGCCTATGTGGCAGCCATGTCGCCGGTTTTTCTCCTCTCTAATCGGTTTTGGCCTTATTTGATCAAATAAACGAGTTTGTGGACTAAATCTGATCACTTTCTGAGTTGATGGCCTAAAGTGTGCAATCAGTTTAAGTTCGTGGACTAGTGGCGCATTTCGCTCATATTTTGATACGGAGGGACTATTGTTTTTGCATTCGATCGATGTGATTTCCATGCTGTGGCTTACACATGCTGGTATCTTCACTCAACGTGATTTCTATGTCCCTTGGATCCACCTGTCACCTGTCTTGTAATTGTAATTAAGCAGATTTTGTTTTAAACAGAGAGCTTTGCTGAGTTTCTTGAGATGCTTTCCACAAGTCGATGTGCGAAAGGCGAGAAGTGTCGTACCCTGTTCTGAGCGACGGCTGCGTGTTAAATATCAGGAGCTAATCCCTGGGATATGCGTACAATGTTGTTGAGATTACAATTTGGGAAGGAAGAGATAGAGAGACTAGATATTGTGTTACAAGAGATAAACTCTATGTCTAACAACCTATCTATCTTGGAGTCCTTCAACGCACGCAATCCTCTGTCACGTCCGGTTATGTGCACACACACATTATATTTAACAGTAGAGACCTTACAGAAACGAAAACTGCAGGAAGGATCCAACGGCCAGGCTGCTCCGTTGACCAGATTCAACGCGATCGGACGGCCAGGAATGTCCAGAAATGGGTGAGCTCTCTGAGGCCTCGGTGTTGGCTTGGCTTTATAGTTTGAATATGTGGTCCGCGGCTGACAAACCGTCTTTGGAAATCCGTGGGCGTGTGGCAGGTCATTTTTGTTGGTGCAAAGAAGCATCTGATCTTTCTATCAGCGACCCGTTCATCTCCAGCATTCTTGTCAAACCAAAAAAATACATCACTTATAGGTCTATCAGTTTTCCACAACACTCCAAGTTGCTAGCTTGACCGAACGAGTATGACCTGATCTAAGGTACGCTGCAAAGGCTGGAGGAGGAACTAGCAAGATGGTGATAATCTCCGTTTAGGCTTCATCTGGAGATCTCTCTTATTTTTTCGTCTTGGACCTGCTGCGTTTTTAAACGTTTTGTAGGTGTTTCCTTATATCGGTGACATTTGGTTTAGTTGAGGTGTGTGGACAATGTTGACGTGGTTTTTTGTTCTAGTGGAGCGAATGTTTATCGTAAGCTGGTGATCCCAGCAAACATATGACTTTGAGTTTCAATAAAACCTAAACCAATGGATCTTCTATCTAAAAAATGATGTGGCATTTTATTTTACGTTTTTTCTATGAAAACACAACCAATTGAGGATTTTCATTCAGGGAAAGGATAGTAGAGCCATACAAGTGGTCACCCGACCTTCGTAAAGTTTAATAAAAGAAACAACGGAAGGAGGAAACATGAACCAAACTGACAAATGGCCACATCGCAGCAGCTAAGCACTAATCTACGATTTGCCTTCTTTCTGTGGTGTTTTACTACATTATACCCACATTCGCTTGGCATATTGGTTCATCAATAATTCCCAATGCATCTCAATCCTAGATATTACACCCCTCTATTGGCAAGGTGTTGATCTCTCCATCTAACCTCCGGTGACATCAACCCATAGGTACTCCCATGTGTGGTCATTCTCCCCTAGAAACAAAGGAGATGGTCATGTATACTTAAACTGTCACTTTGGATGCCCTCTCTGCTAGACCGAGAATCCAGCTTTATGTCCATGAAGTAAGTGTACGTAACATAGCTCACACATTACTATTTCATCAAAATTCACCTAACAACATCTGTCCTACCACTTTTATCTTTTCAACTGTCGCAATTCCAAGATAAATAACAAATAGAAGTTGCAGGTGGTTGGCAGTACTTTCAGGTACCTATCCTTCCAATTTTTGCTGACCGTTGATCTGAGTAAACCAATTAAAAATATTTAATTTATGTATATAATTAACGGTAGTAATAAAGTAATTGTCTCTATCTCATAAAAAAAAATCTCCCCTGCCTGACGGCCTCATCGGTTGGTAATTTCCATTCATGCTTAGTAATTTTCTTACAACGTATCACCGCTTGGTAATTTTCTTAGATGATGGGATATTAGAACCAGTTCTTGGTTGCAGGTTCTAGATGAAATAGTGAACATTCACTGCACAGGAACATTTTTTTTGTTGAAAAGAAGGATTACCCCCGGCCTCTACATTAAGCGATGCACACAACCATTTATGGATACGGTCAAGTTGATCAATTCGTCCACCATTGACAGATCGTCACATAGAATGATAGTTCAGGATATTAAGAGACTCTTTGGTGAAAGGGATATCTCTATTGCTCATGTAAGTAGGAATCAGAATGTTGTTAGCCACACCCTTGCTGCTTTCGGCCGATCGGAGGGCCGTACTGCAGTTTGGTTGCGATCTGGACCTGCAGACGTTCCTCTGCTTTGTAGGAACGAATTCTCCAACAGTTGAGCAATGAAATCCTTTTAAACCCGAAAAAAAAGGTATCAAATTAACAAAGTACAAAGTTCATCTCAGGTTCTCAAGCAAGCTAAAAGAAGTAAAATGCCACAACCGGCAAAAATACAACAAGCCGCCATCCAAATCGGTTATATGTAGGCCGTGGTACCGTCTCCCAGCAGTTGCACCCAAAGGCAAGATGCTCCCTGACTTCCGCACGGTTGAGTAACGACCATGTATGGATCCATCCCGATGCCTGCAAGACAATCTGCGAAAAAATTGTGACATTTGTTTGGTTAAAGATAACATCGTTCCGACAGTTTCAAATGGCCAAAAGTAATGCACAAACTCCTACTCGAATTTGTGCCACTGTATTGGGCTCTACTCCATTGAGCCAAGTACCAAATAGGACGAAAATGCTATTCGGAGGACTAACATTGAACTGAAGTTTTCTTACAATCATAAGAAGTGTAGTCAGTTGGCGTGACAATGAACTGAAATTTGAATGCCTGACTTGTGCCGTTGGAATTAATGGAGGTCTCATGTCTTGTGCTTGAGGAGACGAATATCTGTGTTTGCATCTAACCTTGCACCTACCACCATCTTGTCGGTCCAAGGGCAGGATCCATGAGCGGGAGGTTTCGAGTGGACGTTAGAGCTCTCTCACAGGTGGATCTCAGTGCTTCTCTAGTCGCATCCGTAGTCATACCTTTCCTGAGAAATTTCGCGTTCGCAACATTGAGAAGTATAGTGGTGACACCAAGGCAGATACTTGGTTAGTTGATTACCTAATCACAGTGGGCACCGCTAACATTGACAAGACCCATGCAATCTGGTACCTGCCCCTCATGCTGACCAACTCATTCAGGGCGTGGCTTAATAATCTACCGACTCATAGCATTCATGACCTGAAGGAGTTGCAGAGGGTCTTCATCAGGAACTTCCTAGGTACACACAAGACGGCTGGCAGCAGCTTGGAACTTGTTAATGTTATCGAGAAGGATGGAGAGCTGGTCAGAGACTACATTAAGGAGTGGACTATGGAGAAGAATTGTAAGAATGGCATTTCCGAGGAGCAAGCTATTCACGCTTTCAGCTCCGGTATGCATTATAAGGAGCTCAAGGCCTATGGGCTCTTCTTATGTAAAAATAATTTCCATTTTTTTCTTTGGGTTTTTTGCCCCCAGAATATCCTTCTCTGCAAAGTCCAAAAACACTAGAAAACAGAACTAGCCTTTGGCACTGGATTAATATGTTAGTCCAATCAAAAGAATATAAAAATGTATCAAAAGTATGTATAAAATGATGTAAAATATAGCATGAACATAACAAAATTTATAGATACGTCGGAGACATATCATCCTCTACCGTCTGAGATGGACCCCCTCCTATTGCACACCATCACAAGGTGACGGTTCGGATTTGCATGTGCGATAGGAGTTTTTAACTGTGTGCGATGACCTTAACTGCAGTAGTGTATAATTTTTTGCCTAGGAATTGAGAATGGAAGTACTTTGAACTATTAATTGTGTTGATGGTCTTGCTTGAATGCATACTACTTGGCGAGTTAATTTGTTGATTTTTTTTATTGGATTGCATCTTTGGCTTCAACTTTTCATCCCCTTTAAAAGTCCGCTCTGGGTAATTTCAAATCCTGGATCCGTCATTGGAGCTGCTGGTAGTGGATCACGCAAAGAACATGACATACTTAAGATGATTATGCCTTGGCCTTTATAGGGGAAGGAAGTAACAAGACCCAGCCATTACAGGAACATCGCAATACAGATCGGAGACCAACAGCAGTAGAGAGAAACAACCGGTGAATATGGCAGAACGTTCATGACGTGCTCCCCAAGGAAAGTGTATGCAACATACCATTAGCATTTGCTTACTGGTTAACTTGTACACTACCACCGTCCGGAGGTGTTGGACTCGGCATTCTCTAGACCAAATTGCACCAACTCTAGTGGGTGGAGCCACCGCAATAATTCACCGTAACTCTAGAACATGACTCTACCCCTGGCCTCCATGTTCGACTCCTAAGCAACTTCCCAATTCATCTCATTCCCAGGGAGGTTGCACCATCACTGCTAGCACTCATCGTCATCATCATTTTTCCTCTCGTCCCCCCTTGTGGTCATTCTTCCTCTAGCAACCACACATTCTCCACTCATGAAACTTGTTATTTATAGAAGGTGAGTGAATGAACACAGTGTATGTACTGCACTATTCATTCACCTAACTTCACATGCCAACTGTTGCAGTCATTTATCTTCGTTGCAGGTGCTATTCTTTTCAAACACGGGTGATTTAATTGTTGAATTAGTGTTGATGTTCTAAGTGTGTATTGTCGTCCAATACGAGCACCCATAACCAAAAATTGTTATCAAACCAGGAGAAAGCAGTCGATGCAAAAACTACAGCAACAACAAAAAACTTATTGATGTTGTTAAAATAAATTCAGGAGAGTGTCCTACTGTATATTATTGAAGAGAAAAAATATTTGTGTTGACTGATTTCTAACCAGGGTGAAAATAAATAGACATGGTACCAAACCGTGTGTATAAGTCAACAAAAAACCTGGATACAAAAGATGATTGCATTTTCAATTACTAACGAAATGATTGTAGTCGCCAAAACCACACGCATTGTACATTGGGTTTGATTCTGGATTATAACTGATTCTCATTTCGCTGTTATGAAATTAAATGCAATGAATATGGAGTCACAAAACTGGATAGCTCTATAGGGCTTGCGAGAAGTCAGTCGATGAGACGATTAGTTGGGAGCAAGAATAATTATTGCTTTCTACTTGACAATGGATCATCTTCACAAACTAAAACACATACTCTTGTATGTACAAGGAGTATAACGGAATCATCACTGCACATGATCGATCATGTATGCATGAGTCGCATTACTCCAATGATCTTTTGGTGGAACACACCTATTGTTCTTTCATTTTGGAGGAAAAGGGAAATGACATATCACGATATTGCAATTAGCTAAGGAAATGGTTCACTGCTGGCCCTGGACCAATGGCCAAGTTTAAATTTTGAACATAAACTCTAAAGCAAAAAATAGTTGACCCTTAACCCAGGATGCTAGATTGATTTTGTCCCTCACCCCACTCAAAACAGTTACAATGTGGTGGTGGTTTCTCACACGTAGCAACACAGTCAATGAAAAAAAACACTCAAAAGATAAATAAATCTGTTTTCTAAGAAGATGAACATTTCTATATCTATACCTAATATTAAAAGGAGGAAGCTTTGTTAGTTCTCCATCCGTCATCCTGTTATATCCGTTGATTTTGTGTTAATCATAAAGATAAACGACTGAGATTTAAAATTTAGGAAGGGTCGTTTTTTTAAAGCAGAAGGGTCGTTTCTAGGATGCTGCACGCACGATGTTTCCTTCCGATTTTCTTGACTCTCGCTAATAAAAACAGAGCCCGCAAGCCTATTCATGAGGAGAGACAAATCCGCCGCCAGCCGGAAGAGATTGGATGCGTGGCTATGCTGCGGTTGGAGTTACGGACTTCTGGGCACTCAACTAGGACCGACAGGCGCTGTACGTGGCGGCGCTGTGTTGCTCGCCGACGTCGCCTCCCCAACCCAACCATCCTACAGTGCTCGTGGGCATGTGGAACAGGGCACGCGGTACAGCACCGGGAGGGAGTACGTCAATGTTTCCCACAGGTCAGGGCGCATCATCCAAACACGAGACCGAGCCACCGAGGTAGCTTCATCCAGACCACGAGTTAAAGGTAACACTTGTGTAGCTACGTGAGCTAGCTACCTAAGCTTTTGGATCAGATTCCTTGCGGATAGATTGATGAGGCACAGGCACTCGTGAGGACCAAAGCTACCAATGCACGCGGTGCCGGCTCCATTGCACACGGCGGAGGTCACCACACCCACCGTCTCCGGATCTGAGCAGCCACTCGCCGCCGCAACTTCCCACCACGATTGAGCCGCCTCATCTAGCAAAGACGCAGACCGCTGCCGACGCCGCTGCTTCTGAGGACGTTGGAGCCACCTCATCTGGCGGGGGCTCAGCCGCTGTTTTCGCCGACATCGTTCCGCAACGCGCCATCGTTCCAGCACTAAAACGCAGGTTTTCGCCGTCGCCTGAACCGTCTTCTCTGCTGATCATGATTATTTTACTTATTCTTCCTCTACACAATTGAACAAAGGGTTATGATCATTGTATAGACTTCTCAAACAATTGATCCTATTTCCTGCATGCACATTAGTTGAAACACAATTACACTACGTATATTTAGTGAATTCGCATACTACTATTGTTTGAGTAGAAGAATATTTCCCAACTTCAATTTTTTTATCAGAATATAACGATGTTGATTCCTTTGATATGGATTGGCAAAAGTGATTATATTCATGACTGGTTTGTGCTATTTTCCCTTCTACAGTATTTGTTGCATCCCGTATACTGAGAGAGAGCTTCAACAATCTCAAGTGAGTCTTTTCTTTCTAGCATGGAAGAACATGATATGCATTTATTGATTTATACAATTTTTATGAGCATGATTCAAGGTTAATTTCTTTAATTCACTCACTTATCAAATCCTACTTCATTCACCTAATATAAAATTCACTCCTCTATTTTTCTAATAAAGTATTTGTTATATGTGAGAACCTGAGAAGTGTTGTGCATACACTATTTTTACAAGCATGATCGCATTACTCATAGATGAAGAGAGAGAGAGGGGGGAGAGAGAAGGGGGGGGGGGGGGGGGGGGGGAGAGAGGTGCATGTGCTCATATTATTTTAGACACGGATTAAGATATGCTTATTGTATATGAGAGCTGCATGTGCCCTCATATACATAATTCATCAGACGTATTACAACAAATATCATTAGTGATTCAAGTTGTTCACATGCACAAAGTGGAGTGTAGGGCATGTTAAACTGTGTGCATCTCGAGAGACTGGTTGGGCCATCTGGGGTTGGGTAGCAGACGATCTGTATGCTGATACTATTCGAGGATTTGCATGGTGTCAAGTGCACTTGCTAAGTCATCGCAAGAAAAAAGAAGTGCACTTACTAAGTTGCTATCCCCTGTTGCAACGCACAGGCTCTTTTGCTATTATAAAAATAAATACCATACTCTCCCTAGAAGACAGTCTTTAATAAACAAAACTAGAAATCTATTTGAGAAGCTGGATAAAAACAATAAATTTACAGGAAATATGCACAAAATAAGGGAATACTACAAATGGAGGTATGGAAAATCTTAGAAGTATGCTAAAATAAGTTGGGAATTGGGAAAACCCACAAATAATTATGACACACTTGCGATAGTGTGTCTTGTTGGTTCTACATTTTCCATCTCTTTCAATTAATTTCTCTTCAATTATTTTTTACTTTTATTTTCAACATTGTAGATTTATAAATATATAACTTACTTTTAGAATTTGTACGGTTCCTTACAATCTGAAACAAAAAATTATTGAGCTGGCATGTAAGTGACCCCACTAGTGAATCATCCATCAAACTACCTTGAGCTGACAAGGTGCCAAATTTGTCCGATTTTGAAATTTGAGAATCAAGTCTGTATGATTTTATTCCTAATTATAATACTGGACCACAGACTAGTGTTATTGGATTCCAGTAAATACAACATACGTTTTGGAGTAACCTTTTCTAGTACTAGAAGATTAGAATATTGTGGAGCGCAGAGAACACGTCAAATTCATCATACCATTTGTTTAGCCGAAGTTGCCATCATTTAAAAATAAAGAGAGTTCCGGTAGCGCACATAAACGAACAATAGAGAAAGCCCAGACGGTTTGTGCTCCTCAGCTGGCCATGCTCGGCTACTTGGACACGGCCAAGCATGTGCTTGAGATCGGCAACACCATCATCAAGGTGGAATATTTTGTTTATCTCCGATTTCTCATTTGATCAGAAAATCTTTGAGTGGTAGCTGGATTGATTTGCATCGAGTTAAAGTATAGATTGATGGATCGCTGCTGTGATTATTTGCAGGCTGGATTTACAAAAGTTTGCCCAAATACAGTGGTGCCAAGCGTCAATGTGTTAGCTCTGAAGGTGCGTTTCAGAGTCGCAGAGCAAGTGAGAACTTTGCTGAGTTTCTTGAGATGCTTCCCTGAAGTAGAGACCTTACACATTATGGCTGTGAGTTTAGCATTACCCTGTTGCTCTCTCTTTCTTTGCATTCACAATTTGCGTCATCACAATTTGTACTGAATTGAATTGCGCGGTTTCATTTTGCAGTCCGACAATGACACTTGACTACTACGATGACCATGCTGAAGTCAAGGCTAAGGACAAGCTCAATTCCACCTTCTGGCAGGGGGTCGGTCCGATCGGATGCGTGCAGTCGCGTGTCAAGAAGGTGGTGTTCGATCAGTTCACCGGGGGGGACAAACCAGGTTGGGTTCCTGAAGCTGGTCCTTGGGCGAGCGGTGCTGCTGCAGGAGGTGACAGTCATACTGGCGACCCGGATTCTGTCGCGGTGAGTAAGGCCACGCGCAAACTGCAGCCGTTGGCTTCCAAGAGAATGTGGGCAAGTAAGGTCTTGGACAAACCTTCCTTGGAGGTCCGTGGGCGCACAGCAGGTCACATTTGGACGTACAGTAGAGCATCTGATCTTTCTATCAACGATCCATTTATTTCTTAAGGCAGTCATGATGGAGCGTTCGTTAGCAGCTAGAGCATCGTGCGAGTGACCTATTTATTTCCTGGGCAGCACTAGGCATCAGACTACTGATATTGTGCATCCACCAGACTAGTCCTACACCATTGGATCAAAAGAGAGGCGGACGTCCGATTTGCTGCTTTGGCCCCGCGCGAGAGGATATTTTGTTCCCTAATTGCATGCTTCCTTCCATTAAAACGAGGCCCTGGGACTGCTTCCATAAATCACGGGTATGGATCCCTGATAACGTGCATTGCTCCTTGATTTTAGGAAACAACTTACAAAGTTTTAGGCAGCAAGATTCCTTGCTTTCAACGTTATCCAAATTTGCATCCCATGTAACTAATTCATGCTTCCACCCTTTCTTTTTCTTGTCTTCTTTCTCCTTTACTAAATTTTCTTCTGTGGTGAATTAAACCACCTTTGATTTATTTCAAAGTTTGTGTCCATGTAGCATAATATTTCGTTTCAGAAGCATCACTATCTTGCTTCCATCAACAAGAGAATTGCTTCGAACATCCTTCCATCAAAAAGAAAATTATACCACATGTTTGAGAAGCATAACACATCTTGTTTACATCGACTAGAGAATTACTTCCAACTAAATATGATCTTGCTTCGATCAAAGAGAAATATATTTCTAGTAAAAATTACACATGTTTCATACAAGTTGGGGATTTGTTTGCAGTGAGAGAAAAAATTGCTACTGGCAAATGATAGTACGCTTCAATAGGCAAAGTCAAATTACTTCCATCTGTCAAATTCCACTAATTCAAATGTGACATAGCCATCATGTGACGAAAGGCATGAACCACGATGCCGACGGGTAGAAGCTGCGGTACCCCTGCCCAAGCGCCTTGATCTTCTTCACTATAAGGTCCTTGAGGCTATATACGCCAACAACCCAAACGCCTCGATCATAACAATCGGTGTGTGAACTCGACTCATCTTCTCTGAAGTAGACACAATCAGCCTTTGATCTCTGGGCACCTCCTAATCGGCATAGAAACATATGTGATAACTGAGAGATCAAAAAGTATGAGACATGGATACCAAAAAAATCAATGATTTGATGCTATCATGCACTAGAAGCATAGAAATTTGATTTACCAAAACCTACATGCTTGCTGGGAAAGATTTGGGTGCACAAATTTAATACCTCGAAACATTGTTGTGGTGCGGCACTACATGTCTACATTAGAAGCATATGGTAAAAATCAAGGAATCATGATTAACAAGAAGCAATAATTTGCTACTTTCCAACCGGTTGCTATTCACATTGAAGCATACACTATAACCCGAAGAAGCATATGTATAACAATGTTGAAGCACATTGGATAGGAAGCATGAAAATAGTGCCCTGGGCATATAAGTGGTATTTCTTGAAGCATGGATTTGTGAAAAACATGGACGACTCTTTTTTAGTCATTGTTGAGTGTCACCTGAGAACATACGGAATGTAATGTGTTAGCATTTCTGAAAAAAATGTGTTAGAAGGAATAAAGTGATAGATTGGCTGTGTGGTGGAATTAGTTGTATGGAATCAATACATTAGAACTAAAAATATATATTTGTTGACTGATGACATCAAGAATGTAGGAAGCACGTGATATATATTTGTTGACTGAGGACTAGGGGGCAGCCGTGCTGCTCGGCGGCGGGCATTGTTGGCCGGTGAAGTCGCGATGAGAGAGCTGAGGAGGAGTGGATCTGGCGGCGCGAGGCTGGGGCGAGGCGAGCAATGTGGAGGCAGAGCTCGGGTGGTGTGGGCAATCAGGGATGATGGTGTAGCGAGGGATTAGGGGGAGGGGATTATGCGGGGGTTTTTTTATTCATTTTTTACAAACTGCGTCAAAATCTTGAGCGTCGGATTTCGAAAGAATCGACGGCATTCAAGCGGTCTGGCGCTGGCGTTCCTTCAGACTACAGATAGGAAGTGTTTACCTTATTTCCTTGTTAAGGTAGTGATGGAGGGTTGATTAACTGCTAGAGCATTATTGTTTCAATGGCTCGTGTTTTTTTTTGGGAAGGGAAGTGAGATGTAGCCTTAGTTAACAGCTCCATTTGAGTGTTGGAGATTTGGTGTTTAGCAACAGAAGGTTGTGCAAAAGACTTGTCATGATTTACCTGCACCTGCACGCAGTGTGATTTACCTAGCTGCATCCAGTACAGGTTGGAAGCCAAAGGCACATAAATATAAGGAGGTGAATCATAAAACAAATTGCTTGCAAGTTGAATCTGCAATGTTAGAAAAGCCGAGTTAACATAATCTGTCAAGACATAAAACACACTAGTACCATCATGGAGCTCCCAGAGGTCATAGTAGCGACAATTGACATAATCTGTCCAAAACAAGATTCGCAAAATAAAACCATCTCTCTTACAACTGTCATCCAAATAAGAGCAAAACATACACACACTATTCTCATCAACCTTGGTTCTGATTAAAATAAATAACAATCTGATGCGGCACAATTAGCAGAACAGCAGACAGATAACCAAGCGATTCAGTTCTTATTCAGTTCTTTGTACACATAGAAACTTAGTTTCATATCACCTCTTATGCATGTGCAGGACGAAATTGACGTTTCCCCTTCATTACAGATACCTGACTTCATTCCACACGCTTAGTTTTTTTCCCGAGGAACTCACACTTTAAGTTTTAGCAATAGCAGGCACATCTATTAGCAGGAATACAACAAGATCACAATCACTTTGATTTAATGCAGAGTCTTAATTAACATACTAATTGCACAGAAACTTAACACCAATGATGCTCTCCCCACCTTATGCAGCATAGACTCCCCCATTGTTTGTCAGATCAAGGCACACAAGGCAATGTAAACTCCAGGTCAAATATATATGACCATATTACGATACAAAGCACCCTACTACAGACCACAAGCCTATTGCGAAGTTGCAGCCCAACCTTAATCGGCACCATCTCCAACCCTCGGCACATCAGCCTGACCTCCACCATCGTGATGGGCATCGATGCGGCCTTCAACTTGCATGTGCCTTGTTCCAGCATCTCCTCCTCAACACGTATCCAATATCTCAAAATTATGCACAACTAAAATGTACATATATTCAGAAGCTTTGCTGAAAAAGAACAAAAGGCAGGTATTTATATTATGTAACGCCTGGCAAATCACTTAAAGAGGAAACACATGAAGAAGCTAACAGAATAGTTGTGATAAAATAATGACTTAAAACAAACGACACACACAATAGATCGTGTAGTTCGTAATATTGACCTCAAAACACTTACTTTTGTTTACAATCGTACTTTGCGGCACAAGAGTAAATGCACAGCAACACAAAAGCATGGCTTGCACCTTGAAGGACAGGTGAGAAGTTCAAAACATTTAAACAATGAAAAAACACAGTGCCTCTAATTTATCTCAAGAAGCTTATTTCAAATCAAACAGTTTCTGAGCACAGCCTATTTACTCTAATTGAATGGCAAAATAATTGAGCAATTTTTGTGTGGGATAGTATTCCTTGCGAAATTGTTCAAGCTCACCCGTACAGAATGTACACAGTAGATGTGTTAAAGGTGGCAATTGTTCGGGTTCTTATTAGCAACCATACCAGCTATGCCTCCTTATATCTTATCTGAAGTTAACACCATGAGACAAATTTATAGATGTAAAGATGAAGAAAAGGTAACTTTCTTTCTCATTATATCTATCAAAAGAGAAAAGGCAACTTCCGTAGGCTGGAATGAATGTTTCTAAGGTCAAATAATCCAAAGGTGAAAAGAATTTTCGACTTGTATACCTTCTTAATTGGTTAGCTTGATCATAAAAACCATTTCTCCAAAATAATCATAGTGTTGAAGATCATTCCTCTCGTCTTGTTACCTTAATGTAGCATTTAAAGCAGACTAAAAAATAAATCACAATCAATTATCCATGTTGCTGAGACTCATCAGCTTTGGCACAAGCACAAAAGAAGTAACAACTACGGAACGTGTAAACAATAATTAGCGATAAAGATAGCCAACAATCAAGCATCAGACAAGTTGTGTGACAACAATAAGAAGCAGCAGAGAGTTTACCGCTTGATATTGTCAGTGATGATAACGATGGTGGGTAGTTGCTATATGCGAAGCCAAGCACTGTCGAAGAAGCACACATCCTCTCGAGCTGTAATGTTTTGATGTCCAATGTCCATAAGCCTCGCTCAAGCGATGAGGTTTGAGGGTGATCCAGGACCAAGTGCGTCCCCATTGAACAGCCAACCACGTACTGAGAGCCCAATGAGGGTGAGATTATCTTCTCTTTCTGCCACTGGCTGGAACTCCCACCATTGTTTCTCCAAAGAGTATAAATGCAGCCAGGTGTGCCATATCCACAAACAAACATGCCAGGCCTGCCTTCTCCTGACTCCGCCATAGTTATATAAAGACTGGATGCATGTTTGGCTTCGGATGGGGGGTCAGCAATGGAGAATTCCATCCTTTGAGTGTGGAACACCAACATTTTCATTTCACACTCCCAGTCTGAAAGCTAGTAAAAGCAGCCATACGCGTATTGGCGCCGGCAGAAGAGTCTCTCCTCTATCGACGATAGCAAGCCAGCTAATAAATCGCTCCAACTATGGGATGCAACGGCTCGCCATTGTCTGCTACTGGAAGAGAAGACAAAGGAGATGAGCTTAGCTTGGCACTGCACCATACACATGACTCTGAATGATGTCTCTTGCGCAGCTGCCGCCTCATCATCATGGCTGTCTCCTTGGGAAATCAGGAAAGTCTCGGAGCAACGCGGTTTTGCTACCATGGCAGCTAGGTCGTCAGGGATTTGTGGAAGGAGAAGGTATCGCCGGTGCAAGGGGTCGCACACAGCCATCTCTTTCTCTCCACAAAAAGATCCCATGGGGGCGAGGAGGACGCGGCCGTCTCGGATGTCCCGGATGACCCAGCGGGGACGGGGAGTGGGAGTGGGGGAAGGGACAAAAGAGAAGGAGAAGTCGGCGGCGAGGGCAATGGCGCTGGCTACCAACGCGGAGGGGTGAGGCCGCTTGGCGGGGTGGAAGCCTGTGCTTGTGCGGAGGAAGCCGAGAAGGGGCGGGGCGCGGAGCTTGCGGTACTGCCGGAGGAAGGAGCGGTCGGCTACGACGCGGCGGAAGGCGACGCAGGTGGCGGAGGCACGGTCGAGGTCGGTTGGGGTGGGAAGGCGAAGGAAGATTTCGGCCAGGAGCTCGTCGGGGATTGGCAGCGAGGCCATATCCTGGGGGCCAAGCCGCCGCGGACGGAGACGACGAGGGGCCCGACGGCGGTGCTTGAGGAAGGCAGGTCTCAGGCGGCGCTCCGCCGAGTTGCGGCCCATCCCGGCCGCTGCCGGCAGTGAGAAACCCTAGCCCTGCTGGTCTCGACTGTGTGAGCGATTTTTTTTTTGACGTCTCTAAATCCTTTTTTTTTGAAGGAACAAACTTGTATTCCATTACAAAGTTAGACTGGCTGAATCGCCAGCTATAGAGTTTACAACAAACTCAGGGAAATAGCCTAGCCAAGTTTCATATTCACCATCTCCTAATCTTACACCATGTGCCGCTAGGCTGTGAGCTGCTACATTACAAGATCTTGGACAAACACTAACATTTACATCATCAAAAGCCACATTCAACTGAAATTTTATTTCCTGAAACACAGCACCTAAAGTCGACAAGTCATACTCCTCGCTTGAGATCGCCTGCTTCAACACCACGGAGTCTGTTTCAAATATCACACGATTACATCCCATTTGTGTAGTTGTGCTGATTGCATATAACATGGCCAGAGCTTCGTTTGGAGAGCATTGGATACATGTTCCAGATTTCCCGCTCCTGCAGCCATAAGCACACCACTATCATTTCTGACAGTAAAACTCCATCCACCAGACAATGACGAATCATGAAAAGCACCATCCGTATTTATTTTGAGGATCCCACTTGGGGGAGGAGACCAACATGTGGTGGAAGCTTGTTTCTGGGTGCTCCTCTGCTCTTAAGGTTCCTGCATTTAGAAACATGATAGTTAATAGAAGCAACTATATCATCTGGAGATTTCATCAGATCTCCAGCATTGGCCTTATTTCTCTCATGCCACCACACCCAGAACAGAATACACACCTTCATGCGATCTTCCTCGGTCAGGCGAAATATCTCATCGAACATACTTAGTGGGTCACTGCACCGTAGAAGTTTCTCTCTAATTTCTTCCATTTGGGCTAGCCACCAAAGCCTCCTCACCTTCTTGCATTTCAGAAAGCAGTGCCCCCCATCCTCATCGTATCTGTTACAAATTGGACATCTAGTATCCACCACCATACCTCTATTCTTCAATTTCATTCTTAAAGGTAAGCTGTATGTTGCCATACGCCATAGGAAGTGCAGAATTTTATTCGGGAGAGGTAAGGCCCATATTTTCTTCCATTCAAAATCAGTCGTTTCTCCTCTGCTTATAGAGCTAGAGGGTTGGCCATATCTTGATTCCCTTTCTGCACAATCTACTGCTACTTTGTATGCCGACTTCACTGAAAAAATCCCTTTCTTGTCAAAGTGCCATGCCACACAGTCCTTTGTATGCTCATAAATGGGGATTTGTAGGATTATCTTAGCATCTTCCACATTGAAAGTTTGGCACACTAGGTCATTATCCCAACCATTAGTTACTGGATCAATAAGTTCCGCCACCCTTGAGACTAAATTTCGTCCTTGCAGTGTGGTAACTCTTCTGGTGACGCCTCTTGGAAGCCAAGGGTCTTTCCAAATATTAATATTTCTTCCATCTCCGACTCGCCAAATTATACCTTTCTTCAGGAGTTGTACACCTTCCAAAATATTGCGCCATGCATAAGACATCCCATTCTTTGGTGTAGCTTCAATTATGCTGTGGCCGGGGTGATATTTTGCTTCAAGTGCTCGTGCACAAAGAGAGGAAGGATTTTGGAGTAGCCGCCATCCTTGCCTTGCAAGCATGGCCATATTAAAAGAGTGCAGGTCTCTGAATCCCAAACCTCCCACTCTCTTCGGTTTAGATAGTTTCTCCCAACTCGTCCAGTGGATTTTATTGACCTTATCCATATGGCTCCACCAAAATCTGCATATTATGGAACTAAGGTCATCACATAAGGACTTGGTTAGGTCGAAACAAGCCATAGCATACACTGGGATTGCCTGTGCTACTGCCTTGATTAAGATCACTTTCCCCGCTTTCGATAATAACTTCTCTTTCCAACCTTGGATTCTCTTCCACACCTTTTCCTTTATATACTGGAAAGCACTTGATTTTGCCTTTCCAATGTAAGGTGGCAATCCAAGGTATCTCCCTTTTATCCCTTCTGTTGATATGTTCATGATTTCCATTATTTCTCTTTTCCCCTCTCTACTTGTATTCTTACTAAATAAGATGGCTGATTTATCTTTGTTTACCACCTGTCCTGAGAAAGCTTCATATTTATGCAATATGTCATTGACAACCCGAGCATTCTCTGCATTTGCTTCAATGAGCAACAATGAGTCATCTGCAAAGAGTAAATGATTAACACTTGGCGCCTCCCTGCATAATTTAATCCCTCTCAGACTCCCATTTCTTTCAGCTTCATTTAGCATTGCTGAGAAACCCTCCGCACACAACAAAAATAAGTAAGGTGAGAGGGGGTCTCCCTGGCATAGTCCTCTCTAAGGAATAATTACCTCTGTTGTATCTCTATTAACCTTGATCTGGTACCTCACAGTTGCAACACACTTCATCACCAGATTTACCCATGCACTGTCAAACCCCAATTTTAACATCATTTCCTTCAAGAATGTCCATTCTACTCGTTCATAAGCCTTACTCATGTCAAGCTTTACAGTAGCATATCCTACTTTGCCCCTTCTCCTTCTCTGCAAAAAATGGGTAAGTTCGTAGGCCAATAAGATATTATCTGAAATTATTCTACCTGGAACAAATGCACTTTGGTTCGGAGATATAATATAAGGTAGAATATTTTTCAATCTATTAGCAATTACTTTAGAGATCACCTTGTAAATGACATTGCAGAGGCTAATTGGTCTTAGGTCCTTCAAGGTCTCTGGGTTTGAAATTTTTGGAATTAACACCACTATGGTATCGTTCCATCCTTCCGGCATTTCTCCACCTCGATGGAACTTCAGCACTTCCTCTGTTAATTTATTGCCCACCAATTGCCAGAACTGCTTGTAGAATATTGCAGGCATTCCATCTGGTCCTGGCGCCTTCAGGTCACCAATATTGAACAAAGCTTCTTTCACTTCCTCTTTTGTATATTCAACACATAGACTATGATTCATTTGAGTAGTCACTTTTGGAGAGACTGCTTGCAAGATTTCTTCCCTATTTGGTCCTGTTGTGGAAGTAAACAGATTAAAAAAATAGCTAGCAACATGCTCCTTCAATTGTTCTTCACGCTCCACCCATGTGCCGTCCTCTCTTTTTAGTCTCTTGATAGTATTCGTCTTCTTCCTTTCTGACGCATAGGCATGGAAAAAAGTTGTGTTTTTATCCCCAGCCTGCAACCACTTAACATGAGCTCTCTGTCTCCAGAATATGTCTTGTTGATGTTCCAGTCAGTCCAGCTTTTCCCGCAAGAGATGCTCTCGAGACATCGTGTTCTGGTCAATCAGTGCTCTCCTCACATGTTCCAGCTTAGTTTTTATTGTTTTAATCCTTTTCTCTAGATCCCCTAACACATTAGTGTCCCAATTTTTAGATCTCCCGCGATTCTTCTTAATTTCTGAGATAAATCATTTTCACCTCGAAGAGACGCGTCCGACCATGCATTCCTGACTATTTCTTCGCATCCATCGTCCTGCAACCACTTTGCTTCAAATCTGAAGCCATTGTTCCCTCTTTGAGGTCTCATAGTTTTATCAGTGCCTTCCATGTGTATAGTCATAGGTCGATGGTCTGAGTGTCTAGGATTTCCTGTTATCACTTTGTCTGATGGAAATCTTGTGCACCAGCTTCGAGACCCGACGGCTCTATCAAGTCTTTCCTTGACATATCTGCTCGCTTCATGGCTCAGATTTCTCCAGGTATACTTGTCTCCAAGATAACCCAGATCTCGTAGACCACAATCTGAGAGTGCCATTCTAAATTTCTCCATCTGTCGAGGGGCCCGAGTTGGCCCTCCCATCTTTTCATGACTATACAGGACCTCGTTGAAATCACCAGCACAAAGCCATGGGAGCGTGAGTTGTTGATCAAGAATTCTCAAGAGCTTCCATGTTTTTTCCTTTTTATTTGTTGCTGGCTCGCCATATATGCCAGTAAATCTCCATCTAAAACCATCCTGCTCCACTATCACCACATCAATGTGATATCTTGAGTAGTTGTGCAGCTCGACTTTTACATGATTCTTCCATAGCAGAGCAAACCCCCCACTTCTTCCTTCATAACCCCTCACAACCATGCTTGTCATCCCTAGCAAGTACTTAAACCAGAGCATCCTTCTCTCATCCATCTTTGTTTCAGATAAGAAGAGGATGTCGGGGTCCTCACGCTTCTGGAGGTCCAGAAGCCCCCGAACTGTCGGGCCATTCCCCAAACCCCGGCAGTTCCAAACCGTAATTTTCATTTTGATTCGCTGGGCTGTCCTTGCAGCCCAGCGTTCACAATATCAGAATTATTGTTTTCTACTTTTTCACCTTCTACGTTGACCTCACTATCAATCTCCATTCTGGCTCTCTTTAGAGGCTCGCCCTTTGTGTCTACCTCCATCAATAAAGCATTCCTTTTCTTCGGTTCAGATTCAAATATTTGTTCTTGTTGCTGATTATTTTTTGCTCTCACAAAGCGTTTGAACGTTCCTTGCTTTGCATTCCTTCCCTTCTTCAAGCCTTCATCTTCCTTCTGTTGCCTCCCCTTGTCTTCATGTACATTCTCCACTACCACAGATTTATTATTAGCAGTCTCTTTAGCTTGTAGCATCAGAACCGTTTCCGCAATAGTTGTATTTTTAGACTCACTGCCAGCTTCTGCCTGTTTACACTTTGTCCCCGGTACATGTGTTTTATCCTCAAACGACAGCTTCCTTACTTTAGCAGACCAAGTTTTGTTTTCTTGGTCTGTTTTCAAGGGACATGCTATTTCATTGTCCTCACCTTTTCTTGGTCTATCCTCATCCCTATCAAATGATGCATTTTTCCTCCAAGATGGGCCATCACTTCCCTGCTTGCTGCCATTGCTGCTGGTACTGTTCGTTAACCAGAAATCCCTTCTGTCATTTGAGCTCCTAATTTTCTCTTCAATGGGGCTCCCCCTGAAAATCGTTGCGTGCAACCATGGACCAAATTGTCGCTCTCCCTCTGTGACGCCCCCGACTTAATCGTGCACTAATCATACACGCAAATGCACACGATCAAGCCTAAGGACTCACTTGAAGATATCACAACACAACTCTAAACACAAATAAAAGTCATACAAGTTTTATATTACAAGCCAGGGGCCTCGAGGGATCGAATACATAAGCTTGAGTCATACAAGCATCAGCAGAAGCATCAGATATCTGAGTACAGACATAAAAGTTAAACAGATAAGCCTTAAGAAGGCGGGGCAAAACAACGCCACTGGATCGAAAGGCGCAGGCCTCCTGCCTGGGTGCCTCCTATCTACTCCTGGTCGTCGGTAGTCTCCACGTAGTAGTACTCTCCACCAGAGGGGTAGTAGTAGTAGTCGTCGGCTGGGGCGGCTGGCTCCGGGGCTCCGTCACCTGGTCGCAGCAATCGGGTATGGGGAAAAGGGGGAAGCAAAGCAACCGTGAGTACTCATCCAAAGTACTCGCAAGACTTACATCAGATCTATTCTAAATATGCATCGGTATCAAAGAAGGGCTATATTTGTGGACTGAACTGCAGAAATGCCAGAATAGAGAGAGGGCCTAGCCTAACGAAGACTAGCATCTTCAGCGTCTTGCAGCATAAGAAGAGTGCAGATTAGTACATTATAAAGTAGTAAGCAATAGTAGCAACACCCAGAGATCCTTCCTCGACTCCCTGCGAGGAAGCTATCCCGGAGCCACATATTATAGCATCTCAAGTATCCATTTCTAGTTGTATAAGATTGGGATATTTTCCGAGCGTCCTGTTACCGTGGACACGGCTATTCGAATAGATATACTTCCCTGCAGGGGTGCACCAACTTACCCAACATGCTCGATTAACTCTGGCCGGACACACTTGCTTGGTCCATGCCCGGCCTCGGCTGATCGACACGTCGTAGCCCTACCTAGGTTCATCAGAGAGGCCAGCACGCCGGTCTACATCCTAAGCGCTCAGGGGTCTTGGGCCCATCGTCCTTTGCACTCCTGCGCATTGCGAGGACGGCCGGGAGTAGACCTAGCCCCTGTATACACACGCAGGCTTTCGCGGTCCAACCCGGGCGCGTGCCGCTCAACTGCTGACGTCTGAAGAACTTCGGCTGATACATATGACGCCAAGTGCCCATACTTATTCCCGCGTGGTGGTTAGTGCGAAAAGGCCAGAGGCCTACTCAGATCACATATCCTAACCCATTAGTGCGTTGGGAGGTCGCGGAAATGAGCAGAGACTCACGATCATGTGACCCTGTTGCCCCGTCTCGTGGACTTACGGCAAGGGCTAAGAATGCCCGGCCGTGCTACGTAATCATCACACGGGTACCCTCATGGTCAACCCGAATCCACATCTCTCGCGGGTACCCCTCGGGGCCGACCCGACTTTAACCAACGACTGAAATAAATGTATGGTAACTGTGTGTCCAACACATCAGGAAGGAATCCGAGGAATCACCCTCGTTGGATTCCCACTCGATGTACCCGTCAAGGTGAACCCGGAGGAATCACCCACGATGGTATTCACACTTACGGGGTTGCACGACAGAAGCTTCAACGGAGATGGTGAAAGAGGAATCACCCTCGGTAACCCACAACCGACTAGCTGTACTACAGAGGCAACATCAGGAGTGAGATAAGAGGTATCACCCTCGGCACTCGATATTAGCTTTGCAAATTCGAGCAACTTAGGGGGGTGTGTGTGGTGATGTGCTGGTCTCAGCCCGTCGATCACATCGATCGGGGCACTGGTAACTAAGCGGGGCAACTAGGACAAGGAAGAGGGGCCAGGGATGGATCTCTAACAACCTATACTAAGCATTTAGGATAGCAGGTAAGGTATCAATAGCAGTTTACAAAAACAGGCTATGCATCAGAATAGGTATTCGGAACAATAACTGTAGCAATTCTAATGCAAGCAAGAGGGAGAAAGAGTAGGTGATATAGGCATGTTCAAGGGGGTTTGCTTGCCTGGAAGCTCTGCGGCAAAGGAGGGGTCGTCAACGGTGTAGTCGGACTCCGGAGCTACGTCGGTCTCGGGGTCTACCGGATAGAAGAGGGGGAAGAAACAATAAATAAAAGCAAACAAAGCAATACAGATGCATGGCATGGCAATATGCAGTGCTGGTGGTGACCTAATGCAAGGCTACACGTTGTAGACGAAGCGGGAAAATATCTGGGATATTTTCCCAGCTCTTAGGCAGTTATCGGCATACTGAACCGGAGGGGAAGGTTCCATGTTCAGATAGCTAGGAGTGGTGGTCAAGCATTTTGACCACATATTCGGATTCGTCTCATTTTTCTGATCAACTTTCATGTTGAAAACTTTTCGATCCGAGCTACGGTTTATTTTCTACGAATTTTCAAAGTTTTAAACTATTTTCTGAAATTCCTGGAATTAAATCTAATTATTATATTCGCATTATCCAGAACATTAGCTTATGACATTAGCATGACGTCAGCATGACATCAGTGGTCAACTCCAGCGGGTCCAGGTCAAACCTGACCTCTGGGTCTCACATGTCAATGGCTCTGGGCTAAATAGGGGTTAATTTAAACTAAATAGGGTTAATTAGGGAGTGGACCCCATCTGTCAGTGTCTAGACTAATTAACAGATTAATTTTAAAACCTAATTAGTTAATTTAAACGCAGGGGCCCACACGTCAGCGACACTGTGCTGTCACGTCAGCAGGGTTGACCGGTCAACGCGGTCAACCGAGTCGCGGGACCCACTGGTCAGTGACCCAGTGGTGGCCCCAGGCCAGCCACGTCGGCGGCGGCCGGCGTTTAGCCGCCGGCGACCACGAAACGCGGCGGCGCGTTCGGGAACTCGCCGGAAAACAAGCTCCGGCGGCCATTTTGCTCGGTACTTGGCGCGTTCGAACGAGCGTTCGTCGGCGCATCGTTTGGTGGCGGTGGCACGGGCTGAAACGGCTGGAATCGATGCCGGCGACGAGGTCAGCGGCGGAGCTGTTTCGGGCGACGGCGGAAACGGCGATGCAGCGCGCAACAACTCGATATAAAGGGACAGACGTACTCTACGCGTGCGTGTGAGGTCGATGGACACGGTCCCGTGACCGTTTGGTCACTGGAGACACGCCAGCGACGAGCTAGGCGGCGACGAGATCGACGACTAGAGGTAGCGGATCGAGGAGGAAACGGAGGAAGGGCGTGCGGTGCTCACCGGGGAGGCGCATGGAGGCCCGGTGACGGCTTAGAAGCGCAGGGGGAGGCCGGAGTCGACGGTGATCGTCGGCGATGCAGAAAAGGAGACCGGCTCGATCCGCTCGCTGCGGCGTCGCCCCGCTCGAACGAGGACCCGTAGAGGAAGTAGCCGAGGCGGGCGTGTCTCCCAGACACGTCGAGGCGGCGAGGAGAGCACGACGGCCACGGTGGAGCAACGGCATGGCGACGGCAGCGCTCGGGCGAGCTCGCGCGCGGGCGAGAGAGCGAGAGAGAGGAGGGGGAAAGTGGCGAGGGCGTCCAGGGGGAGGAATGGCCTCGGCCTTATCCTCTCCCGAGCCCTGCGACGGCAGGTGTCGAGGAGCGGCCGGAGCGGCGAGCTGCGGCCATGGCGCGGGCGACACTGCGACGGGAGGTGAGAGAAAGGGGAGGTGGGCTGGGCCGGGTGCACTGTGCACTTAGGCCCAGTTCACAGTAGCTGTTAGGGTCCTTTTTCCCTTTTTATTTTCTGTTTTCTTTTTCCAGTAGCTTTTGCATTTTCTTTTAGTCACCAAATGACTTTGCAAAAATGTGCAACTGGTAGAAACAAATACCAGGGAAATTGATGCACTGCCATAAAAAATTTGGAGCCCATTTGAATTCATTTGAATTTTGAATTACATTTAAAGAGGTCAAAATGGTGCTGTAGGCACTGTTTTCATGAAGATAGAGTCATCTAGGGAATTTAGATGATGTTCATTTCCTGAACATCATTTATTATTGAATATTTGCTAAATGATAAACTTTTTCTCAGGAATTTTTGAACAACTTCAAATTTCACTTATGATTTGAATTGAATTCAGTGGTGGAATTTGAAATGAGATATGATTTCACTGTGATCATTCTTTGCAAAACAAATTAGCTTAGCATTAATTTGAAGATCACTGTGGCTCATTACTTAGGGGTGTTACACCCTCTCTCTTGGTGATGCCACAGGGCGTTTTGGCACATGTTTCATCCAACGGTTGGGCAAAAGACATAGCCCAAGGCAGAAATAGGCCCATGTAAGCCCAGTTCAGATACATGTGCAAGTAGGCAGGGAAAATACTAGTGCAGCAGCTAACGAAGTTGTCCTAAAAATAGCAGCTAACGAAGCTCTGCTTTTGCACATAATTTTAAACAAGAACTCAATCTTGGTTTCATCAAACAAAAGAGCAGCACCTAACATAGTACATCTCAAATTAACTACTGCAAAATAATACCAAACAGAGTAACATTCAGTTTTGGCACTTCAAATCAAACTTCTCACTTTCAGTACATCTTTTTTTTTTTGAAATGAAAGGGGCTTCCTCCCGCCCCAACTTTATTAAGTGTAACGGCCCGGACACACTCGCCGGTGGTCGTTACTCCTGTTGGGATCTAGACTGGCCTCACAGATCAATACTAGTCTTTCCTGCGCACTTTGTGCCCACTCGGTCACCCTTCCTGAAATTACTTCAAGCTGAACACGCTTAAATTTGAAGTTATTTTCGAATGGGCTCCCGGAAAAGAAGGAATTCCTTATTGATATGAGTAGTCTATCATCCCTATTAAGCCAGGCTATCACATTAAGCCAAGGCAGAAACCACGCGTCCAAAACAATTTACAGTTCTCGGCGCAACCAAAACAGCTATAGCAGAATTAAGGCTTACAGGTTTTTTATATCACCTACGGATACATAACACAGGGAGAAGCTCAACTAGATGAACACGCAAGCACACAAAACAGAGACAACTCCCCATGCATACAGCAGCTACGCCCAGACGATCCTAAGCAACTCCCCTCGTCGATGATCGAGCAGTCTTAAACACCGGACAAGCAGAGCACCCTGCGCGTCCGAGGACAGAATCTTTCATTGCCTTATCAGGGAACCCACTAAGTCCAGGATACAACACATGCCTCGCCATCTTCGCCCCTGGAAGACAAAGTCATTTAGGAGCAACCATAAGCCCCATAAGGTGGGGGAAGGAACCAAATTAACAGCTTCATGTTTCT
This sequence comes from Elymus sibiricus, assembly GCA_039707655.1. Lineage (NCBI taxonomy): Eukaryota > Viridiplantae > Streptophyta > Magnoliopsida > Poales > Poaceae > Elymus > Elymus sibiricus. The sequence continues at coordinate 61,130,534 of CM077674.1, read as the reverse complement.
TTTTTTTGTTTCCACAGTCAAGGATTCAAAGGAATCAGGCACAGAAATGCGAAAACAATTAGAAACAACAGACCAGTTCTCCCTAGCAACAATGCAATCAAAAAATAGGTGCTGAACAGTTTCTAATTCACTGCAAAACACACAAGAGGCATCCTTTCCAGGAGAACAAAACAAGGTGCACCTTAAGAATAATTACTAAAAGAAGGGCCTAAAGAAGGTCTCCAAGAGACAAATCACCAATTTGACTATACCCCTGTAATGAGAAAAGAACCAGTGAAACAAAGCAATTTATTTGAAGTGAATTGTTAATTACACATATAGGCTGCATTACTATCAACAGACCAGTAAAGCTAATAATTTTTTATTTTGCTGAGAGTTCACTAATTTCTACAGTTCTAAGATTTTCTAATCATTTATCTTCGATTGTTTTCAAATATTCTATTATTGAATATTCGTCAAATTATTTTTGAAACTTCCTGGTTGTTTTCTAATGGAACATCTCATTGAGATATGATATTAAGAAAACCACTAGCACATTCTGGCTGCACAAGTGACCAAAGTTGCCCAATTTGAAAAATTCAGAGTCAAGTTTGTACGATTGTAGAGTATTGAGACTGAAAATTTCAGTGTGGCCAATAGTCAAAATACCAAGACTATAGGCTTCTTCCCTTAAATATTCTTGCAATGCAGATAGCGTGACACTGTGACAGTATCACGCTTTGCCTGTCGACTTGCATCATCAGTGGTGTGAATGGCCGAGCATACAATCGCTTTGCATCAATTCCCAGTGCATCATATTCCCATGGATCACCATATATGTAACAATCCAATGCCACTAAATGTTTTTCGCGATTACCCTCCGGATCAAGCGTACGGTCCTTGTCCATATCTTCAGTCACATTCAACTTTGTTGACTCTAGGAAAGCTACTAGCTAATCTTAGGCGAACCATGGGTCAATAAGCTACTGGCATATATAGGAACATGACTCAACCACTCGATGCTCTTAGACTTGAATGTATTACCGACCATCTGACGCTTTCTTTTATCTTGTGCAAATCATATCTCCTAGCTGTAAATACCAAAGAATATAATTCCATTTGTTGGGCTTGAACTGTATTGTCCTAGAGGCAGAGCATAAATACCACACTATTTCATACTCAGTAGCCCAATGATCCAACCAACAGGCAACCATTAGTCCATACTCTACATCATACTCTACCAGCAGAAGATCCCATACCTTGCCACTGCCGTCTCCTAAATTTTGTTGTAGCTCACGGAGTAGATCAGTACCTCTCCTTAATTTTTTTTGTACCTGACTAATTCCATACAGCAAGATCACAAAATCACTCTGGCGGTCAAAATTAATCTACTGACTGTACAGAAACTAAATGTTTGTTACTGCTCTTGCTACCTTATCTGACGGACACACTGATCATTATCAATCAGATCAAGCCACACCAGGGAAGCTCCATGTCAATGCTAGGTGACCATATTACAGACAAACAGAGCCACGAGTTACAACTATCCTATTGCTGATCAACCTGTGGTCAATTGTCCACTGGCAGCACAACCTCAATCAGCACCATCTTCAGTCATCAATACACTGGCCCGATCTCCAACATTTGTGTCACTATAGGTTCTCTCATCGCGAGGGTTATCTACACGATGACATGGCAGCAGTGGTTTCTAACACGATGCAAAGCACAATCATTCGATAGGAAATGTAGAAAAATCTTTTTTGAGAAAATGCAGATTTATAGCATCCCGCCTGAAAATGATCTTTAATACATATAATTAGGAGAACTCTTTGAGAAACAACGTAGCAACAAAAAGATATATATTTGCAAAAAAGATGTACTACGAACCATGGGAATGTTAGAAATGGGGAAATATGACATCCTTTAAACATATTCAGAAGTATTCTAGAAAAAAAAAAGGGAAGCAAGAAAGCAAAATACTCCCTCTGTAAACTTTTATAAAATGTTTTAGATCAGTAAAGTAGTGATCTAAAACACCTTATAAAAGTTTACAGAGGGGGTAATAATTAAAACCCCATGATGTTTCATCTGTTTGTCCTACATTCTTGATTTATAGGATATTCAATGAAATCGCTTCATTTTTTTGATTTGTCAATATATTCTTGATTTATAAATATCTCAATTTGTTGAACCTATATTCTTTTTGGAAATTGAAATATTTTCCTAATTTTCCAAAAACTTATAATTAAGCTGCCATGTAAGTCATCCCGCTAGTTCATCATCCATCAAACTACCTAGAGTAGCTAAGAGGCCAAAGTTATCTGGATTTAGAAGTGGAGAATCAAGTATGTATGATTTAGAGTTTAGACGACAAAATTAGAAGGCCAATGTCAAAAGATCAAGAACGATCCTTTTCCATTAATGCAATAAACAATAAACATAACTACTGTCGCAAGAACAAGTTGGCATTTGCATTAATTAGCCAACGTGGCATCACCCGTATACTGGGGTGATGTCAGACTTGAGTGCTTCACCGATCATCTGATGTGTTATTTATCATGGGAAAGGTATATTTCCTAACTTTAAGTACGAAAACACAGTTCAAAGTATTGTGGTTGGACTTCTTTACTCTATTGGAGGCAGATAATAAATACTACACAAGTTCAAAATTGTTTTTTTTAAGATGTAAGAGTGTGAGGGATTTGAATGGAACAAAAAGGGAGAACTCATGACTGGAATCTGAATGGTTATTTTGAAATTTTACTCTGTCAGATCAGATTAACTTCATAACTTTTATCTGAATGGTAACGTGGATCTTAATGCAGATTCAGAAGAAACAGAGGCATGGCAGGTGCACGCCGTCTGACCGCCCGGCGCCACCTGACGCCCTAATCTGTAATGGATCACAATTTCATTTATTAATCCATAGAAAATTCACTATTACCATTGGCTCAAGTGGTTTTGTCTGAATTGTAATGTGGATCTCCATTCAGAATCAGAAGGAAACAGAGAGCGTGTTTAACTCTGATGCATCCTGCAATGCTACAGATGTTTGCTGTTGTAGCAAAGCAGCTGAACCTTGAGAATGTACGTCTCCTTCCCTATGTTCAGACAGCGCGATCAGGCAGAATTTTGGTGGGAAACTCTCTCGCAAACCTCCAAGCCGAGTGCCTGACAAACACATCACAGAGAAGTGAAAGAGAGAGCGAAGTGGTTAATATTGTTCCTTTTAAAATGATCATTGCAGTTTGGCATCCGCTACTGACTGGACTAATATTTAAGTTCAGCTGATGTTTGTTCGCAGCAGCTGGTCTTTTGCTAGCACGCGAGACGAGCTGAATTAATGTCAGCAATGTGGAGCTTATTAAACTGTTGTGACGGTTGCCAGTTGCTCTACAGAAATACAGTAGACAAGAATTGGCACACAACAAGATCACAATCACATTGACTGGGCACATGTTCATTTATTGGGCTTGGACAGTAGTACAAGCCCCAGGCATAACCTTCATACAAAGTACAGAAAATCATGAGAGTTCATTGCTCAGCCCCAGGCATAACCAATTGCTAGTTCCAACACGGCGTAAGCTTGCTTTGCGTCAACTCCCGGTGCATCATATTCCCATGGGTCAAATCCAGCGCCACTAAATGTTTGTCACAATCGCCCTCCCGATCAAGCCTACGGTCCTCCTCCATATCTTCAGTCATATTCGATGATTTCGTCATGCCTTTGTTAACACTGGGAAAGCTACTAGTCCTAGGCGAACCACGGAATATGTAGGAACGTGGCTCAACCACTCGATGGTCTTAGACTTGAATATATTACCGATGAACTGACGGTTTTTTATCTTGTGCAAATCATATCTCCTTGATGTAAATACCAAAGAATAATAAATTCCATTTATTGGGCTTGGACTGTACTCTGCCAGAGGCAGAGTATAAATACAACACGATTTCATCTGCAATAGCCTAATGATCCAACCAACGGGCAACCAACAGATCCAATGCCTTGCCAGTGGTTATTATCACCATCCTCATGCTTAATTTAATAGCATAGCTTTTGAACCCAGAAGAATGCGAGTTGACAGATCAAGTAGATCAAAAAAGAGCACGTTGCTTAAGCCCATGTTCAGTCCCAACAAGATGCAACCTTCATTTACCAACGAGCTCGGCTCAAATAAATATACTAAAAACAGATTGACACAGCACAAACAGAACAAAAGGTAATTCTCTGGTGAGATTAACATTTGGCTCTTTTTACTCCATACAAAATTCACTGTTATTGTTGGGGCGTTAGCTCGACTGGTTTTATCTGGCTTGATTCAGAAGAAACAGAGAGTGACAATCCGGTGTCGGCGGAGGGGGACAACGTCACCACCTCTCGTCAAATAAATGATTGACAAGAACATGCAAGTATACGACCTGTGCACGTAAGCATCTGCTAATGTCTGAACTGCTAATTCAGTAAACTGCTGTGACGGTTTGTCTGTTGGCTGTTGCTCTACAAAAATACAGTAGATGAGTACTTACATCAAAATTACCAGCCATGAACCACCGCCACAAAATCTAAGTGAAAGAAAAAGAACAATTTTCAGCAACAAGACTTGCTTCTTCTCTTCAACAAGAAACCAAACCACACAAACTAATTCAGAAGAAACAAGAGAGCGTTGTCAGGTGAATATCTTCAGGATGCACCACCGAACAGCAGGCCGATGACGAGAGCGCCACCGCCATTGCAGTCTCACAAGGCACTCTGTTTCACTTCACGGGAGTGAGGAGAGTGAAGGATTTGGGGGAATTTGGACATTTGGATGGGCCTTTCTCCTTGGATTGAACATACCTGACAAGTTCCATGCCACACACTTGCAATTGTAGCAAATAGTAGGTACAGAGATTGGCAGTCATACAACATGATGGCAATCGCATTGACTGGTTACATATACTCTTAGATAGCCTACCGAGAAAATAAACACCGTTAATGCAATCGCTACCTAATCCAACAAACAAACACACCAATCATTGCCAGATCAAGTCACATAAGATAAACTCCAGGTTCGTTCTTTCTAGATGACCATATTACAACCAAACACAGCCAAAAGCACCCTACTAAGGAACAACTTAGTTGTTAATCGCCCAGTTGCATCACAACATCACCAAACATCGTCCAGTTAACCAAAATTTTGTTTGGCATAGGATCAGCATTGAATGGTTCTCATTAGTAGTACTCTAAAGAGCTTTAGTCCAAGCAAGAAACCTGCACTGATGATTTGATTCTCATGGCTAGACCAGATGGAAGCAGAGCTACTATGCAAGTCATAACGTAACTATGAAGATGCAAGAGCAGCAGGACGTATAGATGAAGGTACTCGGTGCAAAATTGAGATGACTTCCGGTATGAGTACTGCTGCCACGGAAATGAGATGACTCGGGATGGGAGGATAGATCGCAATCCGCCCCAAAGCTGCTGCCTAAGAACGCACCCAGACATTGCTTCAGAGTAGAGTTACCGTCATTAAAAAGAAATTAGATACCGCTACCACGATTATCATCAGAGCACGCAAATTAGCACGCACAGGATTTGTAAAACTAGTTTCACAAGCATAAGCTGATATCGTACTTGGGAGACCCCGTTCTTCTGCAACCTATCCACACGCCACCAACTGCGCCGATTCAACCATAGGACAGGGATTTTACCTCTACTGCAGGGACCTTCCCGTGTCGTCCAATCCGCAGCCGAACAAGCTCCGTAGCCAACGAAATACTTCACGAGCGCCGCTTGATGAGAGGGGAAGGAGCCGTCACACCGTCGCTGTGATCAGCGAGAGAACACAGGGATTTTACAGGAGAACCCAACCTGAATCTCACCACCAAACTCGAAACCAAAATTTTGGCTATTTTTGGGATTTTCATAGTGTATAGGATAAGATCCGAGGATCGAAAGGCTCTAGATAACAATTGTAACGAACCCTAACCTAATGGCAGCACACCAAATAGGATTTGGGGATCAATTACGCTCAGATTCAGAGGAATTCAAGATTACAAAATTTGGGAGGAGACAGGAGGAGAGGAAGAAAGGGAAAGTATTCTACACTAGTTCATCTTCGATGCCCCTGTTCACCTAACACACACGCTTACATAGCCAGCCACACACGCTGGCCACAGCCACGCTACTGGGCTCTCGTGCTCACTCTTCTTGTTGGGCCTGAAGCTGTGCACTTGTATGGGCCGCCACTGTGAAAAGATTTTTGCAATGCAAGTAGCGTGACACTAGCTGATTGGTTTGCCGGGAGCTGTAAAAAGATAGACGAGGCGACAGTACAGTCATGCAACACCGAGGGAGCTAGCTTGAGGGCCGGGCCGGGTGGCGATCGATCAGGAACGAGATGTATATGTCCTGCTCCGGCTGATGGGCGACCAACAGTGGGCGGTTTCCTTCGCTCCCGTCGTCTGAATCTCGACGCCGGCAAACTGGTTCTCCGGCATGATTCGCTCCGTATGGTTCTCCTCAACGAGCAGGGACACACGGTAGATGCTCGTTTTCTCCATGAGGGGGAGAGGATTCTGTCTCGGGCTTGGGTCCAGTTCCCATGCCATGTGGCTAGGGTTGACCACCCGATCTCGTTGCCATGCATGCCTCCACCTACCGCTGGGTCTTGCATGCATGTGGATGGGCCATGGCCGCATGCAGCCGTCAGATGTGCTACACCTGGCGTGGGTGGGGGCGGTGGAGATCAGGAGTCATGGTGGCCCGACCGCCATGAGGGTCCCAGCTCTTGCCTCGAATTGGAGATATCTAGCGAGCCCCCGAGGGATTCCCCACCTAATCCCCCCCATTCTCCCATCGATTTGCACCTTGAGCATCTATTCAGACCAGGGTGAGGCTAGTGCGTCTGTCGTAGGGAATTCTAATTCCCAGACTTATGACAAAAGTACACAACGCCTAGCTGTCGTTTCTGAGATGGAGGAGGAGGATGAAAGTGAGGAGGGAGATCATATAGAGCTGTTGATTGAAACCATGGCCAAAGAACATGAGGCTAGGGTGCAGTCTAATTATAACTCACCCGTGATTGATGTTTCCTCAGATGACAAATCTGTTGGGATGGATGTTAGCTCCTCCTTTGGTGGGTCTCTAGTCTCTTCTGGTACGGTGAAAGTAGGTGCTTGGGCTATCATTTCTACGCCTATTCCTCCTTCCCCTGGATTTTTATACCACTCTGAGACTCCTTGTGGGGGCGTTTTTCCTCCTTTGTCAGATTATGTGACGTGGCCTGCTCTGCCTCGAGTGGTGGAACTTGAGGAAGGATCAAATGTTGAAGGCGGAAGGCAGGGCTTGCAGTGAATACACAGTTGAATCTCCGACGGGATCGCCTATTCATGTGTATATGTCTCCTGAAAAAAATGAACATGCTCCGTGCAATCAATACCAAAAGTTGACTCGGGTGGAGGAAATGGCTACTGGTCGGCTTAAGAAACGCAACTTAGAAGGTACGGAAATTCCCAATTCTAACAACCAGTTTTCAGTTTTATCTAATACTGCTTTGATGTTGCGTGCTTCTCTTATGGGAGTGCAAATTCCCGATGATAACTTTGCTACGATAGACGTCTTGCGCGAATTAGAAGTATCTAGGCAGACGCTCTATGATATTAATTCTGAAAAAAAGCCCTTCTAGTCTTACTGTTAATGATGGCCTAGGTAATGTGGTCCCTCTTTCTTTGACTTGGGATGATGATGGTAAAGAGGATATGGATTCTTTCATGCCTGTTCCATCGAGACAGAAAAAAAAGAAAACCCCTCGCAGGAAAACAGTGACTATTTCATTGCCTAATAATTGTGCTAGGCCTCTGACTAGAAGTCAGAAGAAGGAAAGGGACGGTAGGGCTGCTCTGAATCCTAGCAGACCCACCAGGGTGAGAGATAAACCTGATCGTTACAAATGATAGGGATCTTTTGGAATTGTAGGGGGGTAGGGAAGAAAGGCGTGTCTACCTACCTCACTGATATTATTAATACCAATGGTGTGGATTTTATTGGTCTCCAAGAGACTATGAAATCGAATTATAATCCTTCCTTTTATTAGGAAGATTGATCATGGTCAGAATTTCCATTGGGAATGGATTCCCTCTACTGGAAATCTGGGGGAATTCTGTGTGGGGTGAAAATAGATAAATTTGAGGTCCTTGGTGTTGATTGTGGCAAATATATTCAGCAAGTCAATATGCTTGACAAAAGCAAAAAATGTGCTTGGTCCTTGTTGACAGTTTATGGGGCTGCTCATGATGAGCACAAGCCTGAATTCTTGGCTGAGCTATCCTCCTTCTGCCATAAAACTAGGATGCCTTATTTGGTGGGGGCAGATTTTAATATTCTTAGACATAATGGTGAAAAAAAATAAACAATCATCTATGTCACATTTTTCTACTATGTTTAACTCTGTCATACACTTACTAGGATTGAGAGAGATCTTCATGTCTGGGGGGTGCTTTACTTGGTCCAATAAGCAAGAGCACCCCACCCTGGAAAAACTGGACAGAGTGTTGATGTCTCTTGAGTGGGAAGATATTTATCCCCTAGTATCTGTTCATAAGCTGGTCAAAGAGTTATCTGACCACAATCCCTTGTTGCTAGATGGTGGCAATGCTTCCCCTAGAGCCCCAGGCAACAAGAGCTTTAAATTTGATATAGCCTGGCTTAGTAATCCTGAATTTCTTCCTATTGTGGCTGACATTTGGTCCAGGCTGATGTATACCAATGACCCTATTGATATCTTGAATATCAAATTGAAGAGGTGTAAAAAATTCTTTAAAGGGTGGGGATCTAACATTTTTGGCCATTACAAAATCAGAAAAAACCTTATCAAACTTGTGCTCGAGGAACTGGAGTTGCTCGAGGAAGCTGTAGACTTATGTGGGGAGGCTCATATTAGAAAACTAGATATCCTAGTGGAACTTAACAAGATGTATGTGGAAGAAGAGCTCTTTTGGCATCAAAAATCTCATGAAAGGTGGCTTGATACGTCCATTTTGCATCATGTTTTACTACTGTTATTTATAGTGTTTTTAATCAATATAACACTTTGTGGAGCTATTCTAATGCCTTTTCTCTCTAAATATGCAAGATTCACACAAGGAGGGAGAATACCGGCAGCTGGAATTCTGGACCTGAAAAAGCTCTGTCAAGATACCTATTCTGCACAACTCCAAATGAGCTGAAATTTTCTGGAGAATTATTTTGGAATATATAAAAAATATTGGAAGCAAAAAGTACCAGAGGGGGCCACCTAGGTGCCCACGAGGCACCAGGGCGCGCCACCCCCCTAGCCGCGCCCTGGTACCTCGTGGGGCCCCTGGCCCACTTCTGGCCCCCATCTTCTGGTATATAAGTGCATTTGACCTAAAAAAAATAAAGAGAAGACTTTCGGGACGGTGCGCCGCCGTCTCGAGGCAGAACTTGGGCAGGAGCACTTTTGCTCTCCGGCGGAGAGATTCTGCCGGGGATACTTCCCTCCGGGAGGGGGAAATCGTCGCCATCGACAACACCAGCGACCCTCTCATCTGGGAGGGCTAATCTTCATCAACATCAAACCCTAGTTTATCTCTTGTATTCAATCTTTGTCTCAAAACCTCAGATTGGTACCTGTGGGTTGCTAGTAGTGTTGATTACATCTTGTAGTTGATGCTTGTTGGTTTACTTGGTGGAAGATTATATGTTCAGAGCTATTATGCAATTCAATACTCTACTGGTCATGAACATGTTGATGATGTGTGAGTAGTTACTTTTGTTCTTGAGGACATGGGAGAAGTCTTGTCATAAGTAATCATGTGAATTTGGTATTCGTTCGATATTTTGATGATGTGTATGTTGTGATTCCTTTAGTGGTGTCATGTGAACGTCGACTACATGACACTTCACCATCTTTGGGCCTAAGGGAATGCATTGTGGAGTAGTAATTAGATGATGGGTTGCTAGAGTGACAGAAGCTTAAACCCTAGTTTATGCGCTATTCCGTAAGGGGCTGATTTGGATCCACACGTTTAATGCTATGGTTAGAGTAATCTTAATTCTTCTTTCGTAGTTGCGGATGCTTGTGAGAGGGGGTAATCATAAGTGGGAGATTTGTCCAAGTAAGGGCAGCACCCAAGCACCGGTCCACCCACATGTCAAATTATCAAAGTAGCGAACGCGAGTCAAACAAACATGATGAAAGTGACTAGATGAAATTCCCATGTGTCCTCGAGAACGCTTTACTTATTATAAGAGATCGTTCCGGCCTGTCCTTTGCTACAAAAAGGATTGGGCTATATTGCTGCACTCTTTGTTACTATTGTTACTTGTCACTTGTTACAAATTATCTTGCTATCAAACTAGCTGTTACCGATAATTTCAGTGCTTGCAGAAAACACCTTGGTGAAAACCGCTTGTCATTTCCTTCTGCTCCTCGTTGGGTTCGACACTCTTACTTATCGAAAGGATTACGATTGATCCCCTATACTTGTGGGTCATCAAGACTCTTTTCTGGCGCCGTTGCCGGGGAGTGAAGCGCCTTTGGTGAGTGGAATTTGGTAAGGAAACATTTATATTACGTGCTGAAATTTACTATCACTTGTCACTATGGAAAGTAATCCTTTGAGGGGTTTGTTAGGGGTATCTTCACCTCGACCGGAAACACAAATAGTTGCTCCTCAACCTACTGCACCTATTGAAAAAGATATTGAATATGAAATTCCTCCGGGCATGTTAGAGAAACTGCTAGCTAATCCTTATGCAGGAGATGGAACGGTACATCCTGATATGCACTTGATCTATGTGGATGAAATTTGTGGATTGTTTAAGCTTGCATGTATAACCGGAGATGGAGTTAAGAAGAAAGTATTCCCTTTATCTTTGGAGGGAAAAGCATTAATATGGTATAGGCTATGTGATGATACTGATACATGGGACTGGAACCGCTTGAAACTAGAATTTCATCAGAAATTTTATCCTATGCATTTGGTTCATCGTGATCGGAATTATATATATAATTTTTGGCCTCGTGAAGGAGAAAGCATCGCTCAAGCTTGGGGGAGGCTTAAGTATATGTTGCATACATGCCCCAATCATGACCTCTCAAGAAAAATTATCTTAGAAATTTTTTATGCTCGGCTTTCTCATGATAATCAAACTATGCTTGATTCTTCTTCGACTGGCTCCTTTATGAAGAAAACTATTGAATTCAGATGGGATCTTTTGGAAAGAATTAAACGCAACTCTGAAGATTGGGAACTCAACAAAGGTAATGAGTCAGGTATAATACTTGAGTTCGATTGTGTTAAATCTTTTATGGCCACCGATGCTTTTCATAAGTTTAGCACTAAATATGGACTCGACTCTGAGATAGTAGCCTCCTTTTGTGAATCCTTTGCTACTCATGTTGATCTCCCTAAGGAGAAGTGGTTTAAATATCATCCCCCTATTAAAGAAAAGATAGAGGAACCTGTTAGTGTTAAAGAAGAAACAATTGTTTACCATGTTGATCCAGTTGTGCCTACCGCTTATATTGAGAAACCACCTTTTCCTGTTAGGATTAAGGAACATGCTAAAGTTTCAACTGTGGTTAACAAAAGTCACAATAGAGCACCTAGACCCGCTGAACAAATTAAAGTTGAACCTAATGTTGCTATGGTTAAAGATCTTTTGGTTGCTAATATAGATGGGCATGTTATTTACTTCTGTGATGAAGCAGCTAGAATTGCTAAACCTGATTCTAAAGATAAAAACAGACCCGTTGTGGGCATGCCTGTTGTCTTAGTTAAAATAGGAGATCATTGCTATCATGGTTTATGTGATTTGGGTGCTAGTGTGAGTGCTATTCCTTTTACTTTATATCAAGAAATTATGAATGATATTGCACCTGCTGAATTAGAGGACATTGATGTTACTATTAAACTTGCAAACAGAGATACTATTACACCACTTGGGATTGTTAGAGATGTTGAAGTCTTGTGTGGAAAAATAAAATACCCTACTGATTTTCTAGTCCTTGGTTCTCCACAAGATGATTTTTGTCCCATTATATTTGGTAGACCTGTCTTGAACACGGTTAATGCTAAGATTGATTGCACTAAAGAAACAGTCAGTGTTGATTTTGGTGGTATGTCTCATGAGTTTAATTTCTCCAAATTTCGTAGACAACCTCATGATAAAGAATTGCCTAGTAAAGATTAAATTATTGGTCTTGCTTCTATTGCCGTATCTCCTACTGATCCGTTAGAAAAATATTTGCTAGACCATGAGAATGATTTACATATGCATGAAAGAAATGAAATTGATAAGATGTTCTTTGATCAACCACCTATCCTTAAACATAATTTGCCTGTTGAAACTCTTGGAGGTCCTCCCCCACCTAAAGGTGATCCTGTGTTTGAATTGAAGCAATTGCCTGATACATTGAAATATGCTTATCTTGATGAACAGAAGATATATCCTGTTATTATTAGTGCTAACCTTTCAACGCATGAAGAAAAGAGATTGCTGAAAACTTTAAGGAAGCATCGAGCTTCTATTGGATATACTCTTGATGATCTTAAGGGCATTAGTCCCACTCTATGTTAGCACAAAATCAATATGGAGCCTGATGCTAAACCAGTTGTCGACCACCAATGTCGATTAAATCCTAAGATGAAGGAGGTGGTAAGAACTGAAATATTAAAACTTCTGGAAGCAGGTATAATCTATCCCATAGCTGATAGTAGATGGGTAAGTCCTGTTCATTGTGTCCCTAAGAACGGAGGTATAACCGTTGTTCCTAATGATAAAAATGAACTCATTCCACAAAGAATTGTGACTGGTTATAGGATGGTAATTGATTTTAGAAAATTAAACAAAGCCACTAGAAAAGATCATTACCCCTTACCTTTTATTGATCAAATGTTAGAAAGATTGTCTAAGCATACACATTTTTGTTTCCTAGATGGTTATTCTGGTTTTTCTCAAATACCCGTATCACAACCCGATCAAGAGAAAACTACATTTACTTGTCCTTTCGGAACTTATGCTTATAGACGTATCACTTTTGGTTTATGTAATGAACCTGCTACCTTTCAAAGATGTATGACTGCTATATTCTCTGACTTTTGTGAAAAGATTGTTGAGGTTTTCATGGATGATTTTTCCATTTACGGAACTTCTTTTGATGATTGCTTAAGCAACCTTGATCGAGTTTTGCAGAGATGCAAAGAAACTAATCTTGTCTTGAATTGGGAGAAGTGCCACTTTATGGTGAATGAAGGTATTGTCTTGGGCCATAAAATTTCTGAGAGAGGTATTGAAGTTGATAAAGCTAAGGTTGATGCTATTGAGAAAATGCCATGTCCTAAAGATATTAAAGGTATAAGAAGTTTTCTTTGTCATGCTGGTTTCTATAGGAGATTTATTAAAGACTTCTCTAAAATTTCTAGGCCTCTTACCAATCTTTTGCAAAAAGATGTTCCGTTTGTTTTTGATGATGATTGTCTAGAAGCCTTTGAAACACTTAAGAAAGCCTTAACCACTGCACCCATTGTTCAACCACCTGACTGGAACTTGCCTTTTGAAATTATGTGTGATGCTAGCGATTATGCTGTTGGTGCTATTCTAGGACAAAGAGTTGATAAGAAATTAAATGTTATCCATTATGCTAGTAAAACTCTAGACAGTGCCCAAAGAAATTATGCTACTACTGAAAAAGAATTTTTAGCAGTTGTGTTTGCATGTGATAAATTCAGATCTTATATAGTTGATTCTAAAGTAACTGTTCACACCGATCATGCTGCTATTAAATATCTTATGGAAAAGAAAGATGCTAAACCTAGACTCATTTGGTGGGTTTTATTGCTACAAGAATTTGACTTGCATATTATTGATAGAAAAGGAGCTGAGAATCCCGTAGCAGATAATTTGTCTAGAATAGAAAATGTTCTTGATGACCCACTACCTATTAGTGATGATTTTCTTGATGAACAATTAGCTGTCATAAATGCTTCTTGTAATATTCCTTGGTATGCAGACTATGCTAATTACATTGTTGCTAAATATATACCACCTAGTTTTACATACCAACAAAAGAAAAAGTTCTTCTTTGATTTAAGACATTACTTCTGGGATGACCCACATCTTTATAAAGAAGGAGTAGATGGTATTATTAGATGTTGTATACCTGAGCATGAACAGGAACAAATCCTACGGAAGTGTCACTCCGAAGCTTACGGAGGACACCATGCGGGAGACAGAACTGCACACAAGGTATTACAATCTGGTTTTTATTGGCCTACTCTTTTCAAGGATGCTCGTAAGTTTGTCTCCTCTTGTGATGAATGTCAAAGAATTGGTAATGTTGGTAGACGTCAGGAAATGCCTATGAATTATTCACTTGCCGTTGAACCATTTGATGTTTGGGGATTTGATTATATGGGACCTTTTCCTAAATCCAATGGGTATACTCATATTTTAGTTGCTGTTGATTACGTTACTAAGTGGGTAGAAGCTATTCCAACTAGTAGTGCTGATCACAACACTTCTATTAAAATGCTTAAAGATGTTATTTTCCCAAGGTTTGGAGTCCCTAGATATTTAATAACTGATGGTGGTTCACATTTTATTCATGGTGCATTCCGTAAATTGCTTGCTAAATATGATGTCAACCACAGAATTGCATCATCCTATCATCCTCAAACTAGTGGTCAAGTTGAATTGAGCAATAGAGAAATAAAATTAATTTTGCAGAAAACCGTCAATAGATCTAGAAAGAATTGGTCTAAGAAACTTGACGATGCACTGTGGGCTTATAGAACTGCTTATAAAAATCCTATGGGTATGTCTCCTTATAAAATGGTTTATGGAAAAGCATGTCATTTACCTCTTGAGTTAGAACATAAAGAATATTGGGCAATTAAAGAATTAAATTATGATTTCAAACTTGCCGGTGAGAAGAGGTTATTTGACATTAGCTCATTGGATGAATGGAGAACCCAAGCTTATGAAAATGCCAAATTGTTTAAAGAAAAAGTTAAAATATGGCATGATAGAAGAATTTAGAAACGGGAATTTAAGGTACGTGAGCAAGTTCTATTGTACAATTCTCTTTTAAGATTTTTTGCAGGAAAACTTCTCTCTAAATGGGAAGGACCGTATATTATCGAAGAAGTTTATCGCTCCGGAGCCATCAAAATAAATAACTCCGATGGCACTAATCCGAGAGTGGTGAATGGGCAAAGAATTAAGCATTATATTTCAGGTACCCCTATTAATGTTGAAACTAATATTATTGAAACAATTACACCGGAAGAATACATAAGGGAGACCTTCCGGAACACTCCAAAACCCTCAAAAGGAAGAGGTATGTGATATGGTAAGTAAAACGACTCCAAAAATTCCATAAAAATATTTTCTGTCAGTTTTGGAATATTTAAAAAAATACAAAAATAAGAAATAGCCGGGGGACCCACCTGGTGCCCACGAGGCACCAGGGCGCGCCACCCCCCCAGGCGCGCCCTGGTGGCTCGTGGGCCCCACGTGTGCCTTCCCGACTCCGTTTTTCTTCTGGATTACTTGCTTTGCAAGATAAAAAATCTATATATATACTTCCAGATGTTTTGACCACCGTATCGCAGGAATCTCCTCTGTTCTTGCTTCGTGCTGTTTTCTATCAGATTTGGATCGCCATGGCTCCCCAAAAGCTACGTGCCAAGCACCGCATTGCGCAAGGTTATTTATGAGTTATCATCGAGAGAAGAAGATAATGGCAAGTAGGACAAGGCCGAGGAAGTTGCAGGAGCCCAGGCTCCGGAAGAAGGGCAAGCCATCCCCATGGACGAGACCACAGATAAGGGAGATATCCTTCAACCTTTATATGATCATCTTTCCCCATCCGTAATTGAAACCCTAAGAGTCTTTGAAACAGTTAGTGCTCAGAATACATATCTCACTCGCGAAGTTATTTTGTTGGAAGAACAAAACATCGCCCTTCGGAGCATCAACCGCAGATTGATGTATCTGCTTGAACTGAAGGACAAGCTTGCGACTCCATCACCATCACCACCATCACCGAAGAAGGAGACTTGAGCACATGGGTATGGGCACTCCCCTTGGCTTGTGCCAAGCTTGGGGGAGGAGCCCTGGTATCGTATCACCATCACTTTTATTATTTTTACCTACTTTTAGTTCGATCCTTTGTTATTTCGTGATCTAGTTGAATAAAAGTTTAGCATGATCTATTTTCGAGTGTTAGTTTCGTGATCCATCCATCTATGTAATCGAGTTGAGAGCTATATAATAAAGAGTAGTTTGAGCTTGTGTTTCTTTACTTTCATGTTTCAATCATAGCAATGAAAATAAAAAAATAAAAAAATCATGTGCTGATCTTATGGAAAGTAATGACATTACATAAAGAAAAGTATAAGTGGTAAAATTTATTGGAGGATAACAAACATAGTATTAGTCAATGATGCAATTCATGAAAGAATTAATAAGGGAAGAGAAGATTCACATGCAAATATACTATCTTGGACATCTTTTATGATTGTGAGCCCCCATTAAGTATTTTATGTCAAATTGTTGACGTTGGACAAGGAAGACAACGTAATGAGTTATGTTTGTTCATATTCACATAGAAGTTATATTGTTATAGATCCTCCAACATGTGGTGCTTGCCCAATATCTTTGCTAGCCAAAAATTCGCACGAAGTAGAGATACTACTTGTGCATCCAAAACCCTTAAACCCAGTTTCATGTCATGAGAGTCCACTATATCTACCTATGGATTGAATAAGATCTTTCAAGTAAGTTGTCATCGGTGCAAAAAGCAATAAAAATTGCCTCTAAATATGTCTGAACTTTTATTGTAAGGGAAATAAGTGTTGTACGAACTTGTGATGGTAAAGAAATAAAAGCGACGGACTGCATAATAAAGGTTGCTATCACAAGGGGCAATATAACGTGATGTTCCTTTGCATTAAGAGCTCTTGCATCCAAAAACAAAAAGTGCATGACAACCTCTGTTTCCCTCTGCGAAGGGCCTATGCTTTACTTTTATGTATTTACTTTTTATGCAAGAGTCAATAGTGTTCTTCTCTATTTCCTTTTTATTTTTCTCTTTTGCAAGCATCATGTGGTGGGGAAAGATCTAGGCACATATATCCAGTTGGATATGAGTGATCATGAGTTATTATTGTTGACATCGCCCTTGAGGTGAATAAGTTGGGAGGCAGAACTATCAGCCCCTATCTTTCTATGTGTCTGGCTGAAACTTTTGCTCCATATATATGTCGTGAGTGTTAGCAATCATAGAAGACTAAAAGATGGTTGAGTATGTGGACTTGCTAAATAGCTCCTACATGTGACCCTTCCTGAAAATATGATGAATTGCAATTGCATTGTTGACTAAGAACATAGTTTGTTAGTTTTCAAGAAAGTTTATGCCTTATACTCTACTGTTGTGGTGAATTGTTACTTGCTCATAAGAAGTTTATGATAATAAATATTGCTGCTATAATAATAAATATTGTTGTTATAATAATGATCATGATGCTTCTATGTCCGTATTTTGTTTTTATCGACACCTATCTCTCTAAACATGTGGACATGATTATCGATATCGGCTTTCGCTTGAGGACAAGCGAGGTCTAAGCTTGGGGTAGTTGATACGTCCATTTTGCATCATGTTTTACTACTGTTATTTATAGTGTTTTTAATCAATATAACACTTTGTGGAGCTATTCTAATGCCTTTTCTCTCTAAATATGCAATATTCACACAAGGAGGGAGAATACCGGCAGCTGGAATTCTGGACCTGAAAAAGCTCTGTCAAGATACCTATTCTGCACAACTCCAAATGAGCTGAAATTTTCTGGAGAATTATTTTGGAATATAAAAAAAATATTGGAAGCAAAAAAGTAGCAGAGGGGGCAACCCAGGTGCCCACGAGGCACCAGGGCGCGCCACCTCCCCAGGCGTGCCCTGGTACCTCGTGGGGCCCCTGGCCCACTTCTGGCCCCCATCTTCTGGTATATAAGTGCATTTGACCTAAAAAAATAAAGAGAAGACTTTCGGGCGGTGCGCCGCCGTCTCGAAGCGAAACTTGGGCAGGAGCACTTTTGCTCTCCGGCGGAGAGATTCTGCCGGGGATACTTCCCTCCGGGAGGGGGAAATCGTCGCCATCGACAACACCAGCGACCCTCTCATCGTGGGAGGGATAATCTTCATCAACATCTTCACCAGCACCATCTCATCTCAAACCCTAGTTTATCTCTTGTATTCAATCTTTGTCTCAAAACCTCAGATTGGTACCTGTGGGTTGCTATTAGTGTTGATTACATCTTGTAGTTGATGCTTGTTGGTTTACTTGGTGGAAGATTATATGTTCAGATCTATTATGCAATTCAATACTCTACTGGTCATGAACATGTTGATGATGTGTGAGTAGTTACTTTTGTTCTTGAGGACATGGGAGAAGTCTTGTCATAAGTAATCATGTGAATTTGGTACTCGTTCGATATTTTGATGATGTGTTTGTTGTGATTCCTTTAGTGGTGTCATGTTAACGTCGACTACATGACACTTCACCATCTTTGGGCCTAAGGGAATGCATTGTGGAGTAGTAATTAGATGATGGGTTGCTAGAGTGATAGAAGCTTAAACCCTAGTTTATGCGCTATTCCGTAAGGGGCTGATTTGGATCCACACGTTTAATGCTATGGTTAGAGTAATCTTAATTCTTCTTTCGTAGTTGCAGATGCTTGCGAGAGGGGGTAATCATAAGTGGGAGGTTTGTCCAAGTAAGGGCAGCACCCAAGCACTGGTCCACCCATATATCAAATTATCAAAGTAGCGAACGCGAATCAAACAAACATGATGAAAGTGACTAGATGAAATTCCCATGTGTCCTCGAGAATGCTTTACTTATTATAAGAGATCGTTTCGGCCTGTCCTTTGCTACAAAAAGGATTGGGCTATATTGCTGCACTCTTTGTTACTATTGTTACTTGTCACTTGTTACAAATTATCTTGCTATCAAACTACCTGTTACTGATAATTTCATTGCTTGCAGAAAACGCCTTGCTGAAAACCGCTTGTCATTTCCTTCTGCTCCTCGTTGGGTTCGACACTCTTACTTATCGAAAGGACTACAATTGATCCCCTATACTTGTGGGTCATCATGGCTGTTGAAAGGGGATAATAACACTGACTATTTTCATAAAGTGGCAAATGGGAGGTGTAGGAAAAATACTATGCTTTCTCTTGAATGTGGAGATATGGTGATCGACGGGACTAAAAACCCTCTGGCCCATGCCACTGAGTTTTACAAACATTTGTTTGGGCCGGCCCCAGGTAATCTTTGTCAAGTTGACGCCTTCTTGTGGTCCGAGGAGGAAACCTTGTCTACAAGTGACAATGAAGACTTAACTCGTCCTTTTACCCATGAGGAAATTAAATCTGCTCTTTTGAATATGGAGCCTAATTGGGCCCCAGGCCCAGACAGTATCCCTGCTGATTTCTACCAACATTGTTGGGAGGTAGTATGTGCAGACTTGTTTAGGTTGTTTGAGTGGTTTTACGAAGGTAAGTTGGACGTGCAGAGGCTGAACTATGGTATTATTACATTGTTGCCTAAATCCTCCGATGCTAGTAGGATCCAACAATACAGACCTATCTGTTTATTGCGCTGCCCTTATAAATTGATCACCAAGGTCATGGACATTAGGGTCAGCAAATACACTCCCAAGCTCTTTAGTATTCAGCAGAATGCTTTTATTAAAGGGAGACATATTACGGATGGTATCTTATCTCTGCATGAGATCATGCATTATACACACATCAAGAAGCGTGTGGGTGTGATCCTTAAACTCGATTTCGAGAAAGCGTATGATAAGGTCAATTGTGACTTCTTGCTTGACTGTCATGTTAAGCGTGGATTCAGTACTAAGTGGTGCGGCTGGGTCTCGTAGATCTTGCGTAATGGCACGGTTAGTGTTAAAATTAATGATGAAATGGGACCTTACATCCAGAGTGCCAAAGGGGTACGACCAGGGTTTTGGGTATCGGGCGAAAAATTCGGATACCGCCCGGTATCCGCGTTTCTCGCTACCCCACAAGAACGCTGCATACCGAGCAACAAAATTCGAATTTTTTGAAATTTTTGAATTTGAACGGCTAAAGTATGGTCAAGTAGGACATAAACTCTTCTAAAACAAGTAACTAGGTGTGGTCTGGTGGCAAATATGGCCCTCCCTTCCCCGCAGGTTGCTAGTTCGAGTCCCAGTACTCTTTCTTTTTTGCTTAACCAACTCTTAAATAAAAATTTAAAAACACAGAAGGAGAATCGAACCCATGACGTCGCATAGGTTGAGGACAGAACGGGGAGAACCTTCCACTGCGCCAAGAACAAATTTGTGAACTACTTGTGCTCACTTCTGATATATTCCTAGCTCAGAAAATTTTGAATTCAAATTACGTTTAAAAAATTCATGCGGTTTTTCCTCGGAATTTTACGGTAACCGCGGTATCCGCGTTTCTCGCCCACCCTGGGTATTTTCTTGGGATTCGGTAGCCAAAACGTTGGGTATGACAAGGCGACCCTTTCTCCCCCTTTCTGTTTAACCTAGCTGCGGAGTGTCTCACTAAGATGGTGCTTTCTGCACAGAAAAATAACCTATTCCAAGGTCTAGCTTCTGACCTTGTAGATGGTGAGGTAGGTATTCTGCAATATGCAGATGATACGGTGCTGTGCTTTTCCCATGATGTTGACAAGGCTCTTAATGTTAAATTACTGCTTTATCTGTTTGAGCTTATGTCGGGCTTGAAAATTAATTTTGAAAAAAGTGAGGTTTTTACTATTGGAGGGGACAATGATATTGATAAGCTTTATGCAGATATGTTTGGTTGTCAGATAGGGACCCTGCCTATGAAATATCTGGGAGTCCCAGTGACTTATGCTATGCTTAAAAACGTTGACTGGGATTTTTTGGATGCTAAGTTGATCAAAAGGCTTGATGCCTGGATTGCTTATGCAGCATCTTCTGGGGCCAGATTGACTTTGTTGAATTCCAGCCTGGATGGAATTCCCTCTTACTTTATGTCCATGTTTCTTTTCAATAAAACCTTTATTGAAAAAATGAACACTCATCGGAGGAGGTTCTTTTGGAGGAAGGGCAAGAAAAAATGTACTTATCATATGGTCAAGTGGACCAGGATATGTCGATCTAAAAAGATTGGTGGGTTGGGTATCAAAGATTTGCATAAACAAAACATTAGCCTCCTTGTGAAATGGTGGTGGAAACTTGAAACCGGTGATGGACTATGGCAGCGTATAATTCATGCTCGATATTTTAGGAACAAAACGGTAGCAACTGTACAAAGTCGGTTTACTGATTCACCTTGCTGGAAAGCTATTATGAAAGTCAAAGATGTGTATATGGTTGGGAGAAAAATTAGAATTAATAGTGGAAATATAGTAAGGGTCTGGCACGATCCTTGGCTTCTTGAAACTCCTTTGAAGGATCATTTCCCTGTCCTGTTTGACATATGCCAGGATCAGGATAGTACTCTTGGCGCGTTTGTTGATGCTGATTGTAAGCTCAGGCTCAGACGCATGCTGTTTGCTGAGTTGGCAAACCAGTGGGAGATGATAGTTTCTGGGGCTAGGAACTTTCCTTTAGGCAATTCTACTGATACTATAGCTTGGGCTCTTACCAGCAAAGGGGTGTTTACCACCAAATCAGTGTACGAGTGGCTGGAAAAGGACCTATCTGGCCCCAACTATAAATGGGTTTGGAAGGCCAAGATCCCCCTAAAGATCAAATTTTTCCTATGGCAGTTGTTTCAAAATGCCATGCTTACGCGTGATAATATGCGTAAAAGGAATTGGACTGGAAACCCCTGTTGTTCCTTTTGTCGTGATATCGAAACTGTGAATCACTTGTTCTTCGGCTGTTCATTTGCTCGATCAGTTTGGGGTTTTTTTGGCTTGGCGGGTGGGGCATCCTGCTATCCAACTTCTCTTTGGCAAAGTTGGGCTTGGCTATATAAATTCTTCCCTTGTGGCAAAAAGTATTACATGATGATTATTGCTGCCATCTGTTGGGGGATTTGGTGTACTCGCAACAAAGTTACATTTGATACGCATATTGTCCGCACTCCCATGGAAGCTGTTTTCACTGCATGCTCTTTCATGATGTACTAGGCAGGGCTCTTGAAGGAAAGTGACAAGGTGGGATTCCAAGCTGGGGTCAAGAAGATGGCGCAGGTGGCTGCTGCTTTGGTGGACAGATCTAATAGGCGCGGCCGGCTTATGTTGGGAGATGGTGCTGGATCTCGTATCGGCTAGCTGGTGGTTCTATCGTGCTTAGCCTTTCTTACTGGGGTTTGATTGTAGGAGATATGCCCTAGAGGCAATAATAAATGTTATTATTTATCCCCATGTTCTTAATTAAGTTTATATTCCGTGCTATAAGTGCTATGGTTCTAGAGTCTACAATAACCACGAGGCTCGGAGGGAAACTCATATGCACGTGTGATACGTCTCCAACATATCTATAATTTTTTATTGTTCCATGCTATTATAATATCAATCTTGGATGTTTTTATAATCATCTACAACAATTTTATATCATTTTTGGAGACTAACCAATTAACTTAGTGCCTAGTGCTAGCTGCTGTTTTCTGCCCTGTTTTTGTTTTACAGAAAATCAATACCAAACGAAGTGCAAATGCAACGAAACTTTTTGGAGATTTTTTATTGGACCAGAAGAACACTAGAAGCTTTGGGAGGAGGCTAGAAGACCCTGGTGGGGCCCACGAGCCACCAGGGCACGCCTGGGGGGGGGGGGGGGGGGGGCAGGCGCGCCCTGATGCCTCGTGGGGCCCACCAAGCTCCTTTTGACCTAATTCCAGCACTATAAATTCCAAAAAAAATCAGAAACCCTCAAGGGAGTCCACGAAATACTTTTTACGCCGCCGCAAGCTTCTGTTCTAGAGAGATCCCATCTGGGGTCCTTCTCCGGTAATCTGCCGGAGGGGGAATCGATCACGGAGGGGCTCTACATCAACCTTGCTGCCTCTCCGATGATGCGTGAGTAGTTTACCACAGACCTTCGGGTCCATAGTTCGTAGCTAGGTGGCGTTTTCTCTCTTTTCGATCATCAATACAATGTACTCCTTGATGTTCTTGGAGATCTATCCGATGTAATCTCTTTTTGCGGTGTGTTTGTTGGGATCCGATGAATTGTGAATTTATGATTAGATTACCCATGAAATTATTTGAGTCTTTGCTGCAGTCTTTTGTGCGTGATTATTATAGCCTCGTATTTCTTCTGCGATCTATTGATTTGGTTTGGCCAACTGAGTTGATTTATCTTGCCATGGGAAGAGGTGCTTTGTAGTGGGTTTGATCTTGCGGTGCTTGATACGTCTCCAACGTATCTATAATTTTTGATTGTTCCATGCTGTTATAATATCAATCTTGGATGTTTTTATAATCATTTACATCAATTTTATATCATTTTTGGAGACTAAGCTATTAACCTAGTGCATAGTGCCAGTTGCTGTTTTCTGCCCTGTTTTTGTTTCAAAGAAAATCAATATCAAACGAAGTCCAAATACAATGAAACTTTTTGGAGATTTTTTCTTGGGCAAGAAGAATACCAGAAGCTTTAAGGGGAGGCCAGAAGACCTTGGTGGGCCCCACGAGCCACCAGGGCGCGCCTGGGGGGGGGGGCAGTCGCGCCCTGGTGCCTCGTGGGCCCCACCAAGCTCCGTTTGACCTAATTCCAGCACTATAAATTCCTGAAAAATCAGAAACCCTCAGGAGAGTCCACGAAATACTTTTTACGCCGCCGCAAGCTTCTGTTCTAGAGAGATCCCATCTGGGTCCTTCTCCGGTAATCTGCCGGAGGGGGATTCGATCACGGAGGGGCTCTACATCCACCTTGCTGCCTCTCCGATCATGCGTGAGTAGTTTTCCACAGACCTTCGGGTGCATAGGCAGTAGCTAGATGGCTTCTTCTCTCATTTTGATGTTCAATACAATGTTCTCCTTGATGTTCTTGTAGATCTATCCGATGTAATATCTTTTTGCGGTTTGTTTGTTGGGATCCGATGAATTGTGAGTTTATGATCAGATTATTCACGAAATTATTTGAGTCTTTGCTGCACTCTTTTATGCGTGATTATTATAGGCTCGTATTTCTTCTACGATCTATTGATTTGGTTTGGCCAACTGAGTTGATTTATCTTGCCATGGGAAGAGGTGCTTTGTAGTGGGTTTGATCTTGCGGTGCTTGATACGTCTCCAACGTATCTATAATTTTTGATTGTTCCATGCTGTTATAATATCAATCTTGGATGTTTTTATAATCATTTACAGCAATTTTATATCATTTTTGGAGACTAAGCTATTAACCTAGTGCACAGTGCCAGTTGCTGTTTTCTGCCCTGTTTTTGTTTCACAGAAAATCAATATCAAACGAAGTCCAAATACAATGAAACTTTTTGGAGATTTTTTCTTCGGCAAGAAGAATACCAGAAGCTTTAAGGGGAGGCCAGAAGACCTTCGTGGGCCCCACGAGACACCAGGGCGCGCCTGGGGGGGGCAGGCGCGCCCTGGTGCCTCGTGGGCCCCACCAAGCTCCGTTTGACCTAATTCCAGCACTATAAATTCCAGAAAAAGCAGAGACCCTCAGGAGAGTCCACGAAATACTTTTTACGCCACCGCAAGCTTCTGTTCTAGAGAGATCCCATCTAGGTCCTTCTCCGGTAATCTGCCGGAGGGGGATTCGATCACGGAGGGGCTCTACATCCACCTTGCTGCCTCTCCGATGATGCGTGAGTAGTTTTCCACAGACCTTCGGGTGCATAGGCAGTAGCTAGATGGCTTCTTCTCTCTTTTTGATGTTCAATACAATGTTCTCCTTGATGTTCTTGGAGATATATCCGATGTAATCTCTTTTTACGGTTTGTTTGTTGGGATCCGATGAATTGTTAGTTTATGATCAGATTATCCATGAAATTATTTGAGTCTTCTCTGATCTCTTTTATGCATGATTATTATAGCCTCGTACTTCTTCTCCGATCTATTGATTTGGTTTGGCCAACTGAGTTGATTTATCTTGCCATGGGAAGAGGTGCTTTGTAGTGGGTTCGATCTTGCCGTGCTCAATCCCAGTGACAGAAAGGGACATGACGCGTATGTATCATTGCCACTAAGGGTAACAAGATGGGATCTATTCATTGGGTTTATTAATTCATGAGTTTGTCTTGTCTACATCATGTCATCGTTCTTAAGGCATTACTCCGTTCTATTGGACTTAATACACTAGATGCATGCTGGATAGCCCATCGATGTGTCGAGTAATAGTAGTAGATGCAGGCACGAGTCGGTCTACTAATCTTGGACGTGATGCCTATATACATGATCATTGCCTTGGATATCGTCATGATTATTTGCTTTTCTATCAATTGCCCAACAGTAATTTGTCTACCCACCATATGCTATTTTCTCGAGAGAAGCCTCTAGTGAAATCTATGGCCCCAGGGTCTACCAAAATCATATTACTAAAACCCTAAAAATATTGCTGCCATTTTCTTTTATTTATTTTATTTTGTAGTTTTATTTCAATCTATTAATCTATCAAATACAATTTAATCTTGCAATCTTACCGCCAAGGGATTGACAACCCCGTGTTAGCGTTGGGTGCAAGGATTCGTTGTTTGTGTGCAGGTACTGCTTACTAGGTGTTGGGTGATTCTCCTACTGGTTCGATAACCTTGGTTTATAATTGAGGGAAATACTTATCTCTACTTTGCTGCATCATCCCTTCCTCTTCGGGGAAATACGAACGCAAGCTACAAGTAGCAGGAAGAATTTCTGGCGCCGTTGCCAGGGAGACATCATCAACATTTATCAAGTACCTTTACACAAACTCTCATCTCCTTGCATTTATTTTATTTGCCATTTGCCTCTCGTTTTCATCTCCCCCACTTCTAAAAAGTTTTTACAAAAATACAAAAATATTTTCCGTTGCCTTTTTGCCTTTTTCTCGTTTGCTTGTTTGTTTTTTGCTTGCTTTATCGTTATGGCTAGTTCTTCGCTCGTTACTATTACTCCTGAAAATGAAGTACTTAATTTCAACCAAAGGGGAGGAGAGAATTTGAAAGATGCTTGGTATAGGATTTGAGATGCTCATAATAGATCAACTCGTAAGCAATCCTCCACTATTCTCCTTCACAATTTTTATGTGGGAATTACTACTTGGTATAGATTTGTGCTTGACACTATTACTGGAGGGAATTTCTTGATGTGTACCTCTATGGATGCTTTTAATGCTATGGGAAATTTAGTGGGATCACCACCTACCACTATTAATGAAACAACTTTGACTTTGGAACATGTTATGCAAAGGTTAGAGGCTATTGAAAGTAAGATGTCCACTATTGAACACCTTGAGAATTTGGATAAAAAATTGCATAATCATATCACTCAATTTGGTTCCAAGGTAGGAAATGCATCTAAAATCTTAAAAGAAAAGGAACCGGTGGTTAATGAAAGAGTAGAACAAAGTCCCGCTAGAATCGATAAAATAGAAGAAATTATTATCAATTTGGGATCGACTTTTTCCTCCGTTAAGAATATTGACAAAACTCCTCCCAATAAAAATTGCAAGTTCGTGTATGTTCCTAAAACCTATGGTGCTACTTCCGGTAAGGGAAATGAGGATCTTAAAATGATTAGCGTGCACCCCAATTTCATTGATATGATTAAGGAACTTATTCACAAAAGTAAAATTCTTGATTTTGTGCCTAGAAGTGTGAGGATGAGAAACACTTATGTTAAATCTATCAGAAAAAATGGATGTGTGATTGAGGAGTTGGAAACCAAAGATGACAATACTTGAGATTATGCATTATGCCTAGCTAGGGGCAAAAAACAATAGCGCTTGTTGGGAGGCAACCCAATGAATAAAATAAATTTTTGTTATAAGTTTCTGTTATGGTGTGTTTTTACTGTCATGCTACTGGTATGATAGTGTTTTTATGTTTTTAATTAGTGTTTGTGCCAAGTAAAGCCTTTAGGATGATTTGGAAGATAGTATAATTGATTCTGTTTGAAAACAGAAAGTTTTGCGTCCAGTGCTGGAATTTTGTTTTTTCACTGTTACGTCAGAACCTTCTGAATTTTTAACACAATATTGGTATATGAATGTTCCACGTTTCCCTAATTTCTCAGAATTTTTAGATTTACAGAAGTATGACCATAAGTCAGATCTCTACAGACTGTTCTGTTTTTGACAGATTCTGTTTTTGATGCACTACTTGCTTGTTTTGATGAATCTATGGATTGTATCGGGGGGTATAAGCCATGGTGAAGTTAGAGTACAGTAGGTTTAATGCAAAAATAAAATATGAATGGGTTTGCAACAGTATTTATAGTAGTGATTTGTTTTGTTATACTAACGGATCTCACGAAGGTTTTGTTGAGTTTTGTCTGATTGAAGTTTTCAAGTTTTGGGTGAGATCACGATGGATGAAGGAATACGGAGTAGCAAAAGCCTAAGCTTGGGATGCCCTAGGCACCCCAAGGTAATATTCAAGGAAGACTCAAGCATCTAAGCTTGGGGATGCCCCGGAAGGCATCCCCTCTTTATTCTACCGACCATCGGTACTTTTACTTGGAGCTATATTTTTATTCGTCACATGATATGTGTTTTGCTTGGAGCGTCTTGTATGATATGAGTCTTTGCTTTGTTTCCTTTTTTAGTTTGTCACAATCATCTTTGCTGCAGACACCTATTTTGAGAGAGCCACACGTTATCATCATAACTTGTAGAATACTCTATGTGCTTCACTTAAATTTTTTGAGCTAGGCAGTTGCTCTAGTGCTTCACTTAAATCTTTTTGACCACGGTGGTGGCTGAAATTTTGAAGAAATAAACTCTCATGCTTCACTTATATTATTTTGAGAGTTGACTGAAATTTTGTAGAAATAAATTCTCATGCTTCACTTATATCATTTTGAGAATTGTCTAGATTGAAATTTTGAAGAAATGAATTCTCATGCTTCACTTATATTATTTTGAGAATTCCTAAGATTGAAATTTTGAAGAAATATTTGCACTCTCATGCTTCACTTAAATCTTTTTGAGAGATGATGATAGTAATGGTAATTTGCACATGTTATGCAATTGGTCCCAAAGTAATGAATATTCAAGAGGGATATAGATAAAAACTTTCATATAGATCATTGGATATGACAAGTGTGATTCCTTGCAATAGTTTTGTGATATGTAAATGATGATATGTGATGCCATGTTAGTGAGTAATTGTGCTTAAGTAAGAATATTAGTGTTAAGGTTTGTGATTCCCTATGCAAGCACGTTAAGTCAATAGTTATGCAATGAAGTTATATCCTACTAAAGTGCATTATTCGGTGTTAGTTATGTTCAATGCATGTTTATGACCGTTTTCGTTTTTTGGTTGGTTGCTTCTCAATCTTTTGCTAGCCTTCATTTGTACTAAGCGGAAATACTGCTTGTGCATCCAAAATCCTTAAAACCAGTTTTGCCTTATGAGTCCACTATATCTACCTATATGCGGCATTCCATTGCCGTTCCAAGTAAATTTGCGTGTGCCAACTCTAATTTTCAAAATAATTTTTCAGTTTTGTGTGCTTGTACCGCTCATGAAGCGGAAGGGGGTAGCCAATATCTTCCATGCTAGGTGTGTTATTCTCACGTTGAGTGTTTATTCACTTGTCATTGCACGAGAGTGTGGCGGTAATAGGGATGCCCAGTCCTGAAAGGTGAAATGAAATGAAAAATCTTATGTGATCACAATAATAAATTCCTTGGAAAGTGATGGTATGGAGGGCACCCGTGGATACGGCTAGCCATGGATTGTGAAAGAATTGGTGGAATGGAATAAACTTTATTTTCTGTTTGGGAACCGCCTATGATGTATGTAGCATGGAAGATATTGGGAATTCTCATTCGTTTTCGTTGACAGGAAAAGCATGCCTCCCAAAATATTTTTTATCTCTTTAATTTCAGCTTTGAGCTCTGGCACATTTGACAAATCTTTGCTTCCCTCTGCGAAGGGCCTATCTATTTACTTTTATGCAATTTTTATTTTTCTTGAGTCTCCATCTTCTCTTACAAAAGCACCAACTAGAGAACACTATTGTCATACTTGTGCATTTGTTGTAGCTAATATTTGAGTGTGTTTCATGAATGCATCAATGATGGAGCATAATGGGCTAGGGATAACTTTCTTTAGCGTTGATATTTTGAAAGACATGGTTGCTTGTTAGTATGCTTGAGTATCTATGTTTTCATGTCAAATTATAGACTATTGCTTTGAATCATATAAGTCCAATGTCCATGCTACAAGAGAAAAGAATATGTGATAAATATGTTAGGCAGCATTCCACATCAAAAATTCTGTTTTTATCATTTACCTACTCGAGGACGAGCAGGAATTTAGCTTGGGCATGTTGATACGTCTCCAACGTATCTATAATTTTTGATTGTTCCATGCTGTTATAATATCAATCTTAGATGTTTTTATAATCATTTACAGCAATTTTATATCATTTTTGGAGACTAACCTATTAACCTAGTGCCCAGTGCCAGTTGTTGTTTTCTGCCCTGTTTTTGTTTCACAGGAAATCAATATCAAACGAAGTCCAAATACGGTGAAACTTTTTGGAGATTTTTTCTTGGGCAAGAAGAATACCAGAAGCTTCGAGGGGAGGCCAGAAGACCTTGGTGGGACCCACGAGCCACCAGGGCGCGCCTGGGGGGCAGGCGCGCCCTGGTGCCTCGTGGGCCCCACCAAGCTCCGTTTGACCTAATTCCACCACTATAAATTCCAGAAAAATCAGAAACCCTCAGGAGAGTCCACGAAATACTTTTTACGCCGCCGAAAGCTTCTGTTCCAGAGAGATCCCATCTGGGGTCCTTCTCCGGTAATCTGCCGGAGGGGGAATCTATCACGGAGGGGCTCTACATCATCCTTCCTGCCTCTTCGATGATGCGTGAGTAGTTTACCACAGACCTTCGGGTCCATAGGCAGTAGCTAGATGGCTTCTTCTCTCTTTTTGATGTTCAATACAATGTTCTCCTTGATGTTCTTGGAGATCTATCCGATGTAATCTCTTTTTGCAGTGTGTTTGTTGGGATCCGATGAATTGTGAGTTTATGATCAGATTATCCATGAAATTATTTGAGTCTTCTCTGATCTCTTTTATGCATGATTATTATAGCCTCGTATTTCTTCTCCGATCTATTGATTTGGTTTGGCCAACTGAGTTGATTTATCTTGCCATGGGAAGAGGTGCTTTGTAGTGGGTTCGATCTTGCGGTGCTCAATCCCAGTGACAGAAAGGGACATGACACGTATGTATCATTGCTACTAAGGGTAACAAGATGGGATCTATTCATTGGGTTTATTAATTCGTGAGTTTGTCTTGTCTACATCATGTCATCGTTCTTAAGGCATTACTCCGTTCTATTGGACTTAATACACTAGATGCATGCTGGATAGCCCATCGATGTGTGGAGTAATAGTAGTAGATGCAGGCAGGAGTCGGTCTACTAATCTTGGACGTGATGCCTATATACATGATCATTGCCTTGGATATCGTCATGATTATTTGCTTTTCTATCAATTGCCCAACAGTAATTTGTCTACCCACCGTATGTTATTTTCTCGAGAGAAGCCTCTAGTGAAATCTATGGCCCCCGGGTCTACCAAAATCATATTACTAAAACCCTTAAAATAATGCTGCCATTTTCTTTTATTTATTTTATTTAGTATTTGTGCTGCAATCTATAAATCTATCAAATACAATTTAATCTTGCAATTTTACCGCCAAGGGATTGACAACCCCTTGTTAGCGTTGGGTGCAAGGATTTGTTGTTTGTGTGCAGGTACTGCTTACTAGGTGTTGTGTGATTCTCCTACTGGTTCGATAACCTTGCTTTCATAATTGAGGGAAATACTTATCTCTACCGTGCTGCATCATCCCTTCCTCTTCGGGGAAATACCAACGCAAGCTACAAGTAGCAGGAAGAATTTCTGGCGCCGTTGCCGGGGAGACATCATCAACATTTATCAAGTACCTTTGCACAAACTCTCATCTCCTTGATTTTACTTTATTTTCCATTTGCCTCTCGTTTTCATCTCCCCCACTTCTAAAACGTTTTTACAAAAATACAAAAATATTTTCCGTTGCCTTTTAGCCTTTTTCTCGTTTGCTTGTTTGCTATTTTATTTGCGTAGTCATGATGTCTCAAGAAAATACCAAATTGTGTGATTTTTCCAATACTAATAATAATGATTTTATTAGTACTGTGGTTGCTCCTCCCGCCGCTAGTGCGGAGAATTGTGATATTAATGCCGCTTTGCTAAATCTTGTTATGAAAGATCAATTTTCCGGTAGTCCTAATGAAGATGCCACATCCCATCTTAATACTTTCGTAGAATTGTGTGACATGCAAAAGAAAAAAGATGTGTATAATGATATTGTGAAATTAAAATTATTCCCGTTCTCATTGCGGGATCGTGCTAAAATTTGGTTTTCATCTTTACCACGAAATAGTATCGATTCTTGGGATAGGTGCAAAGATGCTTTTATTACTAAGTATTTTCCTCCCGCGAAAATTATTTCTCTAAGAAATCAAATTATGAATTTTAAGCAACTTGATCATGAACATGTTGCCCACTCTTGGGAGAGGATGAATTTAGTGATAAGAAATTGCCCTACTCATGGTTTAAATTTATGGATGATCATACAAAAAAATTATGCGGGATTGAATTTTGTCTCTAGAAATCTTTTAGATTCCGCCGCGGGTGGTACGTTTATGGAAATTACTTTGGGTGAAGCTATTAAATTGCTTGATAATATTATGGCAAATTATTCACAATGGCATACTGAAAGAACTCGTACTAGTAAAAAGGTGAATTCCGTTGAAGAAATTAATACTTTGAGTGATAAAGTTGATGCTCTTATGAAATTGGTTGCTAGTAAAAATGCTCCTATTGATCCTAATGATGTGCCATTGTCTACTTTGATTGAGCAAAATAATGATCTCGTAGATGTGAATTTTGTCTCACGAAACAATTTTAATAGTAATGCTTATAGAGGTAATTTCAACGTTAGACAGTTTCCTGGAAATTCCTCTAATAATTATGGCAATCCTTATTGTAATTCCTACAATAATAATAGGATACCTTCTGATCTTGAAAGTAATATTAAAGAATTTATTAATGCTCAAAAAGTTTGCAACACTACGATAGAAGAAAAATTGAGTAAAATTGATGATATGTCTAGGAGCATCGATATAATTATTCATGATGTGGAAAATCTTAAGACTAAAATTTTGCCACCTAAAATTGATATTAGTGAATCTATAAAAGCTTTATATGTCTCCATGGATGAGAGTAGGAAAAGAACCGCTATGCTAAGAGCTAAACGAGAATTTTTAGAAAAAGTGATTCCTCCTGATTTTTATCGTAGTAATGATGAGGATATTAAAATGATTGGTGTTTCATATATTGATTCTTTATTTAGAAATATTAAAATTGATGAAAAAGGGACTGAAGAAGAGTCAACTTTAGCTAAAGAGCATCCCCATAATTCGGAGGGTGAAAATCTTGATAAGAAAATTACTAAAAGTGGGTTTGGAGAGGTAAAAACTTTAAATAGTGATGTGCCCACTCTTTAGGATTACAAAGATTTTAATTATGATAATTGTTCTTTGATTGAATGTATTTCTTTGTTATAATCCATGTTAAATTCACCCAACGCTTATGAGAAAAACAAAGCTTTTACTAAACATATAGTAGAAGCCATGATGAAAGCGTTAGAAGAAAAGCTTGAACTAGAAATTTCAATTCCTAGAAAATTATATGATGAATGGGAACCCACCATTAAAGTTAAAATTAAAAATTATGAGTGCAATGCTTTATGTGATTTGGGTGCTAGCGTTTCCACAATTCCAAAATCTCTCTGTGATGTGCTAGGTTTTACCAATATAGATGAATGTTCCCTTAATTTGCATCTTGCGGATTCTACTATTAAAAAGGCTTTGGGAAGAATTAATGATGTGCTTATTCTTGCAAATAGAAATTATGTGCCCATTGATTTTATTGTTCTTGATATTGAATGCAATTCTTCTTGCCCTATAATACTTGGTAGACCGTTCTTACGAACTATAGGTGCCGTTATTGATATGAAAGAAGGGAATATAAAATTCCAGTTTCCATTAAAGAAAGGTATGGAGAACTTCCCTAGGAAAAGAATTATAGCACCATATGAATCAATTATGAGGGCCAATTATGGAATCAACTTGAAAGATGACAATACTTGAGATTATGCATTATGCCTAGCTAGGGGCATAAAACAATAGCGCTTGTTGGGAGGCAACCCAATGAATAAAATAAATTTTTGTTATAAGTTTCTGTTATGGTGTGTTTTTACTGTCATGCTACTGGTATGATAGTGTTTTTATATTTTTAATTAGTGTTTGTGCCAAGTAAAGCCTTTAGGATGATTTCGAAGATAGTATAATTGATTCTGTTTGAAAACAGAAAGTTTTGCGTCCAGTGATGGAATTTGTTTTTCACTGTTATGTCAGAACCTTCTGAATTTTTTACATAGTATTGGTATATGAATTGTCCACGTTGTCCTAATTTTTCAGAATTTTTAGAGTTACATAAGTATGACTATAATTCAGATCTCTACAGACTGTTCTGTTTTTGACAGATTCTGTTTTTGATGCACTACTTGCTTATTTTGATGAATCTATGGATTGTATCGGGGGGTATAAGCCATAGTGAAGTTAGAGTACAGTAGGTTTAATGCAAAAATAAAATATTAATGGGTTTTCAACAGTATTTATAGTAGTGATTTGTTTTGTTATACTAACGGATCTCACGAAGGTTTTGTTGAGTTTTGTGTGATTGAAGTTTTCAAGTTTTGGGTGAGATCACGATGGATGAAGGAATACGTAGTAGCAAAAGCCTAAGCTTGGGGATGCCCGAGGCACTCCAAGGTAATATTCAAGGAAGACTCAAGCGTCTAAGCTAGGGGATGCCCCGGAAGGCATCCCCTCTTTATTCTACCGACCATCGGTAATTTTACTTGGAGCTATATTTTTATTCATCACATGATATGTGTTTTGCTTGGAGCGTCTTGTATGATATGAGTCTTTGCTTTGTTTGCTTTTTAGTTTGTCACAATCATCTTTGCTGCACACACCTATTTTGAGAGAGCCTCACGTTATCATCATAATTTGTAGAATACTCTATGTGCTTCACTTAAATTTTTTGAGCTAGGCAGTTGCTCTAGTGCTTCACTTAAATCTTTTTTAGCACGGTGGTGGCTGAAATTTTGTAGAAATAAACTCTCATGCTTCACTTATATTATTTTGAGAGTTCATTAAAATTTTGAAGAAATAAATTCTCATGCTTCACTTATATCATTTTGAGAATTGGCTTGATTGAAATTTTGAAGAAATGAATTCTCATGCTTCACTTATATTATTTTGAGAATTGCTAAGATTGAAATTTTGAAGAAATA
Source organism: Elymus sibiricus (assembly GCA_039707655.1). Lineage (NCBI taxonomy): Eukaryota > Viridiplantae > Streptophyta > Magnoliopsida > Poales > Poaceae > Elymus > Elymus sibiricus. The sequence continues at coordinate 61,095,975 of CM077674.1, read as the reverse complement.
TTTGCACTCTCATGCTTCACTTAAATCTTTTTGAGAGATGATGATAGTAACGGTAATTTGCACATGTTATGCAATTGGTCCCAAAGTAATGAATATTCAAGAGGGATATAGATAAAAACTTACATATAGATCATTGGATATGACAAGTGTGATTCCTTGCAATAGTTTTGCGATATGGAAATGATGATATGTGATGCCATGTTAGTGAGTAATTGTGCTTAAGTAAGAATATTGGTGTTAAGGTTTGTGATTCCCTATGCAAGCACGTTAAGTCAATAGTTATGCAATGAAGTTATATCCTACTATGGTGCATTATTCGGTGTTAGTTATGTTCAATGCATGTTGATGACCGTTTTCGTTTTTTGGTTGGTTGCTTCTCAATCTTTTGCTAGCCCTCATTTGTACTAAGCGGAAATACTGCTTGTGCATCCAAAATCCTTACAACCAGTTTTGCCTTATGAGTCCACTATATCTACCTATATGCGGTATTCCAATGCCGTTCCAAGTAAATTTGCGTGTGCCAACTCTAATTTTCAAAATAATTTTTCTGTTTTGTGTGCTCGTACCGCTCATGAAGCGGAAGGGGGTAGCCAATATCTTCCATGCTAGGTGTGTTATACTCACGATAAGTGTTTATTCACTTGTCATTGCACGAGAGTGTGGCGGTAATAGGGATGCCCAGTCCCGAAATGTGAAATGAAATGAAATGAAAAATCTTATGTGATCACAATAATAAATTCCTTAGAAAGTGATGGTATGGAGGGCACCCGTGGATACGGCTAGCCATGGATTGTGAAAGAATTGGTGGAAAGGAATAAACTTTATTTTCTGTTTGGGAACCGCCTATGATGTATGTAGCATGGAAGATATTGGGAATTCTCATTCGTTTTCGTTGACAGGAAAAGCATGCCTCCCAAAATATTTTTATCTCTTTAATTTCAGCTGTGAGCTCTGGCACATTTGACAAATCTCTGCTTCCCTCTGCGAAGGGCCTATCTATTTACTTTTATGCAATTTTTATTTTTCTTGAGTCTTCATATTCTCTTACAAAAGCACCAACTAGAGAACACTATTGTCATACTTGTGCATTGGTTGTAGCTAATATTTGAGTGTGTTTTCATGAATGGATCAATGATTGAGCATAATGGGCTAGGGATAACTTTCTTTAGCGTTGATATTTTGAAAGACATGGTTGCTTGTTAGTATGCTTGAGTATCTATGTTTTCATGTCAAATTATAGACTATTGCTTTGAATCATATAAGTCCAATGTCCATGCTACAAAGAGAAAGGAATATGTGATAAATATGTTAGGCAGCATTCCACATTAAAAATTCTGTTTTTATCATTTACCTACTCGAGGACGAGCAGGAATTAAGCTTGGAGATGCTAATACGTCTCCAACGTATCTATAATTTTTGATTGTTCCATGCTGTTATAATATCAATCTTGGATGTTTTTATAATAATTTACTGCAATTTTATATCATTTTTGGAGACTAACCTATTAACCTAGTGCCCAGTGCCAGTTGTTGTTTTCTGCCCTGTTTTTGTTTCACAGAAAATCAATATCAAACGAAGTCCAAATACAGTGAAACTTTTTGGAGATTTTTTCTTGGGCAAGAAGAATACCAGAAGCTTCAAGGGGAGGCCAGCAGACCTTGGTGGGCCCCACGAGCCACCAGGGCGCGCCTGGGGGGGTAGGCGCGCCCTGGTGCCTCGTGGGCCCCACCAAGCTCCGTTTGACCTAATTCCAGCACTATAAATTCCAGAAAAATCAGAAACCCTCAGGAGAGTCCACGAAATACTTTTTATGCCGCCGCAAGCTTCAGTTCCCGAGAGATCCCATCTAGGGTCCTTCTCCGGTAATCTGCCGGAGGGGGAATCGATCACGGAGGGGCTCTACATCATCCTTGCTGCCTCTCCGATGATGCGTGAGTAGTTTACCACAGACCTCCGGGTCCATAGGCAGTAGCTAGATGGCTTCTTCTCTCTTTTTGATGTTCAATACAATGTTCTCCTTGATGTTCTTGGAGATCTATCCGATGTAATCTCTTTTTGCGGTGTGTTTGTTGGGATCCGATGAATTGTGAGTTTATTATCATATTATCCATGAAATTATTTGAGTCTTCTCTGATCTCTTTTATGCATGATTATTATAGCCTCGTATTTCTTCTCCGATCTATTGATTTGGTTTGGACAACTGAGTTGATTTATCTTGCCATGGGAAGAGGTGCTTTGTAGTGGGTTCGATCTTGCGGTGCTCAATCCTAGTGACAGAAAGGGAGATGACACGTATGTATCGTTGCTACTAAGGGTAACAAGATGGGATCTATTCATTGGGTTTATTAAGTCGTGAGTTTGTCTTGTCTACATCATGTCATCGTTCTTAAGGCATTACTCCGTTCTATTGGACTTAATACACTAGATGCATGCTTGATAGCCCATCGATGTGTGGAGTAATAGTAGTAGATGCATGCAGGAGTCGGTCTACTAATCTTGGACGTGATGCCTATATACATGATCATTGCCTTGGATATCGTCGTGATTATTTGCTTTTCTATCAATTGCCCAACAGTAATTTGTCTACCCACCGTATGTTATTTTCTCGAGAGAAGCCTCTAGTGAAATCTATTCCCCCGGGGTCTACCAAAATCATATTACTAAAACCCTAAAAATATTGCTGCCATTTTCTTTTATTTATTTTATTTACTATTTGTGCTGCAATCTATCAATCTATCAAATACAATTTAATCTTGCAATTTTACCGCCAAGGGATTGACAACCCCTTGTTAGCGTTGGGTGCAAGGATTTGTTGTTTGTGTGCAGGTACTGCTTACTAGGTGTTGTGTGATTCTCCTACTGGTTCGATAACCTTGGTTTCATAATTGAGGGAAATACTTATCTCTACTGTGCTGCATCATCCCTTCCTCTTCGGGGAAATACCAATGCAAGCTACAAGTAGCACCATCTCTTTTTATTTATTTTATTTTGTATTTTTGTTTCAATCTATCAATCTATCACATAAAATTTAATCTTGCAATTTACCGCCAAGAGATTGACAACCTCTCCTTTGCGTTGGGTGCAAGGGTTTGTTGTTTGTGTGCAGGTACTGCTAACGAGGTGTTGTGCGATTCTCCTACTGGTTCGATAACCTTGGTTTCATAACTGAGGGAAATACTTATCTCTACTGTGCTGCATCATCCCTTCCTCTTCGGGGAAATACCAACGCATGCTACAAGTAGCAGGAAGAATTTCTGGCACCGTTGCCGGGGAGACATCATCAACATCTATCAAGTACCTTTGCACAAACTCTCATCTCCTTGCATTTACTTTATTTGCCATTTGCCTCTCATTTTCATCTCCCCCACTTCTAAAACAATTTTACAAAAATACAAAATTATTTTTTGTTTGCCTTTTTCTCGTTTGCTTGTTTGCTTGTTTGCTATCTTATTTGCGTAGTCACGGTGTCTCAAGAAAATACAAAACTGTGTGATTTTTCCAATACTAATAATAATGATTTTATTAGTACTCCGATGGCTCCTCCCACCGCTAGTGCGGAGACTTGTGATATTAATGCCGCTTTGCTAAATCTTGTCATGAAAGATCAATTTTCCGGTAGTCCTAATGAAGATGCCGCATCACATCTTAACACTTTCATAGAATTGTGTGACATGCAAAAGAAAAAAGATGTGGATAATGATATTGTGAAATTAAAATTATTCCCATTCTCATTGAGGGATCGTGCAAAAATTTGGTTTTCATCTTTACCATGCAATAGTATCGATTCTTGGGATAGGTGTAAAGATGCTTTTATTACTAAGTATTTTCCTCCCGCAAAAATTATTTCTCTTAGAAATCAAATTATAAATTTTAAGCAACTTGATCATGATCATGTTGCCCAATCTTGGGAAAGGATGAAATTAATGATAAGAAATTGCCCCACTCATTGTTTAAATTTATGGATGATCATACAAAAATTTTATGCGGGATTGAATTTTGTCTCTAGAAATCTTTTAGATTTCACCGCAGGTGGTACATTTATGGAAATTACTTTGGGTGAAGCTACTAAATTGCTTGATAATATTATGGAAAATTATTCACAATGGCATACTGAAAGAACTCCTACTAGTAAAAAACTGAATTCGGTTGAAGAAATTAATACTTTGTGTGATAAAGTTGATGCGCTCATGAAATTGGTTGCTAGCAAAAATGCTCCTATTGATCCTAATGATGTGCCTTTGTCCACTTTGATTGAGCAAAATATTGATCCCGTAGATGTGAATTTTATCTCACGAAACAATTTTAATAGTAATGCTTATAGAGGTAATTTCAACGCTAGACCGTTTCCTGGAAATTCCTCTAATAATTATGGCAATCCTTATGGTAATTCCTATAATAATAATAGGATACCTTCGGATCTTGAAAGTAATATTAAAGAATTTATTAATGCTCAAATTTTTTTCAACACTACGATAGAAGAAAAATTGAGTAAATTTGATGATATGTCTAGGAGCATTGATAGAATTATTCATGATGTGGAAAATCTTAAGACTAAAATTTTGCCCCCTAAAATTGATATTAGTGAATCAATTAAAGCTTTATATGTCTCCATGGATGAGAGTAAGAAAGGAACCGCCATGCTAAGAGCTATTAAACTTGATATTAGAGAATTTTTAGAAAAAGCAATTCCTCCTGATTTTTATCGTAGTAATGATGAGGATATTAAAATGATTGGTGTTTCATCTATTGATTCTTTGTTTAGCAAAATTAAACTTGATGAAAAGGGGACTGAAGAAGAGTCAACTTTAGCTAAAGAGTGTCCCCATAATTCGGAGGGTGAAAATCTTGATAAGAAAATTGCTAGAAGTGGGTTTGGAGAGGCAAAAACTTTAAATAGCGATGTGCCCACTCTCTTGGATTACAAAGATTTTAATTATGATAATTGTTCTTTGATTGAGTGCATTTCTTTGTTACAATCCATGCTAAATTCACCCAACCCTTATGAGCAAAACAAAGCTTTTACTAAACATATAGTAGAAGAAATGATGAAAGCGTTAGAAGAAAAGCTTGAACTGGAAATTTCAATTCCTAGAAAATTATATGATGAATGGGAATCCACCATTAAAGTTAAAATTAAAAATTATGAGTGCAATGCTTTATGTGATTTGGGTGCTAGCGTTTCCACAATTCCAAAATCTCTATGTGATGTGCTAGGTTTTACCAATATAGATGAATGCTCCCTTAATTTGCATCTTGCGGATTCTACTATTAAAAATCCTTTGGGAAGAATTAATGATGTGCTTATTCTTGCAAATAGAAATTATGTGCCCATTGATTTTATTGTTCTTGATACTGAATGCAATTCTTCTTGCCCCATAATACTTGGTAGACCGTTCTTACGAACTATAGGTGCCGTTATTGATAAGAAAGAAGGGAATATAAAATTTCAGTTTCCATTAAAGAAGGGTATGGAGCATTTCCCTAGGAAAAGAATTAAAGCACCATATGAATCAATCATGAGGGCCACTTATGGAATCAACTTGAAAGATGACAATACTTGAAATTATGCATTATGCCTAGCTAGGGGCACAAAACAATAGCGCTTGTTGGGAGGCAACCCAATGAATAAAATTTATTTTTGTTATAAGTTTCTGTTATGGTGTGTTTCTACTGTCATGCTATTGGTATGATGGTGTTTTTGTGTTTTTAATTAGTGTTTGTGCCAAGTAAAGCCTTTAGGATGATTTCGAAGATAGTATAATTGATATTGTTTGAAAACAGGAAGTTTTGCGTCCAGTGCTGGAATTTTGTTTTTTCTCTGGAACATCAGAACCTTCTGAATTTTTTACACAGTATTGGTATATGAATTTTCCACGTTTCCCTAATTTTTGAGAATTTTTGGAGTTACAGAAGTATGACCATAATTCAGATTTCTACAGACTATTCTGTTTTTGACAGATTCTGTTTTTGATGCACTACTTGCTTGTTTTGATGAATCTATGGATTGTATCGGGGGGTATAAGCCATGGTGAAGTTAGATTACAGTAGGTATAATGCAAAAATAAAATATGAATGGGTTTGCAACAGTACTTATAGTAGTGATTTGTTTTGTTATACTAACGGATCTCACGAAGGTTTTGTTAAGTTTTGTGTGATTGAAGTTTTCAAATTTTGGGTGAGATCACGATGGATGAAGGAATAAGGAGTAGCAAAAGCCTAAGCTTGGGGATGCCCGAGGCACCCCAAGGTAATATTCTAGGAACACTCAAGCGTCTAAACTTGGGGATGCCCCGGAAGGCATCCCCTCTTTATTCTACCAACCATCGGTAATTTTACTTGGAGCTATATTTTTATTCGTCACATGATATGAGTTTTGCTTGGAGCGTCTTGTATTATATGAGTCTTTGCTTTGTTTACTTTTTAGTTTTTCACAATCATCTTTGCTGAACACACCTATCTTGGGAGAGCCACACGTTTATCATCATGATTTGTTAGAATACTCCATGTGCTTCACTTAATTTTTTTTTGAGCTAGGCAGTTGCTTTAGTGCTTCACTTAAATATTTTTGAGCACGGTGGTGACTATATTTTGAAGAAATAAACTCTCATGCTTCACTTATATTATTTTGAGAGTTGATTAAAATTTTGAAGAAATGAATTCTCATGCTTCACTTATATTATTTTGAGAATTGACAAGATTAAAATTTTGGAGAAATGAATTCTCATGCTTCACTTATATTATTTTGAGAATTGTTAAGATTGAAATTTTGAAGAAATATTTGCACTCTCATGCTTCACTTAAATCTTTTTGAGAGTTGATCAATAGTAACGGTAATTTGCACAAGATTTGAATTTGGTCCCAAAGTGATGAAAATTCAAGAGGGATATATATAAAAACTTTCATATAGATCATTGGATATGATAAGTGTGGTTCCTTGCAATAGTTTTGCGATATGGAGATGATGATATGTGAGTCATGTTAGTGAGTAATTGTGCTTTAGTAAGAATATTAGTGTTAAGGTTTGTGATTCCCTATGCAAGCACGTTAAGTCAATAGTTATGCAATGAAATTATATCCTACTTATGGTGCATTATTCAGTGTTAGTTATGTTCAATGCATGTTTATGATCGTTTTCGTTTTTTGGTTGGTTGCTTCTCAATCTTTTGCTAGCCTTCATTTGTACTAAGCGGAAATACTGCTTGTGCATCCAAAATCCTTAAACCCAGTTTTGCCATATGAGTCCACTATATCTACTTATATGCGGTATTTCAATGTCGTTCCAAGTAAATTTGGGAACAACCTATGATGTGTGGAAAGGAAATGGCTAGCCATGGATTGTGAAAGAAATGGTGGAAAGGAAATAAACTTTACTTTCTGTTTGGGAACCACCTATGGATTGTGAAAGAAATGGTGGAAAGGAAATAAACTTTACTTTCTGTTTGGGAACCACCTATGATGTGTCTAGCATGGAAAATATTGGGAATTCTCGGTCGTTTTCGTTGACAGGAAAAGCATGCCTCTCAAAATATTTTTTATCTCTTTAATTTCAGCTTCGAGCTCTGGCAGATTTGACAAATCTCTGCTTCCCCCTGCGAAGGGCCTATCTATTTACTTTTATGCAATTTTTATTTTTATTTGAGTCTCCATCTTCTCTTCCAAAAGCACCAACTAGAGAGCACTATTGTCATACTTGTGCATTGGATGTAGCTCATATTCGAGTGTGTTTCATGAATGGATCAATGATTGAGCATAATGGGCTAGGGATAACTTTCTTTAGCGTTGATATTTTCAAAGACATGGTTGCTTGTTAGTATGCTTGATTATCTATGTTTTCATGTCAAATTATAGACTATTGCTTTGAATCATACAAGTCCAATGTCCATGCTACAAAAGAAAAGAATATGTGATGAATATGTTAGACAACATTTCACATCAAAAATTCTGTTTTTATCATTTACCTACTCGAGGACGAGCAGGAATTAAGCTTGGGGATGCTGATACGTCTCCAACGTATCTATAATTTTTGATTGTTCCATGCTGTTATAATATCAATCTTGGATGTTTTTATAATCATCTACAGCAATTTTATATCATTTTTGGAGACTAACCTATTAACTTAGTGCCCAGTGCCAGTTGTTGTTTCTGCCCTGTTTTTGTTTTACAGAAAATCAATACCAAACGAAGTCCAAATGCAACGAAACTTTTTGGAGATTTTTTATTGGACAAGAAGAACGCTAGAAGCTTCGGGAGGAGGCCAGAAGACCCTGGCGTGCCCTGGTGCCTCGTGAGGCCCACCAAGCTCCGTTTGACCTAATTCCAGCACTATAAATTCCAGACAAATCAGAAACACTTGAGGGAGTCCACGAAATACTTTTTACGCCGCCGCAAGCTTCTGTTCCAGAGAGATCCCATCTGTTGGGGAACGTTGCATGGGAAACAAAAATTTTCCTACGCACACATAAGATCTATCCATGGTGATGAGCATCTACGAGAGGGAGAGTGAATCTACATACCCTTGTAGATCGCTAAGCGGAAGCGTTAATAAACGCGGTTGATGTAGTCGAACGTCTTCGCGATCCAAATCGCCGAGCGTCCCGCGATCCAATCACGATCCTTCCGATCTAGTGCCGAACGGACGACACCTCCGCGTTCAACACACGTACGGCTTGATGACGCCTTCACCTCCTCGATCCAGCGAGCGATGGTGAAGTAGTGGTTGAGTTCCAGCAGCACGACGGCGTGGTGATGGTGGTGAGGAACAATCTCTACAGGGCTTCGCCAAGCACTACGGAGATTATGACGGAGGAACTAGAGGGCTAGGGTTGCCGGCACACGGCTTGGGAAATCCTGATGTATCCCGTGTGCTAGCCCTGCCCCTCTATTTATATGTTGAGCCTTGGGGTCTAAACTTGGAGTAAAAGCCTCCTCCGGGTCGGTTTTGCCCGCACAAGGTCGGTTTGGCCCGCAGGGAAAGAGTCCAACTCGGATCCCTGCCGAACCGTGCACAGCCGCGCACAAGCGGTAGTACCGCTTCACACAAGCGGTAGTACCGCTTGGGCGGTAGTACCGCTTCACACAAGCGGTAGTACCGCTCGGGCGGTAGTACCGCTTCACCAAGCGGTAGTACCGCTTACGCGGCAGCAAAACTACTTTTGCACTTTCCAATACCTTGTGGGCTTTATCCCTTTGGCTCATATAAAGTGTTGCTGCACCCGAACACTTCGGTAAACATCCGGAACCTCTTCCGGTGAACTTCGGAACTCTTCCGGAGATCAAAACACTATTATCACATATATCAATCTTTACCTCCGGACTATTCCGGAGATCCTCGTCATGTCCGGGATCTTATCCGAGACTCCGAACAACTTTCGGTCACCAACATAATAACTCAATTATACTAATCGTCACCAAACGTTAAGTGTGTAGACCCTGCGGGTTCGAGAACTATGTAGACATGACCAAGACACCTCTACGGCCAATAACCAATAGCGGGACCTGGATGCCCATATTGGCTCCTACATATTCTACGAAGATCTTTATCGGTCGAACCTCTATGTCAAGGATTCAGTTAATCCCGTATGCTGTTCCCTTTGTTCTTCGGTATGTTACTTGCCCGAGATTCGATCGTCGGTATCACTATACCTAGTTCAATCTCGTTACCGGCAAGTCTCTTTACTCGTTCCGTAATACAAGATCTCGTGGCTAACACTTTAGTCACATTGCTTGCAAGGCTCATTGTGATGTTGTATTACCGAGTGGGCCCTGAGATACCTCTCCGTCATACGGAGTAACAAATCCCAGTCTTGATCCATGCCAACCCAACAGACACCCTCGGAGATACCTGTAGAGCACCTTTATAGTCACCCAGTTACGTTGCGACGTTTGATACACACAAGGTATTCCTCCGGTGTCAGTGAGTTGCATGATCTCATGGTCAAAGGAACAGATACTTGACATGCAGAAAACAATAGCAATAAACTGACACGATCAAATGCTACGTTTACAGTTTGGGTCTTGTCCATCACATCATTCTCCTAATGATGTGATCCCGTTATCAAATGACATCTCATGTCAATGGCTAGGAAACCTTAACCATCTTTGATCAACGAGCTAGTCAACTAGAGGCTTACTAGGGACACAGTGTTGTCTATGTACCCACACATGTATTTGAGTTTCCAATCAATACAATTATAGCATGGATAATAAACGATTATCATGAACAAGGAAATATAATAATAACCAATTTATTATTGCCTCTAGGGCATATTTCCAACAGTCTCCCACTTGCACTAGAGTCAATAATCTAGTTCACATCACTATGTGATTTACATTGTAATGAATCGAACACCCATGCAGTTCTGGTGTTGTTCATGTTTAGCCCTTGGAAGAGGTTTAGTCATCGGATCTGCAACATTTAGATCCGTGTGTACTTTGCAAATATTTATGTCGTCCTCCTTGATGTAATCGCGGATGGAATTGAAACGTCGCTTTATGTGTCTGGTCCTCTTGTGAAATCTTGGTTCCTTGGCTAGAGCAATGGCACCAGTATTATCACAAAACAGAGTCATTGGGTTAAGTGCACTAGGCACTACTCCAAGATCTGTCATGAACTCCTTCATCCAGACACCTTCCTTCGCCGCCTCCGAGGCTGCGATGTACTCCGCTTCGCATGTAGAATCAGCTACCACGCTTTGCTTGGAACTGCACCAGCTAACCGCACCCCCATTAAGAATAAATACGTATCCGGTTTGCGACTTAGAGTCATCCGGATCAGTGTCAAAGCTTGCATCGACGTAACCCTTTACGACGAGCTCTTGATCACCTCCATAAACGAGAAACATGTCCTTAGTCCTTTTCAGGTACTTCAGGATATTCTTGACCGCCGTCCAGTGTTCCATTCCTGGATCACCTTGAAACCTTCCGACCATACTTATGGCAAGGCTGACATCGGGTCTTGTGCACAGCATTGCATACATGATAGAGCCTATGGCCGAAGCATAGGGGATGACACTCATCTTTTCTCTATCTTCTGCAGTCACTGGGCATTGAGTCTTACTCAACTTCACACCTTGCAATACAGGCAAGAACCCCTTCTTGGACTGATCCATTTTGAACTTCTTCAAAACTTTGTCAAGGTATGTGCTTTGTGAAAGTCCTATTAAGCGTCTCGATCTATCTCTATAGATCTTGATGCCTAATATGAAAGCAGCTTCTCCTAGGTCCTTCATTGAAAAACTCTTGTTCAAATATTCCTTTACGCTTTCCAGCATTTCTATATTGTTTCCAATCAGCAATATGTCATCCACATATAATATTAGAAACGCTATAGAGCTCCCACTCACTTTCTTGTAAATACAAGCTTCTCCGTAAACTTGTATAAACTCGAACGCTTTGATCACCTCATCAAAACGAAGATTCCAACTCCGAGATGCTTGCACCAGTCCATAAATGGATCGCTGGAGTTTGCAAACTTTGTCAGCATTCTCTGGATCGACAAAACCTTCTGGTTGCATCATATACAACTCTTCCTTAAGGAAACCGTTAAGGAACGCTGTTTTGACATCCATCTGCCAAATTTCATAATCGAAAAAGGCAGCTATTGCTAACATGATTCTGACGGACTTAAGCATCGCTACGGGTGAGAAGGTCTCATCGTAGTCAACTCCTTGAACTTGTGAAAAACCCTTTGCCACAAGTCGAGCTTTATAGACGGTGACATTACCGTCCGCGTCCGTCTTCCTCTTAAAGATCCATTTGTTCTGAATGGCCTTACGCCCTTCAGGTAATACTTCCAAAGTCCATACTTTGTTTTCATACATGGATCCCATCTCGGATTTCATGGCCTCTAACCACTTCTCGGAATCCGGGCTCATCATCGCTTCTCCATAGCTCGTAGGTTCATCGTTGTTTAACAACATGACCTCTAAGACAGGGTTGCCGTACCACTCAGGAGCAGTACGCGTCCTTGTCGACCTACGAGGTTCGATAGCAACTTGATCCAAAGCTTCATGATCATCATCATTAACTTCCTCTTCAGCTAATGTAGGCTCCACAGAAACAATTTTCTGCGCTGCGCTACTCTCAGGTTGAAGTAAAGGTTCAACAACCTCATCAAGTTCTATCTTCCTCCCACTCAATTCTTTCGAGAGAAACTCCTTCTCAAGAAATGTTCCGTTTTTAGCGACAAACACTTTGCCTTCGGATCTGAGGTAGAAGGTATACCCAACTGTCTCTTTTGGGTATCCTATGAAGACGCATTTCTCCGCTTTGGGTTCCAGCTTTTCAGGCTGAAGCTTTTTGACATAAGCATCACATCCCCAAACTTTAAGAAACGACAGCTTTGGCTTCTTGCCAAACCAAAGTTCATATGGCGTCGTCTCAACGGATTTCGATGGTGCCCTATTTAAAGTGAATGCAGCTGTCTCTAATGCATAACCCCAAAACGATAGTGGCAAATCGGCAAGAGACATCATAGATCGCACCATATCCAATAAAGTTCGATTACGACGTTCGGACACACCATTACGCTGTGGTGTTCCAGGCGGTGTTAATTGTGAAACAATTCCACACTGTCTTAAGTGACTGCCAAACTCATAACTCAGATATTCTCCTCCTCGATCAGATCGTAGGAATTTAATCTTCTTGTTACGATGATTCTCAACTTCACTCTGAAATTGTTTGAACTTTTCAAATGTTTCAGACTTGTGTTTCATTAAGTAAATATACCCATATCTACTTAAGTCATCAGTGAAGGTGAGAAAGTAACGATAACCACCGCGCGCCTCAATGCTCATCGGACCGCACACATCAGTATGTATGATTTCCAATAAGTCACTTGCCCGTTCCATTGTTCCAGAGAACAGAGTTTTAGTCATCTTGCCCATGAGGCATGGCTCACATGTGTCAAGTGATTCAAAATCAAGTGACTCCAAAAGTCCATCAGTATGGAGCTTCCTCATGCGTTTTACGCCAATATGACCTAAACGGCAGTGCCACAAGAAAGTGGTATTATCATTATCAATTCTACATCTTTTGGCATCAATGTTATGAACATGTGTATCATTACTATCGAGATTCAATAAGAATAAACCCCTCACATCGGGTGCATGACCATAAAAGATATTACTCATATAAATAGAACAACCATTATTCTCTGATTTAAATGAGTAACCGTCTCGCAATAAACAAGATCCAGATATAATGTTCATGCTTAACGCAGGCACCAAATAACACTTATTTAGGTTCATCACTAATCCCGACGGTAATCGAAGAGCGAGCGTGCCGACGGCGATCACATCAACCTTGGAACCATTTCCCACGCGCATCGTCACTTCGTCCTTTGCCAGCCTCCGTCTATTCCGCAGTTCCTGTTTTGAGTTGCAAATATGAGCAACCGCACCGGTATCAAATACCCAGGCACTACAACGAGAGTTGGTAAGGTACACATCAATAACATGTATATCATATATACCTTGTTTGTTGTTGGCCGCCTTCTTGTCAGCCAAATACTTGGGGCAATTCCGCTTCCAGTGTCCAGTTCCCTTGCAATGAAAACACACAGTTTCTGGTTTGGGTCCAGCCTTGGGTTTCTTCACGAGAGGAGCAACTGCTTTGCCACTCTGCTTGGAGTTACCCTTCTTACCCTTGCCATTTTTCTTGAAACTAGTGGTTTTATTGACCATCAACACTTGATGCTCCTTCTGAATTTCAGACTCAGCGGCTTTCAGCATCGCAAACAGCTCGGCGACTGACTTGTTCATCCCGTGCATGTTATAGTTCAACACGAAGCTCTTGTAGCTAGGTGGCAATGATTGAAGAACTCTGTCAGTGATAGCCTCTGGCGGAAGGGGCATCCCTAACTCAGCCAGACAGGTGGAGTACCCAGACATTCTGAGCACGTGATCACTGATAGACCCGTTCTCCTCCATCTTGCAAGCATAGAACTTATCGGAGATCTCATATCTCTCGATCCGGGGATTCTTCTGAAAGATAAACTTCAACTCCTGGAACATCTCATTTGCTCCATGACGTTCAAAACGTCTTTGAAGTCCCGGTTCTAAGCCATACAACATTGCACATTGAACTATTGAGTAATCATCAGAACGAGCCTGCCAGGCGTTCACAACGTCTAGAGACTCAACTGGAGCGGGTGGATCACCAAGCGGTGCATCAAGGACATAAGCCTTCTGGGAAGCCGTAAGGATAATCCTTAGATTACGGGCCCAGTCCACAAAGTTACTTCCATCATCTTTCAACTTAGCTTTCTCTAGGAACGCATTAAAATTCAGGGGTGCTACTGCGCGAGCCATGATCTACAACATAAATACTGCAAAGACAACTTAGACTATTGTTCTTAGATAATGAGTTTAGTTAATCATATTTAAAAAAACTCCCACTCAAATTGACATCCCTCCGATCATTCGAGTGTAACATGATCCAAATCCACCAACTCAAGTCCGATCATCACGTGAGTTGAGGTGGTTTCAATGGTGAACATCTTCATGTTGATCATATCTACTATATGACTCATGTTCGACCTTTCGGTCTCTTGTGTTCCGAGGCCATGTCTGTACATGCTAGGCTCGTCAAGTTTAACCCGAGTGTTCCGCACGTGTAACATGGCTTACACCCGTTGTATGCGAACGTAGAGTCTATCACACCCGATCATCACGGCGTGTCTCGAAACGACGAACTTTCGCAACGGTGCACACTTGGGGAGAACACAATTTATCTTGAAATTTAAGTGAGGGATCACCTTATAATGCTACCGTCGTCCTAAGCAAAATAAGATGCATAAAAGGATTAACATCACATGCAAATCATAAGTGACATGATATGGCCATGAACTTGTGCTTTTGATCTCCATCTCCAAAGCACCGGCATGATCTCCATCGTCACCAGCATGACACCATGATCTCCATCATCTTGATCTCCATCAACGTGTCGCCATAAGGTTGTCGCGCCGACTGTTGCTTCCACGACTATTGCTAACGTTTAGCGATAAAGTAAAGCATTACATAGCGCTTAATGATTGACACGCAGGTCATACAATAATTAAAGACAACTCTATGGCTCCTGCCAGTTGCCGTATTCATCGACATGCAAGTCGTGATATTCTATACAAAACATGATCATCTCATACATCACATATATCTCATCATGTAATTGGCCATATCACATCACAACATACCCTGCAAAAACAAGTTAGACGTCCTCTAATTGTTGTTGCAAATTTTACGTGGCTGCTACGGGTTTGCAAGAACCGTTCTTACCTACGCAAAACCACAACGTGGTGTAGTGATTGCTTTTTGATCTTCTAAAAGAACCCTCTTCATTGAACCGATTCAACTAAAGTGAGAGAGACAGACACCCGCCAGTCACCTTTATGCAACAAGTGCACGCAGCGGTGAAACCAGTCTCGCGTAAGCGTACGCGTAATGTCGGTCCGGGCCGCTTCATCTCACAATACCGCGGAATCAAGTATCAACTAGTAACGGCAAGCAATATGTATACATCCACGCCCACAACTCGTTTGTGTTCTACTCGAGATCTCATCTACGCATAGACCTAGCTCAGATGCCACTGTTGGGGAACGTTGCATGGGAAACAAAAATTTTCCTACGCACACATAAGATCTATCCATGGTGATGAGCATCTACGAGAGGGAGAGTGAATCTACATACCCTTGTAGATCGCTAAGCGGAAGCGTTAATAAACGCGGTTGATGTAGTCGAACGTCTTCGCGATCCAAATCGCCGAGCGTCCCGCGATCCAATCACGATCCTTCCGATCTAGTGCCGAACGGACGGCACCTCCGCGTTCAACACACGTACGGCTTGATGACGCCTTCACCTCCTCGATCCAGCGAGCGATGGTGAAGTAGTGGTTGAGTTCCAGCAGCACGACGGCGTGGTGATGGTGGTGAGGAACAATCTCTGCAGGGCTTCGCCAAGCACTACGGAGATTATGACGGAGGAACTAGAGGGCTAGGGTTGCCGGCACACGGCTTGGGAAATCCTGATGTATCCCGTGTGCTAGCCCTGCCCCTCTATTTATATGTTGAGCCTTGGGGTCTAAACTTGGAGTAAAAGCCTCCTCCGGGTCGGTTTTGCCCGCACAAGGTCGGTTTGGCCCGCAGGGAAAGAGTCCAACTCGGATCCCTGCCGAACCGTGCACAGCCGCGCACAAGCGGTAGTACCGCTTCACACAAGCGGTAGTACCGCTTGGGCGGTAGTACCGCTTCACACAAGCGGTAGTACCGCTCGGGCGGTAGTACCGCTTCACCAAGCGGTAGTACCGCTTACGCGGCAGCAAAACTACTTTTGCACTTTCCAATACCTTGTGGGCTTTATCCCTTTGGCTCATATAAAGTGTTGCTGCACCCGAACACTTCGGTAAACATCCGGAACCTCTTCCGGTGAACTTCGGAACTCTTCCGGAGATCAAAACACTATTATCACATATATCAATCTTTACCTCCGGACTATTCCGGAGATCCTCGTCATGTCCGGGATCTTATCCGAGACTCCGAACAACTTTCGGTCACCAACATAATAACTCAATTATACTAATCGTCACCAAACGTTAAGTGTGTAGACCCTGCGGGTTCGAGAACTATGTAGACATGACCAAGACACCTCTACGGCCAATAACCAATAGCGGGACCTGGATGCCCATATTGGCTCCTACATATTCTACGAAGATCTTTATCGGTCGAACCTCTATGTCAAGGATTCAGTTAATCCCGTATGCTGTTCCCTTTGTTCTTCGGTATGTTACTTGCCCGAGATTCGATCGTCGGTATCACTATACCTAGTTCAATCTCGTTACCGGCAAGTCTCTTTACTCGTTCCGTAATACAAGATCTCGTGGCTAACACTTTAGTCACATTGCTTGCAAGGCTCATTGTGATGTTGTATTACCGAGTGGGCCCTGAGATACCTCTCCGTCATACGGAGTAACAAATCCCAGTCTTGATCCATGCCAACCCAACAGACACCCTCGGAGATACCTGTAGAGCACCTTTATAGTCACCCAGTTACGTTGCGACGTTTGATACACACAAGGTATTCCTCCGGTGTCAGTGAGTTGCATGATCTCATGGTCAAAGGAACAGATACTTGACATGCAGAAAACAATAGCAATAAACTGACACGATCAAATGCTACGTTTACAGTTTGGGTCTTGTCCATCACATCATTCTCCTAATGATGTGATCCCGTTATCAAATGACATCTCATGTCAATGGCTAGGAAACCTTAACCATCTTTGATCAACGAGCTAGTCAACTAGAGGCTTACTAGGGACACAGTGTTGTCTATGTACCCACACATGTATTTGAGTTTCCAATCAATACAATTATAGCATGGATAATAAACGATTATCATGAACAAGGAAATATAATAATAACCAATTTATTATTGCCTCTAGGGCATATTTCCAACACCATCTGGGGTCCTTCTCTGGTAATCTGCCGGAGGGGGAATCGATCACGGAGGGGCTCTACTTCAAACTTGCTGCCTCTCCGATGATGCGTGAGTAGTTTACCACAGACCTTTGGGTCCATAGTTAGTAGCTAGATGGCTTCTTCTCTCTTTTCGATCTTCAATACAATGTTCTCCTTGATGTTCTTGGAGATCTATCGGATGTAATCTCTTTTTGCGGTGTGTTTGTTGGGATCCGATGAATTGTGAGTTTATGATCAGATTATCCATGAAATTATTTGAGTCTTTGCTGCACTCTTTTATGCGTGATTATTATAGCCTCGTATTTCTTATTCGATCTATTGATTTGGTTTGGCCAACTGAGTTGATTTATCTTGCCATGGGAAGAGGTGCTTTGTAGTGGGTTCGATCTTGCGGTGCTCAATCCCAGTGACAGAAAGGGACATGACACGTATGTATCGTTGCTACTAAGGATAACAAGATGGGATCTATTCATTGGGTTTATTAATTCGTGAGTTTATCTTGTCTACTTCATGTCATCGTTCTTAAGGCATTACTCCGTTCTTATGGACAAAATACACTAGATGCATGCTGGATAGCGGTCGATGTGTGGAGTAATAGTAGTAGATGCAGGCAGGAGTCGGTCTACTAACCTTGGACATGATGCCTATATACATGATCATTGCCTTGGATATCGTCATGATTATTTGCTTTTCTATCAATTGCCCAACAGTAATTTGTCTACCCACCGTATGCTATTTTCTCGAGAGAAGCCTCTAGTGAAAACTATGGCCCCCGGGTCTATCAAAATCATATTACTAAAACCCTAAAAATATTGCTGCCATCTCTTTTTATTTATTTTATTTTGTATTTTTTTAAATCTATCAATCTATCACATACAATTTAATCTTGCAATTTACCGCCGAGAGATTGACAACCTCTCGTTTGCGTTGGGTGCAAGGGTTTGTTGTTTGTGTGCAGGTACTGCAAACGAGGTGTTCTGTGATTCTCCTACTGGTTCGATAACCTTGGTTTCATAACTGAGGGAAATACTTATCTCTACTGTGCTGCATCATCCCTTCCTCTTCGGGGAAATACCAACGCAAGCTACAAGTACCAATGTATTCCAAGTATGGCCTCTAAGACTAGCTCAAGTGTTGCACGATGGTTCTGTTTTCCTGATCATGGGCATGACTATGCCGGCAACATTGAGGGCACAATGTTAGAAGAACATTTGTGTTGAATCGACCCGAATTGATGTTATGCTATGAGATACATTCGTCACAAGTTATTAGTTAATAACACAGAGAAAGTTAACGTTTGCATAATTCCTTAGACCATGAGAGTGTCGAGTTTCTTCATGCATGCTTCATGAACTTTGGGGTTTGTTAAACGTCATCCGTAAATGGGTGGCTATTACGGCGACTTACGGGTTCATGGAAAAGTGTGTCAAGGGACTTGATAGCTCAAGATTGGGATTTGCTCCTCCGACGATGGAGAGATATCTCTGGGCCCTCTCGGTGTTACGGTATCCACCATCGTCTGGCCAGACACATTGTGATTTGATCACAGGGATGCCGGAACACGGGAACGAGAAAAGAGAACAAAACCGGTAACGAGGTAACTGGCATAGTGGACAAGTTGTTGATTCACGGGAATGCCGATAAGTCTCACCTCGGGTGTTTGTAACATATCGCGAAGCAACAGGAATAGCACACGGCAACTAGAGATTCACTCGAATATTTATTCGTGTGGGTATAGGGGTCAATATGGGTGTCCACGGGTCCGATGTTGATCATTAAATGGAAAGTGTTCCGGCCATGTCTATGCTTCACCGAACCTATAGGGTCACACACTTAAGGGTCATCTATCTGCTGAATACTAGACAAGGAGTCTGAGAGAAAGTCACCGGAAAAGTTTCGGAGACAACGGAAAAGTTCCGGAGAGAGAACACCGGAATAGTTTCGGTAAAACTGAAAAGTTGTTTCAGGGTATACCATTAAGTCAAATTGGTTTCGGCACACGCCTGGAAATTCTTGGAGGGTGCCAGAATTGTTCTGGGAGCTTCTGGGATTTTTCGGAGAAAAAACCCGGAAATGTTCCGGAGCTGCCGGAACCACTTTGTTTGCTTTTCACAGATGAAAATCACTAATCCGGAATTGTTTCGGAACACATCCAAAATTATTTTAGTGGGTACTGGAAATGTTCTAAGACCTACAGAAATATTTTCAGATTTAACGGTCGCGGAAAAATGTTTCCGTGAATAGTGAAAGTGCTTTTTGGGTTACTTTATGGAAAGCCACCTTTTAGGGCTTTTCCCAAAAGGCTTGTAGAAGGACTTGGGGACTAAGGAACCCTTTTTTTGGGGGGGGGGGGGGGGGACCCACTAGGGGGTGGCTAGCCATGGTGAGGCTCCTACATGGGGCCCCACTTGCCCTCTTACCTTCCCCTTTATGCCCTTGTGGAGGACTCCATTCATGGGTATTTTGGGGTTTTGGAATGCCACCCCACCCCTTGGGATTTCCTATAAATAGAGGTGGAGAGGTGCTCTCCACACTCACTCCTTTCTCACATACAAGTGCCATGCATGATCTGGCTTCTCTCTCCCTCCCCGCGAAATAGTTTCGTAGAGCCGAAAGGCTGTCTGGGTTCCGGTGGGAACTAGTTCTGGACGGCGAAGCCCTGCCGGATAGATGACACCGTATGTGTGCAACCCCGTAGACAGGTCGTAGGTTCGATCTTTTTGCTCGAGGGGCTGTTCGAGAGTGCCTCCCAAAGGGCTGTCCGAGTGACCGTCCGAGTTTTGAGGGTCCTCCCGAAGGGCTGTCCGTGACACCGTCTGAGGGACTGTCCGACCGCCTCCCGGAGGGCTGTCCGACGAGCAGACAGGGGATAACATTCTCACGGTTGGGAGGCTGTAAATCCTAGCTGCGGGGATCTACACCGACGATCTACATCGACTCTACTTCCGCTGCGCTACGAGTCGGTAACGATCGGATCGAAACCTTGTATGCAGTCTTCATAGTGGTCCTGGGCTGGTGCGTAGGTCGGAATTTTTTTGTTTCTGCTGCGTTACCCAACAGTGGCATCATGAGCCGTGCTATGTGTAGATGCAGGATACGATCTAGAATACATAGAGATGTATGGGTGTTGCATAATATAATTTTGTAGTAAATGAGATCTATTGCTGAAAATTATTTATGCGGGTCGCAGATGAAATCTATTACCCGATGTTCTTGTTGCTTCCCTAAAATTTGCGTATTTCTGATCTTGATAACGGTATGGTGGAGTTTCAAAGTTCTGTCAATCTGCGATCCTGATTGATCAACGAAGTGCTAACAGTTCTTTGAATTCCATCATAGTTAAAAGAAAGATGAAATTTCGCAGACAAAAGGGCAATGCAGATATGATCTGCACGGGGGTCATGCGTATGACGAAGTTCAATATGGGGCTCGAGATTTTATTATCTCGTGTTTCATACACCCCGCAAAGTTAATCTAGCGACTTGAATAATCATGCTTGATGATAAACGTTGGTAGCTGCGGTTTGTTCGAAACCTTAGAAGCCACGTAAAATGAAATTGTGCATAAACCAATTAGAGGCATCTAACTTAGTTTTATAGGATGTGCATGTGATGTGGTATATCGGTTCTCATATTAATTTGATTATGTATGAGATGACTATATAATGTAAATTAACATGACCTGCGAATCATGATTTGGCATGATGGCTGGAGCCATATGATTGTCACTTTAATGACCTGCGTGTCAACCTTAAGTAATGCACTTATTTTATTAGCTATAGAGATAGCAATATTATCTGGTGCATCGACAACGTGGTGGCAAACTTCGCAAAGGTGAACACCGATGCGAATGCCGAAGACGAAGAAATTAAAGACTTCTCCGTCAGAAAGGGCTATACCATATCATGCTATTATGAATTGCCTGCGATGTTTATCACTTGTGATGCACCCTTTTGATTGTGCGGTAGTCGCTTTTATTAGGGTGATCTTTCACTTAAAATATCAAGTAGTAAGTGTTCTCCCAAGTGTAGCACCGTCACAGGATCTTTCCTTTCGGGGTGCGCCCTGTCTACATGGGTACGAACGATTGTACGGGTGTAAGGCGGGTGAGGTCAGACCTCGCAGCGAGATCATTTGGTTGTCTTGCCGTTTTGGCTTGATCGTCCTGAGCTCGGAACACGCCCATTGAAAGATGAACAAGAATCACAAAGAGATGTGATTGGCAAGTTGGCCTACCGATTAAAATTCTCATCATCAGTGATGTCCACATCAATGGCGTTGAATTGAAATGCGGGTCTTGTATCACTCACAATCAATTATGAGAGATATTGATTTGAGTGGGAGCGCACTGTAGAATTAACTTGTTTAATTCTCTGCACAATTAATTATGAACTTTGTCTGAGTGAAATTTGCATAATAGTTGTAGAATAATGGCTCGCGTTTCCACCTTCACTACTAAAATTGAATAGATGTTATATATCTAGTTAAAACTTTATGATTTGTAACGTAATATGAGGATTGTCCTCAAGAGTGCCGAGAAGGATTTTGTCCTATCGCATGCTTTTGTTATCCTCCCGCTAATGCTATGGATGATGTGACTCTCGTCCTTCGATCCAAAAGCTAGAATTCCGTTACGGTCAAGTGCAATATGTTTGCTTCCATGAGACCCGAACTTCAAAAGTTTGGGATAGCTATGTGATATTCATGGAACTAAAAATTAGTTTCAGATACAAACAAAGGCTAAAAGATATGAGATATCCAAAGAAAAGTTTGTTTGCAAACTATTAGTAAAAGTGTTTACTATGCATTTGACTAATACGAGAGGGATCCAGAAGAACGCCTATCATATAATGAAGGTGAATAAAACAACAACTTTAAGAGAAAAGAAATGTCCAAAGGGTGTTAGTGTGACTTACACACCTAGGAAGTTCGGGGCTAACGCCACTCTTAAGTTGAGTGCTTCTTCTGAGAGTAGGAGAAATACTGAAAGTTAAACTGTTAGAAGTATAAAGGCAAAAAGAGAGAAGACTGGAATGTCCAGCTCATGTATGAAAGTCATACAAGCTATTGATGTATAGAAGGCTGGTCAAAGAAATAGTTCTTGGGAATTGTGATTAAATTGTTAGTCACTAATTCTTGGGTATTGTGAGTTGATCACAAAAATACCCGCTCGATTGCATTCTGCTGCGACTCGATGCAAGAACTACTACGGCCTAAAAGACTTGCCGGAGTGAGGTTTAGATATGCGCTGGGAACATAGTAAAAGTTGCTATACTTGGTACATTACCTATGTATTTATTTTCATAATTCATTTTAGAGTTTTTATACACTCTAGCCCATTGCATAAAGTATCTTGTAAGAAGGTTGTTCATAAGAGAACTTTTGATGTTCGGTGTTATGAATAACATAAGGGCCATGCTTCCATCATGGATGGGATGTGTGTTATGAATATTGATAATAATATATTACCTCTGTATTTACTTTCATAATTCATTTTAGAGTTTTACACACTCTAGCAAATTGCATAATCACTACAGGAATCAGGCACTTTGCCGTCTGCCATGGCAGACGGCAAAGGCATGTCTGGCGGACGGCAAAGCACTTTGCCGTCAGCCAGCAGACGGCCCCACGTCCGGCTGAATGAACTACAGCAAAGGGTTGCTTTGCCGTCTGTTTAAATAAAGCGGACGGCAAAGAAGTTTGCAGTCAGCCATACTAAGGAAGCAGACGGCAACGGGCTTGGACGGCAGAGGGATAGGGTTAGGCCCGTTAGGTGGCTAACGGCATACTTTGCCGTCTGCCAGCGGACGGCAAAGGAGCAAAGTTCTTTGCCGTCTGCCAGCTGACATCAGCTGACGTCAGGCGTCAGCTGGGGCTAATGCATAACCTTTGCCGTCTATTGGCAGACGGCAAAGTGGCCAAATAGGCCAGCCCAGGTGCCCCCAGGTTGCACAGGTAGCTGCCACGTGGTAGCTTTGCCGTCCGCTCGTCGACGGCAAAGCTCTTTGCCGTCTGCTGGCAGACGGCAAAGTGCCTGTATTGCCCCTGTTAATTCTGTTTTTTCTTAAATTCAATCAATTTCACAGATATATATATATATATATATATATATATATATATATTCATTTGAAAATACTTTCAACAAGCATACATATCCCTGCCATATGGATATGATCATCCAACACATATATATACCAAATCAAAAGTCCATATCCAACATATATATAGCCAATATAGCCAACAATTAAGCAAAAAGTCCATATACAATGGTTTCATCCATACATACATATATAGGTAGCAAGTTTCACATTGTTCATCCTACAAAATCAAAACAAAAAGGAAGGACAAGGAGAAGAGTAGACTCCATCAACGCAAGCTTTCGTGATCTGAAGCAAATCTGCAAAATGGGAAAGAAGAAAGTTAGAAGAAGAAGACAAGAAGAAGAAGAAGAAGAAGAAGAAAAAGAAGAAGAAGAAGAAGAAGAATTTTTCTTCTCTTTCTTTTTCTCCTCTTTTTTTCTTCTTCTTATTGCTTACTTGTGTCATTTTAGAGCTAACCTAGGTAAATAGGTCATTTTGGAGCTAAGTAAGGTTATTATGTCATTTTCGAGGAAAATAAGCTAAGTATATGACATTTTGGAGGTAACCAAGGTTATTATGCCATTTTTGACCTAAGTATGCTAAGTATGTCATAAATGAACTAAATAAGCTAAGTATAGGTCATTATTGAGCTAACTTAGGTAATTATGCCATTTTTGAGCTAACTAAGCATATTAAGTCATTTTGGAGGAAAAAATGCTAAGTCTAGGTCATTTTAGAGCTAACCTAGGTAAATAGGTCATTTTGGAGCTAAACCAAGGTTATTATGCCATTTTTTACCTAAGTAAGCTAATTATGTCATAAATGAACTAGCTAAGCTAAGTATAGGTCATTATTGAGCTATCTTAGGTAGTTATGCCATTTTTTAGCTAACTAAGCATATTAAGTCATTTTGGAGGAAAAAAAATGCTAAGTATAGGTCATTTTAGAGCTATCCTAGGTAAAATAGGTCATTTTGGAGCTAAGTAAGGTTATTATGTCATTTTCGAGGAAAATAAGCTAAGTATATGACATTTTGGAGCTAAACCAAGGTTATTATGCCATTTTTTACCTAAGTAAGCTAATTATGTCATAAATGAACTAGCTAAGCTAAGTATAGGTCATTTGAGAGCTAACCTAGGTAAAATAGGTCATTTTGGAGCTAAATAAGGTTATTATGTCATTTTTGAGGAAAATAAGCTAAGTATATGACATTTTGGAGCTAAACCAAGGTTATTATGCCATTTTTGACCTAAGTAAGCTA
This sequence comes from Elymus sibiricus, assembly GCA_039707655.1. Classification (NCBI taxonomy): domain Eukaryota; kingdom Viridiplantae; phylum Streptophyta; class Magnoliopsida; order Poales; family Poaceae; genus Elymus; species Elymus sibiricus. The sequence continues at coordinate 61,071,168 of CM077674.1, read as the reverse complement.
ATTATGTCATAAATGAACTAGCTAAGCTAAGTATAGGTCATTTTTGAGCTAGCCTAGGTAGTTATGCCATTTTTGAGCTAACTAAGCATATTAAGTCATTTTGGAGGAAAAAATGCTAAGTGTAGGTCATTTTAGAGCTATCCTAGGTAAAATAGGTCATTTTGGAGCTAAGTAAGGTTATTATGTCATTTTCGAGGAAAATAAGCTAAGTATATGACATTTTGGAGCTAAACCAAGGTTATTATGCCATTTTTGACCTAAGTAAGCTAATTATGTCATAAATGAACTAATTAAGCTAAGTATAGGTCATTATTGAGCTAGCCTAGGTAAAATAGGTCATTTTGGAGCTAAATAGGTCATTTCTTAAGCTAAGTATGCATTTGTTAAGCAAAACACTAGGGAAAACGTACCGTCATCACGGAGGTGAAGGACCGGTCGCGCCAGTGGCAGACGTAGAAGGATCGGTCGATGCTTGTCGGGAGTTACGCTGCACCAAAGACCATTTGCAATGTCTGGTTAGCATGATGCAACTCAAATGTGAAGACTAGTAACTAATGACCATTCAAATGAAACTCACCGTGCCCGCCGGAGCAATGACTGGCATCGGCGGAGGGGTCTGACCGTTGCTCTGGCACATGGTCTGCACATTTGGTTTTCACGAGTCAGTCATATTAGTTAGTAATGAAACGAACATTACGTGCATGATTTGGCTAATATGCAGAAGAAGCTTACCACGAAGAGCTCGTATAAGGCCCGGTGAGATGCGTCGTTCCGGTTCCTCTCCTCCTCCAACAGCGTAGCAGTCCTCTCGTCCAACTCCCTCTCCCTCTCCGCCGCCTGCCTCTTTGCCTCCGCTAGAAGCTCCTGGGTCTTCGCTCTCTCTTTCTCAAGAGCAGCCTGCAAGACCACTCCTCGTTAGCATTGTAATCATCGACGGTCGCACACACAATGTAATGGAGGAAAGGTATCTGAGCCCGTATAACTAACCTCGATTTGGAGCTCCATTGGCCGTGGATGAGGCCTTATTTCAGGATCGGAGCTCGTCTGGCGCTTCTTGATCTCCGAGAGAGTGCTAGGACAACGTATCAGTCCATCCCCAATGGCTATCGAGCCATGGGGCCTGCCGCCACCAGATATCATCACCAGCTCTGGATCAAGAGGTTGCCGGCTCGGGTTAAAGTCCTCCCCTTTCCTCGCCTTCCCCTCGTCTTTGTACCTCACGGGCTTGTTGTGGGAGGAGATGTTGGTGAAGCTCTCTGGATGATCAAGGTCAGACTCAGAGAATGCCTTGGCCTTCTTGTACTTTGCAGTATGGGCCATGCCATAGAGGTCGAACACCTCTGGCACCTCCGTCTTGTTGTAGCGCGCCTAAAAGAGAGGAACAAAGTATTAATTAAGGGCTCAAGCTAGCATGAAGAATGAAATTGCATGAATCATGAAGCAAACCACATACCCAGTTATTCCCGAACTCATATAGGTTGGTGCTCCCTTGATGGTGTGGCACACCAACCATTTTGGCACGCCGCTCCTTGGCATTGTTGTGGATGGCTAGCCATTGGGGAGAGCACCACTCATCCACCAACGCCTCCCAACAGTCCATCCTATCCGCACACCATCTCGGGGGCACCTAAGTTAGTCAAGAGAAATTTCAGCACTATGACTACGAATCAAATCAAGGAAACTAAGTACAAGGCCTTAAGAATAGGTATTTACCTTCATGTACTTCTCCTTACTCAGAAACTTGCCGTGGCATTTCATATTGGACCTCTTAATACCAGCCGAGGCGTAGTAGTCTCGAACAGCCTGAACCCGAGCCTCGTGCCGTAAGTTCTGAAGTAGGCGCCTGCACTCGGCTTCGATAACCATAGCCGCGGCCTCCTCCTCTCCCTCAAGACACCTGTAGAAGGTCTGCAATCAAACAAGACAACACTTATTAGTACAATAACTTGGTACTGTTTATTTTTAATTCTGTAAAGGAGAAATTACCCAAAATGTCTGGATCACCATCTCGGCCCTCGTGCGGCACAAGACACCGTCGATCCTCTCCTGCGGCGGGGCCGGGGCAGCCAAGTACAGATCGCAGCTCAGTCCGAGCTATCGAACCTTACCCTCACCGGGCAACGTGACCCACCCCGGGAAGTTCTGCCGGCAAAGCACACCAAGGACGAAGTTGGGCTTGCGGATACCAGGGCCGTGTATCCAACCCCAGCAGTATGACAAGGCCAACGCATTAGATTTTGAAGAAACGTGAAGGAAAAAGGTTAAAAAAGAGTAAATGCACTTACTTCTCCCCATTAGGCGCAATCAACCACCTCTGCTCGCGGGTCGCCAGCACGGGCGGGAGCTTTGTACCACCACGCTGGTAGACGTTGCCCCCCTCAACTAGCTCGCCCTCGCTATAGCTATCATCCGAAAAGCGATCCTCGCCACCATCAGCATGGCCACTCGCCTCTGGCGGCCAGTCCCCCCATTGGGTTGACTGCGACGTAGCGTGATCCATGCTCTGCTCCGGAGTCTCGTGGGACGAAGCCTCTGGGACTGGAGTCTCGTGGGGCGAAGGCTCGGCGGCCCGAGGCTCGTGGACCGGAGTCTCGTGGGGCGAAGGCTCGTCGGCCCGAGGCTCGTGGACCGGAGTCCAAGATGGGTCCACCTCAGACGGAGCAGTCCTGTGGTCGGGTGAATCAGCTGGGGTGGCGGTGAGGAAGGCGTAGCAGCCTCCCTACCTCTCCCTCCGCCACGGCCACCTCTAGTACCCCTCTTCTTCCCCCAACCTCTCCCGGCCGAAGAAGAAGCGCCCGCCGGTGGTGTCTGCATACTGAGATCCAGCACTCTCCGGAGGTGCTGAGGTGGAATAGAAGCACCCCTCCCACCACGCGCCGAGGAAGGAGCCTCGGAGCGCTCTGGACCCGCGCCCACCATCTGTCAACACCTGCAATGACAAAGAGTAAACGAAATTAGTGCAACATAAAAAAATTGAATACCTGACATGAATAATAATATGTATATAATTTAAGTGTATCATCATCATGAACATAATAAAAAATGGAATACCTAACATGAACTAATTAATAATATATACGTACATAATAATAATTGAATACGTGACATGAACTAATATTAATCTTCATCGTCTATATATGCTCCGGGGTCAATAAATACATCATCATCATCACTATCAGTAATGACGTGCTCATCATCATCATCAATAAATGCATCAACATGTGGAAGGCCTCCTTCACGTAATCGGTCAAGCATTGACATGTCATCCGTAGTAGTAACCTCTTCTTGTTCCGGCTCTTCTTGTTCCGGCTCAGGGGTGAAGTCGGATTCACTGTCGCTGTCTACTTCAATGTTCTGGGGTGAAGTAGAGCGGTTCTTGAAACGTTTTTTGGAAAGACGTGTTTCTTTGAAGAATTCTCCTTCATATGTGTCTGGGTTAATGTGAGGTTCATAATCCTCATCATTGGGGGGAGGTGGTCTAACACGTGGCGGCACTTCATAAATGACATCCCAACCATTCAGATTTGGATCAGTTTGGCAGGCCTACGGTAGATAGAAAACTTGGGTCGCCTGTTGAGCCGTAATATAGACATCGGGAACATCTAAATGGGTGCTTTGTTTGATTTCGACTAGCCCTAAATGTTCATGAGTCCTTCTAGTCTCCTTCGGCTAGAACCAATAACATTTGAAGACTACGACGTTCGGTGGGTTTTCACCATAGAATAGAAGTTCATAAATTGCTTCAACTCTTCCATAATACTTGGTATCTCCTTCGCCGATAGCAGAGACACAACAATTTGTAGACTTTCGGTCGGCCATAGATAGCTCTTTGCCAAAGGTACGAAAGCGAGACCCGTTGATGTCGTATTTGTCAAACGAACGGACCTTATAGTCAAAACCATTAGCGACTTGTCTCAATTCGGCGTCCATTGACTCTGAATTAGCCTACAAGTTTAATACGGAAGGATTGTTGCATTAGCCGCAAATTAGACAAAGAAATGAAATGGTCTAATGGAAATTACCGTTTGTTTGAACCAAGAGATGAAACTGGGATATCCGCCTCCATGCTTTGCCAGAAGCTCATACTCTTCGAAGGAATCCTTTTGGATCACCGCTCCATCCGAGAATCTGGCGACGTATCGACTGTATCAAATATCCGGGAATAAGAGAAGTTCAAAGGAATTAGAAGTTGCGAAACAATGTACCGAGAACTTACTCGATGTACGGCCGCACTTCTGTTAGGTTGTTGAAGATATACAACGAAATGGTCCGCCATTCTTCGACATCCAACCCTACTGGTTTCGAAGCACCGGCTGGTGCGAGCTTCCCTTTGAATAGGCTGAGGTTGGATCCACCCTTTTTAGGGTCGCCAGCATTGTACCGAGGCTTCGGATTATGCAAATGACGATTTTTGAGTTCGTAGTGTGCTGTCACGAAGTTTGCTGCCTCCTCAGTAATGAATGCCTCGGCCATCGATGCTTCAATTCTACGTTTATTTTTACATTTTGCTCGAAGCGTCTTCTGCATCCTCTCAGTTGCGTAGCACCAACGATTCTGCACGGGCCCCCCCAATCGTGCCTCGATCGGGAGATGCAAAATCAAATGCTGCATTGGATTAAAGAAGCCCGGTGGGAAGATCTTCTCTAACTTGCAGATCAACTCCGGCGCCAACTCTTCCATTTCATCTAGCAAGCCAGGCGATAGTTCTTTCGCACAAAGAACACGGAAGAAATAGCTCAGCTCTGCCAGTACTAGCCATTCATCCTCAGCGATAAAGCCACGCAACATCACCGACATTACCTGCTCAAGCCATATGTGCCAATCATGACTCTTGAGACCAAATATTTTCAATTTTTCAAGACTCGCTCCCCTCTTTAGATTCGCTGCATACCCATCGGGGAACATCAACTCCTTTTTCACCCACAGGATAATTTCCCTCATATCTGGCCTTCCAAGATTGAACCATGCCTTTGGCTTCGTCCAGTTCTGCTTTCCTTTCGGTTGTCGCATGTTTTGTAACGGTGTATCACATAGAGCCTCCTGATCGACTCTAGCCTTAGGATTATCCTTTGACTTCCCCTATATGCCAAACAATGTACCAAAGAGGGCCTCGGCAACATTTTTTTCAGTGTGCATCACGTCGATGTTGTGTGGGCAAAGGAGGTCTGTGAAGTAAGGCAGATCCCACAAGCATGTCTTGTGAGTCCAGGCGTGTTCCGAATTATACCCCTTGAAATACCCTGGATGCTCTGGATCCGGCTCGAGAGCGTTTAACTGATCCAGGGTCTGTTGGCCTATCAACGCAGGTGGTGCAGAGTTTTTGACAACTCTACCTTTGATGAAGTTCTTCTTGTCTTTTCTGAACTTATGGCGAGGATCCAGGAACTGTCTATGCAAGTCGAAGCAAGAATACTTGCGACCCGCATCCAGCCAACGAAACTCAAGAGCTGCCTTGCATGTGGGGCACGGGAACCTTCCATGCACACACCAGCCAACGAATAGTGCATACGCCGGCAAGTCATGCATCGAGTACATGTACCACACATGCATTAGGAAGTTTTTTTTGTAGCGGCGTCGTATGTCTTGATCCCATTATCCCAAGCTTCATGCAATTCATCCTTAAGCGGCTGCATGTACACATTCATACTCTTCCCCGGATAGTTGGGCCCTGGAATTATCAACGTCAGGAAAATGTTCTTTCTTTGCATAATCTGTCCGGGGGGAGATTGAGTGGAATGACAAATACAGGCCAACAACTGTATTGGGCTGCCATCATACCAAACACACTGAACCCATCCGTGCTGATGGAGACTCGAGGATGCCTTGGATCTGTCACTTTATCATGATGTATTGCATCGAAGTGCTTCCACGCAAAAGCGTCCGATGTGTGTACCAACATCTGATTCCCATCTGCATCTAGTTCGGTTCTTTTGCCCAATTTGTGCCATGTCATCTGTCTGGCCGTCTCTTCGACCATGAAAAGACGTTGAAGTCTTGGTATGATTGGCATATACCGAAGAACATTAACTGGGATTTTTGTCTGACTCTTCTCACCCATACCGTTGTCTACCACAACATACCTGGAAGACTTGCAAATGGGACAATAGTTCAAGTCCGCATACTCAAGCCTAAATAAGGCACATCCATTCTCACATGCATCTATCTTCTCATAGGGCATCTTAAGTACACGGAGGATTTTGTCCGACTGGTACAGGTTTGCAGGCATTACATGGCATTTGGGTAGAAAGCGTCCAAATAGTGTCATCATCGCGTCGTAGCATTCTATGCCCAAGTTGAATTGAGCCTTCAGAGCCATTACTTGTGCGATGGCATCCAGCTGACAAAGCTCAGTGTGCTCGTGGAGAGGACGTTTTGAAGACTCCAACATATCATTGAAGGCCTTTGCAGATTCCTCCATCTCATCGTCCGAATCCCGAGCATCATCAAAGTCTTCCACCATGTCTTCGATCCCGGTACCATGCTCGTCGGTGCGACGACGGCCCACCTCAGCTCTGGCACGTTGGGCAGACTCACCATGAAATGTCCAGACCGTATAAGCAGGCGTAAAACCCCACTTCTGCAGGTGTTTACTCATTTCAAGCTCTGTCCTCTTATGATAGTTGTCGCACAGGACACAGGGGCACCAGGTTTTTCTCTGGCCATTTGCAAATGCGGCTCTCACAAACCCCTTGGTTTTTGTTAACCATTCATCGGTCCTGTCTTTCTGACTAGTGTGACCAGTGTACATCCACGCACGATCACTCATCTCGCCTAGCTACTGGACACACAAGAAATATATACATAATTCAGCAAACCATATTCATCAGTTAATGGAGTTTGTCAGTTTTATTACGTCCATGCAACCTAGACGCTAATAGGTAAAGATAGGTCCTAATCCCACCCAAGTATGTGTAGATTGGGTTCGTTTTCCCATGCTCTGCACCGGATCCGATGCAAAATTTCGGCAACACCTCCCCGCTGTTCTCCTGATACACATCTCGGCAATAAGCAGAGAGGATTTGTACCCGGAGAACAACAGGGAGGCACTGACGAAATTCTGCATCGGATCCGGAGCAGAGCATATGGGAAAACGAACCCAATCTACACATACTCGGGCTGTCCATGGATAACATTGGACAATTCGAAAGAATCACGGTTATAAATATGCAAATGCATGCATATTTATTGATGTAACCCTTTCGAACGGGAGACGCATAGTGGTCATGCATACTGATGATTGAAGACACCTATAGCTAGCAAGTTTCATCGGCACGAAGACCGGCACAGAGCAAATGAAGGGGGGAGGAGGAGATGTCATTTGTGCTCACCCACGAACTCAGGGGCGGAGCTCGTCGAACGCACGGGGAGGTCGTCGAACACCAGACCCTCGCAGCGACGAAACAACTGCACATTTAAATCCACCCAATCAACACAAATATATACGATGTTTTTCATAACAAAACCAGAAAATATATGACCTAACTCATAATTCACAAATATATGACGGGGTGTCGGGTCGGGGTGTCGGGGTGTCGGGTCGGGGTGTCGGGGTGTCGTGGTGTCGGAGTGTCGGGTCGGGGTGTCGGGGTGTCGGGGTGTCGTGTCTTGGTGTGGGGGTGTCGGGGTGTCAGGGTGTCATGTCGGGGTGTCGAGGTGTCGTGTCGGGCTGTCGGGGTGTCGGGGTGTCGGGGTGTCGTGTCGGGGTGTCGTGGTGTCGGGGTGTCGTGTCGGGGTGTCGTGCTGTCGGGTCGGGGTGTCGTGGTGTCGGGGTCTTTTTTTTCCCTTTTTCCTTTTCTTCTTCTTCCTTTTCTTCCTTTTCTTCTTCTTCTTCTTCTTCTTCTTCTTCTTCTCTTCTTCTTCTTCTTCCTTTCCTTTTTCCTCTTCTTCCACTACTGGAATCAGCTTCTTTGCCGTCTGCCATAGCAGACGACAAAGGCATGTCTGGCGGACGGCAAAGTCTTTGCCGTCCGCCAGCAGACGGCGAACACTCCGGCCGAACGGGTGCCGGTAAAGGCCACTTTGCCGTCTGCTGGCAGACGGCAAAGAAACAAAGCTCTTTGCCGTCTGCCAGCAGACGGCAAAGACCTTTGCTTCTTTGCCGTCTGCTGACAGACGGCAAAGAGCTTCAGCTGCCGTCAGCTGACGTCAGGCGTCAGCTGGGCCAACGCAGGCTCTTTGCCGTCTGCTAGCAGACGGCAAACCTCTTTGCCGTCTGCTAGCAGACGGCAAAGTACTCAATAGGATTTTAAAAAAAATACATACTGTACTGCATACAGTACAGTACTGTACGCAGTACAGTTCACATCTCCATGCAGCAAATGAATGACACCACAAAGAAGAACATACATGTAATTAAACTAATCACTTCAGAGCAGAACATATATGTAATTAAACAAATCTCCTGTAACACACTCTTTATTACTGCCCATAATTTCTGAAACCATCCAGTCTAGTATATACAACTAACTTTTGTTTCACAAATATATTAGACAATGACACATTCTTTCACAAAAGAAATGTGAAAAAATTCCAACAGGACATAACTGAAAAAAATCAACAAAATTGCATGTTCCATATGAACTTCTCAAGCTCAACAGCTGGGGCAATGGCCTTGCCTTCCTACTCTTCACCAGCTATAAATCCCTTTGCTTGTACATGGATAAGAAAGAAGGTAAATTTAAAGTCAGGAAGTAATATTTCAGATAACTAAAAATAAGAACCGTTCGACAGCTAACTGTGTATCTATAATACTGCATATGGATATACTATCCCAGTCCTACAAAGCTCACTCCTATGACCCAAATGGCTGTAAAACAATACAATTTTGCATAGTAGCTATGAAAGAGAAAAAACATGTTGCACATGCGTTTCAAAAGATAGAGCACAAATTATTAGCTTGAATGTTGTATTGTATACAGGGCTCAACTTGTTCTAGGTAATTACTATGTCTCCAAGCATAAAAATACTGCACCCAGCTACAACTATCTGTAATATAATATGCTATAGTCTGGAGGAGAAGACATTTTGTTTTACGGTAAGGGCCTATTACAGTAAGAGGGGGATTTGGAACTGTCAAAGATTGCCTTATCTTCAATTAGCATCCCAAGTTTTATGCAGAGGTTACATCTGGACTCAAAGTAGAAGATAATTTATAAGAACAACCACACTTCATTATGTGAAACATACCCTATATTTATAATCACCAAATGGTCCATCTGCAAGAGGTACATAGTTGTTACCTAGTGCATGAATATATGCAGACACCTGCATTTTTGAGAGAAAAAACGCGAGAGGTGGTGTTTCGTGATATTACTAAGATCATGCAAGCTCTGCTGCATGATTATGGAGGCAAACTTGTCGAAATCCTCGTTCGCCATGCCATCCTTCTCATCTAAGTCACACACACACACACACACACACACACACAATAAATCAGAATCACACCACGAATCCAGAGATGGAACCCAAGTATTACTTTCAGATTTTAAGTTAAAATACCAGCAGGTTAACCCCAGACATGGACATAAAAACAGTGTTGTGAATAAAGCAAATGAGACGCTTGCAGCCTTGAAAGATAACAACTGTTAGCAAGGAAACTCACGAACAGTTACTGATGACATGTAATCAATTAATTAAAACTAAGAAAAAATAGACATCGCATATGAACCAGAAAGGGGAATAAATGAGGGAATAAACTGGAACTTGCACACATTTTTTTTATTATTCGTTCTCGTTTTCTGATTCGTTGTGCCACTGATTTGGTCCGGGATTTATTTGCTTAGCAAGGCTAATAACAATGAAACAAACAGGAAGCATACCAACAGGAACACTACACAAATATTGTATGTACACATACTACCAAAACTACTCGCCATATTTAGCCCCTGAAAACAAACGAGGCAGTGATAAATGTTAACTTCACTAATAATATAGTAATCTCATGTTTACAGTCCTTAATTAACTCACCATCTCTCCTGTAGTGATGAGAATTAACAGAACCGACCCTTGTTTAAAAGTTTAGCCAATAATAACTATAGCCTAAACTTTTAACCAAATGTGCATATTGATTCTTTTATAGGAAAAGCATATTAGCGGCCATTGTTAAAGAAGCAGTTTGTAAGCAGATGGCAACCAGGTTCTTTGCCATCTGTCAGTTCTTTGCCGTCTGTTTTTTGTAAGCAGACGGCAAAGACCTTCTTTGCCATCAGCTGGCAGATGGCAAAGAGCTGGCAGATGGCAAAACGCCAGATTCCAGTAGTGTTCTTCTCCTCCTCTCCTCTTTCTTCTTCTTCTTCTTCTTCTTCTTCTTCTTCTTCTTCTTCTTCTTTCTTCTCCTCCTCCTCTTCTTCTTCTTCTTCTTCTTCTTCTTCCTTTCCTTTTTCCTCTTCTTCTTCTCCTCCTCTCCTCTTTTTTTCTTCTTCTTCTTCTTCTTCTTCTTCTTCTTTTTTCTTCTCCTCCTCCTCCTCCTCTTCTTCTTCTTCTTCTTCTTCTTCTTCTTCTTCTTCTTCTTATTTTTTCTTCTTTTCCTTTTTTTCTACTTACCTAAACATCTAAACATCTATTTACCTAAACATCTAATTTTCTTACTGCAAAAATAGAAAAAAAACTAAAAAAAGCAAAAAAATAGAGGGGCAGGAGGGGGGAGCTCACCAAAGGGGGGGCAGGGGGTCTGGGCGGCGGCCGGGCAGCGGGGGCGGCGGGGGCGGCGGGGGCGGCCGGGGCTTCGGGGGTGGCCGGCCGGCCGGGGCGGCCGGGCCAGGCTTCGGGGGCGGCGGGGCGGCGACGGGGCGGCAGGGAGGGGCGGCGACGGGGCGGGGTGGCAGGGAAGGGCGGCGACGGGGCGGGGTGGCAGGGAGGGGGCGGCGGGACGGCGACGGGGCGGCAGGGAGGGGCGGCGACGGGGCGGGGTGGCAGGGAGGGGCGGCGACGGGGCGGGGTGGCAGGGAGGGGGCGGCGACGGGGCGGGGTGGCAGGGAGGGGGCGGCGACGGGGCGGGGTGGCAGGGAGGGCGCGGCGACGGGGCGGGGTGGCAGGGAGGGGGCGGCGACGGGGCGTCTGCGGCGGATGAGAGAGAGAGAGGCGCGCGGGAGTGGGGGTTTCGGGCGGGGTGCACAGCCGTTAAGGTAGCCCCCCTCTTTGCCGTTAGCTAGCCACCGCCGTGACCCTGTGGGCCCCACCCTCACCTCTTTGCCGTCTTCCTAGACCTTCTTTGCCGTCTGCTAGTAGACGGCAAAGAGGTGGCAGACAGCAAAGAAGGTGCCCTAGTCAACGCCGTGCCACGGGGGGCCCACCAGGCTCTTTGCCGTCTGCCATAGGCCTCTTTGCCGTCAGCTGACAGACGGCAAAGAGACAGCTGACGGCAAAGACCCTCTTTGCCATCAACTGGTTTTTGCCGTCTGCTTTGCCAAAGAAGACGGCAAAGAGCCTCTTTGCCGTCAGCTGGCAGACAGCAAAGAGGGGACAGATGGCAAAATGCCAGATTCCAGTAGTGAATGTTTGTTGCAAAAGGGTTGTTCATAAAAGAACAATTGTTGTTCAGTGTTATGAATAACATAAGGGCCATACTTCCATCATGAATGGGATGTATGTTATGAATATTGATGGTAATATGATACATCCATAAACACTGACGCTAAATGTCGCAAGACTAAGAGAATACCACACATGTGTGGCACTGCATTTGGTCACATTGGAGAAACCCGCATGGAGAAATTCCATAATGATGGATTTTGAAGTCGTTTGATTATGAATCATCTGACACTTGCAACTTCCCTCCGAAAAGTGAAGTGACTGAAATATCGTTTATAGGCCATAAGGAATGAGCAACGAACTTATTGGTGATCATACATTTTGATGTATGTAGTCCGATAAATGTTGTTGCTGGCAGTGGATTTATCTATCTTCAGAAATGACTCAAGTAGATATATGGATATTTACTTGATGAGACGTAAGTTTGGATCTTTTGAAATCATTCATAAGGTTTTCAAAAATGAAGTAGAAATTATTGTAACAAGAAAATTATGTTTCTGCAAAATAAATTGCCGAAAGGAATATTTGAGTTACAAGTTTAGCGAATGTCTGATGAGTTGTGAAAAGAGTTTCATAACTTACACCTCACGGAGCACCACTGTTAGTGCCTGAGTGGAATATCCGTGAAGATGTAATCAAACCATTTATGACATGGTAAGATCAAAGATGACATAAATCAATTTGCCATTATCCCTTTTAAAAGTAATGCTTTAGAGACTGCGGCTTTTACACTGAAAAGAGCACCATCAGATCTGTTGAAATGACTCCATGGTATGGTACACTCAACCATGTTATGTCTTTTCTTAGCATTTGGAATATGGGGCTTGTGTAAAATATTTACAAACCTATTCCAAATCAGACAAGTGCTACTTTGTAGGTTATCCCAAGTTATTGGGTATTCCCCCACCACTGTACCGAGGCAAAAGGTTTTGCCACAAAGAACGGTATGCTTTTGAAGAAAATGGTTTTTGCAAAAAGGTGAGTGGGAGGACAGTGCGACTCGACGAGATAACAGTATCTTCATCATCAGATCAAAGGAAAGAAACCTTGGAAGTAATTCCAGAGTTTCCTACTGCGACTGATACGGAAGCCTCTACATGAGATGTATGGACTTCGGTCGAACTTGCAACTGAACCACGTAGGCAAAACTCGTGCAAACCTCTCAGGTGCGCAAGCGAGATATTGTTGTTAGACAACAGTATACCTACAATACACAAGGAAGCGTTGATGGGCCCTGACTCCGGAATTGGCTAAATGCCAATATAATCTGAGATAGTTTCCATATAAATGATTCAAGATTATATCTTGATAAACCCTTCGGAAGACTTAGAGTCTAACGAACATTAATGGAACTATAAACTGATGTGGATAAAATGTTTTATCCATAAAGCTTGACTTATTGCAATAACAAATTCAAGGAGTTGACTATGATGATATTGTCTCACCATAGCGATGCTTAAAGTCAGATCGGGTTAAACTAGAAATTAATACATATTTCAATCTTGAGATATGATACATGGATGCCAAAAGGATTTCCATGTGATGGAAATGCAACCTAGGACTTGCATGTGATACAGTCCGAAGTATTTTGTCAATCCAGAGGATGCTAGTAAGTATGCAAACTTCAGAGTTTCAGCAATGGACAGAAGAGAGCAAAATGGAGTTCGAATCTTCGTTTTGATGAAATAGTCAAAAGAGTTTGATTTCATCAATGGATAACGAAGATGCTTGTGGTTACAAGAAAGTAAGTGGGAGCATAATAATATTTCTAAAAACTTTGTGTGCTTGACACATTGTTGATTGGAAATAATATAAATTTCTTGACACGAATTAGGACTTCATTGAAAATAGTTTTTCGATGAAGTGCTTGGGCTAAATAGCCTTGATATTAGGCATATTTATCTACAAGATAGAATTGCCTAATAGGCTAAGCCAAAAATACATATTGACAAGATGCTAAAACAGTTTAGCATAAGAACACCAAGGAGTGATTCTTGCCGAAGTCACATAGAAAGAGTTTTGCAAGACTCGGTGTCCCAAAACACTGATGAGCAAAATACATGATGGAGATCCCACACACTCTTGTGTTTGGATTAATCTTATATTCCATGGTATGTAAAACAACCAGATATGTCCGATACTCCCAAGCTGTTGTGAGTATAGATACCAAAGTGATCAAAGTACTGATCATGGGACAATAGTGGAAAATGTCATTAAGTACTAAAGTAGCACTGATGACATGTTTTCTCGCAAGCAGAAATTATGAAGTGCTCGTTGTAAGTAATTACATCGATACTGTCTTCATCAATGCTCCATGCGATTTTCGATTTAAGTTAAGGGTTTTGTGTAATACACGATATGGTGGCACGGTAGTTGGAAATTGTTCCAAACAAGTTACTGTGGCGATTTCTATAACAAAGGCTAAGTATGTTGACGCTTTGGAAGCGACTAAGAAGAGGTTGAATCATATAGTTCATTCATGAACTTAGTATGGTTCCAAGAAGGCTTTCATCAATGGGACACTATTGTAGATAGTCGCTCCATAGCTCAGTCTGAGGAATCAAGGTTTGACCTGTGATTCACATATATACAAAGCCAAGTCCACAAACAATATGAATTTTGTGAAAGCGTGAAAATGCGAGGAGATGCAAAGATACATGATACGTCTCCAACGTATCTATAATTTTTTATTGTTCCATGCTGTTATAATATCAATCTTGGATGTTTTTATAATCATTTACAGCAGTTTTATATCATTTTTGGAGACTAACCTATTAACTTAGTGCCCAGTGCTAGTTGTTGTTTTCTGCCCTGTTTTTGTTTTACAGAAAATCAATACCAAACGAAGTCCAAATGCAACGAAACTTTTTGGACATTTTTTATTGGACCATAAGAAATACTAGAAGCTTCGGGAGGAGGCCAGAAGACCCTGGTGGGGCTCACGAGCCACCAGGGCACGCCTAGGGGGGGCAGGCACGCCCTGGTGCCTCGTGGGGTCCACCAAGCTCCGTTTGACCTAATTCCAGCACTATAAATTTCAGAAAAATCAGAAACCCTCGAGGGAGTCCACGAAATACTTTTTACACCGCCGCAAGCTTCTGTTCCAGAGAGATCCCATCTGGGGTCCTTCTCCGGTAATCTGCCGGAGGGGGAATCGATCACGGAGGGGCTCTACATCAACCTTGCTACCTCTCCGATGATGCGTGAGTAGTTTACCACAGACCTTCGGGTCCATAGTTAGTAGCTAGATGGCTTGTTCTCTCTTTTCGATCTTCAATACAATGTTCTCCTTGATGTTCTTGGAGATCTATACGATGTAATCTCTTTTTGCGGTGTGTTTGTTGGGATCCGATGAATTGTGAGTTTATGATCAGATTATCCATGAAATTATTTGAGTCTTTGCTGCACTATTTTATGCATGATTATTATAGCCTCGTATTTCTTATCTGATCTATTGATTTGGTTTGGCCAACTGAGTTGATTTATCTTGCCATGGGAAGAGGTGCTTTGTAGTGGGTTCGATTTTGCGGTGCTCAATCCCAGTGACAGAAAGGGACATGACACGTATGTATCGTTCCTACTAAGGATAACAAGATGGGATCTATTCATTGGGTTTATTAATTCGTGAGTTTATCTTGTCTACTTCATGTCATCGTTCTTAAGGCATTACTCCGTTCTTATGGACTTAATACACTAGATGCATGCTGGATAGCGGTCGATGTGTAACATCCCCATGTAATAGCTACAGTGATCACCTCTTGATAGTGTCAAGTCAGCATGCTTAACAGTGCTTAAACATCATTTGCATCATATCTCATTTCGAATTCCAAATTAAATTGCAATTCAAATATAAAGTGAAATATAAAAGTTGTTCAAATTGAAAACTAAAATGTTCATTAAATAGAAAATAATTCATAACCAACTATGTTCAGGAAAACAACATCACTAAAAATGCCTAAGTGACTCCATCAACCTCAAACAGTAGCAAACAGCAGCATTTTAATACCATTTTATTTAATAGAATTACAATTGAAGTTATATTTAGCCCAAACCAATTTCTGGTGGTAGAGCATATTACACTGTAATATTTGGACCAAGTCACCTAATTTATAAAAGTTAAATGGTAGACTAAGAATTTGCAAAACAGAGTAGAGAAAAGAAATGGAAAAATACCTAACGACTACTGTGCCTATGGGCTCTAGTGGAACAGTAACCGGCCCGGCCCAAAAATCGGGTCGTCGTCCTCCTCCCGCTCGCTGTCACCCGCGCGCACCGACACGGCGACGACCGTCGTACTGTCGCCCATCTAGCGACTCCCCGGCACCGTTAAGTCCACCCCCGAGCCGCTCTCCCCTCCCCCGAAACCCTAGCACCCTTGTTCCCCTCTCCCTCGCTCGGCTCTCTCCTCCCCTCTCTGTCTCGACGACGTCGCCGCCGTCCTCGCACGATCCCGCGCCCACCGTCACCGTTCGGCCTCGCCGAGGCGTCGTGAAGCACCGCCATCCTCCGCTACGTCGCCTGGGCCGAGTCACTGGAGACGCCAAGCTCGGCATTGGGCGGATCGAGTCGCCCACTTCTTCTCGGGCGCCGGCGAACTCCGGCCATCCCCGACCCCGCTGCACCTACTAATCCCCCCACCGGCTTTCCGTAGCCTCCCGGTGAGCTCCGCCGTCTTCTCCCCCTCTCCCCGGCCTCCTCCCGTTGCCGTAGTGGCCGCATTGGAGATGCCTGATCGCTCCGCCGCCCGCCTCGTCGCCGGCGAGGTTCCGATGACCAAATGGTCTCGGACTCGTGGCCGTTAGTCTCGCCCGCGCGCGTAGGCCTCGCCTTGCTGTTTAGATTGCCCGCGCGCGCTCTGCCTCGCCGTTCCCGTAGAGCTCCCGAAACTGCCGCCGCCGCCGTCGTCGTACCGGTCGATTCCGACCACCGCAGCCCGCGATACCACCGTAGACGAATCCCGAGCTCGCCAGAGTTGCTCGCCGTCCTTCTGGCTCGCCGGCACACTCCGGTGGCCGGTGCTGACTCAGCGCCGACGTGGCGCCTCGGGCCCCACCGCTCATTCACTGGCACTGGGTCCCACTGGGCCCAATTGACCGAGTCAGCGCGGCCCACTGTGGCTGACGTGTGGGTCCCGCGTTCATTAATCCAGTTTAAAATTTAAATAAAAGTTAATTAGCTAATCACTCACTGAAAGTGCGGGCCCACCAGATAATTAGGATTAGATTAATTTAATTAGCCATGTTTAGTTAGTCCAGACACTGACATGTGGGACCCACTGGACCCACAGGTCAGTTTTGACTCTGGTCAATTGGACTGTTGACTGCTGACGTCAGCACTACGTCATGCTGACGTCACCATTTACTATTCTGGATAATTCGGAATTTAATTAATTAAATAATTCCAGAAAATCAATAAACTTTGAAAAATCATATAAATTAAACCGTAAGTCAGATGAAAATAATTTATATATGAAAAATGTTCAGAAAAATATGAAGAATCCGAATATCCTATCCACATACCTGCCACACCCCTCTAACATACCGAACATGGAACTTTTTGCCCGATTTCGATAAATGAATAGGGCATTACTTTAATAAAATAATTCCAAATAAATTCCTAAATTAACTAATACATTAAGTTAGGCAGTAAAACACCTCTGCATATCATTTAGGCATGTCATGCATAGTGATTGCATTGTTGCCGTGAAATTTATTGCTTCTTCCCCCCTCCTTCTCTCTCGATAGACGCTGAGACCGACGCCGTTGCAGCAGAGTTCGACTACACCCCCGACGAGCAGCCCGCTGACGACCAGCCCCTCTCAGCAGAGCTTCCAGGCAAGCAAACCCCCTTGACGCATGCCTATATCACCTATTCTTCTCCCTCCTGCTTGCATTAGAAATTACCGCTTCTTTGCTTTATCCTATTCTGATGCATAGCCTGTCCTTGTAACTGTTATTTGATACCTACCTGTTATCCTAAACTGCTTAGTATAGGATGGATGGAAAACCATCTATGGCCCCTCTTCCTTGCTGTAGTTGCTCCGCTTTAGTATCTGTGCCCCGAACGATGTGATCGAACGGGCTGAGAACAGCACATCACCGCACACCCCCCCTAAGTTGCTTGACTCTGCAGAGCTGGCATCGATAGCCGAGGGTGATACCTCTTATCCCACTGCCAATGATGACTCTGTAGAATAGCTATACGGTGGTGTGTTACCGAGGGTGATTCCTCTTTCATCACCTCCGATAAGCTTCCGTCGTGCAACTCCTCGAGTGGGAAACCATCGAGGGTGATTCCTCGGATTCCTTCTCGATACTTGGACACACGGTTACCTTGACCTTTGTCGCAGGCGGGTCCACCCCGAGGGGTACCCGCGGGGAAATATCAAGTCGGGCTTGCCAGGAGGGCACCCGCGAGAGATTAAGGTGGCGGAACGACAGGGCAGGCGGAGACCACCCTGTTCGTGATCCGTGTGTTACTAAGTCAGAGCGACAGGTAGTCTGATCGTCTCTGTGAGCTACTAAATACGCCTAACAGATTTGGGTATTTGATCTGAGTGGGTCATTGGCCCTATACGCACTACCACCACGTGGGATAATGGGGCCCTCCACGTCGTTGTTTCTCCCAAAAGCTCTTCAGACGTCACAGTTCAGAGATGCGGGCTGATTGCTGGGGTGGGCTGGATACGTCACTGGTGAATTCAGTGCCGCGCCTGGGCCCTGGCCAGTCACGCAACGTGCAGGAGTGCAGAGGGTGATGGGCCCAAGATCTCTTCGCACTTAGGATGTAGACCGGCGTGTTGACCTCTCTGCTGAGCCTAGGTAGGACTGCGTCGTGTCGATTACCCGAGGCCGGGCATTACCCAGCAAGTGTGTCCGGCCAGATGTAATCGAACGTGCTGGGTAACAGTAGTGCACCCCTGCAGGGAAGTTATCTATTCGAATAGTCGTGTCCACGGTAACACGACGCTCAGTGTTGTATCCCAATCTATTATTACTTAAACTGGATACATGTTGATTAATATGAAGCTCCGGGATCGCTTTCTCGCAGGGAGTCGAGGAAGGATCTCTGGGCTTTGCTTCCACATGCTTGTTAATTAATAATATGCTAATCTGCACTCTTCTAATGCTGCAAGACCCTGAAGATGCTAGTCTTCGATAGGCTTGTCTTTTCTCTCTATTCTTGCTTTGCTGCTATATAGTCCACAGATACAGCCCCTCCACTTGATACCAATGCATAAATAGAATAGTTCTGATGTAAGTCTTGCGAGTACTTTGGATGAGTACTCACGGTTGCTCTGCTATTCTTTTCCCCATACCCATTTGATGATACATCAGATGATGGAGCCCAGGAGCCAGATGCCACCACAGGAGCTTACTACCAGGAGGGTCCCGACGGCACTTACTACTGGATTGAGCCAGCCGGCCAGGAGTAGTTCGGAGGCTCCCAGGCAGGAGGCCAGCGCCTTTTTGGTCGTTGTCATTGTTTGTGGTAGCCTTCTTAAGGCAAATTTGACTAACTATGTCTGTACTCAGATATCATTTGTGTGTATGACTTATGTATTCGGGTCCTCGTGACCCCTGGTTTGTAATATGTGGATTTATGTTTAAATTTGAGTTTAGAGTTGTGTTGTGATATCTTCCCGTGAGTCCCTGTGCTTGATCGTGTGCATTTGCGTGTATGATTAGTGCATGGTCGAGCAGAGGGCGTCACACGATGTGTGGAGTAATAGTAGTAGATGCAGGCAGGAGTCGGTCTACTAATCTTGGATGTGATGCCTATATACATGATCATTGCCTTGGATATCGTAATGATTATTTGCTTTTCTATCAATTGCCCAACAGTAATTTGTCTACCCACCGTATGCTATTTTCTCGAGAGAAGCCTCTAGTGAAAACTATGGCCCCCGGGTCTATCAAAATAATATTACTAAAACCCTAAAAATATTGCTGCCATATCTTTTTATTTATTTTATTTTGTATTTTTGTTTCAATCTATCAATCTATCACATACAATTTAATCTTGCAATTTACCGCCGAGAGATTGACAATCTCTCGTTTGCGTTGGGTGCAAGGGTTTGTTGTTTGTGTGCAGGTACTGCTAACGAGGTGTTGTGTGATTCTCCTACTGGTTCGATAACCTTGGTTTCATAACTGAGGGAAATACTTATCTCTACTGTGCTGCATCATCCCTTCCTCTTCGGGGAAATACCAACGCGAGCTACAAGTAGCAGGAAGAATTTCTGGCACCGTTGCCGGGGAGACATCATCAACATCTATCAAGTACCTTTGCACAAACTCTCATCTCCTTGCATTTACTTTATTTGCCATTTGCCTCTCGTTTTCAACTCCCCCACTTCTAAAATGTTTTTACAAAAATACAAAAATATGTTTCGTTTGCCTTTTTCTTGTTTGCTCTTTTGCCATCATGACTAGCATGACTATCCCTCCTTTGTCGCCCGATTTTGAAGTACTTTACTTCAAACAAAAACAAGGAGAAAATCTTAAAGATGCTTGGTATAGGTTAATGGAATCCTACCGTGTATGCTCTGTAAAAGGGGATTTAAAAATTTTGCTTCGCAATCTCTATATAGGTCTAACCATGCATCATAGACAACTTTTGGATTTTGCCGCAAAAGGGAATTTTATTGAGAGTGAGGCCAATACCGCCTATGAAATAATAGAAGGCATATTGGGTATTCCTCCACCACAAAAGGGTTTTGTTTTTACTCAAGAGGGGGCTCAAATATTAGACAAATTGGGTGATATGCAAAAAAAATTGGTTGAACTACAAAAGTCTAATGAGCCTCTTAAAAATATTAGTGGAAATCTCAACCGCACGAACACTTTGATTTCTTAATGCAACAAGCGATTGGATATTTTGGATCTTAAAATTGCCTCTTTTTCTGAGAATAATGGGAAGCGTAAAGAACCTCCTGGGCTTGAGAAAACTCCCATTAAGGTTACCAAAACTAAAGATGACAATACTTGAAATTATGCATTATGCCTAGCTAGGGGCATAAAACAATAGCGCTTGTTGGGAGGCAACCCAATGAATAAAATAAATTTTTGTTATAAGTTTCTGTTATGGTGTGTGTTTACTGTCATGCTACTGGTATGATGGTGTTTTTGTGTTTTTAATTAGTGTTTGTGCCAAGTAAAGCCTTTTGGATGATTTGGAAGATAGTA
Source organism: Elymus sibiricus (assembly GCA_039707655.1). NCBI lineage: Eukaryota > Viridiplantae > Streptophyta > Magnoliopsida > Poales > Poaceae > Elymus > Elymus sibiricus. Next base: position 61,050,451 of record CM077674.1, on the reverse strand, counting down.
TAATTGATATTGTTTGAAAACAGAAAGTTTTGCGTCCAGTGCTGGAATTTTGTTTTTTCTCTGGAACGTCAGAACCTTCTGAATTTTTTACAAAGTATTGGTATATGAATTGTCCACGTTGCCCTAATTTTTCAGAATTTTTGCAGTTACAGAAGTATGACCATAATTCAGATTTCTACAAACTGTTATGTTTTTGACAGATTCTGTTTTTGATGCACTACTTGCTTGTTTTGATGAATCTATGGATTGTATCGGGGGGTATAAGACATGGTGAAGTTAGAGTACAGTAGGTATAATGCAAAAATAAAATATGAATGGGTTTGCAACAGTACTTATAGTAGTGATTTGTTTTGTTATACTAACGGATCTCACGAAGGTTTTGTTAAGTTTTGTGTGATTGAAGTTTTCAAGTTTTGGGTGAGATCACGATGGATGAAGGAATAAGGAGTAGCAAAAGCCTAAGCTTGGGGATGCCCGAGGCACCCCAAGGTAATATTCTTGGAAGACTCAAGCATCTAAGCTTGGAGATGCCCCGGAAGGCATCCCCTCTTTCTTCTACCAACCATCGGTAATTTTACTTGGAGCTATATTTTTATTCGTCACATGATATGATTTTTGGTTGGAGCGTCTTGTATTATATGAGTCTTTGCTTTGTTTGCTTTTTAGTTTGTCACAATCATCTTTGCTGAACACACCTATCTTGGGAGAGCCACACATTTATCATCATGATTTGTTAGAATACTCCATGTGCTTCACTTAAATTTTTTGAGCTAGGCAGTTGCTTTAGTGCTTCACTTAAATCTTTTTGAGCACGGTGGTGACTATATTTTGAAGAAATAAACTCTCATGCTTCACTTATATTATTTTGAGAGTTGATTAAAATTTTGAAGAAATGAATTCTCATGCTTCACTTATATTATTTTGAGAATTGACAAGATTAAAATTTTGAAGAAATGAATTCTCATGCTTCACTTATATTATTTTGTGAATTGTTAAGATTGAAATTTGGAAGAAATATTTGCACTCTCATGCTTCACTTAAATCTTTTTGAGAGTTGATCAATAGTAACGGTAATTTGCACAAGATATGAATTTGCTCCCAAAGTGATGAATATTCAAGAGGGATATAGATAAAAACTTTCATATAGATCATTGGATATGATAAGTGTGATTCCTTGCCATAGTTTTGCTATATGGAGATGATGATATGTGAGTCATGTTAGTGAGTAATTGTGATTTAGTAAGAATATTAGTGTTAAGGTTTGTGATTCCCTATGCAAGCACGTTAAGTCAATAGTTATGCAATGAAATTATATCCTATTTATGGTGCATTATTCGGTGTTAGTTATGTTCAATGCATGTTTATGACCGTTTTCGTTTTTTGGTTGGTTGTTTGTTAATCTTTTGCTAGCCTTCATTTGCACTAAGCGGAAATACTGCTTGTGCATCCAAAATCCTTAAACCCAGTTTTGCCATATGAGTCCACTATATCTACCTATATGCGATATTTCAATGTCGTTCCAAGTAAATTTGCGTGTGCCAACTCTAATTTTCAAAATAATTTTTCTGTTTTGTGTGCCCGTACCGCTCATGAAGCGGCAGGGGGTGGCCAATATTTTCCATGTTAGGTGTGTTATTCTCATGATGAGTGTTTATTCACTTGTCATTGCACGAGAGTATGGTTTGTAATAGGGATGCCCAGTCCCGCATGAAATGAAATTAATAACAACAAAATTCCTTGGAAAGTCATAGTATGGAGGGCACCCGTGGATACGGCTAGCCATGGAATGTGAAAGAAATGGTGGAAAGGAAATAAACTTTACTTTCTGTTTGGGAACCACCTATGATGTGTCTAGCATGGAAAATATTGGGAATTCTCGGTCGTTTTCGTTGACAGGAAAAGCATGCCTCTCAAAAAAAATTATCTCTTTAATTTCAGCTTTTAGCTCTGGCACATTTGACAAATCTCTGCTTCCCTCTGCGAAGGGCCTATCTATTTACTTTTATGCAATTTTTATTTTTATTTGACTCTCCATCTTCTCTTACAAAAGCACCAACTAGAGAGCACTATTGTCATACTTGTGCATTGGATGTAGCTAATATTCGAGTGTGTTTCATGAATGGATCAATGATTGAGCATAATGGGCTAGGGACAACTTTCTTTAGCATTGATATTTTGAAAGACATGGTTGCTTGTTAGTATGCTTGAGTATCTATGTTTTCATGTCAAATTATAGACTATTGCTTTGAATCATACAAGTCCAATGTCCATGCTACAAAAGAAAAGAATATGTGATGAATATGTTAGGCAGCATTCCACATCAAAAATTCTTTTTTTATCATTTACCTACTCGAGGACGAGCAGGAATTAAGCTTGGGGATGCTGATACGTCTCCAACGTATCTATAATTTTTTATTGTTCCATGCTGTTATAATATCAATCTTGGATGTTTTTATAATCATTTACAGCAGTTTTATATCATTTTTGGAGACTAACCTATTAACTTAGTGCCCAGTGCCAGTTGCTGTTTTCCGCCCTGTTTTTGTTTTACAGAAAATCAATACCAAACGAAGTCCAATTGCAACGAAACTTTTTGGAGATTTTTTATTGGACCAGAAGAACACTAGAAGCTTCGGGAGGAGGCCAGAAGACCCTGGTGGGGCCCACGAGCCACCAGGGCGCGCCTGGGGGGGGGGGGGGGCAGGCGCGCCCTGGTGCCTCGTGGGGCCCACCAAGCTCCGTTTGACCTAATTCCAGCACTATAAATTCCAGAAAAATCAGAAACCCTCGGGGGAGTCCATGAAATACTTTTTACGCCGCCGCAAGCTTCTGTTCCAGAGAGATCTCATCTGGGGTCCTTCTCCGGTAATCTGCCGGAAGGGGAATCGATCACGGAGGGGCTCTACATCAACCTTGCTGCCTCTCCGATGATTCGTGAGTAGTTTACCACAGACCTTCGGGTCCATAGTTAGTAGCTAAATGGCTTCTTCTCTCTTTTTGATCTTTAATACAATGTTCTCCTTGATGTTCTTGGAGATCTATCCGATGTAATCTCTTTTTGCGGTGTGTTTGTTGGGATCCGATGAATTGTGAGTTTATGATGAGATTATCCATGAAATTATTTGAGTCTTTGTTGCACTCTTTTATGCATGATTATTATAGCCTCGTATTTCTTCTCCGATCTATTGATTTGGTTTGGCCAACTGAGTTGATTTATCTTGCCATGGGAAGAGGTGCTTTGTAGTGGGTTCGATCTTGCGGTGCTCAATCCCAGTGACAGAAAGGGACATGACATGTATGTATCGTTGCTACTAATGATAACAAGATGGGATCTATTCATTGGGTTTATTAATTCGTGAGTTTATCTTGTCTACTTCTTGTCATCGTTCTTAAGGCATTACTCCGTTCTTATGGACTTAATACACTAGATGCATGCTGGATAGCGGTCGATGTGTGGATTAATAGTAGTAGATGCAGGCAGGAGTCGGTCTACTAATCTTGGATGTGATGCCTATATACATGATCATTGCCTTGGATATCGTCATGATTATTTGCTTTTCTATCAATTGCCCAACAGTAATTTGTCTACCCACCGTATGCTATTTTCTCGAGAGAAGCCTCTAGTGAAAACTATGGCCACCGGGTCTATCAAAATCATATTACTAAAACCCTAAAAATATTGCTGCCATCTCTTTTTATTTATTTTATTTTGTATTTTTGTTTCAATCTATCAATCAATCACATACAATTTAATCTTGCAATTTACCGCCGAGAGATTGACAACCTCTCGTTTGCGTTGGGTGCAAGGGTTTGTTGTTTGTGTGCAGGTACTGCTAACGAGGTGTTGTGTGATTCTCCTACTGGTTTCATAACTGAGGGAAATACTTATCTCTACTGTGCTGCATCATCCCTTTCTCTTCAGGGAAATACCAACGCGAGCTACAAGTAGCAATACACATGGAACTGAAGTTGTCAGATCCGTTGGACATCAGGCTATACCACGAGCGAAGCATATTTTACACCGGTATGCCATAGGTGTAAAGTGTTTTAGCATTGACTAGATTATTGACTCTAGTGCAAGTGAGAGTCTGTAGGAGATATGCCCTAGAGGCAATAATAAATGTTATTATTTATCCCCATGTTCGTAATTAAGTTTATATTCCGTGCTATAACTGCTATGGTTCTCGAGTCTACAATAACCACGAGGCTCGGAGGGAAACTCATATGCACGTGTGGAATAATAAACGGTAAAATGTATTCCTAGTCTGGCCTCTAAGACTAGCTCAAGTGTTGCATGATGGTTCTATTTTCCTGATCATAGGCATGACTATGCCGGCAACTTTGAGGGCACAATGTTAGAAGAACATTTGTGTTGAATCTACCCGAATTGATGTTATGCTATGAGATACATTCGTCACAAGTTAATGGTTAATAACACAGAGAAAGTTAACGTTTGCATAATTCCTTAGACCATGAGAGTGTCGAGTTTCTTCATGCTTGCTTCATGAACTTTGGGGTTTGTTAAACGTCATCCGTAAATGGGTGGCTATTACGACGACTTACGGGTTCATGGAAAAGTGTGTCAAGGGACTTGATAGCTCAAGATTGGGATTTGCCCCTCCGACGATGGAGAGATATCTCTGGGCCCTCTCGGTGTTACGGTATCCACCATCGTCTGGCCAGACACATTGTGATTTTATCACAAGGATGCCGGAACACGGGAACGAGAAAAGAGAACAAAACCGGTAACGAGGTAACTGGCATAGTGGAAAAGTTGTTGATTCACGGGGATGCCGATAAGTCTCACCTCGGGTGTTTGTAACATATCGCGAAGCAACAGGAATAGCACACGGCAACTGGAGGTTCACTCGAATATTTATTCGTGTGGGTATAGGGGTCAATATGGGTGTCCACGGCTCCGATGTTGATCATTGATCGGAAAGTGTTCCGGCCATGTCTATGCTTTACCGAACCTATAGGGTCACACACTTAAGGGTCATCTATCTGCTGAAAACTAGACAGGGAGTCTGAGAGAAAGTCACCGGAAAAGTTTCGGAGACAACGGAAAAGTTCCGGAGAGAGAACACCGGAATAGTTTCGGTAAAACTGAAAAGTTGTTTCAGGGTATACCATTAAGTCAAATTGGATTCAGCACACGCCTGGAAATTCTTGGAGGGTGCCAGAATTGTTCTGGGAACTTCTGGGATTTTTTGGAGAAAAACCCGGAAATGTTCCGGAGCTGCCGGAACCGCTTTGTTTGCTTTTCGCAGATGAAAATCACTAATCCGGAATTGTTTCGGAACGCGTCCAAAATTATTTTAGTGGGTACTGGAAATGTTCTAAGACCTACAGAAATATTTTCAGATTTAACGATCGCGGAAAAATGTTTTCGTGAATAGTGAAAGCGCTTTTTGGGTTACTTTATGGAAAGCCACCTTTTAGGGCTTTTCCCAAAAGGCTTCTAGAAGGATTTGGGGACTAAGGAACCCCTTTTTTTTGGGGGGGGGGGCACTAGGGGGTGGCCAGCCATGGTGAGGCTCCTACATGGGGCCCCACTTGCCCTCTTACCTTCCCCTTTATGCCCTTGGGGAGGACTCCATTCAAGGGTATTTTGGGGTTTTGGAATGCCACCCCACCCCTTGGGATTTCCTATAAATAGAGGTGGAGAGGTGCTCTCCACACTCACTCCTTTCTCACATACAAGTGCCATGCATGATCTGGCTTCTCTCTCCCTCCCCGCGAAATAGTTTCGTAGAACCGAAAGGCTGTCTAGGTTCCGGTGGGAACTAGTTCTGGACGGCGAAGCCCTGCCGGATAGATGACACAGTATGTGTGCAACCCCGTAGAGAGGTCGTAGGTTCGATCTTTTTGCCCGAGGGGCTGTTCGAGAGTGCCTCTCGAAGGGCTGTCCGAATTTTGAGGGTCCTCCCGAAGGGCTGTCCGTGACACCGTCTGAGGGACTGTCCGACCGCCTCCCGAAGGGCTGTCCGACGAGCAGACAAGGGAGAACATCCTCGCGGTTGGGAGGTTGTAAATCCTAGCTGCGGGGATCTGCATCGACGATCTACATCGACTCTACTTCCGCTGCGCTACGAGTCGGTAACGATCGGATTGAAACCTTGTATGCAGTCTTCATAGTGGTCCTAGGCTGGTGCGTAGGTCGGAAATTTTTTGTTTTCTGCTGCGTTACCCAACATTGATGCCCACTGAGTTTTATGTAGTGTCTTTGGGTAGCTCTCGTGCTCTATGGCGCTCTCCTTTTGGTAGTTGCTTCCAGGATTGTATGTTGGGCAGTTGTTGGTGTTATCAGGTTTTTGCCCCATGGTGGATGCTCCGTTTTAGGGTCATCTACAGTGGGTTTCCTGATAATGCTCCAGCTCGCTCCCCCCTTTTGGTCTCCTCTTTGCTTCAGTAGTTGGGTCTCCTTTTGGTCTCGTTTCTTACATCTAAACAGATTTGGACATGATGTATTTCCGTTAAGCAATTAATTGAAAGGGGTGTGAGCCCAGTTGGAAAAAAAAGGTGATTGGTTTGCCACCAACATTTGGCATTGCCAATATTTGGCAAAATCAAAAGCTGCCAACATTTGGCAACTTTTTGTTAGATTGGCAATGGAAATTGGTATGCAACCAATCTCTAGCCAACATTTGCTAGCCAACATTTGGCAGTTGCCAAAATTTGGTGTGCCAACTTTTGGCATCAAACCAATTAGGCTTTATAATACTGCGCTCGCCGACTTGGCTACCGATGCCAAACGATACACATTCTAGGTACGTGGCTTCGTTGAGGTGCGAATGGCCGAGCATATGCTTTCTTTGCGTCAATTCCCAGTACATCCTATGCCCATGGGTCACCATATATGTAACAATCCAGTGCCAGTAAATGTTTGTCATCATCACCCTTCCGATCAAGCCTATGCTCCTTCTCTATATCTTCAGTAACATTCAACTTTGTTGACTCTAGGAAAGCTACTACTTGTCTTAGGCGAACCATGGGTCCATAAGCTACTGGCATATATAGGAACATGACTCGACGGGTCCATAAGCTACTGGCATATATAGGAACACTAGTGACTGGGGCGCCACCTGGTGGCGCCTCTTGAGGCAGGATTGTGCGCGCTAATCAAGCTGTCGTATTTATTAACATGACTGTATGACAGTAGGCTTAGTTTAGTGAGAAGACAGGCAGCCCAAATGATACAGCAGCAATTGAAATACATGTAAAGTTTCAATTGGAAAAAATAGTAAATCTAATTTTAGAATCGGAAACCTGGAAAGACAGCATGAGTACATTGACAGGTAGCAGAAATAAACTCACAAGGGATATTCATCTCGCATCTTAATACCAGTGCTACAAAACCATATGTCCATATGATAGCATAATAAATGTGCACAAACGTATATTCATCTACAAACAGGTGACATGCAACAGCAAACCATTGGGCTGAGAAAAGAGATGCTAGTCAACACAGAAATGAACATGAGCCATGCTGTTGATGAACATAACAGGAACCTTCAATGTTTCAGAAAAAGAAAGGAGTGAATGATCAGAACACAATACTTCTTGATCCATCATAAATTGATCTTCCTCAAGTGTCTCGTTGAGATTGGTCAACTTTTAGTTATTCATCTTTTGGTAATGATTCCAGATGTCAATCTGAACCATTAAAACACAGGGATCAAAGACTGAATGGTACAAGCAGACTAACGCAGCAGCTCTACTGAAGATAGAAGGCACAAATATGTGAGATACATAGGTGGTAGTGAGTATTACCTTGGACTGCTCGACAGAAGAAAGTGAGCAAACCAATCTGTAAAGCTCACTAACTTTGGCCTCGAAGCATCAGAATGCATTATGACATGTTTGTTACCTCCTAGGAGGAATGATTCTAGAAAAAAACTCAGACCATGGCACAAAATCTTCCAGCTTTATTTGTCCAAACAAATGAGGAAAACGTTCATGAGCCTTGCATATAAAGAGGGAAAAAATTGTCCAAACAAATGAGGAAAACGTTCATGAGCCTTGCATATAAAGAGGGAAAAAATTGTCCAAACAAATGAGGAAAACGTTCATGAGCCTTGCATATAAAGAGGGAAAAAATTGTCCAAACAAATGAGGAAAACGTTCATGAGCCTTGCATATAAAGAGGGAAAAAATTGTCCAAACAAATGAGGAAAACGTTCATGAGCCTTGCATATAAAGAGGGAAAAAATTGTCCAAACAAATGAGGAAAACGTTCATGAGCCTTGCATATAAAGAGGGAAAAAATTGTCCAAACAAATGAGGAAAACGTTCATGAGCCTTGCATATAAAGAGGGAAAAATTGTCCAAACAAATGAGGAAAACGTTCATGAGCCTTGCATATAAAGAGGGAAAATTTATTAGAATGACTAACCAAGAAAAGTAGGTCATTTATTGGAGAGAGAGAGAGAGAGAGAGAGAGAGAGAGAGAGAGAGAGAGAAAGTGGTTTCGCCGCTCGACACTGTTTCCGAACTTGTTCCTTCTGTTCGATCAGGAACAACATAAATAGTACTTCAATGTATACATGGTGCATTACTACTATATAAGAATTAGGCTTGGATTCCCTTATTCTTATCCTGCTCAGCAATTTGGGATTAGGATAAAATCATGCGGTTTTCGGAAAATAAAACAAAACAAGCCCAGTAAGAAAGAAACCATAAGAATTCTAGCTTATAAGACAATCAAGCACTTCCGTTGGCATGTGAACAATTAGACAGAACAAAACTTAAAAGTCCTCAATTTTTTTCCTCTACAAAATTAACCACGGAACACTTGTGTGTGTGTGTGTGTGTGTGTGTGTGTGTGTGTGTGTGTGTGTGTGACAACAATCATAACCTTTATGCCAGCAGTGCATATTAGAAGATCAAAATGCGTTTCGCTATGTAACAATTCCATTGCATGTACATACCATGTTATGCATAATGCATCTGTTCTTTGCCCAGAAGTGATCTAACATACGGTGATCATCCCGATTCCTAAAAACAAAACAAACAATAAGATAGTGCATATTAGAAGATCAAAATGTTTTTCTCTATGTAACATTTCCTTTGCATGTACATACCATATTTGTGCATCTGATACTTGCTCGGAAGAGATCTAACATACGGCGACCATCCCGATTCCTAAAACAAAACAAACAATAAGCCGGTATGTTTTCCCCCAATATTCCTCTTTTCATTATATGATACATGGAGAAATATTTTGGAACAAAAGAAAGCGGTGAGCAGGGGAATTAACCAAATAAGACCTACATGTCCAGGCGCTGCTCCATCATGAGGAGCACAACTATCTTGGCCGTGTTTCCGGCAACAGCGTCACAAGCAATAGGCGGACCTCTTCAGGAAGTTTATCTTTAGTAAGCTGATGCATGTATATTACAAGAAGATAATCCAACAAACCATCAAAATTAGCAGGATACTATATCTTCCAGAAGAAAAATGCTATATGTACCAAACCTGCAGTACATAGACCTGACGAAGAAGACCGGACACAGTTAGTACTACCACCTGTACTACCACCGTTAGTGACGATGGCTGATGTTCTATGTACCAAATCTGCGGGCAGTACCCAAAACTATCACAGCCGGTTCCCCTCCCGTTTGCTAGATGAACTACCACAAGCTTGTGAGAAATTTAGATAAACTTTTCCTCTTAGAGTTAGCCGCGACATTGTCTGGTTAGATAGATGGTTCAAGCTAAGGGCGAAATTAGAGAATATACATGGTCTAAGAGTCATCTATTAGCACAACCGTACAAGTGTATCGTCTAGAATCTACATGAGAAATAGGATAGTGCTCATCTTCTTACTTCAAAACACACATCGAATTATCCCATCAAACAGATGTTACTCAAAGGTCAGCTGTGGTACAAGGGACGCATTTTCTCCCCCTTTCCTCTGCTGCCACAAAGCAAATAATGTTGTGCAACAACGAATTAAGTTATGCAAGTATCAGGTATTGGTAAGAGGAAAAGTCACAGGGAGAAGAGAGAGTCAGGGAGAGACTGCAGACCAAACACTGCGCCGAGCAGGCCAAACTCCGCGGGAGGGGACGATTTGTAGCTTCTGTCACCCCACCGCCATCACCGCCACCCCTTGCATGAGCCTCCTCTGCCGCACCTCCCTGCAGCCACAACAGGCGATTCATCAGTCATAAACACTATATACCAGATGTACTGAAGAATAAGCTATTGGTTTTGATATGGCACCAGGACTTGGGCTCTCAAGGATCACTGCATTAGCATCTGCTTCTTTAGAGCAGATCATCTCCTCAAGCTGAATAGGATCCACTGTTTAATCTAAAGGGACCCAGCTAATCTTACTGAAATGAACACAATTGGCATAACTCTTATTACCTCATCACGTGACTTTCCTAATGGCGAATTCTCAGTAATAAGTTCAGAAAGCTGAGGAGGATCATCAAAAGGATCATCCAAGATATATGTATGTTTAATCCCGTCAAATTAAAAATTTAGCAAATGGTCCAAGGGAACTGATAGAAACAATGGAGGCAAATTAATGCTGGAAAAGAAAAAAGGCATGTTGTCTCCCATGGAAACCAAGCCAAATTCTGCAGACGAACAGGCAGCTCACGTTTGGGCTCTGAACGAACAAACAGATCTTGATTGTTCAGAAAATGGGACGCCACCATAACATCACCATAGCGACACAGCCAAACGGTACAGCCTTACAGAGAGATGCTGGCCATACCTTCTTATGCGCCCCTTTGCCCTGGCCGGCGACGACGCCCTTGGGATCCAGGGACAGCTTGTGCAGCAAATCCGCCGGGCACCGCAAGCGCCGTGTCAGCCTTGATCTAATCCAAAAGACCATCATTTTCAGCAGTCAACCTAGACAGCAAAAATAAACATTAAATATCAAACAAGTAAGAACAAGCAACAATAAATTGACATCAACTAATTTCTAAGTCAAGCCACTGGGAACTCATTTCAATAATTCAGAGCACAATTATATAATTATATAAGTACAGCAGGCAAAGAGCACTTGAGCAAAATGACACCAAGCAATTAAACGCACTCGATGGGTCAAAGATAGTAAAATCTCTATATGCCTGCCAGACTGGAGCCACTGATCGGTATCCTAACTTCAGACCGGATCTATCACAAACAAAAGCAGGGAAGAAAGTAACAGCCAATGGACTGGGAAAATCATATGTTTGGAGATGATTATACAAAAACATGTATAATTCATTCAAGCCCCCACTATGAGCACTTATCAAACAGAGAGAGAAATAAGAAGAGTGATATTACACATAGTGAATAACTGAAAAATACTCTATTGGCTTGACTTCTTATGTTATCTTCTCTGCTCTTGGATTTCCATTACTAAATTGTTCGTTTACAAACACTTAACTCCTTCTTTTATTATCTGAATTACTGAATATCACCTGTGCATGTACACTAATACACATTATCTTGCTAACACAAATAACTTCACATCCCTAATTCAACACAAGCAATTTCACAGGTCCAGCAAGACGAGACCTTTCAGATGTCAGCATCTTCATACACAACAACATAATAAATTGATGATATAAGATTGACCCAAGCGCAAGCAGGCATGCATACATGTCAAAAATTACAGAAACCAAATAATACTGTGGAACTTAAGGTGGGCATATGCAAACCTTGAGCTCAGCTAAGACTTCAGGGGCGATCCTCCTAGACGCGCATATCATGAAGATAAACCCAAACTTGTCTATGTATTCGGCATTCCATTCTAACAATTCCTGCAACAAAAGTTTGAAGAAAGCATCCGAATTGAGTCCAGAAATCACATCAGTGCAAAATTCTTTAACAAAAAGGGCAGTGGTTGGGAGAGACGCATACCTGTCCACAGCGGATCCCACACCAATGCTCCTCCTAGATCCAACCGACGTTGATCCCCTGGCCCTGCTACGAGGAGGCCGGAGCCGAGGCGATCAGGCCGTGTGGCGAGTGGTCTGGAGGGGAGGGGAGGCAGGATAGCGTGCACCTTATGAGTTGATTAGTCTCAGGTCTATGTTTTGTGAAGTCTGATCTATGGACTGAACAAGTGCAATAGTTTTTGAAATTTTCTTGAATCATTAGCTGGAAACTACTTCAAAAGAGAGTTTAAAGAAATGAGGTTAAGAGAGTAGACTCCAAAAAAAAGAGGTTTAATTGAATCATTAGACAGAAAATGATGTTTTGAGCCCAGGTTATACCACAGCAAGAAAATGCATGTTGTGCCTGAAGCCGTCAGCCTTTCGAACTTTTCAAATACCAGTTAAACTCACTATATCAAGATCATTTTTCAAATATCAGTTAAACCCACTAAATCTCAGCATGAGCACTGCTAACAACAGAAGTGAAGAACTCTTTGAAGCTCCTAAAAATGCTTTCAGTGAATATTCACGGAGACTTGGACCAGAAGGAGTAGGACCGTGCAGCACCAACATTATTCAAGGAGAGTGTGACCATCACAATACTGAATCTTCTCTGTGAACTCTACACATCAGAGTATGACGACAACATGGTTTACTGGTAGTGGAAATGTAAATTTAATATCTATACTTTGGAATGCACCAGAATTCAGCAACTGATCTCTGACTGAAGGCATCACGCCATCAACACCATCAAATGAATCAACAACAGGGTATAAACACGCAGATGAATCGGTCTGACAGAAAAGGAGACGACAGTAAGCCATGGACGGATTTCGATTACTACCTCGCGGCGGGAGAGCTCGGCCTTCCAGACGGCCTCCCTCTCGGCGACCTCGCGCTCGCGCTCCTGATGTAGCTCGGCATCTCCGGCTCCTTCATGGTGCGATCCTGGATGTCCGCGTCCAGCGCCTCCTGCAGCACCTTCACGAACCTGTCCACCAACGCCTTGATCCGCACCCATGTGCTCCCGAGACCAAAATCAAGAAGATCTGGGGAGATGAGGCTGGACGGGGTGGAGCTCGCGGCCGGAGATGAAGAGGGCACGAGTGCAGTTGAGGGCGGCGGCGGCCACCGTGGACGAGGACGGAGTGAGGAGTCGGAGAGGCGGCGTCCAATGTTGGTAGCGCTGGCGCCGGGCTCGCCGCCGATCCAGCCCTTGATGCGTAGCTTATTGTGTTTGATGACTCAACCACTCGATGCTCTTAGACTTGAATGTATTACCAACCATCTGACGCCTTTTTTTTTATCTTGTGCAAATCATATCTCCTAGTCCTAGCTGTAAATACCAAAGAATAATAATTCCATTCATTGGGCTTGGACTGTACTCTACCAGAGGCAGAGTATAAATAGCAACCAATGGGCAACCATTAGTCTATACTCTACCAGCAGATCCCATACCTTGCCACTGCCGTCTCCTTAATTTTATTGTTGCTCACGAAGTAGATCAGTACCTCTCCTTAATTTTGTTGTACCTGACTAGTTCCATACAGCAAGATCACAAAATCACTCTGACAGTCAAAGTTAATCTACTGACGGTGCAGAAACTAAATGTTTGTTGCTGCTCTTGCTACGTTATCTGACAGATACACCGATCATTGGTAGATCAAGCCACACAAGATACACTCCACGTTAATTTCAGATGACCATATTACAGATAGGCATAGTCATAAGTACCCTATTGGTGATCAAGCTGTGGTCAGCTGTCCAGCCACAGCATAACCTCAATCAGCATCATCCCCAGTCCTTGATACACCGACCAGACCTCCAGCATTTCCGTCATCAGCAGTGCTCTCGCCGTGAGGGCTGCACCTGATTATCTTCCAGCATCTCCTCATCATCTTCCTGAGTACCTGCTCAAAATATGCATCCTCAGAGTGTAGATATTCAGAGTACCGGAAGAAAGCATCATGTACATGGACTAAAAGAAAAATACAGGCAATACATGCATACTGGAGAATCAACATTCATCTGTTTGTCCTACGTTCTTGATCTATAGGATATTCAAAGAAATCTCTTCATTTTTTGATTTGTCCTACAAGAACAAGTTGGCATTTGCATTAACTGCCAACATGGCAGCGCCCGTATACTGGGGTGATGTCAGACTTGAGTGCTTCACCGATCACCTGATGTGTTATTTACCCTCGGAAAAGTAGATCTCCTAACTTCAAGTACCAAAGCACAGTTCAAAGTATTGTGGTTGGACTTCTTTACTCTACTGGAGGCAGAGTATAAATACCACATAAGTTCAAAATTGGATTTACATTTAGATATAAGAGTGAGGGATTTGGGTGGAACAAAAAGGGAGAACTCATGACTGGAATCTGGAAGGGCTATTCTGAGAATTTACTCTCTCGGATCAGATTAACTTCATAACTTTTATCTGAATTGTAACATGGAGCTTAATTCAGATTCAGAAGAAATAGAGAGTGTGGTAGGTGCACGTCGTCCGACCGGCCGTCACTACGAGCGGCGTTGCCACCTGACGCCCTAATCTGTAATGCATCACAGTTTCATTTATTAATCCAGAGAAAATTCACTAGTTCAGAATGAGAAGGAAACAGAGAGCGTGTTTAACTCTGATGCATCCTGGAGCAACAGATGTTTGCAGTTTCTAGCAAAGCATCTGAACCTTGAGAATGTACGACTCCTTCCTTATGTTCACACAACGTGATCATGTGGAATTTTGGTGGAAAACTCTCCAGCAAACCTCCAACCCGAGTACCTGACAAACACAACACAGAGAGCAAAAAGAGAGAGCGAGAGACTAAAATTACGAAGTGGTTAATATTGTTCCTTTAAAACGATCAGTGCAGTTTGGCATCCGCTACTGACTTAAGATCACTAATGTGCAGCTTAAACTGTTGTGCGGGTTGCGAGTTGCTCTACAGAAATACAGTAGACAAGAAGTAGGTACATAAAAAATTAACAGTCCCTCTTGGCCAAATTGCTTCTTCTCTTCAACAAGAAAAAAAAAAGAAATCAAGGAAAAATAGGAAAAAGAACAGTGCTGCAACTGTTGATATTTAACAGACCCTCTTGGCCACAGCAACATTAGTTCCGACTGTATTTATACAATAATACACCAACATTCATGCCATCAAATTAGTAGCATTAGATTCATGATAAAATATATTTTCATCATATACCAATTTGGTTTCACAAACATTGATATATTTTGGCACAAACTCGGTCAAACTTTAAAATAGTTTAACCCTCCAACAAAGTTGGAAGTACACTCTTTCAAGGACGGAGGGAGTACCACACTATTTCATCCGCATTAGCTCAATGATCCAACCAACCGGCAACCACTAGTCCATACTCCACATCATACTCTACCAGCAGATCCCATACCTTGCCACTGCCGTCTCCTTAATTTTATTGTTGCTCACGGAGTAGATCAGTGCCTCTCCTTAATTTTGGTGTACCTGACTAGTTCCATACAGCAAGATCACAAAATCACTCTGACAGTCAAAATTAATCTACTGACGGTGCAGAAACTAAATGTTTGTTGCTGCTCTTGCTACCTTATCTGAACAGAGGGACCGATCATTGATAGATCAAGCCACACCAGAGAAGCTCCATGTCAATGCTAGATGATCATATTACAAACAAACAGAGCCACAAGTTACACTGGCCTGACCAACCTTTGGTCAACTTCCCACTGGCAGCACAACCTCAATCAGCAGTTCAGCACCATCTCCAATCCTCGATACACTGGCCTGATCTCCAACATCCACGACATTATCGGTTCTCTCGTCATGAGGGCTATCTATCGTCTCTTCAGCATGGAGCGTCTTCGCACCTTGTTCCAGCATCTGCTCACCTTCCGGAATTTTTGTCCAAAAAGACCACCTGGCAAAAGAGACCACCTGCGAACGGAATTGCCGGATCAGACCCCCCTGCCGCCACCAGCGCAGGCGGCTGGGACCTGCCGCCACCAGCGCTGGCGGCCGGCCAGGCTGGTGGGACCTGCCGCCACCGCACCTGGCGGCCGGCCGGGCTGGTGGGACCAGCCGCCACCGCTCCTGGCGGCCGGCACTGTTCCCGTTTCGGCCACTGTACGCGATGGAACGGAGCTGCAGTGGCGGGACCGGCCGCCAGCAGCCGAGGCGGCCGCCACTGTGCATCTATTGCCGGCCATGCACGGGGTCGCCGGCGCGACGTCGCCAGCTGAGCTCGGTTGGTTGGGGAGACACATGCATGCATGCATGCGTACGAGTGCATGCCGAGACAAGGAGCTGGCGGTGCCATTTTGCGGCTTGTGTGCGCAGGATAGGAATCCGCCAGAG
Organism: Elymus sibiricus; assembly: GCA_039707655.1. NCBI lineage: Eukaryota > Viridiplantae > Streptophyta > Magnoliopsida > Poales > Poaceae > Elymus > Elymus sibiricus. Next base: position 61,034,217 of record CM077674.1, on the reverse strand, counting down.
AACTGCACCGGCTGCAAGAGGCGCTGTGGATGTGGATATGTGCGATGGTTCACGTACGTACGTACGTGTACCGGCTGTGCCTGATCAACTGGTGTTAACACACACACACACAGCGACACGCACTAGAGGCTACAGCGGGCCAGCATGCATACACAGTGGCGGCCGCCTCGGCTGCTGGCGGCCGGTCCCGCCACTGCAGCTCCGTTCCGTCGCGTACTGTGGCCGAAACGGGAACAGTGCTGGCCGCCAGGAGCGGTGGCGGCTGGTCCCACCAGCCCGGCCGGCCGCCAGGTGCGGTGGCGGCAGGTCCCACCAGCCCGGCCGGCCGCCAGCGCTGGTGGCGGCAGGTCCCAGCCGCCTGCGCTGGTGGCGGCAGGGGGGTCTGATCCGGCAATTCCGTTCACAGGTGGTCTCTTTTGACAATTCGACTCGCCAGGTGGTCTTTTTGGACAAAAACTCCACCTTCCGGGGTACCTGCCCAAAATATGCATTACACAGACTGTACATATTCAGGAGCTTGCTAGCAAAACAATCCCATATAGGTCATACCATTGGGCAACACTTGGTAAATTGCTTACGGAAAAAGCACTGGAAGGAGCATAAAGTACTAGGGGCTAAAAGAAACCGCATGCAATACATGGAGATTGGAGAATCGTCCTTCAAGATTCTCGCCATAGTCCCATAGGTATAATACTGAATTTCTATGTGATAGAAGATTTGGCAGGAAAGCAGGTACACCTTCGCCGGTTCATCACGCATCAAAGGCGATTACTTCCAATCAAGAACTACTGAACTAGCAAAATGCACTGATCTAGATCATAAAGAGCCCAGGCCAAGCAAGCAGAACAATGCAGCTCTCTCCAACAACAGAGAAGCACTATTAGGATTTAGGACATATCTCTTAATCACATGTGCGAAGATCTTCTCTGATGCGTCATGGAAAAACACCAAAGTCCCAGGTCTGCCTACTGGAGCTACTGCTACAGGACTTGGTGTTTTTATGCACCTCCCAGAAGGCAATCACAGCATAAATATACAGATTCAGGCTTCCATGTCCACAACACCAAATCCACTACAGGCTGAAACGGCAGATTTTCTGTTGGCAAACAACAATAGCTCAGCATCTTCAACTCCGACGTGTCACTCTGGCCCAAGCAGCAGCAGGCAGAAAATTTGTTTCTGACAAGGTTTGCTGGGAGCTTAGGAAAGATATCGCCAAATAATTTCAAGTTCCCAAAAATCTACAGTCCCAGGTTTTCCATATTTCTAGAGACCTCAATGGTGTTGCTCACAATGTAGTTCATCAGGTTCTAACTAGATAGATAAAGAATGTCTTTAGTCGTATCAATTCAGAATAGAGAGTGTCCTGTAATCTCCTGTCTATACCATGTCAATCTTCAGGGTTATCAGGCTATGTAGTTCATGCTGTAAACTGCTTATGAGCTGAATATATTTGGCGCCTTTAACACCTTTCACCGTTCAAAGAAAAAGGTAATTTGAGATATATATACCACTAAACACTCGCTCTATGGTGTTTCTCATTGTCATTTACTGTACACGTTGGAATGCATAGCCAGAAAAGAGATGCAAACATAAAGAGATGAATCATAAAGGAGCTTAAGAGCCATAAAAGCAATGGTAGCTTCGTGTTGCAGGAATTAAAATTTTACCACATAAGACTTGCCTTCCTGCTTATATCTATCAAAATAAATGTGAACAAGAGAAGTCCTGCTTGATTGAAATAAGGTGAAACAAACCCAAGGTGAACTGTGGACAAGATAAGTCATGCTTCAAGATGCTTCCAAAATTCTACTCGTACTGTGCACACATCTATCTTTTACTTCTGTGACCACCTTACAGTAGCAATTATGTTCCTGAGCTTGATGAGCTTAGCGACAAAAAAGAAGAGGTGACAACTACTAAACAGTGTAAACAAGAATTACTGATCACAGTAGTGAACTTTAAAGCAACAGACAACCTGTGTGATAACTATGAAGGAAGGGAAATAACTAGGATGCAACAGATAGGTTACCACTTGATATTGCTGGAGTCGACAACGATGGTGGAAAGTTGTTATATGCTCACGGGTAAAGCATGTTATAGTTGGAACCAAACACCCTCTCAAGCTGGAATGTCTTGACGTCCATTGAGAAAAGGCCGGCATCAGGCGATGGGCTTCCGCGATGGTGTAGGAACAAGTTCCTCCCTGCTGAACTCTCCGGGAAAGAGTACTGAGAAGAATCGAGTGAGATTGTCTTCTCCAACTGCCACTGGCTGGAACTTCCACCGATGTTTCGCCTAACGAAATAACTGAGGTGAGATGTCTCATGTGGTAGCACAAACATCCCAATGATGCCCTCCCCTGCCTCCACAATGGCTATATGCACATAAGAAGAACCTCTGGCTCTGGCTTCCGTTGGGAGGTCCATGAGTGAGAAGTCCATACTCCGGGTGTCAAGCACCTGTATCTTCTCCCCACACCCTGTCACCCCATACAAACAGTCATAGACATATTGGCGCCAGCGTGAGGAAGGCAATCCCGGTATCGAAGGAGTAGCTCGCCATTGTCCGGTGCTGGAAGAGAAGACGAAGACGGCCTCCTTATGTAGGGTGAATGCCACATATATCACTCTAAAAAATGTCTCTTCCGAAGCCTCCTCGTCACCGCCCACCAGGAGGATCTGACATCCAAACCCGCGTGGTTTGCCCACTGAACGAACCCACTCGTCGAATTCAGGCATTGGGGGAAGCAGGAGGTGCCGCCGATGCAAGGGATCGCACACCACCAGCTCCGCACAGTCGTGCCTGTCGAGGAGGACAAGACCACCGCAGATGTCCGAAATGGTCCAGTCACTGGCTGGGGCAGGGAGGAAGGATAAGGTGAAGTCAGCCGTGAGGGCGACGGCTTTGGCTGCAGATGCGGAGGGGTGAGGCGGCTCGGCGGGGTGGAAGACTCGACGAAAATCGAGGAAGCCGAGGAGGGGCGGGGCGTGGAGCTTGCGGTACCTCCGGAGGAAGGGGCGGTCGGCGACGACGCGGCGGAAGGAGACGAGTTAAATGTATATATATACCCCCATAAACTTTCATATTTCGACCACATCACCCCCTAAACTCAAAAACCAGTTACTTAATCCCCCCAAGTTCACAATACTAGACAAAACACCCCCCTCAAAGCCACCAAGCTGGTTTTGCTACCTGTTTCACCCGCATGGCATGCTGACCATTATTCATTCTTTGACTTATCCTGCCACCTCATCCCATGACCCACAAGTAAGTGTGATCAACTATAGAACAGACACAGGCCTTCTTCTTCCCAAACCCCCCTCTTTTCTAGCCAGATGGCCGAGTAGATGACGTCGCCTGCTGCAACGCGTTCACGGAGGTTGAGTTCGACAGCCAGAGTAGATCACAACGCACCGCCACGCGGCCTGGCGACCACTCCGCTCAACAGAACCAACGCATCCCGGCGTCTTCCTATCCGGCGACTCTGTCGCGTGCTCCCGTGACGAGGCCTCCTCCTCGCCGCCGCCTGAGATTCCGCACGAGCGCCTGCATCAAGGCTCCAGGGAGGCGCTTGCTCTACTGGCGAGGACTCTCGAGGCTGGCCTTTGGCTGGTAAACCATATGACTTCACGGCGGCCTGAGCCGCTGGCACGACTGGCCGGTGAGGAAGAGGAGGGAGAGCGTGATGGGGCAGACGTCAGCACCGCTGTAGGATGCGATGAACGTGTGTTGGTGTAGACCTGACTCATTCGTAGGCAGCCAAGGCAATTTCTTTCTGCCAAGACCACGTACAACTTTACGGCGGCGAGACACAACACACAAGAATACGAGCCAAGCACCTTGATTGATCCCGGAGTTGGCATGCACACGTACACGAGGAGGCAGGCAGGCAGCTGGATCGATTCCTATGTAGGCTAGCTAGTTAGCTAGGGCCAGCTGATGGCCTCTCGCGGGATGGAAAGCGCACACCAGCGACACACATGCACGCGAGACGCCAGGAGTTATAGCAACAGCAGGTGGATGTCGCTTTAGTAATCCCGATCAATCTGGTTTTCTTCGCCAGTGCCGCAGACACGGCGGATGCAGCGCCGAGAGCAGCATGGTCCTGCTGCACTTCGACCATGGCGTCTGGCGTGTCATAGGACTAGCGTGGCGGATGCTATGCAGGGAGCAGCAAGGTCAGGTGTGGCGTTGAGAGCGACAAGGTGATGGAGGCGCGGCGCCCTCGCTGCACGCATGCGCCAGGACGACGAGAACCGGTAGCTCCGAGCGCTGGACACGGTCACTGACTGATTGCTGTGCGTGCACTCCCGCGTTGAAGTTCGAGCATGGATATGGGATTGAAGCTGCGGAAGTGCACGTTCTCCCTCTTGTCTGGCTGCATGACGCCGGCGTTTGTGCCGAGCGGGAGGCATTGATTAACATGTAGTACGTGGACCGGTGGACGGTGGCCTCCTCATGGGTGAAGTGTTTGATGGAATGTTCAACAAAGTGGCGTTTTTCTGTTTAGCCTTGCCTCCACGTCAGCAAAACCACCATCAGAAACCACTTAGCAAGGCGTCGGGGAGTGTTCTGTCCGGTATTGCAAACTTGAGGGGATTAAGTAACCAGTTTTTGAGTTTGGGGGGTAATGTGACCGAAATCTGAAAGTTCAGGGGGGGTATATACATTTAACTCCAAGGAGACACAGGCGGCGGAGGCTCGGACGAGGTCGGCTGGGGTGGGCAGGCGGAGGAAGATTTCAGGCAGGAGCTCGTCGGGGATTGGCAGCGAGGCCATCTCCTGGGGCCCATGCCGCCGCGGAGAGGAACGGCGGCGGTGCTCGAGGATGCCCATCCCGCCGCCAGTGGTGAGAAACCCTAGCTCAAATGTGTTTGTACGGAATGGAGTGTGGCTGTGCGAGGGATTTGGGGGAAGAAGGGAGCGAGCTCTGACGACTGGGATTTGAACATTCTGAAGGGCCTTTTGCAAAATGTACAGCTCCCCTCCTCAACCTGGCTGTACGTGTATGGTGACTTTCAATCTGGCATACACATTCCTGAGGTGAGATTAGCATTTGGGCATGATGACTGTTAAAAATAAAATTACTCTGTAATGGATTACAATCTTTTTTACCACTCCAATACAAAATTCAGTGTTATTGTTTGGCTCCGGTCTGAATTCTAACGCTGGACCTTAATTCAGGCCCCGAACAAACACTGACCGGCACTCCGGCGTTGGCAGGCGCACCGCGCCGCCTCTCGTCGAGCTTGGCTCAAATAACATGTAAGCATGCACACTCGCAGTTGAAGAAAATAGCAGGTACATAGATTGGCAGCCATACAACATCATCATAATCACATTCATTGGTTACATAAATTCTTAGTTTTTTTTTTTTTGGCAGGGACATATATACTCTTAGTTTGCCTACTGAGAAACTAAACGTCCTTAACGCCCTTGTTGCCTAATACCACAAACAAGCCCACCAATCATTGGCAGATCAAGGAACACAAGATAAACTCCAGATTCATTCTAGATGGCTATATTACATCCAAAGAAGGATTTGGATGGCGGATAGGCTAGCCAGGTGTGGTTGGTCAAATTGTGGCCTTTGCCCGCCATGCAAAAGGGAGCCAGAAACCTCATCACTTGCTATTTAAATGCCGATATACGTTGAGGTTTTCGGATATGGTTCGAGATTGGCTTCAATTCAAAGCAACTAACTAGTAGTCTTACAACACTAAGTTTCTGTCCCCGCAACTTAACGCAACAATTTTACATACATAAAGTTAGAGCCACACTTTTAATTTCCATTGTAATGTTGGGATAAGAATATTTGATACTACAGATATTGCATAAGTCCAAGTGAGAGTTCTTCGAAGAGAAAAACCTAGTAGAAGAACACACAACTACCAGCATACATATCAACAATGTGATTCAGCGCATAGTAAACAGATTCAAGAGATCTAGCAAAAAGAAAAATCAATAGAGATTAAGAAAAACGAACTTTTTGAGCAAAAGCTTATACCTCTGCTACTATTGTTAATGTCGTCGATGTAGTTGAATCACTGAGAAAAGCAAGGATTATCTACCTTTATTCCACACAATTGCTGGTCCAAGATGACTGTTCTTTCTGGAGAACAGTGTAGTACAAGAACAGAGAGCAAACGAGAAGAACAACAACAAGAATGGCACAATGAATCGACTTTTGCACAACGCTGGTATTTCTCTACGTTAGTTCCTCCATCCACTGTTATGTGACCCCACACAAACATGTATATCGCTTCCTATTTACAAACGGATTACACACATATATGGAGCGTTATCCGACAGCAAACAAGAGATATACACAAACGACTTTGTGAATCACGGCATAGATCGACAGCTCACAGTTTGCGTGTCGCGCTCGTGTGTGCTACAAATCGCCTTCCTTCTCTACTACACAACTCTAAACCAATCATTCAGTTGCGGCTGTTGATCAAATTCCCGATGCATCTCACTCCCACGGAGATTTTACCATCTGACCACCGGCGACACTAATCGTCCACGCCAATTTTGCTCTCCTCCCGCACTTGGTCATTGTCCCTCTAGCACAGATAATTGTGTTGCACGCCAAACTAGTTATTTATATAAGGTCAGTGAATGAACATAGTGTGTGGCATCAACGTTATTCCTCCACCAAACTTCACATACCAATTGTTGTGGCCATTTATTTCTACAGTGCTGCCATTTATTTAAACAGCGAGTGAATTAGTTTTTGAAGAAGTGTTGACAATCATAATGTTAATTGCTCATCTGTCGTATGAACAACCATACACCAATATTGCTATAAAATCAGGAAAAAACAGTCAACGCAAACTGGAGCAACAACAAAAAACATCTTGGTGTTTTCAAAAGACGTAGTAGGAGAGAGTCCTACTATATATTATTAGAAGTTAAACATATGTAAAGAAAACATCTTAGTGTTGATTGATTTCCCACTGGACGTGGAAATATAATTGATGCAGTATCTAAACATGCACGTAAGTCAACAAAAAATGTTAATTTTATTTCAATTCTTTGTGAAACTATAGCAATGAATGTGAATTCTCAAAATATCAAAAAGATACCAATTACATAATCATATTATTAGAAGAAAAAGGTGTTCAATGGAACAATTTCAGCAAACATAATCATCAACCGACAATGGTGGTAACCCTAGGCTAATAGGAGAGGTGCTCTGACAACGACGCCTTGAGGAAGGGAATGAAGCACGAGCATGTCATTGCTAAAAGGTAAAAACCCCTAGTGTACGAAAGAATGAAAATGTGCTTTTGTTATTGTGGGACAAGAAGCACTTTTTTTGCCTGCTAAAGAAGCCCTTGTACCTTAATAAAAGGAAAATCATAATTTTGGTGGATACAAACCAGTAATGCTAGATCATGAATTTTCACCCAGAAGAAAAGTCTCGGCAAACTCTCCAGGTAATGCATTTAACAAGGGAATGTTGTATGAATGTCCTCATTGCTAGGGTCAACCAAAGAAGGTCGGGCCTAGAGTTTTGATCCCAAGAACTCAAGACCAGCGCTCGAAGTGCACTACCTAACCAAAGTCGCCATGTGTGGCCACCACACCCATCGACCCATCATCGCACAACCACATACACGCAAAGTCCTGACATGGACCTAGGCACACAACTGTAACCATGCCCACACAACACGTGTTGTCTAGTAGTGCCTAGGGACACAAACCATCTACATCAATCCCATAATGCTCAGAGTCCAGACCACTCACACAAAGCCGATTTAGATCTATCAACACATGTTGTCACGTTTTTTTTTTTTTTAGAAAAGGAGGTTAACCCCCGGCCTCTGCATCATTCGATGCACACAGCCATTTTATTAAGTATAAGAGGTCCAAAAGTCTCCTCAAGTGGTCTCAAAAGATCATGAAGAAACAAATGCCACACGCGGCCAAAAATAAAAAAAGCCACAACCGGCTATAATAGATCAAGATGTCTACACACCTAGCCTATTACTGGACCGCCATCCATATCGGTTGTATGTATCCCGTGCAACCGTTTCCCATCGGTTGCACCCAATAGCCATGTGCGCCCTGTGGTTCGTATGGCTCAGCAAGGACCACGTACGGATCCATGTACACATGTTGTCACGTGGCGCACATTGGATAGGGCTGTATCCATGCATCCAGTAGAAATGAAGTCACAAGCTCTACTGTTACAAACACCTTTTGTGGGTCAGGCCGAGCACTACAACCCATGTGTCGACCATGGGACGACTCAGAAAGCATTCATAGATAACCACCACAGCCGCCGAAGCACCGATCGGCTGCCACGCTAACTCCACAGTGATAGTGGCATGACCACCACCGTAATGTGCCAGGGCCGCTGCCCCGATTTCCAACATTCGCCACCCTGGGTGCCGTATAGGCCCGCTACATCGCTTCAGTCGCAAAGGCTCCTATAATCCAAGGAGGCGAGCCCGCCACCACTATCTCGCCAGTCAAGCTTTGCCCGTCCCATACTTCGGCAGCTGCGAGGTGGCCGTGAAGGGGAGGAGATGGAGCGAGGCAGGGAAGGTCAGCGTTTCGCCTAACCACCAACTGCGAGCGACTCGGGTGTCCTTCTCTTTTTCTTTTCATGCTTTTGTTATACTAAAATCATCACTGCACATGATCGATAATGACAGCACGAGTCTCCTTTCACTAACAAATTTTGGTTGACCACACGCCCATTCTTCTTTCGTTTTGGAGGAAAGGAAAAAGGTATATCATGAAACTGCAATTAGTTAAGGAAATCATTTACTCCTGGACCTGGAAAATTGGCCAAGTTTAAATTTGATCATATACTCTAAAGCCTGACAAACTTGATCCTTTACCTTAGAAACAGGGTTGATTTGGGCACTCACTGCATCAAAGCATTTGGACCCAAAAAATGGCAGTGGTTTCTCACACAATGCAAAAGAAAATCATTCAATAGGAAATGTAAAAAAAAACATTTTTGAGAAGATGCAGATTTATAAAGATTAATATCAGATTCCCCCTGAAATGATTTTTAATAAACATAACTAGGAGAACTCTTTGAGAACCAGCGTAGCAACAAAAAGATAAATATTTGCTAAAAATATGTACGAAACATAGGAATGTTAGAAATAGGGAAATATGACATCCTTAAAACATAAAATTCAGAAGTATTCTAGAAGAAGAAAAAGGATAGCGACAAAGCTCTAAAATAATAATTAAAGCCCCACAATGTTTCATCTGTTTGTCCTACATTCTTGATCTATAGGACATTCAACGAAATCGCTTCATTTTTTGTGATTTGTTCAACATATATTCTTGATTTTATAAATATCTCATTTTTTTGAACCTATATACTTTTTGGAAAATTGAAATATTTTCCTAATTTTCCAAAGAAAACTTATAATTGAGCTTCCATGTAAGTGATCCCACTACCGCTAGTACATCATCCATCAAACTTCCTACAGTTGCTAAGAGGCCAAAGTCATCAAGAACAAACCTTTTCCATTAATGCAATGAACAAAGATCATAGTACTATCCCAAGAACAAGTTGGCATTTGCATTAATTAGCCAACATGGTTCCCCCCGTATACTGGGGTGATATCAGACTTGAGTACTTCCCTATCGACGATCCAGCAAGACAAGGATTACAGGAGGCGGACAGGGTGGAGGTTGCTCGTCAGGTCGTACATCGAAGGACGGCGGCGACGGCGGTCCGGCCATGGAAGGGGCCTGTTCCCAAGGTATGTCTTCCCAAGTTAACCTTGTCAGATTTCTTCAACCCGGATTCTTGGACGGTGGTTTCTAGAAAGAAGAAGAGAAGGCCGGTGGTCGTGGCCGCACCGGCGCCGGCGGCCGGCGTGAGCTGCAAGATCCGGGTGGTGAGGGCAGCCCGTTTGAAATGCTTGTTAGGCCAAGATGGGCCGGATGCAGGCGATGTAGTGCTGGGCTCAGTGCATACTGGGTATGTGGCACAATACAGAGCCCAGACTACTGGCCCGACGTGCGACGAGACGGCCCCGGGGCATGTTACGTCGATCGATCGCGGCTGTCCTCTCGGTTCGACTTTTCCTAGGGTTAGACCTCGAGTGGCGAGACCTGGGTTCCCGTCGCTGCTGCAGGGTCGTGCTGCGAGGATCTCCCCGACCCCGTCTGTTCAGCCGGTGGTGATGGTCGGCCGCGGGAACGGACCTCCGCCGCCGCCCAGACCTACCCTCCCCCAGGCCAGGGCGGATGGAGCCCAATATCCTCCGCCTGCTAGGGACGGGCGGACGGTGGCCATGGCTGCCGCTGCACAAGGAGCCGGCAGCGGCCGCGGAGACTACGGCGTGGGCAGAGAAAATTCCCGGCACGCGGACGGCGGGGTGACGATGGTTACAATGCATATGGCGAAGGTCAGCATCGCGGTTCTTCCTCGACAGGCGGAGGCCGTGGATATGGTTGGCAGAACGGTGGTGATGATGGCCGTGGCTACAATGGTCCCCATGGCACTTTCGTTGAAGGGGCTTCTGGACCAAATTTCCGCCAGCGCGGTTCCTTCCGAGCCAACCGTGGAGGAAGGGGGGGTGGCAGGCGGCCTCCTCCGCCGCGACCGCCACCACCACCTGCGCCTGCACACGGTCCTACACCCACGGTGGTGACGCCGGCTGCCGTGGTTCAGGCATATAAAGGCTTAAAGTGAATGATTACATGGGTCATTATTTTCAGACATAACAGGGTTGCGTGGGGATTAAAGTGAATGATGACACGGGTCATTATTTTCAGACATATAAAGGCTTAAGACAGGGAGACCCGATGTCTCCTATTCTGTTCAACATAGTGGCGGATATGTTGGCAGTGCTTATCGGGCGGGCCAAGGAGAATGGCCAGGTAGGTCGTCTCGTCCCTCATCTGGTTGATGGAGGGGTTTCTATCCTACAATACGCTGATGACACGATCATATTCATGGACCACGAGATCGCAAAAGCTAGAAATATGAAATTAGTGCTTTGTCTTTTTGAGCAATTGTCGGGATTGAAAATTAACTTCAACAAGAGCGAACTGTTCTGCTTTGGAAGGGCTAAAGAGGAACAATACGCATATAGACAATTGTTCGGGTGTGAAATGAGATCCTTGCCATTTAGTTATCTTGGAATCCCAATTCATCATCGTAGACTCACGAATAAAGAATGGAAGTGTATTGAGGATCGATTTGAGAAAAAGCTAAGCTGCTGGAAGTGCAAGCTTTTGTCTTATGGAGGCCGGCTTGTGTTAATCAACTCAGTGTTGACTAGTATGCCGATGTTTCTGCTATCTTTATTTGAAGTACCTATAGGGGTACGGAAAAGGCTTGACTTTTATCGATCCCGATTTTTCTGGCAAAGCGATGATGTTAAGACAAAATACAGATTGACCAAGTGGGACATCATTTGTAGACCCAAAGACCAAGGGGGACTTGGGATTGAGAACTTGGAGATCAAAAATAAGTGTTTGCTAAGTAAGTGGTTGTTTAGGTTGTCCACGGAAACGGATGGTATGTGGGCACAGATTTTGCGTAACAAATACTTACAAACCAAGACGTTGGCTCAGGTGACCGGTAGGCCTAATGACTCGCCGTTCTGGAAGGGGCTCATGCGAAGGAAGGATACATTCTTTCACAGGGCAAAGTTTGTTGTAGGCAACGGTACAACAACAAGGTTCTGGGAAGATACTTGGCTAGGGGAGATGCCTCTAGCCTTACAGTATCCCTCTCTGTATAATATTGTACAGCGTAAGGAGGACTACGTTGCTACAGTATTAGAATCGTCGCCATTACACATCCAGTTCAAGAGGTCTCTCGTGGGGGAACGGTGGACTTCCTGGCTGCATCTAGTGCGAAGATTGATGGATGTGCACCTTTCGGACCAACCTGATGTGTTTAGATGGAAACTCACTACGAACAGTGTGTTTACGGTGAAGTCCATGTATCTTGATTTGATTAATTCTGGCCCACTCCCGAGATCATCAATACACATTTGGAAAATTAAAGTTCCACTCAAAATTAAGATATTCATGTGGTTTGTCCACAAGAGAGTGATTCTCACCAAAGATAATTTACTCAAGCGAAGATGGGTAGGTAGTCCACGATGTTGTTTTTGTAACAACAACGAAACGATTCAGCACCTATTCATTGGTTGTCCGCTTGCTAAGTTGCTTTGGTGTTCGATCCATATAGCCTTTAACATAACCCCTCCAGTCAGCATCGACATGTTATTTGGGACGTGGCTTGCTGGAGTGGAACAAGTGACTGCGGGACATATTCGGATAGGAATATGTGCATTACTTTGGGCTATATGGAACTGCAGAAATGATATCATCTTTAACAGGCAAAATCTCATAAACTTTTTGCAGGTAATATACAGGGCTACAGCTTGAATCCATTCGTGGTCGCCACTCACTCATACGGACTCCAGGAAGCATTTGGCTACTGGGTGCAACCGATGGGAGACGGTCGCACGGGTTATCTACAACCGATTTGGATGGCGGTCCAATAATAGGATAGATGTGTAGCCATCTAGTCTTTTTATACCGCCGGTTGTGGCATTACTTTTTGTTCATCTTTCTTGCTCCTTTTGCGAGCTGTACCACACTGCGTACTTTGTTTGGATTTTAATAAGATGGCCGTATGCATCGTCCTGATGCAGAGGCCGGGGGCTTGTTCCTCCTTTTCAAAAAAAAAATACTGGGAAAATTATACGTCCTAATTTTAAGTACCAAAACACAGTTCAAAGTATTGTGGTTAGACTTCTTTACTCTACTAGAGGCAGACTATAAACACCACACAAGTTCAAAATTGAATTTATTTCTTAGATATAAGAGCGTGAGGGATTTGGGTGGAACGAAAAGGGAGAACTCATGACTGGAATCTGAGAATTTACTCTCTTGGATCAGATTAACTTCATAACTTTTATCTGAATTATAGCGTGGAGCTTAATTCAGATTCAGAAGAAACGGAGAGCATGGCAGGTGCACATCGTCCGACTGGCTAGCGGCGGGCGACGAGTGCCGTCGCCACCTGACGCCCTATCTGTAATGGATCACAATTTCATTTATTACTCCATAGAAAATTCACTATTACCGTTGGCTCTAGTGGTTTTGTCTGAACGGTAACGTGGAGCTCCATTCAGAATGAGAAGGAAACAGAGAGAGAGCGTGTTTAACTCTGATGCATCCTGGAACAACAGATCTTTGCAGTTTGTTGCAAAGCAGCTGAACGTTCAGAATGTACGTCTCCTTCCTTATGTTCACACAATGCGATCACATGTGGAATTTTGATGGAAAACTCTCTCACAAACCTCCAAGCCGAGTACCTGACGAACAAAACACAGAGAACTGAAATGGAGCTAAAATCACGAAGTGGTTAATATTCTTCCTTTTAAGATACTGTGTGGATTAGTATTTAAGTTCTGCTGATGTTTGACTGCAGCAGCTGGTCTTTAGATAACCTGCGAGGCGAGCTGAATTAATGTGGAGCTTAAACTGTTGTGTGACGGTTGCCAGTTGCTCTGCAGAAGTACAATAGACAAGAAGTAGGTACATGAAAACTGCTTCTTCTCTTCAACAAGAGGAAAAGGAAGAAATCAAAGAAGAATACGGACCATTTTCCACAGCAACAAGTTTGCTTCTTCTCTTCAACAAGTTTGCTTCATCTCTTCAACAAGTTTGCTTCATCTGATTCACTTCATTGTGCCAAAAGTATACACTAACCTTTTTACATATTGTGAAACAATGAGAGTAGATCAGTGCTGCAACTAATGATTTTTAACACACACAAGTCTCTTTGGACTGATTTACCACATGTTGATTGTTTAATTAGGACTAGAAAGCCTCATCAAGGAAATACAATTAGTTTTGGAAGGAACTTATTCTTGAGCCCTCGACTATTTTCTAAGCATAAATTTGATCTATAAACTCCAAAACCTGACTAACTCGGCCTTAAATTTTTGAAATCTGATAGATTTGGTCTTCCAACCCATTCATCGAGATCTGGTGGTGATTTCGTGTGACCACCAGCATTGTTACATAATGCCAGTTAATGTATATGACGAACTTGCTTTGCGTCAATTCCCAGTTAATGTATATGCACGTGCATCATATTCCCATGGATCACCATATATGTACAATCCAACACCACTTAGTGTTTGTCACGATCACCCTCCCAATCAAGCCTCAGGTCCTTCTTTACTCCAGTCACATTCGACGATTTCGTCGTGCCTTTGTTGACATTGGGTAAGCTACCAAGTCTTGAGGTGAACCACAAGTTGATAGCTACTGACATATAGGAACCCCGGCACAACCCCTCGATGGCCTTAGACATGAATGCAATACCAACGATCTGTCGTGTTTTCTTTTATCCTGTGCAAATCATATCTCCTAGCTGTAAATACCAAAGAATAATTCCATTTATTGGGCTTGGACTGTACTCTCCCAGAGGTAGAGTATAAATACCACATGATTTCATCCACAATAGCCCAATGATCCAACCAACGGGCAACCATTAGTCAATACTCTACATCATGCTCTACCAGCAGATCCCAGGTTAATGTCACCATCCCCATGCTTAATTCAAGTAGCATAGTTTTTGAATCCAGAAGGTTGTGAGTGACAGATGAAGTAGATTAAAAATGAGCACCTTGATTAAGCCCATGTTTACTGACAGCAAGATACATGCTTCATTTACACAGAAACACTACTCTCAACGAGCTTGGCTCAAAAAAAAAAGACACTAAAAAACAGATTGACACAGGCACACAACACAAACAGAACAAATGGTAACTTCGTTGTTCAAGAAAACAGAACAATCAGATCCTCTTGAATGCACCACAAACAAATTCACTTCACTTTGTAACTGCTCATGGTGTAGATCAGTACCTCCTTGGTTTCTTAGTACCCGACTAGCTAGTTCAATTCACGCCACATGGGGCAGGCCTACAGCAAGATCACAATCACTCTTACTTCTTGAAGCAACTAAGCACCGTTACTGTCGGCACCTTATCAAACAGACGCACCAATCATTGTCAGATCAAGCCACACAAGATAAACTTCATGCTAATGTTATATGACCTTATTGCCGACAGACAGAGCCACAAGTTACAAGTACCCTATTGCTGACCAACCTGTGGTAACAGTACAGTCACAGCACAACCTCAATCAGCACCATCCCCTGACCACCAGCATTCGCTTCATCAGCAGTCGTGAGGGCTAAAAGATGCAATACTCGGATTGTGGGAATTCAGGAGTTGCAAGTAAAAACAATCCATATAGGTCATACCATTGGGAAACACCTGGTAAATTGGTTATGAAAAAATCCCAGGAAAGAGCATAAAGTACAAGGGTCTAAACGAAACCACATGAATTACATGGAGATTGAAGAATCAACCTTCATGTGAGTTCAACATAGTCACGTTGTCAACTATTACTAAGGTGATTTATGTGCACCCAGTCAACGAAGTTATTTGAGCTTGGAAGGTGATGAACATGTAGAACAATGTGTGGGGCGAATATTAACTCTAGAAGAAAAAAACAGAGCATGCATAATTCACCAAGCAATTTGTCCTGCCATCACTATCCCACCAGTAGGGATGGCATTCATGAAGTCCGACATGTTGCTTACGACTGAATCATTTCTGTACACAACCAAAGTAAGAAAACTAAAGGTCGACTTTTAATGGATCCTTGATTTCCAAATAGTACCTCACGTGCTTGTAGTAATAGCAGCTACAGAGATGTGCAGGCATACAGGACAAGGTCACAGTTACAGTCACTTTGACTTGCTACAGAATCTTGATTAACCTACTGATTGTGGAGAAACTAAACACCCTGTTAATGCTCTTGTTATATATCTGACCCGGCAAACACACCAATCATTGCCGGATAAAGGAACACAAGAGAAACTCCATGTCACAGCCAAACAGAGAGCCAAAAGCGCCACACTACAGACCAAGCTGTGGTCAACTCTCGAGTTGCAGCACAACCTCAATCAGCATTCAGCAGCGGTAGTACTATCATCATGATGGTCATCTATGCACTCTTCTGCTCGCAGCGCCTCCACACCATGTTCCAGCAAATTAAATCTACTACCCTACTCAAGCTCAAACTCAAAGATATTAACATTTCAACCCTAACCCGAGTTGCAGCACAACCTCAATCAGCATTCAGCAGCGGTAGTACTATCATCATGATGGTCATCTATGCACTCTTCTGCTCGCAGCGCCTCCACACCATGTTCCAGCAAATTAAATCTACTACCCTACTCAAGCTCAAACTCAAAGATATTAACATTTCAACCCTAACCCGAGTTGCAGCACAACCTCAATCAGCATTCAGCAGCGGTAGTACTATCATCATGATGGTCATCTATGTACTCTTCTGCTCGCAGCGCCTCCACATCATGTTCCAGCAAATTAAATCTACTACCCTACTCAAGCTCAAACTCAAAGATATTAACATTTCAACCCTAACCCTAGCTACTAATAACAAATGTGGGTGGCGGCCGTGGGTGTGGGTGCACTAGTAGAAAACGGACCTTTTGTCCGCAGCATTAGTCCCGGTTTGGTTTTGAACCGGCACTAATGTGACCATTAGTCCCGGTTCGGAACGGGCATCATTAGTCGCGGTTCGTTCCGGACCTTTAGTCCCGGTTCGTAACACGAACCGGGACTAAAGGGGTTGTGCCAGGCTGGTGTCAGCTGGGGCCCCCACGAGCCCCTTTAGTCCCGGTTGGTAACACCAACCGGGACTAAAGGGGTTGAGGCTTTAGTCCCGGTTGGTGTCTCCAACCGGGACTAAAGGTCCAACCGGGACTAAAGGTTGGACCTTTAGTCCCGGTTGGAGACACCAACCGGGACTAAAGGGGTTCTGAATTTTTTTTTTCTGTTTTTAGTTTCTGTTTTAAATTGCTTATATCTTTTAAGATATTTGATGTTTTTGAGTGATTCTTTTTGCATTAGATTCAAAATTTTGTCCAGTTTCTGTTTGTGCCATTAGTTTACAAATTTGAATGGTTTAAATTTGAATTTGTTCAAATTTGCTTCAAACCCTAGATTGTGAATAACTTGAGTTTACAAATAGTTTTTAATTTAATTCTTTTTGCTCCTAGTCACGTGTTAGATTGTTGTCACAGTAAGATTTATTTGGTTATTTTTAGAATAATTTAAATTAGGATTTTAATTAAAACAATACTGTTTTGCTTATATAGTTGTTTTAGTCATTTAATTGTTGTTTTTTATTATTTTTAGTTAGTTCTTTCTGTAGATTTTAACATGTTGTAGTATGGTGCATATTGAATGCATAAAAAGTCTGGAGTTGAAATAAGTTAAAAAAAATGAAATGCCTTTGTAACAGATAGGTTTTCGTCCGAAACCTTGATACTTCGAAGGAGATGGTCCAGTTTGTACACGAAGTGCATCCAGTTTTTGCCGTAACCCTCTCAACTTTTTAGCACAAGCTATGTGGGTGAAATGATGATACCATGCCAAGTTTCAACCTTTTCAGAGTTCATTTGTAGTGCTTTTCAATTTCAGGGTCATTTAGCTCAAAAAAATCATTAAATGCATGAAAATAACAAATGAAGTTAGAAAGGGTTGAAATTTGAGGATGTGGCTTTGAATGGTGCATATTGAACACACAAAAAGTCTGGAGTTGAAATAAGTTTAAAAAAACGAAATGCCCTTGTAAGAGACGAGTTTTCGTCTGAAACCCTGATACTTCGAAAGAGATTGTCCATTTTGTACACGAAGTGCATCCAGTTTTTGCCGTAACCCTCTCAACTTTTTAGCACATGCTATGTGGGTGAAATGATGATACCATGCCAAGTTTCAACCTTTTCAAAGTTCATTTGTAGGGCTTTTCAATTTCAGGGTCATTTAGCTCAAAAAAATCATTAAATGCATGAAAATAGCAAATGAAGTCAGAAAGGGTTAAAATTTGAGGGCGTGGCTTCGAATGGTGCATAATGAACACACAAAAAGTCTGGAGTTGAAATAAGTTTAAAAAAATGAAATGCCTTTGTAACAGACGAGTTTTCGTCTGAAACCCTGATACTTCGAAGCCGACGGCCGCATACCTTTCTGACTTGGTTAACCTTAGTTGTGACTCTGGCTGGGACGGTGCTAGCAGATGTGTAGTCGACGGTATGATTGGATGGACACCAACCCGGACTAAAGGGGTTCTGAAATTTTCAAACTCTACCCCCCCCCCCCCCCCCCCCCCCGTGGACTGCCTTTTTTAGTTTTGTAGAAAATAAACAAAAATGATAAAATCTTCAAAAAATAAAATCCTTTGAGGTGTAGTTAGGTTTTAGTGTCTAGTTGGTATAGAAATTTTGAAATATGAATTTTGACCTTTTTTGCAAAAAAACGAAAAAAAAGTAAAACGGCCATAACTTTTGCATACGACGTCGAAAAAAAAAGTTTAATATATCAAAAAAAACTAGAGAAAAATTGGGACTCGATTTCACCTGGGTTCACCCGGTGAAGTTTTCTCAGATTCTCAAAATTCCAAAAGTAAAAAAAGTTATTTCAAATCAAAAATAATAATTTTAATAATTTTAAAAATTAATTTTATTTAAAATAAATAAATGATGTCATATTTGGATTCCTCACATTTTTCTGATAATAATGGATATATTGTTTGTCGAATTTCGATTTACAGATTTAAAGATATTAATTATGTCATATTAAATGAATAAATGGCAAAAAAATGAATAAAATAATATTATTACTTATTTTATTTTCATTGAAATTCAATATTATTAGTACTTATTTTGTTTATTTTAATAATTGTTTAGAATTCAAAAAATTAAATCATGTGACACCAAGACCTAAGGGTTAATAGGATTGATAGCTTACTATTGTCAGGAAACAACAAGTGCAGACTTGGAAACTAGGGTCGATAGAACCTGAAACTTAAGCGTGCTGGGGCTGGAGCAGTGAGAGGATGGGTGACCGGCCGGGAAGTTAAGCGTGCTTGGGTTGGAGCAGTGAGAGGATGGGTGACCGGCCGGAAAGTTAAGTGTGTTGGGGCTGGAGCAGTGAGAGGATGGGTGACCGGCCGGGAAGTTAAACGATTTGAAATGAGTGCTCCACGCTGGAGCAGTGTGGACGGGTGATTAGAGATTAAATTGTCAAATAATTCAAAGATTTGAAAATCGGAAGAAAACTTAAAAACAAATCAAAAAAAATTCAAAAAAAAATTCAATTTTTTTTTTCTAAAAATTCCTGACGGCCCCCGGCAAGGCCGGCTCCGGCAAGGCAGCCCCCGGCAAGGACCTTTAGTCCCGGTTGGTGTTACCAACCGGGACTAAAGGCTCCACCTTTAGTCCCGGTTGGTAACACCAACCGGGACTAAAGGTCCTCCCTCCCCCGCCCCAGCAGCGCCACGTGGAGCCTTTAGTCCCGGTTGGTAACACCAACCGGGACTAAAGGTCCTCCCTCCCCCGCCCCAGCAGCGCCACGTGGAGCCCCTTTAGTGCCGGGCCGTGACGAACCGGGACTAAAGGGGGGGGGGGCCTTTAGTCCCCCCCTTTAGTGCCGGTTGTAGAACCGGCACTAAAGGCCCTCCCAAACCGGGATTATAGCCCTGTTTTCCACTAGTGGTGGCCGCCCGTGTGTGGGTAGCGGTGGCGCCGTGGGTGTGGGTGGCTGCCGCGGATAGCGAGGGCGAGGGCGACGGGGACGGCGGAATGAGAGGCAGGGACGGTGACGGCTTACCGAGGCGGACGGCGAGGCCGAAGGGGAGGGCAAGGTCGACAGCAGCTGCGACGGCGAGGAGGACGGCAAGGACGAGGCGACGGCGGCGATGAGAGAGAGATGGGGGAGAGCGAGAGTGAGTGAGTGAAGTGGAGATAGAAGGTCGATTGGTATTGCGCGAGTGTGGGTAACGTTGGACCACTGCGACGGGCGCTCCAGGATGCCCGCCACTACTACTTTGCAGTTGCAGGCAGCATTGTTGACCCGCCACACATAAATCTAATACATTTTTTTAAATCATTTTAAATTCAAACTTTTCCTATGACTAGTAAACACCATAAAAAGCCTCATGCTCAAATTTGACCACTTTTTGAGTTGGTTTCTATTTTCGAGGCATTAATTGACTTTCCCGCAACTAAAAATGGTAGGACGACCCTCTTCAGTACGAACTAGCAGGAAAACCAGCTCGGAAAGGGATGAAAATTTGCATGCTAAACGTAGGGTGTGGTAAAAAAATGTGTAATCGTTACTGAAAAAACTTGATGCACATCATGCACAAACCGGACACTCTCCCACGAAGTGTCAGGGTTTCGAACAAAAACCGCTGCCTTACACACACAAATACTTTTTTTTAAATCATTTCAAATTCAAACTTTTTTCTATAATTATTACACACCATCCAAAGACCCATGCTCAAATTTGACCACTTTTTGAGTTCGTTTTCTATATCCGAGGCATTAATTGACTTTCCCGCAACTAAAATGGCAGGACGACCCTTTTCAGTACAAAATAGCGGGGAAACGAGCTCCGAAAGGGATGAAACTTTGCATGCTATTTTCATTGGACACATGTAGGGTGTGGTAAAAATTTAATATCATTACGGCAAAAATTTGATGCACATCGTGTACAAACTGGACGCTCTCGCACAAAGTGTCAGGGGTTCGAACGGAAACCGTCACCTTACAAACACAAATACATTTTTAAAAATCATTTTTTCTACGATTAGTACACACCATCCAAACCCCCATGCTCAAATTTAACCACTTTTTGAGTTGGTTTTCTATTTTCGAAGCATTAACTGACTTTCCAGCAACTAAAAACGGCAGGACCCTCTTCGGCAGAGCCCTTTTTCGAGTTGGTTTTCCATTTTTGATGATTTTTTGGACCCCCTTCAAATTTGATACTACTCTATGTTTAGTAAATATGATTTCCTTAGGAATTTTTGAACCTAACTTATGTGTGGCTGGCGTATACTACGCCCGCCACAGCTAACTACTGGATATTTTGAAAAAAAATGTGCGGGTTACAAACATTTATCTGTGGCGGGTATACGACTGGCCCGCCACTATTGGCTCATGTACCAGTGGCAGGCACTGTGTAGCAGCCCGCCACTATTAGCTTTCATCACGCTGGTAAATATATAAGAGTTTATGTGTGACAAGTATATATATATACCCCAATGTGAGTTTCATGAAAAAAATCATGTGAGTCTACATATTTTTAAAGGTTTACATATATACTGATTTATTCGTACGTGAAAAAGGTATATTATAAAAAGTACGTCACAAATGATATTTTTTTGGGAAAACTTGCATTGAGGTATCTTAGAATATTTAATAAAGTATTTTTAGAATGATAAAGGGGTATAATCAATGCGTATATAAGGTATATTGAAGATCGGAGTACATACTCCCAGGAGTACAGAATAGGAGTCCTATATATATATATATATATATATATATATATATATATATATATATATATATATATATATATATATATATATATATATATATATATATATAGGGTGGGTCTATTCTACCAACCCCTTAAGACCTTATTCTACCAACACTACGTCTTATTCTGCCAACACCCCACGCCTCCCATCCACCCCACCCACCCACCCAGCAGAACCCACGCCCACCTCCACCTCCCATCCTGCACGACCCAAAATCCCAGCCGGCGCCACCCCACCTCCTCCTCTTCCCTGCCGGCGCACCCTCGCCTCCTCCCCCTGGCCGGCGCAGCCCCCCCTCTCCACCTTTTGACGCGGCGCGGCCTACCTGAGTCGCCGCCCCTTCCTACCACCTTCCTCCTACCGCCGGCCATCGCGCCCCAGCCCGCCTCGCGCTGTCCCCGCCCCTCCGTGCCGCCCCACCCTCCACTACGACAGATCTGACGCGACGACGGACCCTCCAGCACCGCCCCACCCTCCCCTACGCAGGATTCAAGGCGACCACGGCCCCTCCCGTGCCGCCCCTCCCTCTCCTACGCTGTGTCTCCGGGCGCCCATGTTCTCACCTCTTCCCCCCACTTCAATTCCGGCGTGGATCCAGGAGCACCCGCCGCCTCCAGCCGATGGCAGTGAAAAACTGCGACGGCACGTAGCTCCCGCGTCGATCCCCGCGGGTCTCGCTCCAGCCCTCCCACTTCTGACGGATCTGGCTCCCGCATGCCCTCTACCTCTGGCGCCTCTGGCAGGCTGGATCCCCAAACTCTCTCCCAACCTCCCCTTCTTCATATTCCGGTGAGGTCCTAGCCCCACGACATGCAGTACGGACGGCGACGCCGTGCAAGAGGAAGGAAAGATAAGTAGAGGGAGAGGAAGGACATAGCAGAAGGCAGGCGGCAGAGTTCCGGTGGTCCGGCGGTTGGGAGCTGTTGCTCCACTATCATGAGGGCGTGGAGGCGCACGGAAGGTGTTCGTCCGCCGCCCCTCACCTCTCGTGCAGTTTCCCGGGCGCGACCCATGCAGTTCGTCCCCACGCGCCGCCCCACCCCTCTGGCTTACTCTACGGGCAACGGCGCCGCCACCACTCCACCATCCTCTTCCACCGCAACGGAGCCCCAACCCACCGGCCTCCCTCTCCAGGCAACGGCGCCACAACACTTCTCCTTTTGGTCATTGGTCACATTTTACATCAAGAACGCTAGCGGTTCACTGTATCATCTTTTGTAGTTCACTGTATCTTTTTTGTAGTTCACCGTATCTTCTTTTTGCTCATGGTTGACATTTTTGCATTTTTTCAGATTTTGGTTGCAGTCCCATGAGCACGCAGGTGCAGTGCTGTGGGGGTTGGACATGCAGTGCGCCAGTGACCGGCTTGCATTTCACGGAAAAAATGTGGACTTATTTTTTAAGTCCCCGTCATTGAAATTTGAATGTGTTTGTAATGTGGATTTTAAAAAGGTGCATTGCAGTTCATTCGCCCCGTCTCGTAGGTCCAGAGACGTACCGATCGCAGCTCTCCGAAAACGTGCATTGAAGAAAACATCACTTTTTCTGAAGTGCAGCTCACCTGTTACATCGCCGCAGTGATCTTCTCTCTCTTAGCAGTTCACTATGCTGCCAAGTGCAAAAAAATTGGAAGAAAAAGAATTGGAAAACGTTGATTTTTTAATGCAGCTCACTCTGTTGCTGTGTGCAGTAGAAAAAAAATTGGAAGAAAAATCAATGCAGTCCACTCACCTCGTCCCCTGCAGTACATACTCGTTGATTTTAAAAAAAATGCCATGCAGTTTAGTTCGGTCCGTGCCTGCGGTTCAGTTTTCCATCGTGCAGTTCCCTCTGTCAATATATTGCTTAGAAGTTCACTTCGATATATGTCGCGGTTCGCTTGTCCTCGTCTCTGCGGTCCACTCTCGTTTATAAAAAAAGTTAGAAAAGAGACAAAAAAATCATGCAGTTTTCTTACGCGTTTGATGCAGTGCGGTTTTCAGTCTGAAGCAGTGCGGTTTTCGGTTCGATGCGGTTCACTTGTTGATTTTGGTGTTGCGAAAAAACAGAGTGCCCACATTCCGGTAAAATCAAAACTGCTCTCAAACCGTAAGGAATTAGAGAGTGTTCTACATGAATAAGTTGCGTTTCGCCGATATCTTTCCAA
This sequence comes from Elymus sibiricus, assembly GCA_039707655.1. Classification (NCBI taxonomy): domain Eukaryota; kingdom Viridiplantae; phylum Streptophyta; class Magnoliopsida; order Poales; family Poaceae; genus Elymus; species Elymus sibiricus. The sequence continues at coordinate 61,010,627 of CM077674.1, read as the reverse complement.
TGGCGTATCATTTGAATCATTCCGACCAGCGGTCTGTAAAAATTTCACGAAAAAAGGGCCGCTGCCACTCATCGTCCGCCGCACCATTTTCAAAATTAATTTAAAACCGTAAGGAATCTCAAAAACAATTTTACATATGAAAGTTGCGCCTCATCCGTAGCTTTCCAACGGCGTATCACACGCCTCGTTTCGACAAACGGTTAAAAAACTGGAGCAAAAATAGTACCGAAAATTGCAAAAAAATTGAAAAAACTAAATTCCGCGATTTAGTAAATTTGAAACTGCTATTAAACCGTAACGAATTAGAAAATGTAATATATATGAAAAAGTTGCGCCTCGACGATATCTTTCCAAGGGCGTATCATTTGCTTAATTCTGATGAGCGGTTTAGAAGAAATTACGAAAATACGCTCGCTGCCACTCGTCGTGCGCCGCACCATTTTCGAAACTGCTCTTAAACCGTGACGAATCTCGAAAATTTTTCTATATGGAGAAGTTGCGCCTAATCCATAGCTTTCCAACTGTATATTACACGCCTCGTTCCGACAAACGGTTTAAAAACTGAATCGAAAACAGTACCGAAAAACACCGCGTACAGTTTTTTCGACGAGAAATTCACTAGTCTCTGTATTGCAGTGCGCTTGCTTCAGAAGGTGCAGTGCCCTCGCATTGAGCGTGCAGTTCGGAAGTGTGGGCAGAATAACTATTCTGCCAATATTGGCAAAATAGACGGAATATATATATATATATATATATATATATATATATATATATATATATATATATATATATATATATATATATATATATATATACACCCGCTACTGTTCTGTCGATTCCTGTGGTGGGTACACCCAGCTCCCCGCCACTCATTTGAGGTCACCTATAAAACTTTTCCCAGTAGTAAAACCCTAGCCCTCCTCCACCTCAACCTCCTCACTCGTCGCAGCTAGAGGAAAAAGCTTGGCTGAGCGAAGCTGGGTTGGCGACGACCGATCTCTCGTCTCCACACGTTGGAGTCTCGATGCGAGCTGAGGTGAACGGGCCTGGATGCGGCACTAGGCGGCAGCGCAACAGCGCGACGTGCGTCGATGCAAGTCGGCGATGTCGACATGATGGCAGGGTGATAGGTGAAGCACGCTTGGGGCCATGGCTCCAACTCCGGCTAGACCCGGCAGCGCAGCCAGATACGGTCCTCGAGTAGTCCGGGCCATGGGCGGCGTGGGCGCGGGCGGCCGCCCTGGCCATGGAGGTCGGCTAGTTGGGTGGCGGCACATCGCTAGTGACTGCCGGTGACCTTCCCTGCCGGGATCGCCAAATAGGGCACTTTCTGCCAATGGGCTCATTGTTGGATGGAAGGAGGGGTCTTTTGCCCTTCACCGGTCGATGGAAGTTGAGGGTTTGTCTCGGAGGCCAAGGCGGTGACCCTGGTGATGGCAGTCGTCGTGCTCGTGGGTTGAGCTCATGGCTCAAGTGCGGGCTTGCTTCCATCGCCTTGCGGGCGGCATGGTGGCCGATGTTCGATTTTCGGTGGCGGCGGTGTTGTAGGTATCCTCGCGATTGACTGTACCATGTTTTGGAGGGAGAGAGTATGTCAGGGTTTGTTCCTTGTCTGGCTATGGCCAGGCCGATGGCGGCGGCGTCTGTGGGTGTCGTTCCCTTCGTGAAGACGTTTGCGGCCAAGGTTGTCAGAACTGTGATTCTTTGTACGATTCTACAATTTTATGATCCAAACTAACCATTGTGATTCTATGATTTTGGTTCGTAGAATCTACGTTTCTATGATCCTGATAGTTAAGATTCTATGATTTGCGATCATGTCATTGGAGCTCCGATCCGATTCAATTTTCAAAATCAATTATTGTGCCATGAAACATTCTTTGTTCTTAACAAAGAACTGGTGCCTCAAAGCAACATTTGTTGTCTCCCTGTGTACTGTAGATGACACCCGGAATCTCCCTCAAAAAAATAGATGACACCCTAAAACTTTTCCATGTATTTGCAAACCATGGAGAATTGCTCCACACAGAGGGAATAGATATGCAGATTTTGCTAGGTTGAACTCGTGCACCACAACATTGGTATGGCAGACTCAACACTCTCCAGACCAAATCGTACCAACTCGAATAAGGGGAGCCGTTGTACTTGCTCACTATACATGTAGAACACAATTTTAGACAGGCCATTGTTGTTATTCTCTGAATTAAACTCCCAATGCATCTCATTCCCTAGGAAATTACCCCATCTGACCGCTGGCAACACTAATCGTCCTCATTACTTTTGCTCTCCTCCCACACTTGGTCATTATCCCTCTTGCAACTACACATGATTGCGTTGCTCGTTGAAACTAGTTATAGTCGGTGAATGGACAGTGTGTGGCCTAGACATCATGCTTTCACCAAACTTCACATGACAGCTGTTGTGAACATTCATTTCTACCATGGGTGACATCTATTTCAACCACGAGTGATTTAGTTTTTGAAGAACCATTGACGTACTTAGTATGAAGTGCTCATCTACCGTATGGGAAACCATACACCAAATATTGATGTCAAACCATGAAAAACATTCAATGCATACTGGAGCAACAACAAAAACCTTCTTCATATTTTTTTAGAAAAATAGTAGGAATGCCCTATTGTATATTATTGAATAGCTATGCATATGGAAAGGAAAAATGGGCGTTGCTTGATTTCCCACTCTAGATAGAAATGAAATAGGTGCTATACGAAACCCTGTTAGCAAGTTAAAGGAACTATATACAAAACATTGTTGAATTGTCAATTGGACGAATGACTACAGTCCTCATAGACACAAACATAGTACACCGGTTTTGATTCTAAATGATCACTAATGCTTACTCTCTTGTAAGAGTGATTGGGTAACCCCCAAGTATAAGGCTAAAGTAATATTTTGTGTACGCAAATCTGTAATATTTTGTGGTCTTCGGTAACAATTTGATCTGTAATTTGATCACTTCGATGGTAACATAAGTGTTGAGTTTTTTTCAGGTATAATTAGTGTTGCGTTTAGGAGAATGAAAGATATGCAACACACATTGTATTCGTCATAGCCATGGGCAACTTATACATGCACATGGTTAAGCGATCGAGGCAGAAAATTGTGCTAACTAATCTCTAGATAGTTGCACACGATCGCATTGAGTTGTGAGACTTGTTTTTGTTGTAACAAACACATAGAATGAAGGAACACAAAAAGATCGTAACTCCTTTGTCATGATGTCAGCAATCTGCCTACATGTTGGAATGTGCAGAACGCGAAGCTCACCCAGTGCAACTTTCTCGCTGATGAAATGTACATCGAGTTCAATGTGCTTGGTACGAACGGTGGTGCACTGGATACATGATGAAGATGTTATTGCAATAGCACATAGTGGCATTGACAACCAGACTGTGCGGCGCATCAACAAGTTAGCGCAACCAACGGGTCTCCGTGATGACGTTAACGATGACGCAATATTCTTCCTCCACACTAGAGCGTGAGATGGTCGCCTACCGCTTGAACAACCAAGGTACCAACGAGACGCTGAGGAACACATAGTACCCGTTGGTGGAGCGACGTGTGTCTGAGCAACCGACCCAATCGACGCCTGAATAGGCGACGATGTTGAATCGCAAAGAGTTGAAGATGCACATACCATGGTGGAGGGTGCCCTTGACTTACCGAAGGATACACTTGACAAGGCTCCGGTGCTCCTTTGTCGGGGCATGCTTGTGGAGGCGCACTTGTTGCACAACATGCTAAAGATCCGGAGGCATCGGCGTCAGGTGCCGAAGACCGCCAGCAAGGCTCCAGTAGTGGGTGGCGTCCCGAGCCGGTGAACCATCACGCTAGGAGAGCTTTACCTTTGTGTGGCCCAGGGTGAAGCAGGTTCAACAGGTGGCTATGCCGACATGATCGAGGAGCACGACTTGTATTTGGCCTACTAGAAAAACCCTGAGGTGGTACACCGAGGAAATAGTGTAGTGGGTCAAGATCCAGGCCACACACTATATCTTCAACGTTACAACAACAAATAGGCATTTTTCATGCTGCAGCGTAGCACGAAGAGTGATAAGTCATTGGGAGTGGCGACTGAATTGACAAAGGCCAGGTAGCCAGTAAAGCGTTGGTACCAAGTACAAGGCATGGATTGGTTGTTTTGCATATAATTGAGCGTTGTTTTTTATGTATGATAAGTACAAAAACGGATAGACAAACCTGTCCTCCTTTGTTGGACTTGCTTTGAATGTAGTGTTGTATGGGTATTGGGTTCATTGGCATGAGCAATGAACTCAAAGAAAAGAAGATTCCCCTCCCTCCGGCGTTGCACCCGCGGGCAACCGAGGGAAACCCTAGCCGCCCTCCACCTCACCCTCCTCCCTCGATGCAGCCAAAGGGCGCGGCCGGACGAAGCTTGGTCGATGACGACAGGGATCTCTTCTCTCCATACGCGCTAGTCTCGACGCTAGACGGAGTGACTGGGCTTGGATGCAGTGTGATGGTGTGCCGGAGCAAGTCGGCGATGGTGACATGATGGCGTCCAACCAGATCCAGTCCTCGAGTTGTGCAGGCCATGGGCGGCCGCCCGACCGTTGCGGTTGGCTGGTGGGGGTGGCGGCGCGAGAGTGGTGGTTGACCTCTCCCTCCTCTTCTCATGTTGCTTCAAACGGTGGCTGATAGCGGACCTTGTTGGCAGGGACGGAGCCAGACAACATTTAGACCATTGTTGTAAACACTAGAAGAAGACTAGCATTGACCAAGCACTTACGGACTAATGAGCATTTACGGACTAATGAGCATTGACCAAGCCATACAACATTTAGACCATGAAAAGGCCTAAACTGAAATCATGTTTTCATTGTTGTAAACACTAGAAGAAGACTAGCAAATTGTCTATCTTTGACAAGACATATTCAGTTTTTAAATTCATATATAGCAAAATTTTGTACATTGTACTACAAATAATTGACTCCAATCCAATTTTCATGTCCATCAATCAACGATCATTCATGTTAGGCAAAAAAATTAGAGATTTGAAATTGATGAGAGGGGTCGTACCATGGAGGCATAGATGACGCCATACATCGTTAGGTCCATGCATGGTCGCTCTGGTGCTTCCCTAATCCCCTTTAAGCTGGCTAATACAATGATCAGGCTGAGCATCACCTTCAGCAGGACTAGGGTGGTTCCGCAGAAAAAAATTAAAAAAAATTGCACATCGTTTGCGTTTGCATGATGTTCACATGGCAGAGAGTTTGAATCAACTGGTTTGAAATAATTATGAATTGATTCAGCTCTCTTTCTCTACATGTCTACACAAACACAATTGCACGATCGAAAATTTTCTAATTAGCTTTCAATGTCTGTAGTTCTACAATTACATTATAAGAAACAAACTAACCTAATCGTGAAAATAAACTAACCTTTTTTCTTCGTTTGGTCGCTCGTCCGTGCCCAGAATGCGCCCAGGGATGAGTGCGACGGTGCTTGTCTGTCGCCTTCCCTTCTCGGTGGTAGACGATCTAACAGGCGGCCAGGCTGCCAGCTGTGGCGAGCAAGTTTTTTCAGATCGCACGAACTAACAGACTGGAAACGAAGAGACTAGAGGAGATGGAACTACCGTGTGCGTGCGTGCGTCCTGCTTGAAACCTAGGTCCTTCTCTCTTCAACGGTGGGCTGTTTTCTTTTTTCCGCTCCTGATATTTGGGCCTTTGACCTGCTGCTCACGTGATGCGTACATGGGCATCGCGAGAGCTATTTCTCGCTTTAAGCGAGAGGATAGCTTTGTCTCGCTGAATCTTTTCCGCTCCTGGAATCGTATTGGACCGGCCCATTCCGGGGAGCACTGTATGTAAAAAGAGAAGAGAAAACATGCGGGAAGCAAGATTCGATCCCTGGTCTCCACGTAGTTCGCACGCTGCGCTAGCCACTCTGCCAAAGTTCATTTCATTATTAGAACAAGTGCCGCGCTATACTTAACGCCATTCGAGCCGTTTTTCTTGGGGTTGTTTTTTCCTTTTTTTTCTTCTCCGTTTTTCTTTAATTCTTTTTTTGCATTTTATTTATTTGTTTTTATTTTATTTTTTCTTCTTTTTTTGTTTCTTTTTGTTTTTTCATATGTTTGTTTTCGTTTTCACTCGACATTTTTGTAAGTGTCAAAAACATTTTTTGTAACAAGTGATCAACATTTTTTGTATACACGTTCAACATTGTCCGAACGCTATTTCAACATTTTTCAAAAACTTGTTCAACATTTTCATAGTTATTAAAAAACATTCAAATACTTGATCAACATTTTTCATATACCCGTTCTACATTTTTCATATACTCGTTCTACATTTTTAATACCTATTCAACATTTTTAATATTTGTTCAACATTTTTCAAATTCTTGTTCAACATTTTTCAAATACATGATCAACATTTTTTTCCAAATATTTTTTCAACATTTTTTCAAATACTTTGTTCAACATCTTTTCAAATACTTGTTCTGCATTTTTCAAATACTTGTTCAACATTTTTCAAATAATTATTCAATATTTTTCAAATAATTGTTCAACATTTTTTATATACATGATCAACATCTTTTCAAATACTTGTTCTACATTTTTGAAATACTTGTTCAACATTTTTCAAATACTCGTTCAACATTTTCAAATACTTGTTCAACATTTTCATATACCTGTTCAACATTTTCAGTACTTATTCAACATTTTTTCAAATACATGTTCAGCATTTTTTTAAATACTTATTCAACATTTTTAAATACTTGTGCAACATTTTTTCAAATTCTTGTTCAACATTTTTTAATCCCTGTTCAACATTTTTTCAAATGTTGTTTTTGGGAGAGTGTTTTTGTAATATATGTATTTAGAATATTTCAAAGTATAAACAAAAGTAAAAAAGGAAGCAAAAAAGAAAAAACGTGAAAAAAAACGAAACAGGAAACAGGCCGGGCTTACCCGCGCACGTGGGCCCGCCCATACGCTCGCTAGCTTTAGCGAGACAGGGCGCCCTGCTCGCTGAACGCGAGGAATAGGCCCCCCCCATGGGCATTGACCTCCACTCTCCCCCCGGCGCGGGCCCAGGATTTGAAAAGTGTGTATTCAAAATTTCAAAGGCTAACAATTTTTTTTCTTTCAAGCCTATAAGGCCTTTTTTGCGTGTATAATCAATTGTATCACCATACTGCAATCACCCAAGTTTCGGAGTACTATTTTTTTATACCTACTAATAAAGGGGTAAACGTTTCTTGCCACCGTAATTTCGTCTGTTTTCGTCCATCGTCGGCGCTCGTCCGTATATGTCGTCGTCTGCTCCGTAAGTCATATGGGCTGGATTCAAATTTCTGTTATGGGCCACTAAAAAATTGCTCCACGTGCTAAAATTTTGGACTTTTTTCGTAATTAATAGTCCCACACCGCTTATTTACATCAAACCCTAGCAACTTATATATGTGCTTGAGGTGCAAGAATTAAACAAGTCAAGGCACAAAAAGAAGTGGGCACCAGAAAAAAAAAAGAGCAAGACCTGCCGCATATATGCATCACCAATCCAAAAACATCTCCGAGGAGGAAGACTAGGAGATGGACACGACCTCACGGAAGAGAAAACTGGATGTGCACATGTCGGTTTGCATCAGTCCACGTTGCTGGATTTGATGCTAGATATTTTTGTTATCAGGTTGGATTTAGCTATCCCTCACGAACTCATACTGATTGACTACCTGGATGTGAAAACTGGAAGACTAATATATATAGCCTACACGTCGGTTCATACGAGTGCATAATAAACCACCGGCGCCAAATCTCAATGAAGCTTTTTTTTTTTCGGGAGCAAATCTCAATGAAGCTATTGTTCCAGATTAGGGAAAGGATGTCATGCCTGACGTCCCTAAAGACGGACATATTGGAGGTGGTATGGAGGAACTTGGCAACCACCTTATACATCCTTTTGACCCAAACATTGATGCTAAGGAGGAACAACAACTATTCCATCCAGGTAAATTACTCTAAAAGATGTCCAAAAAAATTTACTCTAGAAGTGTTGCATGTTCAATATTTTTATTGTCTAAATGACACTACAATTATTAATCTGTTGATGTGGTATGCTTTTTCATGTGGCATCGACGAAGTCTGATCTACAAAGTTATACCGAAGTCAGACGAAAAATGTGCTGTGTATAGGAGTACTCTTACTTTAATATAATTTTTCTGCTTCCTAAATTGTATCCATGAAAAACATGACACTAGCGACACATGCATCGGGATTAATTAAGTCACTCGGGCTTATTTCAAACTATGTTTAGGGATACCACAATAAAAATTATTTAAAAAAGAATATAATAAACAAAAATAACCTACTTTATTAAACAAAGGTAATTAGAAAAATTGTTATATCCTACCACCATGGTTTAAGACATCAATGGTTCTATGTATGATAGTCTTAGCTTTAATTTGTGATAATCATCTAAAGAGGAGATAGACAAAATATCATAGTTGGCTAATATCAACTTGAACTTCAAGCCAAAATGGTCCACAATTTTAAAAAGGGGTTGCGGGGAAGAAGTAAAACATTACTATACAAACAACACATATCTTCTAATGCTTATGTGCAGTGTAATTAAATTAATTTATGAGTAGCTACGTATGCTAATCAACACATTCAGAAAACTCTCATGAAGGCAAGCAATTGGGTCGCAATCTCAGTTATGGATGCCAAGAAAAAAAAAAGGAAAAGAGATAGAGAGTGGGCATGCCTGGACGCCGGACTATTCTTGCAAAATCACATCCGAAATTGCAAAGAAAATTAATGCATTGTACTACTTAATAACTCTAAACTATCCTCATGTATAAAGAAATCATCCTTCTGAATCACTACAAACAAGTCTCAATTTTCAATATATTATGTTGTACTAATATAGGGAGTCTGAACTCCGAAGCAAATTTCAGATTTTAATACATATGCAGTGTAATCCTATAAAATAGAAAGGTTATATGAGCAAGAATTGGATAGTGGAAGTACTGGGGAACAGAAGAAGACGATGCAGGCCGCTCTGTTGGACACTCAGATCGTCGGACGCCGGATGCCTGCGTCGTGACGACCCCCCCCCCCCCCCCCCCCCCCCCCGTGAGCCCCTGTCGGCTGCCACACTATCAAATCTACCACGTGGTGTGTGAGATTGGAATTGGGGATGGGACGATTCGCGGCGTTGGTTCCCTGATCGGTTATGCAGGTCTGATTTGTAATAGCGCTCAGGATATAGCTATTTTCCTACTGGACCTTGAGAAGCAGAGATAACGGGCACTGGGCCATGTTGGTGTGGGGATGGAGAAAACAGAAGTGATCGGCGGCCAGCCGGTGGAGCCAGGGGCCTCCCAGCCTTGCCGTCGCTGATATCTGGAGGAGCCATATTGGTCGTGACGGTGGCCCTATGTTAGTAGGGCACGACTCCACTCACTGATTTCAGGAAACAGAGTTGTGTAGTTCAGAATTCACTCGATTACAACACATGTGTGCTAATTTAGGGAAGAGATGAAGGAGAAACTAGAGGAAGAGCCAAAGGGGATAGATAGTCGCCGCTGCCGCCGCCGTGCCTTGCCTTGCCGTGTCCGCCCCCCTTCTACAGAATTGCAGACTTCCTTCTTATACTTCTTAAAATTCCGGTGGGGAACGGCGGGGCGAGGGGGAGGAGGGGAAGAGCGGGTGAGATATTTTTACTCAGCCGCCGAGTGGTGGAGTAAATATAGGGAGAATCGCAGCGGCTGAGCATAATTTATCCTCCTCTAAGGCCGATTGGGGATCGGCTAGGTCCCGGATAGAGGAGTAAAACCGGAATTTTACTTCGCTAACCTGTTATTGGGGATCGGTTAGAAATGCCCTAACCGGTTTTAGCATAATCCGGACTACTCAAATACACACGTCTTTCTCTCTTATCTCCACTAGTAGAAAACAGGGCATTAGTCTCGGTTCCTAAGGGCCTTTAGTCCCGGTTCTGCAACCGGGACTACGCAATCGGGACTAAAGGCCACCACTTTTAGTCCCGGTTGTGTTACGTCCCGGTTGGTAACACCGACCGGGACTAAAAGGCAGCACCTGCCAAGCGCTGGGTTTTTTTTTAAATGAGGGGGGTTTTGGAGGGTTTTGGGGTTTCATATTGTGTTTTTCCCTTTTCTTTTTGTGTTTACCATTCAATTCTTTTACATTTAGGGTTTTCGTTTTTATTTTACGTTTTCCATTCAACTCGACGCTAGCTACTACATATAGCAATGAAGAAACCATTACACAAATCGTCATGAATATAGAGAGAAGTGACCTCTCTTTCTCCGTGGTTGGTCGAACAACAAGTTTTCGTATATCTATTCGACGCTACTACGTATAGTACACGTTTATGCATATATACAATGTAACATCTCTTACGATCCCTAATATCTAATTACCAACATTCACTACCAATTCTCGATGGTATACTCCGGTTTTAACTATGATCTCTTCAAGTAAGAATCCCGCCAATTCCTCTTGAATTGCTCGTATGCAAGCCTTTGGTAGGAGTTCGTCCTGCTTCCGTTCGATCTAATTTCAAGAAGGGGGTCAATATATATATATATATATATATATATATATATATATATATATATATATATATATATATATATATATATATATATATATATATATATAACTCAACACAATTGATGGTAACAAAATAAATTTGTGAATATTGTTTACGTACTTCAAGTTTTTCAAGAAATCTGCCCGTCTCAGAGGTCGCCTGGTGAATGAACTCGCAAACGTGGTATCCACATAAGTTCTTTCTGGATCCCTGCCTCGAGCACTTTACGAGAATAGAGTTCAATCAAAATAATAATCAAGCATGATAGTGGTATTGAAACTAGAATCAAATAGATGCGCGGACCTAGCTAATACTACTTACACTGAGTTGCTGAAATCGCAGCTCCTCTCTCCATTCACCCCTAATCTGCTTGGTGAACCCTTTCCAAACCCTGCCCGGCAAAGAAAATGAATAAAGGAGTTATTAATTACTTGATATCAGAAAATGAACGATAGTTGCCGATATAGTGCGATAATGATTGAAATTACCTCTGGAGAATTTTTTTCAGGTTCGCCCACATCTCAGGGTCTTTACGTAACGAGTCCATGACAAGTACTTTTCCTGCGTGAAACTGAATGACTAGCAGAATAAAGTGGAACCTGCGCACGCATAGATCATCAATTACACTTAACATCGAGTAAGCGAAACAGAATGATGTGTACAAGACAGTATAACACTCACTGGAAGTTGTAAGGAAATAGTATTTCCCTTTTGGTTTGTTGTTTAATTAACGCCCTTAGCAAGTTCTTCTCTGTATCCTTGGGGTTCCATTTTACCGTAGCTTCATAAATAGTATTTGGGTTAATGAACCCAATGTCATAGATTTGTCCTCTTTTGCATTCGAGGATCTTCTTTCTGCATAATATATATAGTGAGGATAATTATACATGCAATGAACGAGCTGAGCTAGAGACTTAATTACAGAAATGATACTTACAAACAATAGCAACTGACGATAGATTTGTCGATGGCGTCTTGATTGTATAACTGAAATAATTCTTCAAATTCAATGAAAATCTCCTGGTCTCCATTGAAGAAATGCTCATCTTTAATTCCCGCAATGATATAGTTGCTCCCTTGCTTTGAGGCTTCCAAGTACCAGTCATGCAATCTTCGCATCATCGTTGGTAGATGCGGGAGCTCCTCAGGTCTGACGAGAGGCTTCTCGTGCTCGAATTTAAAGGCTAACTCAGCCATTTCGAACTGTACCTCATCGCCTAAGTAATCACCAAGAGTGAAACCAGGATCAGCGGCCGCTAGCCCCGGATCATTAGCGATATCGGTAAACACCTTGAGCGGGGGGCACGATTGGTTTTTCTGTTCGCCAAGCTGGGGAATTGTTTTCCCCCTTGCACTACTGCTACTTCCCGACCGCTGCTGTGGATCTCTGTATGACTTTACAATAGAGCGGTCATAGTTTGATAGCAGCGGAGGCGGCGGTGGTTTTGTAAGGTTTTCCAGCAAGCGCCTCGCTTTTACCGGATCTATTTTCTCCGTTGGATCTGGACGGGTAGGTGCAAGCTGGCGTTTCACGTCGGCAGCCACGAACTCCTTGGTTTCCTCCTCAGTCATGTCGTATGGTAACTTGGCAGGAGCATTCTTGACGCTACCTGCTCTGGATTTCTTCGTTGTTGTACTACTAGCCGCCGGAATGGCGGCGGATCTCTTCGGCCGGTGCTGAGGCGGCGGAGGAGGCGTAGTCAGCTGATGCGGCGGATTCTGCTGAGGGGCCTCCTCCGGCGGAGTTCGCTGACGCGGCGGAGACAGCTGAGGCGATGGAGTGTGCTGACGCGGCGGAGACGGCTGAGGCAGCAGAGACGGCTGAGGCAGCGGAGATAGAGCTGGACTGTGAGGAGTCTGCTGAGGGGCCTCCTCCGGCTGAGTCTGCTGACGCGGCATCCAGTATGGAAGCACGATGTGTTCCTTTCTCCATAGAATGGTAGTCCTTATGGCATCTCCCAGATGAGTCTCCCCTTCACCTGTAGGGTACTCAAGCTCCAGCTGCTCAAATTCGTTGGTAACTTCATCCACCCCGACAACAGCATAGCCATCTGGAATCAGAGAGCAATGGTAAGTTCCATCAGGTACACGAGGTAAGGCATAGCCGACCGCCACCTTCAAGGTTATGTTCATACATTTCGCATGTAGATCACAATGTTCCCTCTCCGTGATATCATCCACGGGGTAGCGATCAGTAGCCGTGATATCATCTATGGGCGGCCGAACGAGCTCCGTGGAAGCCACGCTGCTTTTCCACTGAGATGGTGGGGTAGCTCCGTGGGAAATATCGAATGAAGGATCTTCGTGCCGCTGAGATGATGGGCCGGTAGCTCGCTGGCTGATAAGTGCCTCTATTCACTTCTCCTGCAACGCTAATCTTTCTTCTACCTTCTACAGCCGGTCTGCATCCTCTTTTTTCTTTCTCCCTCGGCTTCTATAAGTGTCTCTGCTGTCGGGAAACCCAACGTTCCACGGAACGGAGCCTGATGTGCCTCGTGTTCGTCCAGGGTGTTCAGGATTCCCGAGGGCGCGTGACAGCTCGTCCTTCTCTCTGTCGGGATGGAACTTCCCTTCCTGCACGGCCTGGATTGCATCCTGAATGTTTTTGACGGGTGTTGCAAGTTGAGCTTTCGTATAAACACACTTCCCTGTTTCTGGGTGCAAAGTTCCCCCATGCCCGAAGAACAAAGTCCTTGCCCGTTCGGGCCAGTTCAATATTTCTGGATGGATCCCTTTATCAAGCAGGTCGTTCTCAGCTTTGTCCCACGTAGGCCGGGCAACCTTGTAGCCACCTGACCCCGTAACATGGTGATATTCCTTCTTTGCAGCATTTTGCTTATTTATCAGTGACCTTTTCTTACCTTTCTCTGATGTCTTGTACGCCACAAATGCGGGCCAGTGATCTTTCATCTTCTCATATTGACTGGTGAATGTTGGAGTCTTCTCTTTCAGGACAAACTTTTCGTGCAATCTTTTCTTCCAGTTCTTGAATTGTTCGGCCATCTTCTTAAGAGCCCACGCCTTGAATTTTCGCTCTACAACATTGCTATTTGGATCCACCTCTGCCGGTAGGCTGAAATTTGTCATGAGCGTATTCCAAAGCTCATCTTTGGATCTATCGTCGACATAAGAAACTCCATCGTCCGCCTTTGGCTTATTCCATTCTTGAATGCTGATCGGGATGTTGTCCCTAACAACAACTCCGCACTGACTTATAAATCGGTCCGCGGTCCGCTTGGGAGCAGTCGGTTTGCCATCTGCAGCGATTTCTTCGATCGTGAACCTTTCATTCTCGCCCAACCTTTTCTTCGGGTCTCGTCTCTTTACAGAAGGTTGGCTCGATCCGGAGGGCTAAAATAAGAAAGAAGCGTTAATATATGTACATACAAATCAATTAATGCATCTAGTCAGCAGGCTTAATTAATATACCTCGCCGGACTTTGCAACAGTTAAGGCTCCAACACCGTCGGAGCCATCATCTTCTCCCTCCATTCAATCACCGGAGTCGTCATCCTCTCTTCCCTCACCATCGGAGTTGTTGAGAAACTATGAGGTGACATCATCACCTCCGTCGCGGATTATATCCCCCAACATCTCTTCTTGTTCTAAGTCTCTGTCGTGTTCCATATTTTCTGCAAATATTACAACATGGCAATATACAACCATGAGAGATAAGCTGTTTTTCAGACTTAATGAAATCTGGGAATGCAAAACAGTAACATTATGATGACAACTTGAGAGCAAGATTGAGTCATGCTACAGCAACTTTACATGGCAACCAAGGGCATGGCATCAAAGTACACATTACATAGACCAAATCACAAGAAGGAATCATATGCATATGAGTAATGGATTAGTGGCAAACACATGCAAAGTTGACAAGTTTTATAACAGTCAGTTTCAGACTTAGCAGTTTTTCAGCAAGTGTAAAACAACAACAGTATCATAGCATGTTTGCAAGCTTGTTACAGTGCCTAAACATGTTTACCATGGCATGGATAAAATACCAGCAGCAAATAGACATGAAAATGCACCAAACACATGTAGAAAGTTTATTCATATGATGCTTGCATTAAATAACACAAAAATAACAAAATGGCAAGTTTTATCAGTTGCATGTTAGGTAACCCTCCGGCGATCATTGGGGACTCCTCCGGCGATCGTCGGGGACTCCTCCGTCACTAATACATCTCGAATAATCCAGTTAATGCAATAATATTATCATATAATATCACTAATACATCTCGAATAATCCAGTTAATGCAACAATAATATCACATAATATCACTAAACATCTCGCCCAATCAAACTGGACGTCGACTCCCGGTTCCTGAGCCGCGGGCGGTGAACACCCAAAGAGAAGGAACCATCACAGGATCATAGCTCGAGTGAGATCCCTGAAGAAACTGCGAGGTATTGGAGAAACTGTCGTCCAACGCAACCATGTAGCAACGGACGTGCTCGTCCTCCTCCCTGACACGGCGACGTACCACCCTCTCGGGGGCCGGCTCCCTCTGCACCGATAGTGGCCCACGCGACCGCCACCAAAGAAGCTCCGGATCGACGACGAGACCCCGATTCCTCACCAAGCTGCGCGCCCCGGAAGGTAGCACCTCCCAGTGCCAGCCCGGCGGAGCCCAGTCCCAGACATGGTGCCTCTCAAACTGGTTGTCGCCGCCGAGTCGACGACGAGGATGCGGGCCGGGCATCGTTGCCGAGAACAAATTCCTATGAAAACAAATCAGGTCCATTTCTCGTTCATTGTGAGACGTTGCTCCGGCTCGCCTTTATTTCATTGTTTGCATCAGATTTCTTTAATTTTTACCCCTAGATGAGGATGATACCGTAGAGGAGGATGATAGTCGAGCTCACCCCTAGATGACCGTAGAGGAGGTAGTGGATGGCAACGGCAACGGGACCGACGGTGCTCCTAGAGGTGAAAAGATCGATCCCTGCACATCAAAAGCACCGGCACAACCAACATAAGCATTCGTGGAAAATTGAAGCAGAAACAAAGATAAGCATTCGGGGACTCCTCACCGGCGATCGTCGGGGACTCCTCACCGGCGATCGTCAGGGACTCCTCCGGCGATCGTCGGGGACTCCTCACCGGCGATCGTCGGGGACTCCTCCGGCGATCGTCGGGGCCTCCTCACCGGCGATCGTCGGGGACTCCTCACCGGCGATCGTCGAGGACTCATCACCGGCGATCGTCGGGGACTCCTCCGGCGATCGTCAGGGACTCCTCACCGGCGATCGTCGGGGACTCCTACGGCGATCGTCGGGGCCTCCTCACTGGCGATCGTCGGGGCCTCCTCAACGGCGATCGTCGGGGACTCCTCACCGGCAATCGTCGGGGACTCCTCACCGGCGATCGTCGGGGCCTCCTCCGACTATATGACTATAACTATGAGAGAACTAAATAGTATTTTTCTTTCTTTCTTTCACTTTTATTTTTCCAAATTTAAACACACTCTTTCATTATAACTATGGAAATTTTTTGGAATTTTGTTCTCAGACATGGCAACTATTTTGAAAAATATGTAATGGCCACATGGCTAAAAGTTCAGGAATTTGTTTTCTAAAATCATGTCAATTTTTGACTTTCTTTGTTGTGTCTATGTATTCTTTTTTTTACATCATGCCATATTTTCTAATCATAGAATGCAACTATACACACATCATGGCAATTTTTACAAAAAATTGTATAAATCTTGGCAATTGCACAAAAAATGTATTGGTCAGATGCCAAATTATACCACAACACAAAATCAATAACAAAAAGGAAAAAAAAAAGACAGCGGCCTGAGCGCGGGCGGCGTCGGCGTTGGCGTCGGTGACCGCGGGGTGGGGGGGGTAGGAGGAGGAGGGGAACGGCGGCGGCTCACAGCTAGCCGGGGAGCGGGGGCGGCGACGACGAGGACGGGCTCGGGGGCGGCGATGCTCGGGGAGGAGGGCGAGGAGGTCCGGCGACGGTCAACGGGCTCGGGGACGGCTCGGGGCAAGGCGTCGCGGCAGCCTGGTGGCGGCGTGCGGTGGTTCGGCGTCGGGGCAGAGGCGCGAGAGAAAGAAGATTGGGGAGGAAGAAGGCCGGGGCGCGCGGTTAATATACCTCGAGCTTTAGTCCCGGTTGGTGGCTCCAACCGGGACTAAAGGCCTACCTTTAGTCCCGGTCCGAGCCACCAACCGGGACTAAAGCTAAATTTCAGCAGCCCAAAGGGCGCGAAACCCAGGCCTTTAGTCCCGGTTGGTGGCTCGGACCGGGACCTTTAGTCCTAGTTGGGGGCACCAACCAGGACTAAATCTGTTTTTCCTATTTTTGGTTTTAGACCTTTTTAGGATATTTTAGTTTTAGTTTTCTTTTAAACAGATTCAAAAACAGTAGTATACATGCCTAGTTTTGATTTAATTCTTTTTGCTATTAAAGTTTTTAACCAAAAATACTTTATGAAAATTTTAGTTGCATAAATTTTATATAATTTTAAGTTAATATTATTTTGATCATAACTAGAGTTTTATAAAAGCTTTTTAGTTGATTCTTTTTGCTATTGAAGAATATTATAGTTTTGTTTTAGTTGATCATAACTAGAATTTTATATAACTTTATTTGATCATATAGATTTTCATCAGATAGTGACAAATAGTTCTATCAAGTTATTTTTCATAGGTACCATTGCCGCAACATTTCGCATTGAAGGGCCAGCATTAGGTTTGTCAATATCTTTTTGAAAATATGACACAAGGCGATCAATGCTGTCAAAATCTTTCTTCCGGAATCTAAAGCCCTTTGAGTATAACCCAACATACTCATGATGTGGGTTTGTACTCCTGATGTAAGATAATATAAAGGTGCCTGGATGTTCATGAGATATGTCAAAACAATAGACTATTCTCGAGAATGGCCATCTGATATGTTGTCCTCAGTTTCACCAGAAAGCAACCAAAGAACTCCTCATCTGGACCTCCAACTTTATGTCATACAACGTTTCTCTCTTATCATCTCCGATGCTTCTGCTGTATTCATCTATGTCAAGACGTTTAAGCCATGTCTATATTAACCTTGTTATTTTATATGGAGCCACCAACCGGGACTAACCGCGTATGATCAACCTTGCAAAACTTGGGACTGAAATCACTACAACTGGTGAGGGTGTGTATGGCCTATGCCTGTCAACCTCAAGCGACTTATTCGGAATGCTCAGAAGACATTCATATTTTGTTTGGCCATAATTGCATTGATTAACTCCTCTGTATAATTAAAATACTAAAAGGATAGGAATAATTGAAATTTCATAACTTAATAAATAATTATTCTAAAATCATGTTTCAAATGCCAAAATGCCCTAGCTAGCTCTTGCAAAGATTCCCTCCGGTTTGTCCGAAGTGGCACTTTCGAGCTAAAACTTTTTCTTCGCGTGTGTCCCTTGCTTATTGCGCCGTAACCATGGATAATCTTCATCATTTAACAGGATGTTTGGGTCAGTCTTCACTGTGAAGGGAGTTATTTCATGAAACTTTTCATAATCTTCTGACATGTCTGTCTTGTCATCCACTCCCACGATGTTTCTTTTCCCTGAAAGAACTATGTGGCGCTTTGGCTCATCGTATGATGTATTCGCTTCCTTGTCTTTTCTTTTTCTCGGTTTGGTAGACATATCCTTCACATAGAAAACCTGCGCCACATCATTGGCTAGGATGAATGGTTCGTCTGTGTACCCAAGATTGTTGAGATCCACTGTTGTCATTCCGTACTGCGGGTCTACCTGTACCCCGCCTCCTGTCAGATTGACCCATTTGCACCGAAACAAAGGGACCTTAAAATCACGTCCATAGTCAAGTTCCTATATCTCCTCTATGTAACCATAATATGTGTCCTTTGCCCTATTGGTGTTTGCTGCATCAAAGCGGACACCACTGTTTTGGTTGGTGCTCTTTTTATCTTGGGCGATCGTGTAAAATGTATTCCCATTTATCTTGTACCCTTGAAAAGTCAATACAGTCAAAGATGGTGTCCTGGTCAACAAGTACAGCTCATCTCCAACAGTGTTGTTACTCATGAGATGTGTTTGCAACCAACCGCCGAAAGTCGGCATGTGTGCATATGTAATCCAGTCGTCAGACTGCCCCGGGTGTTGGGAGCGTACAATATTCTTATGTTCATTGATATACGGGGCCACCAAGGTAGAATTTTGTAAAACTGTGTAGTGTGCTTGCGCCCAAGAATGCCCGTCCCTACATATTATTGCTTTCGGTGCTAGCGTGCCTTTTCCACTCAGTCTCCCCTCATGCCGCGATTCAGGAACACCAATCGGCTTAAGGTCAGGAATAAAGTCAACACAAAACTCAATAACCTCCTCTGTTTCATGGCCCTTGGAGATGCTTTCTTCTGGCTTGGCACGGTTATGAACATATTTCTTTAAGACTCCCATGAACCTCTCAAAGGGGAACATATTGTGTAGAAATACAGGACCCAGAATGGCAATCTCGTCGACTAGGTGAACTAGGACGTGCGTCATAATATTGAAAAAGGATGGTGGGAACACCAACTCGCAACTGACAAGACATTGGACCAAATCAATCTGTAACCTTGGTAGGATTTCTGGATCGATTACCTTCTAAGAAATTGCATTGAGGAATGCACATAGCTTCATAATGGCTAATCGAACATTTTCTGGTAGAAGCCCCCTCAATGCAACCGGAAGCAATTGCGTCATAATCACGTGGCAGTCATGAGACTTTAGGTTCTGGAATTTTTTCTCTACCATATTTATTATTCCCTTTATATTCGATGAGAAGCCAGACGGGACCTTGATACTGAGCAGGCATTCAAAAAAGATTTCCTTCTCTGCTTTGATAAGAGCGTAGCTAGCAGGACCTTGATACTGCTTTGGAGGCATGTCGTCTTTTTCGTTCATACATTGCTGGTCCTCCCGTGCCTCCGGTGTATCTTTTGTCTTCCCATACACGCCCAAGAAGCCTAGCAGGTTCATGCAAAGATTCTTCGTCACGTGCATCACGTCGATTGCAGAGCGGACCTCTAGGACTTTCCAATAGGGTAGCTCCCAAAATATAGATTTCTTCTTCCACATGGGTGCGTGTCCGTCAGCGTCATTTGGAACAGATTGTCCGCCAGGACCCTTTCCAAAGATTGCTTTTAAATCCTTGACCATATCAAATATATCATCACCAGTACGGGGGACAGGCTTCTTCCGGTGATCTGCCTCACCTTTGAAATGCTTGCCTTTCTTTCTTAAGGCATGCTTGGTCGGAAGAAATCGACGATGTCCCAGGTACACATTATTCTTACATTTGTCCAAATATATACTTTCAGTCTCATCTAAACAGTGCGTGCATGCATTGTATCCCTTGTTTGTCTGTCCTGAAAGGTTACTAAGAGCAGGCCAATCATTGATGGTTACAAATAGCAACGCTCGTAGGTCAAATTCCTGCTGTTTGTGCTCATCCCACACACGTACACCTTTGATATCCCACAGCTGTAAAAGTTCTTCAACTAATGGTCTTAGGTACACATCAATGTCGTTGCCATGTTGCTTTGGGCCTTGGATGAGCACTGGCATCATAATGAACTTCCGCTTCATGCTCAACCAAGGAGGAAGGTTATAGATACATAGAGTCATAGGCCAGGTGCTATGATTGCTGCTCTGCTCCCCAAAAGGATTAATGTCATCTGCACTTATACCAAACCATAAGTTTCTTGCGTCATCTGCAAACTCCGGCCACTTTCTCTCGATTTTTCTCCACTGCGACCCATCAGCGGGTACTCTCAACATCCCGTGTTTCTTACGGTCTTCTTTGTGCCATCGCAACAACTTGGCATGCTCTTTGTTTCTGAACAGACGTTTCAACCGTGGTATTATAGGAGCATACTGTGACACCCCGAGACCGATTCCTTTCGTAATTATTATTATATTGGTTGCTCTATTTTATTTTTTGCATTGCACCATGTCATTAAAATTTTGCAACTCAACTAAATAAATTGCATAGATCCTTTGATCTATTTAAATTGAGGGAATTCACATGGTGATTTCTCTTTATAACATATCCTTCCAATAATTTAGGGAGCTATAATAAATATTCCATTAATTTGGGATCACCATAACACACTTGCAAAAATAAATCTCATGCCTTCTCTGCTTCAAGTTTGTTCTCCAAGCTTCCCCAAAAATTCATTTTCCATTTATCGAGGCTCCTCCAAAATTCTCAACATTTTTGGACACTCGTGACGCCTAGCCTCCATTCAAATTCCTTTGGCTCAAGACAAATAAGTTCGAATTTAACTTCTCCTAATTTGTTGGAACCACTATCGTTGGGTTGGAAATATTCCATAAAGCCTGACAAAATGTCCCACCATTTTATTCTTGTCCATGGCCTCGTCTCTTAATTCTTTTGGTCTCTCTATTTTTTTTCTGAAAAGAGAAATTCAGAGAGAGAGAGAAGCCCAGGAACAGGCCTAGTTGGCCCAGCCGCAACCTGCCTCCACTATGCACAGCCCGATAGAACCTCCCCTAACCCTAGCCGATCGAGCAGCTCTACCCGATCCCCCACCTCTCTCGATCCCCTCGCTCCCTCTGCCTCCTCCCGATACCCCACAGCGCCGCCGCCAGGGAGAGGTCCTCATCACCGCCCCGCGCGCCGGATCCCGCCACCGGACCCAGGCCGACCCAGTCGCCTCTCCCCCCATCCTTCCTTCCTTCCTCCTTTTCTTCCCTGCCTCCCTCCTCTCTCTCTCATCCATGGCCGCCTGCAGGTGCCCGTCGCCGCTGCCAGAGCTCTAGCTCGCCTCCGGTCCGCCTCTGACCAGATCCGGGCAGGAGACGCCCTGATCCACCCGTCCCCGGCGCCCCGCTGGCCTCTGCCGCGTCGCCTCCGCGCCGTAGTGCTCCGCCGCTGCCATGGCCTCGGCCTGCCTCGCCGCCCGCCGTCTTCGCCCGCCTTTCCTAGTGCTCCGCCGCTACAAGCCGTTCCGCCCACGCGTGCCGCCGCCTTCCTGCGTCCCCCTGGCCTCACCACCAGCACCCCCGTCACCGCTACCCGTTGATCCGCAACCGCCTGCTGCCTCCACATCGTCCCCTGCCTCCGTGCACCTTTGTTGCCTCGCTGCCGTTGGGTGTGAAGACCATCAAGACCTTCATGTTGCACGACTACATGAGTACGACCACAGACGGCTACTTCCAGATGGATTTCGTCAAGTTCAACGACCGAACCAAGTACCACGACGACCGTGTACAACTACTGTTCCCGTAGATTTCGCCAAGTACCTCTACGCACGGAAACCCCCAAGTTCAACTACTGCATCGGATCACCAAGTTCAATGACGACCCACGAGGAACATGGATACGTCAAGTTCCTCTCCGAAACAAGCGAGTACCACTACTACCACCGACGCCATGTGCCACTACTTCCGTCTACACCGCATCGAACTCGAACCGCCTCGAAACGCACGCTTTGAAGGTATACCGCCGAGACGACGACCCGTGGATGAATGCATGTTTTGTATGAGATGATCGTGTTTGCACCGTGTTCGAATTGTCTCGTGTACGTTCCTCGTTTGTCATGCCACCGACACGTGGGAACCCGGTAACCGGGATCACCCCACCATCTCTTGCATGTTCCGCACATCCGCACGCTTGTTCCTCCTTTGCACCGGTATCTCAACGAGTTACCGGAACCGGAATGATGCCGTGGCACCATTTCTGTTATCGCCGCCGTGGCATCCATTTCTTTCCGCCATGGCTACAAATGCCTCATATCTTGATATATGCCTATGTTTTCAAAAATTGCATATAACTTGAACTTGTCATCCGCATCATGATAACAACATTTAAAATGTTTAAATTGTTCTTTGCATTAATTTGCATAAATGACTTGCTAAAATGGTTTATTTCATAACTAAATAACCGTAGCTCCAAATTAAATAAATTATATATGTAACTTGTGTAGAATAACATGGTGCACTTACTTTGCATGTTCAACAGCAATAAAATATTGTTTTAGGCAGTACAGTAGCAAATTCGAAATTTACATATGGGGAATTTCCGGACTTGTTTTGTGTTGTTTCCGGCCTCATTTAAATTGCCTAGATAGGTTGATTAATTATGCTTCATCTCTTGCCATGGTAACCAACATTTAATATTGATGAGTAGCATAAACGGGAGTGAACTAAATAATTGTTGTGGAGTTTCGTCTTGAGCTTCACTTAATGTGTAGTATTGTTGTGCACCTTGCCATGCCATTCATCTTTGAACCAGACATGCATCATACTTGGTTCTGCATCATGCCATGATTATGTTTGTTTACCATATTGTTTGTTTCTTGCCGGTTGTGCTTCTTCTCGATAGTTCTGGTTTCATTGCGATCGTGAGGATTCGTTCGACTACGTTGGTTCGTCTTCTTCATGGACTCGATCTTCTTCCGAGCGGGATTTCAGGCAAGATGATCATGACCTTGGATATCTTTACTATCTTTGCTTGCTAGTTGTCTCGTTGCTATCGCTATGTTGCGCTTCCTACCACATATATGTCAGCCTCCCATATGCCATGATACAGCCTCTAACCACTCTTACCCAGCAAACCGTTGTTTGGCTATGTTACCGCTTTGCTCAGCCCTTTTCTTATAGCGTTGCTAGTTGCAGGTGCAGTTGCAGGTTCTTCCATGTTGGGACATGGATATGTTGGGATATCACAATATCTCCTATTTAATTAATGCATCTATATATTTGGTTATGGGTGGAAGGCTTGGCCTTTTGCTTAGTGTTTTGTTCCACTCATGCCGCCTTAGTTTCCGTAATGCTGGTGTTATGATCCATGTTTAGCGTTCCTAACATGCTCAGGGGAATGGGACCCTCTTGACAGTTCGCTTTGAATAAAACTCTTCCAGCAGGGCCCAACATTGGTTTTACCATTTGCCTAATAAAAACTAAAACTTGCATCGGGACTTTCCGGAACCCGAGGATTTTTTTTAATCAACAAACCGGGCCAGTGCTCCTCATGAGTGTTGGTCCACCTACCTAGCAGCCTGCGGCGTCCCCTTGGAAACTTGGGTATCAGCTATCCGTAGCCTTTGCATAGACGGTTGTGTCCTGAGAATGAGATACGCGGCTCCTATCGGGGTATCGACACACCGGGTGGTCTTGCTGGATTTGTTTTACCATTGTCGAAATGTCTTGTGCACCGGGATTCCGAGGATACTTTGGGCTATCTCGAGGTTGAGGTATTTCCACCGCAGCTTGTGTAGGCTTATGATGGGCCAGGTTGGAACACCCCTGCAGGGTTAAATCTTACGCGAAGCCGTGCCCGCAGTTATGTGGCACTTGGATATTTATAACCTCCGGTTGTAGAGAACTTGACACTAAATCCTAATTAAAATACACCAACCGTGTGCGTAACCGTGACCGTCTCTTTTCGAGGAAGTTCGAGAAGAGAACACGGTGGGGTTATGTTTGACTCGTAAGTAGGTGTTCAGGTTCACTTAGTGATCATTTGTAGTTTGCCACCGTTTTGCGTAGATGCTCTTTTTATTCTTGTACTCGTAAGTTAGCCACCATATAATGCTTAGTGCTTGCTGCAACCTGACCACCTTACCCTTCCATACCCATTTAAGCTTTGATAGTCTTGCTACCCATGGTTATGGGATTGCTGAGTCCTCGTGGCTCTCAGTTTACTACAACAACAGTTGCAGGTAGAGGTAATGTGATGTCTTGATGTGAGAGCGATGCTTGTTTGCTTTGGAGTTCTTCTTCTGCTTCTTCTTCTTCGTCGATCTGGGGATAGGTTCCTGGTCGGCATCCTGAGCTAGCAGGGTGGATGTCGTTCTTCTTTTCGTTTGATTTCATCCGTAATCGGATGCTGTCCTTCTGTATGATGTTTGTATGTATTGATGTATTCATGTGATGATTGTATGTATTTGTTTGTATCCCCATCTATTATGTATGTGGTACGATGTAATGATATCCACCTTGCAAGCGTCTCCAATATGCGTTTCTACTCTTGGTGGGGCCTCCGAGTTCCTCGAGAATAGGATCGCATATTGGGCGTGACACATACCACATCACCTTGACAGGAACCCTCTTCCTGGGGCGCACGCCCTCAACATCACCAGGGTCATCTCATCTGATCTTATACCGCAATGCACCGCATACCGGGCATGCATTCAAATTCCCGTACTCCTCACCGCGATAGAGGATGCATTCATTAGGGCATGCATATATCTTCTACACCTCTAATCCTAGAGGGCAGAGAACCTTCTTTGCTTCGTACGTACTGTCAGACAATTCGTTATCCTTTGGAAGCTTCTTCTTCATTATTTTCAGTAATTTCTCAAATCCCTTGTCAGATAAACCATTCTCTACCTTCCATTGCAGCAATTCCAGTGTGATACTGATCTTTGTGTTGCCATCTTCGCAATTTGGGTACAACCGTTTTTTGTGATTCTCTAACATGCGATCGAACTTCAACTTCTCCCTTTCACTTTCGCATTCTCTCTGTGCATCAACAATGACCCGACGAAGATCATCAGCGGGCACATCTGGTGCCTCTTGATCTTCAGCTTCCCCCGTTGCAGTATCACCGTATACAGGGAACATAGGATAGTTGTCATCATCCTCTTCTTCTTCATTGTCTTCCATCATAACCCCTCTTTCTCCGTGCTTGGTCTAACAATTATAGTGGGGCATGAAACCCTTCTTAAGCAGGTGGAAGTGAAGGGTTTTCGAGGAAGAGTAATCCTTCGTATTCTCACAGACAACACATGGACAATACATAAAACCATTCTGACTGTTTGCCTCAGCCACATCGATAAAATTATACAGGCCCGTAATGTACTCGGAAGTGCGTCAGTCACTGTACATCCATTGCCGGTTCATCTGCATTATATAATTAAGTATATCAAAAACCATTACAGAACATCATGAATAGAGAAATGACCAAATTAATACAAGTTCATCATCACATTAAAACCAAAGTACAGTAGTGATCAAATGTTATTACTGCAAAAATAAATACATAAAGTTCATACATAGTTCTCATAAAACAACATACAACTATGTAAAAAATTTAAATGCAACAACAAATGCGATCAAAATCGCAAATAAGGTAACAATTGATCCAACAGCATAATGATACCAAGCCTCTTTATTAATGACATATTTTCTAATCTTCAAGCGCATTGCATCCATCTGGATCTTGTGTAGATCGACGACATCGGCAACATGCAAATCCAATTTCATCTTCTCTTCTTCAATTCTTTTCAATTTTTCTTTTAAATAATTGTTTTCTTTTTCAACTAAATTTAACCTCTCGACAAGAGGGTCGGTTGGAATTTCCGGTTCATATACCTCCTAGATAAAAGCATCTATGTCAAGTTGGTCGGCATAATTGTCATAAACACAAAATGAAACAAATAGTTATAAAAGATAATATACCACATCCGAATCATAGACCGGACGAGAGCCGACGGGGGCGGATACCAAAACCATGGCACTATATAATAACAAACAATAATACAAGTAAGAAAATTATACAAGTAGCTATCTAAATCATACAACTAAGAATTTGTTCTTTAAAAAAAGATAAGAACAAGAGGCTCACCACGGTGGTGCCGGCGACGAGATCGGCGCGGGCGATCGACGGCGGTGAGGACGGGGACGCGGACGGGACGGCACCCTACACACGTGCAAACTAAGAAGTTAATTTGAGCTCAAATTGTGTATCTAAATCAAATAAACTCCCACATACACTCATCCACTAAAACCCACAAACCACTCTACTTCTAGAGCATATGAAATGAGCTAAAATAGCAGTGAGAGATGAAAGGATGAAGTTGCTAACCTTTTAGAACACTTGAATAGTTGGTGCACCGCCAAATCTAGACAAATCTTGGGGAAAATGGAGCTTGGAGGTCGAGCTTGGAGGAAGAACAGAGGAGAAAGCTTAAGTGTGGCTCGGGCATTTCATCGAGCACCTCATGTGCATAAGAAGTGCACACCTCCCACCTTCTACGGCCAAAAAACAGATGAGAGGGCGGGCAGGGGCGAGGATATATATAGGCATCTTTTTAGCCCCGGTTGGTGTCTAGAACCGGGACTGAAGACTAACCTTTAGTCCCGGTTGGAGACACCAACCGGGACTAAAGGGAGCAAGGCCCTTTAGTCCCGGTTGGTGTCTGGAACCGGGACTAAAGGTCCTAGTCAAACCGGGACTGATGGCTGCCGAGGCCCGGCCGGCGTCCTAGCCGCTCGAACCGGGACTGATGCTCACATCGGTTCGTAACATGACCGGGACTATTGCTCTGATCTGGCCAGAACCAAAGCCCTGTTTTCTACTAGAGCTCTGTGAGGAAACATCTGGAGGTAATCCACATCTAGTTCACTGTAATAAGAAAACAAATACAGTATCGCGACATATCCACTCATAAACAAAAGTATATGGCATCCCGAATCTTTGCATGCCACTACACAATTTTGCAAACTGGGACCTCGACCTGCTTGACCAGCCGAGCCGTCCACGCGGCGCACAACCACACCGCGACCGGGGAGAGAGCCGACCCTGCCACCGGCGTCGGGGAAGAAGCTCTCACGTTGTCGCCGCCCGAGAGGAGAGGATTTGGGATTAAGGGTTAGGCTGCGTTCGGTTGACAGGGAATTGAAAGGGGTTTGGCAGGGATTGAAGTGGATTAAACCCCCCCCCCCCCCCCCCCAAATCCCCTCCAATCCCCTTGGGGTAGGGTGTAACCGAACAAAGCCTTAGGGATTTTCGGGTGGGAGGGGAATTTTGGCTATCCCGAGCGGCTGAGCCCGATCTGATTTAAGCGGTCCGGCTGGACCCGATCGGGAGGATGACGTGGCACCCGTCTCTGTGCCCAGCGTACGTAGAAACGTACACAGGACCGTATGTGTAGCATAATGGCAAGCTGCATATCAGCGATGGAGCTGCGTCGAGCTCGGGTGGGAAGGTGATCCGTCATTTTTTCTTTCGGTGGCTGCTGTGGTGGTGCCGAAGGCAGGTGACGGGTGTTTGTGTCAAGCTCAGAGACGTTCTGCTATCTTTTCAGTTTTGTCATGTCGGTCTTTATGTGACTTGTATTTTAATCTTTATGATATGAATGAGACACATATTACCATGAAAAAAAAAGAGGACTGTTTTGGAACGATTCACAAGTGCCAGGACTGTTTTGGAGCAGGCCGACGAGTTCCAGGACCGTGCTTGTAATTTACTCATCCCGATCGATTCCAATCGCCGGCCATCTAAAAAAAAAGATTCCAATAGCCGGCTGCCGCCCGCCTGCCGCCATGTCGGGCCTCCCTGCCGCCGCCGCTTCCAGGCGCTCGGCTCGTCGCCACTGGGTGTGCTCACCGACTCAAAGTGCCACATCGTCGACCGCGACAACGCGACCACTGCACACGGCGTCACGAGTGAAGGGCGCGACATCAAGGTGACCTTCGAGCTCGCGGACCCTCCAGGCGTCTCTCGCTGCTTCGTCCACTGCCCCGGCCTGGCGGAGAGCCGCTACGGTGGAGATCCCGTGGTTCTGAGCTCGGCGGACGCGTTCGTCCTTCTCGTCGTCCCGTTCACCGGCGGCTCCAGGCACAGTGAGTACAACGATTTCTTTGTCTACAGGGTAGGTCCAGGGGCTCCATCTCTCCGGCTTCTCCCCGCCACCGGCCCCCACCGCTACCCCGACTACGTCACGCTGGCTGGCGTCGTGCCCCTCGGCGGCGCCGATCTCAACAACAAAGACTACGCCGTGATCTTCCCCACACGATCAAAATCTTACTCGCGATACATCAACGACTCTACCAGTAAGAGGTACTACCTCCACGTGTATCCAATATCTCTGAGTGGCCGTGGCGCACCGAGGTGGCCAACATTGCCATGGACATCAAGTTCCACAATCACGAGGTAATAATGCGGCACGAAGGCACCCGCGTGATCTTCGCCGGAAGGGGAACACTCGGCTGGGTCAATCACTAGCATGTCATTCTTCTATGCAACGTGCTCGACCACTATCCAGTCATGCGTTTGATCCAATGGCCTGTTCCAATCCCTTGCGATCTGGTGTCGCGGTTCGACATGGGAGCCGATAATATCTACGCACGACCGTTCCGCGACGTCGCTATAAGCAATGGTGTGATCAGGTTCGTCGAGCTGAAATCTCGTCGGTGTAGCGATACCCGCAATGAGAAAGGGGTCATTGGCCAAGGCTGGACGGTCACCACATGGAACAGGGGGATCTGCTCCAAGAAGTGGGACAAGAGGTTCACTGTCAATTCTGATAACGTGCCTGTCACAGGTTCAAGTTACCCTAAGTTATCGGGTGGCAAGAGGTTGAGCTGGGACAAGGTGGTTCATGGTGGGGCCACTCCGAGCTTGTTTGATAACGATGTTGTCTACATCAGGCTAGACTGGACATCCGCCCCGCGGTTGCATGGATGCTTGCCATTAACATCAGAGAGGGAACACTGGAAGCGGTCAAGCAGTGTTCTGCTGAAAAGATGCTCGGTCTTGAACCGACTTATGTTTAGTGTGCCTTGTTCGACTACCTCAATCAGTGGAGAAGGTGATGAGGAAGGGGACCTTGCAGGAAAGGAGAAGTCTGGTTTAAATAATTGTATTAGCAATCTTGATGATTTATAGCTTGCCTGCACATTAGCAACTTTATAGCATATGTTTCTTATTGAGTTTTATTGCGATGAAACAACAAGTTTATTCCTCAACAATGATAGGGTTACATGTGCATCTTATTGATGCATGGTCTCTCTTTATGACTCGAGTTGAGTTACCAAAAATTAACATAACATGAATATCGAAATTCCTGTCTCTTTTCGCTAGGCATTATTTTCATTAGACAAGTAAATTGATATATAGGAACAATGTTGGCAGTGCAGACTCTTTACGGTTGAACTTCAGTTGCAATTTACAACAATGTTTGTTCCGCCCGGTTGATTATGATGCCTCCAGGGACGATTCTAAGGAGGGACGAGGGGGGGCTAGACCCCCCTCAACGATCTCGTTACCCCTTAATAGCGATTAGGTACCACGTATATTTTCCTTCATACGCACAGAATTCTGGTTGTCTCGCCCCCCCGTGATCCATCCGGCCATCCCACAGCGAGAGGCCTAGAGCCTATGTACGTACACAACCTGATGTGTGTGATTGCAGGAAGCAGGCCAAGTGGCCAACGGCCCTAATATGAGGAAAAAGAAAAAGAAAAACAGCCCACGTGGAAGACAAGGAGTCTGGAAGCAATACGCACGACCACGAGCGAGTCCACGACGTACGCACGGTCGTTTCGTTTCCACAATCTGCTCGTTCGTCGTTCCTCAGTTCCTGCGATTGGAAAAACTTCGCTGCCGCCGCCGCTCGCCTAGTAGATCGTCCATCCTCTCCATCGAATCTCTCCATCCGCCGAGGAGGGAAGGCCTCCGTCCGACCGTCCCCGACGCGCAACTCCCGTCGTGCCGATCCGCAGACCGCAGGTGCATTCCGGCCGGCCGCACACACACGGATGAGCGACCAGTCGATCAACAAAAGGTTAGCTTATTTTCAGCATTATATTAGTCTGTCTCCTAGAATCTAATTGTAGAAATATAGACATTAAAAACTTAGAAATTCTTGTATTGTCCAATTATGTGTGTGTAGACATAAAGAGGAAGAGAACTCAGCCAATTCATATTTTTTCAAGCAAATTGGTTCAAGCTCTCAGTCATGTGAACATGATGCTAATTCAAATGATGTGAACATGATTTCTAACTTCCTCTTTCAATCTACATTTTATTTTGATGTGTGCCTTAAAAACAATAGAACTAGAAACTAGAACAATAAAAAATCAGGAAAAAAAATTGACTGTCAAATTATGGGTTTGTTGGCATGAAGAGGAAGAGTTTCGTTGAGAACATTTTCTAGCCAATTGAAACTAGTAACGAATCTGAAGAAATTATCCTGTCATGATTTTCATTTAGATTAATTGATATGCAAATTTATTCATATTGTAGAACCGCAGCTATATTTTGAGTATTCAGACCTCACGACTATGCTATATGCATATATGATTGTCTCTTATATGATTGTGATCGACTCTTCTAGTTCAAGGCCCTGCCCCCCCCTATCGCCATTTTCTGGCTCCGTCCCTGGATGCCTCGACTTAAAAAATTAGTCAGTTCAGAGCTAGGTTATGGTGCCTCGAGCAATTATCCTACAGTCGTCCAGCTACTGAAGCAAAAAGATAGCTGACAAGATAAACCCACTAGTATAATTTCATTTAGAGTTCAGAACAGTCCGTCTTACACCTGTCAGATGAAACTCGACTGCTTCTGTTCTTCCTTCGGTAACCTTAATTATATGGAATTACATACCCTTTCCAACAAGGTCACTTGCATATTTTATAGTGTTTGCATGCAAAATATGATGGACACACCATCAGTGAAAGATTAGCGCTTTAGTGAGGTTGACTTTATTCATATATATAAATATATTTATAATTGGCGGTGATTGATGAAGAGATTGGTACGAACTATACTGCAGTATGGATATTGTCAGGGTCTTTGCACACCAAAACCAGTAGCTTATGAACGACGGCGTGGACCCTCTTTCCATTCTATCATAGAACTCACAACCTACCTATGGTAATAATGGTTTTAGTGAAGAGAATAATGTATATTGAGATTGTCATACCCAACCTATCGGCTTTGATTGTCATGGAAGATGGGAAATCTGACCTGCCGAGCACAACCACATACCCCTCTCGCCCGGGCCGCTCTCGCGGGCGGCAGGGCGAAACCCTAGCCGCCGCCCGCCAGTTCTCCCTCCCCGCCTCCCCTCCTCCCCGCCGCCGCCGGAGGGCGCCACCGGGCGAAGCCCGGCTGGCGTCGGTGGCGGCGGGGTTCCTCTCCCGCCTCCCCTGGTGCCCTGTGGTGCGAGACGCAGGGTCGGGCGAGGTGCGCGGCGCTTGCGCAGGGCGGCGCGGCGGCGCCCCGGGCTGCTGTGCGGCGGGCGCAGCGGTACGACGGCGCGGCGGCGGCTGCGTGGAGCTGGTGGCGGGGCGTGCTGGCGCGTTGGGGGCGGCGGGGCAGCAGGCTGCTTGGCTGCTTCGTCCGATCCGGTGGACGGCGACGAGGGCTGCGGTGGCGCGGGCTGGGGGCGGCTGCCAGCTTGGCTGGGCCGGCCCCTGGCGTGGGGGAGCTGCTCTTCCATGGGGCGGCTGCATCGGGCGTATCGCGCGGGATGGCCCCGGTCGGATCCTGCTGGATCTGGCGCTGGGGATCCATCCGGCGGCGAGGGCTGGGTCCAACAGGAGCCGCGGGCGGCCGGCGTTGCCGTGCTTAGGGGTGGCAGTGCTGGTGGCGTGGCTGTGGCGGTGGCGGTGCGTGTGCGTCCTGGGGTCCGGCCGGGCCTCCTTCCCGTCTTGGGCGACGGCGTGCGGCGCGGGCGGGCAGTCCGTGGGCTCTTCCTTGGATGCGGTGGCGGCGGTTCTCTCCCCTTCTTCTACGGACGGTAGGTTGCGGTGCCAGTGGCCGTGGTGGGGCGAAGCAGAGTGCTTCGGGTGGGAAAGCCGGTAGGTGGGATGGGGGCTTCGACGAGGTCGAGCCGCCCGTCGCCGGTCGGGGCCGTGTGCCGCTCCTCCCTTCCCACTTCCCCAGCCTGGTGCTTGTTGGTTGCTGACTCGGTGTTGTCTGAGGCGGGACGGTTGTTGCAGTTTCCGGCGATGGTTGGGGTTTGCACTATCCAAAGCTTGCTCCTTTGATGATTCCAGGACGGTCTGGATGCAGGGCGGCGGCCCTGGCGGTGGGAGGCGTGTTGATCTTGGGCAGATTGCGCGGCTCGGGTGCGGGCGGGCAGACATGGCCGCTCGGGCGGCATGGATGCGAGTGGTTGGCGGAGCGGGGTTGCGTCGGAGGGATCGGTGCACCAGGGTACATCACTTGCCCAGTCTCTGTACTGGCCGACGGTGGCGGCGTCCGTGGACGTCGTTTCCTCCCTGCAGGCTCCGTCGCGGTGCTCCCTCTCCCTTCGGGTTACTCCGGGTGAAAACTTGATCCGCGGGATCGGACGGTGGCGGCTTTGGTCGTACCCTTGTTGGAGGCATCGTTTTGGAGTCCTCGCTCCGCCGTCGGCCGTCCCATTTCTCCTCGGTGGATTGCTCATGGTGATCTCCGTCGGCTCAAGGCGGCGCTTCTTTGCTCATCTTTTGGGTGCTTTGTGGTCGTTGGAGTGGTGTGTCGGTGCCCGGCACCCTTGTATCTAGCCTTGGGTGTGTGGTGTGTGTAGTGGGGTGTGTGTTTGTATCGGCTCGCGGTTGTAATCGGTGATGGTTGCTTTATATAATATAAAGCGGGGAAATCCTTTTTCGTCCAAATCTGACCTGTCCGTGTATAAGCTGGGCGTGTCCCTACTTTTGTACTAAGTAACTGATTGCACACTGGAGAGGACACCCATCTGTCTATAATGGTTGTGCTTGTGCTTAGGAGTTAGTACAGCAGTGTTTTTGTTGAAAGGTTCTAGACGAAGATTCTCCGGTGCCAAAAGGCCCAAAACGCTGCTAGCCACCTCATGGCTAGGTATGTACATATGGAAGGACGAACTGCAGTTTGGCTGGGTAGATGCCCGGATGAGCTCAAAGAATCTATTACAAGGGATTGTAATACTGGACTCCTTTTTCCCCGCAAAAAGGAAGTATTAATGTTCTTGACGAAACCGTTTTGCAATTCATATTCTTGGCTCCAGTCGTATGTATTATCTTGGCCTTGAATAGTTTCTATCAGGTATCTACAATGCTTGCTTCAGGGCTGCCACAAGTTTGCATTACAGCTGGTTGGTAAGTCCGCTTGCGTGCATTATGGGAACTTCATATTTATCATTTTATCTTCACTAGTAAGCGTGCACGTGCAACGCACATCTTTAATAATACAACCGCGTTTGAAAATTCACTTGTGTATGTAGTAGTCAAAAAATATTTCAAATGTATTATTGTGTAGATAAGGTTCATTTTCCACCCAAAAGACTATGGCATTCTTATTTCAAATCATTAGTAGCCTTCTTATTTCTAGTTCAATCAATGGTGCTGCACTCCCCTCCTTTCCCAGGGCAAAAGACAGCCCAAGGCAGCCCATGTAAGCCCAGTTCGGAGACATGTAAATACTAGTGCAGCAGCTAACGAAGTTGTTCGGAAAAAAAAAGCAGCTAATGAAGCTCTGGGTTTGCACATAATTTTCGCTCAATCTCACTCTATCTGACAGTAGTTTTAAACAAGAACTCAGTCTTGGTTTCATCAAACAAAAGAGCAGCACCTAACAGAGTACATCTACTGCAAAACATACCAAACAGAGTAACATTCAGTTTTGGCACTTCAAATCAAACTTCTCAGTTTCGGTACATCCTTTCCAGGAGAACAACCAGAGTGCACCTTAAGAATAATTACTAAACGAGGGGCCTAAAGAAGGTCTCCAAGAGACAAATCACCAATTTGTGTTAGCACTAATCTTGTCATGATGTATCTGCATATTTGTTTTGAGTTTTGCATATAGTGTAGATGGTCTAGAGTAGTTCTGTGCCGGCAAGATGTACGTGTGATACGTACGTAGACGGCGAGTCGTCGACACGAGATTGTGCAAGGTGAGATGCTAGTGGCCGTGCGAGGCGGCACACACGCGAGATGCTGAATGCTGTGTGAAGCAGCTGCACAAGACCTGGAGCCGGGCTGCACGAGACTGACCAGAAGGATAATGATGGAGTTGTTAGTTGCATGCAAGTAGTAGCTAGCTTCATGCATTAGTTAGTTAGTTGCATGGTCAATGGTGTGGCCGTTGAGATATACTGCCCACGCGTTGGACATGGGCGTAGTGCATGGGGTTGTAGACTTAGTGGGTTAGTGTGGCCGGGTCTTACGGCTGTTGGTCAGGCTGGACGGAACGAGCGGGCTTTTCGGCCTGCTCGTGGCCCGTTAAGGACCGGACCGTACGGTCCAGGCCCGGTAGAAAAACATGTCGGTCCGGTCTCTGAATTTCAGACCGAAAAAAATTCGGTCCGGTCCGGTCTTTAACCGGGCCGACCGAGCGGACCGACGGCCAAAGGCCCAGTACAGCAGTCCAACTCCTCGCTAGGGCAGGCGACAGACACAGCGAGCCCCCTCGGTCGATTCCCTCCTCCCAGAGGCAGCGGCGCGTCTTCTCCAATCCTCCAAGGCGACGGCGCCGTCGCCCGTCCGGCCGTGCCTTTCACATCCCAGCCTCCACCCTCCTGTCTCCTCTCGAACCTCTCCTCTACCGCGCCGCTGTACTCTGTAACCTCGATCCTCGACCATCTCCTCTGTACTCTGTAGTATCTAGTATGTCCTCTCCTCCTCTGTTCTGAAAGTGGAAACAATGTCGATTTTAGTAAGTACACTGGTAAATGAATGCCTGAAGATGCAGTTTTCTGTTTGATAAAATGAATGCCTGACGATGTAGTTTTCTGTCAGAGTGGATGTTCCTCTTGCTTAACTAAGTTCAGTAGTTCACTTGTTTGTACTGATGAGTGATGAGTGATGAAGTAGAGGTAGAGGTATAGGTTGCTGCTTTATTGATGATTGATCTACACTTGTACTGATGAAGTGATGGATGATTGATGTACACTTGTATAGATAATTTAATTTAAGTGATGATTGATGTACACGGCATATCCAGTATATGTGCCTCTCCACTCTAGCAAAGTTTGTCAGTCGAAATTGTTTGGGTTTTTGCAGATGAACTTCAGTGGAGAAAAGCAGAGCGCAACTCGTCGGGAACTCCATGCTTCAGGGCACATGCATGTACAGTTGCTCCTTTGGTTTCTTCAGAACCCAATCAGTCTATGTGGTTTATATTGTGCTAGTTCAGTATTTGATCAAAGGTTGTTTCACACTGTGCATTCTACAGAGTTCAGGCTTGATCTGATGTTGATCTCCACAATGTCGAAAATGGAATAATGAAGATAGTATGATTCAGCTCGTACGATTGACAACTTGGCTTCGTTTGTTATTCCAGACTAGGAGTTGTCTGGGTACATGAAATTGTTTTTGTCCCCAATGTAATGATCAGGATGGGAGCAGTTACCGAAGTATCAGAAATTCTGAGATTTACAAAAAACGTTTCATCAGTTTGGCCCAAATTCTTGTAGACAAGCTACTGACGGAGGAGTTGCAAGTCGTACCCGGGGTGCTACGCGGCCAGCCAGTGCAGCAGCAACTCCCATAGCGGGCACCTGGCAGCTCGGCAGTGGCACCGAAGGGCTCTCGCAACCGTCTTGTACAGTCGTCAGTTGTCATATTTGATCCATTTGTAAACTAGTTGTTGAACATGTACCAAAACTGTCAAATTTTAGCACCTACATGCTCAAATTTGCGGTCAAATAGTTCTAACTATTCACATTTAATCAATTTGCTGTCCATTTGCTTTACAAAATCAAAAGAGATGCCTACACAGTGGCAAAAATGCTCACTAGAGCACTCCCAGGCAACAGCGTTTGAAGTTAACCAGGTTGTATGAAAAGGATCGATCAGGCTAGCTCTACCAGGCTGCGTACGTACGTGAGCTTCCGGCTAACATACACGTTCTGCTCCAAAGGATTCAATCAAGCTGCCTGCTACTCTGCTTCTTTAGCTAGCTTGCACTTGTGCTTAAAAACCAACAACAGCAGCCGGTCCATTCGGTCCTCTCGGTCCTCACCGAGCTGGGGTGCTGCCGGTCCGGTCCTGAGAAAACGGCCCGCTCGACAGCTCGGTCCGGTCCGGTCCGGACCGGCCGCGGCCGGTCCAAAGCGAGGCTCGGTCAAGGACCGGACCGGCCCGGACCGCGTCCAGCATGAGCTGTTGGAGCGATTCCAGGAATAGGATAAGGCTAAGTTAGTGCGTGTGTTGGGTCCTCGTATATATATATGATTCAACAGAGTAATGAAAGATAAGGCCGTGAGGACTGGGAGAAACCATGTAGCGGTTGTGTCACCAAGGAGGAGAGCCTCACGGGAAAGCTACTGGATGGCTTCTTCCTTGGCGTGTGTGTATGTGTTGAGTCTTTCACATCATGTGTGTGTGTGTGTTTGAGAGAAACAACCTTAGATAGAGATTGGGAGAAGAGAGAGCTGTGAGAGGCAGCGCAAGGAAGAAGAAGTAGCGCTGCGAGGAGGCGGCGAGAACAATTTGACTATACCCCTGCAATGAGAAAAGAACCAGTGAAATAAAGCAATATATATTGAAGTGAATTGCAATTAAACATACAGGCTGCATTACCATCAACAGATCAGTAAAGCTAATAATTTTTTATTTTGCTGAGATATCACTAATTTCTACAGTTCTAGGATTTTCTAATCATTTATCTTCGATTCTTTTCAAATATTATATTATTGAATATATTGTCAAATTATTTTTGAAACTTCCTGGTTGTTTTCTGTTGAGATGTGAGATTCAGGAAACCACTAGCACATAATGCATCAAACTGCTTTCGGTTGCACGAGTGAGCAAAGCTGTCCAATTTGAAAAGTTCATAATCGATTTTCTATTATTTTACAGTATTGAGATGAAAATTTGAATGGCCACTAGTCGAAATACAGTCTAGGCTTTTTGCCTTCAAAACTGTTCAATCCAGGAAGCGTGACACAATATATCATCCACAAACACCTTGCCTGTCGACTTGCCTACTGATGCCAAACGACACACACTCAAGGTCTGTGCCTTGGATCATCTCTAGTGCGAATGGCGGAGCATACACTTGCTTTGTGTCAATTCCCCGATGCATCATATTCCCATGGATCACCATCTGTTTAATAATCCAGTGCAACTGAATGTTTTTCACAATCACCCTCCCGATCAAGCGTCCGGTTCTTCTCCATATCTTCAATCACAAATCTGATGATTTCACCGTTCTTTGTTGACATTAGGAAAGCTACTAGTCTTAGGTGAACCACGGGTTGATAGTAGCTACAGACATATATAGCAATGTGGTTCAACCACTCGATAGTCATAGACTTGAATGTATTGCCGATCATCTGACATTTTTTTATCTTGTGAAAAATATACTCTTAGCTGTACTACCAAAGAATAGTTTCAAGTATTGGGCTTCTTTACTCTGTCGGAGGCGGCGTACAATAAATATCCCACACTCTGATCTTCGGTAGCCCAGATTAGAGTGTGGGATATTTACTCTGTCGGAGGCAGCGTACAATAAATATCCAACCAACGTTCTTGTCATCATTCCTTCCTAGGAGACATATAAACTCAATCTTCTCCAAGGATCAATCAAGTCAAGGTGCCTCGTATAAATACAGAGAACACACATTGAAATACGTTGGGCCTCTGAACGAGCAAAAGCAGATAAAAAATTAGCAGAACTGCATAATCAGATCATCTTAGCTGAACGAGAAAAAGCAGATAAAAAAATTAGACACAACAGATTGACACAGCACAAGCAGAACTAGAGTATCTTCACCGTGTAAGAAAATAGAAGCATAATCAGACCATCTTAAGTGCACAAAAAAACAAGTAGCACAAACAAATTCCTACCCTTAATTTTTTAGTACCTGACTAGTTCCACTCATGCCACATGGGTCAGGCATACACCAAGATCACAATAATCACTCTGAAAGTCATAATTAATCTACTGACGCTGCAGAAACTAAATGTTTGTTACTGCTCTTGCTAGGTTATCTGACAGACGCACCGATCAATGTCAGATCAAGCCACACAAGGTAAACTCCATGTTGATTTTAGATGACCATATTATGGACAGGCATAGTCACAAGTATCCTATTGGCGATCAAGCTACGGTCAGCTGTCCAGACACAGCATAACCTCAATCAGCATCATCCCCAGTCCTTGATACATCGGCCTGACCTCCAGCATTTGCGTCATCAGCAGTGCTCTTGCCGTGAGGGCTACCTATGGGCTCTTCACCCTGCAGCGTCTCCGCGAGCACTGTATGAGACTGAGAAGAAACGGAAAGAAAGCGTTTGCAGGTGAACATATTCAGCACAGGTCCGCTTATGACACAATCAGAGTAGTTCAGCACTGCAAGTTGGTTTTTAACAGACCATCTGGGCCACACACACACACATGCACTTGTGGCAATAGCAGGTACACATACCTGCAGGCATACAACAAGGATCAGAATCCCACTGACCGGTTACATACTCTTCGTTAACATACCAAAAAAAATAAAACGTTGTTAATGCTCTCACTACCTAATCCGACAAACTAACACACCAATCATTGCTTTATCAACGCAAACAGGATAAAAACAACAGATACCATCAATCTAGATGGCCATATTACAGAGCCAAAAGCACTGAATTACTCACCAACTTAGTGGTTAATTCTCGAGTTGCATCACAGCATCACCAACATCTCTAATCATCAACCCTGCCTCATCTCCAGCATCCACATCAGCATTACTCTGACCGTGCTGACTGTGTGCGTGAGCTTGAAGCACAGCCTTGTTCCAGCCTCTCCTTAGCTCCTTCAACACCTATACAATATCCCAAAACTAAAGTGTATTCGGATTGTAGATACTCTGACAGCTTGTGAATAAAGAGGGACATATCACATATGGTAGGTCTTAGCATCGGCAACATGGACAAAGTCATGTAAACATAGATAACTGAATGCTTAAAAACACATAAAACTGTAAAAACAATCGGTAGCTACGACGCTTCCACTGGCAATGTCATAGCCAACCTCCTGCAAGTGGACACAATTGTAATAACTTGCATGGAAGGAAACACAAACTTGACACTAGTGAAACATAAAATTGGGAATGTTTTGCCTTTTTGTGACAGCAATCAGACTGCCTTGAAGACTTGGAAGGATGTTGATCATTTGCCTACTGGAAGTGCCAACAACAACTTGAAGTTGAGGTGCTGCCAGAGCCTTTTTTAGCCTCATGGTAGCACAGAAACAAAATGTTAATGCTTTTGCCAACCATTTTCGTATTTTTTGACAAATCTGGCCCTTATCAGCGACTTCAGGCACGTCTGGCCCCTGGGCGAAACTAATTCCGAATCTGGCCCCTAGGGTCGGCGCCAAGGAGATCAGCGCCGAACTTGTGCATCTCGGCTCCATAATGTCCAGCGCCGAGGTTGTGGGCCCAACAGGACTTCCGTCGCCCCGAACAGATGGCATAACCGTGGACGTGGCACGATCGGCGCCATAGTCCACGGCGCCGAGGTTCGGCGCCAGAAACCTCAGCGCCGTCATCCTTAGAAAATCCCTGGCACTCTTGTTTTCGGATGCCTACTGGAATTGGGCAACCGATGGCGCCGAAGTGCACAAATTTGGCGCCAATTTCTGCGGCGCCGTCAGTCACAAGTTCGGCGCAAGGAACCTCGGCGCCGTCATCCTTAGAAAAATCCCAGCCCCCTTTGTTTCCATCTTTCTGGATGCCTACTGGAATTGGGCAACCGATGGCGCCGAAGAGAACAAGTTCGGCGCCAACTTCTCAGGCGCCGTCGTTCAAAAGTTCGGCGCCTAGTTATTCGGCGCCGAAGTTCTTCATGTCGGCGCCTTCATTCCTGGCACCGAACTACCCGCTGGGCAGAAAATTTGGCCATAACCTCCTCCCTATTTTGTACCCAATCCTGAAACATATTGACAGCATCATACAGCATATATAATATCTCTAATCTCTTGAGCTCAACAACTAAAATGTTCAACAAGATTCATCACATCACAGCTCAACACTAAAATGTTCAACAAACATCATGCCAAAAGAGTCCAAACATACGAGAAAGGACCATCACGGTACACATACTTAGTTCGTAGACATAAAAAGTGTCGAAACAAAAGCCACAATGCACATCACACATAGTTCAGCGCTTTCTTTTTGGCGCCGCTGCTCTCTTTCTGAGGGCATTTGAACCGGGGGTGGTCCTCTTCGGAGGCATATGCTGCCTCGCTGTCCTACGAGGCTGAGTAGGCTGACTCGGCTCCGGTTCTTCGAAGCATTGCGACAATATCGTCTGATCATCTATGGAGTTGCCTGCCTCCTCGTCTATATAGAGATGACTAGAAGATGTAGATGATGGTTGCACATTAGCCAAATCTCTAGCAGGAGCCCGACATGCAAGCCTAGCAATGAGACGACGGGACCGGTGGACCATTTTCTAGAAGAAAAAAACAACATAGTTAACTCAAAGAAATTCCGACATGCAAGCCTAGCAAGCCTAGCAATGTACATCATGGATAGTTCACCTCGAGGCATTCACGTAGAGTAGATTCGGTTTGTGGAGTTCCAGGATACACTCGCAGAGCGTCGCCAGCTTCGTTAATGCCTCGTAGGAGCTCCCTAGCCTGCAAAAAAAGGATAATCTCCAAGATAGTGACCTACACATAAGATGTATTGAGAGTCGGTGTATTAGGAGGAAGTATCATTACCACGCGGTCTCGCACAGGCCCATGCTGGATGTGTCTACCACCCAAGCGCACGTTATCGTCATACTCGTTGCCTTCATCGCCATCTGAAGGTTCATCCAAGCAGTCAACATCTGTCCACCTAGTCTTTAGATGCACTCGAGTCACCCCATGCAGCCAACTAAGATGCTCTCCATAAGTTGACTCACGATGCATTTGCATGTTGATGTTCGGATTGTCTTCGAACTTATTCCAGACATCAATATACTCTTGGTGCTTGCACCTCCAGTCGCTAATCCTCTTGTTCTTTTGCCGATCAAGCCTAACAGCACACGAGTAAAAAGAGAGTACTTCATCATGAGCATATATCCTGAAAGACGAATAATAATCACTAGGTTTGTAGGGGTTACTTGTGCAACTCAATAGACGTCGATATAGTCTCCGGTGGTGATAGTTGAAGCCTCCCAAACTGCCTCGCCACTCGGTGTGGTAGGTGGAACTCCACGGCATAGAAGCAAATGAGTGGGCATCTCACTCTCCACATCGATTCGTCTTGGGTGCACATGACATTAAGTTGAAAGTCAATCTGGTCGTATGGCAGCCATTGTACCTATCATCAAAGTTAAATTTTGTTACTTGCATTACAAAAGAGCACATCAGAATAAAGAATAAATGATGAAAGTAATCTTGTTGTGAACTCACATGTGAAGGTAACAAACAGTCAAGCTCGTTGGTGTAAGACATGTATAGATCTTCCGTCTTCCCCCAATTGGTCCTCACCTCGTCCCAACAATGTGTGACAGTAGGCAAGCGATCTGGCTCATCATATTCCCAGTCACGACGCGTCCGGCTTATGGGTCGGCCTACCAGAAGTCTCTCCCACATCCATATCTGGAAGAGCAGCACACAACCACCAATGTTGGACGTACCCTCACTCCTCCTGCAAGCCTCATCCAGCTGACGGTACAGGAAAGCTAGCCCCGCTGAGCCCCAACTATACCTCCCTGCCTCGTCCCAGTTTCGTAGTAGAGGGAGAAACATCCAAGAAGCAGAGCTACCCCCGGAGTCCGCGAAGAGCACAGTTCCGAAGACGTACAACACATAAGCCCGGGCATAGCGCTCAATAGTAGGTTCATCAGCTCCGTCTGGAAGCTCGTGAAAGTGCTGGTGAAGCCAAGTGAACTTGAGCCCACCTGTCTTTGACCCCTTTTTATCTGGTATAGGATCCGCTAGCCTAACTCCAAGAAGATCCTCAACCATGTCCCTAAATTTTCCGGACTCAATTTTTCCAGTCACGGCATTTCCTTTGATAGGCAAAGCGGTGATCATGGCCATGTCTTCAAGAGTGATGGTCATCTCCCCACTCGGAAGGTGGAAAGAGTGTGTCTCCACATGCCATCGGTCAATAAGTGCTGTCAGGGCGGCGCCATTGTAGGTCGGCACCCCACGCCTGGCCATGGTCACAAAAGCAATGAGCTTCGCCCTCCGTAAGTACGGTGTGTACCTCTCATCGTACTTCATGACATCTTCTTTCAAGGAATGGCCACGTATCCGAAGGGCATGTAGTTCCTGCATTTGTTATGAAAAGGAATTGACATGAAAAATTAGTACTCCTTGTGTCTTGAACAAAAAGGAATTGACATGTAGTTCCTGCATTTGTTATGAAAAGGAATCAAAGCATACCGTGCCTTCGGCGATCATCTGACCTCGGTGGTCCTTCTCGTACTCCTCCTCAAGTAGACGGTAATGAGCCGCCATCCTGCAAAGACAAGGTATAAACTGAAATGAGATCATGCATGCCAAATTGACAAACTTATAAGATGAAATATAATAAGTATGTTTGACAAATATAATAACCTTAGTTTTTCTGCCTAGTACTTCTGCCAATCTTCCAACTACCTTGGGACGACGGCGGGCACCTCTGTAATGTCTAGTGCCTCGAGGACGCTTAGGACCTCTCCCCCTACCGCTTGATGAAGGGTTAGCAGCTGCAGATTCAGAGATTGCTTCGTCTGCAGCCTTTTGTTTCTTACGTGCCTCACAACTGAACTTCTTCGTGTTCTTGTGACCTTCCTCGCCACATGCAGAACAACGGTTCTTCACAGTGTCCTCAACGAAATAATCGTCTGGCTGCGGTCGCGGTCGCTTCAAGGTTATCCCACCCTGAGCTCGGTCCATGTCCATCTTGAACCTCTTCGTCTGGCGTCGACCTTTTGTCTTAACCATTAATTCGCTATCCGGTAAATAAACTGGACCATTGTACTTCGGCCATTGTGCCATGTCCAAGTAGGGCTCAAATCTACCAGCCCATGTGCTCCGAACGGCTCTCATATGGTAGAAGGGTGACAAAGAAGTCGAGCTCCTTGCTTGAAGTGCCCGAGCACGACATGTTGTTATCATATGAGAGCATGGAAGATGGATTTGTAACGGCATTTGGCATGAGCACGAGGGAGGGGTGAGGACCACGACATAACTGCGACCACCATATTGCTCACCGCCACAAGTTGTGCCTCCTTGCTCAGAAACCTCATACTTCCACACCTCCTTGTCAAAACAATTAAATGTTTGGCCT
Source organism: Elymus sibiricus (assembly GCA_039707655.1). Taxonomy (NCBI): domain Eukaryota; kingdom Viridiplantae; phylum Streptophyta; class Magnoliopsida; order Poales; family Poaceae; genus Elymus; species Elymus sibiricus. The sequence continues at coordinate 60,967,078 of CM077674.1, read as the reverse complement.
TGCGACTTCCTTTCCTGGTATTCAAGTTCTTCCTCCACGGTCTTTGGCCATCTCTTACCTTCATTCCATAGGGCATCTGTTTCGTCCCTCCTCGTAACCCAATACTCGTTGCACTTGTCAAAAGTATAAGCTGCTATGGCTGTAACCGGCAACGCACGAATCCCTTTTAGAACTTTGTTGAATATCTCGGCCATGTTACTTGTCATGTGACCATACCGAACTCCATCCTCGTCGCATGCTTGTGACCATAGCCCTTTCTGCGGCAAATGGTTTTTCAGAAAAGCCTGTCCCTTCGCATTGGTCAAACCATACAACTCATCGTACATCTCCTGCAATACCTCTGGCTCATACACCATGCAAAGCCTACGGAGATATTCGCACAATTCCCTATTATGGCAAGCCCGGTAGAAATTAGCCGCAAAATGCCTAATGCACCAACGGTGCTTCACTAGGGGGTGCCCGACAATTTCCTCCTTCACGACATTCAATATCCCATGATGGCGGTCGGATATGACACAAACCACCCGTCCAGGGCCAACAACCTTAGTCCTAAGCAAGTGCATGAACCAGCTCCAGTTGTCGTTGTCCTCCCCGGTAACCAAAGCAAAGGCCAACGGGACCAATCGATTGTCTGCGTCGCAGGAGATCGCCACGAGCAGGGTGCCTTTAAACTTCCCTGTCAAGAATGTCCCATCAACAGACAGAAATGGCCGGTAATGCTTGAACGCTTCAACACAAGGGCCGAAACACCAAAATGCTCGACCAAACACTGGGTACTTCACATTCTTCACGGTGCGGGACTTGCTTGGATGCGGCTCGACAACCTGCATCATTCCAGGGTTGCGAAATGCCATCGCTGCCAACATCCTAGGTAGCCGTCCATACACGTCCTCCCAATCACCGTAAGCCATCTTTAGAGCCATTTGTTTTGCCCTCCACGCCTTCCCATACTTCACATGGTAGTCAAATATCAAGAATATGAACTTCACCAAAGAACCTGCTGAGAGGGTTGGCGTAGCTTTGATGGCTCCAGCACACCGGTGAGCAATAAAAGTGGATGTCAGTTGCCGGTGCTTGTCGCCAACGAGGATGGTGTCGCCGCAATTGTGGGGCCCTTCATAGCTACTTATCTTCCACCAACCACCAGAGGTCTTCCTAGCTCTGACCTTCCAAGGACAATCTTCCTTCTCGCACATCACAACATAACGCTTGTTTTTGTTGGACTTGAATACTATGTATGGTCGATGATGTTTGACGGCGTACTCTTCTAGCCAGATCTTCATGTGCAACATAGTCTTGAACTTCAAGCCTTTATATATCAAAGGTCGTCGCCGAGGTCGGTCTCGTGCTTCCTCCTCAGTGACGGGATTAGGCGGTTCCGGCCCAAATTCCCGCATGTTAGAGTCCGCTACAGCTAGGTGTGCATCCCTAACATCTCTGAACTCATGAATGCTCGGATGTCTGCCCCATACCTTAATAAATGCACTGATCTCCTCCTTGGTAAATTGGAACTCCGGACGGTCCTCGTCAGAGTCAGACGCAAAAGCTTGAGTATGTCCCTCATCTTCAGGATTTTTTTCTTCAAATGTCTCTGGATCTCCATCAAGTTGGCTTGATGCCACAAGAGGTACACAAGGCGAGGATGGAAACATGATTTCGGGGACGTCGACAAACTCTCCGTCGGTCCCCTCCAAGCTTCCTTGCCTCTCTTCAGAGTCTTCAGAGTCTTCTTTCTCGGTGAAAGCTGACACCCCACCGCAATGGTTGCGAGGTGGTGTAGTATCTTTTCGAAAGATGTTTGTCTCTCCACTACCTACGTTTGCAACCTTGACTTTCTCCTCGATGATCGCATGTGTATCTGTCAAAGCTAACATCGCAACACAAGGATTGTGAGAGGGCGTATCTTCGTTATCAACATTTGATGGCTGGCTTGGACCCACTTCATAGACGTCCGCACAACCACCATCATTGCATCTTTCAATAACCGAGGGGCACTCATTCAGATCGATGAGAAGTTGAGGCCTCACAACACCGGTGACTTTGACGGCAACGACCACTAGAGATCTTATTTGGGACCCTTCAACAAGCTCCTTGTATAAATCCCACTTGTTGACGCCACAGATAGGTATCATCTGAGTAAACGACCGAAGGCCACACCCAGCATCGTATCTTCCTTCTAAAAGAACATCATCGCCAATGTCGGTCCAACCCAACACCTCTCTCAGCTTCGCAACAACCTCATTGAAACTAGGACTATGCGGGAAGAACACAACTTGATTCGTCATGTCTACAAACTCCACACCGCTGCTCAAGGAGGTCGCACGCCCTCCGTGATGAACATGAATTATCTTTGAGTAAGCCATCTATATTCATTATCAAACAAAATATAACTTTACCCATTAGCGCACAAATTATACAACAAACCACCTTAACATATAGATTAGATAACCAACTAAAAACAGCTTAACAATAACATCACATATTATACATAGCACGAACGATACATCCTAATATCTACATCACTTCATATATATCAAATATCACTTCAAAATAATAGCAAACTCACCAAACATCAAGTTAAGCTAATATCATCTTAAATGCATTTGTTCTATGACAAATTAAAAAATTCTAATACATGGATGCTGTTTATACCTTCAGTTCCAAACAAAGTTGGGGTGGAGCTCAGGCGTCAATGGCGTGGGGTGGAACGGGGCCGACGTGCTGCCGGAGAAAAGGGCCGGGAGGGACTGCGGGGGCGGAGGGCCGGAACCTCATCCGCGACGTCCGTGTTGGACGGCCGGCTCGCCTTGCGCCGCCCCACGCCCGGCCGGTGGGGGATGGAGCTCGGGTGCGGTTCTGGCGGAGGAGCACCGGCCGGCGACGCTCGATGGGTCGGTGGGGGGCTGGGGCGTCGACGACGACAGCAAATCGCGGGGAATGGGCGGCGGCGGCGCTCCTCTGTTCGGGGAACGAATGGATGGGGAATACTGACCAGGGTGAATCGATGCGGGATTTAACCCTAGCCAGAGTTCGGCGCCAAAGTATCCGGCGCCGATATGTACTAATTCGGCGCCGTCTAAACTGGCGCCAAACACCTGTTACGCCATCCGTTCCACAGAACGGTGGTTTTGGAGGGCCCACAACCTCGGCGCCGTTCAGGTCGGAGCCGAGATGTACAACGTCGGCGCTGTTCTCTGTGGCGCTGACCTGAGGGGCCAGATTTCGAATTAGTTTCGCCCAGGGGCCACATGTGCTTGACGTCGCTGAAAGAGGCCAGATTTGTCAAAAAATACACCATTTTCAGATCAAGGCACATAAGATAAACTCCATGTTTATTCTGAATGACATTATTAGGGATCACACAGAGCCAAAGGTAGCCTATTGATAACCGACCTGTGGTTAATTTTCGAGTGATGCACCATGCTCGACACACCGGCCTGACCACCAACACTTGCATCATCAGCAGTATTCTTTCGATCTTCACGTCTTCAGGTTATTAACATGAGAGTAGCCAGAGAATGAGCAAATCTGCAAGCCATCCAAATCGACAACGTCCTCCAAGCAGCCATGTTGACTTGAATAGGCTAAAGCATGCTACAAAAGCTGAATTAACATAACCTGTCACATCACAAAGCAAGGTGGTTCATCAAGCAGTAGACCATAACCATGTAGGGAGGCCAGCTCTTAGCTGCTCTACTTCTAGTTCTGTTCACAGGGGAACTCAATGTCCAATGACACTTGGTCTAGACAACGATTCCTTCCAGAAAATTCTAATCCTCTCTGTCACGGATATGGAAAGCTGGTGCAACTTGTGCTACCCCTTGTTTAAGGACTCAAAAAAAGAAAAGAAAATTATATATATTACTCCCTCCGTTTCTAAGTATAAGCCTTTTTAGAGATTTCAACACAGACTACATACGGATGTATATAGACATATTTTAGCCGGCAGATGAGCAGGCCTACAGTCCAACCGCTGGGCTGCAAGTGTACTGTAGCGACAAGGCAACGCCACGAGAGCTCCTCTGCTGCCGAACGGTTTCTGCAGCGCCAGGTGAAGCGAGAAGCCAGTTGAGAAGCTGAATCTGAGAAGTTTTTGAGAAGTTGGAGACATTCAGAACAGGCCCTTAGAGTGTAGATTCACTTATTTTGCTCCGTATGTAGTCCGTATTGGAATCTCTAAAAGGGCTTATATTTAGGAACAGAGGGAGTACAACGCAAAACACGGCTTGGGTGTTCTAAAACAAGAGAGGTAAACTACTATCTCTTTCAAGAAAGGACGCACATTCTAAACACAAACGCTACTACTGTCATCCAGCTTAGCTCACATTAAAATGAATGAATAGCGGAATGCCATTCAAATCCAGCTTAGCTCGCATTAAAATGAATGAATAGCGGAATGCCATTCAAATAAACAACCACTGATGTGGCACAATTAGCAGAATAGAGCATACATACAACCATGTGATTCACTTCTTTGTACACACATCAACTTGGATTTCATACCTCCTATCCATGTGCAGGAAGAGATTGATTGACCAGTCTCAAATACCTCATCTCTAATGAAACGTCATAGCTTGGCTTTTCACAATTCCAATTACCTGACTAGTACTTGCAGGCATACAACAAGATCAGTATATCACAATCACTTTGACTTGATATAGAATCTTAGTTAACTTGCTAATTGTACAGAAACTAAACATCAATAATGCTCTCGCCAACTTTTGTGGCAGATACACCACCATTGTCAGATAAACTCCAGGTCAAATATAGATGACCATATTACAACGAAAAGCACCCTACTACAGTACATACCATGAGTCTATTTTCAAATAGAACAGCCTTAATCGGCACCATCTCCAACACCCAACACATCAGCTTGACCTCCAGCATGCGCATCATCAACAGTACTCTCATCTTGATGGCCATCTACGGGCCCTTCAGCCAGCGCCGGTCCTGAGCTTTTGGGGGCCCGGGGCGAACCTAAAACTCGGGGCCCTTAATATACACATCATAGTAATAACAATGAATATACATATATATAGTGTTACCAATAACATTTAACATTTAAATGCATCCAAAATCAGTATGCTTATCAAGTAATTTATACTCCGAAATTACCTTAAAAAATTCTTCTAACAGTCCTTGATGCAAAGTCACTTATGATGGGGTCGGTGTCAATCTCATTCAATAATTTCTTCTCGATGCATAATGTAGCCAAACCATTTAACCTCTCTTGAGTCATTGTTGATCTCAAATAATTCTTCAATAATTTCAACTTCGAAGAGTTTCTTTCGGCCGATGCGGCCGTCACAGGCACAGTAAATAAGATGCAATAAGCAGTAGCAGATTGTGCATGTGCATCTGATGAATTACCGAGCCACTTACATTGTTCTCGCCGATGTTGGTGTCGACATTTTCTTCTTCCGAATTCCCATTAGTCTGTTGCTCTTCCTCTATGGCAACGATCACCTACTCATCATCTGGGTTTATCAAAGCAGTGGAAGCGCCGGTATCACTTCTTGAAAAATTTGTGAATATGCCCGCACTGTGATTGTATCAATTTATCCACTTCCTTCTTCCTTTCCCTTTTGTGGCTACCTGATGAATATGTCCTGTTGCTGGATGACATGATAACACACACAATGCTGAAAACAAAACAGTTTGTAGCATCAATGATCAATCGTTGAACGGTGCCCGCTATGCAACCACGGAATTTATTGTATCAACATTATATGAATATATACCTCAATTCCTAAATCCTGATGATCGAACTTCAGTGCGTCTGCCTATACAGCGTGGCAGCAGCACAGCGCTTAGGGTCTACAGAGGATTCAGAGAAGAGCAACTGAGCAAAGGCCAAAGGGGCGTGATGATGGGGCCCCAGAATTGAAACCGGCCGCGTACATAACCGGATTAGTAAGGAAATTACCATGGGACGACTGCGAGGCGGGAATACATGTACGGCGTCGGGCGTCGGCGGCCTAGGGCTGCGTCTGCATGATGGAACAGAATAGGAAGGTAACCGTCAGAATCGGATCTATCGCTGATCGCTCTTTTTCTTTCTTTTTTTACGCGATCGCTCTCCTTTTTTATGTGAACCAACCGCTGGCTGCCTCGCTCGCTAGCTTTTTCGAGGAAACGAATCGATCGATCGGCCTGCTGCTCCCTGCGCGCGTTTGCAATATGGGCCATAGGCCTACCTAGTACCTACCCCTCCGGGGGCCCCCTGAATTTTGGGGGCCCGGGGCGGCCGCCCCCCCTGCCCCTCCCCAGGGCCGGCCCTGCCTTCAGCTTGCAGGGCATCCACGCCTTGTTCCAGCACCTCCTCAATACCTGTCCAATATCTCAAAATTATGCACAACCAAAATGAAGATATTCAGAAGCTTGCTTGTTTACAGAAGCTCCCTATATTGGGTAACACTTGGCAATTTGCTTAAGAGGAAATACATGAAAAAGCTAGCAGAATAACTGTGATAAAATACTAGAGCTCGAAACAAACGACACGCATGATACATGGAAAACAAACCTTCGGATCTATTTTACCCCATGGTTCGACCTCAAACACTCACTTTTGTTTGTTGACCATCGTAATTTGCAGTACACGAGCAAAAACACAGGTGGGATCATTCAGAAATGAATCATAAAAGTCATAAAAGAAAGGGTAGACTCATGTTGCAGGACTTCATAAATTACCTAATATTATACCACCTCTCCAAGACAAGTCAAGGAAAAAAAACTCAAAGGTCTTAGTAGCGGCAATAATCAACAAACTACTAGCATTTGGCATGTGAAGGATAGGTGAGAAGTTTAAAACTTTTTGAACTATATAAAAACATGGTTGCCCTGCCTCTAATTTATCTCGAAAAGTTTAAATTTGAAATCAAACAGTTCCTGAGCACAAGCTATTTTTCTTATCTGAATGGCAACGCCATTGAGCAATTTTGGGGGAAATAGTAGTCCCTTGAGAAATTAATCAAGCTAGGTCACCCCTTCAATCTATGTTGCATACACAGGAGATGCATTAATGGTAGGATTGTTCAGGTTTTTATTTACAACACTACCATCTATGCCTCCTTATATGTATTTGAAATCAACATCGCAGATAAATATGCAGGTGTAAAGATGACCCAAAAACACTTCGCTGCCCGATAATGCCTAGTAGTGGACATGCAGCACATAGGATGTTATCCAGTCCGTTGGTATGTGCTAGGGATCAGCCCGATAATGCCTAGATAATGCCTAGATGCGAGACGCATCTGAAATAAAGGAGTGCAAGATGTCAAACGACAGTGTCTGAAGCATATGATAGCATTGAAAAGAATGATTGCAGATAATTCAGTTCTCCGGGTGAATGTGATCACGAGAACCTAATGTTAGAGTTAGCAAAATCTTTAACCCGAATAGAAGAGAGAGATCAGAGTCGCAGAGTAAGGAAGAGGAATAAAAGCTCCAAAACCCATCCATTGGCGACGTAGGCCCGTAAGCCACACAGCCATGTTAGTAAAACGGTTTTTCAAAGTCTAGACTCAACTTCGGCCAAGGAGTTGGAAAGGGGATACCTACAGGAAGTCGGCTCTGATACCAACTTGTGACGCCTCTGACTCAATCGTGCAATAATCATACACGCAAATGTGCACGATCAAGCCCAGGGACTCACGGGAAGATATCACAACACAACTCTAGACACAAATTAAAAGTCATACAAGCTTTATATTACAAGCCAGGGACCTCGAGGGCTCGAATACATAAGCTCGAGTCATACAAGAATCAGCGGAAGCATTAGCATCTGAGTACAGACATAAAGGGAAAGCAAGTCTGCCTTAAGAAGGCTGAACAAAACAATGACAACTGATCGAAAAGGCGCAGGCCTCCTGCCTGGGAGCCTCCTATCTACTCCTGGTCGTCGGTCTCCACGTAGTAGTAGGCTCCACCGGAGGGGTAGTAGTAGTCGTCGACGGGGGCAGCTGGCTCCGGGGCTCCGTCATCTGATCGCAGCAATCGGGTATGGGAAAAAAGGGAAAGCAAAGCAACCGTGAGTACTCATCCAAAGTACTCGCAAAACTTACATCAGATCTATTCTATGTATGCATTGGTTTCAAAAGAAGGGATGTATCTGTGGACTAGACTGCAGAAATGCCAGAATAGAGAGAAGTCCTAGCCTATCGAAGACTAGCAACTTGCAGCATCTTGCAGCAATAGAAGAGTTTAGATTAGTACAAAAATATAGTAGTAGCAACAAGTATAATAGCAGCCATGTCCAGAGATCCTTCCTCGACTCCCTGCGAAAAAGCGATCCCGGAGCCATAATATCCATTTCTAGTTGTATTAGATCGGGATATTTTCCGAGCGTCCTGTTACCGTGGACACGGCTATTCGAATAAATATACTTCCCTGCAAGGGTGCACCAACTTACCCAACACACTCGATTAACTCTGGCTGGACACACTTACTCGGTGCATACCCGGCCTCGGCTGATCGACACGCCGTAGCCCTACCTAGGCTCAGCAGAGAGGCCAGCACGCCGGTCTACACCCTAAGCGCTCAGGGGTCTTGGGCCCATCGCCCTTTGCACTCCTGCGCATTGCGAACGCGGCCGGGACTAGACCTAGCCCCTGTATACACATGCAGGCTGTCGCGGTCCACCTGGGCGCGCGCCGCTCAACTGCTGACGTCTGAAGAGCTTCGGTTGATACATACGACGCCGAGTGCCCATACTATTCCCGCGTGGTGTTTAGTGCGAAAAGGCCAGAGGCCTACTCAGATCACATATCCTAACCCATTAGTGCGTTGGGAGCTCGCGGAGACGAGCAGAGACTCACGATCATGTGACCCCGTCGCCCTGTCTCGTGGACTTACGACAAGGGCCAGGAATGCCCGGCCGTGCCACGTAATTATCTCGCGGGTACCCTCACAGTCAACCCGACTCCACATCTCTCGCGGGTACCCCTCGGGGTCAACCCGACTTCCACAAGTTTCTGAAGTAAAGTCAAAGTATCCGTGTGTCCATAACATCAAGGAGGAATCCGAGGAATCACCCTCGTTGGAATCCCACTCGATGTAACCATCAAGGTGAACTCGGAGGAATCACCCTCGATGGGTTCACACTTGAGGGGTTGCACGACAGAGGCGTCATCGGAGGTGGTGATAGAGGAATCACCCTCGGTAACCCACAACCGACTAGCTTTGCTACAGAGATATCATCAGGAGTGATGTAAGAGGTATCACCCTCGGCACTCGATAGTAGCTCTGCAGAGTCGTACAACTAAGGGGTGTGCGGTGCGGTGTCGGTCTCTGTACAACGATCACCTTGATCGGGGCACCGGTAACAAAGGGGGCAACAAGGACAAGGACGAGGGGCCATAGATGGTTCACTAACCAACCTATACTAAGCGTTTAGGATAGCAGGTAAGGTATCATCAGCAGTTACAAAAACAGGCTATGCATCAGAATAGGAGCAAACAAATACAGTAGCAAATTCTAATGCAAGCATAGGAGAGAAGGAATAGGCGATATAGGAATGATCAAGGGGGTTTGCTTGCCTGGAAGCTCTGCGGTGAAAGAGGGGTCGTCGGGGATGTAGCAGTCCTCAGGGGCAGCGTCGGTCACGGGGTCTACCGGAGAGAAGAGGGGGAAGAAACAATAAATACAAAGCAAACAAGTGCAACACATATGCATGTCATGGCAATATGCAGTGTTGGGGGTGACCTAATGCAATGCTACATGTTACTGATGGATCGGGAAAATATCTGGGAATATTTTCCCGGCTTTAGGCATCTGTCAGACAGATGAACCGGAGGGGAAGGTTCCATGTTTGCAGTATTGTGGGCATGTGACAGCTACATGGAGGGCATAATCGAATTCGTTGGATTTTTCTGATCAAATTTCATGTAGAAAACTTTTTCATCCGAGTTACGGATTATTTTCTACGAATTTCCGAAGTTTTTAGCAATTTTCTAAAATTACTGGAATTAATTTAATTTCGAAAATCAACAGGAAAACGCTAGGTGCACCCGGTGCACTGCGCCCACAGGCGCACCAGAGACTGATAGTGGGCCCGGTCAGCTAAGTCAGCTGGTCAGCGGTTGACCAGTTGACCAGTCAACTGGGGCCCACCAGTCAGTGACTGGGACTGCCCAGTCAGCCTGTTGACCTGGTCAACTGGGTCAACTGGGCCCGCGGGACCCAGCTGCCAGTGACACAGGGGGTGCCACGTGGCCGACAGGTCAGCAGCCGGCGTCGGAGCTGCTCCGGCGAGCCGTTTCGCGGCGGCTCCTCATCGGAGTTGGCCGAAAACGCGGCACAGAAGTCGGTTTGTAGCGCGGCGAGGCTCTACGGGCTACTGGCGCTCGCGCGCATCCGATGGTGGCGGCGGTTGGCGCCAAGGTGGCCGGAGGCGAGCGCTACGACGACGGCAGGCGGCGGCGCTTTCGGGAGCTTCGCGGAAACGACCACTAGCGCGCGCGAGCGATGTGAAGGGCCAGGCCGCACTTCTGGAATGCCCCGGGCACAACGGTGTGCTCAGACGGCCATGACAACGACAGGAGCATCGGCGGCGAGTCGCACGGCGGAGCTGGGCTTGGCCATCCATGGCGGCATGGCTAGACGCAGCAAAACGAAGGGGAGACAGAGGGGATTCGCTTCGCTACTCACCTAGCGTGTAACCTCCCCAGATCCTAACCCTGTCATTAAGCTAATTAGATCGCCATGTCATCATGATCATCTTAATTAACTTGCATTTAGAGAATAATCCAACCTCAAATTCAAAATTCAAATTGAAAATGAAAAATAAAGTTGTTTAAATTTGAAAGCTAAAATGTTCTAAAAATGACAAATAATACATAGGTAATTATGGTGGAGAAATCATATTTTTATAAAATGTTTAAATGCTATAAAATAAATAAACAGTAGCTAAAACAATTAATTAAATGCCTTTCATAATTTATAAAATATTAAACTATATTATTTAGGTGCCAAACTTTTTATGGCAGAGGGCAGAATGATATCACTAATTTAGGTGCTGCTCTTAGATTTTTATAAAATTAAAATAAATTGAAAGTTAAAATAAAACAGAAAAGATAAAAAGAAAAGAACAAAAATAAAAATAAAAAGAGAAAACCCCCTTGGCCCAACTGGGCCTCGACCCAGCCGGCCCAGCTCGCCCCTGGCCTATAAGGCCTGCCCCCTCGCACCCCAACCCTAACCCGATCCCCTCGCGCCCCCCCTTCTCCCTCTGCGGTCGCCGTCGCCGCCGCTCATCCCCGTCGTCGCGCTCGCCGCCCGTCGCCGCCCCGTCCTCATCCTCTTCCCCCACGGCCTCCCCGAGCCTTGCCGCCCGTTCCCCGGCAACGAGGGTGAGCACCCCGCGACCGTTCCCCTCTCCCCCGTCGTCCTCGTCGCCGTCGCGCGTCGCTGTCGCCGCCACCGTCGCCGACGTCGCCCGCGCAGCCGCCCGCGGCCTCGCCTCCCCGCACGCCTGCGCGCGCCCGTCCGCCCACGCATGCCCGGGCCTGCCTCCGCCTCCCGCGACTGCTCGCCCGCCCGCGCCTCGCCGCACACCCGCCTCCCGCTGCCGTGCCGCCGCGCCGCGCTCCGCCGTCCGCGCGCTGCCGCTGCTCCCCGTCCCGTCCGCTCGCCGCTGCCACACGCGCGCCCGCAACCGCTCGCCGCCCGCTGCCGCGCCCGCTCGCCGCTGCCTGCGCGCACACGCGCGCCCGGACGTGTCCGGCCCCCCCTTGTGTGGCCGCGCGTATGTGGCCGCGGACATGTCCGACCCTTACACGGGCATGGCGCAGACATGTCCGGCCTAGCCCACTGACCGCTGGGGCCCGCCCTGTTTAAAAAGAAAAACGAAAAGAAAATAAATAATAAAATAAATAAATAAATAAATTAAAGAATTAAAATAAATAAATAATTATTAATTAATTAATTAATTAACTTAATTAATTCTGTTTAATTAAACTAATTATTTAATTAACCTAATTAATCTGTAATTAACTTAATTAAACCTTAATTAGCCTAATTAGACACTAACAGGCGGGACCCGCATGTCAGGTTGACTTTGACCAGTCATAGTTGACTGCTGACGTCACAGCGACGTCATGATGATGTCATCAGTACTGTTTCGGATAATGTTAATTTAAATAATTTAAATAATTCCAGAAATTAATAAAAACTTTATAAAATCATATCTTTTAAACTGTAACTCGGATTAAAAAAATTTATATATGAAAAACGATCAGAAAAATATGACGGTTCCGAATATGCACTCCGTTCATCTGTCAGGTGCCCCTAACTACCTGAACATGGAACCATCCCCTCCGGTTTATCTGTCTGACAGACGTCCGAAACCGGGAAAACGTTCCAGTTAATTTCCCGCTTCGTCTGCCACGTGTAGTACTGCGTTAGGTCACACCTAGCACCACGTATTGCCATGTCATGCATCGTGATGCATCTGTTTGCATTGTATTTATTGTTTCTTCCCCCTCTTCTCTCCGGTAGACTCCGAGACCGACGCTGCCCCTATGATCGACTTCGTCGCCGACGACCCTTCTTCCCTCTCAGCAGAGCTTCCAGGCAAGCAACCCCCCCTTGACGCATGCCTATATCACCTACTCTCTCTCCCTCCTGCTTGCATTAGAATTTGCTACTGTTATTGTTTTATCCTATTCTGATGCATAGCCTGTTCTTGTAACCGTTATTGATACCTGCCTGTTATCCTAAACTGCTTAGTATAGGTTGGATGGAAAACCATCTGTGGCCCCTCTCCCTTGCTGTAGTTGCCCCGCTTTAGTACTGATGCCCCGTTCGATGTGATTGAACGGGCTGAGAACAACACATCACCATACACCCCCTAAGTTGCTCGTCTCTGCAGAGCTGGCATCGAGTGCCGAGGGTGATACCTCTTATCTCACTTCCGATGATGCCTCTGTAGAATAGCTATCCGGTTGTGTGTTACTGAGGGTGATTCCTCTTCCATCACTTCCGATTAAGCTTCCGTCGTGCAACTCCCCGAGTGGGAAACCATCGAGGGTGATACAGTAAAGAATCGTCAACAAGGGCGTTCTAGTGCGTTGTAGATTCTTATCCAAGTTATTCCTCGGATTCCTTCTCGATACTTTGGACACACGGTTACTTTGACCTTTGTTACAGGCGGGTCGACCCCGAGGGGTACCCGTAGGGAATTATGAAGTCGGGCTTGCCAGGAGAGCACCCGCGAGAGATTATTGTGGCGGAACGACAAGGCAGGCGGAGTCCACCCTGATCGATATCCGTGTGTTACCAAGTCGGAGCGACAGGTAGTCTGATCGCCTCTACGAGTTACTAAATAAGCCTAACGGATTTGGGTATTTGATCTGAGTTGGCCAATGGCCTATACGCAGTACCACCACGTGGGATAATGGTTATGGGACCCTCTACGTCGTATGTATCAGCCGAAAGCTCTTCAGACATCACAGCTCAGAGATGCGGGCTGATCATTGGGGTGGGCTGGTTACGTCACTGGTGTATTCAGTGCCGCGCCTGGGCCCCGACCAGCCATGCAACGTGCATGAGTGCAAAGGGCGATGGCCCAAGACCCCTTCGCACTTAGGATTTAGACCGGCGTGTTGACCTCTCTGCTGAGCCTAGGTAGGACTGCGTCGTGTCGATTACCCGAGGCCGGGCATTACCCAGCAAGTGTGTCCGGCCAGATGTAATCGAGCATGCTGGGTAACAGTAGTGCACCCCTGCAGGGAAGTTATTTATTCCAATAGCCGTGTCCACGGTAACAGGACGCTCAGTGTTGTATCCCGATCTACTACTACTTGAACTGGATACCTGTTAAATAATTATAAGCTCCGGGATCGCTTTCTCGTAGGGAGTCGAGGAAGGATCTCTGGGCTTTGCTTCAACATGCTTGTTAATTAATAATATGCTGATCTGCACTCTTCTTATGCTGCAAGACCCTGAAGATGCTAGTCTTCGATAGGCTAGGCATTTCTCTCTATTCTGGCTTTGCTGCTATATAGTCCACAGATACAGCCTCTCCACTTGATACCAATGCATAATTAGCATAGTTCTGATGTCAGTCTTGCGAGTACTTTGGATGAGTACTCACGGTTGCTCTGCTATTCTTTTCCCCATACCCACTTGATAAATTCAGACGATGGAGCCCAGGAGCCAGACGCCACTGCAGGAGCTTACTACCAGGAGGGTCCCGACGGCACGTACTACTGGATTGAGCCAGCCGACCAGGAGTAGCTAGGAGGCCCTAGGCATGAGGCCTTCGCCTTTCGATCTGTATCGTTGTTTGTGTTAGCCTTCTTAAGGCAAACTTGACTAACTATGTCTGTACTCAGATATCATTTGTGTGTATGACTTATGTATTCGGGTCCTCGTGACCCCTGGTTTGTAATATGATGTTTTATGTCTTACTTTGTGTTTAGAGTTGTGTTGTGATATCTTCCCGTGAGTCCCTGTGCTTGATCGTGCACGTTTGCGTGTATGATTAGTGCACGATTAAGTCGGGGGCGTCACATAGCGGCACACGAAAGGCCGGCAGGGGATTAGTAGCTGCCGAGGACGGCGGAGTTCGCCGGAGAAGTAGCTGCGGCCGAGGAAGAAGAAGGGCTCGATCCGCTTGAGGTAGAGCTCCCCGGCTCTCGTAGCTGGCCGAGGTGGACGTAGCGGTGGACGGCGATCCTCCCAGACACGGTTTCCGGGCACGGGGGCGCCGGTGGCCACGGGATCTCAGCGGTGCGGCGACGGCGGCGCACTGACGAGGAAGGGAGGGAGCGCGCGAGCGAGGGAGAGAGGGGAAGGGTGACGGAGGGCGTCCAGGGGGAGTGGGTGGCTCACCCTTATCGCCTCCCGGAGCCCTGTGGCGGCAGGTGGTGAGCAGCGGCCGTGGAGGCGAGCTCCGGCCATGCATGGCGCGGGCGACAGCAAGGCGGGAGCAGGTAGGCGAGGGGATTAGCGGGCTGCGCCGGCTCGGGCCAGCGCCAGGTAAGCCAGGTAAGCCACTTAACCTTTTCCATTTTCTGTTTTTCTCTTTTATTTAATAACAGAGGCAGAAAAGGATTTGTTTAGGCTATCAAATGGCTAAGGAAAAATGTGGGACTTAGCCACAAAAATCCCTTGCATTATTTGGCACTGCCACAAAAAGTTTGGGGAGCAACTGAATTCATTTGGATTTTTCGCAAATAAAATAGCATTTTAAAATGCTGAAATGGCATTGTTTAAATTGCTATAGCCCATCTTAACTCTGAGGTGATGTTGTTTTCCTTAACAATCATTTGTTAAGGAATTTTTGCTAAATGATGAACTATTTTGCAGCAACTTTTGTGCAACTTCAAATTTTCACTTGCAAATTGAATTTGAATTCAGTGGTGGAATTTGAAATGAGATATGATTTCACTGTGATCAGTCTTTGCAAAACAAAGTAGCTTAGCAATAATATGAAGATCACTGTGGCATCATTTACTCAGGGGTGTTACAAGAGAACTCCATCCTCCAGGTGTCAAGCACCAGCAACTTTTCCCTCCAATCTGTCACCCAATAGAAGCACCCATATGCATATTGGCGCCAGGAGAAAAGAGTCGGCCCTGTCGATGAATGCAAGCCAGCAAACAAATCGCTCCAGCTCTGGGATGGAATGGCTCGCCATTGTCCGGTGCTGGAAGAGAAGACAAAGGCGACCAACTTAGTTTCGCACTGTGCCATCCAGACCACCCTGAATGATGTCTCCTCTGGTGCCTCGCCGCCGTCGCTAGGGGGCGCGAGGAAGGTCTCACAGTAACGGTGCATTTTTCTCCAAAGTGGATCCTGCACCATAGCGGCTAGGTGGGCAGGGATTGGGGGAAGCAGGAGGTACCGTCGGTGCAAAGGGTCGCACACCACCAGCTCCGGGAAGAGGAGTTCATATTTATTGTCGATGGCATGGTGGGGGGCTCTGTCGAGGAGGACGCGGCCGTCGCGGACGTCCTGGACGCGCCAATCGGTGGCGGGAGCAGGGAGGAAGGAGAAGGAGAAGTCGGCAGCTTGGGCGGCGGTGCTGGCCGCCGGCGCGGAGGGGTGAGCGGGACCGCGGGGTGGAAGACTTTGCGTTCGTGCTCGAGGAAGCAGAGCAGGGGCGGGGCGTGGAGCTTGTGGTACCGCCGGAGGAACGCGCGGTCGGCGATGAGGCGGCGGAAGGAGACGCAGACGGTGGAGGCGCGGACGAGGTCGGCTGCGCTGCCCAAGCAGCCTCCTCCGCCGAGTCACCGTAGCCTCAGTCATCCCTCTAAACACCCTTCTCTGTGCCGGGGGAAGGGATGCCCCTAGCACCCTCATCTGTCAACCCTCTGTCTTGCCTCTATCGGCGACGCCACGACCAGTTGTGTCGTCCCTGTTTCTAGCTCAACTGTGTTTCCTCCAAGCACAGGAATAGACCGAGGTGCAGCTGACTTACGAATGGCAATTGAAAAAAGAAAAGGTCATTGTGGTGTATTTGTTTTCACAATAGAACGTGTATTTAGTTGTCCATTGTAATCAACGACTCTTAACTAGTTTTTTTTTAGGGGAACTTGTTGCTTATTTATTCAGAGTTCACAGCTCCATCTGCGTCTAATTCCGAGAGCACACACTCCGGAGCCGCATGGAACCAAGTTTTACATAACAAATTATAGCAACCTTCCCGAGCTAGAACATGTGCGACCTTATTCGCAGAGCGTTGCACCCAAGCAACCCTAACCTCCTGGAAAAACCTAAGCAAACTCTTGATCTCTTCAACTACTTGCCCGGTAGCTGAAAGATCCTTCATTTCGCTGCTAATCTTGTGCACCGCCACATGTGAATCAGACTCGATAATTACCTTCTGGATGTTCAGTTCTTGTGCCAATTGAATAGCTCTTCGACAAGCCATTAGCTCCACTGTTTCAGGTTCAGTCGCCCGTGGAAAAAAGTGGCAAGCTCCGGCAACGAATCTGCCTTGGCTGTCCCTCAGAACAACCCCCCCCCCCCCCCCCCCCCCCTCCTGAACCCTGGTTTTTTGCTAAGGCCCCATCCATCATGCTATTTTAATAGTCACGTAATTGCTCTTTGAGTCCGAACACATTTGCTCACATATGAACAATAAATTTGAAAAACAAGAAAAAACAAATATGAAATTTAGAGTTAATTACACCTAGGGTACATAAACTTGCGCGTCTGTAACAGATTCATACAGAAACTGAAAACCCCCGTAAAACTGGTTCATTAACTCTAGTTCTGTAACAATTACATACAAAAGAGTCCGAATCGAGCCGTGTCAGCTGCCACATAGGAAGGGGACACGCACTCTCGCCTGGAGAGTTTGCAGAAATCCCCCTGATTGGTGCGCAGTATTTGCTTTTACGGTCCTCATTATCGCTATCGTGTGTTGTTTTGCAAAAAAGCCCCTGAATTGTTGTATTAGTACCGCGGGAGTCGCAAACCCCTCTCTAACCCCTCGCATTCAGTCTCAACGCCTCCGAGGCGGGTGCTGCCTCGAGGCCTCCGATGCGGCCGTGCTCCGTCGCCGCCGGAGATCGACGCGGCATGGAGCCGCTCCTCCGGGAACCCGGTCTGTTCCCTCCTGAATACAATATGTACCTCTTCTCCCCGCCATGGCGCCCCTGCTGCTTATGTTTTTCTGTACGAGTTGATCGTCTGATGATCTTCATGTTCTGAAGGGAAATGTTGAAGTTTTGTAGGTTCAATAGAGTAGAGGAACATTATGCCCCTGTTTGCTGTTAGGGTTGGACGATTTATGGTGGGTCATCATGATCTAGGATTTGGGTGTTCAGTTAGGGTTAATTTCATACTGTAGTTGGATTAATCCTGTCAATCCTATGTTTTGGTATGTACAATCAGTGCCTACATTCGCTTTGATGATGGACTATGCCCTGTGTGGTTGCTGAATATTATGCCCTGTTTCTTGTTGATTTCAGTTAAATCTGAACTATTTAGTTCAGATAAAGATGATGGATTCAGTTAGTAAAAGTAGTTCTTTTTTCTCTGTTGCTAAATGATTAATGCAGTTCATTATGATGGTGTTGTCGCTTGCTGCAGTGCATATGACTGTACTGAATTATGCCCTGTTTGGTTGCTGAATTATGCCCTGTTTGCTGTTGATTTAAGTTAAGTCTGATGGAAAAAGTTTCTTTTTTTGCAGTTACTTCAGGAGAAGAAACTTTGTTGTTCTCTGTTGAGTTTGAGCATAATGGGATTTTCATTGGACAATGGGTTAATAGATCACATATTGGCAGTACATATTCAGTGTTTGATTACTGTCATGCTGATACATGATCTTTGGAACATCTGAAGTATTGTTTGGACAAGTTGGATTATTCCCATGGATTTCCTGACCTGCAAGTGTACTGGTGCCTGCCTGGAAAGGACATTGTAATGGCCTGGTCTGTGTTGACAGTGAAGAAATTATTGCTGCTATGGTGAGAGAAAGTAAAGAATGCAAGACTTTACTACTCCTTGTAGATTAAAATAACAAAATCAGGACACTATATGATGATGTGATCATTAATGGTTATCCCCAGCTGCCAAGAGTAGTTACTCCAAGGAAAATGCCAGGAGAGGGATCATCTAGAGGAGGCACTGTTGCAGAGCAAGGAGAGGAAGCAGAGTAGGGAGAGAGAGAGGAAGCAGAGCAGGGAGAGAAAGAGGATCAAGGAGAAGAAACAGAGCAGGTTGAGGGAGAGGATCAAGTAGAGGAAACAGAGCAGGTTTAGATGCTGAGTGTTGTAGGTGCGTGCAAAATTCCGTGGCAAGATCACATCCATGGTGTTCTGCACACAAAAAAATTCAGTGCTCCAAACTGTCTATTTTCCAAGCTTTTATTAGCTCCGGTTTTTACACAATACCCTCCGTTAAGTATGATCAAATCGTTCCTGTGTGCAACCAAAGTAACAACTATTTCCTTGGCATTTCCACATAGTAATAGTACTTTACTAGTTCCATTCTACATGCTTCTACCCACAGCAACAGTTTAATGTGATGTGCAGGCAACAGGATCACAATCAATGTGGCTTCCTACATGGTCTTAATTAACCTACTGATCATGCAGAAACTAAACATCGTTAATTCTCTCGCCACCTTATCCGACAGGCTGATACACAGAAATTAGCTCCAGTTTAATTACACAACAAACAGAGCCAAAAGCACCCTATTTCTGAGCAACATGTGGTTAACTGTCGAGGAGCAACACAGCCTCAATTAGCGCCATCCACAATCCTCGACGCACGGGCCTGACCTCCAGCATCCGCATCTATGGGCTCTTCAGCTCGCTCTGCCTCCACACCTTTTTCCAACATCTCCGCGCCGCCTACCTGATTACATGTCCAATGTATCAAAATCATGCATATTCAGTTCATATACATTCAGGAGCTTGTGAATGAAGGGAAACGTACCATAGATGTTACTACTATCGTGGTACACTTGGTTAATTGCTTATGAGAAAAGCACGGGATCAGGCGGAATATTTGGTCTTGATAGCAAATCACGATATTCAAGCATACTTGTAGTCGTGCCACTCAAAAGATATGTATCCTCAGATGTGTCCCTTGCTTAAATCTGTTGGGTGAGGTCAAAAAGGAAAAGAACTAAGTTGATCTACGTTCTACAACACGAAGTACTTACACACAAACTAACAAAATCAACAAGTGTTAGAATATGTCTAGCATATCCCTTAAAAGTGGGTACCGCAAAAACCGTTTGAGGTATACCTCAAAACACTTTTATGGTATCGCGCAAGCTCGGGTAGAATAGATCCCGTGAAATCGGTACCGCAAAATTCAAAAACAACTTCGCGCTAGAAATTTTTCAGCACAAACACAGTTCATACATACGAAATACATACAAAATTAACCCTAGTTCGCCACCGTCCGCACTCGTCGGTGCCGGCGTACTACTTGGCAGTCGTCTTGCGGAGCGCAGTGGCGAGCTCGTGCTCATTCTTGGCAGCGGCGAGGCGGCCGAGAGCACCTTCTTCTCCGTTCGCCAACGCGCGCTTCACGGCGACGAGTTCTTCATCGGCGGCATGGCACGAGAATTGGTCATTACAGGGGCGTAGACCGAAAAGCATCAACATGAGATGGAGAATCCACCGGTGGAGATGGTAGAGTGTTCACAATGTGCACGGTCCACCGGCATGAAAGAGTAAGCAATACACCACCAGCACATGCTTGGCCCTACTCATAGACCACCAATCGGAAAGCTCCAGCTCATCACTCTCTAGACCAAATTGCACCAACTAGAATGGGTGCAGTCTGCTTAAGTGCTTACTGTAGCTCTAGAACACGACTTTAGACCTAAGCTCGGTGTCCTTCTCCGAATAAACATCCCAATGCATCTCATTCCTTGGAGGCTGCACCATGACAGTTGGTGACATCCATCATCCTTATTATTTTTGCTCTCCTCCTACACTTGGTCAGTATCCCTCTAGCAACTACATATGATTTGCTGCACGCGGAAGTAGTTATTTATAGGCCAGTGAATGGACATAGGGTGTGCCCTAGACATTACTCCTTCAACAAAAATTCACATGATAGTTGTTGTGGCCATTTACACCAAATATTGCTATCAAAAAAGGACAAAATAGTCAATGCATACCGGAGCAACAACAAAACACTTCTTAATTTTTTTTTTTGAAGGAAATAGTATGAGAGCATCCACCCAACTTGAAGGAGAGTTAGACTGACGTCGTGGCAGTTCTCAAACGTAGGAACCCAGTCGGTAAAACTAACATTCAAAAAAAAAATGTAGATAAATCTCCTTTTTAAGAAGATGGGGATTTATAACAAATGCAGACTCCCTGAAAAAAAAATACTTTGTTAACAAAAACACAATTATGAATATATTTGAGAAATAGGATAATGATATATGAGTATTAAGGAAACGATGTACAAAACAAGGGAATATTTTCTTGTACAAACAAGGGAATATCAGAAAACAGGGAAAATGGAAAATCTAGAAGAAATATATTCATAAGTATTCTAACAAAAATGGGGAATTAAAAAAGCTCACAAATAATTATCCAACTCTCGTGATGTTCTGTCTTGGTTTTTCTGCATTTCCTACTTATATGGTTTTTCTAACAAGTTCTGTTAAACGAATTATTTTGTTCCCAACGCTCAGAATCTATAAGTATCTCACTTATTTTTTGGATTTTTGAATATTTTTTACATTTCCAAAAATTAATTATTATTGAACTATGGTGTAAGTGGCCCCACTAGCACATCATCCATCAAACCACTTTGATTCTTCAAGGGTCTAAATTCGTCCGAATTTGAAATTTGAGAATCAAGTAGGTATGATTTTAGAGTTTAGATCCCAAAATTAGATGAGGTACTATTTTTGGTTAATTTCATGAATAAATATAATACGACTTCAGGCAACCATCCAGGAACAAGTTGGATATGTGCATTAAGTAGCCAACGTGGTGTTTTTTCGTTACACCCTTGTTACCTCGTAACCTAGGCGGCATGGCGACGACTCCCGATCTTGCCTTTGCCACTGGCAATTTTGTGCCCCCTCCCCCCTTTGCTTCTTTCTGGTCGTACGGTCAGGATTAATTTTAAGGTTTGATCTGCGTTCATCAGTGGCGAGACAATGGTGTCATCGTCGGTGTGGAATAAGTCCTCCCCACCTCGTCCTCGTTCATTTGATGCTTCTCGATGCTGTTGGAGGCGTGTGGAGGGTGGAGCGTCCCTTGGTCTGGTTATTTTGACCATGTTTTTTCATGTGCATGCCTTTCTCGGTAGCAATGTCCCGCAGAGCTAGCTAGATGGTGCTGTCTTGCAGAGCGGGTGGAGTGGCTTTGCGTCTTGGTCCTTTGGCTCCTATTCTGACTAGTGAAGGCTAGCCAATCTCGGCTTTTTCAGGGAGCATGGGAGGTTTGTCTTGACTTCATCTGGTCAGATCTGGGCCGTTCTATAGGCCCTCTCTGACGTTTTCTTCTATTGGCGACAATTTTTTCTGCATTTCGCAGCTGCTATTGTCTTTTGGTCCACATCCATGACTTTTCAACCACTAGAAGATCTTGGGTTTCAATAGATTTTCTTTGCCAAGAAGGAAGCCTAGAGGCATCATCGAGCTTGGCTCATGGCGCCCATCCGGTGGATGCAGGAGGAATACGAGTTCGGCACCCCGAATGACTTGTGTTAGACTATTACTTGGCTCTCAAGTTATCTAGTCCTAGTCGTATTGTAATAGGTCTAGTTGGCTTGTAATCTCTCATATATACCGTTGTATGCGGCCAGCAATAATTAACAACAATAGTTCTATTCAATCTTACATGGTATCTTAGGGTTTCGGTCCTAGGGTATGGCTCCGCCGCCCACCCCACCGCCGCTGCCACCGCCCGGCTACTTCGAGCGCCGGGCCGCTACCCTCGCCCGCGCCGCCGCCGCAGCTTCCTCCTCCTCTACCCTAGCTCTACCACCACCACCTATGCCTCCCATGATCTCCTTCACCGATACAATCTCCGATATTAGCCCCTATATCCCCATCACCCTCGATCTCAACTCCCACAACTACTACCATTGGCGCCACCTCTTCGAAGTTCACCTCGGGCGCTGCAATCTTTGCTCCCACGTCGACGCCACCGCCGTGCCGCAACCCCATGATCCCCAATGGGTCAAGGATGACCTCGCCATCATCCAATGGATCTACATGCGCGTCTCCACCGAGATCTTCAATCTCGTCTTCAGGGAAGCCGCCACAGCCGCCGGTCTCTGGGCGGCTCTTCGGCAGTTGTTCCAAGACAACGTCGATGCTCGCACCAATCTACTCCACACCGAGCTCAGGAATACGGTGCAAGGCGACTCCTCTCTCAGTGTCTACTGCCAACGCCTCACGTCCATCGCCGACGAACTCCGTGAACTTGGTGATCCCGTCGCTGACCGGCAGCTCATCAACATCCTCCTCATCGGGCTCAGCGAAAAGTTTGACAAGCAGGCCTCCTTCATCCCCATGATGCGGCCCCAGCCAACTTTTGCCGAGGTGCGCTCCATCCGCCAGTGGGCCGACCGTGCTCAATCCAACAAGGACGCTCGCCCTCAGCTCTTCGCCGCCGTTCCGCGTGCTCCGGCACCCGCGGCGCCACCACCGGCGACTTCTTCACGAGCGGTGCCTCCCTCCCCGGCAGCACCCGCTCCATCGCCGGGCTGGCGTCCCAGCCCTAATTATCACGGCAAGAACCCCATCTACAGGCCACCTACGACGCGCTCGGCGCCTACTCCTTCACCTTCGCCGGCTCCAAGTACGCCACCAGCAGCTACGCCTTGGCGTCCTCCACATGATCCCTGGACGGGGCTCATCCAAGCTTGGCCCATGCCATGGTCCGCTCCGGCTCCCCTAGGCGCTCCACCGGCTTATACCGGTGCCTGGCAGCCCGGCGTGCGGCCCCACACTAGTGCCCTAGGATTCCTCACGCCTCGCCAGCCGGCTCACGCCTAACATGCTGCTCCAACATATGGCGCTCCCTACTACGCTGACGGAGGTCACTACTACACCCCACCGTCGGCCCTACTGCCCTCGCCATCATACCAGCTGGCTCTCCTGCCATCGCCTCCACCGTCGGCTCTACTGTCCTCGCCGTCGTACCAGCCGGCTCTGCTGCCAACACCGACCTCTGCTGCACCGCCAAGCTGGGACCAAGCCGCCTTCATCCAGGCCATGAACAATTTTGCCTCCCAAGGCAACACAGGTACGGATTGGATTTTCGATTCCGGTGCTTCTAGTCATATGTCTGCATCTAGTACGTTTCTCTCCTCTTGCACTTCACCCCTTTTTAAATCCATCACCCTCGGTGACGGTTCTTCTATCCCCATCTATTGTGTTGGTCAGGCTCAACTTCCATCCCCCACTAAACCTCTTCTTCTTCGTGATGTACTTGTTGCTCCTGCCCTTATCAAAAATTTAATCTTTGTTCGTCAATTCACATGTGATAATCTTGTTTCTGTCGAATTTGACCCCTTTGGCTTATCTGTGAAGGATTATCAGACCAAGGTCGAGATCGTGCGGTTCAATAGCTCCGGCGACTTATACTCTCTCAATGGTGTTCCTGCCGCCGCTTCTCCAACCTCCATGATGGCATCTGTTGATCTCTGGCATCGGCGTTTAGGGCACCCCAACCCTGCAGTTTTAGCATCTGTTCTTAGTGAATTTACCATACCTTGTAATAGAGATTCTCATGATTCCTCCGTTTGTGAGTCATGTCAATTAGGCAAGCATGTGCGTCTTCCTTTTAGTTCGTCTAGTTCTTCAAGCACTTATCCTTTTGAATTAGTACATTCTGATCTCTGGACATCACCTATTGCTAGTGTCTCTGGTTTTAAATACTATCTTGTCATATTAGATGATTTTACACACTTTGTCTGGACCTTTCCTCTCCGCAATAAATCCGACGTTCACGCTCTCTTTCTCAATTTTCAGCGATATGTCTCTGTGCACTTCTTTCTCCCTATTCGCTTCATACAATGTGATAATGGTCGTGAATTTGATAATATTAAAAATCGCACCTTCTTTCTTAACCATGGCATTCTTCTCCGTTTTTCTTGTCCCTACACTTCTCCTCAAAATGGCAAAGCTGAACGTTCTCTTCGTACTATCAATGATATTATTCGTACCCTTCTTCTTCAATCTTCCATGCCACCCCAATACTGGGCAGAGGCTCTCCACACCGCTACATATCTTCTCAATATCCGTCCTACCAAAGCCAATCCCAATATCACCCCCTATTTTTCTCTGTTTCTATGCCATCCAAACTACTCCGACATTCGCGTTTTCGGTTGTCTCTGTTTCCCTAATACTTCCCCTACCGCCGCTCATAAGCTCTCTCCCCGCTCTTCCCCGTGTGTTCTCCTCGGTTTGTCGGATGAGCACAAAGGCTATCGCTACCTTGACTTATACACCGGTCGGGTTCTTGTGTCTCGGCATGTCACCTTCGCCGAACACATATTTCCATTCGCTCAACGTACTACTCCATCACACACCACTGCTTCCACACCTAGCCACCCTCCTACCCGTTTCCCTCTCTATGCTCCTCTCCTGACGTCTCAATCTCTTAATACCTCTTCTCCACCAAACCAACCAAACCCCACTGCTTTTCCCGATACACCGCCAACTCCCACCCATGACCCGCCTCCTTCCCCATCTGCACCATCACCCACACATGCCGATCCGCCACCATCCCCTCCATTGTCCGCATCATCCGCTGCGCCGGACACCAGTATAGCTCCTCTTCCCATTCGCGCTGTTTCCACTATCCCACCAGTCAATGACCATTCTATGCGCACTCGTTCCAAATCAGGTTTTCGTCAACCCATCGACCGTCTCAACCTTCATGCCACCCTGTCCCTCTCTCAAGTTCCCAAATCATACAAAACCGCGCTTCTTGATCCTAATTGGGCTGTAGCTATGCAAGAAGAATATTCGGCCCTTACTGAAAATAATACCTGGCAGCTTGTTCCTCGCCCTTCCAACACCAACATTGTCTCTGGTAAGTGGGTGTTTCGCCAGAAGTTTCACTCCGATGGTACTCTTTCCCGCTACAAAGCACGTTGGGTATGTCGCGGCTATTCCCAACAGCATGGCATTGATTACGATGAAACCTTTTCTCCTGTAGTTAAACCCAGTACCATACGCACTGTTCTCAGCCTTGCTGTCTCCTCCACTTGGCCTATTCACCAATTAGACGTCAAAAATGCCTTTCTTCATGGTTCTCTTCAAGAGACCGTCTACTGTCAGCAACCTCTCGGTTTTGAAGACCCTTCCTATCCCAACCATGTTTGTCTTCTTCACAAATCTCTCTATGGTCTTAAACAAGCTCCACGTGCATGGTTTCAACGCTTCTCTTCCTTTATTCAAACCATAGGCTTTATTCCCTCTCTTTCTGACGCTTCTCTCTTTGTCTATCATCATAATTCTGATATTGCCTACTTACTTCTTTATGTCGATGATATCATTCTCACTGCTTCTTCTCAACCTTTATTGGCTTGCATCATTACTCATTTACGCTCTGAGTTTTCTATGACAGATCTTGGTCTTCTTCATCATTTTTTAGGCATTGCAGTGATTCGTGATTCATCTGGTCTGTTTCTTTTCCAACGTCAATACATCCTAGATCTTCTCAATCGTGCTGGTATGCTAGACTGTCATCCTTCCCATACTCCTGTCGACACTAGTTTCAAACTTTCTGCCAATGGTGATTCTTTCTCTGATCCTACTCTTTATCGTAGTCTTGCCGGTGCTCTCCAGTATCTTACCATCACTCGTCCTGAAATCTCCTTTGCTGTCCAACAAGCTTGTCTCTATATGCATGATCCTCGAATTCCTCACTATAATCATATCAAACGCATCCTTAGGTATTTAAAAGGTACTCTCGATCATGGTCTCCACATAAACAATTCATCCCCCACCTCTCTCACCGCGTATTCTGATGCAGACTGGGCTGGTTGTCCCGACACTCGACGATCTACATCCGGTTTCTGTGTTTTTCTTGGTGACAATTTGATTTCTTGGTCCTCGAAAAGGCAGGTAACCGTCTCCCGCTCGTCCGCTGAAGCTGAATATCGTGCGGTTGCACATGCTGTGGCTGATACGATCTGGCTTCGTCAGTTGCTCTCGGAGTTGCATCGACCGCTTGCACATGCTACCATTGTTTATTGTGATAACATATCAGCTGTCTACATGTCTGGGAATCCTCTTCAACATCGCCGGACTAAACATATTGAGATTGATATTCATTTTGTTCGCGAGAAGGTGGCTCTTGGACAAGTTCTGGTGCTGCATGTTCCTTCTACGGCTCAATTTGCTGATATATTTACCAAAGGACTGCCATCTACATCATTTTGTAATATTCGATCCAGTCTCAACGTTGTCGAGCCTCCCGTTGATACTGCGGGGGGATGTTAGACTATTACTTGGCTCTCAAGTTATCTAGTCCTAGTCGTATTGTAATAGGTCTAGTTGGCTTGTAATCTCTCATATATACCGTTGTATGCGGCCAGCAATAATTAACAACAATAGTTCTATTCAATCTTACAACTTGAATGTATTTTTCATTTCATGTAAGGGTGTTTTGTAAGGGCGTGTGCTGCTTATTATATGACCTTTGGCCTTTCCACAAAAGAAGTAGCCAGTGTGGCCTCGCAAATATAATGGTGTGATGTCTGAATATGTGTTTTTAGGACAAGCTGCAAGGAGCCATTATTTAACAAAAAATATATATCTCTCTACCTAACAAATTCTAGAAATAAGTACATATATGCATGGATGTGTTGTATGTGACAGCGTGTGTATGAATTTTCATCAATGTATATATTTTCACATAAGGCGTATGACCAGTACCTAGCAACTTTGCATAATACATGGAATCACTAATACCATAGCCCAATGTCTCTATAATAGCAATCAGATTCCTAAATGTTATGCCAGACTAACCTAATGTCCTCTCTGACATTGTGAGTTCCTGTAAAATTAAACTAACACCACAAATATCATCATCCAAGCTACAGAGACAAAACACAAATTAAACCCAACACCAATTTTCTAATTTAGGAAACCCTAAATTGACATATGGGGGAAGATGCAGATGAAGATGGGCAGGGGGAGGGGAACTTACTCCACAACACAATATTTCATCTACAGTAGCCCAATGATCCAACCAACTAGCAACCATTACTCTACATCATACTCTTCCAGCAGATCCCATACCTTGCCACTGCAATCTTTTGAATTTTGTTGTAGCTCACGGAGTAGATCAGTACCTCTCCTTCATTTTGGTTTACCTTACTAGTTCCATACAGCAAGTTCACAAAATCACTCTGACAGTCAAAATTAATCTACTGACCGTGCATAAACTAAATGTTTGTTACTACTCTTGATACCTTATCTTAACAGATGCACCGATCATTGTCAGATCAAGCCACAACAGAGAAGCTCCATGTCAATGGTAGATGACCATATTACAAACAAACAGAGCCACAAGTTACAACTACCCTATTTAGGGTCTACGGTTAGGTTTTGATAGCACAAGTTAAATGATTTCACGTTCAATTGAATTATGGCTGACTTTACATATTTAACTGAATTTTGACTGTCAGCATACTTTATTAAGTAATGGGTAAAAGATCGGGATGTGTATCTCATCTTTAATGACTGTCAGCTCTTGCTTGCATTTGTTTTTCGCCCCTTTGCGGATCATTCGTCAAATATGTTGTTCATAAGTTGCTTCGCTTCTTGGCTCCAGTTAGGCTTTGCGCCATGGGCGCAACAGGTCTAATGATTGAAATAAAAAAATTGATGTGCGATGATGGGGAACATCACACAGGTTTCATAATGTAACACCCTAAAAATCGGGTTATCGATTTTTGTGCTGTTATTCCTTCCTAGCTTTCCTCTCCCAAATTTTTCCTCTGGAATCTGGTGAGTGACCAGGTGAATCCAGACAATCCTCAGCCTCTCCATACCTTTCCCATGCTCTTGTTCCAGCCAAGCTCCCGTTAGTAAACCCCGAACCTCATTCAAACCCTAGTTCCAAAATATTGGAACTGAAAATCCTGCCTTTGTGTTTACAAAGGAGCTATCATTTCACTTGCTCTGGTGATCCTCCAAAAATTTCCAGAGACTCTCCTACATCCATAAACCCTGGATATGCAAAGATATTGCCAAGTCATATGCAATATTTTTCATCTAGAATTAATTCATTTTTCTGCCTTTCTGAGGAATTAAATCCAGGCAAATATTTGTCCATCTCCAAAGTTCATAAAAACTTGTGGAGATATTCTTTGTGATCATATTGAGCTCTCACAAAAATATTGGCCATAATTAAATAAGGGAAATTGCATTTTCCTATTTAAAGCCAATATTTCAATTTGGGGCCTTTCCAAAGAAACTACCATTTTGGTAGCTAGGAAAAATCCCAAATAATTTGTGGAGCTTATCATATCTATATATTCACCATTTCCATCAAGATCTCAAGTTCCACAGTTCAAATTTTGAGCACAACATCCATTTGCAAATTCTGTCCAGATTTCCAGTTTGCAAAGGAAGTGCTTGCTCCTTTGATCTTTTTGGGCTGGAATTTTTCAGGGTAGTTAACAATGATAAATAACCTCTGGATACCAAAAACCAGCCCATTTCATCTAGCCAATTTTCCTCAGTAAATTATCTAAGTTTCTGTCCAGATTGCATCTCTGTGAAGGAAGTACCTTCATAGATGATCAATTTGGGCTGGAATTTTTCCAGCTAGCTCTCATAACCATATAATCACCCTACACCAAAAATAAGCCAAACATATCTAGCCATTTGACCCCAGCATCATCATTTTCATTTCTGGCCAGATTGCAAGGTTACAAAGGAAGTACCATCTAGAGTTGTCCATTTGTGCTGAAATTTTGCCAAGCTGACCACCTTAGTATATTATTGACCTATGCTAAAGATCAGGCCAAGAGGAGCAGTGTGGTGGTCACACCACGTGTCCAAACATTGCTGCTATCAAACATTTGAGCAGTGTGTGGTCACACCAGAGCTGTTCATTGCAATTCAACCGCACAGGTCAACTCAGGGAAGGAAGGAGAAGACCCCATACATGGTTTGGCAGCGAGTGCGGTGTGGCAACGCCGTGGCCACGCGGTGACCACGTGCAGTGCACGCCAAGGCAGTGCACCGCGTGCCAGATCCTTCAGAAGCACGCTGCCAGCAGGTTCCAGCTCGTCCGGGCGCGCCGGTGAGCTCCCCACCGTACACGTACGCCGCCTGGAGTCTTTCCCCCTCGTCCCCTAGCCGGTGGCCGCCTCTACCGACATCGATGCTCCACTCGAGCGCCGCCACGGCATCGCCTCTGGAAGCTCCGGCCGTCGTCGCGTAGCCCTCCCCGAGGCTATTTAAGGAGTGCCCGAGCCCCTCCCGAGCACCAGCAAGCCTAGCCCCCCCCCTCTCCTCGAGCTCGCGGAGCTCTATCCTCGCCCACGGCCGCGGCTCTGCCCCCGCCCGTCCCCCTCGAGCCAACCTAGCCCCGGCCCTCCCCCTCCTCTCCATTCCAGTCCTCGGCCCTCCCCGGAGTTTGCAAGGTCGCCGCCGTCCTCCTCTTGGTGGGGGAAGCTCCGCCGGCACGGTGCCTCTGCAGCCTCACGGACGCCACGACTCTGCCAGTAGCGGGAGCGCTGCAGGCCACCCCAGGCGAGGCCGCGACCACCCCCGAGCGCGGTGCGCTGCGCCGGTTCCGGGGAGGCCACCATCGGGCTCTCTGGGGCCGCCCATCCCCGGCTGCGCCGGCGGCCGGGCCGCCTCTGTTTCTGTCCCGCGTCGGGAGAAAGAAGGGAGCAGGGAGGAGCAGTGAGGAGATGAGGTGGGGCCCGCATGTAAGCCCCTGTGCGCTGACCGGCCGGCCCGTTGACTACGTTAAGTGGAAGCGCATTTTGCCATAACACGCTTTCTCGTGGTCAAAGCGTATTTTCCCGCGGCTTCAGAAGGAAATACGCTTTCACTACAGTGAAAGCGTAAACACAGAAATGCGCTTTCGTTTTCCAGCCGGCGGCTAAAACGGCTATATAGCGAACGTTCACCCGTTAAGGGCTAAAATGAATAGTTTCTGTTTGTTTTATCGCTTAACGAACGAACAGCCGTTTCTCCGCACCGTAACTCCAATTGTGGTAAATCCAACGCCCACGTAAATAATGTTTTGACACTGTGAAAATGACCATTTTACCCTTGCCCTTCAATCAGCCCCTTCGAGAGGGAAACTTTTTCGGCAAATCCCTCCGCGAACTCATCGCACTTCTTCCTGGTGACTCCATCAACCCCAAGGCAAGCCAACCTCTTATCATGAGCTCCGGACTTGCGTGATGACCTTGCTTGCACCCTGTGTGTGTTGTAGTATATTTCAGATCATCTGTTAGTCTGCACTGCCATAGCCCGGTTATTTCATCTGTGACGGCTACTAGTGTTATTTACCATATAATATCATGAATTGCTTTCATG
Organism: Elymus sibiricus; assembly: GCA_039707655.1. Taxonomy (NCBI): domain Eukaryota; kingdom Viridiplantae; phylum Streptophyta; class Magnoliopsida; order Poales; family Poaceae; genus Elymus; species Elymus sibiricus. The sequence goes on along the minus strand of CM077674.1, from coordinate 60,936,106 downwards.
TCATATTTTCCCATGCTAGTAACAATACTTTTAATACCATTATCGTGTTAGTGCTATGATTTGATCTCATGCCATGATTGTCAATACGGTTATGGTTTTGTTATGCTGTTGTTAAGGGATTGTTCCTGCTCATAAATGTTGATGTTATAGTGTGATGACGGAAATATTAAATTGAACTTGTAAACTAAACCTCCTCCGTCATCGATGGGATCGAGTCATAGTGCCACCGAACCGAGCTTACCCGTGCAACCACATTTACCGTTATGGGACGGCCTTGACTTGGTCTAACTTTGTGCTCTCTTATCGGTACCACCAAAGAGGGAAGGTTATGCACGCGTGCTGCCCTGACTAGGTAGGCGGCGATAACCTTGTGAACCCAGTTGTTTGTTTAACCCGGGAGTCCCCGTTTGGGACAGTTTAGTTTGGCCACGATGGTGGCAGGTGTCAGGAGTGACACAGGGGCCACCCAGGACATGACTCGGACGGGGAATGATTATCGGTGGTACGATAGAAGGGTCACGGGTTAGACAAGTTTCGTTGGAGCAGCACCGGTCCACCCGAATGGGAGTACGAGGTCAGGAGCTCCATAGTGTGGGTAACGTGCGCAACCTCTGCAGAGTGTAAGAATCTATTCGAATAGCCGCGTCCACGGTATTGGACACAGTTCGTACTAGGTCACACTATTTGGTCTTGGTCGATCTGGAGGACAAACCTGTTATTATAAACTTGTTAAAGAATGTGCTACGAAGTAAATGTTGTAACTTGGACTATGGGATATTGTGAGTAGTCACCATGTTGTTCTGACATGATCACGAGATGAGGTCTCGGTGAGTCATGAGTCAGCCCAGAAGAGCAGTAAAACTGAATAATGTCACCACATATTACTTTAATGCTTCACAGAAGGTAAGAGTAGTGTAGGTTCCAGTTTGGTTTTTGGATACCATGTCTCGTAGAAATAGCCATGCCATGCCATGATATGTAGTTGATATGTCTGATTCATGTTATGCCATGCTTGATCCATGTTTTTCTGTTAATTCCATGCCATGTTTAGAATAAATTCTTATAAAGCATACGGCTTGCTTTTCACCTGCTTGTTTGGATGCTATGTATTTAGTTGTCTTGCGAGTACATTCAAAGTACTCACCTGGCCTTGCACGTGGCCAGTTGCAGGAAAAGATTCGTCATGCTAGACCGTAACCCAGCCAGCCCTGTGAGTTGTGGAGCCCAGCCAGAGACGTCGTTGCCGTTGAACCAAGACCTCCGCTGCCATTTAGTTAGCCTTGGAGCCATGTAATATTGTTGTAAGCAACAATGTTGTAATACTCCATTTCATATAATAAAGACATTTTTGTGCCTGAAATTGCTGTATCATGTCTCGGACGTGCGCCAGGTCTTATCCTGGGACTGGCGTGCGTCGGCCCTCTATCGGGGTGCCACACATAATATGTTCACCGTCTGTGAAGTGTCATGCACGGTTTCCTATAGGTACCTCGTGTGCATAACTCGTGACATCGCATATGATTGTGTGGTGAAAATTGTGTACTTTACTGGGCACACGATTGAATTAAAGGACTGCGTGCGATACTGAGAACCATCGCACACAGTTTCATCATGTGGATCCTGTGTAACTCTACTTGCTCTGTATGTAGAACAACAACATTGTTCTGTCTGCAGAACAATAATCATTGCACATTGCATTGCATAACCGACCTAAATATCCATTACATAAGTAACTAAAATCATATTGCGCGTCTCATTCAATAATTACCTAAACTAGGGACCTTAATCTGTGGATACTGAGCTACTCATCCTCGTAGTCGGAGGAGCACTTGTTGAAATGCTCGTAGTTGGAGATCTCCATTCTCGATGCTTCCTCGAGCTCGATGCCCTTTGCGTTAAAATAATCTCTAGCCCAATGCAAGATCATTTCTTGGAAGGAAGGATCGACGTCCTTTTCGGGATAGACCGTGTCCTTGATTTTTTTCATAAGCCCTTTCCGAAAAAGGGTTTCCCCCCGCTTTGTATTACAAAGCAACAACACCGAACAACCACCGATAGGTGCTGGGGCGGAAGCAGCACAGTCACGCCCAAAAGAAACGAAAGAGAAAATACAAAAGGAACAAATGCCGACACCGGCGGATCAACAAAAACGAAGAAGCCTCGTGACCGCTGTGCCCACTGGAGATCTCCCACCAAGCTCCTAGACTCCGAAGCGCCGGTACCAAACAACACCTCCAAGAAGGGACGCGACGATGACGACGCTGCTGCCAAGGGTTTCCCCCGGTACGCGGCGAGGAGAGAGGAAGGGTAACCCCCGACGCCCTCCAGGGAGGTCCGGCGGCACCCTCAGGCGCCACCGCGTCGGTGTCGGACAAGCCGACAGAGATTTCTCTTGATCCCAACCATCACCCTGGGCACTCCGGAGCACTCCACCATACCGGCCACCACCCTGCGCGACCACGATCATGAAGCCACCACGCTGTCTCATCACGGCACCGCAAGGTGAGGCCTGCACAGCAAGAAGAAGAGTCGGGACTCGGGGCAGCAGTACCGACGGCCTGCAGGAGGGCACGACCTCCACCGTTAATGACGGTACCCGACCGGACGCGCCAGCAGGAGCAAACCAGGCCCGTGGGCCCACAGGCCCGGCCGGGCTCTGAAATGCCCGTGAAGCTCCCGCCGGTGCACTGCAGAGAGCATGCCGTCGGCGTCGCCGCCCCCCGTCCGAGCTTCCCCTCCACACCGCGCAGGAGGCAACGAAGACGCGTCGGAGCTGACCCGCTAGAGCCCAGATGGGGCCCTACGGGCCCAGATCTGGGCCGGGGTCGCGCCGCCAGCCACCCCGCGACGCCCAGCCGCCCTGCCGCCAAGGGAGGCGCCACCACCACGCTGGCCGCCGGCCACCACCACCAGGGCGCTGGGCCGCCGTCGACCGAGCTGCACCGCCGCCACCCCCCTGCCCCGGAAGAGGAGTCGCGCGCGGGGAATGGAGGTCCCGCCGCCGCCAGCACCGCCCGGGCCAGATCCGGGGGCGCCCGCTGGTGGCGGCGGGGGAAGAGGGAGGACGAGGGGGCGGAGGGAAGGGCCGGTGCGCCGCCCCAGCCGCCCCCGGGGAGGCGGCGCTAGGGTGATGGGTCTCTCCTGCCGCGAAGTGGTGGCGAGCGCAGCGAGTGGTGTCCGTGGTGTATCGGCGCGTGCGGCAGTGGTCGCGGCCTCTTCCACACGTGGGGCACCGGCAACGACCCCATCCATGCATGCAGTTGCGACGGCTGCAACCTCTTCTGCGCTCGCCGCCACAACCACGGCCTCATCCATGCGCGGTGTCGGGGCATTTGCGTCGCGTTCGGCCGCGGTAGCGGCCACATCCGCGTGTGCAATCACGAATGGCCGAGCAGGCGAGCATACACTCGCTTTCCGTCAATTCCCAGTGCATCATATTCCCATGGATGACCATATATGTAACAATCCAGTGCCACTAAATGTTTGTCACGATCACCCTTCCGATCAAGCCTATGCTCCTTCTTCATATTTTCAGTCACATTCAACTTTGTTGACTCTAGGAAAGCTATTAGTCTTAGTCGATAAGCTACTGGCATATATAGGAACATGGCTCAACCACTCGATGCTCCTAGACTTGAATGTATTCTGCTAGCTGTAAATACCAAAGAATAATAATTCCATTTGTTGGGCTTGGACTGTACTCTGCTAAAGGCAGACTATAAATACCACACTATTTTATCCGCAGTAGCCCAATGATCCAACCAACGGGCAGCCATTAGTCCATACTCTACATCATACTCTACCAGCAGATCCCATACCCTTGCCACTGCCGTCTCCTTAATTTTGTTGTAGGTCATGGAGTAGATCAGTACCTCTCCTTAATTTTGTTGAACCTGACGAGTTCCATATAGCAAGATCCCAAAATCACTCTGACAGTCAAAATTAATCTGCCAGACTGTGCAGAAACTAAATGTTTGTTACTGCTCTTGCTACCTTATCTGACCGACGCACCGACCATTGTCAAATCAAGCCACAACAGAGAAGCTCCATGTCAATGCTAGATGACCATATTACAGACAAGCAGGGCCACAAGTTACAACTACCCTATTTCTGACCAACCTGTGGTCAACTTCCCACTGGCAGCACAACCTCGATCATCACCATCTGCAATCCTCGATACTCTAGCCTGATCTCCAACATTATTATCGGTTCTCTCATCGTGAGGGCTATCTATCAGCTCTTCAGCTTGTAGCGTCTTCGCACCTTGTTCCAGCATCTCCTCACCTTCCCAAGTAGCTGCCCAAAATATGCATTACACAGATTGTATATAATCAGGAGCTTGCTAGCAAAACAATTTCATATAGGCCATACCATTGGGCAACACATGGTAAATTGCTTACGGAAAAAGCACATGAAGGAGCACAAAGTACTAGGGACTAAAAGAAACCACATGCAATACATGGAGATTGGAGAATCAACCTTCAAGATTCTAGCCATAGTCCCATAGGTATAATATACTGAATTTCAATGCGATAGCATTGGCGGGAAAGCAGGTACCCCTTCGCAGGTTCATCACGCAGCGAAGGCGATTACTAGAATATTTAGCCACTGTCAACAAGCACCTCAGAGCACAATTCTCAAACTTAACATGCATGAAAATCTGGATATAGAACAGCTAGAGTTCATTTCATGTTGCTTGCAATGCAAACAGAACATTAGAGCACATTAGATATTCTGATTAAGTGTGCTTCCATATCAGGAAAGAAAACAAAGGGTAGCAACCAACACTACAGAAAGAGAATCACTTTCTACTATAGGGTACCTCTCTGTTTGATGAAACCATTTTCTAGACAACAAAAGGTATTATGAGTTTGGTCTGAAGAAAAACCAGGTTCCTACTTTGAGGTCATGAGGGAAAATGAAGAGGCTACAGATTACATGTCTTGGGCAAAAATAGCACTGACTAAATACAAATGCAAGCACCACTCATTAGGATTGGAATACAAATATTTTAAAAACCATGAACTTGAAGGGGAGAACAAGACTGGACTGACCAAATGTAAAAATTGCATGATCAATTGGGCATACAAGTCAAAATTTAGGAATGCTAAATATAATACGTAAGTTACAAGTCGAAAATTTAGCACAACTCTGAAGCTCTAACAAGTTGCAACGAATAAAGACAAGAGCTTGCATGAAAATCTGAATATATAACATCCAGAGCTCAATTATTTAAACAGTGGTGAATAAATAATATTGAGAATCGTCACCAAGTTGGGATTTGTACATGCAGATCTAAGACATGCAGAACGATACCCCCAGTTAACATGTCATCCGCACTGTTAAAGTTTGCAGGTAATTAGCCCAAAAATGACGAGGCTAAGGCTATGATTCATCAAGCAATTTTTCATGTCATCACTATCCAATAGTATGCATGGCATTCATGTACTACAATATGTTGCTGCAACTAAATCTTTTCTGCATGTAACCAAACTAAGAAATATAAATGTCGACTTTTAATGGACCCATGGCATTTCTCCTTGATTTCCAAATTGTACCTCACATGATTGTAGCCGTAACAGCTACAACAATGTGCAAACACACAGGAACCAATGGCACAGTCACAGTCACTTTGCTTGCTACAGAGTCTTAATAAACCTACTGATTGTGCAGAAACTACAGTGCCTGAGCAAAAAAGAACAAACCGTAGTTTTATATTGAGTAAAATTTGGTTAATCGGTTAAGAGGGAAACACGTGAAAAAGAAGAATAGTTGAGGGAAAATTACTACAACTTAAAACAAACCACGCACAATAAATGGGATATCAACCTCCAGAGCCCTTTTGCACATGGTCCAAATGGTAATATCGACCTCAAGCACTCGCTTTATGTGTTTAGCCTTGTAATTTGCAGTACAAGAGTAAATACACACAAAGGAATGTAAACATTCAGTTCAAATAAGGCATGTAAACATTCAGAAATGAACCATGGAAGAACTTAAGGGCCATAAGAGAAATGGTAGTGTCATGTTGTGGGGCTTCACAATTACATGGTAGTATACTAGCTAATTTTCTAACTCAAGTCATGAAAAACATACTCAAAAAACTCATTACTTGCTTACTAATTGCACAGAAACTACTTTGACTTGACACAGTGTCTTAGTTAACTCGCTTGTACTTGCAGGCATACAACAAGATCAGTAGATCACAATCTACTTTGACTTGATACAGTGTCTTAGTTAACTCGCTAATTAATTGCACAGAAACTAAACACCGATGATGCTGCCAACTTTTGCGGCAGATACACCACCATTGTCAGAAAAACTCCAGGTCAAATATAGATGACCAAATTACAACCCTACTGCATACCACAAGTCTATTTCAAGTTGCAGCACACAGCCTTAATCGGCACCATCTCCAACCCTCAACACATAAGCTTGACCGATTGACCTCCAGCATCTGCATCAACAGCAGTAGTCTCATCTTGATGCCCGTCTACGGACCCTTCAGCTTGCAGGGCATCCACGCCTTGTTCCAGCACCTCCTCCTCAATACCTGTCCGATATCTCAAAATTATGCACAACCAAAATGAAGATATTCAGAGGCTTGTTTGTTTACAGCAGCTCCCGATATAATGGGTACACTTGGCAAATCGCTTGAAGGAAACACATGAAGAAGCTAGCAGAATAGCTGTGATGAAATCCTAGGGCTTGAAACAAACGACACACATGATCCATGAAAAATAAACCGTTGGAACTCTTTTTGCCCATGGTTCAGTTACTAATATCGACCTCAAACACTCACTTTTGTTTGTTTAACATCCTAATTTGCAGTACAAGAGTAAAAACATAGGTGCGGTCATTTATAAATGAATCATACAAGTACTTAAAATTCATAAAAGAAAGTGTAGATTCATGTTGCAGGACTTCATAAATTACCTAATATTATACCAACTTTCCAAGTCAAGTCAAGGAAAAAACCCTAAAAGGTCTTAGTAGCAAGTAGCAAAAATCAACAAACTAGCATTCGGCAGTGGCATGAAGGATGGTGAGAAGGTCAAAATTTTAAACTATGTACAAACACCTGCCTCTAATTTATCTCGAGAAGCTTATTTCAAATCAAATAGTTTCTGAGCACAAGCTTTTCGCTATTTGAATGGGAAAACCATTGCTGGGTGGGATAGTACTCCCTTGAGAAACTAAACAAGCTCAACCCTTCAATTATCCTGACAATATACACAACGATGCATTAGTGGTAGCAATTGCTTGGGTTTTTATTTGCAACCATACCAGCTATGCCTCCTTATATCTTATCTGAAGCCAACACAATGAGATAAATATGAGTAAAGATGAACAAAAGGTGACTTCTATGTCTCATTATATCTATGAAAAGAGACAAACCAACTCCTCCTACCAGGAAAGAATGTTTCCAAGGTGAAATAATCCAAGGATGAAGATAATTTCAAACTTGTATTCCTTCTCCATTGGCTTGACCAAAAAAGCCATTTCTCCAAAATAATTGTTGTGATCTGGTGTCTGTATGAATCCACAATGCTCCCAAAAATGGTACTCATAGTGTTCAAGATCCACTCTTGCTTGTTTGATTACCATTAAGTAGCATTTAGAACAGACTAGCAAATAAATCACAAATTGTCAAATTCACAATCATGTTCGTGAGCCTTGATCATCTTTGCCACGAGCACAAAAGTAACAACTATGAAATGTGTAAACAAAAAAGAGATCACAATAACTAACTATCAAGAATCAGACAAAGCTGTGGGGTAACAATGAATAGCAGGGAATAACTATGAAGCAGCAGAAAGTTTACCACTTGATACTTTCGGTGCCGACAATGATGGTGGATAGTTGCTATATGCGCTGCCATGCACTGAAGCACACACTCTCTTAAGCTGTAATGTTTCGATGTCCACTGTGTATAAGACGTCCTCGAGCGACGAGCTTCCGAAGTGATCCAGGACCAAATACTTCCCAATTGAACATCTGAGCACGTCCCAAGAGCCCAGTGAGAGTGAGAATATCTTCTCCTTCTGCCACTGGCTGGAGCTCCCACCATTTTTCCTCCAAATGGTATGATTGACGTAAGTCATGTCATAGGTACCGACAAGCATTCTAGGACCGCCTTCTCCTGTCTCCATCATAGTTATACTAACAAACAACGAATGTTTGGCTTCACTTGGGAGTTCATCAATGGAGAACTCCATCCTCTGGGTGTCAAGCACCAGCATTTTCATTTCGTACTGACAATTTGGCATCCAGTAAAAGTAGTCACACGTACATTGGCGCCCGTAGAAGAGTGCCATCCCAGTCGATGACACCAAGTCAGCTAACCCGGGCACCATGCGGCCGCGGCATCGGACGAGGAGGGGACTCGGGCTGGTGCTCGAGGGCGGCCGGATCCACGCGGATCTGTCGCTCGTCCGCCGCGCCGCCGGCCATCCCGCCGCCGATTTGGAATCTACGCACGGCACGGGAGTGAGGAGTGGGAGGATTTGGGGGAACGAGAAAGGGAGCCGCTGCTGCGAAAAATGCCAATGGTGGCCGCGCTGCAGGCAGGCCGGAATCTCGGCCGCTGCACCACCACAGGGATGCGCACTGGCATTGTATATGTCATGTATTTGCTTTTTTTTAGCCCGTATTGAACTCGCCAGGTCCCACGCACATGCAAAAGGCAGCTAGGCTCCTGATGCACCTGACATGTATCCACAGCATGGCGACTCTGGTGCATGTCCACGCAGCCCCCTACGTCGTGGTGCTTGCATGACTGACCACAAGTTCTTTCAAGCACGACGTGGAGCATTGCTGGCCAGTGGACAGGTAAGTTTGCGATCCTTCATTAAGCGCACTCGTGTTAATTCGATCTCTCCGGCTGGATCAAATGATTAGACCGATTCTAATGTGGTGCACAGCAAGACGATGGCCCCGGTCAGAGCTTGGTAGTGAAATCTATTTTACGTCAATGAACACGTTTTACATTTTGATTGGTACTCATTTAACACGTAAAAAACTATCTAATTGTGATGCACATATTGACTTAACTACCATGGATTAAGTGCAAAGAACGTTTTACAACGCATGCCCGGGCGAGGTGTATGCTTATTGCACAGCGGGCAATGTCTCTTTTTTTTTTACACGCGGTCACAGCACCACCGTGAAGTTTGAACGGCTTTTGTACTTCCATCAGTTGTCTTGTCCTACAGCTAGCCCAACTGAGCGGAGTGCATGCACAGTGAGCAGCGGCGCTCCGTAGTCAAGCGCCCGGTGTGGTCCGCGCCTGAGATGAACAAACCATGCATGCCATTTTGACCATATAGATGAACTTCATTTGTGACTAAACCAAAAAATCCCATCTCTTCTCATTTTCGACACTTCATGCACACCCAAAAAAAACTAACAGAAAAACTAAACATTTTTTCGGTTATTATAAGCATGCGTAGGCGAGGTTGCCCTGCTAGCTTTTCAGAACAGGCGGCTCCCTGCACGACCACCCCCGCGCATGCCAGTTCACAACCCATGCCGCACCCTGCTGCATGCACAGAATGCCTGTACTACTTGTGTGGTCATGTCAATTGCACTCATCCCGACGTTGCATTACAACTCCACAACAGCGTCAAAGTGTAGAAGGAGATAACACCAGCGTAACTAGGAGATGATCAGATTAAGCGAAGGTGACCATATTATAGTTCACACGACCACCCCAAATCCCTGGGTTATAACTTCCCCAGAAAAACCACAGAGCGCAAAAAAACTTGAATATCTCATCAGTGTAGCACTCATGTCTGCATACCATCTCAGCAAAGCACACGAAAGATAGTAATTTGAGGCCCAGCAAGTTCAGCCAACTCAGTCCAAGCAGGAACATAATCATATTTTCCAAAACATGCATCACTAGGCAGCAACAACAACATAATCCAAGACAAACCAACATGACGATACATCATATTGTCAAAACAAACAAAAAACATGACGATACATCTTTGATTGCAAATTATAATGCCAACTGACACAGATTTCCCAACAAACGATAATTGTCCAGTCAGATCAAAGGCCATGCCACAGTTTAGCGATTCCAATAAAATGATGCAAAGAGTATAGTTAACTCTTCCTGTGTAAAACTCTGGCACAAGATAGAATAAGCTGCATTTGCAAGCTGGGCCTTGTTCTGTCCAGTGAAATTGTGGAAAAACATCTCCCCCAGACGATACAAGGACTGGAGGAGGGGTCGTGGACTAGGGGAGGAAGAACAAAGCCATAAAAAGAACACAAATTAATAATCACCATGTGCAAATCTAGTACAGGTGCAAGACTCTGCCACTTATCTACCGGATCTGACCGGATCAAACTCAATTTAATAGCTCTGCAAATCACATGCGATATTATGGGAAGAACTATAGAAGCACATACATATCAAATCGGAAGACCCAACCAAATCCAATCAGATCAAGAAATACAACAAATCCAATCTGTGTAAACCAACCGGCAGAGTTGAAAAGAATGATGAATGTGCTCTGCCCGTCGGAGTAGAAGAAGACGAAGCTCCGCCTCGCCGCAGGCCTTGCTCCTCTCTGGTTTTTCGCCCCGTCGATGGGATCGAGGTTGAGTGCGGCAGCGGCGGAGGCATTCTCCTAGCTGCGGCTGAAGGGAGGACCAGTCGCCGCCCTAAATCACGGGGAGAGCTAGCACAGGTTAGAAAAAGTGAGTTGGGAAGGGGGTCGGTGGGTGGGTCAAGCACGGGCGAGCTAGCTGTGCGAAACATGTACGCCTATGCTGTCGATAGGTGTATCCCGGACCGTATATGGTTGAGTAGGCTGACACCAACCTGCCACTTGCCTGACACATTTATAACATCCCAAAGCGAATCTCAATGGTCCAGATACGGGCCTGCCTGCAGCGCGGCCGCCAAACGCCCGCACTCGCCGCTGCTGCTGCAATTCAGACATCTCCAAGGCCTTCACGCAGATATACCAACGGAGAGGCAAATCTCCAACATCACACAAGATTCCATCCTGTCCGTTGCTTACGCATCGAGCGGCCACAGTCTATTGGGTGACATTTAGTACTCTTTTCTTGAGTACATGCAAGTGTTTAACTCAATCTTTTGCTCGTCGTGGATGCAAATATGTGATGTTTTGTGGTCTTAGGTGACAATTTGATCACATCCAGGGCCGGGCCCATAGTGGTGCCAAATGTGCGGCCCGCACAGGGCCCACAATTTTGGGGGGCCCCAAATTTTGTATATAGGCCTAGAAGTATTTCTCAAAAAAAAAAATCCTAGGCGCTGGAGCCGGGCCTGAGTCCATCGGGAGCTGGAGCTGGGCCTCGAGGCCATCGAGCGCAGGAGTGGTGGTGCTCGATCGATCTTTCGATTGATAATATGGAAACGCTACCGTCGGTAAAAGAAAAAAACGGGATCGCTACAGAAGTCCATCGGGATCGTTTCGTCTCTCGATCTGGAGACTGGTCGCGTCGGCTTCGCTACAGGAAACAGGATCGTCTCGTCGCCTTCGCCTCATCAGATCGACCGGATTCAGGCCGCTTCCGATGTTGCCTTCCTAGCTTCCTCTTCTAAATTTCAGACTCGTCGCCTCGTCGGATCGATCCGTGACCAACTCCAGCCTCCAGGTGTTTAGCAAGTCCCTTTTCCGATTAACTTCGGTTCCTACTCCTAATTCCTAATTTCCCAATTAACTTTTGGCAGGGATCGTTACTTCGTTAGAGATCGGTTCTTACCTCCTCGGTTAAAGATCACAGTGTGGCAGTTCAACCGGACAGGACCCAAAACTAGGTGAGTTAGACAGTTTGTCTAATTGCCAAACATTGACGCATGATCCGTAAGTTAGACAATGAGATAGGGCCCCATTTTTTAGTTTCGCACAGTGCCCCGGATTTTGCCGGCCCGGCCCTGATCACATCCATGGCAACATAACTAGTGTTGAGTTTTTTTCAGGTATAATTAGTATTCAGTTTAGAAGAACGAGAGAAATGCAACACATATTGTATTGATCATATATACCCATCGGCAATTTATTCATGCACAGGGTTAAGTGACCGAGGCAGGAAAACGTGCCAACTAATCTCTAGATTGTTGCACACGATCACATTGAGGCGTGAGACTCATTTTCCAAAAATATTACACCTACAAACTCCTACGTAAATCACTTACGAAAGGAGGTTTCCCTCCCTAACCTCAACTAATCCCCCCCCCCCCCCCCCCCCTCTGAATTTCAGGGCGGGACCCTGTGCAATCCAATCAAACAAGCCCATATCATCACCTACGTAAAAGTTCGTAGCAAGCTCTACGTAAGTCCAAAAAAGCTCCTCATTTTTATTGTAACAAACACATAGAATGATGGGGAACAACAAGAATCGTAACCCCTTTTTCATGATGACATCAAATTGCATGCCTATTGGAATGTGCAGAGCGCGAAGCTCACCCAGTGCACCTTTCTCGGGGATTAAATGCACATCGAGTCCAATGTGCTTGGTACGAACGGTGGTGTACCGGATTTACGACGAATACGTTATTGCGGTAGCACATAGTGGCATGGCAACCTGATTATGCGGCTCATCAAGGAGTTAGTGCAACCAATGGGTCTCCGCGACGATGCAATATTCCGCCTCCACACTGGAGCGTGAGATGGTCGCCTACCACTTGAACAACAAAGGTATCAACGAGAAGCTGAGGAACACATAGTACCCGACATGTGTCCGAGCAACCGACCCAATCGACGTCCAAATAGGCGCCGATGTTGGAACACAAAGAGCCGAAGATGCACATACCATGGTGGAGGGTGCCCTTGACTTACCAAAGGATAGACTTGACAAGGCTTCGGTGCTCATTTGTCAGGGCATGCATGTGGAGGCGCACTTGTTGCACAACATACTATAGATCCGAACGCATCAGTGTCAGGTGCCGACATGAGCATGGCTTGTACTTGGCCTACTAGAAAAACTCTGAGGCGGTACACCGAGGAAAATAGTGTAGGGGGATCACGATCCTTCACACTATATCTTCGACGTTACAACAACAAATAGGCATTTTCGATGTCGCGGCGTAATACAAAGTGTCACAAGTCAGAGGGAGTGGCGATGGAACTGACAAAGGCCAGGTAGTCAGTTAAGCGTTGGTACGAAGCGCGAGGCATGTATTGGTTGTTTGCATAATATTAACGTGCATTTCACGTACACTATTAGTCTATTGCTAGTAGTTGGGATAATCATTGCAATTATTAGATGCAGGTACTTTAGCGCGTTCTTTGATGAGCAGAGTAACGCAAAGTGAAACGTTGGCAGAGGTAATCAACCGGCTCTTAGGTAGTTGATGTTGTTGGAAATATGCCCTAGAGGCAATAATAAATTGGTTATTATCATATTTCCTTATTCATGATAAATGTTTATTATTCATGCTAGAATTATATTGACCGGAAACTTAAATACATGTGTGGATACATAAACAACATCGTGTCCCTAGTGAGACTCTACTAGACTAGCTCGTTGAGCAAAGATGGTTAAGGTTTCCTAACCATAGACATGAGTTGTCATTTGATAACGGGATCACATCATTAGGAGAATGATGTGATGGACAAGACCCAACCATAAGCTTAGCATCAGATCGTTTAGTTATTTGCTACAGCTTTCTTCATGTCAAGTATCAGTTCCTAAGACCATGAGATCATGCAACTCCCGGATACTGGAGGAATACCTTGTGTGCTATCAAACGTCACTTCGTAACTGGGTGATCATAAAGATGCTCTACAGGTATCTCAGAAGGTGTCTGTTGGGTTGGCATGGATCGAGAATGGGATTTGTCACTCCGTATGACGGAGAGATATCTCTGGGTCATCTCGGTAATACAACATCATAACGAGCTTGCAAGCAATGTGGCTAATAAATTAGTCACGGGATCTTGTATTACGGAACGAGTAAAGAGACTTGACGGTAACGAGATTGAACTAGGTATGGAGATACCAACAATCGAATCTCGGGCAAGTAACATATCGCCGGACAAAGGGAATTGTATACGGGATTAACTGAATCCTCGACATCGTGGTTCAACCGATAAAGATCTTCGTTGAATATGTAGGAATCAATATGGGCATCCAGGTCCCGCTATTCTTTATTGACCGGAGAGGTGTCTCGTCATGTCTACATGTTCCCGAACCCGTAGGGTCGCACACTTAATGTTCGATGCGCTAGGGTAGCATTGAGATATTAGCAGTGGAAAGTCCGAAGGTTGTTCGGAGTCCCGGATGAGATCCCGGATATCACGAGGAGCTCCGGAATAGTCCGGAGGTAAATATTTATATATGGGAAGTCATATTTTGGCTACCGAAAGAGTTCGGGAGTATGCCGGCAATGTACCGGAATCACCGAAGGGGTTCCGGGGGTCCACCGGAGGGGTCCACCTGCCCCGGGGGCCCACATGGGCTGTAGGGGGGCGCCCTGGCCTAGTTGGGTCAGGCGCACCAGCCCCTAGGAGGCCCATGCGGCTAGGGCTAAGGGGAAACCCTAGGTGGGAGGCTCCCCACCTGACTTAAGAGCCAAGAATCCCCCTAGGGCCGCCGCCCCCTCCCTTGGAGGAGGGGCTAGGGCCGGCGTCCCCTCCCCCTCACCCCTATATATAGTGGGGAGGGGCGCAGGGGGCTGCACCCTTCCTCCTGGCGCCTCCCTCTCTCCCGTATACTCCTCCTCCACGTTTCGTCAGCACTTGACGAAGCCCTGCCGGAGTTCCGCTGCTGCCACCACCACCATACCGCCGTGCTGGTTCCGATCTCATCTACCTCCTCTCCCTCGCTTGCTGGATCAAGAAGGAGAGGACGCCATCGAGCTGAACGTGTGCTAATCTCGGAGGTGCCGTCCGTTCGGCACTAGATCGGATTGGATCGCGATTGGATCGTGAAGAGTACGACTACATCAAGCGCGTTACGACGCTAACGCTTTCGGTCTACAAGGGTATGTAGACACACTCCCCTCTCGTTGCTATGCATCTCATAGATTAGATCTTGGGTGATTCGTAGAATTTTTTTTGATTTTCATGCAACGTTCCCTATCAGATGTAACTAATACCGTCGTGTCATTCCATTAGATTTTTGGGAGAGTACTTCAAAGACGTACCATCTTTTTATAGAAGGCAGAAAGCATAATTACAAGAAGCCTACCGTGATGTGAATGGCTGGTGCACACAATCACACCAGCACCCACACCCTAAAATAAATTAGGTCACTCTCTCACGAAACATTGAAAGCCTCTAGCACAACCAAGACCTGCTTTCGTCCAATCGTCAATCTCGTCAGGAATTTGCAAAGCTAGCTGAGTAGGTCTTCTCTGCTGCTGGGTTCTGTTGAAAACGCATTGTGTTGTTTCCAAAGAGACCACACAATCCCAATGATGAGAGAGTTGAAACCTTGCTTCACCAATCCGTGAAAAATGTGTCTTTGCTGAAGCCACCATTGTCTCAAAGTCATATTCGTCTTCGAATATTGTATGTTGATTCTAAGGGAATCAAAGCATAAGTGTCACACCTCCCTTGTGTAGACACAATAAGCAAGGATGTGATCCACGTTGTCTTCCTCCTTCAAGCAGGTATAGCAAGGCGAAGGCACATCCCGCAGGCCATGACGTGCGCTTCAGTCAAAGGTCTAGATCCGATATTGCATCACAAGCCATGCAATCTTACACTTGAGGCGAGCCCAACTTCTCCAGATGCAAGAAGCGGTTGGCTATCTGATCAAGCAAGTATCTTGTAAACTGAATTAGCACTATACTTCCCAGAAGCATCGCAAGGCCAAGCGATCTGATCCGGATTGTGGGCATTTAGATGCATAGAGGCAATGACCTGACAGAGGTGAGCCACTTGAATATGTGCCATGAACGAGAGCTCACCTTGAACGTCTTGCACCCATGCGGTTTTGATCATGGCTTGCTGAATGGAGCGTCTGTACTGGCTACGAGTACTGACCATCTCGACGATCAAGGGCGTGATATCAGCGATCGAGAAGTCATGGATCCAGCGATCCTTCCAGAAGAGAAACTTCTTCCCAGTGCCCATTGTGCTATTGACCAAACTGTCGATAACCAGCCTAGCCTACTGGCCCACCATCATCGGCACTCCCTGCCATGGTCTCTCTGGGTCTGTCCTGCGCAACCACTCCCAACGAACCCCGAGCGCATGCGGCTAAAGTAGAAGGTCTTTGACACCAAGGCCACCGAAACACATGGGACGACAAATATGTGTCCCAAGCGACGCATTGGCTGCCATTAACCTGCTCCTTGCCTGCCCAGAAAAAGGACCTCATCCACTTGTCGATTTTTCAAAAACTGAAGCGGGGGCTGATAACCCACAAGTATAGGGGATCGCAACAGTTTTCGCGGGTAGTATTTCACCCTGATTGATTGATTCGACACAAGGGGAGCCAAAGAATATTTGCAAGTATTAGCAGTTGAGTTGTCAATTCAACCACACCCGGAGATAAAATATCTGCAGCAAAGTATTTAGTAGCACAGTAATATGATAGTTTTGATAGCAGTAGCAATAGTAACACTAGCAACGGTAACAGTAACAGTAGCAGTTTTGTAGCAAGTGTAAAGCAGTAGCAACAAAGTAACTTAGCAGAAACCAATATGAGAAAGTCGTAGGCATTGGATCGGTGATGATAATTATGTTGGATGATATTCATCATATAACACTCACAACCTAGGGCGATACACAATAGCTCCAATTCATCAATGTAATGTAGGCATGTATTCCGTATATAGTCATACGTGCTTATAATAAGAACTTGCATGACATCTTTTGTCCTACCCTCCCGTGGCAGCGGGGTCCTTAAGGAAACTAAGGGATATTAAGGCTTCCTTTTAATAGAGAACCGGAACAAAGCATTAGCACTTAGTGAATACATGAACTCCTCAAACTACGGCAATCACCGAAAAGAATCCCAATTATTGTCACCTTGGAGTATGCGGATCATGACACGTAATAGGTGCATATAACTTGCAAGATAGGATCAAGAACACAAATATATTCATGAAAACATGAAGGGTTCAGATCTGAAATCATGGCACTCGGGCCCTAGTGACAAGCATTAAGTATAGCAAAGTCATAGCAACATCAATCTCAGAACATAGTGGATACTAGGGATCAAAGCCCTAACAAATTGACTCGATTACATGATAAATCTCATCCAACCCATCACCGTCCAGCAAGCCTACGAAGAAATTACTCACGCCCGATGGTGAGCATCATGAAATTGGTGATGGAGGATGGTTGATGATGACGACAGCGTCGGATCCCCCTCTCCGGAGCCCCGAACGGACTCCAGATCAGCCCTCCCGATGAAGAACATGAGGTGGTGGCGGCTCCGTATCGTGAAACGCGATGAAACTTCTTCTCTTATTTTTTCTCAGGGAAAGAGAATTTATAGCGTTGGAATTAGGCCAGATGGCCGCCTGTGGGCCCCACAAGGCACGGCGCGCCCTAGGGGGGTCACGCCCTACTGCCTTGTGAGCAGCAGGCGGCCCCCCTTCTGTTGATTCTTGCGCCAATAATTTTTATATATTCCATAAAAATTCTCCAAAAAGTTTCGTCAAATCCGAGAACTTTGATTTCTGCACAAAAACAACACCATGGCAATTCTGCTGAAAACAGCGTCAGTCCGGGTTAGTTTCATTCAAATCATGCAAATTAGAGTCCAAAACAAGAGCAAAAATGTTTGGAAAAGTAGATACGACGGAGACGTATCAACTCCCCCAAGCTTAACTCATTGCTTGTCCTCAAGCAATTCAGTTGACAAACTGAAAGTGATAAAGAAAAACTTTTACGAACTCTTTTGTTCTTGTATCCGTATATAAGCTTAAATAGTACCCAGGTTTTCAGCAAAGATCATGAACTAACCATGCTCATAATAACACTTAAAAACTACATTTACTCATATCAATGGCATAATCAACTAGAGAGCAATAATAACATATCTCAAATGCCAACAATTTATCAAAACAATCATGATATAATATGATAACATGGTATCTTGCTAGCCCTTTCTGAGACCGCAAAACATAAATGCAGAGCACCTCCAAAGTTCAAGCAGCGACTAAACATTGTAATTCAGGGTAGAAGAGATCCAGTCATGATGCACACAACATTAACTATACTCAATGCATAAGGATGACAATAGTGCTCTCAGGATTGGCGCTTAGTGCAAGAAGGTGAGACTTAACAATAAAAGCAAAATAACATAAAGTAAATAACATAAAAGTAAATAGATAGGCCCTTCACAGAGGGAAGCAGTGATTTACAGTGGTGCCAGAGCTCGAAGCTTAAATCAGAGATGAAAAATAATTTTGGGAGGTGTACTTTCCTGTCAACGTCACGACCGAGAGTTTTCAATATCTTCCATGCTAAACACATTATAGGAGGTTCCCAAGAGGAAAGGTAAAGTTTACTCCCCCTCCACCATACCAACACAAGCCATGGCTAGCCGAATCCTCGTGTGCCCTCCATACCAACAACTTTCCGGGGAAATTTGTTTGCATTATGTATTTTCGATTTTGAGCATAGGACTGGGCATCCCAAATACCAGCCTCTCTTGTGCAATGACAAGTGAATAAACACTCATCTCGAGAATAACCCACTTAGCATGGAAGATACTGACCGCCCCCTGTCGCTCCATGAGCGGTACGGGCACACAAAACGAATGTTTATTTGAATAATTAGAGGTGGCACGTGCAAATTTACTTGGAGCAGTAGAGTAATACCGCATATAGGTAGATATAGTGGACTCATCTGGAACCACTTTGGTTTAAGGATTGTGGATGCACAAGCAGAATTCCCGCTTAGTACAAGTGAAGGCTAGCAAATAGGTTGAGAAGCAACCAACTAGAGAGCAAAAACGGTCATGATCATGCATTGAGAATAATTAACATTGAATACTAGCATGAGTAGGATATAGTATAACACCCCGTGTAATTAAGCTACAGTGATCACCTTTTGATAATGCCAAGTCACCATGCTTAACAGTGCTTGATCATCATTTGCATCATATCTCATTTCAAATTCCAATTTAAATTGAAATTTCAAATATAAAGTGAAAATAAAAGTTGTTCCAATCTGAAAACTAAAATGTTCATAATATTACAAATATTCCCAAAGCAATTATAAAAATAATATCAACATTAATTAAATTACCTAGATGACTCTAACATCATGAAACAGTACCACACAGCAATTTAAATTGTCAAGTCATCTACCAAAAATTCAAATGAAATCTTTTACTCTCCAAACCATTTTCCGGCAGTGATAAATATTGCCTAATATTTATAGAACCAAGTCACATATTTTACCAAAGTGAAATGGTGGCTAAACATTTTGCAAAACAGAAATAAAAACAGAAACAGTAAAAGAAAAAGAAAAAGGGCAAAGGCCTACTGTTCACTTGGGCTTCCAGTGCACAGTAGCCAGCCTAGCCCGCCTCGCTGGTCGTCTCCTTCCTCCCGCGCGCTGTCAGCCGCGCGCGCCGACACGCCACCGATCGCCACGTGCTGGCCATCCCGCGGCTCCCCGGCGCCGATAAGGCCGTCCCCGACGCCCTAGGGTTCGCCCGCGCCCTCTCCCCCTCGCAGCTTCTCCTCTCTCGCCCAGATCCGCCGCGGCGAGCTCACCCGAAATTCGTCGTCGCCATGGCCGATTCCTAGCGCGGCAACCGAACCCCGTTCGCCTCTCCGACGTGTCCATCGCGCTCGCCGTCATTGACTACTTCGTCCCCGACCTCGAGCTCGACCTCTACGCCGTTACATCGCCATCCACGCCGCCTTCTTCCTCCTCGGATCCCTGCCGCTGTCGTCGTCATCTCCGGCCGCTTCGCACCTCCCCGAGCCCACTGCCCGTCCCTACAGCATCGCCGTGAGCACCGCCTACCTCCCCCGCCTTTTCCCGAGCTCGGATTCGAGCTCGAGCACGCTCGCCGCCACACCCGTAGCCCCGGCCGCCGCGTTTGTCACCGTCGTCGATGCGGTGGCTCAACACCGCGTCTGAGCACGTGGTCGAGCTCCCGCTGCCCCGTAGCTGCCGCCTGTGCTCTCCGTTCGCTCGGAAGCGAGCTGCAACCCCGCGTCCGTACCTGGTCAAACCCCGGCCGCCGCCGCGAGCTCGTCTCCGGTGAGCACAGGCCACCCCGCGCCCTGCTCTTGCCTCTCCTAGATGCGATCGTGCGCGGGCTATCTTCTGGTGGTCTCCGCGCGTCCAACTGTCGACCGTAGCACAAGTCTGGCGAACCTCCGCCGTCGTTTTGGTCGCCGCCGGCCGAGCTCCGGTGAGTGCCGACGTGGCGAGGTCATTAGGACTAACCCCTCCTAATTATACACCTCACTGCCACTGACAGTGGGCCCTACCGCGGGGTCAAATCCAGTCAGCGTCGGGTTTGACCGGGATTAGCGCTGGGTCACTAACATGTGGGCCCGGACTGTTTAAACATTTTTAATAAATAAATAAAACGCTAATTATTCCGTTAATTAATTAATTAACTAATCAGTCACTGACTACTGGGTCCCACCTGCTAATTAACTTAATTAGATAAAATAAACCCTGTTTAATCTAAACAGTCACTGACTAGTGGGACCCACTGGTCAGGTTGACTCTAGTCAGCCGGGTTTGACCTGCTGACGTCACTCTGACGTCATGCTGACGTCACATGTCACTGTTTCGGATAATTTGAATTTAATAATTAAATTAATTCCAGAAATTCAATAAAACTTTGAAAAATCATATAAAATAAACCGTAACTCGGATGAAAATAATTTATATATGAAAAATGATCAAAAAAATATGAAGAATCCGAATATGTGATCAAAATGCTTGACCATCACTCCTAACTAGATGAACATGGAACTTTTTGCCCGATTTCGATAAATGAATAGTGCATGACCTTAATAAAATAAATCCAGTTAAATCCCTAAATCATCTAAAATAATTAGATAGGCAGTATATCACATCTGCATATCGTCTAGGCATGTCATACATCGCTGTTGCATTGTTGCTGTGTATTTATTGTTTCTTCCCCCTCCTTCTCTCCCGATAGACCCCGAGACTGCCGACGACACTGCAGAGTACCACTACGTCGTCGACGACCAGCCCCCTTCAGCAGAGCTTCCAGGCAAGCAAAACCCCCTTGATCATCCAGATATCGCCTACTCTTTCTCTCTATTGCTTGCATTAGAATTGCTTCTGTTGTTTCTCCTATAGCTCCTATTCTGATGCATAGCCTATTTTCGTCGCCTGCTGTTGATACCTACCTGCTGTCCCATGATGCTTATTTAGCCATGCTGTTGATCCATCTGTGGCCCTTCACCTTGTCCGTATGCCATGCTTGTTATCGGGCCGTGATCACTCTGGGTGATGATCACGGAAAGAGTACATTACTGCAATACTTTAAACTGTTAAAGTCGGGCCGGCTCCAAGAGTGCTCGCGAGAGAATAATATTAAAGACGGGTCAGCTCCAAGAGCACCCGTGAGCCATGTGTTACCAAGTCGGAGCGACAGAGATCCTGTTTGTCTTCGCGAGTTACTAAACACGCCTAACGGATTTGGGTATTTGATCTGAGTTGGCCACTGGCCTATACGCACTACCACCACATGGGATAATGGTTTAATGGGGCCCTCTACGCCGTATGTATCAGCCGAAAGCTTTGTCAGACGTCCAGTTCAGCATTGTGGCCGGGTCGGGCCGGCGCCATCCAGGACAAAAGTGGTGCTTGGGTCCACCCTGCACACAACGACCCGGAGTGCACAGGGCGATGGCCCAAGACCCCTGAGCACTTAGGATGTAGACCGGCGGGGACCTCTCTGCTGAGCTCTAGGTAGGGCTGCGGTGTGTCGATCAGCCGAGGCCGGGCATGACCCGAAAAAGTGAGTCCGGCCAGAGTTAATCGAGCGTGTTGGGTAACAGTAGTGCACCCCTGCAGGGAAGTTATCTATTCGAATAGCCGTGTCCACGGTAATAGGACGGTCAGAGTTGTATCCTGATCTGCTACAACTACAAATGGATATTGTTACAATATTAAACTGCTACTACCGCTCTCGGGATCACTTGCTCGCAGGGTAGTCGAGGAACGATCCCAGGGCATTGCTACTATATGATTGATGATATATATATATATTACTTGTTCTACTCTCTTCTGATGCTGCAAGAATTGCTTCAAGATGCTAGTCTTCGATAGGCTAGGCCTCTCCCCCTCTGTTCTGGCATTTCTGCAGTTTAGTCCAAAGATATAGCCCCATTTTTTTGATACCGATGCATACTTAGTATAGTTCTGATGTCAGTCTTGCGAGTACTTTGGATGAGTACTCACGGTTGCTTTGCTATTCTTTTTCCCCATACCCGTTTGCTGCATTCAGATGCCGGAGTCCAGGAGTAGTAGATCCCCGGAGACACCTACTTCTACGTTGAGCTTACCGACCAGGAGTAGTTCGGAGGCCCTAGGCAGGAGGCCTTCGCCTTTTCGATCAGTGTCGCTGTTTGTGGTAGCCTTCTTAAGGCACCCTTGTTTAACTTTGTGTCTGTACTCAGATACTTTTGCTTCCGCTGATGCTTGTATGACTCGAGCTTATGTATTCGAGCCCTCGAGGCCCCTGGCTTGTAATATAAAGCTTGTATTATTTTATTTTGTGTCAAGAGTTGTGTTGTGATATCTTCCCGTGAGTCCCTGGACTTGATCGTGTGCATTTGCGTGTATGATTAGTGCACGATTAAGTCAGGGGCGTCACAAGTTGGTATCAGAGCCGACTGCATGTAGGAACCCCCCTTCCAACTCCTTGGCCGAAGTTGAGTCTAATCTCCAAAAACTGTTTTACTAACATGGCTGTGTGGCTTACGAGCCCACGTCGCCAATGGATGGGATTAGGATCTTTTATTCCTCTTCCTTACTCTGGGACTCTGCTCTCTCTTCTATTCGGGTTAATGATTTTACTAACTCTAACATTAAGTTCTCGTGATCACATCCACCCGGAGTTCTGAATTTAACCCCCCTTCTTCAAGTTGAGGGCCAGGTTCTGCTGCACAATGCTCACGGACCGCAGGATCCTTTTATCGAGGGCACCCTGCGTTGTCCCCTGCAGATTCATTGCTCCAATAGTTTTCTCCGACGTTGATGTAGCCTTTGCTATGTCCCGTTGTTGTATTCCTCACCGCGTGCCTGCGCGGCACCTAGTTTGTCTAGCTGCGTGTGTTTCCGAACTCGCGTTGTCCGTTGATATCCAATTCCGTGCATGGATCTGTATGTCTTTAATGACTACTAATTTGTATCTAATGCACCCTTTGTTCATTACTCATGTTACATCATGATTAGCTTCATTCAATGCAGTTGTTCTTGCTAAACTGCCCCTGTTGTTTTGGCAGCATGACTGACGATCCTCCGCCTCCACCCTATATTGCCGCAATGATGCAGCAGTTTGAATTGAACCGTCAGCTCAACGAGAGTCTGGTAAATCATTTGTAATGCAACGATGCTCGTCAGGAGCCTGGACCGATCTCACTGCAAGATTTCATGCGCCTCAATCCATCTGTTTTCCGCAACTCCACCAATCCTATGGAAGCTGATGATTGGCTTCGTGACATTCTGTTTGAGATGGAGTCAGCTAATGTTGCCCCTGACAGTTATGTCACCTTTGCGGCATTTCACCTGAAGGGTCCAGCTGCTCAATGGTGGGAAAGCCACAGGCGTATGCTGCCTGCTGGAACTGTAACCACTTGGCAGGAATTTCAGTCAGCCTTTCGTGCACGGCACATTCCTCAAGGTCTGATAGACCAGAAGAAGAAGGAATTCCGCAAACTCTCACAGGGAAAAATGACTGTGGATGCTTATCAGAGGAAATTTCTTGAATTATCCCGCTATGCTGAGGATGACGTCTGCACTGATGCTCGTAAGCAGGAGAAATTTCGTGAAGGACTGCATCCTGATCTGAAGCTCGCTCTTGGTTTTTCATGAAGCTGCAGACTTTGCAACGCTTGTCAGTCAAGCTTTCCGGGTTGAAACGGGTGTGATTGAGTACCAGGAGTCGCTCAAGCGTACTCATGATGTTGGCTCGTCCTCGGGTCAGCCTGCTCAGAAGCGCAGAGTGTGGATTCCGCATAATGTCCATCATCGACCTGCCCCTGCACCGAGGCCTTCTTATGTTGCACCTCGCCTGCCTCCATCCCCAAGATAACTGGATATCTCAAGTGGACAGCCCAATACTATGGCTCCTCGCCCCAATGATGAGAATTGCTTCAAGTGTGGACAGCCAGGGCACCGTACTCTCAACTGTCGCCAGGGTCAGCCGCAGAATGCATCACGTCCTCCTGTTGGCCGTAAGAAGGGCCGTCGAAACCATCCTTCCAGAAATTGTAATGCCAGGCGGCCTGCCATGGGTTGTGGTCAAGTCACCCACGTCAAGATGGAAGAAGCTCGTGAGTCCCCTAAAATCGTGATGGGAATTCTTCCAGTTAATTCAGTTGCAGCTTCTGTTCTCTTTGATTCCGGGGCATCACATTCCTTTGTGTCTCAACAATTTGCTCAGCGGCATGAACTACCTCTAGAGTTGTTGCCCACCCCACTAGAGATTATCACTCCCCGTTCCAGGTGGCAAACCAAGATGGTAAGTCACAACAATCAGATCAGAATTGAAGGGTTGATGTTCTCTACTTCCCTCATTGCTCTCGGACCTTCCGACATAGACATCATTCTCGGCATGGACTGGTTGACATCCCATAATGCTTTGATTGACTGTGCTGCTAAGAAAGTCAAACTTACACATCCTTCTGGCCAGACAGTCAGCTACTCAGCCCAGATAGTCCAGAATGCCGAAAGTCAGATATATGCACTGAATGCCTTGAATGCTTCACCTCTTGAAGGAATAGAGAACGTTCCAGTCGTTCGTGAATTTCAAGATGTCTTTCCAGAAGAACTTCTAGGAATACCCCCTGTTAGAGCTGTCGAGTTCGTCGTCGACTTGAAACCAGGCACTACCCCTATTGCTAAGCGACCCTACAAGATGCCGCCACATGAACTCCTTGAGCTTAAGGAGGAAATCGACAAGTCACTTAAAAAGGGTTTCATCCGCCCCAGTTCTTCTGCTTGGGGAGCACCTTCTCTCTTTGTCAAGAAGAAGGATGGAACGAATCGGTTGGTTCAAGATTACCGACCTATCAACCAAGCAACAATTCAGAACAAGTATCCGCTTCCCAGAATCAACGATCTGTATGATCAACTTGCTGGTTCCTCGGTATTCTCTAAACTTGATTTGAGATTGGGATACGACCAGATCCGAGTTCGCAAAGAGGACATTCCGAAGACAGCCTTCGTTACTCGCTATGGTTCTTACGAGTATACTGTCATGGACTACCTCAACAAATTTGTCATGGTTTATTTGGATGATATCCTTATATATTCGAAGAATGAAGAAGAACATGCCGAACATCTTCGGCTTGTACTGGAGAAGCTGCGTGAACATCAACTGTATGCCAATTATTCCAAGTGTGAGTTCTGGTTATCTGAAGTGACATATCTCGGCCATGTGATTTCTAAAGATGGCATTGCTGTTAACCCAGAACGAGCGCATGCTATTCTTGAATGGACTCCTCCAAAGAATGTCAAGCAAGTCAGAAGTTTTCTCGAACTCGCCAGCTATTGCCGCCGATTTGTCGAGAACTTTTCCAAGATTGCCAAGCCTCTGACTGATCTGCTTCACAAAGGCGTCAAGTTTGAATGGACAGAAAAATGTCAAGATAGTTTTCAAACGCTCAAGGACAAGCTGACATCTGCACCAGTGCTTGCTCCTGCAGATTCTCACAAGGACTTCGTGATTTATTGCGACGCATCCCGTCAAGGATTAGGCTGTGTCCTAATGCAAGAGCGGAAAGTGATTGCTTATGGCTCTCGACAGTTGCGTCCTCATGAAGAGAACTATCCGACACATGATCTCGAACTCGCAGCAGTTATTTATGCATTGAAGCTATGGCGACATTACCTACTTGGTAATCGTTGCGAGATCTACACGGATCATCAAAGTTTGAAGTACTTGTTCACTCAACCATCTCTGAACCTCCGTCAACAAAGATGGATGGAGGCCATTACCGACTATGACTTGGGTATTTCTTATACCCCTGGCAAGGCTAATGTAATGGCTGATGCTTTGAGGCGTAAATCCTAGTGTTGTGAACTTGAGGTTCAGCTACAGCAACCACTCCTGTATGAAGAGCTTCGAAAGCTAAACATCGAGATAGTTCCTCAAGGATATCTAAATACCTTGGTTGTTGAACCAGATCTCGAATGCAACATCATGACAAGGCAGAAGTATGACTCTGAAGTCGAGAAGATTAAGAAATACCTCTCCAAGGGAAATTCTTCGTTCTTCCATGTTGATGATGATGGTGCCTTGTTCTTCAAAGGTCGCCTAGTGGTCCCCAGAAGGCACAATCTGGACTCTCGCTCGGATGTCATGAGAGAAGCCCACGACACACCTTTGTCTATTCATCCCGGTAGTACTAAGATGTACCAAGACATTCGTCAACGATACTGGTGGCCTGATATGAAGCACGACATTGCTTGCTATGTTGCAGAGTGTGACGTTTGCCGTCGCATCAAGGCAGAACATCAAAGGCCTGCTGGAACTCTGCAACCACTTACTATTCCTGAATGGAAATGGGACAAAGTCAAAATGGATTTCATTACTGGTTTTCCCAGATCACAGAAGGGTCATGATGCTATTTTTGTCGTCATCGACCGATTCTCCAAGGTTGCTCACTTTCTGCCAGTCAAGGAGACAATCACTGCTAGTCAGTTAGCAGACTTCTATGTTTCCAGAATTGTGTCACTTCACGGTGTTCCGTTGGAGACCAGTTCAGATTGTGGCAGCCTCTTTACCTCAAGGTTTTGGAACAGTTTCCAAGAAGCTATGGGAACTCATCTGTCCTTCAGCACCGCTTTTCACCCCCAGTCCCAGGGACAAGTTGAACGAGTCAATCAAGTGCTTGAAGATATGCTTCGAGCTTGTGTCATCTCCTTTGGCAAGAAATGGGAGGAATCTCTCCCGTATGCTGAATTCTCTTACAACAATAGCTATCCAGCTAGTCTGAAGATGGCACCATATGAAGTTCTTTATGGACGTAAGTGCCGGACTCCTCTGAATTGGTCAGAAACTGGGGAACGGTCATGTAACACCCCAAAAATTGGGTTATCGATTTTTGTGCTGTTATTCCTTCTTAGTTTTCCTCTCCCAAAATTTTTCCTCTGGAATCTGGTGAGTGACCAGGTGAATCCAGGCAATCCTCAGTCTCTCGGTGTCTTTCCCATGCTCTTGTGCCAGCCAAGCTCCTGTCAGTAAATCCCGAACCTCATTCAAACCCTAGTTCCAAAATATTGGAACTGGAAATCCTGCCTTTGTGTTTACAAAGGATCTATCATTTTCCTTGCTCTATTGATCCTCTCAAAATTTCCAGACATCCTTATTCATCCATAAACCCCAGATGTGCAAAATTATTGCCAAGTCATATGCAATATTTTTCATCTAGAATTAATTCCTTTATCAGCTTTTCCGAGGAATTAAATCCAAGAAAATATTTTCCCATCTCCAAAGTCCATGAAAACTTATGGAGATATTCTTTGTGATCATATTGAGCTCTCACAAAAATATTGGCCACAATTAAATAAGGAAAATTGCATTTTCCTATTTAAAGCCAATATTTCAATTTGGGGCCTTTCCAAAGGAACTACCATTTTGGTAGCTAGGAAAAATCCCAAATAATTTGTGGAGCTTATACTATCCATTTGTCCACCATTACCATCAAAATCCCAAGTTTCACAATTCAAATTTTGAGCACAACATCCATTTGCAAATTCTGTCCAGATTTCCAGTTTGCAAAGGAAGTGCTTGTTCCCTTGATCTTTTTGGTCTGAAATTTTTCAGGGTGGTTAACCATGATAAATCACCTCTGGATACCAAAAACCAGCCCATTTCATCTAGCCAATTTTCCTCAGTAAATTATCTAAATTTCTGTTCAGATTGTATCATTGTGAAGGAAGTACCTTCATAGATGATCACTTTGAGCTGAAATTTTTCCAGCCAGCTCTCATGACTATATCATCATCCTACACCAAAAATCAGCCAAATCTATCTAGCCATTTGATCCCAACACCCTCATTTCCAGTTCTAGTCAGAATTCAGGTTTACAATGGAAGTACCATCTAGAGTTGTCCATTTGTGCTGAATTTTGGCCAGAATGATCACCTTGGTAGATGATTGACCCATGCCTAATATCAGGCCAAGAGGAGCACTGTGGTGGCCACACCACGTCTGCAAACTTTGCTGCTGGAAACTATTTGACCAAGGTGTGGTCACACCAGACCTCTTCTGCCCCATCCAGCTACATAGGACAACTCAGGGAAGAGTGGAGAACACGGTAGAGATGGTTTGGCCTCGAGTGCGGCGCGGCAACGCCGTGGCCACGCGGTGAACACGTGCAGGGCACACCAAACCGGTGCACCGCATGCCAGATCTTTCGGGAGCTCGTCTCCCGCAAGCTCTGGCTTGTCCGGGCGCGCCGGCGAGCTCCCCACCGCATTCGTGGATCGCCTGGAACCCTCTCCCCTCGTCCTCTAGCCGTTGGCCGGCCGTGCCGACAGCCGGTGCCCCGCTCGAGCACCGCCACGGCACCAAGCTTCCCGGAGCTTCCGGCGTCGCATAGCTCCTCCCCTCGCCTATTTAAGGCGCCTCCGAGCTCGCCCTCCTCACCAGCAACCTCCCCAACCCCTCACCCGAGCCCCGGGACCCTTCCCCTCTCCCCACAGCAACCATGGCCGAAGGCCGCCGCCAGACTCCCATGGCGATTCCAGCTCCATGGCCATCCCTCCTCTCGTCCATTAGCCACGCAGAGGAGCGGTGGAGCCTCCCAAAGCTATCCCCACCCGAATCCCGGCCGGCGTAGCCCGAGCACACCACCCCAAGCGCCGCCTCGGCCATCCCCTCGGCCGCCCGTGGCCACCTCCCCTCCGAGCTCTCCCGAGCTCCCCTACGGCTACCCTCGGCCGCGGTGCGAGGCGCCGGTTCCGGTGAGCCAGCGGCGGGCCCTCCCGTGCTGCCAGTCGCCGGCGTCAAGCATGGCAGAGCGGCCGCTGCGCCCTTCCTCTGTTTCGGTCGGGGGAAAGCAGAGGACGACGACCAGAGAAGAGAGAGAGTAAGGAGATGAGGTGGGCCCCTGTGTCATTCACACATCGTTGACCCGACCGGGCCCGCAGTCAGATTAAGTGGAGGCGCCCTCTGCGGAGTACGCTTCCTCGCTTCGAAAGCGTATTTTCATAAATACGCTTTCAAAATTCTCAGCCGCCGGCCGAACTAGTTAATTAGTGAACGTTCACCCGTTAGGGACTGGAATGGACAGTTTTCTGTCCGTTTCTCTGCCTAACGAATGAACACGCATTTCTCCGCGACCGTAACTCAGATTGAAGTAATTCCAACGCCCACGTCTTCAGTTCGTTGAGACCGTTCCGATGGTATCATTTTCATAATGTTTTCACATTGTGAAAATGACCATTTTGCCCTTGCCCTTAATCAGCCCCCTTCGAGAGGGAAACTTTCCGGCAAATCTTTCCGCGAGTTCATCGCACTTCTTCCCGGTGTCTCCGTCAACCCCAAGGCAAGCCAACCTCTTATCATGAGCTCTGGAATTGCGTGATGACTTTGCTTGCGCCATGTGTGTGTATTGCAGTATATTTCAGATCATCTGTTAGTCTGCACTGGCATAGTTCTGATATTTCATCCGTACCTGATGCTAGTGTTATTTACCATGTGATATCATGAATTGCTTTCATGTCATATTTTCCCATGCTAGTAGCAATATTTTTAATACTATTATCATGTTCGTGCTATGATTTGATCTCATGCCATGATTGTCAGTATTGTTATGATTTTGCTATGCTACTGTTAAGTAATTGCTCTTGCTTATAAATGTTGATGTGATGGTAGGATGATGGGAATGTTAAATTGAACTTGTAAACTAAACCTCCTCCATCATCGATGGGATTGAGTCATAGTGCCACCGAACCGAGCTTATCCGTGCAGCCACATCTGCCGGTATGGGACGGCCTTGACTTGGTCTAGCTTTGTGCTCTTTTATCGGTACCACCAAAGAGGGAAGGTTATGCGCGTGTGCTGCCCTGATCAGGTAGGCAGCGATAACCTTGTGAGCCCAGTTGATTGTTTAACCCGGGAGTCCCCGTTTGGGACAGTTTAGTTTGGCCACGACGGTGGCAGGTGTCACGGGGTGACACAGGGGCCACCCAGCGCATGACTCCGGGGGAGGATGATTGTCGGTGGTACGGTGGAGGAGTCACGGGTTAGGAAAGTTTCGTTGGAGCAGCACCGGTCCACCCGGAAGGGAAGTGTACCGAGGTACGGGACAAGGAGCTCCATGGTGTGGGTAAAGTGCGCAACCTCTGTAGAGTGTGTGAATCTATTCGAATAGCCGAGTGCACGATATGGGACACAGTTCGTACTAGGTCACACTATTTGGTCTTTGTCGATCTGGAGGACAAACCTGTTATTATAAACTTGCTAGAGAATGTGCTACTAAGTAAATGTGGTAACTTGGACTATGGGATGATTGTGAGTAGGCACCATGTTATTCTGACATGATCACGAGATGGGATCTCGGTGAGTCATGAGTTAGCCCAGCAGGGCAGTAAAACTGAGTGATGTCACAACATGGTATTTTAATGCTTCACAGAGGGTAAGTGTAGTGTAGGTTCCAGTTTAATTTTGGATGCCATGCTTCGTAGAAGTAGCCATGCCATGCCATGATATATAGTTGATATGTTATGCCATGCTTGATCGATGATTTCCGGTTAATTCCATGCTATGTTTAGAATAAATTCTCATAAGCATAGGGCTTGCTTTGTCATCTGCTTGTTTGGATGCTATGTATTTGGTTGTCTTGCGAGTACATTCAAAGTACTCACCTGGCCTTGCACGTGGCCAGTTGCAGGAGAAGATCCGTCATGCTAGATCGTAACCCAGCCAGTCCAGTGTGTTGTGGAGCCTAGCCAGAGACGTCGTTGCCGCTGAACCAAGACCTCCGCTGCCATTTTGTTAGCCTTGGAGCCATGTAATATTGTTGTAAGCAACAGTATTGTAATACTCCATTTCATATAATAAAGCCATTTTGTGCCTGGAATTGTTGTATCATGTCTCAGACGTGCGCCAGGTCTTATCCTGGGACTGGCGTGCGTCGGCCCCCTATCGGGGTGCCACAGAGCATGGTATCAGAGCCAGGCTGGCTGTAGGTTACCCTAGCCTCGAAGCACCCCTATTTTCAACCGGTAGTGAGCCCAATAGAGTTGACCCATCATTGGCATCCGACACAGCCACTGTTGATCAACAGCCGGCGCAGTCGGAATTGACGTGCCCCTACCCAGCTGCCCGCCCACCCAACCATCCCTGGATTGGACCGCGACCCTACCCAGTTGTCGGCCGTGCCAGCGTATCCTTTACCCGGCACGAGAAGGATCCACGCCATGCTGGTATGTCCCAGCCTGGCTGCCTATTTAAAACCCTCCCCACCTGCGAGTCGCAGCCCTCTCCATTCAGTAAGCCAGATCCCCGCAAGAGAACCCAAGCCAATATCCTCCAACCCGCAACCATGGCTAGTTCGTCCAGAGCACCCACTTTCCATATCCGAACTTTGGCTAATGGTTATCCCGGTTTTCCGCCCATCCTTTCGAGTATGCTCACCCAAGCCCTTGGCTGTAGTGCTAGCCCGGTGTATCTGGTGTTCCAATCAGAACCCGTCCCTCACCTTTGCCGATTCTATGCGAATGCGCATATCTGCCCCGGTCCAGCAGAGGATGGGAAGCCCTTGACTTTTCAGGGCAAACCCATGCCCACCCCCGCATTGGCTATCCAGACAGCTGCTGCGGAAGCCATCGCCCGTCTTCGTTTCCATTTCTCGCAAGTAGCGGAGATGCGGGAGTTCCGCTACTTTCCTTCTGCGTCCAGCGAAGGCTCTGAGTTCTTCAGCACAGTCGAAGATGTCAACTCGGCAATGGCTCGCCTGGTTCAGTTCATTGCTACCCAGGGACTGCTGATCTCCGGTATTCTTGGAGAGTTTAAAGCTATTGACCAAAGCACCACTCGGGTTGTTACGGAATACCGTGAGGCCTGTCAAGCTGCATCCCAGGCCACCAGTTCAATGATGCCAAACCCAGTGCCACCTTCGCAGCTAGTGTTACCCTTGAAGCTTGTGAACCCGTGGAACTCTGGCTCCGTCCACCCAAATTCTATTCGAGGAGCTATTCAGCGTCTTCATCGTCGGGATGTGTTCCGTCAAGTTCCAGCCGCAGCTCCAGCAGTTAAGCCCCAACCTATAGAGGTGTTCGACGATGAAGACAGAAGTTGGCTCAGCCTACGTTCCCCAGGAGAGCCCCAGCAAGAGTAGAACCCTGTAGCCAGGAGTGAAGTTGTTGCTGTTAGGTGCCTAGTAAGGTTTCGCGGTGTCGTATGTTTGTACTGCTTGTAACTTGTGTGCTGTTGTAATATTATGTATGTTTGCTCTGTGTGTTTGGTTCATTTGCCTCTCCGTTAAGCAGAAATGCTTAACAGAGTTGGCAATGGTTTCTTAACAAGATTTGAGTCAGTAGAGCAGTTACACCTAATAACATCGGACTCGCTCGGAGTCCCTAATGAAATACGAGCTGGTGTAGGTATATGTATACCAGGAGTACATACACCCACCAGCATTAAAACACCGTAGTGTAATCTGTGGGATGTGTTCTTTTCCTTTGCATGTATGTTGCTCCTATATGCATTTGCCTGCATATTGGTTTGAGTAGATTGTGCGTGTATTGTGTGAGCAATGTCTGCACGCCAAGTTCATTCTCCTGAGTACATTCGTAGCAGTACTCGGGTTGTATGCAAAGCCGCATGCCCACATCCATTCGTGCTTTCTCCGTTTGCCCGTTTTCCGAAACCAGCTCTACTCGATAGTTCCCCGGTCCCTAAATCTTTTCCCCAGAGCCCAGCTGCAATCTCGGAGAAATTCTGAGGAATTTTATTGCAGCATAAACCGTTACAACCCCTCCAGTCCAAGATCTAAACCCCGATTTTACCCTAACTCGGTTGCTTTCAACCACAGGGTTAAAACCCAACCTAGAGGTTTTCCAGGAGGTGTAGTATTTATTTTGAGCTAACCCTAGGAATCTCGAGGACGAGATTCTTTTAAGGGGGGAAGGTTTGTAACACCCCAAAAACCGGGTTATCGATTTTTGTGCTGTTATTCCTTCCTAGCTTTCCTCTCCCAAATTTTTTCCTCTGGAATCTGGTGAGTGACCAGGTGAATCCAGAGAATCCTCAGTCTGTCGGTGTCTTTCCCATGCTCTCGTGCCAGCCAAGCTCATGTCAGGAAATCCCGAACCTCATTCAAACCCTAGTTCCAAAATATTGGAACTGGAAATCCTGCCTTTGTGTTTACAAAGGAGCTATCATTTTCCTTGCTCTGTTGATCCTCCCAAAATTTCCAGAGATCCTTATTCATCCATAAACCCCAGATGTGCAAAAATATTGCCAAGTCATATGCAATATTTTCCATCTAGAATTAATTCCTTTATCAGCTTTTCTGAGGAATTAAATCCAAGAAAATATTTTCCCATCTCCAAAGTCCAAGAAAACTTGTGGAGATATTCTTTGTGACCATATTGAGCTCTCACAAAAATATTGGCCACAATTAAATAAGGAAAATTGCATTTTCCTATTTAAAGACAATATTTCAATTTGGGGCCTTTCCAAAGGAACTACCATTTTGGTAGCTAGGAAAAATCCCAAATAATTTGTGGAGCTTATCCTATCCATTTGTCCACCATTTCCATCGAAATCCCAAGTTTCACAATTCAAATTTTGAGCACAACATGCATTTCCAAATTCTGTCCAGATTTCCAGTTTGCAAAGGAAGTGCTTGTTCCCTTGATCTTTTTGGTCTGAAATTTTTCAGGGTGGTTAACCATGATAAATAACCTCTGGATACCAAAATCCAGCCCATTTCATTTAGCCAATTTTCCTCAGTAAATTATCTAAGTTTCTGTTCGGATTGTATCATTGTGAAGGAAGTACATTCATAGATGATCACTTTGAGCTGAAATTTTTCCAGCCAGCTCTCATGACTATATCATCATTCTACGCCAAAAATCAGCCAAATCTATCTAGCCATTTCATCCCAACACCCTCATTTCCAGTTCTGGTCAGAATTCAGGTTTACAAAGGAAGTACCATCTAGAGTTGTCCATTTGTGCTGAATTTTGGCCAGAATGATCACCTTGGTAGATGATTGACCCATGCCTAATATCAGGCCAAGAAGAGCACTGTGGTGGCCACACCACGTGTGCAAATTTGCTGCTGGAAACTATTTCACCAAGGTGTGGTCACACCAGACCTCTTCTGTCCCATCTAGCTGCATAGGTCAACTCAGGGAAGAGTGGAGAACACGGTAGATATGGTTTGTCCTTGAGTGCGGCGTGGCAACGCCGTGTCCACGCGGTGACCACGCGCAAAGCACGCCAAACTGGTGCATCGCGTGCCAGATCTTTTGGGAGCTCGTCTCCAGCGAGCTCTGGCTTGTCCGGGCACGCCGGCGAGCTCCCCACCGCATGCGTGGATCGCCTGGAAGCCTCTCCCCTCGTCCTCTAGCCGTTGGCCGGCCGTGCCGACAGCCGGTGCCCCGCTCGAGCACCGCCACGGCACCAAGCTTCCCGGAGCTTCCGGCGTCGCATAGCTCCTCCCCTCGCCTATTTAAGGCACCTCCGAGCTCGCCCTCCTCACCAGCAATCTCCCCAACCCCTCACCCGAGCCCCGGGACCCTTCCCCTCTCCCCACAGCAACCATGGCCGAAGGCCGCCGCCGGACTCCCACGGCGATTCCAGCTCCATGGCCATCCCTCCTCTCCTCCATTAGCCGCGCAGAGGAGCGGTGGAGCCTCCCCAAGCTATCCCCACCCCAATCCCGGCTAGCATAGCCCGAGCACACCACCCCAAGCGCCGCCTCGGCCATCCCCTCGTCCGCCCGTGGCCACCTCCCCTCCGAGCTCTCCCGAGCTCCCCTGCGGCTACCCTCGGCCGCGGTGCATGGCGCCGGTTCCGGTGAGCCAGCGGCGGGCCCTCCCGTGCTGCCAGTCGCCGGCGTCAAGCATGGCAAGAGCGGCCGCTGCGCCCTTCCTCTGTTTCGGTCGGGGGAAAGCAGAGGACGACGACCAAAGAAGAGAGAGACAAAGGAGATGAGGTGGGCCCCTGTGTCATTCACACATCGTTGACCCGACCGGGCCCGCTGTCAGATTAAGTGGAGGCGCCCTCTACGGAGTACGCTTCCTCGCTTCGAAAGTGTATTTTAATAAATACGCTTTCAAAATTCTCAGCCGCCGGCCGAACTGGTTAATTAGTGAACGTTCACCCATTAGGGACTGGAATGGACAGTTTTCTGTCCGTTTCTCTGCCTAACGAACGAACAGGCATTTCTCCGCGACCGTAACTCCGATTGAGGTAATTCCAACGCCCACGTCTTCAGTTCGTCGAGGCCGTTCCGATGGTATCATTTTCATAATGTTTTCACACTGTGAAAATGACCATTTTGCCCTTGCTCTTAATCATCCCCCTTCGAGAGGGAAACTTTCCGGCAAATCTTTCCGCGAGTTCATCGCACTTCTTCCCGGTGTCTCCGTCAACCCCAAGGCAAGCCAACGTCTTATCATGAGCTCTGGACTTGCGTGATGACTTTGCTTGCGCCATGTGTGTGTATTGCAGTATATTTCAGATCATCTGTTAGTCTGCACTGGCATAGTTCTGATATTTCATCCGTACCTAATGCTAGTGTTATTTACCATGTGATATCATGAATTGCTTTCATGTCATATTTTCCCATGCTAGTAGCAATATTTTTAATACTATTATCATGTTCGTGCTATGATTTGATCTCATGCCATGATTGTCAGTATTGTTATTATTTTGCTATGCTACTGTAAAGTAATTGCTCTTGCTTATAAATGTTGATGTGATGGTAGGATGATGGGAATGTTAAATTGAACGTGTAAACTAAACCTCCTCCGTCATCGATGGGATCGAGTCATAGTGCCACCGAACCGAGCTTATCCGTGCAGCCACATCTGCCGGTATGGGACGGCCTTGACTTGGTCTAGCTTTGTGCTCTTTTATCGGTACCACCAAAGAGGGAAGGTTATGCGCGTGTGCTGCCCTGATCAGGTAGGCGGCGATAACCATGTGAGCCCAGTTGATTGTTTAACCCAGGAGTCCCCGTTTGGGACAGTTTAGTTTGGCCACGACGGTGGCAGGTGTCACGGGGTGACACAGGGGCCACCCAGGGCATGACTCCGGGGGAGGATGATTGTCGATGGTACGGTGGAGGAGTCACGGGTTAGGCAAGTATCGTTGGAGCAGCACCGGTCCACCCGGAAGGGAAGTGTACCGAGGTACGGGACAAGGAGCTCCATGGTGTGGGTAAAGTGCGCAACCTCTGCAGAGTGTATGAATCTATTCGAATAGCCGAGTCCACGGTATGGGACACAGTTCGTACTAGGTCACACTATTTGGTCTTTGTCGATCTGGAGGACAAACCTGTTATTATAAACTTGCTAGAGAATGTGCTACTAAGTAAATGTGGTAACTTGGACTATGGGATGATTGTGAGTAGTCACCATGT
Source organism: Elymus sibiricus (assembly GCA_039707655.1). Lineage (NCBI taxonomy): Eukaryota > Viridiplantae > Streptophyta > Magnoliopsida > Poales > Poaceae > Elymus > Elymus sibiricus. The sequence continues at coordinate 60,899,378 of CM077674.1, read as the reverse complement.
TATTCTGACATGATCACGAGATGGGATCTCGGTGAGTCATGAGTTAGCCCAGCAGGGCAGTAAAACTGAGTGATGTCACAACATGGTATTTTAATGCTTCACAGAGGGTAAGTGTAGTGTAGGTTCCAGTTTAATTTTGGATGTCATGCTTCGTAGAAGTAGCCATGCCATGCCATGATATATAGTTGATATGTTATGCCATGCTTGATCGATGATTTCCGGTTAATTCCATGCTATGTTTAGAATAAATTCTCATAAGCATAGGGCTTGCTTTGTCCTCTGCTTGTTTGGATGCTATGTATTTGGTTGTCTTGCGAGTACATTCAAAGTACTCACCTGGCCTTGCACGTGGCCAGTTGCAGGAGAAGATCCGTCATGCTAGATCGTAACCCAGCCAGTCCTGTGAGTTGTGGAGCCCAGCCAGAGACGTCGTTGCCGCTGAACCAAGACCTCCGCTGCCATTTAGTTAGCCTTGGAGCCCTGTAATATTGTTGTAAGCAATAGTATTGTAATACTCCATTTCATATAATAAAGCCATTTTGTGCCTGGAATTGTTGTATCATGTCTCAGACGTGCGCGAGGTCTTCTCCTGGGACTGGCGTGCGTCGGCCCCCTATCGGGGTACCACAGGTCACTCGTTGGTCTGGACATTATTCAACAAGCTGAAGAACAAGTCCGCGTTGTCCGTGAAAATTTGAAAACTGCTCAGTCTCGTCAGAAGAGCAATTATGACTGCAAACACCAGGTAATGGTCTATCAACCTGGCGAACAAGCTTACCTTCGTGTTACTCCGATGAAGGGCACTCATCGATTTGGAATCAAGGGCAAGTTAGCTCCTCGCTACATTGGCCTGTTCCGTATCCTCGCTCGACAAGGAGAAGTGGCATATCAATTGGAATTGCCGCCGAACCTTTCTCAGGTTCATGATGTCTTTCATGTGTCGCAACTCCATCGCTGCTTCAAGGTCCTATCCGAGTAGTGGATCGTGAAATGCTTGAGCTGCAAGAGGATCTTTCTTATCAAGAGTATCCGATTCGCATTCTTGATCAAGCCGAACGTCGAACCCGTCAGAAGGCAATCAAGTTCCTTAAGGTACAGTGGTTAAATCATTCTGAAGATGAGGCCACTTGGGAACGCGAAGATTGTCTTCGTGAAGAATACCCCGCTCTCTTTCAACCTACCTCTTAATTCTCGGGACGAGAATTTCTTTTGGAGGAGGAGAATTGTAACACCCCGTGTAATTAAGCTACAGTGATCACCTTTTGATAATGCCAAGTCACCTTGCTTAACAGTGCTTGATCATCATTTGCATCATATCTCATTTCAAATTCCAATTTAAATTGAAATTCAAATATAAAGTGCAAATAAAAGTTGTTCCAATCTGAAAACTAAAATGTTCATAAAATTACAAATATTCCCAAAGCAATTATAAAAATAATATCTACATTAATTAAATTACCTAGATGACTCCAACATCATGAAACAGTACCACACAACAATTTAAATTGTCAAGTCATTTACTAAAAATTCAAATGAAATCTTTTACTCTCCAAACCTTTTTCTGGCAGTGATAAATATTGCCTAATATTTATAGAACCAAGTCACATATTTTACCAAAGTGAAATGGTGGCTAAACATTTTGCAAAACAGAAATAAAAACAGAAAAAGAAAAAGAAAAAGAAAAAGGGCAAAGGCCTACTGTGCACTTGGGCTTCCAGTGCACAGTAGCCAGCCCAGCCCGCCTCGCTGGTCATCTCCATCCTCCCACGCGCTGCCAGCCGCGCGCGCCGACACGCCACCGATCGCCACGTGCTGGCCATCCCGCGGCTCCCCGGCGCCGATAAGGCCGTCCCCGACGCCCTAGGGTTCGCCCGCGCCCTCAGCTTCTCCTCTCTCGCCCAAGATCCGCCGCGGCGAGCTCACCCAAAAGTCGCCATCGCCATGGCCGAGTCCTAGCGCGGCAACCGAACCCCGTTCGCCTCTCCGACGTGTCCATCGCGCTCGCCGTCATCGACTACTTCGTCCCCGACCTCGAGCTCGACCTCTACGCCGTACATCGCCGTCCACGCCGCCTTCTTCTTCCTCGGATCCCCGCCGCTGTCGTCGTCATCTCCAGCCGCTCCGCGCCTCCCCGAGCCCACTGCCCGTCCCTACAGCATCGCCGTGAGCACCGCCTACCTCCCCCGCCTTTTCCCGAGCTCGGATTCGAGCTCGAGCACGCTCGCCGCCACACTCGTAGCTCCGGCCGCCGCGTTTGTCACCGTCGTCGATGCGGTGGCTCAACACCGCGTCTGAGCACGTGGTCGAGCTCCCGCTGCCCCGTACCTGCCACCTGTGCTCTCCATTCGCTCGGAAGCGAGCTGCAACCCTGCGACTGTACCTGGCCGAACCCCGGCCGCCGCCGCGAGCTCGTCTCCGGCGAGCTCAGGCCACCCCGCGCCCTGCTCTTGACTCTCCTAGATGCGGTCGAGCGCGGGCTATCTTCTGGTGGTCTCCGCGCGTCCAACTGTCGACCGTAGCGCAAGTCCGGCGAACCTCCGCCGTCGTTTTGGTCGCCGCCGGCCGAGCTCCGGCGAGTGCCGACGTGGCGAGGTCATTAGGACTAACCCCCCCTTAATTAGACACCTCACTGCCAGTGACAGCGGGCCTTACCGCGGGGTCAAACCCAGTCAGCGTCGGGTTTGACCGGGATTAGTGCTGGGTCACTTATATGTGTGCCCGGACTGTTTAAACATTTTTAATAAATAAATAAAACGCTAATTATTCTGTTAATTAATTAATTAACTAATCAGTCACTAACTACCTGGTCCCACCTGCTAATTAACTTAATTAGATAAAATAAACCATGTTTAATTTAAACAGTCACTAACCAGTGGGACCCACTGGTCAGGTTTGACTCTGGTCAGCCGGGTTTGACCCGCTGACGTCACTCTAACGTCATGCTGACGTCACATGTCACTGTTTCGGATAATTTGAATTTAATAATTAAATTAATTCCAGAAATTCAATAAAACTTTGAAAAATCATATAAAATAAACCGTAACTCGGATGAAAATAATTTATATATGAAAATGATCAGAAAAATATGAAGAATCCGAATATGTGATCAAAATGCTTGACCATAACTCCTAACTAGATGAACATGGAACTTTTTGCCCGATTTCTATAAATGAATAGTGCATAACCTTAATAAAATAAATCCAGTTAAATCCCTAAATCATCTAAAATAATTAGATAGGCAGTATATCACATCTGCATATCGTTTAGGCATGTCATACATCGCTGTTGCATTGTTGCCGTGTATTTATTGTTTCTTCCCCCTCCTTCTCTCCCGATAGACCCCGAGACTACCGACAACACTGCAGAGAACGACTACGTCGTCGACGACCAGGCCCCTTCAGCAGAGCTTCCAAGCAAGCAAAACCCCCTTGATCATCCAGATATCGCCTACTCTTTCTCTCTATTGCTTGCATTAGAATTGCTTCTGTTGTTGCTCCGATAGCTCCTATTCTGATGCATAGCCTATTTTCGTCGCCTGCTGTTGATACCTACCAGCTGTCCCATGATGCTTATTTAGCCATGCTGTTGATCCTTCTGTGGCCCTTCACCTTGTCCGTATGACATGCTTGTTATCGGGCCGTGATCACTCTGGGTGATGATCACGGAAAGATTACATTACTGCAATACTTTAATTTGTTAAAGTCGGGCCAGCTCCAAGAGTGCCCGCGAGAGAATAATATTAAAGACGGGTCGGCTCCAAGAGCACCCGCGAGCCGTGTGTTACCAAGTCGGAGCGACAGAGATCCTGTTCGTCTTCGCGAGTTACTAAACACGCCTAACGGATTTGGGTATTTGATCTGAGTTGGCCACTAGCCTATACGCACTACCACCACGTGGGATAATGGTTTAATGGGGCCCTCTACGTCGTATGTATCAGCCGAAAGCTTTGTCAGACGTCCAGTTCAGCATTGTGGCCGGGTCGGGCCGGCGCCATCCAGGACAGAGGTGCTGCCTGGGTCCACCCTGCACACAACGACCCGGAGTGCACATGGCGATGGCCCAAGACCCCTGAGCCCTTAGGATGTAGACCGGCGGGGACCTCTCCGCTGAGCTCTAGGTAGGGCTGCGGTGTGTCGATCAGCCGAGGCCGGGCATGACCCGGAAAAGTGTGTCCGGCCAGAGTTAATCGAGCGTGTTGGGTAACAGTAGTGCACCCCTGCAGGGAAGTAATCTATTCGAATAGCTACTACCGCTCTCGGGATCACTTTCTCGCAGGGTAGTCGAGGAAGGATCCCAGGGCATTGCTACTATATGATTGATGATATATATATTACTTGTTCTACTCTCTTCTGATGCTGCAAGAATTGCTTCAAGATGCTAGTCTTCGATAGGCTTGGCCTCTCCCCCTCTGTTCTGGCATTTCTGCAGTTTAGTCCAAAGATATAGCCCCATTCCTTTGATACTGATGCGTACTTAGTATAGTTCATATGTCAGTCTTGCGAGTACTTTGGACAGCCCTCCGGGAGGCGGTCGGACAGTCCCCCAGACGGTGTCATGGATAGCCCTTCGGGAGGACCTCTCGAACTCAGACAATAACTCGGACAGCCCTTCGGGAGGACCCTCGAACAACCCCTCGGACAAAAGATCGAACCTACGACCTCTCTATGGGGTTGCACACATACGGTGTCATCTATCCGGCAGGGCTTCGCCCTCCAGAACTAGTTCCCACCGGAACCCAAACAGCCTTTCGGCTCTACGAAACTATTTCGCGGGGAGGGAGAGAAGAAGCCAGATCATTGCAATGGCATGTGTATGTGAGAAAGAGTGTGTTTGGGCACCCCCCCCCTCCACCCCTATATATAGGCGAAGCCCAAGGGTGGCTTCTCCAAGAAGCCAATAGGGTAAAATACCAAAAGGCCCTCAAGGTGGCTTCTCCAAGAAGCCACCAAAAAGTGCTTTTCACTATTCACGGAAACAATTTTCCGCGACCGTTAAATCCGAAAATATTTCTGTAGGTCTTAGAATAATTCTAGTACCCACTAAAATAATTTTGGACGCGTTCCGAAACAATTCCGGATTAGTGATTTTCATCTGCGAAAAGCAACCAAAGCGGTTCCGGCAGCTCCGGAACATTTCCGGGTTTTTTCTCCGGAAAAATCCCAGAAGTTCCCAGAACAATTCTGGCACCCTCTAAGAATTTCCAGGCGTGTGCCGAAACCATTTTAACTTAATGCTATACTCCGAAACAACCTTTCAGTTTTACCGAAAGTATTCCGGTTTTCTCTCTCCGGAACTCTTCCGTTGTCTCCGAAACTTTTCTGGTGACTTTCTCTCAGACTCCCTGATAGTATTCAGCAGATAGATGACCCTTAAGCGTGTGACCCTATAGGTTCGATGAAGTATAGACATGACCGGAACACTTTCCGATTAGTGATCAACCTCGGAGCCGTGGACACCCATATTGAACCCTATACCCACACGAATAAATATTCGAGTGAACCTCCAGTTGCCGTGTGCTATTCCTGTTGCTTCGCGATATGTTACAAATACCCGAGGTGAGATTTATCGGCATCCCCATGGATCAACAACTTGTCCACTATGCCAGTTACCTCGTTACCGGTTTTGTTCTCTTTTCTCGTTCCTGCGTTCCGGCATCCCTTGATCAAATCACATTGAGAGGGCCCAGAGATATCTCTCCATCGTCAGAGGAGCAAATCCCAATCTTGAGCTATCAAGTTACTTGTCATACTTTTCCATGAACCCGTAAGCCGCCGTAATAGCCACCCATTTATGGATGACGTTTAACAAACCCCAAAGTTCATGAATCAAGCATGAAGGAACTCGATACTCTCTTGGTCTAAGGAATTATGAAAATGTTAACTTTCTCTATGTTATTAACCATTAACTTATGACGAATGTATCTCATAGCAAAACATCAATTCGGGTCGATTCAACACAAGTGTTCTTCTAACAATGTGCCCACAAAGTTGCCGGCATAGTCATGCCCATGATCAGGAAAATAGAACCATCATGCAACAATTGAGCTAGTCTTAGAGGCCAGACTAGAAATACATTTTATCGTTTATTATTCCACACGTGCATATGAGTTTCCCTCCGAGCCTCGTGGTTATTGCAGACTCGAGAACCATAGCAGTTATAGCACGGAATATAAACATAATTATGAACACGGAGATAAATAATAACATTTATTATTGCCTCTAGGGCATATCTCCTACAGACTTCCACTTGCACTAGAGTCAATAATCTAGTCAATGCTAATGCACTTTACACCTATGGCATACTGGTGTAAAAGATGCTTCGCTTGTGGTATAGCCTGATGTCCAACGGATCTGACAACTTCAGTTCCGTGTGTATCTTTGCATATCCTCGCGTTTTCACGCTTTCACAAAATTCATATGTTGTGTGGACTTGGCTTTGTATATATGTGAATCACTGGTCGAACCTTGATTCCTCAGACTGAGCTATGGAGCAACTATCTGCAATAGTGTCCCATTGACCAAAGCCATCTTGGAACCATACTAAGTTCATGAATGAACTATATGATTCAACATCTTCTTTGTTCCTTCCAAAGCGTCAACATACTTAGCCTTTGTTATAGAATTCGCCACAGTAACCTGTTTGGGACAATTTCCAACTATCGTGCCAACATATCGTGTATTACACAAAAACCCTTAACTTAAATCGAAAATCGCATGGAGCATTGATGAAGACTGTATCGATGTAACCTTTTACAACGAACTCTTCATAATCTTTGCTTGCAAGAAAACATGTCATCAGTGCTACATTAGTACTTAATGACATTTTTCACTGTTGTCCCATGATCAGAACTTTGATCACTTTGGTATCTATACTCGCAACAGCTTGGGAGTATCGGACATATCTGGTTATTTTACATACCATGGAATACATGATTAATCCAAACACAAGAGTGTGTGGAATCTCCATCATGTATTTTTCTCATCTGTGTTTTGGGACACCGAGTCTTACAAAACTCTTTCCATGTGACTTCGGCAAGAAGCACTCCTTGGCATTTTAATGCTAAACTATTTTAGCATCTTGTCAATATGTATTTAGGCTTAGCCCTATCAGGCAATTCTATCTCGTAGATAAATATGCCTAATATCGAGGCTACCTAGCCTAAGCACTTCATGGAAAAATTATTTTCAATGAAGTCCTAATTCGTGTCAAGAAATTTATATTATTTCTAATTAACAATGTGTCAAGCACACAAAGTTTTTAGAAATATTATTATGCTCCCACTTACTTTCTTGTAACCACAAGCATCTTCGTTATCCATTGATGAAATCAAACTCTTTTGACTGTTTCATCAAAAACAAAGATTCCAACTCCATTTTGCTCTCTTCTGTCCATCGCTGGAACTCTAAAGTTTGCATACTCACTAGCATCCTCTGGAATGACAAAACACCTTGGACTGTATCACATGCAAGTCCTAGGTAGTATTTCCATTTCATGGAAATCCTTTTGGCATCCATGTAACATATCTCATGATTGAAATATGTATCAATTGCTAGTTTAAACCGAACCGACTTTAAGCATCACTACGGAGAGACAATCTCACCGTAGTCAATTCCTTGAATTTGTTATAAGCAACAAGTCGAGCTTTAAGGATAAAACATTTTTATCCGTATCAGTTTAAAGTTCCATTAATATTCGTTAGACTCTAAGTCTTCCGAAAGGGGTATCAAGATATAATCTTGAATCATTTGTATGGAAACTATCTCGGATTATATTGGCATTTAGCCAATTCTGGAGTCAGGGCCCATCAACGCTTCCTTGTGTATCGTAGGTATACTGTTATCTAGCAACAATATCTCGTCTGCACACCTGAGAGGTTTGCACGAGTTTTGCCTACATGGTTCAGCTGCAAGTTCGACCGAAGTCCATACATCTCATGTAGAGGCTTCCGTATCAGTCGCAGTAGGAAACTCTGGAATCACTTCCAAGGTATCTTTCCCTTGGCCTGATGACGAAGATACTGTTATCTCGTCAAGTTGTACTGTCCTCCCACTCACCTTTTTGCAAAAACATTTTTCTTCAAAATCATACCATTCTTTGTGGCAAACCTTTTGCCTCGGTATAGTGATGGAGGAATACCCAATAAATTAGGATAACCTACAAAGTAGCACTTGTCTGGTTTGGAATAGGTTTGTAAACATTTTACACAAGCCCCATATTCCAAATGTTAAGAAATGATATAACATGGTTGGATGTACCATACCATGGCGTCATTTCAACAGATCTGATGGCGCTCTTTTCAGTGTAAAAGCCGCAGTCTCTAAAGCATTACTTTAAAAGGGATAATGGCAAATTGATTTATGTCATCTTTGATCTTACCATGTAATAAATGGTTTGAATACATCTTCACAGACATTCCACTCACAGTGGTGTTCCGGGAGGTGTAAGTTATGAAACTCTTTTCACAACTCATGAGACATTCGCTAAACTTGTAACTCAAATATTCCTTTCCGCAATCTAATTTGCAGAAACATAATCTTTCTTGTTACAATAATTTCTACTTCATGTTGAAAACCTTTCGAATGATTTCAGAAGATCCAGACTTACGTCTCATCAAGCAAATATCCATATATCTACTTGAGTCATTTTTGAAGATAGACAAATTCACTGCTAGCAATAACCTTTATCGGAGTACATACATCAAAATGTATGAACACCAATAAGTTCGTTGCTCGTTCCTTATGGCCTGTGAACGGTATTTCAGTCACTTCACTTTTCGGAGGAAAGTTGCAAGTGTCAGATGATTCATAATCAAACGACTTCAAAATCCATCATTATGGAATTTCTCCATGCGGGTTTCTCCAATGTGACCAAATGCAGTGCCACACATGTGTGGTATTCTCTTAGTCTTGCGACATTTAGCGTTAGTGTTATGGATGTATCATATTACCATCAATATTCATAACATACATCCCATTCATGATGGAAGTATGGCCCTTATGTTATTCATGACACTGAACAACAATTGTTCTTTTATGAACAACACTCTTGCAACAAACATTTTGCAAATGGGCTAGATTGTATAAAACTCTAAAATGAATTATGAAAGTAAATATAGAGGTAATGTATTATTATCAATATTCATAACATACATCTCATTCATAATGAAAGTATGGCCCTTATGTTATTCATAACACCGAACATCAAAAGTTCTTTTATGAACAACCTTCTTGCAAAATACCTTATGCAATGGGCTAGAGTGTATGAAACTCCAAAAATGAATTATGAAAATAAATACATAGGTAATACACCGATGGAAGGTATAGCAACATTTACTATGTTCCCAGCATGTATCTAAACCTCACTCCGGCAAGTCTTTTAGGCCGTAGTAGTTCTTGCATCGAGTCGCAACAGAATGCAATCGAGCGGGTATCTCTGTGATCAACTCACAATACCCAAGAATCAGTGATTAACATGTTTAATCATAATTCCCAAGAATTATATCTTTGACCAGCCTTCTATACATAAATAACTTGTATGACATTCATACATGAGCTGGATATTCCAGTCTTCTCTCTTTTTGCCTTTATACTTCTAACAGTTTAACTTTCAGTATTTCTCTTACTCTCAGAAGAAGCACTCAACTTAAGAGTGGCGTTAGCCCCGGACTTCCTAGGTGTGTAAGTCACACTAACACCCTTTGGACATTTCCTTTCTCTTTAAGTTGTTGTTTTATTCACCTTCATCATATGATCGACGTTCTTCTGGATCCCTCTCGTATTAGTCAAATGCATAGTAAACACTTTTACTAATAGTTTGCAAAACAAACATTGCTTTGGATATTTCATATCTTTTAGCCTTTGTTTGTATCTGAAACTAATTTTCAGTTCCATGAATATCACATAGCTATCCCAAACTTTTGAAGTTCGGGTCTCATGGAAGCAAACATATTGCACTTGACCGTAACGAAATTCTAGCTTTTGGATCGAACGATGAGAGTCACATCATCCATAGCTTTAGCGGGAGAATACCGAAAGCATGGGATAGGAAAAAGTTCTTCTCGGCACTCTTGAGGACAATCCTCACATTACGTTACCAACCGTAAAGATTTAACCAGATATTTAATAGCTATTCAATTTTAATAGGGAAGGTGGAAACGCGAGCCATTATTCTACAACTATTAGGCAAATCACACTTAGACAGTGTTCATAATTAATTGCACTGAGAATTAAACAAGTTAATTCTAAAGTGCGCTCCCACTCAAATCAATATCTCTCATAATTGATTGTGAGTGATACAAGATCCAAATTTCTATTCAACGCCAAGGATGCATCCATCTCAAGTGACGAGAATTTCATTTGGTAGGCCAACTTGCCAATCACATCTCTATGTGACTCTTGTTCATCTTTCGATGGGCGTGTTCCGAGCTCAGGACGATCCTCCGGAACGTCAAGACAACCAAGTGATCTTGCTGCGAGGTCTCAACTCACCCGCCTCACACTTCTTTAATCGTTCGTACCCATGCATCCATGTGATACCCCGAAGAGATAGGTGCCGTGACGGTGCTACACTTGGGAGAACACTAACTACTTGATATTTTAAGTGAGAGATCACCCTAATAAAAAGCGACTACCGCGCAATCAAAAGGGTGCATCATATGGGATAAACATCTCAGGCAATTCATAATAGCATGATATGGTATAGCCCTTTCTGACGGAGAAGTCTTTAATTTCTTCGTCTTCGGCATTCGCATCGGTGTTCACCTTCGCGAAGATTGCCACCACCTTGTCGATGCACCAGATAATATTGCTATCTCTATTGCTAATAAAATAAGTGCATTACTTAAGGTTGACACGCATGTCATTAAAGTGACAATCATATGGCTCCAGCCATCATGCCGAATCATGACACGTAGGTCATGTTAATTTACATTATATAGTCATCTCATACATAATCAAATTAATATGAGAACTGATATACCACATCACATGCACATCCTGCAAAACCAAGTTAGACGCCTCTAATCGGTTCATGCAAGATTTTATTTTACGTGGCTTCTAAGGTTTCGAAACAAACCGAAGCTACCTACGTCCATCATCAAGTATGATTATTCAAGTCGCTAGATTAACTTTGCGGGGTGAATGAAACACGAGATAATAAAATCTCGAGCCCCATACTGAACGTCGTCATACGCATGACCCCCGTGTAGATCATATCTGCATTGCCCTTTCGTCTGCGAAATTTCATCTTTCTTTTAACTATGGTGGAATTCAATGAACTGTTAGCACTTCGTTGATCAATCAGGATCGTGGATTGCCAGAACTTTGAAACTCCACCATGCCGTTATCAACATCAGAAATACGCAAATTTCAGGGAAGCAACAAGAACATCGGGTGACAGATTTCATCTGCTACCCGCACAAATAATTTTCAGTAATAGAACTCATCTACTACAAATTATATTGTGCAACACCCATACATCTCTATGTATTCTAGATCGTAACCTGCATCTACGCATAGCACGGCTCATGATGCCACTGTTGGGGAACGCAGCAAAAAACAAAAAATTTCCGACCTACGCACCAGCCCAGGACCACTATGAAGACTGCATACAAGGTTTCGATCCAATTGTTACCGACTCGTAGCGCATCAGAAGTAGAGTCGATGTAGATCGTCGGTGCAGATCCCCGCAGCTAGTATTTACAACCTACCAACCGCGAGGATGTACTCCCTCATCTGCCCCTCGGACAGTCCCTCGAACAGCCCTCCGGGAGGCGGTCGGACAGTCCCCCGGATGGTGTCACGGACAGCCCTTCGGGAGGCACTCCCGAACTCAGACAGTAACTCGGACAGCCCTTCGGGAGGACCCTCGAATAGCCCCTCGGGCAAAAGATCGAACCTCTGACCTCTCTACGGGGATGCACACATACGGTGTCATCTATCCGGCAGGGCTTCGCCATCCAGAACTAGTTCCCATCGGAACCCAGACAGCCTTTCGGCTCTACGAAACTATTTCGCGGGGAGGGAGAGAAGAAGCCAGATCAATGCAATGGCATGTGTATGTGAGAAAGAGTGTGTTTGGGCAGCCGCCTCCACCCCTATATATAGGCCAAGCCCAAGGGTGGCTTCTCCAAGAAGCCAATAGGGTAAAATACCAAAAGGCCCTCAAGGTGGCTTCTACAAGAAGCCACCAAAAAGTGCTTTTCACTATTCATGGAAACAATTTTCCGCGACCGTTAAATCCGAATATATTTCTGTAGGTCTTAGAATAATTCCAGTACCCACTAAAATAATTTTGGACGTGTTCCAAAACAATTCCGGATTAGTGATTTTCATCTGCGAAAAGCAACCAAAGCGGTTCCGGCAGCTCCGGAACATTTTCGGATTTTTTCTCCGGAAAAATCCCAGAAGTTCCCAGAACAATTTTGGCACCCTCTAAGAATTTCCAGGCGTGTGCCGAAACCATTTTGACTTAATGGTATACTCCGAAACAACCTTTCAGTTTTACCGAAACTATTCCGGTGTTCTCTCTCCGAAACTCTTTCGTTGTCTCCGAAACTTTTCCGATGACTTTCTCTCAGACTCCCTGTCTAGTATTCAGCAGATAGATGACCCTTAAGCGTGTGACCCTATAGGTTCGGTGAAGTATAGACATGACCGGAACACTTTCCGATTAATGATCAACATCGGAGCCGTGGACACCCTTATTGACCCCTATACCCACACGAATAAATATTCGAGTGAACCTCTAGTTGCCATGTGCTATTCCTGTTGCTTCGCGATATGTTACAAATACCCGAGGTGAGATTTATCGGCATCCCCGTGGATCAACAACTTGTCCACTATGCCAGTTACCTCGTTACTGATTTTGTTCTCTTTTGTCGTTCCTGCGTTCCGGCATCCCTTGATCAAATCACATTGTGTCTGGCCAGACGATGATGGATGCCGTAACACCGAGAGGGCCCAGAGATATCTCTCCATCGTCGGAGGAGCAAATCCCAATCTTGAGCTATCAAGTTATTTGTCATACTTTTCCATGAACCCGTAAGCCACCGTAATAGCCTCCGATTTACGGATGACGTTTAACAAACCCCAAAGTTCATGAATCAAGCATGAAGGAACTCGATACTCTCACGGTCTAAGGATTTATGCAAACGTTAACATTCTCTGTGTTATTAACCATTAACTTGTGAAGAATGTATCTCATAGCATAACATCAGTTCGGGTCGATTCAACACAAGTGTTCTTCTCACAATGTGCCCTCAAAGTTGCCGGCATAGTCATGCCCATGATCAGGAAAACAGAACCATCATGCAACAATTGAGCTAGTCTTAGAGGTCAGACTAGGAATACATTTTATCGTTTATTATTCCACACGTGCATATGAGTTTCCCTCCGAGCCTCGTGGTTATTGCAGACTCGAGAACCATAGCAATTATAGCACGGAATATAAAAATAATTATGAACATGGAGATAAATAATAACAGTTATTATTGCCTCTAGGGCATATCTCCTACAGCGGCCACTCACACGGTTCGACCTCCGTCCTGCGCGGGATGTTGAGGTCGTGGTCATGGGCATCCTCAAGGGCACCCTTGGAGGTCCGACGCAACGAACTCCTCCGAAGAAAGTTCATTTTTCCTAAGAACAAATTTCTGAAAATTTTTGGACCACAAAAAATATGTCAACAAAACTTCACAAGATTGATAGCAACTACTCATACAAGTGCCTAGAGGCTATATCATGCATTCAAACTACTTAGAACTCAAAGAATTTAACATGCAAGCTCATTTTTAGTAGCACCAATAGCATAAATTTATGCAAAATATAATCCACTAAAGCAAAAACTAATTGGAGCAATGGGAGAGTCACATACCAAGGAGCAATCCCTCAAAACAGTTTCGGAAACGGAGCTCCGAGCAAAGAGATAAAAAATCTCAGGTTTGGGAGCAAGAACACGAGAGAGAGAGCTACAGAGATTTTTTTTTCTGGAGGTAGGAGATGAAGTGGGCTGAATGGATAACTGAGTGGGTCCCTATGGGACCCACAAGGCACTTTGGCGTGCCCTGGGGGGTGGCCGCGCCCTGCGGCCTTGTGAGCAACAGGTGCACCCCCCCTGGGTTGTTCTCAGTACCAAAAATTCTTATATATTCCAGAAAAAATCATGTCAAAATTTTATTGCATTCTGAGCACTTTTATTTTTGCGCCATTTTTTATTGCATGGATAAATCAGAAAATAGGATAATCATGGCATTTTATTTTATTAAACTATAATTAACAGAGAGCAAAAGGTAGGTACAGAAAGTTGTGCTTACTAAATTCATCAACCACATGCCCTTCAGAAAGAATCCATTAATAAGGTTGATCAAGTCTTATTAACAAACTATTTCCGAGTGACATGAAACCGAAGAATTTTCGTATGACACTAAGTTACCTCAACGGGGATATGCATCTCCCCAACAATAAGAAATTCATATTTCTTTTTGACAGTAGGAAGAGGAAATTTGAAATCCCCAATAGTGATTGTCGAAACCCTTTCAATACAATTGATACCATTCACTGGAGTTTGTTTTTTCGGGAAATAAACCGTATGCTCATTACCATTGACATGAAAAGTGACCTTGCTTTTGTTGCAGTCAATAACAGCCCCTGCAGTATTCAAAAAGGGTCTTCCAAGGATAATTGACATATTGTTGTCTTCGGGCATATCAAGTATAACAAAGTCTGTTAAAATAGTAACATTTGCAACAACAACATTCACATCCTCGCAAATTCCAATAGGTATAGCAGTAGATTTATCAGCCATTTGCAAAGATATTTCAGTAGGTGTGAGTTTATTCAAATCAAGTCTTCTATATAAAGAGAAAGGCATAACACTAACACCGGCTCCCAAATCGCATAAAGCAGTTTTAACATAACTTCTTTTAATGGAGCATGGTATAGTAGGTATTCCCGGATCTCTTAACTTTTTAGGTACTCCACCCTTAAAAGAATAATTTGCAAGCATGGTGAAAATTTTAGCTTCAGGTATCTTTCTTTTATTAGTGACAATATCTTTCATGTATTTAGCCTAAGGAGACATTTTCAACATATCAATCAAGCGAGTGCGCAAAAAGACAGGTCTAAGCATTTCAACAAAGCGCTCAAAGTCTTCATCATCCTTATTTTTAGATGGTTTGGTAGGAAAAGGCATTTTTTTAACCCATGGCTCTCTTTCTTTTCCATGTTTTCTAGCAACAAAGTCTCTTTTATGATATCTTTTATTCTTAGGAGGTGTGTTATCAAGATCAACAGCAGGTTATATTTCTACATCATTATCTGGTTGAGCATCAACATGAACAGCATCATTTTCATTATCATTATCATTATCACTCGGTGCATGTTCATTACCAGATTGTGTCTCAGCATCAGAAATAGAAACATCATTATGATTCTCCGGAGGCTTTTCTACCTCAGGTTCACTAGAAGCATGCAAAGTCCTATCATTTTTCTTTTTCTTTTTCTTCTTAGATGGACTAGGCACATCAATATTATTTCTTTGAGAATCTTGTTCAATTCTTTTAGAATGACCTTCAGGATACAAGGGTTCCTGAGTCATTCTACCTCCTCTAGTGACAACTCTAACAGCATGATCATTATTTTTATTATTCATCTCATCAAGCAAATCATTTTGTGACTTAGCAATTTGTTCTAGCTGAGTCTGAACCATAGAAGCATGTTTACTCAAGCATTTAACATCATTAGCAGTTCTAAACATCAAATCACTCAAGCGTTCAATCATGATGGCATTCCGTTTTAGTTGATTGCTAACATACATATTAAAGTGTTCCTGTTTAATGATGTAATTATCAAATTCATACAGGCATTGACTAGCAGATTTATTATATGGAATATCACCTTCATCAAATCTAGTGAGAGAATTTACCTCCACTACCTGTGTCGGGATGTCGAGCCCATGTATTTCTTCAATAGGTGATAAATTCTTAACATCTTCAGCTTTAATACCTTTTTGCTTCATAGATTTCTTAGCTTCTTGCATATCTTCTGGACTGAGGAATAGAATACCTCTCTTCTTCGGAGTTGGCTTAGGTGGTGGTTCAGGAAGTGTCCACTCATTATCATTCTTCAATATATTATTCAATAGTTCTTCAGCCTGCCCAACAGTTCGTTCCTTGAAAACACAATCAGCACAACTATCTAGGTAGTCCCTAGAAGCATCGGTTAGTCCATTATAAAAGATATCAAGTATTTCATTCTTCTTAAGAGGATGATCAGGCAAAGCACTAAGTAATTGGAGAAGCCTCCCCCAAGCTTGAGGGAGATTCTCTTCTTTAATTTGCACAAAGTTAAATATTTCCTGTAAAGCAGCTTGTTTCTTATGAGCAGAAACATATTTTTCAGAGAAATAATATATCATATCCTGGGGACTACGCACACAACCAGGACCAAGAGTATTAAACCATTTCTTAGCATCACCCTTTAATGAGAAAGGAAACAACTTAAGGATATAGTAATAGCGAATTTTTTTCTCATGAGCAAATAGGGTGGCAATATCATTCAACTTCATAAGGTGTGCCACAACAGTTTCAGTTTCATAACCATGAAAAGGATCAGATTCGACCAAAGTGATTAACTCAGGATCGACGGAGAATTCATAATCCTTATCGGTAACAAATATGGGAGAGGTAGCATACTTAGGATCATATTTCATTCTCTACCTCATAGATTTTTCTTTCATTTTAGCAAGCAATTTTATAACCTCATCTCTATCATTACAAGCAAGAATGGCTCTAGCCGTCTCCCTATCAAAGACATGTTCATCAGGTGATTCAACTCTAGTAGAAGAGCTAGGCATAATAGGTGAATTATAGTTTTCAAGTGTTTCAACATTTTTAGCATTCTTAATTTCTTTAGCTTTAGCAAGTTGTTCATCAAGAAATTCACCAAGTGGCACAGTATTATCAAGCATAGTACTAGCATCATCATAAGTATCATTCATAGCAGAATTAGTATCATCAATAACTCGCGTCATATCAGAATGAATAGCAGGTGGTGGTGTCACAAGCCTACTCAAAACAGAAGGTGAATCAAGTGTGGAGCTAGATGGCAGTTCCTTACCTCCCCTCGTCTTAGAGGGAATGATCTTGGTCTTAGCGTCTTTTGGATTCTTTATAGTGATCAACAGATATAAATCCCAAGTGACTCGACAAATAGAGCTATGCTCCCCTTCAACGGCGCCAGAAAAAGGTCTTGATAACCCACAAGTATAGGGGATCGCAACAGTTTTCGCGGGTAGTATTTCACCCTGATTTATTGATTCGACACAAGGGGAGCCAAAGAATATTTGCAAGTATTAGCAGTTGAGTTGTCAATTCAACCACACATGGAGATAAAATATCTGCAGCAAAGTATTTAGTAGCACAGTAATATGATAGTTTTGATAGCAGTAGCAACAGTAACACTAGCAACGGTAACAGTAACAGTAGCAGTTTTGTAGCAAGTGTAAAGCAGTAGCAACAAATTAACTTAGCAGAAACCAATATGAGAAACTCGTAGGCATTGGATCGGTGATGATAACTATGTTGGATGATATTCATCATATAACAGTCACAACCTAGGGTGATACACAATAGTTCCAATTCATCAATGTAATGTAGGCATGTATTCCGTATATAGTCATACGTGCTTATAATAAGAAATTGCATGACATGTTTTGTCCTATTTTCCCGTGGCAACGGGGTCCTTAAGGAAACTGAGGGATATTAAGGCCTCTTTTAAATAGAGAACCGGAACAAAGCATTAGCACTTAGTGAATACATGAACTCCTCAAACTACGGCAATCACCGGAAAGAATCCCAATTATTGTCACCTTGGGGTATGCGGATCATGATACGTAATAGGTGCATATAACTTGCAAGATAGGATCAAGAACACAAATATATTCATGAAAACATGAAGGGTTCAGATCTGAAATCATGGCACTCGGGCCCTAGTGACAAGCATTAAGCATAGCAAAGTCATAGTAACATCAATTTTAGAACATAGTGGATACTAGGGATCAAATCCCTAACAAATTGACTCGATTACATGATAAATCTCATTCAACCCATTACAGTCCAGCAAGCCTATAAAGAAATTACTCACGCCCGGTGGTGAGCATCATGAAATTGGTGATGGAGGATGGTTGATGATGACGACGGCGTCGGATCCCCCTCTCCGGAGCCCGAACGGATTACAGATTAGCCCTCCCGATGAAGAACAGGAGGTGGCAGCGGCTCCGTATTGTGAAACACGATGAAACTTCTTTTCTTATTTTTTTTCTCGGGGAAAGGGAATTTATAGCGTTGGAATTAGGTCAGACGGCCGCCTGTGGGCCCCACAAGGCACCACGGCGCGCCCTGGGAGGGGGTCGCACCCTACTGCCTTGTGAGCAGCAGGTGGCCCCCCTTCTGTTGATTTTTGCGCCAATAATTTTTATATATTCCATAAAAATTCTCCAAAAAGTTTCGTTCAAATCCGAAAACTTTGATTTTTGCACAAAAACAACACCATGGCAATTCTGCTGAAAACAGCGTCAGTCTGGGTTAGTTTCATTCAAATCATGCAAATTGGAGTCCAAAACAAGAACAAAAGTGTTTGGAAAAGTAGATACGACGGAGACGTATCAGGGGCATCTAGCACCATGAGCTGGTGGATCGGTGTCGCCGCAGCCACCGAATTTACTAAGACCAGTCGTCCCGACCGCTGGATAAGACCCGAATTTATTAAGAAGTGTTGGCATTTAATAGGTGATGCTTTGACAAATGAAGTCTTAGAAGCTATAAATTTGAAGAAAATCCCAGATGGGTGGAATGATACTGTTATTGTTCTCATTCCAAAGGTCGATAATCCCGAGAAAATCACGCAGTATAGACCTATTAGTCTCTGCAATGTTCTTTATAAGGTGATTTCACAGATGATTGCACTACGACTGAAAGGTATCCTTGATGAGGTTATATCGCCTGTCCAAAGTGCTTTTGTTCCAGGAAGGTTAATAACTGATAATATTCTGCCGTCTTATGAATGCATGCATAAAATAAAGAACACAAAGGTGGGCAATACAGGGTACTGTACTGTAAAATTGGACATGCATAAGGCATATGACCGTGTGGAGTGGGCCTTTTTGGAAAAAATGATGATCCGGTTGGGATTTAATGCAGATTTTGTCAAACTCATGACGGTGTGTGTGAAGTCAGTGAAATACAAAGTAAGATATAATGATCAAGAAACTGAAAGTTTTATTCCTGCTAGGGGGCTCCGACAGGGAGACCCCCTTTCACCATATTTGTTCCTTATTTGTGCAGAAGGATTGTCTAGTATCTTGGCTCATAAAGAGGAGGTTCGTGGCATGGAAGGTGTCAGGGTGTGCAGAAATGCACCATCAGTTTCTCATTTACTCTTTGCTGATGATTCCCTAATACTTATGAAGGCAAATTTAATTAATGCAACCTCATTGAGACAAGCCCTTGACCAGTATTGTGCGAGTTCGGGGCAGTTGGTTAGCGAGGCTAAATGCAGTATTTTTTTCAGTCCTAATGTGGATGTCAATGTTAAAGCTCAAATTTGCACTGAGCTAAATATTATGACGGAAGCCCTCTCTGACAAGTACCTTGGCCTCCCAGCAATGGTAGGATTGGATAAGAGTGATAGCTTTGTTTATTTGTTGGAAAGCATGATCAAGCGAGTTCAAGGTTGGAAAGAAAAGCTCCTCTCAATGGGAGCAAAGGAAATTCTTCTTAAATCAGTAATTCAGTCCATGCCAGTCTTCGCAATGTTAGTTTTCAAAATCCCAAAGAAACTTTGCAAAGAAATGAATGATGTTTTGGCAGCATTTTGGTGGGGTCATACAGAGGAGCAAAAGCGTATGCATTGGGCAGCATGGTGGAGATTGTGTGTCCCAAAAAGGCTTGGGGGTATGGGCTTTCGCGACCTTCATGCCTTTAATTTAGCCATGTTAGCTAAGCAAACTTGGCGTCTGATTAGTAATCCTGAATCTTTGTGTGCCAAGGTCCTACGGGCAAAATATTACCCGGACGGACAGTTGCTAAAAGCAGGCCCCAAGAAGGGTTCTTCTTTCACTTGGCAGAGTATTGTGGCTGGATTACAAGTGTTTAAGAGGGGGCACATTTGGAGAGTGGGTTCCGGGTCGAATATAAATATTTGGGAAGACCATTGGATACCAAACAGCCCTACAAGGAAGGTCATCACCCCAAGAGGTCAAGTCCTTCTTAGCACTGTTGAAGAGCTCATAAACCCTGCTACGGGTCTCTAGGACGAAGACCTTGTCAGGAGCGTGTTCTATACGATTGATGCCGAGAGAATCCTCATGATTCCACTTAGCGTCCATCTCATGGATGATTTTGTTGCGTGGAATAAAACAAAATCTTTTGCATTCACTGTCCGATCTGCCTATTACACTGAGTGGGATCAGCAGTCCGGGGCAAGAGTTAGAAGAGAGGATGGACAGGGCTCGGCTGAGGAAAATCCCGTTTGGAAAATTTTATGGAATCTGGACGTCCCTGGCAAGGTTAAAATTTTCGTTTGGAAAGCTTTACACGGAATAGTTCCTGGCCTTGCAATGTTATCAGCGAGACATATCCCGGTATCCCCACAATGTCCGATCTGCAAGGCGGGAGCTAAAAATATAAAACACCTAATGTTTACTTGTGCTCGAGCTCGACAGGTATGGCAGTCGTTGGGGATTATTGACATTATTGATAAAGCTCTCTCCATCGACCAATCAGGATCAGTTGTTCTGGAAGAAATCTTGCGCCATAGCCCGAAGACGTCGCCTGTCCTTGGCCATACTGGACTTAAGGAGATCATTGCAGCAGGTGCTTGGTATATCTGGTGGCAACGACGCGAGCACGTCAAAGGCCAACAGGTAGCCTCACCAGTCAGGACGGCTTTTGCTATTCAAGCGTTCTCTTCAAACCATGCAGTTAAGCGGATTGAGAAGGCAATTGAAACATCATGGTCGAAACCTCCCCGCTGCGTTTTTTGAAGATGGGACGGGCGCAACGGGAGCCGTCATCCGCAACGACCGTGGTGAAGCTGTGGCGGGAATGGCTGAGAAAATTTTCAACGCCCTGAGTCCGGCGACAGCTGAGGCACGGGCCCTTGCGAAAGGACTGGCTCTTGTAGAACATCTGGGATGCTCCCCGATCGTTGTGGAATCTGACTCTTTGGAGCTCGTCCAACTTTGCAATGGGGTGTACGAGGTTTTGACTCCATATGCAGCGACAATGATTGAATGTTTTGCCAGTGCTCAAAGGATCGGGAGGATTTCTTTTCAACATTGTCCAAGGGATGCAAATAAGGTGGCTCATAATTTAACTAGGCATGCTTTTGATTCAGATTCTGTTATTGTTTGGGATGGTGATCCACCCACGTTTATCATGCCGGCTGTAATTGCTGATGTAACTATTCCTACTATTTAAATAAAGAGCCACGAGGCATTCCTTTCAAAAAAAAAAAAGACCATGCTGCCACGCCGAAATGAACTTCCTAACCTGGTCCAGCATAGGCTGCAGATCCGTCCTGGTAAGCTGCTTGATCGGCAATTGAAGTCCAAGATATCGGCAAGGGAAATCCCCTATACTGTATTGAAGTAAGTTGGCTACTCTTTGGCAATCAGCATCGTTGCCACTGATGAGAACAGCACATGACTTCCTATAGTTTATCCGCAGTCCCAACGCCTCTCGAAAAGTACCAAGCGACTTCCCAGACAAAGTTAAGATACAACACAGAATGTCTGATAAATTTTATTCACAATAGCTAAATGTCAGTCTACTGACTTTAGCTATTGTGGTCAGTCGATTTTGAATGAAGGAAGGAGAAGGAACGGGCCAGCCGTAGGGCCACCCCACCATCTATCTTAGGGTGGGGGCGGGGGCGGAAGAGCGGCGGTGGTGGGGGCGGTGGTGCAAGTGTGGAGAAAAAACCGGGCATCGCCAGGGCTAGAGGGATAGGGGGGGGGGGGGAGGCAGCATGGCGGTGGTAGGAGGTTGAGGGGAGGGCAGGGCGGCGAGGCTGCACAGGAAGAAGGAGGTCTGGAGGTAGAAGAAGCAATCTGCACCGTAGGTGGCGGTTCGGCCGGTGGCACGTTTGGCGGGTGGAAGAAGGAGGTCTGGAGGTAGAAGAAGCAATCTGCACCGTCTATTTTCGATCCAATGGTTGAAACGAAATCGACTGACCCAAATTCGTTTTTCAGGCGACTTACATCTAGCTATTCCCAATTTTATTCCATTAGCCAAACATATGAATTCGATCTTGTCTTATTTGTTGTGGCATCCAAGTTGAAACGCCATGGTACAAAAGTTTCCACAATTTTCATAAGTTTAGACATAGACCTGATCCGAGTCCGGTAGTCGCCAATAAAATTGCGTGCATCCACTAGCTAGCTTTGTTAATCACAAGGTCAACTTGTGGTAATACTACTTATCTGCCAACCACTTGAAGATCATTAATCATCCTGGGCATTGCCGAGGGTTGCATACAAATAGGTGACATATTCTCACAAAAGCTGATAAGCTATAATCGTAACTCGAAAGTCAAATCTCGTAGCGGCGGCGAACGGAGATGGCAAGCGACTCGCGCGTCCGTGTGCTGAGCCGGAGCACCGTCAAGGCGTTAAGCTCCTCCGCCACGCCCGCACCACCGCGTGTCCTCGCCGTCTCCAACCTCGACCTGCTGCCCCAGAGCATCCCCGTCTCGCTCTTCTGCGCCTACCGGAGGCCCTCCTCCGCCGGCGGCTTGCACGACGTGGTCGCGGCCTTCGAGGCCAAGCTGCCGTCCTTGCTCGACCACTTCCTCCCCCTCACCGGCCGCATCGTCGTCGATCCGCGGTCCGGGCGCCCGGAGATGCTGCACTGCGACAACCAGGGCGCGGAGCTCGTCGTCGCCGAGGCCGGCATGGCCCTGGCGAGCCTGGACTACGGCCAACTGGGCGCGTCGCTGGCGGAGGTCGGCGTCCCCGTCAAGTACGACGCCGGCGTCGCGCTCTCGGTGCAGCTCGTGTCGTTCGCCTGCGGTGGGTTCGCCGTAGCGTGGGCCAGCAACCACGTGCTCATGGACGGGTACTCGTTGTGCATGGTCGCCAACGCGTGGTCCGAGTTTGCGCGCTCCGGGGCGGTCTCCGCCGCCCCGAACCACGACCGCTCCGTGTTCCGCCCACGCGCCACGCCGTCCTACGGCCCCTCGTTCGGCGAGCAGTTCACGCCGCTGGAGGGCGCGCACCTCGTCAACGCCCTGACCACCCAGTGCTCCTTCGTCGAGCGCACGTACTACGTCGAGGCGCGAGACCTCGAGACGTTGCGCTCTCAGGCGAGCCAGGACGGTGTGGTGGCCACCCGCCTCGAGGCGCTGTCCGCGTACCTGTGGAAGGCTTTCGCCTCCGTCGTGGGCGCGTCCGACAAGAGCTGCCGCATGGGCTGGTGGGTGAACGGGCGGCGCCGTCTCGCCGCGCCGAGGTACAAGGCGGCGATGCGCGACTACGTCGGCAACGTCACCACGTTCGCGGTGGCCGAGGCGGGCGTGGACGACACCCGCCGGTGGCCGCTCCCGGACATCGCGTCGATGGTGCGCGAGACGATCAGGTCCACGGCCACGGACGAGCACTTCCAGCAGCTGGTGGACTGGGTGGAGGAGCACAGGGCGACCAAGTACGTCGAGACGGCCACCGTCGGGTTGGGTAGCCCGGCGCTAGCCGTGACGTCGTTCGCGACGTTCAGTTTGGACACCGACTTCGGCTTCGGGCGCGCCGCGCTGACGATGCCCACAGGAGAGAACTGCGGGAGGTTGTGCAGTGGCTACGTGCAGATCATCGCGCGCCCGGGAGGCGACGGCTGGTTCGTCGCCATGTACGTGTGGCCGAGGCTCGCCGCCGCGCTCGACTCCGACGAGCGGCGCATCTTCAAGCCTCTGACCGCTGAGTACCTCGGCCTCAGTCGTCAGTATAGCCGTCTCTGATCACATGGATGACGCTCATCACACAGCGTGTCAACCATTACCCACGCTGAATAAACTACATATTAGATCTCTTTTCAGATCTATATTTCGCATGCTTATTGAATTGCACAACTGTGCCATAGATAGTAAACCGTTTTCCCAGGCGTCGAGATATTTGCATATATGACATATTTCACAAAAGATACACAAATTCAAAGAAGCATATTTCAGTGCCTTCCATAAGACGTAAGACGCGACGATAGCAATAGGTCGTTTCCTCGGAAAAAATGGGGTGACTACTTGCAAGTCGCCTGACTTTATATATTTGGGTCAGTCGACCATTTCAAACCGTTGGGAAGATCATACGGTGCCAAACCCTTCTTCTTCCTCACATCTTCTTCCTCAGCAGACCGCCCACCACGGGCGTCGGTCGAACCGCCGGCCCCCGCCACCTGCGGCCGGCGGCGCTCCCTCGACCGCCTCGCCGCCCCGCCTTCCCCTGAACCGCCCCCAACGCCGGTCTTCCGCCGCCCCCGGCCATTCCTCTAGGCCCGCCCACGTTCAGTTTTTTCTCCGGCGAAGCCCCACCACCGACCCACCCTAAACCCTAAGATAGATAATGGGGTAGCCCTCCGGCGAGCCCCTTCCTTCTCCTTCCTCCCTTCCTCCGATGAGTTTCTTCGGGAATCTCAAAATCGACTGACCCATTAGCTAAAGTCAGTCGATTGACGTTTAGCTAATGTTAGGAAAAAAAATGGTCGACTGACCCAAACCACAATAAATGCGGCAGTCCACCGCCCCCGTTCTGACCAACGGCAACCCGGGTAGATTCAGAGCATCCGTCGACGACCTAACCCCGCTGGGACCTACGCCTGTTATTTCGAACACTAGCGGTCACTCGTGCGACCTTCCGCAACTCTAGGAGTCGGCTAGCACCAAGCCCCAATAGGGCACGGCGGCTGATAGGCGCCGGCGCGCCGGCCCAGCTTTGGGCCGGTCGCACCAGGACCGCACGATAAAACTCTTCGTAGCCGCACGATCTTCTTTCCTCCCGCGCTCGTTCTTCCTCATCGTGATGATTCCCTCTGAGAAACAGTTGACATCGCACTTTCCATGGACGAGCACACGACCGGCCTCGAAGCACCACCGCGCGCGCTCGCCCGTCGCCGCACTCGCCACCGGTCGCTGCCCTCGCCGCCGGTCGCCGCCCTCGCCGCCGTCGTCTCCTGAGTTTCTCGCCGGATCCACGCATGCAGCAAACTTTCACCCCGTTGGTTGCAGCTCCCTCGCTGGTGATGGTCGCGGCTCCGGCAACGTCGGTCGCCGGTCGCAGCACCCCGGCGACGAGCTCGCGAGAAGGAATCTCCTTCGGGTTGCTGGTGGCAACAAAAATGTCCGCCGGTGGTAGCAAAAAAATTTGCTGTTTCTAGCAAAAATAGCTCGTCGCTGCCGCCACCCCGTCGCCATTGTAGCAAAATCGATCGCCGGTTGTAGCTTTTGTGATTGCTTGTTGTAGCTTTTGAGATTGCCGGTCGCAGCAAAATATTGACGACACCCCATGTCGCTCCAGCACCACTCCCAGCGGGTTGTAGCAAAACAAAATGCCAGTTCCAGCTTCTGCCATTGCTGGATGCAGCTCCACCAGCGTCGGGTTGCAGGCTTGCAGCTCTGCTGCATGCAGCTCTTGTTGCCGCCGGTTGCAGCTCGACGTCGGCCGTCGTCGCTAGCATGCAGCTCCCGTCCGTCGGTTGCAGCTCCCATGGCCGCCCATTGCAGCTCTCTATTGCTTGGTTTTAGCAAAAACCAGTCGCCGGTGGTAGCATCCTCGACCACAGGTCGACCGGTCGTAGCAAAAAGCTGGATGCAGCATTCCCAACCACCAGTTCCAGCACCCCCCGCCGCCGGATGCAACATTTGCGACCACCGCATCCCAGCATAGCGCAACCAGCAGCGGTCGCCGGCCGGCAGCAGTCGGGCAGTCCCCCGGCTCGGCGGAGCACACGGTGATGCGGTCGCAGCCTCTCCACATCTCGCGGCGTCTTCATCGTTGGCTCGCAGCGTCGCTCAAAAAATGGATCCCATGGTGCAGAGGTAGGGGATGCATAGAGAGAGAGAAGACGGAGGTTGCGGGCAGCGCAATGTGTGGCTGAAAAGTAGGGGAGGAAGGGAAGGGACGTGAGGCTGTGGATAAGAAGTGGGGCCACCAGGGAACGTGCGTGCGCTGGATCAGGAGCGATCGAACGAAAATGATCCAACGCGCAGTGCGCGTCCGGCGCAACGTTTCCGCCGGCGCGCCGCACACAAACATTTCCCATAGGGCACACGGTCTACTCGCCCCGTTGCTGTGTACCCGACCAAAGGATTCTATTTGTTTTGTCGCTGCTTTCCCTATACCTGAACGCCCAAAACTACTTGCTCGTCTCGCAAAAACAAAAGGGTGACGACCATGGCTGTAGTCGATCGGACGGTAGAACCTGCCGGTCAGAAAGGCACACAGTCGGTGGGCGTGACGCATGCCGTTTGATGGGATGGATAATGATAAATGACAAAAAATCGTGTCGTATATACTCCTTGAGAAACAGTGCAGCATATACCCCTTAAAAAAATTGAGTGTGGTTTTTTCTGAAAGGAAAAAAAATCCAGTGTAGTTTATGCCCTTGAAATATCGTTGATGCGGAGCATCCCGATGTCATCCCCATGGACTCACCTTCGTCACCAAAAGTGCCACGAGGACCTATGACACGAGCACGAGCAAGAGCCATCGAGAACGAGGTGACATCACTCCTCTCACAATTCCCCTTCGGTACACATGAGAA
Organism: Elymus sibiricus; assembly: GCA_039707655.1. Taxonomy (NCBI): domain Eukaryota; kingdom Viridiplantae; phylum Streptophyta; class Magnoliopsida; order Poales; family Poaceae; genus Elymus; species Elymus sibiricus. The sequence goes on along the minus strand of CM077674.1, from coordinate 60,872,578 downwards.
TTGGATGCTACCACTAGTGCAGAATCGGCCTATAGTGCCGGTTCGTAAGGGCCTTGGTGGGGACTAAAGCCCCCCCCCCTTTAGTCCCGGTTCAACACGGCCCGGCACTAAAGGCCCACCACGTGGCACCTGCCGGCGCCGTGGGCTGGGGGACCTTTAGTCCCGGTTGGTAACACCAACCGGCACTAAAGGCCCACCACGTGGCACCTGCCGGCGCCGTGGGCTGGGGGACCTTTAGTCCCGGTTGGTAACACCAACCGGGACTAAAAGTATTTAATTCTTTTAATTTTGGTTTATTTTTCCTTTTAATCCTTTAGGGGTTTATGAATTAATTATGGTTTTTTTTCCTTTTAATTTTGTGTTTTCCATTTAATTATTTTTCATTTCAAACATATATTACGCTACTACATACTGTACAGGTTGTGCATATATATATAAATAGAATTTCTCGTAGAACCGATCATACAATTTGGTATATACAATTTCTCCTACAATTTGCGGATCATTACATATGCAGGGCATTACTGCTTGATCTTGTAATGGTATTCTCCTTTGGGATCTATGACCTGGTCGAGCAGAAATCCAGCTATTTCCTCTTGAATTGCTCGTACGCGAGCCGTTGGTAGGAGCTGGCCCCGCATCTCTATCAGCAATAATCAGGAGATCAAGATGAATATATTAGTTGTGTGTATATATATTAGCTAGATCATGATAAAAAAATTATGGATAGTGTTCTGGCAAACGTACCCAAAGATTTCTTTCATCTCTGCTCCTTTCAGACGTGATCATGCGAATGTTCTCGCAAACGTAGTATGCGCATAAAGCATTCCCCTGCTCCTGCTTCATGCACTTTACGAGAATAAAATTCAATCAGGTAATAATTAGTCAAGCATGATAATGGTATTGAAACTAGAATTAAAGAGATGCACGGATGTAGCTAGCTAGTACTACTTAATTACCTTGGGACGCACCCATTTCAGCTGTTGTTTCCATTCGCCGGGGACCTCTTTGATGAACTTTTGCCAAGCCCTGCCCGCCGGCAAAGAAAATGAATAAAGGAGATATTAACTAGTTGATATCAGGAAATGAAGTAAAGAGGCCGACATAGTGCGATAATGATTGAAATTACCTGTCGACCATCCCCCACACGGTTGCGTATTCGGATGGATTCTTATATAGTGAGTCCAGTACTTCAACTTTTCCCTTGTCAACTTCAATGATTAACAAGATCCAGTGGTAACTGCAAGCGCGCACGTTTTTTATAAATAAGCGGGCATGTGCATAACTCATCAACTACACTTATTAACATCTAGTAAGCAAAAAATAGAATTTGTAGTACAAGATATAGTAACACTCACCCGAAGTTGTAAGGAAGTAGTATTTCTGGTTGGGTGTTTAGTTGCTTCAAAAACTCTAGCAGGAATCTCTCTGTGTCTTTTCTCGAATATTGATCTTCCCATATCGCTTGATTAACCGTATTTGGGTCAATGAACCCAATGCCATAGCGTCCAGCTTTTTTCATTTCATACATCTTCATTCTGCATAATACCACAGAAAAGAATATAGTGAGGATAATTAGAGGTAATGAACGAGAGCACATCTAGCTAGCTAGCTAGAGACTTAAATTACAGAAAGAAATCACTTACAGACAATAGCAACTGACGATAGATTTGTCGAGTGCATCTTGTTGGAATAACTGAAACAACTCTGAATAATGAATCCACAAATCTTTTTTATGGAAGTAATGCTTTCTCTTGACTTTCACCATGCGGGACTCTTGATTGGTATTTGCTGTTTCTTGCATGTACCACGTATGCAAATTGTACATTCTCGTTGGTAGAAGCTTGACATCGTCAGGCTTGACCAGAGGTTTGCGGCGGACATATTGGTATTTTACTTCCTCCTCTGTAATCCCGGGGATTTCCTCAAGGCCTAGGAGTTGTTCAACAGTGACACCGGCCTCTTTAGCCTGCCTTCTAAGATCGTCGGTTATTACCAGCCGATCGGCGGTACTCACATGTGTTTGTACAATGAGCGGGGGGGTCGATTGCACTGCCTGTTCTCCCAGCTGGGGAACAGTTTTCCCTCTTTTTTTGCCAACTGCTTGGCTCGAGCTCGAGCTCGACTCCTTTTGCCTTGCTAAATATGACTTCTTGATAGACCGCACATAGTCGGAGTCCTTCTGATTGTCAGCCGGTCGAGCCATATCAATAAAGTGTTGTGAGACATGCTCAGGTACTTTCTCCTTTGGCGGCGCGGGCGGTTTCGGTTCAAAATGGGCCTTCAATTGGGCATCACATGCGTCGTCGAGTTCCTCCTGAGTCAGGTGGTAAGACAACTTCGGAAGAGGCTTGAGGCTTGGACCATATTTCAATTTCTTGTCTGTTGTACCGCTAGCCGTCGTAGCTGCTGCCTCTCTCTTCCGCTGTTGCTTAGGCTGACGTCGTGCCGGACTTGGAGGAGGAGTCGGCTGACGCGGTGCCGGCGGACTTGGAGGAGGAGGAGTTGGCTGACGCCGTGCCAGACTTGGAGGAGGAGTCGGCTGACGCGGTGCCGGACTTGGAGGAGGAGGAGTCGACTGACGCGGTGGCGGACTTGGAGGAGGAGGAGTCGATGGCCTTGGAAAGACGATGCAATCCTTTTTCCATAGAATGATACGATGTATGGCCTCTCCCAGTGTTCTCTCCTCGTCACCTCCAAGAATGTCAAGTTGTAGCTCGTGATATCCTGACATCACTTCATCAACCCCAACACGAGCATAGCCAGCTGGAATGGGATTGCAATGGAAGGTTGCTTCAGGGGGATTTGCTAAAGCATAGCCGTCCGCCACCTTCATGGATAAGTTCTTCACTTTCATGTGTAGCTCACAGTTAGTCCTGTCTTTGATATCATCCACAGGGTAGCTAGCTAGCAGTGCATTATCGATATCGGCCGGGGCGGAACCCACGCTGCTTCTTGGCATAGATGGGACGGTGCTATCCAATGCTGGATCGATCTGCTCATGCTGCCGCTGAGACGCCCTTTCCTGGCTGAGTGAGTCGATCTGCTCCTGCTGCCGCCTGACAAATCGTTCCAACTCCAGGTGCTTTGATTCTAGGCCTTCAAGGCGGAGTGCTTCCTCCTTCTTCTTCTGCTCCTCCTGCTTCTTCTTTCTCGCACGGCTTCTATAGTCGTCGTTCCAATCCGCAAACCCGTCATACCATGGAGCAACGCCTTTGCCTCGTGTTCTTCTCGGGTGTTCAGCATTCTTCAGGGCGCGCGTAAGCCCATCGTTCTCTCTGTTGGGCGTGAACACCCCCGTTCGAGCTTCTTCTATTGCAATAAGTATTTCGTCTGTCGCTTCTTTAAGACTTGCCTTCACCATAACCAGCCCTGTCTCTGGGTCCAACTTCCCCCCATGCGCATAAAACCATGTCCTGCACCTGGGGGGCCATGTCAATGTAACTGGACTGACCCCTTTACTAATCATCTCTTGCTCAGATTGATCCCACTTAGGCAGGGCCACCTGGTAGCCACCTGGCCCCAGATGATGGTGCCACTTCTTTTTCGCAGCATTAATCTTGTTTTTCCTCGACCGTTCCTTAGCTTCTTCCGATTCCTTGAACTTCACGAAAGCGACCCAGTGATCTTTTGCCTTCACCAGTGCTCCCGTGAATTCTGGAGTCTTCTTTTTTGATTTGACATACTTAGTCCATGCATTTTTCTTGAAGGTGTTGAATGCGATCGCCATCTTTTTAAGAGCATAGTTTCTGACTTTCTTCAGATCTACATCTGTCAAATTATCTGGTAGGGTGAAATGTTCCATGAGCGTAGTCCAAAGCACATCTTTTGCTCTTTCGTCGACAAAAGTAACTCCTGCTCGATCTCCCTTTTCTGGCTTTTTCCATTCTTTAACGGAGATCGGGATTTGGTCCCTGACAATAACTCCGCATTGATTCTTGAACTTGGTCGCATTTTTCCTAGGTTCAAGCGGTTCGCCAGTTGATGTTTTGATGGAATCGATGTTGAACTTTACGCCCTTGTCCAACTTTTTGTCCGGGCCTCGAACTACCCTGTCGCTTGTAGAAGATTTGCTCGATCCGGAGGCCTAAAAGAAGAAAGATCGATTCGTTAAGACATACAAATCAATTAAGACATGTAATGATCACCGGATGGCTTATATATTAAATATACCTCGCCGGTCTTTGTTATATGAAGAACATTTTCTTCGTCAACATCGTTGTCGTCACCTTCATCTATTCGTTCGTCTTCATCAAATATCATACAACCCTCACCGTAATTGTTTAGATATTGCGAGCCGTCATCATCTTCAGGTTCATGCTCTGGGCTCGTGGAGCGTATGATGTCGAACAGAGCCTCTTCTCCTTCTCTGCCGGTATTGTCCATAGCTTTTATTTAACTAATCCAGAAGAAAGATAAAACAATTTAGTATTCAAATTAGAATGCATGCAATCAATAAGGAAAAACTGAATCATAGTACATAATATGCATCTCGAATAATTCATATAATATGCATCATCGAATATAATCTCGAATAAATTGTCTCGGATATTATCAATTATAATCTCGAATACATCTCGAGTATTATCACTAGCTAATACAGATCGAATATTATCAAAGAATCTAGTTCACTCACGGTTCCTGAGGCGCGGGCGGTGGACACCCAAAGAGAAGGAACCATCACAGGATCATAGCTCGGGTGAGATCCCTGAAGAACCTGCCAGGTATTGGAGAACCTGACGTCCAACGCATCCATGTAGCGACGGACGTGCTCGTCCTCCTCCCTGACACGGCGACGTACCACCTCCGACGGGGCCGGCTGCCTCCGCACCGAAAGTGGCCCACGCGAAGGCCACCAAAGAAGCTCCGGGTCGACGACGGGAGCCCGGTTCCTCACCAAACTGCGCGCCCCGGAAGGTAGACCTCCCAGTGCCAGCCCGGCGGAGCCCAGTCCCGGACATGGCGCCTCCGAAGCAGGTCCTCGCCACCGATCCGACGACGAGGATGCGGGCCGGGCATCGTAGACGTCGAGAACAAATTCTATGCAAATTTAACATTTTTTAAATGCTTGATTATGATTTTTGTAATTCTACATCATCCAATATATACATCATTCTACATATATCCATCATCCAATCTACTTTTTTCCATCTAATTATAACTTATCCATAATCATTCTACATATATACATCATTCTAACATAACATTCATCTACACAAATATACATATAAATTTGCAAAAATACATCCTCTACACAAAAATACATCATTCTGACATATCATTCATTCTAACATAACATTCATCTACACAAAAATACATCATTCTAACATGTGTGTGTGTGTGCGTTCATGCATCATGTGTGTGTGTGTGTGTGTGTGGGCTCTCGGGGAGGGGCGGCCATGGCGCGCGGCAGGGAGAGGAGAGGGGGGAGGGGCTCACAGCGGGGCGACGGCGAGGCGAGGCGAGTCGACGGCGACTGCGACGGCGACGGCGCGCGAGAGGTCGAGGAGGAGATCGAGGGGGGCGGCGAGGTCAACGCGCGACGGCGATGGCGATGGCGCGGCGAGGCGACGGCGACGGCGAGGCGATTCGACGGCGATGGCGACGGTGAGGCGAGTCGACAGCGACGGCGGCGGGGTGCTGATCCGGCAGCCTGGCGGCGTCCTGTTCGGCGTCGTCGAGGGGGGAAAAGCGATGAGTTCTAAAATTTTGCAAACTGCCGCTTATATACAAACACCTATAGTCGCGGTTGGTGGCTCCAACCGCGACTAAAGACCCCCCTTTAGTCGCGGTTGGAGCCACCAACCGCGACTAAAGGTGAATTCACCCAGCCGAAGCGGTGGGAAGCGCAGGCCTTTAGTCGCGGTTGGAACCACCAACCGCCACTAAAGGTCTGGCTTCCCGTGTCGAATGTTTAGTCCCACCTCGCTAGTTGAGAGGAGCTCGCACCGGTTTATAAGCCCCGCCGCGGCTACCGTGTCGAGCTCCTCTCTAATGCAGGCCTTCTGGGCCTACCGCACCTGTGCTGCCCTGTTGGGCCTACTGGGCCTGCATCCTGGCCCAATACGCCATGGTGGCCCAGTAGGCGGGCATTTTTTTATTTACTTTTCGGGTTTTTTTTAATTTCTGTTTTATTTATTTTCTTTTGTTTCTGAGTTTTTTTTGCTTTATTTAGAATTAATGAGTGAATCTTTTTGCGTTAGGTCAAAAAACTTATAAACTTTCTGTTAGTGGCAGTAGTTTTCAAATTTGAATAGTTTAAATTCGAATTATTTGAAATTTGCATGAATCACTAGTTTGTGAATAACTTTACTTTAAAAATAGATTTTGCAGTGATTCTTTTTTCTGCTGTTTAATATTAGCGTGTTTTATCATTATATTCAATTTGGTAATTCTTAGGTTATTTAAAAAATGAATGCCTTTGTAACAGACGAGTTTTCGTCTGAAACCCTGATACTTCGAAAGAGATTGTCCATTTTGTACACGAAGTGCATCCAGTTTTTGCCGTAACCCTCTCAACTTTTTAGCACATGCTATGTGGGTGAAATGATGATACCATGCCAACTTTCAACATTTTCAGAGTTCATTTGTAGAGCTTTTCAATTTTAGGGTCATTTAGCTCAAAAAAATCAGTAAATGTATGAAAAATAGCAAATGAAGTCAGAATGGGTTGAAAATTGATGACGTGGCTTCGAATGGTGCATACTGAACACACAAAAGTCTGGAGTTGAAATAAGTTTAGAAAAATGAAATGCCTTTGTAACATACGAGTTTTCGTCTGAAACCCTGATACTTCGAAAGAGATTGTCCATTTTGTACACGAAGTGGATCCAGTTTTTGCCGTAACCCTCTCAACTTCTTAGCACATGCTATGTGGGTGAAATGATGATACCATGCCAACTTTCAACCTTTTCTGATTGTGATTTGTAGTGCTTTTCAATTTTAGGGTCATTTAGCTCAAAAAAATCAGTAAATGCATGAAAAATAGCAAATGAAGTCAGAAAGGGTTGAAAATTGATGACGTGGCTTCGAATGGTGCCTACTGAACACACAAAAAGTCTGGAGTTGAAATAAGTTGAAAAAAATGAAATGCCTTTGTAACAGACGAGTTTTCGTCTGAAACCCTGATACTTCGAAAGAGATTGTCCATTTTGTACACGAAGTGGATACAGTTTTTGCCGTAACCCTCTCAACTTCTTAGCACATGCTATGTGGGTGAAATGATGATACCATGCCAACCTTCAACCTTTTCAGAGTTCATTTGTAGTGCTTTTCAATTTTAGGGTCATTTAGCTCAAAAAAAAATCAGTAAATGCATGAAAAATAGCAAATGAAGTCAGAAAGGGTTGAAAATTGAGGACGTGGCTTCGAATGGTGCATACTGAACACACAAAAAGTCTGGAGTTGAAATAAGTTTAAAAAAATGAAATGCCTTTGTAACAGACGAGTTTTCGTCTGAAACCGTGATACTTCGAAAGAGATTGTCCATTTTGTACACGAAGTGGATCCAGTTTTTGCCGTAACCCTCTCAACTTTTTAGCACATGCTATGTGGGTGAAATGATGACACCATGCCAACTTTCAACCTTTTCAGAGTTCATTTGTGGTGCTTTTCAATTTTAGGGTCATTTAGCTCAAAAAAAATCAGTGAATGCATGAAAAATAGCAAATGAAGTCAGAAAGGGTTGAAAATTGATGATGTGGCTTCGAATGGTGCATACTGAACACACAAAAATTCTGGAGTTGAAATAAGTTTAAAAAAATGAAAAGCCTTTGTAACAGACGAGTTTTCGTCTGAAACCCTGATACTTCGAAAGAGATTGTCCATTTTGTACACGAAGTGGATCCAGTTTTTGCCGTAACCCTCTCAACTTTTTAGCACATGCTATGTGGGTGAAATGATGATACCATGCAACTTTCAACCTTTTCTGATTGTGATTTGTAGTGCTTTTCAATTTCAGGGTCATTTAGCTCAAAAAAATCAGTAAATGCATGAAAAATAGCAAATGAAGTCAGAAAGGGTTGAAAATTGATGACGTGGCTTCGAATGGTGCATACTGAACAGACAAAAAGTCTGGAGTTGAAATAAGTTTAAAAAAATGAAATGCCTTTGTAACAGACGAGTTTTCATCTGAAACCCTGATACTTCGAAAGAGATTGTCCATTTTGTACACGAAGTGCATCCAGTTTTTGCCGTAACCCTCTCAATTTTTAGCACATGATATGTGGGTGAAATGATGATACCATGCCAACTTTCAATCTTTTCTGATTGTGGTTTGTAGTGCTTTTCAGTTTCAGGGTCATTTAGCTCAAAAAAATCAGTAAATGCATGAAATATAGCAAATGAAGTCAGAAAGGGTTGAAAATTGATGACCTGGCTTCGAATGGTGCATACTGAACACACAAAAAGTTTGGAGTTGAAATAAGTTTAAAAAAATGAAATGCCTTTGTAACAGACGAGTTTTCGTCTGAAACCCTGATACTTCGAAAGAGATTGTCCATTTTGTACATGAAGTGGATCCAGTTTTTGCCGTAACCCTCTCAACTTTTTAGCACATGCTATGTGGGTGAAATGATAATACCATGCCAACTTTCAACCTTTTCAGAGTTCATTTGTAGTGCTTTTCAATTTCAGGGTCATTAAGCTCAAAAAATCAGTAAATGCATGAAAAATAGCAAATGAAGTCAGAAAGGGTTGAAAATTGATGACGTGGCTTTGGACATAATATTTCTTCGCGTTTCAAATTCCAAAACACATAATTCGGAGTTCTATTACAAAGATTCCCTCCGGTTTGTCCGAAGTGGGACTTTCCAGATATATAAGTCCGGAAACTAACTAGAGAAGCCGGTCACATCCCAGAGTGGGATCTTTGGGTATAAAACTTTTTCTTCGCGTGTGTCCCTTTGCGCTGTAACCATGGACAATCTTCATCGTTTAACTTGATGCTCGGGTCAACATTCACTGTGAAGGGAGCAATTTCATGAAACTTTTCATAATCTTCTGACATGTCTGTCTTGTCCTCCACTCCCACGATGTTTCTTTTCCCTGAAAGAACTATGTGGCGCTTTGGCTCATCGTATGATGTATTCGCTTCCTTATCTTTTCTTTTTCTCGGCTTGGTAGACATGTCCTTCACATAGAAAACCTGCACCACATCATTGGCTAGGACGAATGGATCGTCTGCGTACCCAAGATTGTTGAGATCCACTGTTGTCATTCCGTACTGCGGGTCTTCCTTTACCCCACCTCCTCTCAGATTGACCCATTTGCTCCGAAACAAAGGGACCTTCAAACCAAGTCCATAGTCAAGTTCCCATATCTCCTCTATGTAACCATAATATGTGTCCTTTGGCCTATTGGTGTTTGCTGCATCAAAGCGGACACCACCGTTTTGGTTGGCGCTCTTTTTATCTTGGGCGATCGTGTAAAATGTATTCCCATTTATCTCGTACCCTTTGAAAGTCAATATAGTCAAAGATGGTAACTTGGACAGCAAGTACAGGTCATCTGCAACAGTGTCGTCATGCATGAGACGTGTCTGCAACCAATAGTGTCGTACTCACCGCGGTAGAGGATGCAGTCATTAGGGCATGCATGTATCTTCTGCACCTCTAATCCTAGAGGGCAGACGGCCTTCTTTGCTTTGTACGTACTGTCGGGCAATTCGTTGTCCTTTGGTAGCTTATTCTTCATTATTGTCAGCAACTTTTCAAATGCCTTGTCAGGTACACCATTCTCTGCCTTCCATTGCAGCAATTCCAGTGTGGTACCCAGCTTTTTCTTGTCATCTTCGCAATTTGGGTACAACAATTTCTTGTGATCCTCTAACATGCGCTGCAACTTCAGCTTCTCCTTTTCACTTGCGCTGTTTCTCTTTGCATCGGCAATGGCCCGACCAAGATCATCAGCGGGCTCATCTGATGCCTCTTCTTTAGCTCCTTCCTGCATTGCCGGCTCAGCTTCTTCCCCCATTGTTGTACCATCGTATTCATGGAACCCATGGCCAGGATAGCTGTCGTCATCCTCTTCTTCTTCATTCTCTTCCATTAGGACCCCTCTTTCTCCGTGCTTGGTCCAACAGTTATAGCCGGACATGAAACCGAACTCAAACAGGTGGACGTGAATGGTTCTTGAGTTAGAGTAATTTCGATCATTCTTACAGCCAGCACATGGACAATACATAAAACCATCCGCCCGCTGGTTTGCCTCAGCCGCAACCAGAAAAGTATGCACGCCATTAATGAACTGGGGAGAGCATCGGTCATCGTACATCCATTGCCGGCTCATCTTCATTACACAACACCGAAAAGACCAAATTAATACAAGTTCATACATAAAGTTCATACACACTTGTTCTCATAAAGCAACATACAAACTCTCTAGCTAAAGCATTTAAATGCAACAACAAATGCGATCAAGATCGCAACTAAGGTAACAATTGATCCAACAGCATAGTGATACCAAGCCTCACTATCAATGGCATATTTTTTAAATTTTCTAATCTTCAAGCGCATTGCATCCATCTTGATCTTGTGATCATCGACGACATCGGCAACATACAACTCCAGTTTCATCTTCTCTTCTTCGACTCTTTTCAATTTTTCTTTCAAATACCCGTTTTCTTTTTCAACTAAATTTAACTTCTTGACAAGAATATCTATGTCGGTTGCAATTTCCGGTTCACATACCTCCTAGATAAAAATATCTATGTCAACTTGATGGGCATAATTGTCATAAACACGAAATGCAACAAACAGTTATAAAAGAGAGTATATACCACATTTGAATCATAAACCGGACGAGGGCCGACGGGGACGGATATCAAAACCATGCCACCATGTATAACAAACAACCATATAGGTAAGAAAACTATACAAGTAACTATCTAAATCTTACAAACATGATTTTTTTTATAAAAAGGATAAGAACAAGAGGCTCACCAAGGTGGTGCCGGCGACGGGACGGTGCGGGCGATCGACGGTGGTTAGGACGGGGACGGGAAGGCACGAAGTAAACCACACCTACACATGCAAAGTAAGAAGTTAATTTGAGCTCAAATTGCATATAAATCAAATGAACTACCACATATAAATACTCCCAAACTAAAACCCACAAATCACTATACTTATAGAGCATTGCAAGAGCTAATCTAGCAATGAGAGATGAAAGGACAAAGTTGCTAACCTTTGTGAACACTTGGATGGATGGGGTGCCTCCAAATCTTGACAAATTTTGGCAAAAATGGAGGATGAGCTCGAGGAAGAGGAAGAACAAAGGAGGGGAAGAAGGGGAAAAATAGGGAGGAGTACTGTGCTCGGGCTGGCCGAATTCATATAGGGGATCTTTAATCCCGGTTCGTGGCACGAACCAGGACTAAAGGTGAGCCTATAGTCCCGGTTCGTGCCACGAACCGGGACTAAAGGTAATCGTGGGGCCCCAGGCTAACACCAGCCTGGCACAACCCCTTTAGTCCCGGTTCGTGTTACGAACCGGGACTAAAGGTCCGGAACGAACCGCGACTAATGATGCCCGTCCCGAACCGGGACTAATGGTCACATTAGTGCCGGTTCAAAACCAGACCGGGACTAATGCTTTCGACAAAAGTTCTGTTTTCTACTAGTGTACCTCAAGCGGAGACCCTATGCATACTCAGGTACCGAGGAGTTCATCATGGAGAAGCTACGGAGTAAGGTGGAGCGAAGGAGAAAGAGGAACGCGAAGACGGAGGACAAAAGGGACAAGTCAGCCCCTGCCCGAATGATCCAGACCCAGGTCCGGACGATCCGGCCAACGCCCGGACGATCCGGATCGAGGCCCGGATGATCCGGCTGAAGCGCGCCCCGTGTACAGAACCTGCCCAGCTGAACCCGGATCATTCGGACCCCCGTCCGGATCATCCAGCCCAAGCCCGGATGTCCGGACGCCGGCCCCCCCGCGCCAGAAGTGACCTGCCCGGACGTCCGGGCGACCACCCGGATCATCCAGGCTACCGCCAGCCGGATCATCCGGACCGACGCCCGGATCGTCCGGGCACCCCCACTACTAGGGAAAAACTTATAGGTAGAACATTAATAGTAGCGCGGGAAAATATGCAGCGCTACAAGTAAGGCCTTAGCAGTAGTGCTGGGAATACTTGCCGCGCTACTGCTAAGTGGGCCCCAACGTGCCCACCGACGCTAGCTGTAGTAGTAGCGCCCTCCAAAATACAGCGCTACTGCTAAGATTTTATCAGTAGCGCCGGCTCTGACAAAACTGCTACTACTATTGGGCCCCACTTAGTAGTAGCGCTGCGTCGAACGAGCGCTACTACTATGCACCTTAACAGTAGCGCCGGCAAAAATACAGCGCTACTGCTAGGCGTGGCTGGTGCCACATTTTCACCCACCCCCTCTCCCCCTCCCCCTTCCTCCCCCCTTTGCACTCTCCCCTCCTTTCCCCTCTCCTCTCTCTAAGTTACTTCTCCACCATTATTGCCCTTCTTCTCTCTTCCTTCTACCTCTCTTCTCTCCCCATTAATGCCCCCTCCACTATAATTCTCCACCATAAATGGCCTCTTTTCTCTATCTTCCTCATTTATTTGGCTCTCCCTCCTTCCATACATATATATCCCTTTCCCACTCCTAGATTTGTCTCATAGCTACCTAGCTCATCTCTCTCCCTCTCCATTAGTTAGCTAGAGTCATCTCTCCTCCCAACAACTAGATCTAGCTAGCTAGCTAGCCACTTTCGATCCCTATAGGTAGCGAAGGCCTCATCTAACCGTGCTCGATCTCTCTCGGGAGACAGGTGAGTAAAAAGTTGTGCATTTCAAGAATGGGAATACGTGTGTTTGCGACATGAAGGGATTTGTGCGAGTGACATGCCCCCTGAGTTGCTTATGTTTTGCCGAAATGTCGATTTATTTCCGTTTCGGCGAATTTCGAGAAAACTCGATATGTCCTATTTTTAGGCAAGGTCATGCCAAATTTTTGTATGACTTTGATGCATGCATGCATTTTGTTTATAATCCTTTTGCTTGTTATACCGCGCAGTCGGTCATGAAGGTGAGTGGAACGAAGGTGGAGCGATACTTGCAATCCGCGGTGATGGACATGTATGCAAATAATCGGATTGGGATTAGATGTCCGTGTACAAGATGCAAAGAAGGAGTCATTTTGGACCCCTTTGATCGTGGCAGTTTGAAGGCGCACCTGCTCATGAATGGTTTCATGGATGGCTATACTCGGTGGATAAGTGAAGATGATGATGAGGACGTCCACATGGCAGGCAATAACGACATGGGGCTAGACGAAGAGATGACCGATCGACCCGAAGACGATGGCGCCGGACATGGCGGCGGGGAAGAGTCCGGACATGGCGGCGGAGAAGATTCCGGACACGGCGAAGAAGAGTCCAGACATGGCGGAGAAGAGGCGGCGGACACGCCGCAGTCTTCAACGCTACTAAGTTCAGTCTTGCAGGACCCTCATGTTCGAGACCTGCTTCGCAAGAATACGACTTGCGAAAGAGCTGCTTCTAGAGAGGAGGCCAAGCTGGCGCAACTGGAAGTAGACTCGAAGACTCCATTGTATGATGTTGCGATCCCGAGGTGACCCGCTTGAGTTTCACGCTCGAACTTCTAAAGACGAAGGCCAAAAACAAATGGACAGACGCAAGCCTCGATGAGCATTTGAAGCATCTACATAATAAAGTTCTTCCCGCGGGGAACGTGTGTCCTACTAGTGTCGAGGAGGCCAAGAAAATCGTTTGCCCTCTTGATCTACCGCACATTAGATACCACGCATGCATCAACGATTGCATCATTTATCGGGAGGAGCACGCGGAAAAAACCAGCTGTCCAGTGTGCAATGCTTCTCGATACAAGAAGGCCGGAAAGAAAGCTCCTCAGAAAGTTGTATGGTACTTTCCGATCACTCCCCGTCTGCAGCGGTATTTCATAGATCCTAAGGAAGCAAAGCTCATGCGCTGGCACGCGGAGAGGAAGAAGCCCGACGATGGAGATGATCCAAAGCTGAGACACCTCACAGATGCTAGCCAGTGGAGAGCATTCAACGCCGAATATCGATTTTTTGCAGAAGATGCAAGGAACATCGTGCTTGGCGTGAGTACCGATGGCATGAATCCGTTTGGAAACCAGAACACCAACCACGACACATGGCCCATCTTTGTATGGATGTACAACCTCCCCCCATGGAAGTGCATGAAGACAAAGTACATACACATGAGCATGCTGATTCAAGGGCAGAAACAACCGGAAAATGATAGGCTACTGAAAGAGGAGCTACACACGTTATGGAAATCACTGGTCAAGACATGGGACGCCAGCACAGGAGATTATTTCTATATGAGAGCCGCGCTGATGACGATGGTGCACGACTATCTCGGTTACGGGTATGTCTCAGGCCAGGTGTGCCACGGATACTGCGGATGCACGAGGTGCATGGATGATACAATGTCTCAGCAGCTTACATTAACGAAAGATGGCGGGTCTGGGAAAATTGTGTACATGGGGCATCGTAGATGGCTCAAGAAGGATGACCCGTGGAGAAAACGTGGAGATCTATTCAATGGTTTGGCTGAGCATCGAGGACCTCCACGTAAGAGGAGCAGCGCCGAAATCAATGAGCTATTGAAAAACTGGGAATAGTGCTCCGCGCCGGGAAAGATGAAAAAGGCGCCAGAGCTGCTACTGAAGGTATGGAAAACGAGGTCTATTTTCTGGGACTTGGACTACTGGCCCAATCACGACACGCCTCATTGCCTTGATAAAATGCATATCACGAAGAATGTCCTCGAGAGCTTGCTTGGCACACTGATGAACATGCCGGAGAAGACCAAGGATGGGCCGAGGGCAAGGAAAGACTTGGAAGATTTGGAGATCAGGGGAGATCTCCACATGCCACCCCGTAAAAAGTCGACGGAGGAGACGGAGACGGAGACGGAGGCGGGGGAAAGGGGCAGAAAAGTCAACAAGAAGGAGGAGAATTATTGCCCCCCTTCTTGCTTCACCTTAAGTGCGAAGGAGATCGATCAATTCATCAAGTGCCTTACGGGAATCAAAGTCAGTTCCGGTTACTGTGGGAAGATAAGCAGATTTCTAGACACCAAGAAGAAAAGGTTCAGCGGGATGAAGTCTCATGACTGTCACGTGATGATGACGCATATACTCCCGGTTGCCATTAGAGGGATAATGGACAAGCACATCCGTGACACGCTTACTGGTCTCTGCAACTTCTTCGACGTTATCTCTCGAAAGTCCATCAGTGTGAAGCAGCTCCGAAGGCTACATGAAGAGATCGTTGTCATACTATGTGAGCTTGAGATGTACTTCCTGCCCGCGTTCTTTGATGTCATGGTGCATCTGTGTGTCCACATCGTGGACGACATCATCGACCTCGGGCCGACATTCCTTCACAGCATGATGCCGTTCGAGAGGATGAATGGGGTCATCAAAGGATTCGTTCGTAACATGTCCCGTCCCGATGGGAGCATCGTCCAGGGGTATCTGACCCAAGAGTTCATCCCCTTTTGCGAGAATTATCTAGGCATCGGAGACCCTGTTGTTGGTTTGCCCGTTAAGAAGCACCATGGGAGGCTCGGAGGAGAAGGTCACAACAACGGCCGGAGGGAATTGCACGTGGACTACTCGGGTCGACGGAACGACTTTGACAGGGCTAACTTAGTAGTGCTACAACACCTAGATGCGGTAGAAGATTATGTGACACTGCACAAAGAAACCATCGCAAAGAACTACCGTGATCAGGGGATGCGCAAGACGGACGTCGAAGTTACTGTAGAGCACAACTCCACTTTCTTGCGTTGGTTCAAAGAGCAAGTTCTTGCTAATCCCCCGGAAGAGGGCAGTGCAGACAGATTGCTTATATACGCCTTCACACATGGCCCCGCGCCCAACCTGGCGACCTATCAGGCATACGGTATCAACGGGTACACGTTCTACACAGAGGCCAAAGACATGAACAGCGATTACCAGAACTCAGGGGTGACGATTGAATGCATGACCGACGGCAACGGCACAACTGAAAGATTCTACGGAAGGGTCAAAGAGATCTGGGAGCTTGACTATGCTGGACTGCATGATGCGACTATGTTCCGTGTCAGATGGGCTAAGGCCGTCGTAAGAGAAAACAAGTATTTCACTACCATGTCTATACCCGACGCGAAGAGCGCTACCGTGAACGTTAACGTCATCGCCAAAACTGAGCCATGGGTACAATCCCAGCTGTGTTGTCATGAGGAGAGGCAAAAGGAGCATCGTCGGAATGGATGGAGTCGCCAACGAGGAAGACTACGACCAATACGGCAACCCGATGAGGGAAGATGACGATGACGATGAAGCATACATCAAAAGAAGAATCAAGTCTACATTACGTAAGAAAGATCGTACTCCATATTTCCGGAAAAGTCACAACGAGGGGCTCAATTATTCGACAACGAACAAGAAAGGAAAGAAGCTCAATGTGAAACGTCGTCGACGCTGCTGAGAAACCATCATTTATATATATGTATCTATTTTGTGTACGCACTTAAGTAACCGTTATCGGTCAAATGATGTATACATCGCATCCCCTTCAATTACCACCATGGTTCCGGTGATATTCGCGCAGTGTGGGAGGAGACGTTCTTGTCGACTGCGTGCGAGGCCGTCGGGAGAAAAACAAAAACAAAAACAAAAAGGAGAAAGAAAATGAAAAGCAATACAAAAGAAAAAGAAAAGTAAACAGAAAAGGAAAGGAAAATAATAAAAAGAAAAGAAAACAGGGAAAGAAAATATAAGAGTTAGCAGTAGCGCGGGATTCGTACCAGCGCTATAGCTAAGTTAGCTATAGCGCTGGGTCTTAATCCCACGCTACTGCTATGTGTATTTTAGAATTAAAAAAAACAAAAAATGGAAGAGTTAGCAGTAGCGCTGAGTACAGACCCGCGCTATAGCTAAGTTAGCTATAGCGCGGGTCTGTGCCCAGCGCTACTGCTATTTCGATTTACCCCCTCGCGCCTGCCCTCCTCCCCCAAAATTCCACATTCTCCTCCTGCGCCCTCTCGCTCCCTCCTCCGACGCCCCCGTCGCCCTCTGCCACCGCTCCGGCCTCCTCCTCGTCCACACTGCCGCTCCGGCCTCCTCCTCGTCCGCGCAGCCGCTCCGACCTCCTCCTCGTCTGCGCCGTCGCTCCGACCTCCTCCTCGTCCGCGCCGCTGCCGCTCCGGCCTCCTCGTCTGCGCCGCCGCCGTCGACCTCACCCCCGGTAGCCAGCGTCCCCTTCTGCCTCCCTTCAGGTACCGACTGGCCGACCCCCCCACCTCCCCTCTCTCTGTCAATTAGGTTTTCATTTTTTTAGAAATGAAACGAGGTTTTCAATTTAGGGTTCAATTAGGTAGGCTGTAGGAATCAATTTTAGGGTTCAATTTAGGGTTCTACAATATTCAGGTAGGCAGTAGGAATCAATTTAGGAATTTTTATTAGGACAGAAATTTTATTAGCAAAAAAAATTTCTAGGGTTCTAGGGTTCATATGTGAAAAAAGTTATAGAAATTTCTTTAGCTGCAAAAATTAAGTTAAGATACTGCCTAAATGAAGTTAAGATACTATCAAAAAATTTATTAGCAAGTGTATATGAGGATGCTGATATATATTATATGCATACATATCTTGCTTAATTTTAAAAAAATTAATTAGTTTTTAAAAACAGAATTGTTGCTACTTAGTAATAGAAGACAGTAGGTGTAGAAATGAAAATGAAAAAGATTGATGTTATATGATGTATGTCATTGATGTTCATTTGCATATTCCATTATTGTTGATATGATTAATGTTGGTTCAATGGACAATTGTCCAAGAATATCTGAGTGGCCTATGTTTTGCCGAAATGTTGATTCATTTCCGTTCCGGCAAATTTCAGGTGCTCCATATGTCCACTTTTTAGCAAAGGTCATGCCGAAAATTTCCCTGAATTTCGGCATGACTTGTGCCCGGGATTTGCCGGAAGGGGAATGAATCAACATTCCGGCAAAACATAGGCCCTTTTTTTTTCTTCATTATTCATTTTATTCGGTCTAGAATTAAACTAGCATACTTAATTAATCGTAGGAAACATGTCTAGCCACAAGGAAGCCGGGGGTTCTGGTCACCCCGAACAAGACCCCGTCCAGGCAGCAAACCATTATTTCGAATACCTGGACGAACACCGGTTGCAGGTGCAGGGTGGTAGTGGCACCAACCCTGACACCGACACCGGCACCGACACCACCCCCGAGACCGGCAACGATGCTGGCGAAGCCGGTAAAGGACCGAACCGAAGAGGGCACGAAAACCAAACGAGCTCGGCATCGGGAAAATTGTGGTCACGGCGATGCACCCCGGCAAATTAGAGCCAACGGCGTCGGAGGAAGCGCGCGCGTGCTACGGCAATCAACTAGGATGCATCCTCAGGGAAACCGCCAACATCAACGACGAAAAGTTAAGGAAGATACCACATATGGAGCACATGCTCTTAAATAAGTTGCACAATAGGTTCCTGTTCCCCGGCCGGGATGAAAGCAAACTTCCGTGGCAGGACGAACCCATGAGAAAGATAAACAACAAGGCGATGGGGACGTTCAACAACGACTTGGCCGCCTGGAAAGTAAGGGTGAAAAAAGCGATTGCGAAGAATGAACCGTGGTCCAAGATTCATGCTGACAATCCGACACTAAAGGAAGAGGACTTCGAAAAATTCAAGGAGACTTGTGCTAAAGAAGACGTCAAGGAAAAGTCGGAGAAAATGAAGGCGCTCCAGGACAGGAACACGCCTTCCCACCGCCTCGGAAGCCGTGGTTACGAGGGGAAGAGGCACGTATGGGCCAAGGAGGACGCCGAACGTGAAAGTCAAGGAATCCCAGACCCCTTGGCGGAGTTCACCGAGCCGCAGGAGCATGACTTCCTCAGGGCCCAGTACAAGTGGGACCCCGTCAGTAAGATCTTTTACACGGACCCGAACACGAGGGAGTTCATGAGACTACTGGTAATTGTTATATTACCACCTTATATTAGCTTCTAATCAATTCGACTACAAGTTTTGTCACATTTGTAAACCATCCACGTTCCTTTTGCAGAAAGAGCAGCACCAAAAGGCGGTCGAAAGCGACAAGTCATCTCAGTCGTCGGCGAGGCCCAAGTGGGACACCCCTTTCAACCGGTCCCTGAACATACTGAAAAGGGTCTCGGAGGACAAACCGCCGTCGTATGGACGTGTGCACGGCGCCGGAGATGGCGCCTCGTGGAAGACGTACTACCACGAGAAGCCGGAGGAAAAAAGGCAGAGACAGATGCTTACTCAACAGACCATCGACGAGAAGGTCGCGCTTGCGGTCGATAAGACCAAAGCTGAGACCAAAGAAGTATGGTCAAAGTAGTCGATGCAGCGGTCAGTGCAGCGGTAGCTGCCGTCAGGGCTGACGTCGCATCTTCCATTAGCAGCTTGATTCCGGCAGTTATCGATTGGACGAAGAAAAATCCAGATAAAGGGCCAGCGGACTTTCCCCTTTCTAGCTACGTCGGGAGCAATTCAGCGAACATCGCACCACCAGCACCTGCTCACACAATCGCACATGCTCCCGTACCTGGTCCCACTCCTGTTCATAGCAGCCCGTCCTCCGTCTCTGGCGTGCTCGGCGGGGCTTCGTCTTTGGCTGAGCTCGACGCCCTCACGGTAATTACGCGTCACACCCTCTTCACCAGCATATCTATAGTCTTCCATTTCAGTTGCCTTTCGGATGTCTGACATCGCAGACATGTCTTCATAGGCCGACGAAACCCCGTGCACCATACTGTACGACATCAACGGCCAGAAGGTGGACGTGGGAAAGGCAACGATCGTGAAGCCGAAGGACCGCATGTTGCACAACCGACAGATGCCCGATGGCGTCTTCAAGGTTTGCATGGCCAGTGTCAAAGCGGGCTTCGAGGATTTGCCTCCTCCGGTACCACTCGAGGGAGACGACGAGACCCCTAAACGGATTGTCGCATGCAAGAGTTGGTTCCTGCCTTGGCCGAAGACTCTTCTTCGTGTGGTGGCGCCCGGGAGCACACCAACGACAACGCCTCAACAAGGTATGAACACCACCCCACCTACTCAATTACCTGCACCTGTCGTGCCGGGTGATAGCGGACGACGTGGGGGAGAGCCTCCATTAGTGCCTGATGACGTCGCCCCCGTCGAAGAAGCAAATGCTAATGATGTCATGGAGGAGGATGATGATGACCCTCTCAAGTATATCAATACCAGCTATGATGATGGAGGATTGATGGCTCTTGACTATGACGCAGGCTATGAGCGTGGAGATGACTTGATGCTGCCTGATTTGCCGGAGCCAGAACGTCCTAAGGCTGATTGCAAGAAGTCTCTCTTCATGCGATCCTCGCAGGCGACGCCTCCTGATGCCGCCTCTACCCAGCAACAACAACGCGAGGGTCGTGCACTGCTGAGCCCGACGACACTGGGGGCGGTGGTCAGGGAAGGTATGGTGGGCTCACTACCGCCACCCGCCAAGAAGCAAAGGAGGAGACCGTATAGGAAAGGCTCTAAAGGTGCCAGAGCTGCTTCAAGCAGCCAGCCGCCTCTGCAACCCCAGAAGGTAGACAGAATACCTGTCGAAGGTGCGGAGCAGTTCCATGTCGCCGGCCACCCGATCCTACCTTGGAAAGCGCTAGAGGACATACTGAAAAAATGATCTAAGGAGACTTCATGAAGATGTGCTGGCGAGAGAGAAAAGCCTTCTCGTCTCGAAAAATCCAGGATACCCGCTTTACGCGGCTCAGGTGCCAGGTGGGAAGTTGTACGTCGAGAGATGGCCCGCGGATAAGTTCATCCTACGATTTGACTACATCTATGACATGTTCCACATGACCAAGCTGGATTTTCAGTTCATCCGCATGTATGTGCTGTATCTAAACTACATCATCAGGCGCGAGAACATAAAATATATCTGCGTCACAGATCCGTACTATATGCACGAGAGCTTCTTGGCAGTCTGCCAAGAGCACCGTGACTATGCGAGCAAGTACATCGGCGAGTTCATGGTCGCCAATAAGGACAAGGAAACGATTCTCCTGCCTTATCATCCCACGTAAGTCATCCGCGGATATCCTTTCGTAAGTTTTAATCATTCCTTTGCACGCATGGAGGCTAATTTGAGGTGTACTTATTTTGCGCAGCGGGGGGAGGGGGCGCCGTCCTCATCATTCTGTACCCAGAATACTCCCATGCTCTGTACTTGGACTCATCGAGGAACATCAAGAAAAAGTATTACACGCACATAAGGAGTATTCTCGATAGTGCCATGATAACCTTCAGCCTGTCTGGCGGATATATCAAGGTGAAAAAGCACAGGAAGAACGAGCTGGGTTTCGGCCATAAGACCGACTTCTGCTGCATCCAGCAACCGAAGGATAGTAAGGCTGATGGATTCTACCTCATGCATCACATGCTGGACTACAGAAGGGATAATCAAC
Organism: Elymus sibiricus; assembly: GCA_039707655.1. Lineage (NCBI taxonomy): Eukaryota > Viridiplantae > Streptophyta > Magnoliopsida > Poales > Poaceae > Elymus > Elymus sibiricus. The sequence goes on along the minus strand of CM077674.1, from coordinate 60,851,073 downwards.
GCCTTCGCATGTCACCTACTTCCAACGATGCCGAGATTGTCAACTGGGCCACAAGCATAGGAAGGACACCGGATCATCGAATCCGAGCTGAGTTTTATCACGTACAGTGTGAACTTGCCCAAGTGATCATGAAGGAGGTCCTCGAACAAACAAGGATGTTCTACCATGGGCCAATGACGCGGGATGATGTCCGAGCACTTCTAGTCGCTCAGCGTCTGGACCTGAAGCCTTTCACGAAGCTCGGGTGCTTCCTCCCAGACTATGATGATTGGAACGCCGACATGGAGGAGTGATTGACGATGACAATGTGTCTGTTTAGTCACTACTGTCTTCCTATGACAAAACTTTGAATTTATGCACGACGAAACCCTGTGATGTAATTAAACCGTCCTCCTGAACTAGCGTAGATCGCTCTAGTTAAATAGTTTGGGTACGAGGAACTTCGTTATTTTTGTTTACTATAGGTTGCTTGTATTTTGCTAACTCTGTCTCTTCGTGTTTCTCAAGTACATTATGTTGCATATTATCGATGAATTCATCAACTGACGATGCGGGTACATAGATCAGAGATGGCGAAGGACTGCTACATCGTATTCATTGGGAGGGTTCCAGGAGTGTACGACCACTGGCCAGACGCTCAGGCCCAGGTGGACAGGTACCCGGGCTCTAGCCACAGAGGGTTCGACAGCAGAGCCGAAGCGGAAAATAGTTACTTGAGGTGGACGCTCCGGCAAGAGAGGGAGCGAAACCGGCGCCTCAAGAAGTACTACATAGTCGCGCTCTTGCCCATACTGATCGCTCTTCTCTTTTACATCATGGTTTAGATAGAGATGATGAAACTTGTGTGTGTGCCATGACCATGCAGTTGCATTTATTCGAGACATGCCTTGTGTATCGCTATTTTCAAGATGATGATATTTGTGTTGGATGATGATGATGATGATATGACGAGACTACTGTATGTGTATGATATGATGAGAATATTGTGTGTTTATTATGATATGATGAAACTACTGTATAGAGCATGCAAAAATACAGCACAAATTCGTAGAGGGGAAATAAATACGCGAAAGCAGGAACCTTAGCAGTAGCGCTGGTGGGCGTCTAGCAGCAGCGCTGGTTTAGCAGCAGCGTTTGTTGTGGTGCAGCGCTACAGATAGTTAGTAGTAGCGCTGTTCTCTACAGCGATACTGCCAACTATACTTACCACTAGCGCTGGTTGAAACAGCGCTACTGCTAAAACTTAGCTGTAGCGCCTTATCAGTAGCGCTGCCGCCAGCGCTACTGGTATGGGTATTTCTAGCGCTACTACTAGGCTTTTCCCTAGTAGTGCCCGCAACTTGTCTGTGTGTGTGCGGCCCGATGCCCATGTAGCTATTTCGTCCACTATACTATAAATACTCCTTCCCCCTCTATGTTTTAGGGTTAGCAAAGTATTGGCTCTTGAGATTAGAGCTTTGCTCATCCATACCTCTCCTCCGGAGATCAAGACCTCCTTGAGGAGAAGATCCACTCCGGATATCAAGACCTCGACTCCTCTCTGGATCGGGATGAACTAGCTACCGTGTATCCTCCCGTGTTGACTTTGTATCGTGATTCATCGTATGTGTATGTGGATCTAGTGTATGTGTGACTTGTGATTGTGTCAATTGAGTGATTGGTGTTCTCGTGTTCTTCGTGTTCTTGCCTTTCCCCCCTCCAATTGTGAAAAGATCGACGAACTAGGGTTCCACCCTACATCATCTTGGATCAGAGCCACGTTGATTCACAATTTGGAGTCCTTTCCCTCCATTTGCTACCCTCAATTTTGTTGTTTTTCCCCCAATTTCGAAAATCCCCACAAAAATAGCCCACCAATTTTTTTGTGATTTGTGAGTTTGATGATGTTTTGTTGATTTTGATTCATGGATTTCGTGTGTTGCAAGTGGATCTACACTTCCCCTCCCTCCCCACCTCGAATCACCGTCGAAAATCCTCAAATTTTTTGATTTTTCATGAATTTTTCCGCCCCACCCGAGCCTCACCCGTGGCCAGTTGACCTGCCCAGACGATCCGGACCAGGACCCGGATCATCCGAACGAGCCCGGATCAGCCGGACCGAGGCCCGGATCTTCCGGCTTCGGCTGTCCTTACTGAATTTTTTTCAGCCACCGGTACACCTCCGCCACTTCTTCCGCAAAAACTTTCCGAACCCCACCATAGCTCCACCACTTTCACCTATACCCCTAGACCACCACCATCACTGCTTGACAATTGTTTTGAGATTTTGAGTTGCAGATTCCTGTTTCCTAGGGTATTTCGGCTAACTAGGCACGGTTCGACAACGACTTCACTGCCACTCATCATCGCCACGGACTCGACATTGACAACGACTGTCTCACCATCGTGACACCACCACCGTAAGCAAGGACGGTAACCTCGACGACAACTTGTTCCTTCCCTTGCCATTGCATTGTTACCCAAAGGCCCTCTTTTGCGTCGCTTTCCTACGACACTGGCCATTTGAGTATTGTCGGGCAACGATACTTGTGCACTCTAGTGTTACCATCATATCGTCATATCATCTATTGTGCCAAAATTTGTTCCCGCATATACATCATTGCTACCATCGTGAGAGCATATCGCATAAGTGGCCAAAAGAAAAAGAACAAAAGGAAGAAAAGCTTTTAAGCAAAGAGAAAAGAGCAACAACTAGCTTGTAAGCAATAGCCATAGCATCGCCACATTACATATCATATTTGATCATCTTCGATCATCGTGACAAGTTCACCGGGACTCATACATACAAAGCATACTTGAGATAGTAGTTGATCGTTTTGTCTCCTATAGGTTGTGCACAAGTGTTGTATCCACCTAGTAAGCAATCGTGCTAGCGTCTCTCTAGAGTTGTGCAACACGAGCGTTTCCGGGTGTTCCGCATTTTGTGCTCATTCTTTGGTTGCACGACCTCATTTATCTATCCGTGTGTGTGTTTCCGTGTAACTTTGCTATTGGTCTACTTGTTTCACTTGCGAATTTGCGAATCTTTCTCAACATTATTGATATCTTGCTTACTATTGCAAATATTTTGTGCCACCATCCTAACCAAACTCCTCCAAAAGCTTTACTTGTGTAGGTGTGAGAATTGACACGATCCGGCACCAATTGCACTATTTCCATAATACCATATCGAGTGATCATTGATCCATCTTCAACATTGGATAAGGTACATTGGTCTAGTTCGTTCCCTTCTTCCACTAACACTTGTTTGAGAAACATGGATAGGTCGAGCACTTCTTCAAATCCTCTCTTCGATGAGCAAGACGATGCACCAAACGACTACGTCACCAAGGCACACCTCTTTGGCATCCAACGAGCCTTACATCAAGAAAGTGAAGCTTTGGGCGAACGCATCGAACAACTCGCCGCCGACTTTCAACAAACTCTTGACGACAAGCTATCATCTCAAATGGAAGAGTTCCGTGCCATGATGGTCAACTGCGCTTCTTCCACTTCGTCAAGTTCAAGATCAAGACGGCGCCACTCAAGCCGCAACTCTTCGGACACTTCTTCGGATGCAAATCTTCCACGAGCATGCTCTCATCGCCCTCAAGTAAATGAAGACTGGCAGGCTCCAAGGAACCCATTCCACAATGGTTTGCAAGACCGTCTTCGAGAGCGCGAACGACAAAACCGACAAGCAAACAATAACATGGAGCAAGATCAAGTTCCACAACGTCAACGTCAAGTACCACAAGACGATGACGCTCTACTACAAGAATGACAGCATCGTGAGGAGCAAGCACTTGAAGCTCAACGAGCACTACGAGAAGCAACTCGCAACGTCGCCAACCGCCATGCACGAAAACAAGATGAGGCACCCCAACGCGAGCAACAAGATGAGGCCGCAAGAAATGAGGAGCGCCAAGAGATGAGGAACCATGCAAGAATTCCACGACCTCAACGTCAGGTCAATCAAGATGAGCACGACGAGCAAGAGCTAGAAGATCCTCCTCCAACACACGAGCATCATCGTCATCGCCAACAAAACAATGAGGAGCGCTACGGCAAGCTCAACTTCACCATGCCTATGTAGGGGAACGTGACAGAAAACAAAAATTCGGTACAGCGAGCACGCCCAGGATCACTATGGAGATGCATACAAGGTTTGGATCTGATCGTTACCGACTCGTAGCGCAGCGGAAGAAGAGTCGATGTAGATCGTCGGTGCAGATCCCCGCAGCTAGGATTTACAACCTCCCAACCGTGAGGATTTACTCTCTCGTCAGCCCCTCACACAACCCTCCGGGAGGCGGTCGGACAGTCCCCCGGACGGTGTCACGGACAGCCCTTCGGGAGGCACTCACAGAAACTCGGACAGTCCCTCGGACAGCCCTTCGGGAGGCACTCTCGAACAACCCCTCGGGCAAAAATATCGAACCTACGACCTCTCTATGGGGTTGCACACATACGGTGCCATCTATCTGGCAGGGCTTCGCCGTCCAGAACTAGTTCCCACCGGAACCCAGACAGCCTTTCGGCTCTACGAAACTATTTCGTGGGAGGAAGAAAAGAAAGGCATATCATGCATGCCATTTGGTGAGAGAGTTGGAGTGAGTGTGGAGAGCCCCTCTCCACCTCTATTTATAGGAGAAGGAGGGGTGGAGGGGCTGAAATTTCAGCCACAAAAATGGGGGGGCCCCCCTCAAAAACATGCACCCACCAAAGGTGGGGAGATGTCCCATGGGGGGTCCCCCTTTCCACCATGGCGCCCCCAACATGGGGCTGCCACCTCCACCCAACCAGCCCCACCATTTGTGGGGGCTGCCCCCCACCATGCCCCCCCCCCACTAACACCTTGTCCACCAACAAGGGGGCTGCCCCCAAAAGGGGGCACCCCCCAAAACAGCCCCCCACGATCTGTGGGATCTTGTCCCCTCCCGCTGGGACAAGATGTTTTCCGCGTGTATTTTCCGGAAAAATACCCGAAGGTCCCAGAACATTTCCGGCACCCTCTCGAATTATTCTGGACACTCTCCGGAACATTTTTGGTATGATGGTTTTATTCCGAAACATTTCCGGTAACTCCAAAACATTTCTGGTTTTCTCTCCGGAACTTTTCCGTCATCTCCGAAACTTTTTCGGTGAATTTCTCTCAGACTCCCTGTCTAGTATTCAGCAGATAGATGACCCTTAAGTGTGTGACCCTATAGGTTCGGTGAAGTATAGACATGACCGGAACACTTTCCGATCAATGATCAACATCGGAGCCATGGACACCCATATTGACCCCTATACCCACACGAATAAATATTCAAGTGAACCTCCAATTGATGTGTGCTATTCCTGTTGCTTCATGATATGTTACAAATACCCGAGGTGAGATTTATCGGCATCCCCGTGGATCAACACTTGTCCACAATGCCAGTTCCCTCGTTACCGGTTTTGTTCTCTTTTCTCGTTCCCGTGTTCCGGCATCCCTGTGATCAAATCACAATGTGTCTGGCCAGACGATGATGGATATCATAACACCGAGAGGGCCCAAAGAATATCTCTCCATCATCGGAGGAGCAAATCCCAATCTTGAGCTATCAAGTCCCTTGTCATACTTTTCCAGGAACCCGTAAGCCGCCGTAATAGGCACCCATTTACGGATGACGTTTAACAAACCCGAAAGTTCATGAAGCAAGCATGAAGAAACTTGACACTATCATGGTCTAAGGAATTATGCAAATGTTAACTTTCTCTGTGTTATTAGCCATTAACTTGTGACGAATGTATCTCATAGTATAACATCAATCGGGTCGATTCAACACAAGTGTTCTCCTAACATTGTGCCCTCAAAGTTGTCGGCATAGTCATGCCCATGATCAGGAAAACAGAACCATCATGCAACACTTGAGCTAGTCTTAGAGGCCAGACTATGAATATATTTTACCGTTTATTATTCCACACGTGCATATGAGTTTCCCTCCGAGCCTCGTGGTTATTGTAGACTCGAGAACCATAGCAGTTATAGCATGGAACATAAACATAATTAGGAACATGGGGATAAATAATAACATTTATTATTGCCTCTAGGGCATATCTCCTACAGACTCCCACTTGCAATAGAGTCAATAATCTATTCAATGCTAATGCACTTTACACCTATGGCATACCAGTGTAAAATATGCTTCGCTTGTGGTATAGTCTGATATCCAACGGATCTGACAACTTCAGTTCCGTGTGTATCTTTGCATCTCCTCGCATTTTCACGCTTTCACAAAATTCATATTTTGTGTGGACTTGGCTTTGTATATATGTGAATCACTGGTCAAACCTTGATCCCTCAGACTGAGCTATGGAGCAACTAGCTACAATAGTGTCCCATTGACCAAAGCCATCTTGGAATCATACTATGTTCATGAATGAACTATATGATTCAACATCTTCTTTGTCGCTTCCAAAGCGTCAACATACTTAGCCTTTGTTATAGAATTCGCCACAGTAACCTGTTTGGAACAATTTCCAACTACTGTGCCACCATATCGTGTATTACACAAAACCCTTAACTTAAATCGAAAATCGCATGGAGCATTGATGAAGACCGTATCGATGTAATTACTTACAACGAGCACTTCATAATCTCTGCTTGTGAGAAAACATGTCATCAGTGCTACTTTATTACTCAATGACATTTTTCACTGTTGTCCCATGATCAGTACTTTGATCACTTTGGCATTTATACTCGCAACTCCTTGGGGTTATCGGACAAATCTGGTTGTTTTATATACCATGGAATACATGATTAATCCAAACACAAAAGTGTGTGGAAATTCCATCATGTATTTTGCTCATCAGTGTTTTAGGACACCGAGTCTTGCAAAAGCATTTCCATGTGACTTCGGCAAGAATCACTCCTTGATGTTTTATGCTAAACTGTTTTAGCATCTTGTCAATATGTATTTTGGCTTAGCCCTATTAGGCAATATTATCTCTGTAGATAATTATGCCTAATAACAAGCCTATTTAGCCCAAGCTCTTCATTGAAGAAACTGTTTTCCAATGAAGTGCTAATTCGTGTCAAGAAATTTATATTATTTCCAATCAACAATGTGTCAAGCACACAAGTTTTAGAAATATTATTATGCTCCCACTTACTTTATTGTAACCACAAGCATCTTCTCTATCCATTGATGAAATCAAACTCTTTTGACTATTTCATCAAAATGAAGATTCCAACTCCTTTTTTCTCTCTTCTGTCCATTGCTGGAACTTTGAAGTTTGCACGCTCACTAGCATCCTCTGGATCGACAAAATACTTTGGACTGTATCACATACAAGTCCTAGTTTGTATTCCCATTTCATGGAAATCCTTTTGTCATCCATGTTTCATATCTCATGATTCAAATATGTATTAATTGCTAGTTTAACCCGAACCGACTTTACGCATCGCTACGGTGAGACAATCTCATCGTAGTCAATTCCTTGAATTTGTTATTGCAACAAGTCGAGCTTTATGGATAAAACATTTTTATCCGTATCAGTTTATAGTTCCATAAATATTCGTTAGACTCTAAGTCTTTCGAAAGGGGTATCAAGATATGATCTTGAATCATTTATATGGAAACTATCTCAGATTATATTGGCATTTAGCCAATTCCGTAGTCAGGGCCCATCACCGCTTCCTTGATTATCGTAGGTATACTGTTGTCTAAACAACAATATCTCGTTTGCGCACCTGAGAGGTTTGCACGAGTTTTGCCTCCATGGTTCAGCTGCAAGTTCGACCGAAGTCCATACATCCCATGTAGAGGCTTCCGCATTAGTCGCATTAGGAAACTCTGGAATCACTTCCAATGTCTCTTTCCTTTGACCTAATGACGAAGATACTGTTATCTCGTCGAGTTGCACTATCCTCCCACTCACCTTTTTGCAAGAACCATTCTCTTTAAAAGCATACCGTTCTTTGTGGCAAAACCTTTTACCTCGGTATAGTGTTGGGGGAATACCCAATAACTTGGGATAACCTATAAAGTAGTACTTGTCTGATTTGGAATACATTTGTAAATATTTTACAAAAGCCCCATATTCCAAATATTAAGAAAAGATATAACATGGTTGGGTGTACCATACCATGACGTCATTTCAACAGATCTGATGGCGCTCTTTTCACTGTAAAAGCCGCAGTCTCTAAAGCATTACTTTAAAAGGATAATGGCAAATTGATTTATGTCATCTTTGATCTTACCATGTCATAAATGGTTTGATTACATCTTCACGGACATCCCACTCACAGTGGTGTTTCGGGAGGTGTAAGTTATGAAACTCCTTTCACAACTCATCAGACATTCGCTAAACTTGTAACTCAAAATTTCCTTTCCGCAATCTAATTTGCAGAAACATAATTTTCTTGTTACAATAATTCCTACTTCATTTTGAAAACCTTTTGAATGACTTCAAAAGATCTAGACTTACGTCTCATCAAGCAAAAATCCATATATCTACTTGAGTCATTTTTGAAGATAGATAAATCCACTGCTAGCAATAACCTTTATTGGACTACACACATCATAATGTATGATCACCAATAAGTTCGTTGCTCATTCCTTATGGCCTGTGAACGGTATTTCAGTCACTTCACTTTTCGGACGAAAGTTGCAGGTGTCAGATGATTCATAATCAAATGACTTCAAAATCCATCATAATGGAATTTCTCCATGCGGGTTTCTCCAATGTGACCAAATGCAGTGCCACACATATGTGGTATTCTTTTAGTCTTGCGACATTTAGCGTCAGTGTTATGGATGTATCATATTACCATCAATATTCATAACATACATCCCATCCTTGATGGAAGCATGGCCCTTTATGTTATTCATAATACTAAACAACAATTGTTCTTTTATGAACAACCCTCTTGCAACAAACATTGTGCAATGGGCTAGAGTGTATAAAACTCTAAAATGGATTTTGAAAGTAAACACGGAGGTAATATATTATTATCAATATTCATAACATACATCTCATTCATAATGAAAGTATGGCCCTTATGTTATTCATAACACCGAACATCAAAAGTTCTCTTATGAACAAACTTCTTGCAACATACTTTATGCAACGGGCTAGAGTGTATGAAACTCTAAATGAATTATGAAAATAAATACAAATGGTGATACACCGATGGAAGGTATAGTAACATTTATTATGTTCCCAGCGCGTATCTAAACCTCATTCCCGGCAAGTCTTTTAGGCCTTAGTCATTCTTGCATCGAGTCGCAACAGAATTCAATCGAGCGGGTATCTCTGTGATCAACTCACAATACCCAAGAATTAGTGACTAACAGTTTAATCACAATTCCCAAGAACTATTTCTTTGACCAGCCTTGCAAACAATAATAACTTGTATGACTTTCATACATGAGCTGGATATTCCAGTCTTCTCTCTTTTTGCCTTTATACTTCTAACAGTTTAACTTTCAGTATTTCTCCTACTCACAGAAGAAGCACCCAACTTTAAGAGTGGCGTTAGCCCCGGACTTCCTAGGCGTGGAAGTCATACTAACACCCTTTGGACATTTCCTTTCTCTTTAAGTTGTTGTTTTATTCACCTTCATCATATGACAGGCGTTCCTCTGGATTCCTCTCTTATCAGTCAAATGCCCAGTAACCACTTTACTAATACTTTGCAAAACAAACACCGCTTTGGATATCCCATATCTTCTAGCCTTTGTTTGTATCTGAAACTAATTTTCAGTTCCATGAATATCACATAGCTATCCCAAACTTTTGAAGTTCGGGTCTCATGGAAGCAAACATATTGCACTTGACCGTAACGGAATTCTAGATTTTGGATCGAAGGACGAGAGTCACATCATCCATAGCATTAGTGGGTGGATACCGAAAGCATGCGATAGGACAAAATCCTTCTCGGCACTCTTGAGGACAATCCTCACATTACATTACCAACCGTAAAGTTTTAACCAGATATTTAACAGCTATTCAATTTTAATAGGGAAGGAGGAAACGCGAGCCATTATTCTACAACTATTATGCAAATCACACTTAGACAGTGTTCATAATTAATTGCACTAAGAATTAAACAAGTAAATTCTATAGTGCGCTCCCACTCAAATCAATATCTCTCATAATTGATTGTGAGTGATTCAAGACCCATATTACATTTCAACGCCAAGGATGTATCCATCTCAAGTGACGAGAATTGCAATCGGTAGGCCAACTTGCCAATCACATCTCTATGTGACTCTTGTTCATCTTTCGATGCGCGTGTTCCGAGCTCATGACTTTCATGCCTGAACATCAAGACAACCAAGTGATCTCGCTGCGAGGTCTCAACTCACCCGCCTTACACCCGTACAATCGTTCGAACCCATGTATCCATGGCGCACCCCGAAAGGAAAGATGCTGTGACGGTGCTACACTTGGGAGAACACTAACTATTTGATATTTTTGTGAGAGATCACCCTAATAAAAGCGACTACCTCGCAATCAAAAAGGGTGCATCATGAGGGATAAACATCTCAGGCAATTCATAGTAGCATGATATGGTATAGCCCTTTCTGACGAAGAAGTCTTATATTTCTTCGTCTTCGGCATTCGCGTCGGTGTTCACCTTCGCGAAGTTTGCCACCACCTTGTCGATGCACTAGATAATATTGCTATCTCTATAGCTAATAAAATAAGTGCATTACTTAAGGTTGACACGCAGGTCATTAAAGTGACAATCATATGGCTCCAGCCATCGTGCCGAATCATGACTCGCAGGTCATGTTAATTTTACATCATATAGTCATCTCATACATAATCTAATTAATATGAGAACTGCTATACCACATCACAGGCACATCCTGCAAAACCAAGTTAGACACCTCTAATCGGTTTATGCAAAATTTTATTTTCCGTGGCTTCTAAGGTTTCGAAACAAACCGAAGCTACCAACGTTTATCATCAAGCATGATTATCCAAGTCACTAGATTAACATTGCGGGGTGTATGAAACACGAGGTAATAAAATCTCGAGCCCCATACTAAACTTCGTCATACGCATGACCCCCGTGTAAATCATATCTGCATTGCCCTTTTGTCTATGAAATTTCATCTTTCTTTTAACTATGGTGGAATTCAATGAACTGTTAGCACTTCGTTGATCAATCAGGATCGCGGATTGCCAGAACTTTGAAACTCCACCATGCCGTTATCAAGACCAGAAATACGCAAATTCCAGGGAAGCAACAAGAACATCGGGTAATATATTTCATCTGCTACCCGCATAAATAATTTTCAGCAATAGATCTGATTTACTACAAAACTATATTATGCAACACCCATACTTCTCTATGTATTCTAGATCGTAACCTGCATCTACGCATAGCATGGCTCATGATGCCACTATAGGGGAACGCGACAGAAAACAAAAATTCGGTACAGCGAGCATGCCCAGGATCACTATGGAGATGCATACAAGGTTTGGATCTGATCGTTACCGACTCGTAGCGCAGCGGAAGTAGAGTCAATGTAGATCGTCGGTGTAGATCCCCATAGCTAGGATTTACAACCTCCGAACCGTGAGGATATACTCCCTCGTCAGCCCCTCGGACAGCCCTCCGGGAGGCGGTCGGACAGTCCCCCGGACGGTGTCACGGACAGCCCTTCGGGAGGCACTCATAGAAACTCGGACAGTCACTCAGACAGCCCTTCGGGAGGCACTCTCGAACAGCCCCTCGGGCAAAAAGATCGAACCTAAGACCTCTCTATGGGGTTGCACACATACGGTGTCATCTATCCGACAGGGCTTCGCCGTCCAGAACTAGTTCCCACCGGAACCCAGACAGCCTTTCGGCTCTACGAAACTATTTCGTGGGAGGAAGAGAAGAAAGGCAGATCATGCATGCCATTTGGTGAGAGATTTGGAGTGAGTGTGGAGAGCCCCTCTCCACCTCTATTTATTGGAGAAGGAGGGGTGGAGGGGCTGAAATTTCAGCCACAAAAAGGGGGGGCCCCCTCAAAAACATGCACCCACCAAAGGTGGGGAGATCTCCCATGGGGGGTCCCACTTTCCACCATGGCACCCCCAACATGGGGCTGCCACCTCCACCCAACCAGCCCCACTATTTGTGGGGGCTTCCCCCACCATGGCCCCCCCCCCCAACACCTTGTCCACCTACAACGGGGCTGCCCCCAAAAAGGGGGCACCCCCAAAAACAGCCCCCACGATCCGTGGGATCTTGTCCCCTCTCGCTGGGACAAGATGTTTTCCGCGTGTATTTTCTGGAAAAATTCCCGAAGGTCCCAGAACATTTCCGACACCCCCTCAAAATATTCTGGACACTGTCCGGAACATTTCCGGTATGATGGTTTTATTCCGAAACATTTCCGGTAACTCCGAAACATTTCCAGTTTTCTCTCCGAAACTTTTCCGTCATCTCCGAAACTTTTCCGGTGATTTTCTCTCAGACTCCCTGTCTATTATTCAGCAGATAGATGACCCTTAAGCATGTGACCCTATAGGTTGGGTGAAGCATAGACATGACCGGAACACTTTCCGATCAATGATCAACATCGGAGCCGTGGACATCCATATTGACCCCTATACCCACACGAATAAATATTCGAGTGAACCTCTAGTTGTCGTGTGCTATTCCTGTTGCTTCATGATATGTTACAAATACCCGAGGTGAGATTTATCGGCATCCCCATGGATCAACACTTGTCCACAATGCCGGTTACCTCGTTACCGGTTTTGTTCTCTTTTCTCGTTCCCGTGTCCCGGCATCCCTGTGATCAAATCACAATGTGTCTGGCCAGACGATGATGGATATCGTAACACCGAGAGGGCCCAAAGAATATCTCTCCATCGTCGGAGGAGAAAATCCCAATCTTGAGCTATCAAGTCCCTTGTCATACTTTTCCATGAACCCGTAAGCCGTCGTAATAGCCACCCATTTACGGATGATGTTTAACAAACCCCAAAGTTCATGAAGCAAGCATGAAGAAAGTCGACACTCTCATGGTCTAAGGAATTATGCAAACGTTAACTTTCTCTGTGTTATTGACCATTAACTTGTGACGAATGTATCTCATAGCATAACATCAATCGGGTCGATTCAACACAAGTGTTCTCCTAACATTGTGCCCTCAAAGTTGCCAGCATAGTCATGCCCATGATCAGGAAAATAGAACCATCATGCAACACTTGAGCTAGTCTTAGAGGCCAGACTAGGAATACATTTTACCGTTTATTATTCCACACGTGCATATGAGTTTCCCTCTGAGCCTCGTGGTTATTGTAGACTCGAGAACCATTGCAGTTATAGCATGGAACATAAACATAATTAGGAACATGGGGACAAATAATAACATTTATTATTGCCTCTAGGGCATATCTCCTACAGCGTAAATTCTCTGGTGGAAATGATCCCGAAGAATACCTCTCATGGGCATTGAAGGTGGACAAGATATTCCATCTCCACAACTACGGAGGGGAAAAGAAGGTTGCCATGGCATCTCTTGAATTCCAAGACTATGTTCTCATTTGGTGGGAGCAAGTGATCCAATGATGCCAAGACAAGGGCGAGCCACCCATCACCACTTGGAATCAAATGAAAGATGTCATGCGAGCTCGCTTTGTGCCTACACACTATAACCGTGACCTCTTCAAGAAGCTCCAACTCCTCAAGCAAGGCACCAAGTCCGTTGAAGAATACTATCAAGAAATGGAGATTGCAATTGTACGAGCCAATGTCAAGGAAGATGATGAACAAACTATGGCGAGATTCTTGAATGGCATAAACCATCCTATCAAAAAAATTGCGGATTTCCAACCGTACTCCAACCTCCTCGAGTTAGTGCACCAAGCAACCAAAGCGGAGCGACAAGTACAAGAGGACTACAAATACTCCAAGTACTCTTCCAAGACCTACGGTTCTTACAATCATGCTTCAACGACATCTAGAACTCCTTCCACGACTCGAGCTACACCAAGTACCGGCGAGAATTCAAGCTCCAAGCAACCTATGACATCTTCGAGTCGTCATACAAGTACATCCAAGCAAAAGCCTTCGTCATCAACAACTCCTCCGGACGACGCCAAGACGAGTGACATCAAGTGTTTCACTTGCAAGGGACGAGGCCACAAGTCATTCGAGTGCCCAACAAGATGCACTATGATCATGAACGCCGATGGCTCATATGATTCCATGAGTGAAGATGAAATGGAAGCCCTCGAGCAAGTCTACATGTACCGCCAAGTGAATGAAGATGAATATGCTCAAATCTTTTGCGATAATGATTCAAGCCCCGCTCTTGTTGTCTCCAAGGTTTTGACACTCCAACAACATCAAGATGAAGAGCAACGTTGCCACATCTTTCATACCAAGGCGGGTATTCCAGGACATTCCGTCAAGGTCATCATCGACGGCGGAAGTTGTCACAACTTGGAAAGTGAAGAGTTATGTTCCAAGCTACAATTGGTCAAGAAGAAGCACCCTCGCCCCTACAAGGTCCAATGGCTAAGCGACTCCGGCACCATTCAAGTGGAGCACACCATTCAATCTCATTCAAGATTGGAGCATATGAAGACACCTTAGAGTGTGATGTGGTTCGTATGTCCATATGCCATCTCCTACTTGGACGACCTTGGCAATTTGATCGTGGCGTCACCCATAACGGATGGACCAATCAATATAGCTTCAAGATGAAGGGCAAGGAATTCATACTTCGACCAATGACACCAAGTCAAGTCATCGCGGACAAGCAAGCATCTACACATCGTGGAGAGACAAGCGAGCGAGTGAACCACCAAAAAGAGAGTGAGCGCCATAAGCCAAAAATGAGTGACTCCACGATGAACGACAAAAGAGATCTAGTCCTTTTTGTAGGAGATATGCCCTAGAGGCAATAATAAATGTTATTATTTATCTCTATGTTCGTAATTAAGTTTATATTTCGTGCTATAACTGTTATGGTTCTCGAGTCTGCAATAACCACGAGGCTCGAAGGAAGACTCATATGCACGTGTGGAATAATAAACGATAAAATGTATTCCTAGTCTGGCCTCTAAGACTAGCTCAAGTGTTGCATGATGATCCTGTTTTCCTGATCATGGGCATGACTATGCCAGCAAACTTTGAGGGCACATTGTTAGAAGAACACTTGTGTTGAATCGACCCAAATTGATGTTATGCTATGAGATACATTCGTCACAAGTTAATGGTTTATAACACAGAGAAAGATAACGTTTGCATAATTCCTTAGACCATGAGAGTATCGAGTTTCTTCATGCTTGCTTCATGAACTTTGGGGTTTGTTAAACGTCATCCGTAACTGGGTGGCTATTACGGCGGCTTACGGGTTCATGGGAAAGTATGTCAAGGGACTTGATAGCTGAAGATTGGGATTTGCTCCTCCGACGATGGAGAGATATTCTTTGGGCCCTCTCGGTGTTACGGTATCGATCATCATCTGGCCAGACACATTGTTATTTGATCACAGGGATGTCGGAACACGGGAACGAGAAAAGAGAACAAAACTGGTAACGAGGTAACTGGCATTGTGGACAAGTGTTGATCCATGGGGATGCCGATAAATCTCACCTCGGGTGTTTGTAACATATCGCGAAGCAACAGGAATAGCACACGGCAACTGGAGGTTCACTTGAATATTTATTCATGTAGGTATAGGTGTCAATATGGGTGTCCACGGCTCCGATGTTGATCATTGATTGGAAAGTGTTCCGGTCATGTCTATGCTTCACCGAACCTATAGGGTCACTCGCTTAAGGGTCATCTATCTGCTGAATACTAGCGAGGGAGTCTGAGAGAAAGTCATCGGAAAAGTTTCAGAGACAACTTCAGGGATTTTTCCGGAGAAAAAACCGTAAATGTTCCGGAGCTGCCGGAACCGCTTTGGTTGCTTTTCGCTGAAGAAAATCATTGATTCGGAAATGTTTTGGAACGCATTCAAAAAAAATTTAGTGGGTGCCGGAAATGTTCTGGACCTATAGAAATATTTTTGGATTTAATGGACGCGAAAAATTGTCGTCATGAATAGTGAAAACGCATTCTTGTTTGCTTTTCGATGATGAAAATCATTGATCCGGAAATTTTTTGGAACGCGTCCAGAATTGTTTTAGTGGGTACTGGAAATGTTCTGGACCTACAGAAATATTTTTTGATTTAACGGTCGCGAAAAAATATTTTCATGAATAGTGGAAACACTATTTGGTAGCTTCTTTGGCAGCCAGCTTTGAGGGCATTTTGGTATTTCCAAGTGTCCTCTACCCCTTGGGATTGGCCTATAAATAGGGGTGGGGGGGGCTGCCCAAACTCACTCTTTCTCTCATACATTATGCCATGCAATGATCTGTCTTCTTCTCTCCCTCACACGAAATAGTTTCATAGAGCCGAAAGGCTGTCTAGGTTCCAGTGGGAACTAGTTCTGGACGGCGAAGCCCTGCCGGATAGCTGACACCGTATGTGTGCAACCACGTAGAGAGGTCGTATGTTCGATCTTTTTGCCCGAGGGGCTGTTCGAGAGTACCTCCCGAAGGGCTGTCCGAGTGATCGTTCGAGATTCTGTGAGTGCCTCCCGAAGGGCTGTCCGTGACACCGTCTGGGGGACTGTCTGACCGCTTCCCAAAGGTTGTCCAAGGGGCTGACAAGGGAGTACATCCTCACGGTTGGGAGGTTGTAAATCCTAGCTGCGGGGATCTGCACCGACGATCTTCATCGACTCTACTTCCGCTGCGCTACGAGTCGGTAACGATCAGATCCAAACCTTGTATGCATCTCCATAGTGATCCTGGGCGTGCTCGCTGTACCGAACATTTTTGTTTTCTGTCGCGTTCCCTTACAGTGGCATCATGAGCCATGCTATGCGTATATGCAGGTTACGATCAAGAATACATAGAGATGTATGGGTGTTGCACAATATAATTTGTAGTAGATGAATTCTATTACTGAAAATTATTTGTGCGGGTAGCAGATGAAATTTGTTACCCGATGTTCTTGTTGCTTCCCTGAAATTTGTGTATTTCTGATCTTGATAACGTCATGGTGGAGTTTCAAAGTTCTGGCAATCCGCGATCCTGATTGATCAACGAAGTGCTAACAGTTCATTGAATTCCACCATAGTTAAAAGAAAGATGAAATTTCGCAGACAAAAGGGCAATGCAGATATGCTCTGCACGGGGGTCATGCATATGAGGAAGTTCAGTATGGGGCTCGAGATTTTATTTTCTCGTGTTTCATACACCCCGCAAAGTTAATCTAGTGACTTGAATAATCATACTTGATGATAAACGTTGGTAACTGCGGTTAAGTCAAAACCTTAGAAGCCACGTAAAATAAAATTTTGCATAAACCGATTAGAGGCGTCAAACTTGGTTTTGCAGGATGACATGAGATGTGCATGTGATGTGGTATAGTAGTTCTCATATTAATTTGATTATGTATGAGATGACTATATGCAGTGAAATTAACATGACCTGCGTGTCATGATTCGGGATGATGGCTGGAGCCATATGATTGTCACTTTAATGACCTGCATGTCAACCTTAAGTAATGCACTTATTTTATTAGCTATAGAGATAGCAATATTATCTGGTGCATCGACAAGGTGGTGGCAATCTTCGCAAAGATGAACACCGATGCGAATGCCGAAGACGAAAAAATAAAAGACTTCTCTGTCAGAAAGGGCTATACCATATCATGCTATTATGAATTGCCTGAGATGTTTGTCCCTTTGATGCACCCTTCATGATTGCGCGGTAGTCGCTTTTTATTAGGGTGATCTCTCACTAAAAATATCAAGTAGTTAGTGTTCTCCCAAGTGTAGCACCGTCACGGCACCTATCTCTTCGGGGTATCACATGGATGCATGGGTACGAACGATTAGAGAAGTGTGAGGCGGGTGAGTTGAGACCTCGCAGCAAGATCACTTGGTTGTCTTGACCTTCCGGAGGATCGTCCTGAGCTCGGAACACGCCCATCGAAAGATGAACAAGAGTCACATAGAGATGTGATTGGCAAGTTGGCCTACCAAATGAAATTCTCGTCACTTGAGATGGATGCATCCTTGGCGTTGAATTGAAATTTGGGTCTTGTATCACTCACAATCAATTATGAGAGATATTGATTTGAGTGGGAGCACACTGTAGAATTAACTTGTTTAATTCTCTGTGCAATTAATTATGAACATTGTCTAAGTGTTATATGCATAATAGTTATAGAAGAATGGCTCGCGTTTCCACCTTCCCAGTTGAAATTGAATAAGTTGTTAAATATCTGGTTAAAACTTTATGGTTGGTAACGTAATGTGAGGATTGTCCTCAAGAGTGCCGAGAAGGACTTAATCCTATCGCATGCTTTCGGTATTCTCCCGCTAATGCAATTGATGATGTGACTCTCGTCCTTCGATCCAATAGCTAGAATTCCGTTACGGTCAAGTGCAATATGTTTGCTTCCATGAGACCCGAACTTCAAAATTTTGGGATAGTTATATGATATTCATGGAACGGAAAATTATTTTCAGATGCAGACAAAGGCTAAAAGATGTGAGATATCCAAAGCAACGTTTGTTTGCAAACTATTAGTAAAAGTGTTTACTATGCATTAGACTAATACAAGAGGGATCCAGAAGAACATCTGTCATGAAATGAAGGTGAATAAAACAACAACTTAAAGAGAAAGGAAGTGTCCAAAGGGTGTTAGTGAAACTTACGTGCCTAGGAAGTCCGAGGCTGATGCCACTCTCAAAGTTGGGTGCTTCTTCGGAGAGTAGGAGAAATATTGGAAGTAAAACTGTTAGAAGTATAAAGGCAAAAAGAGAGAAGACTGGAATATCCAGCTCATGTATGAAAGTCATACAAGCTATTGATGTATAGATGGCTGGTTAAAGAAATAGTTCTTGGGAATTATGATTAAACATGTTAATCACTGATTCTTGGGTATTGTGAGTTGATCACAGAGATACCCGCTCGATTGCATTCTGTTGCGACTCGATGCAAGAACTACTATGGCCTAAAAGACTTGCCGGGAATGAGGTTTAAATACGCACTGGGAACATAGTAAATGATACTATACCTTCCATCGGTGTATTACCTATGTATTTATTTTCATAATTCATTTTTGGAGTTTCATACACTCTATCCCATTGCATAAAGTATCTTGCAAGAAGGTTGTTCATAAGTGAATTTTTGATGTTCGGTGTTATGAATAACATAAGGGCCATACTTTCATTATGAATGAGATATATGTTATGAATATTGATAATAATACATTACCTCTGCATTTACTTTCATAATTCATTTTAGAGTTTTATACACTCTAGCCCATTTGCATAATGTTTGTTGCAAGAGTGTTGTTCACAAAAGAACAATTGTTGTTCAGTATTATGAATAACATAAGGGCCATACTTCCATCAAGGATGGGATGTATGTTATGAATATTGATGGTAATATGATACATCCATAATACTGATGCTAAATGTCGCAAGACTAAAAGAATACCACATATGTGTGGCACTGCATTTGGTCACATTGGAGAAACCTGCATGGAGAAATTCCATAATGATGGATTTTTGAAGTCGTTTGATTATGAATCATCTGACACTTGCAACTTTCATCCGAAAAGTGAAGTGACTGAAATACCGTTCACAGGCCAAAAGGAACGAGCAACGAACTTATTGGTGATCATACATTTTGATGTGTGAAGTCCGATAAAGGTTATTGCTAGCAGTGGATTTATCTATCTTCTAAAATCATTCATAAGGTTTTCAAAATGAAGAAGAAATTATTGTAACAAGAAAACTATGTTTCTGCAATTAGAGTGCGGAAAGAAATATTTGAGTTACAAATTTAGCAAATGTCTGATGAGTTGTGAAAAGAGTTTCATAACTTACAACTCCCGGAACACCACTGTGAGTGGAATGTCCGTGAAGATGTAATCAAACCATTTATGACATGGTAAGATCAAAGATGACATAAATCAATTTGCCATTATCCCTTTTAAAGTATTGCTTTAGAGACTGCGGCTTTTACACTGAAAAGAGCGCCATCAAATCTGTTGAAATGACGCCATGGTATGGTACACCCAACCATGTTATGTCTTTTCTTAACATTTGGAATATGGGCCTTGTGTAAAATATTTACAAACCTATTCCAAATTAGACAAGTGCTACTTTGTAGGTTATCCTAATTTATTGGGTATTCTTCCATCACTATACCGAGGCAAAAATGTTTGCCACAAAAGAGCGGTATGATTTTGAAGAAAATGGTTCTTGCAAAAGGATGAGTGGGAGGACAGTGCAACTCGACGAGATAACAGTATCTTCATCATCAGGTCAAGGGAAAGAAACCTTGGAAGTGATTCCAGAGTTTCCTACTGCGACTGATGCGGAAGCCTGTACATGAGATGTATGGACTTTGGTCGAACTTGCAGCGGAACCACGTAGGCATAACTCGTGCAAACCTCTCAGGTGCGCAGACGAGATATTGTTGCTAGACAACAGTATACCTACGATACACAAGGATGTGTTGATGGGCCCTGACTCCGGAATTTGCTAAATGCCAATATAATCCGAGATAGTTTCCATATAAATGATTCAAGATTTGATCTTGATAAACCCTTCAGAAGACTTGAAGTCTAACGAATATTAATGGAACTATAAACTGATATGGATAAAAATGTTTTATCCATAAAGCTCGACTTGTTGCTTATAACAAATTCAAGGAATTAACTGCGATGAGATTGTTTCACCGTAGCGATGCTTAAAGTCGGTTCGGGTTAAACTAGCAATTAATACATATTTCAATGATGAGATATGATACTTGGATGCCAAAAGGATTTCCATGTGATGGAAATGCTACCTAGGACTTACATGTGATACAGTCCAAGGTATTTTTTCTATCCAGAGGATGCTAGTGAGTATGCAAACTTCAGAGTTCCAGCAATGGACAGAAGAGAGCAAAATGGAGTTGGAATCTTTGTTTTTGATGAAATAGTCAAAAGAGTTTGATTTCATCAATGGATAACGAAGATGCTTGTGGTTACAAGAAAGTAAGTGGGAGCATAATAATATTTCTAAAAACCTTGTGTACTTGACACATTGTTGATTGGAAATAATATAAATTTCTTGACACAAATTAGGACTTCATTGAAAATTAGTTTTTCGATGAAGTACTTGGGCTAAGTAACCTTGATATTAGGCATATTTATCTACGGAGATAGAATTGCCTAATAGGCTAAGCCAAAAATACATATTGACAAGATGCTAAAAACAGTTTAGCATAAGAACGTCAAGGAGTTATTCTTGCCAAAGTCACATGGAAAGAGTTTTGCAAGACTCGGTGTCCTAAAACACTGATGAGCAAAATACCTGATGGAGATTCCACACACTTTTGTGTTTGGATTAATCATGTATTCCATGGTATGTAAGACAACCAGATATGTCCAATACTCCCAAGTTGTTGCGAGTATAGATACTAAAGTGATCAAAGTGCTGATCATGAGACAACAGTGAAAAATGTCATTGTGTACTAGAGTAGCACTGATGACATGTTTTCTCGCAAGCGGAGATTATGAAGTACTCGTTGTGAGTAATTACATCGAAACAGTCTTCATCAATGCTCCAAGCGATTTTCGATTTAAGTTAAGGGTTTTGTGTAATACACGATATGGTGGCACGGTAGTTGGAAATTGTTCCAAACAAGTTACTGTGGCGAATTCTATAACAAAGGCTAAGTATGTTGACGCTTTAGAAGCGACAAAGAAGATGTTGAATCGTATAGTTCATTCATGAACTTAGTATGGTTCCAAGATGGCTTTGGTCAATGGAACACTATTGTAGATAGTTGCTCCAAAGCTCAGTCTGAGAAATCAAGGTTCAACAAGTGATTCACATATATACAAAGCCAAGTCCACACAAAATATGTATTTTGTGAAAGCATGAAAACGCGAGGATATGCAAAGATACACAAGGCCCTGAAGTTGTCAGGTCCGTTAGACGTAGACTATACCACAAGCGAAGCATATTTTACACCGGTATGCCATAGGTGTAAAGTGCATTAGCTTTGACTAGATTATTGACTCTAGTGCAAGTGGGAGTCTGTAGGAGATATGCCCTAGAGGCAATAATAAATGTTATTATTTATCTCTATATTCGTAATTAAGTTTATATTCCGTGCTATAAATGCTATGGTTCTCGAGTCTGCAATAACCATGAGGCTCGAAGGAAGACTCATATGCACGTGTGGAATAATAAACGATAAAATGTATTCCTAGTCTGGCCTCTATGACTAGCTCAAGTGTTGCATGATGATCCTGTTTTCCTGATCATGGGCATGACTATGCCAGCAAACTTTGAGGGCACATTGTTAGAAGAACACTTGTGTTGAATCGACCCGAATTGATGTTGTGATATGAGATACATTCATCACAAGTTAATGGTTTATAACACAGAGAAAGTTAATGTTTGCATAATTACTTAGACCGTGAGAGTATCGAGTTTCTTCATGCTTGCTTCATGAAATTTGGGGTTTGTTAAACGTCATCCGTAACTGGGTGGCTATTACGATGGCTTACGGGTTCATGGGAAAGTATGTCAAGGGACTTGATAGCTCAAGATTGGGATTTGCTCCTCCGACGATGGAGAGATATTCTTTGGGCCCTCTCGGTGTTACGGTATCCATCATCGTCTGGCCAGACACATTGTGATTTGATCACAGGGATGCCGGAACACGGGAACGAGAAAAGAAAACAAAACCGGTAATGAGGTAACTGGCATTGTGGACAAGTGTTGATCCATGGGGATGCCGATAAATCTCACCTCGGGTGTTTGTAACATATTGTGAAGCAACATGAATAGCACACGGCAACTGGAGGTTCACTCGAATATTTATTCGTGTGGGTATAGGGGTCAATATGGGTGTCCGTGGCCCCGATGTTGATCATTGATCGGAAAGTGTTCCGGTCATGTCTATACTTCACCGAACCTATAGGGTCACACGCTTAAGGGTCATCTATCTGCTAAATACTAGACAGGGAGTCTGAGAGAAAGTCACCGGAAAAGTTTCGGAGACAACGGAAGAGTTCCGAAGAGAGAACACCGGAAGAGTTTCAGTAAAACCGAAAAGTTGTTTCGGATTATATTATTAAATCAAAATGGTTTCAGCACACGCCTGGAAATTCTTAGAGGGTGCCAGAATTGTTATGGGAACTTCTGGGATTTTTCCGGAGAAAAAACGGGAAATGTTCCGGAGCTGCCGGAACCGCTTTGGTTGCTTTTCGCTGAAGAAAATCATTGATTCAGAAATGTTTCGAAACGCATTCAGAATTGTTTTAGTGGGTGCTGGAAATGTTCTGGACCTACAGAAATATTTTCGGATTTAACGGACGCAAAAAATTGTCTTTGTGAATAGTGAAAAGACATTCTTGTTTGCTTTTCGCTGATGAAAATCGTTGATCCGGAAATGTTTTGGAACACGTCCAGAATTGTGTTAGTGGGTACTGGAAATGTTCTGGACCTACAGAAATGTTTTCGGATTTAACGGTCGC
Organism: Elymus sibiricus; assembly: GCA_039707655.1. Taxonomy (NCBI): domain Eukaryota; kingdom Viridiplantae; phylum Streptophyta; class Magnoliopsida; order Poales; family Poaceae; genus Elymus; species Elymus sibiricus. The sequence goes on along the minus strand of CM077674.1, from coordinate 60,827,543 downwards.
GGAAAAATATCTTCATGAATAGTGGAAACACTATTTGGTAGCTTCTTTGGGAAGCCACCTTTGAGGGCATTTTGGTATTTCCAAGTGTCCTCTACCCCTTGGGCTTGGCCTATAAATAGGGGTGGAGGGGGCTGCCCAAACTCACTCTTTCTCTCATATATTATGCCATGCAATGATCTGGCTTCTTCTCTCCCTCACACGAAATAGTTTCGTAGAGCCGAAAGGCTGTCTGGGTTCCGGTGGGAACTAGTTCTGGACGGCGAAGCCCTGCAGGATAGCTGACACCGTATGTGTGCAACCACGTAGAGAGGTCGTAGGTTCGATATTTTTGGCCGAGGGGCTGTTCGATAGTACCTCCCAAAGGGTTGTCTGAGTGACCGTCCGAGATTCTGTGAGTGCCTCCCGAAGGGCTGTCCGTGACACCGTCCGGGGGACTGTCCGACCGCTTCCCGAAGGGCTGTGCGAGGGGCTGACGAGGGAGTACATCCTCGCGGTTGGGAGGTTGTAAATCCTAGCTGCGGGTATCTGCACCGACGATCTTCATCGACTCTACTTCCGCTGCGCTACGAGTCGGTAACGATCAGATCCAAACCTTGTATGCATCTCCATAGTGATCCTGGGCGTGCTCGCTGTATCGAACATTTTTGTTTTCTGTCGCGTTCCCTTACACTTTTAGCCACCAAAAGAAATTTGAGGGATGTGAGTGAGAGCCCATCAAGTGTTCTTCACTTTGTGCTTTTATGCAAAGGTGAAGTTGAGCAGACTAATACTTCACAATATCTTCCTCTAGTGTTGTGTCATCTCTTGCAGGAATACAAGGACGTGTTTCCCGATGAGCTACCTCCCGGACTACCTCCTCTACGCGGAATCGAACACCGCATTGATCTCATCCCCGGTGCACCTCTACTGAACAAGGCACCTTACCGCGTCAACCCCGACAAGACCAAAGAGATCCAAAGGCAAGTGCAATATCTCATGGAGAATGGGTATGTACACGAGAGCTTGAGCCCATGTGCCGTTTCGGTAATTCTTGTGCCGAAGAAAGATGGTTCCTATCGCATGTGTTCCGATTGCCGTCCCATAAATGCTATCAACGTTAGATATCGCAATCCCATTCCACGCCTAGATGACATGCTTGATGAACTTAGTGGAGCCACCATTTTCTCTAAAATTGACCTTAAAAGTGGCTATTATCAAATCCGCATGCAAGAAGGTGATGAATGGAAAACCGTTTTCAAAACAAAATTTGGCTTGTATGAATGGTTAGTCATGCCTATGGGTTTATCGCAAGCACCTAGCACTTTTATGTGTGTGATGCACTATGTTCTTCACAAATTAATTGGCATTTGTGTTGTGGTTTACTTTGATGACATCCTTGTTTTTAGTGAAACTCTTGAAGATCATGTCAAACACCTTAGAGAAGTCTTTCAAATTCTTAGAGATGAGTGACTTTATGCTAACATAGAAAAATGCAATTTTGGTGTTGATAAGCTTGTTTTCTTGGGCTTTGTTGTCTCATCTAAGGGTGTTCATGTTGATGAAACTAAAATTGATGCTATTAAGAATTGGCCACAACTAACAAATTTGCTTCAAGTGCGTAGCTTCCTTGGCTTAGCCGGATTTTATAGACGCTTCGTGAAGGATTTTAGCACTATTGCATCACCATTGCACGCATTGAGTAAGAAGAATGCACCATTTGTTTGGGATCCATCCCAAGATGCCGCATTTCATGAGCTTAAAAACTTGCTTACACATGCTCCATTACTTGCATTACCCAACTTTGAGAAAACTTTGGAAGTGCATTGTGACACTAGTGGTAATGGCATAGGTGGTGTGTTAATGCAAGAGAAGCGACCCATTGCATATTTTAGTGAAAAACTCTCTGGCGCACAACTTAACTATCCTATCTATGACAAAGAGTTATATGCTTTAGTGAGAGTGTTGCATGTGTGGGAACATTATCTCCATCCACGTGAATTTGTCATCCATACGGATCATGAAACGCTTAAGTACCTAAAGGGTCGAACGAAATTGAATAAGCGTCATGCTAAGTGGAGTGAGTACATTGAGTCATTTCCTTATGTTATCAAGTATATCAAAGGTAAGGAAAATGTTGTGGCGGACGCTCTATCCCGCAAATGCATGTTGGTTACTCAACTTGAGTGGAATGTCATAGGATTTGAGCACATTAAAAACTTGTATGAGCATGATCCATCATTTGCACTTCCGTATGCCAAATGTTTACCACATAAAACTTGGGAGCAATATTACTTGAAGGATGGTTATCTTATGAAAGCTAACAAACTTTGTATTCCTGAGTCTTCTCTTCGTTTGCTACTTTTGCAAGAAGCTCCTGGTGGAGGACTCATGGGACATTTTGGATGCGACAAGACCTTCGCTACGCTCTCCAAGAACTACTTTCGGCCAATGATGTTTCGACACGTTTCACGCTACACAATCCGGTGTTCTACATGCCGCAAAGCTAAGTCTAAAGCTCAATCTCATTGTCTATATATGCCATTTCATATTCCATATCAACCATGGGAAGATATTAGTATGGATTTTGTGCTTGGTTTGCCTCATACTCAAAATGGCAAAGATTCAGTATTTGTTGTTGTGGACCGTTTCTCTAAGATGGGACATTTCATTCCTTGCAACAAGATAGACGATGCTTCACATGTTGCAAATCTCTTTTTAGGGAAATCTTGAGATTGCATGGAGTGCCCCAGACGATTGTATCGGACCGCGACGTCAAGTTCCTAAGCTACTTTTGGAAGACACTATGTGCCAAGTTTGGAATCAAGCTCCTATTCTCTTCGGCTTATCATCCTCAAACCGACGGCCAAACGGAGGTCACCAACCGGACGCTATCCACACTCCTTTGCATGTTGATTAAGAAGAACATAAGGGAGTGGGAGGAATGCTTACCCATCGCCGAGTACGCCTACAATCGAGCAAGACATTCGACTACCAGCAAGTCCCCCTTCGAGGTCGTCTACGGCTTCAACCCGTTGTCTCCATTGGACATCCTACAGCTACCACTCCAAGAGCGCATCGACATGGACGCGAGTGCACAAGCTACATACCTCAAGAAGATGCATGAAGATACAAGGCAAGCAATCGAGCGCCAAGTACAACGACTCGCGACCAAGGTCAACCTCAACAAGCACCCCATGGTGTTCAATCCCGGAGATCTTGTCTGGCTACACCTACGCAAAGAACGCTTCCCCAACGAACGCAAGTCAAAGCTACTTCCTCAAGCCGATGGACCGTTCAAGGTGCTAGCACGCTACAATGACAATGCCTACAAGATCGACATACCACGCGCCAAGTACAACGTGAGCGACATCTTCAACATCAAGGACTTATCTCCCGTCGATGGTGATGTGGATCTCGATCCGAGGACGGATCTTTTCCAGGGGGGGGGAGATGTAGCGACCCGACCTCAAACGGTCAAGTCTCTGTGTATCTGTGCCATCCCTGGATCAGTATGCTGGCACACATAGTACATCAACGTATATATCAAAGTGCAATCACATGTATAAATAACGTAATACTGATATATACCTCATAAGTCTCAGTGGAAACAAACAAACGGGTGTGGAGTCCCATCAACGCCATCGGCAGGTTGAGTGTAAACCGTAACTCTACAACAAAACTCACTCGTCGTAGAAAAATCCTGCAACATGATACGTTGCAGCCATGTAGGTTAGTACATTGAATGTACCGGCAAGATCACAAATAAGAGAAACAGATGATAAAACTATTCTATATGCAATATCGCTTTGTGGCTCTGTGTCTGAGTTTTTGCGTAAAAGCTGGTTTTATTTTCCCTACATCAAAGGAATAACAGGAGTCTTTACTACAGAGTTATCTACTATGACATGGTTCCGCCAACCGATGTCTCATAGCCCAAAACACTTATAAGTTGCCCACAATTAGTTATCAGTCCAGTGTTGAGAGTTCCGAGATAGATCCAAGTCCAGAGGCTCAAGTTGTCCGTAACCGAGGACACGGCTAATCGATTAGGTTTTAACTCTGCAGAGTGTTGTGCACTTTACCCACAAGATTCGATCCCTCTTTTTGCGTTCTCGCACTTCAGGGTGTTTGAGAACAAGACGACCGAAACATGGTCTTCCGAAGAGTTCCTTTGTACACTGTCCGGTGCTCATCCAATCCTACCGTAGTTCTACATCTGCTAGCACCGTCCCAGCCAGAGTCACAACTAAGGTCAACCAAGCCAAAGCCCATATTGACTTGTGGCTGCACAGGTAAGCTTCCGGGCATGAAGTATTCTTCCATCTCTTTGAGCCTGGGTGGAGCTTTCCGCATGATATCACGGCGCTTCTCCGGAATCACTGAGTACTGGACGCACCATATGTACCCTTCTTAACCATTCTCCACCCAGAGGTATATTGAATTCTTGTCTCGAGTCTTGAAGTCTTGACGTCTTGTAGATGCAGGCCTTGAAGATGCCATCTTGAAGTTGTCGTCATTGACGTAGAGTCCTCCTTCTCACACCACTCACGAACTCTCATACCAATCCCCGTCTATTGAAGCGTAGCATTAAAATAAATGACGTTCCCGGGCTTGGTAACAGGGGTGTGGGTTCCTACCTCATGCCTCTACTAAACTACAAGATTTCAATATACTACTGGAGGAAATGGTGAAATGGTGACACTAAATGCAACAAAAACATAGGTAAGAAAATATGGTCAAAGTGAACTTGCTTGGTAAGTTGATGAAGATATTATCGCTCTCAGAAAATGAACTTGATAGAACTACTCGTCACTCCGAGAAAATCTATATAATCAAACATGGTATTCACATAAGCAAACACTCTAGCAATCAATTCTATCAATCATAGTAACACTCAATCAAAATAAAAGCAACAATTAAATCCATCAAGAAATGGATAAGAAAACCAAATAAAGTCCAAAGAGAAATTCTAAAAAGAAAACTATTAAAGAAAGTTCTATGACTTAACTACAAACAACAAAAATAGTTTTGTCCTAAATATAAATTTAATAGCAAAGAAAAATTACTAAACTAATACTTAACAGAAACAAAATATAAAAACTAAAAATAAACAGAAAGTATTTTTATAATATTTTTTTCCTAACTTTAATACAAAAGCTTTTTATAAAAGAATCAACTAAAAGCTTATGTGAATATTAGGACCTAGACAAACTTTAATACAAAATAAAAGAAAAACAATATAAAAATATTTGTCTACTGTAGACTAACAAAATCCTAACAAATTTTGTCAAAAGTGACAAAAGAAAATAATTAAAATCATTTAAAACAAAAAGGAAATGGAATAAAACAAAACTATACTAAAACAGTACTGTTTTGCAATAAACCTAAAAATAAATCACTAAATGCTACTGGATAGACAAAACAATAATAAAACAGTAGCAAAAAGAATCAATCAAAAATATATTATAAAACTCAAGATATGGCCAAATTTGTGATTTGAACAAAACTCGTCAAATTCAAATTTAAGCTGCTCAAATTTGAAATCCAATTGCGCCAACAGAAAGTTCATAAAATTTTGAAACTAACGCAAAAAGAATCACTAAATTTGGATTAAAAACATAAAAGATATTCAAATTCTAAAATCAGAACAGAATATTGAAAAAGAAATAAAACAGAAAAAAGAACTAAACGCTACGGACCGGCCAGGTGCTACGTGGCAGATCACGATTGGCTAAGGTCGTGCGCGTCCGATCCAAACAAGCGGATGACCGGTATTTAAAATAAACCGGTTCGCGGGAAAATAAATAAAACGCGATCTAATCCTACGCGTCCACGGCAGATCTGACGGTGGAGGGAAAAGGGGGAGCTCACAGCGGCAGGGAGATGAACTCTGGTGATGTCCGACGAGGCGGCGGCTCGGGCTCGACGCGGGCGAGCTCTCTGGTGGTCCTCGGTGACGGGGAAGAAGTCCAAGCGACGCGGTAGACGACGGCGAGTACGTGGGTGGTGGCGGCTAGGGTTGGGGTGGGGTGTAGCAATGGCGGCGAGCACAAACAGGCGGCGGCAGTGGTGGAGCTCCAATGAGGGATTGCGGTGAGAGCGTCGGGGAGATGGCTTTAGGGGGGAAATCGAGTGCGGAGGGGTGAGCCTTTATAGTGCGGGGTGACTTGGGACAGGGAGCGGCTCCATATGGAAGGGGATCGGTGGCGGCAATCGGTTTCGGCGAGGCGAGGAAGGAGATTGGGAGGAGGGAGAAGGTGAACGCGGCAGAGGCAGGATCGGTCGATGGGTCCCACCGGTCAGCGAGAGGGAGAGAGGGGAAAGGGATCGAGCACCCGGATCTTGGGGGATTCGATGCGGGTGCGTGGGCGAGTGGGCCGTTGGCTAGTGGGTCGCGTCAGCTGGGGAGGGAGAGAGTGCTGGGCCTGCTGGGCTTCGGCCCTTTTTTCTTTTCTTTTTGAAATAAAATAGAAATTAAAAAGAGAAATAAAAAATATTATATAGACATATAATATATCAAAATTTTCAGAAAAAGATTTCCTAAAATATGAACTATTTTTCAAGTTCAAATAAATTCCACACAAATTCCTAAAATTCAAACACTGCTACTCTTGCATTAAAAACCAATAAAATTATTTTTAAAATACCAAAATGATTTCAAATTTATTTTCTCCTAATTTTTCATTGAAGGGAATCATTTTACCCTTATTTCCATATATTTGTTTTTAGGAGAAAAATAATTTGAATAAAAACCAAATAACTCCAAATTGGGTTTGAATTTGAATTTCAAACCACTTTCAAATCCTTCTTTCAAACCTCCAACTCATATTTCATATAATTTGAAGAAGTAATTTTATCTTCTCTCATGAAAATCATTGAGTTACATAAAGTTTCTGAATTTGAAATATTTTCAAATGGAATTCAAATTCTTTCAAAACCCTTTTCATTTAAATGGAAGAAGTCATGTCATCTTCACTCCAGGGTTTTGTATTGAAATGAATTTAAATTCACTTAGTTCAAAAAATGCAAAGTGAAAGTTTTGGGAAAGTTATTTCATTCCCTCCCTTTAAACTTTCAAAAAGTTTCAAAATTCACTCACTTTCAGTCAATCCATCAAACAATCAATCATATTTATTTAATTAATATAACATTTCAAAATATAGAATTTTGGGATGTTACAAACCTACCACACTTAAAATGAATCTCGTCCTCGAGATTCGGAGAGGCTAGCAAGAAAATGTTAGGGTTGGGGGGGTCTTCCAGCAAATCCATTGTTCGGAAGGTCTGGGTGCTACCACACTTAAAATCAGAGTCATGGTTCCTTCAAACTCCGGTATTTCACCTTTTGGGTTGACAATGTCAGTCTTCTCATATCTTCGGGATAATTCCTTCTTTGATGCCTTTCCAATAAGGGCATAACCTCTTTGCTCATAACCATGTGTCCTTTCATCAAAATAGGGTTGTTCCCGAGACTGGGTCTTCTTAGCTGACAGGTCTATCGTCAATACTAACTACCATCGGAATTCTCATGGTGGTCAACCATTTGTGGTTTTCCTGCAATAAATGGGTCTAGGTTGAATCTCACCATATATCCTACGATTGGCAACGGTTGCCTGTACAGGGTTTCATCGTCCTGCCATTCTAAGGTTTTTGGCTTGTCATGTCGACACTCTACTAGGGTTTTAAGTCTCTCTGATTTTCCATCAACATATGATAGTCCATGGTAAAAGTCTCTGGTATGGGGGCCAATCCATCCCGTACTTGAACCATTACTTCATACGCGGACAGTGAATCACGTATTCTAACACTAGGGCATCCTCACAAGCATTGCAGAAGTTTCTCTTGTTGACGAACTGAGTTCGGATAAATCCATTAATTCTGCAAGCTGAACAAAGCATCTATCGTTTTCTTCACAACTCTCGGGTTTTTGCGTATCCTCCTATGAAACGTAAGCTGATGAATATCATAGTTTCTTCCAAATTCTTCCTTCAACACGGTAGTGCTTGATTCCTTATTAATTTCTGGGCCTGTGGGTTATGGGCCCACTTCAACACTGCTACAACCTTAACTCATCCGTGGAGTTACTATTGTTCCATATTCCAACATTACACCATCCTTTAAATCCAATAACACTTCATTCCTTCATACTCTTGGGGTATCCCACATATCCAACTTATTTATCCAGACTCCACTCTGTGGAATACATTTTCCTTTCCATTGGTCAAGTGTCCTCACAGGGTACTACCACCCTTAAAATGAAATGCCCAAATTCATCCATAGACCACATTTCTCATATCCTCGAAAATGGTCAAAATCTTGGTTCATAGAGTATCAACTCATACAATTCAACATATGGAATCATGACACATTAACTTTATTGATTCATGAATCATTACAATCTCTCAGACTTCCATTACATAACTCATCTCCACATCCTTATGAAAATAAAATTGCTTCCTATTACACTTATTACTAATATAAAAAATCTCAACTACTCAGCTCCAGCTTTCTTCTGATCTGAGCATTCCCTGGCAAAATGTCCTGCTTCCTTGCAGCGAAAACAAATGACTTTCGACATGTCTCGGGGCTTCTTTGTGATTATGTAGGCTTCTTGGATTTTTAGCTTCTTTTCTGGACATTCATGGAAGTAGTGCCCTGAATTCTTGCACTTGAAACATGTGATATGACTCAGGTCTTTCTTGGTAGAAATTGGGTTGTTCTGGGGAGGTCTTTGTTTCCTCTTCGTGGACTTCTTCATACCAATCAGATCCTCTATTTCCCGTGGGTCATACTCCACTTCTGCTGTCGGGAACTCACCAAGATACATTTGTCTTTCCTTCGTGCAATACTGCGAAAAATGTCCTTCTTCTCCACATGAATAGCAAGCATTGGAGAAAAATCTGGTTAGGCCTTCTCCATCAGGGTCTTCAACAATTGTCTTCATCACAGGTTCCTCTAAACCTTCCATGAGGGCCTCCTTCATTGCTTCCTTGTGCTGTTTGAAAATAGCTAGCACCATGGGGTAAATGTGGCACTTAGAGTGGTAATGAGTAGTTCCTTCACACAAGAAACATGTAACCTGCCCAGTCAGGCATTCTTTTGCCTGGTGATTTCCTACACAATGAGGGCATCCATCCTTGTGTTCTTCCTGGGTGTGTCCTATTTCTCCGCATATCTTCCAGGCACAAGGTTTCTTCATCGGGTTATCATAATGCTTCCGGATGAGACGGGATCTTAGCAGAGTCTTCTTGAATTCCTCCCAAGTTTTTGCTCCATTACATCCTTGTATGGCTTGATGCATTTTCCACCAGGTTGCAACACTTTCTGTAAAGTACTGAAGAGCGTATTGCACCTCATACTTCCTTGCAATCAAATTTTTCCTGAGGTGATTCTCCATGTTTCGAATCCATAGCTCTGCCTCCGGCTGAGTCATCTATCCAGAGACTACCAGTCCATCTTCATTCATCATCTATTGGGTCAAGGGTTTTGGGCTAAGATTCGAGAGAGAGGTAGAGAGATACACATAATACAAACAATAGTTTTGAAAATAAGTTTTATTTGTGGCTATCAGAAAACACACAAAAATGACACCTCACAAATCATCGTATCTAACGTGAGTATACAACAGGGGTTTTTGGTCTTCTAAATGGCCATAATAATATTGGGATTCTTCAGGGTCTTCAAATTCTTCGAGTCTTCGGAGTCTTCAATTGTTGTAGCTGCAATTCTTCTAATGCATGGTGAAATCTTCTTTTACTCTGAAGTGGCCAGCAGTTGTCCGATATCTTGTCCTTCTCAGAGTTGTCTCAGTTGATCCTCCGTGTGGTCAAAAGGAAAGCGGTATTTTTTAACTATTTGAGGTAAGCGGGAGAATTTGATAAAATCAGAAAAGGATGAGAAGTAAAGGATCTTTTCGAAAATAAAGTTTTAGAGATATCATGTCCTAGGGCTTTCCAGTTTCTAGGGTCACGTCCTACAGTCAAGATGTGCTCTGATACCATCTCTGTAGCAACCCGACCTCAAACGGTCAAGCCTCTGTGTATCTATGCCATCCCTGGATCAGTATGCTGGCACACATAGTACATCAACGTATATATCAAAGTGCAAATCACATGTATAAATAACGTAATACTGATATATACCTCATAAGTCTCAGCGGAAACAAACAAACAAACAAACGGGTGTGGAGTCCCATCAACGCCATCGGCAGGTTGAGTGTAGACCGTAACCCTACAACGAAACTCACTCGTCATAGAAAAATCCTGCAACATGATACGTTGCAGCCGTCTAGGTCAGTACATTGAATGTACCGGCAAGATCACACATAAGAGAAACAGATGATAAAACTATTCTATATGCAATATTGCTTTGTGGCTCTGTGTCTGAGTTTTTGTGTAAAAGCTGGTTTTATTTTCCCTACATCAAAGGAATAACAGGAGTCTTTACTACAGAGTTATCTACTATGACATGGTTCCGCCAACCGATGTCTCATAGCCCAAAACACTTATAAGTTGCCCACAATTAGTTATCAGTCCAGTGCTGAGAGTTCCGAGATAGATCCAAGTACAGAGGCTCAAGTTGTCCGTAACCGGGCACTACTAGGGAAAACCTTATAGGTGGAGAATTAACAGTAGCGCGGGTCAGAGGTACGCGCTACTGCTAATTTATAGTAGCGCCGGTGTAAGAAACGCGCTACTGTTATCTATTTAGCAGTAGCGGGGGTGTGCCAGACAACGCTACTGCTAAGTGGGCCACACAATACACACCAGGCTAGGTATATTAGTAGCGCGGCCCACTGTACACGCGCTACTGCTAAACCCGTAGCAGTAGCGCGTGTTAAAGGCCCACCGCTGCAACTACTGCGGCACTGTGGCACCTGGTGGGCCCCGCTTAGCAGCAGCGCGCGTCCACGGAACCGCGCTACTGCAACGGCACTTAGCAGTAGCGCCGGACTCGGACCCGCGCTGCTGCTAAGGCAACCTAATCTCCCCCGCCCCAGTCCAGTTCCTCACTCTCCCTCACTCGCTCTGCCTCTTCCTCCTCCCGTCGTCGCTGCCACATTGCTGCCGCCGTCCTCGGTAAGCCGCCGCCGCCCTCCTCCCTCCTGCCTCCCTCCATCCCTCCTCCCTCCTCCCTCCTCATACGGCGGCCCTCCTCCTCTCTCCTTCCTCCCTCTCCCTCCGGCCTTCCCTCCATCCCTCCTCCCTCCTCGTACGGCCGCCCTCCTCCTCTCTCCTCCCTCCCTCCCTCCCTCCTCCATCCTACCTCCCTCCATCCCTCCTCTCTCTGTTCTTGTAGAATGTAGGTTTTTTTAATTTTTTGAATACAATAGAATGTAGATTATTTGAATGGAATAGAAAATTAGAAAATTTTCAATAAATGTAGGTCTTTTGAATAGAATAGAAAATTAGTAAATGTAGAATAGAATAGAAAATTAGATTTTTTTTAAGTAAATGTAGGTATTTTGAATAGAATAGAAAATTAGTAAATATAGAATAGAATGGAAAATTAGAAAATTTTCAGTAAAATATAAAAATGTTGTATACAAGAATGTTAATAGTGAATGGTGTTGCTCATACAATTTTTATGAATAGAAAATATTTTAGGTATCGAATAAAATATAAAAATGTTGTTGCCAATTATATTGATGATCTAAAATTTTCACTCGGTGGATTATGCAGGATTTCTCCTGTCGCGTCTCCCTCTCCCGCTCGGCCCCATTCCACCCACCGTGAGCACCTCCCTCTCCTCTCTGTTTAGTTTTAGGTTTAGTTTTTTTAATATATATGGATGTATGTTTGCTAGATGGATGATTAGATAGATGGATGCATGGATGAATTAGTGATTGTTGCACTTTTGTTTCATTTTGAAAAAAGCCGACAAAAATGGATGCATTTTGCAAGGAACACCTCCGAGTGGCCTATGTTCTGCCGGAATGTTGATTCATTTCCGTTCCGGCAAATTTCAGGTGCTCGATATGTCCTATTTTAGCAAAGGTCATGCCGAATTTTTTCGTGAATTTTGGCATGACTTGTGCTAGAAAGTAGGAAATATCGAGTACCCGTGATTTGCCTGAATGGGAATTAATCGACATTCCGACAGAACATAGGCCATTTTTTATGCCATTGCTCCATATATGTAACGGGTTGACTTTCAGTCTGTCGATGCTCCTTGAGTGACTTTGAGTCTGTTCTTGAAGGAAGGAAGGATGCCGGCTGTTGTCGTGGGGGTCGTTTCCTCTCCTTCTTCTCGTGATATACCTTGGTAATGCACGAGAGAAGGACGGGAAGCGACCATCACCGACGGTCGAAATATCAGAGAGGAAGAATCCCGACTGTTGTCGTGGGGTTCGCTTCTCCTTCGTTCCCATGTGCTAGACATTTTGGTGTAATGCACTCGGGAACGAATGGAGGAGCGACCATCACCGACGGTCGCAATATCAGAGAGGGAGTGCCCACCATATACACCACGTGAGATGAGAGTGTAGCAAGGAAGACTCGATGGACCGAAATAGTGATCTGTGTGTTGAGTTTCCTGGTAATTGTCGTCGATTGATTTTTAATGTTTGTATTATGAACATATAGGAAATGTCTGACGACGATAGGATCCCAGAGTGCGACTACTGCGGTGACGACCGGGGTCTGTGTGACAGGTATCCTCACATGGAAGACGGTCGGCGCTTCACTATTAAGCTCGATGAGACCTTCGATGTTTGTACGGTACGCAACGATGACAAGTCTTTTTTCGTAATTAAGCATGACTTGTGCTTCTTTGCTTCAACGTGTAATTTTCATTTTTTACCATTCTACTAGTGCATCCCCTGCCATGCAAGACGTTATGTCTTGGAGAAGCTGGATTTCGAAGATCATGAGAATAAGGAGACAAAGAGAGTTATCCTCAGGACCCAACATGGTTACGCTTTTACCGTAAAGCTATACAATGCAGTGACCTACTCCCATTTTGGCTGCTCGAATTGGAATGCACTATGCAAGGCGTATGGATTTCAGGAGGGTATGCATGTCACCTTCGATATTCGTCCTGAAGATGACATCGAAGATAATATCGACATTTGGGTCAATGTTGATACGCTTCCAGATCTACCTCTATGTGAGTTTCTCAAACATATTTATTAAGTAATTTATATTTTTTATTTAAAAATAGTTGACAGCTTATCTCCATTGACAGCTTATTTCCATTCTTCAAGAAATGTACGGAACGTAGTAGATAAAACCTACTACAGTTATGGTGTTGAACTAACTTGCGAGGAGATGAATCATTTTGTTTCATGGATTAATGATGTTGAGAATTTCAAGACGAGTCGTTTTATTCCTCCAAATTATGATCAATACGTGCCACTAGTCCACGTATTGAACTACGGTAACATCCATCAAGATATCATGGTAAGATTTTTGCTAAGTATGTTATTATGATGTTCTTCTTAAGCTAAACTACATTTTGCTAAGTATGTTATTATGATGTTCTTGAACAGAAACTCCTGGCGGATTGTGTACCTCGTGTTATGGATATAAAAGGTGTCATGAACATTATTAGCTTACGGCCAAGTTGGCCTATGTGCCAACGCAGTGCATACACGATTTCTCCAAGAGATGAAGTCCTCACAATCAAAGACTAGAGAAAAGTTCTGAATGATCGCAGGGAACTACTTGGGGGCAACATGAAGCGCAGCCCACAAATGGGAGACAGGTTGATCTGTATTCTCCATAATGGAGATTCAGGGGTTTACCTGTTTTATGCTATTTTACCTTCGAGAGAGTAGCAGGTCTTAGGTAGTACGTACTCATCATGTGCTAAGAACAATTAGCTAGTGTTGGTTATGACTATGATGATGATGATGAGTTGTTATCATGATGATGATGATGATGAGTTATGTGCTACACATTGTGCTAGAATGATGAGCTAGTTCTTATAAGACTATGATGAGGAGTTTTTATCATGATGATGATGATGAGTTATGTGCTACATTGTGCTAGAATGATGAGCTAGTTCTTATATGACTATGATGATGAGTTGTTATTATGATGATGATGATGTATGAGTTCTTATATGAACATGATGATGATGATAATGAGTTATTATGATCATGATGAGTTATTATATCATTGGGTGGAAGAAACACAGATTAAATTCATGTGGATGGATCCAAAGTGACCAAAAGTTGGATTAGTAGGACCTACTAATCCAACTTTTGGTCACTTTGGATCTCTCCACATGAATCTAATCCACGTTTTTTCCACCCAATGATATAATAACTCATCATGATCATAATGATATAAGAATCTCTTAATTGCTACTATATCAAAATTTGTATAACGATGTATAAATATAGTATAAAATAAAAGAAATGAAATACAGATGATTAGTAGTAGCGCGGGGTAAAGCCCACGCTGCTACTACTTATCAGTAGCGCCGGTACAGAAGGGCGCTACTGCTAACTAAATTAGTAGTAGCGGGGGTGTACCAGCGCTACTGCTAAAGTTTAGCTGTAGCGCCCTAGCAGTAGCGCTTGCACCCGCGCTACTGCTAGGGAAAAAACCTGCGCTACTACTAGGGTTTTCCCTAGTAGTGGGGGACACAGCTAATCGATTAGGTTTTAACTCTGTAGAATGTTGTGCACTTTACCCACAAGATTCGATCCCTCTTTTTGCGTTCTCGCACTTCAGGGTGTTTGAGAACAAGACGACCGAAACATAGTCTTCCGAAGAGTTCCTCTGACCACTGTCCGGTGCTCATCCAATCCTACCGTAGTTCTACATCTGCTAGCACCGTCCCAGCCAGAGTCACAACTAAGGTTAACCAAGCCAGAGCCCATATTGACTTGTGGCTGCACATGTAAGCTTCCGGGCATGAAGTATTCTTCCATCTCTTTGAGCCTGGGTGGAGCTTTCCACATGATATCACGGCGCTTCTCCGGAGTCACTGAGTACTGAACGCACCATATGTACCCTTCTTAACCATTCTGCACCTAGAGGTATATTGAATTCTTGTCTCGAGTCTTGAAGTCTTGAGGTCTTGTAGATGCAGGCCTTGAAGATGCCATCTTGAAGTTGTCGTCATTGACGTAGAGTCCTCCTTCTCACACCACTCACGAACTCTCATACCAATCCCCGTCTACTGAAGCGTACATTAAAATAAATGACGTTCCCGGGCTTATTAACAGGGGTGTGGATGCCTACCTCATGCTTCTACTCAACTACAAGATTTCAATATACTACTGGAGGAAATGGTGAAATGGTGACACTAAATGCAATAAAAACAAAGGTAAGAAAATATGGTCAAAGTGAACTTGCTTGGTAAGTTGATGAAGATATTATCGCTCTCAGAAAATGAACATGATAGAACTACTCGTCACTCCGAGAAAATCTATATAATCAAACATGGTATTCACATAAGCAAACACTCTAGCAATCAATTCTATCAATCATAGTAACACTCAATCAAAATAAAAGCAACAATTAAATCCATAAAGAAATGGATAAGAAAACCAAATAAAGTCCAAAGAGAAATTCTAAAAAGAAAACTATTAAAGAAAGTTCTATGACTTAACTACAAACAACAAAAATAGTTTTGTCCTAAATATAAATTTAAAAGCAAAGAAAAATTACTAAACTAATACTTAACAGAAACAAAATATAAAAACTAAAAATAAACAGAAAGTATTTTTATAATATTTTTTTCCTAGAAAAAGAATCAACTAAAAGCTTTTTATAAAACTCATATTATGACCTAGACAAACTTTAATACAAAATAAAAGAAAACAATATAAAAACATTTGTATACTGTAGATAACAAAATCCTAACAAATTTTGTCAAAAGTGACAAAAGAAAATAATTAAAATCATTTAAAACAAAAATAAAATGGAATAAAACAAAACTATACTAAAACAATACTGTTTTGCAATAAACCTAAAAATAAATCACTAAATGCTACTGGATAGACAAAACAATAATAAAACAGTAGCAAAAAGAATCAATCAAAAATATATTATAAAATTCAAGATATGGCCAAATTTGTGATTTGAACAAAATTCATCAAATTCAAATTTAAACTGCTCAAATTTGAAATACAATTGCGCCAACAGAAATTTCATAAAATTTTGAAACTAATGCAAAAAGAATCACCAAATTTGGATTAAAAACATAAAAGATATTCAAATTCTAAAATCAGAACAGAATACTGAAAAAGAAATAAAAAAGAAAAGAACTAAACGCTACGGACCGGCCAGGTGCTACGTGGCAGATCTTGATTGCCTAAGGTCGTGCGCGTCCGATCCAAATAAGCGGATGACCGGTATTTCAAAGAAAATGGTTCGCGGGAAAATAAAAAAAACGCGATCTAATCCTACGCGTCCACGCCAGATCTGACGGTGGAGGGAAAAGGGGGAGCTCACAGCGGTGGGGAGATGAACTCCGGCGATGTCCGACGCGGCGGCGGCTCGGGCTCGACGGGGGCGAGCTCTCCGGTGGTCCTAGGTGTCGGGGAAGAAGTCCAGGAGACGCATCAGACGACGGCGAGTACGTGGGTGGTGGCGGCTAGGGTTGGGGTGGGGTGTAGCGACGGCGGCGAGCACAAACAGGCGGCGGCAGTGGCGGAGCTCCGACGAGGGATTGCGGCGAGGCGAGAGCGTCGGGGAGATGGCTTTAGGGGGGAAATCGAGTGCGGAGGGGTGAGGATTTATAGTGCAGGGTATCGTGGGGCAGGGGGCGGCTCCATATGGAAGGGGATCGGTGGCGGCAATCGGTTCTGGCGAGGGGAGGAAGGAGATCGGGAGGAGGGAGAAGGTGAGCGCGGCAGAGGGGGGATCGGTCTGTGGGTCCCACCGGTCAGGGAGAGGGAGAGAGGGAAAAGGGATCGAGCACCCGGATCTTGGGGGATTCGGTGCGGGTGCGTGGGTGAGTGGGCCGTTGGCCAGTGGGCCGCGTCAGCTGGGGAGGGAGAGAGTGCTGGGCCTTCTGGGCTTCGGCCCTTTTTTTTTCTTTTTGAAATAAACACAGAAATTAAAAAGAGAAATAAAAATATTATATAGACATATAATATATCAAAATTTTCAGAAAAAGATTTCCTAAAATATGAACTATTTTCAAGTTCAAATAAATTCCACACAAATTCCTAAAATTCAAACACTGCTACTGTTGCATTAAAAACCAATAAAATTATTTTTAAAATACCAAAATGATTTCAAATTTATTTTCTCCTAATTTTTCATTGAAGGGAATCATTTTACCCTTATTTCCATATATTTGTTTTTAGGAGAAAAATAATTTGAATGAAAACCAAATAACTCCAAATTGGGTTTGAATTTGAATTTCAAACCACTTTCAAACTTCCAACTCATATTTCATATAATTTGAAGTAGTCATTTTATCCTCTCTCATGAAAATCATTGAGTTGCATAAAGTTTCTGAATTTGAAATATTTTCAAATGGAATTCAAATTCTTTCAAAACCCTTTTCATTTAAATGGAAGAAGTCATGTCATCTTCACTCCAGGGTTTTGTATTGAAATGAATTTAAATTCACTGAGTTCAAAAATGTAAAGTGAAAGTTTTGGGAAAGTCATTTCATTCCCTCCCTTTAAACTTTCAAAAAGTTTCAAATTTCACTCACTTTCAGTCAATCAATCAAACAAACAATCAAACAAACAATCAAACAATCAATCATATTTATTTAATTAATATAACATTCCAAAATTTAGAATTTTGGGATGTTACAGGAGATGATGCGAAGCATCCCGAGGTCATCCCCATGGACTCACCTTCGTCACCTAAAGTGCCACGAGGACCTATGACACGAGCACGAGCATGAGCCATCGAGAACGAGGTGACATCACTCCTCTCACAATTCCCCTTCGATACACATGAGAATTGGATGCTACCTCAAGCGGAGACCCTATGCATACTCAGGTACCGAGGAGTTCATCATGGAGAAGTTACAGAGCAAGGTGAAGCGAAGGAGAAAGAGGAACGTGAAGACGGTGGACAAAAGGGACAAGCCAGCCCCTGCCCGGATGATCCGGACCCAGGTCCAGACGATCCGGGCAACGCCCGGACGATTCGGACCCAGGCCCAGATGATCCAGCCGAAGCGCGCCCCGTGTACAGAACCTGCCCAGCTGAACCCGGATCATCCGGACCCCCGTCCGGATCATCCGGCCCAAGCCCGGATGTCCGGACGCCGGCCCAGATGTACGACCCTCCGCGCCAGAAGTGACCTGCCCGGACGTTCGGGCGACCACCCGGATCATCCGGGCTACCGCCAGCCGGATCATCCGGACCGACGCTCGGATCGTCCGGGCACCCCGCAACTTGTCTGTGTGTGTGCGGCCCGAGGCCCATGTAGCTATTCCGTCCACTATACTATAAATACCCCTTCCCCCTCTATGTTTTAGGGTTAGCAAAGTGTTGGCTCTTGAGATTAGAGCTTTGCTCATCCATACCTCTCCTCCGGAGATCAAGACCACCTTGGGGAGAAGATCCACTCCGGATATCAAGACCTCGACTCCTCTCCGGATCGGGATGAACTAGCTACCGTGTATCCTCCCGTGTTGACTTTGTATCGTGATTCACCGTATGTGTATGTGGATCTAGTGTATGTGTGACTTGTGATTGTGTCAATTGAGTGATTGGTGTTCTCGTGTTCTTCGTGTTCTTGCCTTTCCCCCCCTCCAATTGTGAAAAGATCGATGAACTAGGGTTCCACCCTACATCAATCATTCAATATATACTCCTTGAAATAATAAATATTACACAAAGGGATACTCCTTTGCACTCACATATCTTTTAAGACTATATTAGTGCATTTTAGGTTGGGCTCCCAAATGCCTCCTATAGATTCTGTTGGACAGCCCGATTAGTGATCGGTAACAGGGCCGTCGACAGGGGAGTGCGCGGTGGGCGCACAGCACCCCCCCCCCCCCCCCCCCCGGGCGCCAAATCCTCTATCCCTACTACTCTTCTTTGGTGTTATTCTGTGCTACAACTTGTAGGGAGAGATAGGGCATTGAATCTTCTTTGATTGTTTCATTTTTGCTCAGTGTATTTGAAACTATCTACTAGAAGTCGCAGCCGCTGCCATGAATGAAACCTCCTGCTATGTCTTCCATTGTGGGGAGGAAGATGATAGAGGAGGGGAGGGTGAACCGTTGTATTTGCCTTGGGCCTTGGGCTTGGTATAAACTAATAAAGCGGTAAGTCCATAGGGATGTGTTTGGTTACTCGCATGGATTTTGGGCACTTTGCATCTTGGCCCAGTAGAGCCTGTTGGAGGGTATGCAGACTCTGGGCCAACTTCTGCAGATTGTTTGGTACCCTGCATCGCACCACTGAGCATTTGAATGTCTGGCGTTTGGTTGCTCGCATATGTGCTTTAGGGGTGAGCAAATGCAAATCACAGCTGTTTGGCTATGTGCAAATCTGTTGATGTGCTCACCCCTTTCAAATATGGTGGGCTTACCACCACACTACACATCAACAACACAGCGGCAAAGAGCAGCAAACAGACATTGTGCAGAAATAAGCAACAATACAGCAAATACAGAACTAGACATACAGGACTAAACACGTCAGTAGCTTAGTAGGAGGAGTTTAAAGCCAACATGGGCATCCCGTGCTTTGCACAAACTGAGGGTAGTGCCCTGACCAAAATGCATAGTTTAAACACCAACGAACTTCAGTTTTTAACACCTAACATGCTCAGACAACTAAACAGACAACATGACTACGTAGAACTTCAGACTGCGATATCATATGGGCCTCGGCAGGTGAACTTGTGGCATCTGTAGATGGCGATGGTGGAGTTCCAGGCGCCGTAAACCTGCACTTTGAACCCTAGGTTCAAGAGCTTGAAGACAAGGAGGTCTCCGGGGACGAACTTGTGCTTGCGGCAGAAGTAGTCCCACCCCCTGCCTAGCGATCTGGTCCAGATACCTCTCAACACGCACCCAGTAATCGCACGTCTTGTTCGCCGACTGCTTGACCACACTAGGGAGAGGGACGTAGATCCATTTCTTGATCCATTTCTTTTGTTTTCCACCGCCTCATTTTCTGTCAGTTCCGCGACTCCCCCCTCGTTGTCCTGCGCCTCGACCGCCGCCGCCGTCCCTCCGACCAGCCGCCGGCTCGTTCTACGCGACCGCCGCCGGATCTGCTCGCCGTCGCGTCGTCCGCCTCCACAGCGCGCAGCCCCGGCCCAGTCCTGCGCCTCGACCGCTGCAGCCGTCCTCCGCCTCGACCGCCGCCATCTTCCTGCCGTACTTTCCTCCACCGTCACATCCGCGGCCGAAAAAGCCACCAACGGTATACTCTCCGTGACTAAATTACGCTCTAGGGTTTAGAATTTGCTTCTTATTAATTTGTAGATTTAATTATATTTTAGGAGCAGTACTAGATAATTGTTCATGCCGAATTTCATTTCCTATAACAATATTGTTTAATTTGCTTACATATGACAAGTGCACGGTTTTAGCATGAACATTGCGAAATATGACAAGTGACAATGATGTTTGAATTTTCGTACATATGACAAGTGCATGGGCTTCATGTTATTCACAGGGATTTCAAAAAGAGTGACAAAGTTTTTGCGAAACGTTAATTCATTTCCGTTTTGCAAAATTCCTGTCACTCCATATGTCAACTTTTTAAGCAAAGTTCATGCCGAATTTCTTAGCCAGTTCCTCTTCTCAAAATTACTTTCATAAGCTAGTACTCATGTCAACCATTTACAATTGATAAGTGCTTCATAATGATTATTAGGGATCATGAGTCGTAAGATCTGCCATATCTGCAAATGTCCATGTATGGACAGTGTGGATACTGCAGTAGATTTCAGACTCTTCTTGAGAAAAGGATTTTAAAAATCAGTGGTAACAGTCTTATACTTCAATTAATATTCTATTCTAACCATTTGTACAATTATTGTACTGACTTTATTGTTAATGATTAACTGCTGCATAGTGTATCCCATGCAACATAAGGGTTGACTTCAACAAGTTATGCGGTAATGCTATGTACTTCGAGGATGATATGGGCCGCACATTCTTAATGGATGTGCATAAACGAAAGGATAGAACCATCATATATGGTGATGAATGGAAGAAGTACATTGCACAGAATAATTTCATCGGAGGAGAGTACATAGCCTTTTCCTTGAAAGGAGATGTCAACAGGTTAAGGGCAATGTATTTCTGCAGCGATGACGATGACGATGACAACCAGGATCATGACGATAGCCAGGATCAGCAGGATGATGGAGACAACCAAGATGACGAGGATAGCGGTGAAGATGAGGACAGCCAGGATGACGAGGATGAGGAAGATGATGACGATGAGGAAGATGATGACGATGGTCCATTAAGTTCTGCAATTTTCTCTCAAAGAATAGGGAAGCTTACTCGGGATGAAACCATGAATATTACAGCGATGTTACCATCGAGTGTAGCCTTCGTGGGGAAGCCATTTGTGCACCGCTTAACTAAAACCAACGTCGTGAAAAAAGTCATGGTGAGATGATTTGTATTCTTTCATCTTTTTTTGTTCATAACCAAGTATGGTGAGATGTCTAACATTGCGTGCTCTCTATTTGCTTTTAATGATGGGGAGTGCAGAAGTTACCTATCAAGATGTTTTCCGGAGTGGACATTCCCGCCGTCGGCACCGCTGGAGTACGCCATGGACCAACAGGGCGTGTCACTAGCGTTCAGTACAAGACGGAAACAGACGGACGCATATCCTTCTATGAGTCTGGCTGGCGGGAGTTCATGACATGAAAGAGAGAACTAAGGGTCGACACCCTTGTGATAATCAGCATAAGGAAAAGCAACCGCAATGACTTTCAGATGATGGTTGTCGTTGACCATGTTTAGAAATATGGTCTTAAGTCATGAATTTATCAGCCGATGAACTGTTAGCTAATTAGTATATTATGATGGACGTGATCGATACATTGATGTTTGTTTCTTCAGTCGAACAAATCTGAAGTGTTACTTAATTATTTCGTCGTTTGTTTCCAAACTGAATTCAGTCTGGTTCAGTTATATTGAGAATCGTATGACTAACCATTTGTAGTATTGTGTTTCAACTTGCAATGCCAACAATTGTGTAGTCTATCCTATTCCTTCAGTGGAGGGCGCTACGGCAGGACCGCCACTGCTACAATGGTATCTATGGCGGGTAGAAATAGCGAGTTGTGGCGGGTAGGAACAAACGCCCGCCACTGCAAGCACCGTACCAGTGGCGGGCAGGCGCCCGCCACTGATGAGGTTATAGCAGTGGCGGGAGGTCGGTGGCGGGCGCCCATGGCAGCCTGGCCCGCCACTGCAGGCCTTTTTGCACCCGCCACTGCTAGGCATTCCTGCAGTAGTGAGTCATCTTTGTAATCATCCAGTTATCGAGTAACGTATGATAACCTAATGGTCTATGATATTCTCATCGTATAAGGACGCAAGTAAACGGTTGCACTTTATAGGAAGATATTGACGACATATTGACAACAAGATCTCGCGGTATCATATAAGTTGGATCTATCCAACACCATTCTTATTCTAACAATGTGCTTTCATTATTTCCGGCATCCTTGTTTCGACAATTATGCCCATTGTCATGAGAACAAGACCATCAGCAATACAAGAGCTAGTCTAGAGTCCTAACTAGGGATTTGTTTGGTGTTTAGCATTCTACACAAGCAATTAGGTTTCTCTATGAATCTCACATTCAAGAACCAGTGTAATTACAGAATAGAAATATAAATTCAATTATGAACATAAAAAATAGGATAATAACTTATTGCCTCTAGGGCATTTTCCAACAAAGGCCCCGGGTAGAAGGTGCTCGCAAGGTTGGTCGGGGCGTGGGGAATGCATTGGGTGTGTGTGTTTTTTTCCATGTATTCGTGTGGGCTGGTAGTTGTAATAAGACAAGGTCACATGTGCCGATAGATTCAGCAGTAGGTGCGGTTGCAGAATAAGCTATTCTGCAACTCTTACGGGGGATGGATTGTAGAATAGTTCTACCTTGTGTGTGTGTAGATAGACAAACATACATAGATATAGAGACAGAAAGATTCGATATGTGCTAGATATGCACAAATGTATAATACGTAAATAGTTCATTCCCACTAACATATTTCTCTTAACATTAACATGCAGCCTATCCACCTCAGCAGTCCAGCCACATCAGTGTTTCGTTACCAGCTTACAAATGGGAAGCACCATAGATTAACCAACTTACAGAATCACAACGTCAACGTTCCATTACGAGCAGACAGACCTACCACAGCCTGACCAGCGTATAGAACGGACGCCTCCCTCCCTCGATTAATCCCCTTTCCCCCTCAGTGCAACCCGGAGCGGCGGCCGAGATCTCATCTCACTCCACTCCGGCAGCCTCCCCGACGACAGCATCCCTACGCGCAACAGCAAGAGGAGGCTGGTAGCGAGGTCTCGTCATTGTCAACGTCCTACTCGACCCCGTCGTCGCAGATCTAGACCATGGATCCTCCACTATTTCCCTCTCTCTTCATCTCCTTGGTTTTTGCCCAAGAGTGTCCTCCAATGATTCTCTTCATTTTCCCTCAATCAACCCACGACAATACGATAGAACTACCACGGCTACGGGAAAGAAACACCTCACGGTCGGCGGCGGCGGCGACGGTCCTAATGGTGTCACAGTTTGGAGAGGTGGCTGCTCTGTCGGCGGTCGAAGCATGCCGGTCGGTTCATCGCCCAAAGTCATAGAGGGCCTTTGGGGCGTCTTGGTTCCTGGGTGGCGGCTCGTGTGGTGGGAGCCACGGTTGATGTGTACCGAACCTCGATGGCGAGATCCGATCTGTTGTTGCGGCCCGATCTTTCACGACACTCCATCTTTCGTAGCAGCAACCTCTCGCCCGCGCACGCGATGTACACGAAGTAGAGGGTTTGAACCTTACGGCTTAGCACGAGAAAACCAATCTCGACGACGGTACTCACGCGCAAAAACAATTTCTACAAAGAAATCGCACAGAGGTTTTCTAAAGATTCCTCCAAAACTTGATACGGGTGTCTACCCTGAAAAACACATCGTGTCTATTTTATAAAATAACCTAATTTTTACAGCAACACACTATGGCTTTATATAGCAGCCGGACCATCTAACCTGACTTGGAAAGCAAGCTCCCTGACTAAAACTCACGGGAAAACATGAAAAGGAAACCTGGACTCTATATTTAAATAATAACAGATTATATGCTTTATATTCTAGCAATCTAATCCTTACAAAAGATTGACCTGGACTCTGTTGAACTGGTGCGTCGACATCTAATTGTTCTGTTGGTGGACACCATCCAATATCGCATAAGTTTAAACAATCACGTATCTTCATGGTTGGTTTGTCAAAGGGTAGACCCTTCTCCTTGCGTGGAAGAAATAAGAAAATAATTCGGACCCTTGTTCTGAAAAGAGGGCCGTGCTACGCGCCGGCCGGCAGATAAGTAGAAAACATCCGCCGCCTGGCTGGCCGTTGGATTGATGCGGGGAGCCGTCCGATCTACCCATCCACGTGCCTCACCTCTCATGCAACAAGAGCGGTGTTACAGAAACATTTATAACATAGGTCGTGTTGTAGAAACCTTTGCAACAGAGGTGATGTTGTAGAATTTTTTGCAACAAAGATCATGTTGCAGAAAACGTCTGCGGTATTTTTTGCAACAGAGGTAATGTTGCAGAATTTTTTGCAACAAAGATCATGTTGCAGAAAACATCTACAGTTTTTTCTTGCAACAAAGGTTATGTTGTAGAAATTTTTTACAACACAAATCATGTTGCAGGAACTGTTGCTGCTGCAACACCTCAAAGAGGTTGAAACCATGGACGTCAGCGACGGCGGATGCGGCCCCAACGGCGGTGTGCCTCGCAAAACCGGGCGGTGCAGTCAGGCGGCTACTAGCGCCCGCACGGCTGGCTCGCAGCTCCTCAGGTGCCAAGCTTTCAGCACAACGGCTGTCGATGTTGCGTGGTCTGCCACAGGAGCGCCGTGCACTGCTGCCGTCGCGGGTCCTCGCAGTGAAGCTCGCTTCCAACCCTGCCGGACCTCGCTGAGCCGAGCCTCTGCCGCTCCCGAACATCCCCGCCTCCTACACGCGCACCATCCTCGTCGGATCCGGCTGGAATCCTCGCCGCCGTCGCCCTCCCAGCCGCACGAGTCTTCGTCCCCGGTCGCTCCCGGAGATCCCGGCCTCCTGCCCACGCGCCATACTCGCCGGATCCGGCGAGATCCGGCTGGAATCCTCGCCGGCGTTGCCCTCCCAGCCGTACAAGTCTCCGTCCCGCCGCGGGATCTAGCTAGGCAATTGCAAACTCTCTTTTCTGAAACAAAGCCCGAGTTGCAGAAACGTGGACACGGAGGGATTGCTCTCGACCGTCTGATCAAGAGTCAATCTGACGGACACGGAGACGGCGGACGCTCACACGCGATCGGCCAGCTGAAGGTAAGCGTTTCCCTCTGAAAAATCATGCAAACAAATCAGCAAATACATTTGGCGGCTGCTAGGCGTCATCCGGATACACAAAAGTAAAACAACATCCACCCCATGAACCGTTCGATCTGGGCGTCTGTAGCCATCGATGGAAGTCAACGCACATGGTGGTCCTTCCCTCTGTCTTCCCATTGCATAACCCCGTCACATCCATAGCACCTAGCAACACCGGCGGCCTGCACGGCAGTGCCGTCGCAGCACCGGCATGCAACATCTCCCGCTCTCAGCACGGCGGCGCCGACAGCACCGGCTCGCAGCAACGCCACCCGTCATAGCAACTCCGGCGGCTTCCCAGCACGGTGGCGCCATCGCAGCACCTGCTCGCAGCTTGTCGATGACTGCCGCAGCACGACGGCGTCGTCGCAGCATCGCCGGAGCAGCCCAAAATCGCCATCGCAGCATCACCGGAGCAGCCCGAAATTGCCGTCGCAGCAGTTGAACCGCCGCAGCCTGAAATCGCCGTCGCAGCAGTTGATCCGCCGTCACAGCATCGCCGGAGCAGCCCGAAAAAATCGCCGTCGCAGCGGTTGAGCCGCCGTCGTAGCATCGCCAGAGCAGCTTGAAATCGCCGGAGCAGCATCGCCGGAGCAGCCCGAAATTGCCGTTGCAGCAGTTGAACCGCCGTGGCAACATCGCCGGAGCAGGCCGAAATCGCTGTCGCAGCAGTTGAGCCGCCGTCGCAGCATTGCCGGAGCAGCCCGAAAATCGCCGTCGCAGCAGTTGAGCCGCCGTCGCAGCAACGCCGGAGCAGCCCGAAAATCGCCGTCGCAGCAGTTGAGCCGCCGGAGCAGCCCGAGCCGCCGTTCGCAGCAGTTGAGCCGCCGTCGCCGAGATGTCGTCGCAGCATTCGTCGCAGCAAGGCGGCGCCGTCACAACATCACCGGAGCGGCCCGAGCCACCGCCGCAGCTGAGATTCCGTCGCAGCATCGCCGGGTCGCCGTCGCAGCCTCGCAGTGGCGCTCGTAGCAGCCGAACCGCCCCCCTCGAAGCACCCTCGCATCACTTGAAAAAGAGCTCATGGAGGACATCCATGGTGGATGAGATCCCCACGGGACGGAAGAGAAGAGAGATGGGGAGAAGACGGTTTGACCAGGATGATGGAGGATGTGTGGCTGAAAAATATCACTAGAAAGGCTAAGGAGAGAGACGTGGGACGCGTGGCAGTCAGAGGAGACGGCTGCGCGAGCCAGCGATCTGCATCCGGATGAAACCAAGCAGTTTCCAATATATTTCCTGTTTTATCTCTAACTAACGTACGTAACCTGCATTCATATCTATCAATCCTTGGCTGATCTCTTTTTTCCTCCAAAAGATAAAAACAAACTCCTTTTGGACTGTACGTGCATGTACTAGTTTGTTTTAGCATGAACCCAATGATGCACCCGGTCAGCTCCATTGCTCCTCTAGTTGGCTCGTGTGTAATTTCCTGATTGACCAATGTAATCGTTGTTTGTCTCAACTTGTTCTGATCATTGCACCATGTTGCATGCCTGCACGTAACGGGGACTAGCTCATCGATGTCTTCGTATTTCTGCCGTAGACAGGTTGAAACATGTACATCGCCCACTGTGATTACTAATGGTGCAGCGACAACTTGATCCCGACTATTAGCTTGTGCGTCGTCATTGTCATCGGTACACTTAGAATTAGTCGTATCAACGGTGCTCATGGGTTGAGCCCGTGACTCAGGTGCAGGCGGCTAGCGGCCATGGCCGCATGGGCGGTATAGTGGCTGGCGTTTCGTCATTCTGTGGCGGTGTTCGGCCGTGATCCATGTCCCTGGCCACACCAAGCCGAAGGCGGAGTTGGCTTGCCGGGGTGAAAACCCTGTCTAGTTTTGACCAGACCGACGGAGGCGACGCCTACGGGCGTCGTCAGCTCCCTGGAGTCTCCGTTGTGGTTGCTCCCTTCTTTCGTTGTGCTCTGGATGAAAATCCGATCTTTAGACCGAGCGGTGGCGGCGCTGTGGTGCCGTGTCCTTCCTGAAGGCACCGTCTTGGAGTCCTCGGTCTCGTCGATTCTCGCCTTCACATCTTCGCGGCTCCGTAGTGATGCTTCCAGTCTTCTCTTGTAGTCTAAGTGGAGTCTCTCGGTGTGTCATTGTTGTAGCCCCTTGGCATCTATGTATCTGGCCCTGGGTGACTGTGGGTTTCGAGTGGTGTGGTGTGGTTTGTATCAGTTTCGTATGTTGATGGTTGTTGCGTTATATGTAAAGCGCGGCGAAAGCCTTTTTTGGTAATGGCGTCGCAGTGGAAGAAGGTCATGTTCCTGGCTCTCCATATTGCGTCGCCGCCAGCCAATCCTTCATGGGACCTCACCACCAGAGACCCGGGATGCTGCTGATCCGGGCCCTGTGGTAGCCATCGTCAGGGGCTTCGCCGGCCCCAAGCCCCACGTCCCGTTGTCTAATCGAGCTCCCGGTGATCCACACTTGCAACCGCCAGACCTCCTCCCACAGTAACTATGCTTGAGGTGGGGTTCACCTTCCTTCCTATCTCCTTGGATCTGAACGAGTTTGGTGAGTTTGTACATTGGTTGGAAGATCAGATTTATGTGTTGCAGAGGCTTACTTTTAGTAGGAAGCTTTGTTCCATCTCCAGCTGCCTCCTCCATGGCAACAAGTCTGGTCAGTCTCTCTACCATACATGTTAGTTGCATACGACTATGAACAACTACAGTCATGTTCCGTACCAATAACTATGCACAACTACAATCCTGCATCTCTCCCTCATGTCAATTTAGTACGGGTTTTATTGGTATCGTTATTGTTTTCTATAATTATTTTCTAGAATCAGAACATATGGCATATTCAAGTTCATTTTCAGGTGTGTTGTTCCCTGGTAGTACAATTCTGCTGTGACTGTTACGTGGTCAATTTAATACCCGACTGATACAGTTGTGTGATTGACATTGTTGTTCTTCCCCTACTGCAGGGTGTTATTATCTTCGCACAAAATCATCTACTTACAAAACTGAAGGAAATATGAATTCTTATGAACATAGTTGCATTCTCTCTGAGACTCAAGATAATTATATGGTACCTATAGCCCCATACTACATGCTTGCGAACAATATTGGGCTGAAAGATAACGGGTGCATAATGTTGGTTAAAATATGCAGAGGAACATCCATACCCTTCGGATATGAGATACTAATAACTAAAGGTTTGTTTTTTTGTTCCCTTAATTTTTCTGGTACGTACAGTGCAATCTACAGACTACAGGTGCGACTTATGGTGTTAGTTTTGTTCAGCTGAATGCTCTGCCTTACTTCACCTTGAGTTACATTCATGTTCTATTGCAGGAGAGAATGTAGTTTCTCCAGCATACTCCTCCCTAGGATGTACTAATGTCATTTTAAAGCATGCATGTGTAACTACAATCAAACAACATGCTCTCTTAGGCTAAGCACTTGGATAGTTTCTCTTGAAACCTACAACTTCGCTTGACAAATGTAAGCTTCTAACTAAACGTGCCTTGCCAAATGTTCAATTGAAATATTGAATTTAGTTCCTAGTAATGAATAATACTTTTTCGCAGTTTCAATATCACTATTTGATTGTTATGATTTTAATGACAATCTAAGCTAAATGTATGTCCTCGCTGAGGAGATCAAACATGGCCCATTCGGACTGTCCTTCAGTATAGTTGTTCTACGCTGGTTAGCTGCCTGTTAAATAATATGTAGTAAAACTGGAGATTGTATGTTGTCCTACTCAGGAACCATGTCCATACATGCATTTGGTTATTCTTCCGCTAAAAATGTAAGCTAATTTCTGTTTGGGTGCATTAACACCGCAAAAGGCTCTAAATTAGCATGAAGTCTCTTTTATTTTGCTCCGATGCACTTCTAATAGGCAACCAAATTATAGTATCTTTAATTATTATGAGTTTTTAATTATGTTGACGATTTTTTTTTTTTTTGCAAGAAAACTTTCGATCTATTCATCTTCAAACATGACAACACAACGAACACTAGAAATAATAAAAATTACATTCAGATCCGTAGACCACCTAGCGACAACAACAAGCACTGAAGCAAGCTTTCAATATCATTCCACCAAAGGTTCAAATAAACATCTATTTACATTATTTTCATGGTTTCATTATTTCGTGCTTCATAAATCCTTCTCCTATACAATGCTACAAATTACCGCAGCAAAGCGCGGGGTATCATCTAGTATCTCTAATAATTACAACCAGATTCACCGTGTAGCTAGACATTTTCTAGTGATGACCTTGCCTACGGGTCGGTCCACTACTTCAGCATTTTCTAATTAATTCAGGGCATACGCAGAAGAGCAGTTTTACGATGGCCCCTCTTACCTCCTAGTAGGTAAGAGAAATATTTAACCTGAATTGTCCATTCATTAATGGTGCATTTGACCACGCATAATATTTTAATTATAGCAACTACTTGTCAAAAAAAGAATGTTTAAATGATTTTTTAACCTCACTTTTCACTAGGTTTAAAGGAAATTCATGAATTTGTTTATTTTGCTTGAATATAACTGGCATGCATGGCTTCCATATATATAATAGTTATATGTTTTATTATTGGTTAATTTTTTTACCAAATATTCATGGGTGGCTTACGTATATAATAGGTATGCCTTATTAGTGGATAATAACGTTTTCCCCTATGTTCAAAGGAAATTCATGATTTTTTTTATTTTGTTTCCATATATAACAGGCACGCATGGCTGCCATATACAATAGCCATGCCTTATTATTGGATAACACTTTTACCAAATATTCATGGGTGGCTTACATGCATATATAACAGGCATGCCTTATTTTTCACTATGTTTCAAAAGAAACTCATGAAATTGTTTATTTTACTTCCATATATAGCAGGCACGCATGGCTTCCATATATAATAGTCATGCCTTATTTATTTGATAACATTCCTAACAAATATTCATGTGTGGCTTACAGATATAATAGGCATGCCTTATTAGTGCATAACATATTCCTATCTATTCATCATAATTTTCCAACGACGATGATACACAGCACGCGCGCGCGATGCGACCGGATCTCGCGGCCGGCCAGTTTTGGAAAGTGTACACGTGCGGTTCCCCCATGTGCTAAAAAGAGAAAGGTTGACCACCCCTTGCGTTGCCACGTCCCCCCCAAAGAAACGAAAAAGGAAAAGAAAGCAGCGATCCCTCCCCCTCACGCGCGTGACCTCCCCCCACCCACCACCAGAAAACCCTACGCCACCGAGCGCAGATCCCCCGCGAGTCTCTTCTTCCTCCCTCAGCAGCCATGTCCTAGCAGGGGAGCTCCTTCCGCAGCAAAAAATCACAAAAAAAGAAGTGAAAAAATCAGGCAAAAATTCCAGAAGAACGCAATTTTGTCTGCAACTCTTTGTTGCGGGTCAGGCAATACTCTGGAGAAACTTCAGCAAAGAATTTGCCAGAACATGGCAAATTTCTCCCCGTGAAAACACCAAGGTAAA
This sequence comes from Elymus sibiricus, assembly GCA_039707655.1. Taxonomy (NCBI): domain Eukaryota; kingdom Viridiplantae; phylum Streptophyta; class Magnoliopsida; order Poales; family Poaceae; genus Elymus; species Elymus sibiricus. The sequence continues at coordinate 60,796,581 of CM077674.1, read as the reverse complement.
GGGCCCTCCCTAATTTTTGGGCATGAATCAGTTCTAAGTAGTTCTAGAGCTAGTGTAACTCCCCCTCTGTACTTCCCTGTGCGATATACTAGCTGCAAAAGGGCTGCATAAATGGCTCCTGTACCACGTGTTGCGAAACTTGACTTGAATCTTGCACAAAATCTGCCCCTCCTGTTCTTGCCTCCCCTCTCCCCCTGTAGAACTGGATGACAGAGAAGATGCTGGCTCTTGAAATTGTATGTTGCCTATTGTCTTGCACTTGACTTCTGCAACAAAACAAAAAGAGAGAGCATAGTTATTTGGTTGTATGAAATCTGTTAATAATCTGTGTATAATAAACTGGACAAACTTGCCGACCGTTGTAGCACAATTTTGCCTATAAAAACTGCAAGTTGTAGAAAAGATAACTTGCCTAAAATCTAGTGCTGTAAAAACTTTGCCTGCTATGGTCACATGTTTACATTACAGTTTTACAGTGTTGTTGCCTACTATGTAAATAAAATGCTGGATTAAAAGCCAACAGAATGTTGAACTCAAAATGTAGAAGTTTAGAAAAAATGCAGTATTTTGGCTGCTTTGCCTGCCACGACCCCCTCAATAAGATGCCTACAAGAACAAAATGGTAAAGAGTGTTGCCTACTTTGGTCATCGTCGAGTAGTAAGAAAAAAACATGTTGCCTGATCATACATAGTTTCAAGTGTGTAAGGACATGCTGGTGGGGACAAAAAACGATGAAAAGATGTTGCCTATTTTGAGTCCATGAAAAAATGATACATCTGAGTTGCCAAAATACCAGTTTATGCATAGCACATCAAGGGAAAGGAAAAGAAGAAAAGAAATGAGAAGATGATCTGAATGTTTGTAGTTTTTGAAGACACCATGCTATCTGTTGTTCTCTGATTTTAAAAACCAGTTTGTAATAATGTTCGTACAATGTTTATGTATGGGGGCAAAACATAATGCCTTTTAAAGTGGAGAATGAAAATGTTGCTTGTGTTCACTGTAAGCATTCAGAAAAAAAGGAAGAACAAATGTTTGTGTGGTTGAGACTGATAATTTACCTTTATGTTCAGCGTCCTTGCCCAATTGACGTTGTTATGGTCACTCTTTACCATTTTTGCCGTTAGTAGCTTCCTTATGTTCAGTATGTCTTTTGGCCCATACTCCAAGACAAGCCTGCCGTCCCAATTATCAGTGTTGTACAACATATATATGCTGCAATCTACCCTGTTTGGACGCATGAGGAAAAAAAAGATGCACATGAGAAAACAGGGGTTTTTGGAGGGGAAAAATGATAAAAATGTTAGTTGCTAGAAGGCTGCTGTATATGAAAATACTGAAGATGAAAGTTATTGTGCCCCCAAAAAAGATGGTGAGTGTACTAGGCAATTTGGTCTATATTGAGAGTATGCGTTTAGTCACTAGGCGATTTGGTGTTGCTGAACATTAAATGTTAGGCGATTTATTGTTCATTATTTAGCGATAATTTGTAGTCCAATTGGGTTAGTGTGCCGCGCCTTTCAATTGCTTAAGCGAGGCGATTCACTGCTGATTTTAGGCAACTTGATGGATGACACGAGGTGACTTAGTATATCTGGGATGAATGCGTTGGCTTAGTAAAATGGAGCATAGGCGACCAGTGAGTTGAGTTGGCGTATGGAGGGTGGGCGATTTCGAGTGTGCTGGAGTAGGCGACTAAGTTTCATGGGTTTCAGCGACTTGGTGTATAGATTAGGCGATTTAATTGTATGCTTTTTTTTGGGTGACTCAATGAAAAATGGTAGGCGACTAAGCACGTAGGGGTTGTCCTTCCCGGGCAACTAAGTCTGCTGGTTTTGGGCCTAGTGAGGTGAGTTAGTATATGGAGGGTGGGCTACTTCGAGTGTGGTGGAGTAGGCGACTAAGTTCATGGGTTTCACCGACTTGGTGTATAGATTAGGCGATTTAACTGTATGCTTTTTTGGGGGCGACCCGATGAAAAATGGTAGGCGATTAAGCACGTAGGGGTTGTCCTTCTCGGGCAACTAAGTCCGCTGGTTTTGGGCCTAGTGAGGTGAGTTAGTATATGGAGGGTGGGCGACTTCGAGTGTGGTGGAGTAGGCGACTAAATTCATGGGTTTCAGCGACTTGGTGTATAGATTAGGCGATTTAATTATATGCTTTTTTGGGGGCGACTCGATGAAAAATGGTAGGCGATTAAGCACGTAGGGGTTGTCCTTCCTGGGCAACTAAGTCCGCTGGTTCTGGGCCTAGCGAGGTGAGTTAGTATATGGAGGGTGGGCGACATCGAGTGTGGTGAAGTAGGCGACTAAGTTCATGGGTTTCAGCGGCTTGGTGTATAGATTGGGCGATTTAATTGTATGCTTTTTTTGGGGCAACTCGATGAAAAATGGTAGGCGATTAAGCACGTCCGCTGGTTTTGGGTGACTAGATGGGACTAGTGAGGTGAGTTAGTATATGGAGTGTGTGTGTTGGGGGGGGGGGGGGGGGGGGTGGGGCACGTACCTCGCCATTGTGTTGATCTGGGGAGTCCTCCATCTTAAACTACCGGTACAGAGATACTGGAAAAGATGCCATTGCCCACTTTTCACTTTTGTTTCCCCTGTGTTTTCAGCGACAAAAAACTGTTCCCGCTGCCAAAAGACGAAGCGTGTGAGCATAGATATGAGCTGGTCGATAACCTATAAAAACACTGTAAGGGGCTCATGTGGGAGGAGAACAATGCTCCAAACTACTGGTTCGAGAAAAAAAATGTACACAGTGCTACATCTGTAGACAAACTTGCCTGCTCAAAAAGATTTAATTGACAGTAATATATACATACCAGGAGGCCAGACGTATATTAAGCTGTAAACAACCCGTAGCCAAACATTTATAACAACATTCAAATTGTTGTGAGAACTAAATGAGAAGAAGCAGATTTTATCAAGTATTTAGTCCATCTGTAAAAAAAGGCCACAGAAGCTTGCTTGATAAAAAGAGCACGACGACTAAAGGTGGGCAAAAGAGCAAAAGGGTAAATGTATTACCAGTACAGCTACAGAATTACGACTTGCCAAAAGAGCATGACTACAAAACAGAATGATGACTACAAAAGGGTAAATCAAGCTAGACACTAGTATTAAACTTCAGAATCAGCCGTCTGGACGACGAGCATAAGCAACTCCCCTGTCGTTGGCTTCTTTGTTAAAAAGTATCAGTGAAAATCTCCCAAAAAGAGTAGACTAGGGTGGTTGGGATGTGTGCTGGCTGCTCTCTGCATGGCAGTCTCCAGGGCTTCAACATCACCAAGGACCTTAATGCATTTGACACTAATGAGGCAGGAAAAAAACTTGCCTATAATCACTACAGATTTGTTTGCAAACTTGCCCCCCCCCCCCCCCCCCCCGGGAAAAACTTGCAAAAGTGCCCATTGTAAGTGGTAAGATTGCCTGCCTCCTTCGCATAAAACCTAAAACTGGAGGCAACATTGCCTGCCTCCTTCACATAAAAATTCTACATCTAAAAACAAACTTGCTTACTCAAAAGTGCTAGGGGTCATCAGAGAGGGACAAAAAAAAAGCTAAAACCTAAACACTGTAAGGTGAAACATTCCATGTAATTAAATAAAACAAAATTTGCCTGTAAATTGCTATAGATTTGCACGCAAAATCTACAAAAAATTGGCCACTGTAAAGTCAAACATTGGCTACCTATTGGTGGAAAAAAAAAATCTAAAACGTACAAACACCTGCTCTGAATGCTAAAACATGCTGTGAGAAAACGTTCAGAAAACGGACCTGATCGATGGGATAATCGATTGATTTGCTTGCGATGCACTACACAATCGTGCGAAAAATCTTCTCTGCTTGGTACTGTGCGCTATCAAATTTGATTTGGGATTTTGCGCACGGGGCTTCAGCCGGGAACATCGATCCCCCCCCCCCCCCCCCCCCCCCCACACACACACACGAGCCCCTTACTCCTCTGCCGGCATCCCCGCCATCCCGTCCCCCCGCTCGTCGACGTAGATGACGCCGCCGTCGGTAGAACAGCCCCCGCCTCCCCTAGTTCACGAATCGTGAAAATGGAGAAGGAGTAGGGCGCGTGACTTACCTACTCTCTCCCGACGGGGCGAAGCAGCCCGCTGCACCCTCGATCTTCGCGTCGCCGATTTGGTCCGCCTATACATTCTCCCTCCCCTTCACTCGTCGCGCGGCCCCCTCGCGCTCGAACTGGTGGTGCTCCGCCTCCGCGTGGAGCGGTGTCTTCGAGCTCGTCGCCTGTACGCGCTCCCTCTTGATTCGTCGCCGCCGTTTGTGCTCTTGCCGGCCGCAGTCGCCGACGACCTAGGGATTTCTCTCCCCTGCGGAGGAGGTGGGTGTGAGGAGAAAGGGGGAAATACATGTGCGTTCCCAAATTTTGGAACGTAAAAAAACGACAAAAACGCCACCGCTCTCTCTCCCTCCCGTGTCGGATCTATCCATCACGTAGCAGGATCGTGTCGCGTGACGGACGGCTGGCGTTCGGCTGCTCGCGCACGCTGGATCGCGCGTACTCGTTAGAGAGCGTTTAGGTTTTCGAAGAGATATGAACCTTGTACTAATAGTGTATCATTATATATTTCCTAGTTTAGCACCATGTTTCAATGACATAATAATTTATTTCCTTATTTGTATAAAGGGAAATGTCCATATTAACCCTAAAAGTTGTTGTCCATATCTTTACCTTCCAAGAGGTAATATTAATACTTGCTATCAGATGACGCGAAATGGATTTCTGCAGAAACTGCGCGTGCACCAACAGGATTCTGCTATATAAGGACTCAATCTACCTACAACACCCACGCTACCCCCGCGCGTGGCCGATCATGCTCTTAGACTGCGACCAAGAAAGTGCCGGTTGTAGTGGCAGCAACGCGGTATTGGCCTTCAAGTACATGATCGGCCACGGCGGAATCTCGACAGAGGCCGACTACCCATACTTTGCCGATGAGCACGGCTACTGCTTGGTGCCAAAACGAAAGAACCCCATCATCACCATTGACGGCTTCAAAGAGGTGCGGCCAAATGACGAGGTGGCGTTGCTGCAGGCGGTGGCGGCCCAACCCGTCGTTGTGGTGGTTGACACGAAGACATTCCGGCGCTATGGAGGAGGCGTCTTTGTGGGTCCGTGTGGGACCAATGGGACCCACTCAATGACGGTGGTGGGCTACGGCACCACAGATGAGACTGACCCCATAGATTACTGGATCATAAAGAACTCATGGGGGCCAAAATGGGGCGAAAACGGCTACATCTGCTTGGCGCGCGGCGTGAGCGGTCGCACCAAGGAGGGCTTATGTGGCATCCTGATGGAAGCGTCGTACCCAGTGAAAAATTAAGTAAGATAGATGGGGATGATATCATGAAAATAATGTTGACAGTCTAAATGAAAAAGCAAACTGGTGCCCATGTGTGAAACCATGTGATTAACATTCAATGCACACCTAGACTTACTATTATTATTTTTCCATTTACCCGTATTTTTTATTTGATAGCTTCTATCTCTATATACTTATACTTATATATCTTTACCTAATAATAAAGCACAGAGTGCTTCTGCCCGTATACCCGTCGTGGCACTTTTGCAAAAAAAGTCCCTACGATTTAGGGTATTCAACCCGCAGTCGATAAAATAAATCAACCGAACCGGTATGGGCTAGATAAAAGAAAAAATAACCCTGCCTCCCGATCCCATCGCGACCTCCAGACTCCAGCGCGCCGCCACCTCCTGCCGACCGCCCCCCTCCTCTCCCCCCACCCCGGCGCCGCGCGCCGCCACCGACGTCACGGCCGTTGGCGGCTCCCCCCCCCCCCCCCTGCTACCATGGGTGCCGCCGGGACTCCTCCCCGCTGCTTCCAGCTCAACAATGTCCAATCCTCTCTCCCGCGGCGGCGGCGGCAACGACGGTGGAGAGACCACCGAGATTTCACCCTGCCCCCACTCTGCCTGAGCGCGAGGAGAGGGAGAGAGATTGGAGGGGCTCCGTGGATTGGCTGTTCTTCGTCCCCCTACGTGCCATGACGGTGGTCGACGCCGAGTCCCGGTTCCACGTCCTGGCGGTGGACGACAGCGTCATCGACCGGAAGCTCATCGAGATGCTGCTCAAGACCTCCTCCTACCAAGGTGCCCAGCCTCATCCGGATTGTTCTTCCCTCCGCTCGAAAATTTCCTCTTCTTTTTTGCTGACGGACGGATTCTGTTCTTGGGGGCGGCGCGTGCAGTGACCACGGTGGGTTCCGGGAGCAAGGCGCTAGAGGTCCTGGGATTGAGAGACGAGGGCGACGACTCCTCGTCCTCATCGCCTTCCTCCTCCGCCCCTGACCACCACTAGGTACTACTATTGCTCGCAATTAGTTGACTCGGTTCATTCTTCTGATTTCTCCTATTTGGGTGGGTTGTTTGAGATTTTTATTGATGATTCCCCGTTGTTGCGCCATGGAATGAGATTTGAACCGGCCACGTGATGCTCTGAACCTTTTGTCGCAGGAGGTGGGCGTGAATTTGACCATCACTGACTACTGCATGCCTGGCATGACAGGATATAATCTACTGAGGAGGGTCAAGGTAAAGGATTTGCAGAGCACTTTAATCCCAGCATTCTTTCACTCATTCATTCATTCCCGCATCTCGGTCTCAAAAAGTTGCTGCTATTCCGTGTTAATTTGCGGGGGTCATCTTCATTGAAGGACATTCCAGTGGTGATCATGTGGTCTGAGAATGTGCCTGCCAGGATCAGCAGGTCAGCACCATAAACTCACTCCCTCCATGAATGCTCTGCTCTGCCCTCACCTTTTTACTAGCCACCATGGTAGATGTAGGAACGTATAAGAACGCCTCGACCTCTGAACGGAAACCCCTGCTCAATTGCTTCCCATGCTCGACATTGCTGCATCGCCGTTTTGGCTGACTTTGCCAGAATCTTGCCGTTTTGCGACTTCACCGGAATTCCATCCACCTGTTCTCCACCCATGGTACGAGGTTCAGTGCCTTCTGGCAGATTGATGTAGATAGAATCATACTGCTGATTTCTTATAATTTCGTCATCACGAAGATGTGTTCTATTTGTTTGGTTAACAGTTGTTTTGATGCAGGCCTTAGTTTTGTTTTTTATGGCCGCAGGTTCATAATCTGGGTTGCACCAACTGCTTTTGGTTGGCGATGACTGCCATGCAGTTCTCGCCATGTTTGAACTACTCTTTCACATGGACATCCCTATGCTCCTTATCTTACTGGTCACCATTATTGTTGATTATTTCTCCTTCTGTTCTTTTCTGTTATCCAATAGGTATTCTCTTACTACATATAGTTCTGGAGGACTAAGGAGCATGCCATCCCTGATTAAACATTGGTTGTGTTGATAGATTAAACCCCAATGTTTTCTATCTGAATGTTCTTTCATCCAATTAATCATCTGTTTAGTTTCAGAGATTAAACCCAAATTTGTTTATGCATTGGACTAGAAATAGCACAACTGCAATAATTTTTTTTATTAAATTCACAGTAAAGATTTTGCAGCCGATCCACTGTACGCAGACGCCACATCCTTTCTTCCTCACCCAGCGCACGACATTCCGGTTAGCCTCATACTTTGGAGATGTTTGACGAGATGTGCGACAATAGTTTCAGTAAGTTTGTGTGATTGATTTTAAAATGGCAGATATGTCGCTGTGTGCTTCTCAGTACTGTACGTGAGGTACCATGCGGGGTGGTGACCCGGGATATGCTGGCAAGGCCAAAGAGTCGGCTCGCTGCGATCAGGCTGCTGGAGGCTCTTGCGGTCGCAGCCGGCATGTCTGCTGGAGGTAAGTTTTGTAGCCTCTTCCTATTAGTAGATGCTCTTGGTGTCTGAGTTACCTTTCAGACTATGTCTTCAGTGAAACTTGCAGCTTTGTTGCTTGGCCCTACTATTCCTGTACCGTCTCATGCATTAGGTTTTGTGAAGTTTCAGCTCAGCCCTATGCCATGTTATTTGTTAGTGTTTCAAAACATATTATGTCCGTGCTCTCCTTTCTCTATCTAAAATATCCATTACACCGTCCTTTTGGGCATATCACCGGAAAAATCTGTGAGAGATGTTACAACAATAGTGATTATTTATTGCGAATTTCATCGGCATTCAAATACAGAGAAAACTGCAGGTTTCTAAGAATCAGATGTTTCTGAAAGACTCTTTTTTCTGAAACTTTTTAAAGTTTTTCAATCATTAATGGCAAATAGATTGATTTCCCCCTCCATCTGCCGTGAACATGCAGTTTCCAAAATTGTTTGCATATGTGGAAAGCATGAGATTTCACATTTCAGACAATTCTCCAGCAAATGTATTTTCGTGTGTCTTTTGTTTCAAAATTAGACATGAGTTTTGCCATTTGATGGCTTCTGTTCCATTCAAATGGCACGAGTGGTTGCACCATGTAGGCAACTAGGCATTCGACCAGAAACAAAGCTGGGAAAATTTATTGAGATGTTAATTGCCTTAGAGCTTCTGGCTTAACTTGATCTCGGGCTCCACAACCCACACGTGGAAAAGCATGTTATACGGCATCTCATTTTCAACTAAGGTTAGTGGATCATAACAACGAGGCACAACCCTTTATGGCTTTTCAATGACAATATAGCAGAATGCAATGTCTCCAGGGGCTCTCATCCCCTGGTAAGAGTGGAAGCTTCTTTTATCTCACAGCAATTAATGATCAGTACATGAGAAAGACGATGAAGAAATCTGGAGTAAAGGTTTGTGCTTTGCTGTTGTCTCATTCTAAATGTTTTCTGAACTTCAAAGACAACGTACAGTTTTATACAGAATGTACGGAACACTTTTTGTCGTGTAGATATTTCTGAAGATGTTATTTCATGATCTTTTCTCATCTAGAGCAACATATCTCCTTTGCCCAACGATTGTTGTCCAAAACTTATCATGTTATTTTCTATCTACAGGTACTATGTTGCCTATTCAGAGACCTCACCTTCATGAGACTAGCAAGGGGTAGACGTTAGAAAGGAGAGATGAGGTGAGTTTCTGAAGTTCACCATCCAATCCAAGCATCAAAGTTGAGCATTATTACTATTCAAAGGGATGAAGAATTAACCTGTTAATTTACTTTTACAGATATAAACCGGTTAGTATCTAACCGAATAACTATGAACTAGCTACATTTTTAAAATGAGGTGTCGTCTAAAATAGAGGATATGGACTGGATAGAGGCTTGAGCAATGCTTATTGGGCTAGAGGCGTGTGTTTCTTTCTCCGTTGCAACGCACGGGCATGTTTGCTAGTACTACCTAAACGTCGTTCATCCAACTTCCCCTTCGTCAACCCCACAATAGGCTTTCCCACCCACACAAACGTATTTTCCCTTCCTAATTTTTCCTCAACTCAGTTTTCAATCGGCAAGGAAACTGCTGTATATCAGTCGGGTGGGGTAACTTACATTTGGTTTGGTAAGCAGCAAAATTTCGTTTGGTAAATAACTCACTTTAATATATTTACTGCAGTCTAAAACTTACAGTGCAACTTCCTGGTATTTTTCAGGAAGCAAACTCGGCGTGACGGTGTGATTTACATGCCTATCTTGCAATCTACCGATCAACCGTAATATACAAGGCCGTAAAACAGGCATGTAATCACGGTGTTTCAGGAAGCAATCGTGGTAATATAAATCACCATGGCAACTGCCTGTTTCTCCATTCTACGGAGCAATCAGCGTAATACAAGGCGCCAATGCAAAAATGATTGGTCTACAACACATGCGGATGGTCATTTGGCACAGAATCTCGTCATGCACTCTCTTTGGTCTGCAACGGCGCGTGGTGGCCAGCGGCATGGCGGTTGGGCAGGCGGGATCGGGTGGGTAGATCTCATGGACGGGCTGGCGGTGCTCGTCGTGGGAGGAAAAGGAGTATTTTTTCCAAACCCCAAATTTATATGCTGCTATTTGAACTGAAGTTCCATTGTAAGTCCTCACAAGGTGAACCACTACTGAAAAAATCATCGTTAACAAGTTCTTTGGTGTTTGCCGCGTATCGAAACAGAAACACAGGATCACAGCAAAAGCTTTGTAAGCCGAGTTCGGCTCTCGGTAAACCACAAGACACGGCGCATTATTAACGTTGCCGAGCCCCCGTCTGGACGTCCTCGGCAAACATGAAAGAACTCGGTTTATGAAGCGTATGCCAGATCCTCGCAGCGGCCCCCGACAAAGAGGTGCCACGTGCCACAGCCATTTGCAGTTGACGACTCCGTGCCGTACAGTCCACCTTTGCCGGGATTCACTCAATATGTACCTGGCAACATATTTACGGAAATACTTTTTCCTGGCAGTAAATGTTTGCCGAGCTCACTGGTTTTCGTACTCGGCGATCATTTTAGAAAAACACATATTTTTTCTGGCAGAAAATGTTTGTCGAGCCTCCTTTGTTAGCAACTCGGCATAGTTCTTTAGTTGTTCTCAGCTCTTGCCACGTGTTCAGTGTTGTCGAGTGACACTGTTCTCGGAAAAGAGCTGAGGTTGCCAGCGGAACCTAGGCGCCGCCCCTGCTGAGATTTCTACTCAGCAAATTCCAATATCGCCGAGTGCAAAACTCAGCAAAAAGTACCAGCACAACACTCTAAGTACCTATTATATCATAAGTCTCTGCAATTGATAAACAACACATATATATAGTTTGACATAATTTCACAGCACAACACAACACATATCACATATACATAGTGTGACATCTATATAGCTCAAAGTGACATCACATACAAACTAAACTCATAACAACAAGTTCACAACATAGTTCACAACCAATTCATAAGTTCACGACATACACCATCCGAACGCACACAAAATAGAAGATACACATGTAGGAGGAGTACGAGGGTCGACACATCACGACAATTCTTGAGGAGGAGGAGGAGGAGGGCCTTCACGCATCATTACCGTCCACATTTCCCGTAACCCCTGCAGAGGACCCCGTAACCCCTACAGAGGACGAGGGTCGACACACCAGCATTATACCAAGTTGGTCAATCAGTTAATAAGGATAGGCGTCGATATGGGGAAAGTAGTAACATGTAACTCGATGCGAGCTTCCCTCTTTCAGTCTTTTCGGTCAGAATTGCTTCTTTCTATTCGGCCGCCTATTTTTCTTTAGCCACCACTTCATCATGCAGCCGTTCCTCCTGTTCGGCCACGGCTTTTCCCGTGCAACCTCAGATGCCTCCAACGCAACATGTAATATGTGGAGTTCCTTCACATATAGGTTGCGACGCAAAAACGCAAAGACAATGACATATATTGAATTTACAAACCAAATCTCAATTGACTGAGCCATCAGGCGACTCCTTATGGAGAGACTTGAGTCTTGTGCTTTGCGCCACATTTGAGATAGCTTGGGATCCGAGGACGTGGCTATTGCACCATTGTAGATCAAGTGGCGGCCGCTCGTCTTCCCTGGGCTTGCCCTCATGATAACCATGGGATCGGGAACCTGCGACATAGGATCAGACCCCTCCCCGTGTGCCTCCTTGAAATTACTACCCACGTGTCACGTTCTTGTTCGTTCAGGTTTGCCGAGTACGTCTATGGTAGGTCTTGGCGAGACGACGTCTCGGCACACTTTGGGCGCCACGTGTCGCGCTCATAGGCGTCCGAGTTCGCCGAGTCCCTCTGGAAGGCTCTTAGCAAAGTGGCCTGCCACGTGGTTGCAACCGCCCCTGTCCGGCCCGTCAAGTGCCTTTTTTGCCATGTACCCCATCTAGGGCTCGGCAAAAGGTTTGCCGAGTACCCGATGGACGGCCCTCGGCAAAGTGGGCTTTGCCTGAAGGGTCCGGGCCGAGTGCTCTTAGCCGACAAATGCACTGAGCAATCTCTCTGCCGAGTGGGAAAGGGCTTTCACCGAGTTTTTCTTGCACTCGGGAAACTCGGAAATTGCAGTAGTGAACGATGCAAAAATAGTGTACTGACTATCTAATCGTTGTTAGGTTTTCACTTTTCTATTTGAAAACAATGATCTTGTGGCAATTGCACTAGTAGAAAACCATTATAGGAATAGTTCATTAGCGGGGGTGGGCCGAAATGGGACACCAGTGCTATTTTTCCAAAGTATCGTTGGCGTCGGCATATACGACATCGCTACCGGCGATGTGACAGTAGTGGCGTTGCCCCACACTCCAACGAGACTACTAAGCGTGACCCGGTGACCTACGATGCGAAGAGTTACTACCGGCTTCATAGCTTATGCTTCACCAAGAGTATTGTTTTTATGTAGTGGCGTTGGGCCGTGGTCCCTAGACTCTAGAGGTGTTCGAATTTCCGGAACACCTCTACTTGTCCACTTTGTATAGCAGCGTTGACTGTAGGATCCTTCGCCGGTAAAGAAAATGGGACCCACATGCCATGTGCGTGTCTGCACATATTTTGTTAGTGGCGTTGGCTTTGGAATTTTCGACAGGAATGCTCAACTCTTTACCGGTGTTTATTTTTTGGCCAACGCCGCTAATGTGTACGGGGGCCAATAATTGAGCAGAACCCACTCTAGGCATGTGAGCTTCTCCTTTCTCCTCTCACTCTCTTCTTTGGTTCTTCCTCTCTTCTCTCTTTCTTCCTCTCTATCCACACACACTCTTCTCTACATCTAGATCTAGCTAATTAGCTAACCCTAGATGTAGCTACTTACTAGTTAAGTTAGATCTACCAACTCTCCCTCTTCTTAACCTCTCACCCACATGCATTAAAGGAACTCCCCCTCCCCCATGTCTTTGAACTCTTCTTCATAAGTCCTCAACTCCCCCCCCCCCACCCAATCCTATAGGGCTAGGTGCCTCCATTCCATGCCTCTCCTCTCTACTTCATAGGTATACACCACCATGTGCACATAGCCGGCCTCAACTCAATCTCATCGACATAATCGGTACGTCCTCTTTCTTTGGTGAGAATGCACTTTTTTTCAACAAAATGAAATGTGTATATTGATTGTTGTGGATATATATGTGAATCCATGTGAGTTGTCAATGTTTTGGTGAAACATTGATTAATTTCTGTTTCATCAAATTTTTGGCACTTAATATGTCCAATTTTTAGCAAAGGTCATGCCGAATTTTTATATGAATTTGTTGGACCTAATTCCGGTTTGTGGTACCTTTTGTAGGGATCTCTCCAACGATCGATATATCATGGATCGAAGTATAAACGGGTTCGTGAAGTTCGTCGTTGAATATATGAAACGAAGGAGTGACATGGAGATATTATATGGCCGACGAATGAGCCCCCCCCCCCCCCCTGGATTGTGTCGACGAGGCGTGAAACAAAGGGATGCTTGCCATCGAAGATGCAATCAATACGATGTTTTCATAGCCATCACGCGGTCAACAGAATGAGCAAAGAGAACACCTTGCGCAAGGCAAGGGGAGCACGGTCTAAGGTGGACACCAACCAAGCCTGGGATGGCACGTCTGGCCGGGGTAGATCAGTGGTAGTACAAGTGTACGACACCAAGAAATGAACTCGTGCCACACCTAGCGGGAGAACGAGCATCCATTGAGGATATGCTGCATATCCTCAGTCTCTTGGTCGCTTCGACGAGACCCTAGAGAATAGGACAATGCGTGTACAGATAAGCTACAATTACAGGCAACGACACAGCATGTACAATACGTCTTAGCATCCCTTGCCGCAATGGTTTCACTCAGATTCCAGCACCGGTAACCCAGATTCCCGGCGGCGACTTGATTCCGCCGCTGACATCTTGATTTTCGGCAACGGTGTTCAATTCGGAGCGAGGTTCGGGGAAATTTCCCTCCCACCACACCTAGAAAATTATGAAGTACACTCCAAAGTATCCCTCCCGTGCTCCAGGCCAGCAACCACACACTAGTGGACTGGTATTCGCTGTGCATGATAGCGAACGTGTGGTCCGGGCTCGCGCGCTCTGGGATAGTATCCATTGTCCCGAGCCATGATCGCTCTGTGTTCCTCCCGCGCATTGTGCCGTCGTGCAACTCCTTTTTCGGCAATCAGTTCATGCCGCAATTGGAGAATGACCATGTGGTCAACACCCTCACCACCGGGAGCTCCTTCGTCCAGTGGACCAGCGAACATACTACCAAAGGTTGTGTTGCAGTTTTGTGCAGATCATTGCGTGCCCGGGAGGCGACGGATGGCTCCTCGCCATTTACATTATTTGGCCCACGCTCGCCGCCGCGCTTGACTCCGACGAGCAGCGCATCTTTCCGTCAGTCGGTATAATGGCAGGCTCTGATAACAGGGTCAACCATATTCAGTTTTCAATTGTACGCATATTGAATTGCACAACTGCTTAATTTTGGTCGGTGGCATGATCTGGAGTTAAGTATTTATAAAGTCCACAAACATGTTCTGCTACACAGCAAACTTTTGAAAGCAAAATTAAACTGTTTCCTGAGCGTGGAAAGAAACAATTTAAGGTCATGTAACAATTAGTTTTGGCTCACAGAACGTCCATTCGATTCACCACATGGAACCACTAGTTCCTGGCAGTTCTTTTTTGATTTCCAAATGGCACTGCACTAGCTCTGTTCTATAAGCTTCAAGCAACAGCAGTTACAGCGTTGTCCAGGCAGTGAGATCACAATCACTTTGGCTTTTTACATTATCTTAATTAACCTACTGATTGTGCATAAACTACGCCGTGGTTAATGCTCTCGCCACCTTATATGACTGACAGACGCATGATCATTGTCATATAAAAGCACACGAAATTAACCACAGGTTAATTTTAGATGATCATATATGACGGACCAATCAGAGCCAAAAGCACTCTATTACTGACCAACCTGTGGCCAACTATCGAGTCTCAGCTCTCAGCATAACCTCAGTTACTGCTATCTCCTATCCTCAACATACCGGTCTGACCTGCAGCAACGGCATCTATGGGCTCTTCAGCTCGTAGCACCTCCACACCTTGTTCCGGAACAAGATCCTCTGACGTACAAGAAGTACTGCAGAGGGACAGATGCCGAGGCGTGCAGACCGTTCCTTGCCACCTCTTTCCCAGCACCATCATAAGTAACTACCCAATATATTGAAATTATTAGACATTCAGTAGCTTGTGATCGAATAGAAACACTTGGTAAATTGCTAGGTAGAAAAGCACCAGAAGAAGCAGAATAGCTAATATCTATAAGGTAATAGGAATTAGAAAAGGCAATACATGAAAAACCAACGTTCAAAACACTATGTACTGAGTCACACTGGTATATTATCGACCTCGAGGAAATTTGAGATATGTACCAGCAAATACACACTTTTAGTGTTTATCATTGTGATTTGCCATACAAGTTGGAATACATAGTAATACGAAGACATGTACACATAAGGAGATGGATCCTCAAAGAACTTAACAGTCATGAAATATATGGTAGCTTTGTGTAGCAGGACTTCATAAAATTGCCAACTAGCTAGAATATGGAATTTCTAACTTAGAAAACTAAGAGTTCTAACTTCTAAGTAGCGACAATCAGGAAACAATGTGTGTCCTCTGCCATCCTACACAAAACTAATTGCCTGCATTTGGTTTGTGCCCTGGAGGAGTGAGGTAGAGGCGGGTGAGAAGATTAAACAGTCTAAAACCCATGGTTGCCCTGCCTCTAATTTATCTTCAGAAGATTGTCTCAAATCAAAAAGTTACATAGCACAAGCCATTCTCGCTCTTTCAGTGACGACTTCACTGAGCACTTCTGTAGTGGAAGTTAAGTCCCTTGAGAAAACTTAATCAAGATCACCTACTTTTTCTCATATTATATAAAGGAGATGCATCGGTTGTAATGATGGCTCAGGTTTTAATTTGAACCATACCAGCAGTGTAACCTTACATCTAGCATAAATAAGCATAAGAAAAATTGTATAGCATGTTGCGTTTACCAAATAAGAATTTTCTAGCCCCTTATATCTATCAAAAGGAAACCAGACAGGACAAGTCCTGCTTGTTGAATGAATGTTTCAATGCAGGTCAACATGATTTCCAACTTATATCCCTTCTCATTAGCTTCACCATAGAAACCATTTCTTTTAAATAATCATTGCGATCTAGTACTTTTTTACAATTTCCTGATGCCTCCAAAATGCTACTCATTAGGGATGTAGGCGGACAGCGTCCGCGAGTTCGCTCCGGTCTGCGTGGCCGAAAAGGGCACTAATCCTCGTTACTGTAATATTTGTGCATGTTTAGTTAGGGTGTTGTGGACCGATGCGGATGCCGATCGCCTGCATGCCTACTACTTATGGTAGACAAGATCCTTACTTTTACTTGTCTAATTACCTTAAAATAGCAAGTAGAACTGACAAAAGAATGAATCATTTTTATGTTCCACAGCCTGATTAGCTTTGCCACAAGCACTTTTTTAGTCAAAAATAGCATACCATGTAACATGAATTACTAATCGCAAAAATGAACTAGTAGGAAAACCAGTAGAAAGAACCAAAGGCGTATTGGCGGCAGTCGAAAAAAGCATCCCATACCCATGATAGCAAGTCATCAAACAAATCCCTCAAACCCAGCGATGCAACGACTCGCATTCTCCACTGCTAGAAGAAAAGAGAAAGGCGACCATCTTAGTTTCGCACAGCGTCATCCAGATCACTCTGAACGATGTCTCTTCCGTGGCTACTAACTCATCCTTGTCGTCAGGAGGAGCGAAGAAGTTTTCACACCTGCGTCGCGGTTTTAGGTCGAGGGGGTCATCAACCGAAGCTGACGCGCCTCATGCGGAGCCGGGTGCTGCCGGCGACCCTGCGGGTGACGCTGATGATGCGGGCGCTGCTGTCGCGGGCGCTGCCGTTCCAGGCGTCGGCATGGCGGTTGAGCCGCCTGTCATCTCCATCAGCGAGGAGGGTGGCCAGTCCTCGGAGGGCTCCGAGCACTCCAGCCGCTCGGAAGAAATCCGCCCCGCCCGCATTTGCGCCTACATGCCCCCCGTGCAGATGGCCAGGTTCCGACACCTGGCCTTCGCCGCCCTCGCGCCGGTTGCCTCTAACCCCGCCATCGCCATCCGGGTGGCGGCTGACGAGGTGGAGGAGGATCACCTCAGGTTCTCCTGCTGCGCCTCTTCCGTCGGCTCCCAGCTCCTGGTGTTCCACGACGCCGCCGAGCGCTCCCGCGCCCTGGATGTCGCCCCGTTCGTTGGGCGCGAGCATACTGTCTTCGTTGATCCCCAGGAGCACTCGGAGAACCGCTTCGATTTCGACCACGAGGCAGCGGTCGCCCTCTGCATCACCAAATTCCCGCTTGAGCACTGGGAGCGGAACCACATCATGTGCTCTGTTGCGCCCTTCGCTAACCCGCACCGCCTTGACCCTCTCTGCATCACTGGGAACGACTTCTCGGCGGTTCTCATCGAGGTGCTCGTTCAGCGTGTGGAGCATGTCCCCTCTTGCGTCCACGTCATGAACCACAACACCATTGGCGCCCTCGCTCCCGTCTCGATCCGCCGCGTCACTCCTCTGCTGGGCCCCAGCTCCGATAGCGACGGGGGCGGCGGCGGTGGGGGTGGACCGTCCTCCCCGCGCTCTCCGCGTTCCCCCCACGAGGGCCCCGGCTATGAGGACCGTCACAATCCTGTGCTGGTCAGACGCGACCCGGCCACCGGGGGGGCTGGATCCTCTCGTCAGGGGGCCCGATCCGCGCCTGTGTCCTCGCGCGGGGAGCGTGTGCTGGGCCTGCTGCCGGTGCCTTGCGGCCCCATGGCGGGTCAGCTTGTTCTCCCGGACATCCAGGGGCAACGCATCTTCTCCAAGCCTTCAGAAGTTCAAGTCAGCGTCTCCGATGGTTTCTTCGAAATCCATGCAGTGGGCCAAGGAGGCGAACGTGCTTTATACAAAATCCCCATGCAGCCACTTCGCCCCGCTGGCTCCAAGGGCATGCTCGTCGTCAACCTCTGCTCTGCCTCTGTGGGGGTCATCGACTCCATCATCCCCAAGCACAAGGGGGTACGAGCTACCCTCTCTGCGGACATCATCGTCCGGGCGCCTGCACCTGAAGATCACTGGCGCAATCTCTCTCTTGCTGAGCTCGAATGGGAAGTGGTGGCGGCCATGGGGGCTCAGCCCCAGCCGACGGTCCCCCTCGCTTCCACCCTGGAGGGAGTGCGGGCAGCGCTGCTTCCTCAGTCTGCCTTGGCCCGTGCTGTTGATGTTGGGCGCTCGCCATTGCCTGATTCGGGAGCTTTGGTCCCTGCTCTGCCGCCCTCGCCGCTCGCCTCTTCAGTGGTGGCTACCGATGACACCCCTGTTCCTGCTGCTGCCCCGTTGGATGCTGATCAGGTTGAGCTCGTTCTCGACATGGCCTCTGCGGCTGCTAACCCAACGGTGGATGGAGATGCGCCTGTTCTCCAGCTGGATATGGCCGAGGTGCTCCCTGCAGATGATGCTGTGCTGCCTGATGGACGAGCTGGCGACAATAGCTCTGACATCTTTGCTCTTTCACCGCTGCTCGATGATCTGGGCGAGGCTACCTCGGCTGCCCCGGGTACGCGCGCCCCGCCGTCTGCTGCTGAGTTTGGTCACATCCTCGCAAGGGGGGACGATGACGCTATCCTCGCACTTGAGTTCCCCGACCCATGGGATCGTGCGACCCCGGCCGTATCGGAGCCCCAGGAGAAGGCTGTGTGCCGCCGTAGCGGCCGTCTGGCTTTGACTGAGCCTGCAAAATATGTCTCCATGGAGGCCCGTGCCGTGGCGATCAAGAAGCGGAAGCTTGGCGTAGTGACTGCAGCGTCCCCCGCGCCGTCACCGCCGCTGTCGCCGCCAACTGCTATCCCTATTCTGGTGGACATGGGACGCGCTTGCGCTGTGCCTGAAGAGGATTTGGCCCGCCTGGAATCTGCTCACGCTGGAAGGGCTCGCCGTGGTGGCGAGCGGGTGATCTGATCTCCTCAATGATGACAACTTCAGCTGCTTTTGATGGGGAGGCTGCTCGTGTCCTCCCTGGTGCCCCCCTGCTCTGCGATCGTCTCGTTCTAGCTGTTCTTGGTGGTTACCCTGTTATCTATGACTAGTGTCTCTGCTAAGTGTTTTACCTTTATCTCTTGGAATGTCCGTGGCTTGGGCGATGACGACAAGTGTGTCGCTGTTAAGGCCGTACTGTCTGCTGCTGCGATTTCTGTTGTTTGTATTCAGGAATCAAAACTGCAATCTGTCCCTGTCTATAAAGCTCATGGTTTCCTCCCTGGTCATGTTGCTCGCTCCCTGGTGTTCCAACCTAGTACGGGGGCTTCTGGCGGTCTGATCACTGCATGGGACGATCGGGCGCTGGAGCTTGTGTCTTCTTCTCAGCTTCCCGGGGTCCTCACGACTCGTTTGCGTTGCCGGGCCACTGGGCTCCGCCTTGCTATTTCCAATGCCTACGGCCCGTGCACCAGTCCGGAAAGAGCTCTCTTCCTGACCAATATTGTTGCCACGGCCGCTGAAGTTCTGGAGCCTTGGTCTGTCATGGGGGATTTTAACTTCATTCGCCTGCCCCATGAAAAATCCAACGGAAATTTTTGTGTTGCTGATGCCGAGAGCTTCAACGACTGCATTGACGAGGCAGCCCTTCTGGAACTGCCTTTGCTTGACCGGCTGTTCACCTGGAGCAACCGTCAGAGAGAGCCCGTGCTCGTTAAGTTGGACCGTTTCCTCGTCAACAACGATTGGTGCGGCGCTTTCCTGATTCGGCTGTCACTTCCATTGCCTCCAGAGTCTCGGATCATGTGCCGATCGTCCTCACGGCATCGACTGCTGTTCCGCGTGCTTCGATCTTCAGATTCAGTGACCATTGGATTGGATACCCCGGGTTTGCTGCCATCCTTGGTTCTGCTAATTCCACCGTCAATGCCAACATCGCCCCCGCGAAGCGCTTGGTCGTTCGCCTGAAGAAATTTCGCGGCGCGCTCAAGCGATGGTCTAAAACCATCAAGCACCCGGATGTGATCGTAGCCAAGTGCAACGAAGTCATCCTGTTCCTCGATTCCTTGGAGGAGCTCCGCAGCCTCTCTGACCCCGAGTTTCTTCTGCGCTCTCTTGTCCAGAGCTCTCTGTCTCTGCACCTGAAGCGTGCGGCAGCCTTTTGGAGACGTCGAGGGAAAATCAGGTTCTGCGTCTTAGGCGATGAGAACACCAAATTTTTCCACGCCTGCGCGTCTGCGCGCCGCCGTGGAAACCAGATTGCGTACCTCGTCCGCGATGGCGTCGAGCACCGTGCCCACAATGACAAGGCCTGCATCCTGCGCGATTTCTACCTGAACCTGCTTGGGACTGAAACTCCGGTTGCAGATAGTCTGGACTTGCATCAGTTAATGGGTGAGGCTCGGTTGGATTCCGCCCAATCGGCTGCCCTGGACCGGCCGTTCTCCCCCGCGGAAATCAAGGCTTCTGTCTTCGGGATGCGTGCTGGGACCGCCCCTGGCCCGGATGGCTTTGGTCCCGCTTTCTTCAAACATGCCTGGGGCCTGCTTGCTTCTGACCTCCAGGGTTTGGCTGGGGATTTCTTTGACCACAACGCTAAGCTGTCGGGCATCAACAGATCGTACATCGCCCTCATTCCAAAAGTGGACGCACCCACGTCGCCGTCGAACTTCCGACCCATCTCCCTCCAGAACTGCCCCCCGAAGATGCTGTCTCGTATGATGATGAGCCGCCTCCAGCCGCTTATTCCTTTCCTCGTGCACCCGGAGCAGACTGGTTTCTTGCGTGGGCGGTGTATCTCCGAGAACTTCGTCCTAGCTGCAGAGCTGGTTCAGTGCTGTCACAAGAGGAAGCAGCCGGCGGTTGTGCTCAAACTAGATTTCAGAAAAGCCTTTGATTCTGTCTCCTGGATTGCCCTGGACCGTGTTTTGGAGGCAAAAGGTTTCTCGAGCAAGTGGCGCAGGTGGGTGCACGACCTAAACACCTCTAGCCGCTCTGCTGTTGTGCTCAATGGTGTCCCCGGCAGATGGTTCGAATGCAAGAAAGGGTTGCGCCAAGGGGACCCCATGTCACCGTATCTTTTCATTCTGGTGGCAGACGTGCTGCAGCGCCTTGTCTTCGCGATTGGAGCCGAGGGGGGTCTTCAGCATCCGTTGGATCCGTCGCTTCCGTGCCCCGTTCTTCAATACGCTGATGACACCTTGATCCTGCTTAGAGCTGAGCCTGACCAGGTTGCTAAACTGAAGAGTGTGCTGGATGTCTTTGCCGCAAACACTGGGCTCACCCTCAACTATGACAAATGCACCTTTGTCCCCATCAATGTCGAGGCGGAGACGGCAAGTCAGCTCGCTGCTGTATTCGGGTGCCCCGTCGCCAACTTTCCGCAACAATATTTGGGACTGCCTCTCTCTGCTACAAAACTCAAGCTAGCTGATTTTTATCCGCTGATTGCAAGGGTGGACAAGTGGCTGGCGGGGTGGTGCGGCCTACTGCTCTCTTCTGCAGGTAAATGGACCTTGGTGGATGCTGTCCTCACGTCCTTGCCCACCTACGCCATGGGTTCCCTTCAACTTGCAGAGGGCACACACGCCAGTTTTGAGAAAAAGTGTCGGGCTTTCTTCTGGACAAATGACACCACAGTCAATGGAGCCCAGTGCAAAATTGCTTGGACTGAGGTTTGCAAACCACGCGACCGGGACGGCCTGGGCGTCCGAGATATGAGATTGCAGAATTCTTGTTTGCTCATGAAGCTGCTTGCTAGGATCCATGCTCCCTCCGATACCGGTTGGCAGTCGTGGTTCTCTTCACAGTATGGCTGGGCCGGCACTCGCGACCTTGGTGATGCTGGCCACCTAGATACCCCCACTTGGAAATCTCTCTTGGCACTCCTGCCGCTCTTCCGCGAGCGCACCGCGTGTGTGGTTGGGGATGGGGAGCGTACGGCTTTCTGGCGAGACCTGTGGTTGGGAGATGCTACGCTCGACCTCAGGTTCCCCGTGCTCTTCTCGCATTCGGTGCGCCCCAATGCGTGCGTTGCTGATGCCTTCAGGGGGCTGGACGTCCAACTCCAACCCCGCCTCTCCATAATTGCTTGCTCTGAACTCGCCCGGCTCAGAGGGGAGCTTCGCGGTGTGGCTCTGCGCTCCGGCGTGCCGGATGTGCGTAGCCTGCGCTCCTCTGGGTCTGCGTTCACGGCAAGAGGTGCGTATCAGGCTGCCATGGCGGTGCATGCGCCGGACAGCTTCGCGCCCACCATTTGGCGCAGCTTCGCCCCCGGGAAGTGCAAATTTTTCCTCTGGTTGTGCCATCGGCAGCGTCTCCCGTGCGCCGATCTGCTCCACCGAAGACACATCATCGACAGTTCTGCCTGTGCTTTCTGTGGAGAGGTGGAAACCTTGGAGCACTTGTTGTTCGGGTGTCAGCACGCCTGTGCCGTTTGGGCCTTGGTCGCTCCGGGCGCTACGGCTGCACTCTCCATTCAGAGCCTGTGCTCCGCTCGGTGTGCCGGTCTGCCCGACCCCCCTCACCTGCGGTCCACTGCCTGCATCGCCATCCTTTGGAACATTTGGAAAAGCAGGAATGCCAAGGTTTTTCGCAACCAAGACCTCTCTCCTCCTGATGTGGCTCGCTGCATCGCTGTTGACGTCTCCCTCTGGAGATGGAGATGCTCCCGCACTATCTGCAAAACAATCCTGGAATCGTGGGTGCAGTGTTTTGCTGCCTTGCTGTAAATCCTCTTTTCTTTTCTTCTATGTTCCACTGCTTCCGGAGCAGTTTTTGTAAACAGCCCCCCCCCCCTCTCTCTCTCTCTCTCTCTCTCTCTCTCTCTTGTTTGTCAGGATGGAGATGTTTATATGAAAAATTCAGGTGGGCAGTCTTTCTGCCCCCCGGTGACGTTTCAAAAAAAAAAAAAAATCAACCGAAGCGGCTAGGTAGTCGGGGGATTGCAGGAAGCAGGAGATACCGCCGGTGCAAGGGGTCACACACCACCATCTCCGTGAAGGAGACTCTTTGCCCCTCATGTGTACTGCTGGCTAGGCCTATCGAGGAGGACGCGGCCATCGTGGACGTCCCGTACGGCCCACTCGCCGGCAGGGGCAGGGAGGAAGGCAAAGGAGAAGTCAGTGGCCAGGGCGACCGCAGTGGTTGTCGATGCGGAGGCGTAAGGCGGGTCGACATAATAGAATACTTTGCGTGGATTGAGGAAGCCTAGGAAGGGCGGAGCGTGGAGCCTGCGGAACCGCCGGAGGAAGGAGCGGTCCGTGATGAGGCGGTGAAAAGAGGCGTAGGTGGCGGAGGCGCAGACGAGACTGTCTGGGTTGGAGAGGCAGAGGAAGATCTCCAGCAGGAGATCGTCGGGGATGAGCGCCAAGTCCATCGGGAGCTGGTCACTCTCTGGCGTGGAGGTGGAGCTGGGTGTTGGCGGCGGCGCAGAATTGTAGCTTTTTTTTAGCACACGGCGGAATTGTAACTTTTTTTGGGATACGACGGAATTGTAACTTTTTTTAGGGATACGGCGGAATTGTAGCTAGCACACAATACCCCATATACAACGCCCGCGAGCGTCAAACTGGTGAGCCTTCGCTGAAGAGAACCGTGAACGGGCCAGCCCATTTGGAGCTAGCAAAATTCAGGCATGCAAAAAAAAAAAAAACTCGGCAAAAAACTGTTGCGCGAGCGAGGGATTGAACCAACGACCTTCTGCTAGTGGATAATTCTTCCAAACAAATAAACCCGATGAGTTCCAGTGCTTGATTTGCAGCGCCCGACTTTAAGAACCAATTTGGGTCGCCTGATAAGTCAAAGTACTATGTACAATGGCGGATCCGCTTCTTTTTCAAAATTTTCAACATTTCTTGGGAAAAAATATGAACAATTTCCTTGAAATTTTTGAATAATGTATAAAATTATGAACAAATTTAGAAATTCGATCAAACTTTTAAAAACGTGAACAATTACTGAAAACATGAACAAAAATTTTGAAATTTCAAAGGGTAAACAATTTTTAAATATACAATGAACATTTTGTGATATACGCTGAACAATTGTTAAATACACACCGAACATTTTGTAATATATTCTGAACAAAATATTTAAATACACATTGAACATTTTTTTGATATACGCTGAACAATATTAAAATACACATTGAACATTTTTATGAATATACGCTGAACAGTTTTAAAATACACAATGAACATTTCTTAAAATGTGTTGAGCATTTTCTTTATATAGGATGAACATTTTATTAAATATATGATGAACATTTTTGTACATAAACATGCAATGAACTTTATATAAAACACAAAATTAAACCAAAAGAAAAAAAACAGAAAAACGGAAAAGAAAAGAAAAGAAAGAAACAGAAATGAGAAGAAAAAGGAGAGGGACCATGGCCCGGCCCAAACTGGGGTGTCGGGTGGCCAGGCTTCAGCGAAGCCACGTCCTTTTGATGCCTGCGGGCGTTAAATAGGATCTGCCCTAGCACGCGGCCGGCTTTTTTTTTTGTGTGAGTAAAAGCACGTGGCCGGCTGTGCTGCCTAAATGGACCAAATCCGGGGAAGACTTGTATGAGATCTCACATTTAAGTGAGATCGTGAGATCAACCTCAAAAATTCGTACTTACACATTTTTTAAAAAATGTGAAATTATTTGACAACATCCATGTGGGGTATGTCTACAACTCCGAAAAAAATCAGCTCAAAACTCGATGTACATTTAGAGATTCAAAAAAGACAAACTTGAATGTGAATAGTGACATCTTTGGGTGAATAGTATTTTGACACTATTCACATCAAATTTTGTCTTTTTTTTTTCTATTAATGTAAGTCGAATTAAGAGCTGATACTTTTTGAGGTTGTACATCAAACATTGATGTGTGTCTACACAAAATTTGAGAATGTTTGAACATGTATATTTTTATCAAAAAAATCGATCACATTGATCTCACCTAATGTGAAATCTCACACAAGTCCCTCCCCCCCCCCCCCCCCCCCCACACACCCACACACACACAAAAATGGGCCCAAAACGTTCAATCTTCGCCCGTAAAGAAAGCAGATTAGCTCCTCTTTGCTGTCTGCAGTTTTCAACAGGAGTACAATTTTTTTTGCCTCAAGAAAAAAAAAAGGGAGTAGTATTTTTTCATGATCTTATTTGTACCCCACGATAACCTCAAAAATAAAAAATTTACCCCACGATGTTAAACCTTTATAAATAAAAAGTTGGCAGATAATTCAAAAAAAACTATATTTTCACAATGTGTTAGTACATTTTCCAGTATAACAGATATAAATTATGCTACTAAGAGTAGTATATTACAACTAATATACTCTCTCCGTCCCATAATATAAGAGCGTTTTTGACACTGCACTACGGGACGGAGGAAGTAGTTTGGACCGTCATCAAAAGCTTGTTGCTCGCAAACTCAATGAGCGCTCGGCGGCTCGACATGTTTCAACTATAATGCTCATTAATAAAGACAATTAGAACACAACACAGACGCAAGCGCTCATATATACGCGTGTACACTCACCCTATGAACACACACGCACACCCTACCTTTATGAGCACCTTCAAGAGACTGAGACATCATATCATCTTGAGATTGACGAAGTCACCACAGGCGCCTCGTACTCGACGGGAACGTCTCCTCGCACTAAATGTGCATCACCAGCAATTCTGAAATCACCAGGACTTGAACCCTAATGGGCTGGGAATATCACTGTCCTTCTAACCATACAACCACAGATTGGTTCGCATAGCGGCGCTCATTTCCATACGTGGCATGCTCACGTACACGAGTGTAGCTTGCATGACTGGTACTAGCTAGTTTTGCCACTTGCCAACCAAACATGCATATATATATATATATATATATATATATATATATATATATATATATATATATATATGCAACGAATCGTCATGCCGTCCTGATCCGCCAACTGTGATGATGGACGGTGGTGCACGAGACGCGACGGCTCACGGCATGCAGAGCTAGCGCTCGATCTAGACACAGTGCTACTCGCTCCAACTGTACGGTACCTCGCTAAACTAGCATAGGCCAGCTGCGACGTAGGAACGTTCCAAGCCATACATGGAAGATTCGACCGGCCGGTCTCGCCACTACGCGTGCATCGACTCGTCACATGGATATCTTTCTCACCACACATAGCCGCTACAGTACATGTGGTTGTAACGTGCAACTGCATGTTCAGTATTCGCCTCGATGCGAGTAGGCAACAGTGTGGCCAAGTTTTTTTTTTTTTTTTTTGCGGGAACAAAAAAAAAAAAAAAACGTTCCTACACCGACGGTGTGGCCAAGTTGCTGAGGTCGATCACTCGTATAGTACGTACGTGGTCCTCGGCTGCACGTAAATACATACGGCCGGGGCAAGTCGAGACGAATAGATCTAGCTAGCTACAGCGACGGGGGGTTTCGCGAAGTGGCTATGGAAGCTAACTCCCAGGAGCTGGTCAATCTCTGGCACTTTAGATATTGTACTCATCATCATCTTTGATAATCGTCACTCTTAAAGCATCTACAAACGGAGCCCTTAAATCCGCCTCAAACGTCCAGACGGGTTCCCCGGTCAGTGACCGAATGCAAAATTGCCACCCAACCGGACTGCGTAAATCCGTCCCAAACGCCCGAACTGACCGACACTCTCCATATCCGGCCCATATCTACAGCGGATATGGTGAGGCCCGGACGCGTCCGGACACGACTCTCACATAGGCTCTGTCAAGGCCTCTGAAAATTTATTAGTTCTTCGCATCGACCGAACTCCTCCCGCCTCCCTCCTCCATTTCTGCCGCCTCCGCGCAGCAGCCCACCCCCTCCCTTGCTTGCTATCCTCTTCCGCCTTCGTTGATGTCGTCACCGACAATCCCGTCCGCCAGCATGGTCACAAATCTGTCCCGGTTGGCAACGGCCTTTAGTCCCGTGTCACCAACCGGGACAACGAAATTGGGACTGAAGGCCCCACCCTTTAGTCCCGGTTGGCCACAACCCGGGACTAAAGTCCCTCCACGTGGCCGCGAGCGCGCGCTGGGGGCTGGAGGACCTTTAGTCCCGGTTGGTGACACCAACCGGGACTAAGGTCCCTCCACGTGGCCGCGAGCTAGCGCCGGGGGCTGGAGGACCTTTAGTCCCGGTTGGTGACACCAACCGGGACTAAGAATTTTGTGTTGGGGTTTAGGATTTTAGGGTTTAGGGTTTATGGTTTATTTTTCTTTTTCATTTTGTGTTTTCCATTCAATTCTTTTTCATTTCAAACATATTTTACGCTACTACATACTGTACATGTTATCCATATATAATATAATTTCTCGTACGACCATACATATATCATATAATTTCTCGTACGACCATACATATATATATATATAATTTGGTATATACAATTTCTCCTACAATTTGGAGATCATTACATGCAGGCATTAGCGGCAATGGTATTCTCCGCTTTCAGATATGACCTCCGTAATAAAAAATCCCGCAATTTCCTCTTGAATTGCTCGTATGCGGTTCTCTGGTAGGAGTTTCTCCCGCATCTCTTCCATCTTTAAAGAAAGAGGTCAATATGAATATATTAGTTGTGTGTATATATATTAGATCATCATAAAAAAATTGTAAATAGTGTTTACGTACCTGAAGTTGTCTTACATCTCTGCGCCATTCGGTCGTCATGCGAATGTTCTCGCAAATGTAGTATGCACATAAATTAGTTCCCTGTTTCTGCCTCATGCACTTTGCGAGAATAGAATTCAATCAGATAATAATCAAGCATGATAATGGTATTGAAACTAGAATTATCGAGATGCGCGGACCTAGCTAGTACTACTTAATTACCTTGGGCCGTCGCCAACGCAGCTCCGGTTTCCATTCACCGACAACATCATTGATGAACCGTTTCCAAACCCTGCCCGGCAAAGAAAATGAATAAAGGAGTTATTAATTACTTGATATCAAGAAATGAACGAAAGAGGCCGATATAGTCCGATAATGATTGACATTACCTGTCGAGCATCCTAAACACGCTGGTGTAGTCTCGAGGGTCTTTACCTAGTGAGTCCAGGGTTTCAACAGTTCCAGCGTCAACTTTAATGATTAGCAGGATCCAGTGGTACCTGCGCACACGTTTATATAAGCAGGCATGCATAACTCATCAACTACACTTAACATCGAGTAAGCAAACTAGAATTTGTAGTACAAGACAGTAACACTCACTTGAAGTTGTAAGGAAATAGTATTTCTGTTCTGGTATTTTGTGCCTTCATAAACCTTAGCAAGTTAGCCTCTGAGTCTTTGGGGTGGTCTTGTATCATTTTTTCATTAATGATATATGGGTCAACGAACCCAATGTCATAGATTCCATCTCTTTTGCATTCGAGAATCTTCATTTTGCATAATAGCGTACAAAAGAATATAGTGAGGATAATTACAGGCAATGAACGAGCTGAGCTAGAGACTTAAATTACATAAAGAAATCACTTACAGACAATAGGAACTGACATTAGATTTGTCGAGTGAGTCTTGATTGTATAACTGAAAAATTTCTGGAAACTCAATGCATAGCTCGTTTTCATAGAAGTAATGCTCTTCCTTGACTTTCACCATGAGCATCTCTCGCCCGTTCTTTACTTCTTTCATGTACCACTCATGCAATCTTCGCATTTGTGTTGATAGATGCGGGACCTGCTCAGGTCTGACCAGAGTTTTCCCGGGGGCATATTGCCATGCTACATCAGCCACGGGGACTTCCTCGGTGCCTAGGAGTTGATCAACACTGATACCAATGTCTCTACCAGCGTCGGTTACCTTATCGGTAATCACCTTGAGCGGGGGGATCGATTGCATTGCCTGTTCTCCGAGCTGGGGAACTGTTTTCCCGCTTTTATTACTACTTCTATGTCTCGATTGCTGCATTTGTTCATATGACTTCCTAATAGAGCGGTCATAGTCTAATGGCCTATTCTCCACATGTCCCGGTTGTCGCTCAAGAAAGTCCACAAAGTGCTTTACGGTTTTCGTAGGTATTATCTCCTTTGGCGGTGGGGGCGATTTCGGTGCAAAATGGGACTTCACTTCGGAAACCACGACCATTTTGGTTTCCTCATCAGTCATATCGTAAGCTAACTTCTTTTTGGCAGGAGGCTCATCGTTGGCTTTCATCTTTGCTTTCTTCCGCTTTTGGCCCTGCTGGGACATAGGGGGTGGAGTCGGCTGACGCGGCGGAGATCGATATGGACTCGCGCTGGGCTCCCTCTCAAGGTGGGGTGGACTTAGAGGTGTATTGCTACTCGGAGGAGTCGGTGGCCTTGGCGCCGAGTTTGGAAACACGATGCATTCCTTTCTCCATACAATGACACCATGTATGACTTCTCCCAGTGTCTGCTCCCCTTCACCTCCAGGAATGTCAAGCTCTAGTGAGTCATATCCCGGTAGAACTTCATCCACCCCAACACGAGCATAGCCAGCTGGAATCGGATTGCCATGGATGGTTGCTTCAGGTGCATTCGGTAAAGCAACGCCGACCGCCACCTTCATGGATATGTTCTTCATTTTCTGGTGTAGCTCACAATTTGTCCTCTCTTTGATATCATCCACGGGGTAGCGAGCCAGCAGTGCATCATCGGCCCGGACCCCCGTGGAACCCACGTTGCTTTTCCGCATAGATGGGACGGTACTATCCAATGATGGATCTGCTTGCTCCTGCCGCGGAGATGCCCTTTGCTGGCAAATTGTGTCCAGTTGCTCCTGCTGCCGCTTTAACATGCGTTCCAACTCCTCATTCTTTGTTTCTATCTTCTGAAGCCGGTCTGCATCCTGCTTCTTTTTTCTCTGACGGCTTCTATAAGTGTCGTTCCACTCCGAAAACCCCTGAACCCACGGAACAACGCCTTTGCCTCGTGTTCGCCCTCCGTGTTCAGGATTCTTGAGGGCGCGTGTAAGCACGTCGTTCTCTCTCTCGGCTGGAACAACCCCCTTTCGAGCATATTCTATTGCTTGAAGTAAAGCGTCTGAGGCTGTTTTAAGATCTGCCTTTTCAATAATCTGCCCTGTCGCTGGGTCCAACTGTCCCCCGTGCGCATAAAAGCAATGCTTGGACCTCTGGGGCCAATCCGCTATAGCTGGAATGACCCCTTCAGCAAGCATCTTGGCCTCAGCTACTTCCCACTTAGGCACGGCTCTCTTGTAGCCACATGTCCCGAGAA
This sequence comes from Elymus sibiricus, assembly GCA_039707655.1. NCBI lineage: Eukaryota > Viridiplantae > Streptophyta > Magnoliopsida > Poales > Poaceae > Elymus > Elymus sibiricus. The sequence continues at coordinate 60,766,437 of CM077674.1, read as the reverse complement.
CATGATGATACTCTTTTTTCTCAACATTTATCTTATTTTTTCTCGACCTTTCCAAAGCTTCATCCGATTCCTTGTACTCCACAAATGCGTCCCAGTGATCTTTTATCTTCTCTAGTGCTCCAGTGAATTCTGGAGTCTTCTTTTTTGCCTTGATGTAGTCGCTGTATAATCTTTTCTTTCAGCTCTAGAATTGTGTGGCCATCTTCTTAAGAGCAAACTGCTTGACTTTCAACCGTTTGCCATCTGTGAGACCCTTTGGTAGGTTGAAATGTGACATGAGCGTATCCCAAAGCAAATTTTTCGATCTTTCGTCAACATAACTAACTCCTTGATCTACCTTTGGCTTATTCCATTCTCGAATGGTGATCGGGATGTTGTCCCTAACAATAACTCCGCATTGATTTATAAATTTACGGGCATTCTGTTCAGGAGCAATCGGTTCGCCATCTTCTGCGACTTCATCGATGTTGAACTTTATGTCATCGCCCAACTTTTTGGCCCGGCCTCGTACCCTTCTAGGAGATTGGCTCGATCCGGAGGGCTAAAAGAAGAAAGATTCGTTAATATATATATACAAATCAATTAATACATCTAATGATCACCAGAGGCCTAATATATATATACCTCGCCGGACTTTGTTAATTGTATAACATTTTCTTCGCCATCATTGTTTGTTTGCCCTTCGTCTCTTGGTTCTTGCTCCAGTCCCTCACCGGAGTCGTTCAGAAATTGTGAGCCGTCATCTGGTTCATTCTCTTGGTTTTGGGAGGAGCGTATGATGTCGAAGATATCCTCTTCAAGGTATCTGCCGCTATCGTCCATAGCTTAACTAATCCAGAAGAAAGATAAAACAATTTAGTATTTAAATTAGAATGCATTCAATAAGCAAAAACTGAATCATAGTATCGAGAAGAACAATACCAGAGATGAAATCAATACACAGCAATGCAACAATATGATGCATGATCATGACATGGAGATATGATGTGGTTTGAGCTTATGCAACTAACATCAATTTGGATGAAGTCCATTTGAACCGAGAGGGAACAACCACCGGCAAACAAGAGGGAACACAATCAATGCAATGCAACAATATGATGCATGATCATGACATGGCAATATAATATGATTTGGGCTAATATGTAGCTAGCAACAATTTAAATGGAGTTGGTTTGCACACATGATTCAAATTCAAACTCCACATAAGTCATTTCAAATGCCATTTATTCAAATTGTCTTATACAGCAGTTTAAGTTGTTCAAACATGCATGGAAATGCCATAAACAGATTCTTCATATTTTTCTGATAATTTTTCATATATAATTTATTTCCATTGGAGTTATAGATTATTTTCTATGATTTTTAGAAGTTTAGGGATTTTTCTGAAAATAAACAAATCATTTAAGACTTATTTAAAATCTAGAAATCATTACTGCGTCAGCTGACGTCATCAGTTGACTAGTCAAAGTCAAACCTGATAGTGGTGTTCCACATGTCATAGGCACGAGGTTAACAGAGGGTTATTTAGTTTAAACCGTGCCATTAACGGTGGGGGTCCCACATGTCATACACCCAGGGGTTAGTCAAAGGGGTAATTAGCACTAAGCTAATCACCTGACTAGCCGGGTCCACCGGTCAGTGACCCAGGCCGACGAGGTCATCGCCGGTGACCTCTGGACGTGGCGGAGTCCGCCCTAGGGACCACGGCAGCGGCAGCACAGGCTACCAACGCATATCCCGCACCGATGCGCATCCAGGGGAGGCAGCAACGGGTCGCGGGGTGGCCGGAGTCGACGACAGCGACGACCAGCGCGGCGGCCGGCGTTCGGCCCTCGACGAAAACGTCGCTACGGCGTGCGCGTGAGCGAACTAATGCGCTAGGGATGCTCCACTTGGCGCGGTGAACATAATGGGCACACACACTGGACCAATCGGTCACCAGAGCTCGCCAGCGACAAGCTCGTGCGGCGGCGCACTTTCGGTCCTCGACGAATCGACGGCTACGGCGTGCGATAGACGCGGGGAAGAGGGGGATTCAAGGCGGGGGCTCACTGCGAGGTCGAGGCGATGCTCAGTGGGCTCGGGGAGGGGCCGGAGCGAGCGGGACGGCGTCGGCGATCTCCGGCGGTCGGAGGTTGAAGACGAGCTCGGTGGGGCGTTCAGGGGCGTCCGGCGTCGCACGCGTCGGCGGAGAGAGCGAGGCCGCGGACGTGTCGGAGAGGGAGAAGACCGGCGATGGTGGTGAAATCTGGCAGCCTGGCGGCGGGTGGTTCTGTTCCTTCTCCCGGGCGGTGGCTGGCACCAGGACACCAGTTATATACCCGCGACCTTTAGTCCCGGCTCCAGCCACGAACCGGGACTAAAGGTCCTTTAGTCCCGGCTCCAGCCACGAACCGGGACTAAAGGCCAACCTTTTCGGCGGCCAAAATTCCGCGCGGGAGCTGAAACCTTTAGTTCCGGCTGGTGGTTGCAATCGGGACGAAAGGTGTCTTTCAATTAATTTTCATTTTGAAGAAATTATTTGACAGATTCAATTTTACAGATTGAAAATAATTCTTGTAAAATGCATAACAATTTGAAAACTAAACAAAATGAGTTGATTCAAATTTCTGTGGATTCATCTTGAAGATTTCTATCAACTAGTATCATTTTGACAGGAAGTTGCATAATTAATTTTGCACTTATTAATTAAATACAGTAATTGAAGACATTATTTTAAATTTTAAAAATTCATATCTTCAGTTCTGTTAAGCCAAATGGAGCAAATAAGATGTCAAATTGTTTGTCTTAACATAACCTACACATTCATTTTTTGTTTGGACATAATTGCATTGATTAACTGATCTGTATAATTAAAATACTAAAAGGACAGGAATAATTGAAAATTCATCACTTAATAAATAATTATTCAAAAATCATGTTTCAAATGCCAAAATGCCCTAGCTTTTTGGTTGGATTCCGACGCTCCGGAGTCCACCTAGGAACACCCAAAACACATATATACCCTAACTCTTACAAAGATTCCCTCCGGTTTGTCCGAAGTGGGACTTTCCAGCTATAAGTCCGGAAACTCACTAGAGAGAAAGTGATGACGGTGAAGCCGGTCACATCCCAGAGTGGGATCTTGGGGTATAAAACTTTTTTTTCGCGTATGTCCCTTGCTTATGATTGCGTCGTAACCATGGAGAATCTTCATCATTTAACAGGATGTTTAAGTCAGTCTTCACTGTGAAGAGAGGAATTTCATCAAACTTATTATAATCTTCTGACATGTCTGTCTTGTCCTCCACTCCCACGATATTTCTTTTCCCTGAAAGAACTATGTGGCGCTTTGGCTCATCGTATGATGTATTCGCTTCCTTATCTTTTCTTTTTCTCGGTTTGGTAGACATGTCCTTCACATAGAAAACCTGAGCCACATCATTGGCTAGGATGAATGGTTCATCTGTGTACCCAAGATTGTTGAGATCCACTGTTGTCATTCCGTACTGCGGGTCTACCTTTACCCCGCCTCCTGTCATATTGACCCATTTGCACCAAAACAGAGGGACCTTAAAAGAAGGTCCATAGTCAAGTTCCCATATCTCCTCTATGTAACCATAATATGTGTCCTTTTTCCTATTGTTGTTTGTTGCATCAAAGCGGACACCACTGTTTTGGTTGGTGCTCTTTTTATCTTGGGCGATCATGTAAAATGTATTCCCATTTATCTCGTACCCTTTGAAAGTGAATATAGTCGAAGATGGTGACTTGGCCAACAAGTACAGCTCATCGCCAATAGTGGTGTTATTCATGAGATGTGTTTGCAACCAACCGCCGAAAGTCGCCATGTGTGTACGTTTAATCCAGGAGTCAGACTGCTCCGGGTTCTTGGAGCGTACAATATCCATGTGTTCCTCGATATACGGAGCCACCAAGGTGGAATTTTGTAGAACTGTGTAGTGTGCTTGAGTGAAAGAATGCCCGTCCATACTTATTACTGCTTTCTTTCCTAGCATGCCTTTTCCACTCAGTCTCCCCTCATGCCGCGATTGAGGAACACCAATCGGCTTAAGGTCAGGAATAAAGTCAACACAAAACTCAATAACCTCCTCTGTTCCATAGCCCTTGGAGATGCTTCCTTCTGGCCTAGCACGGTTATGAACATATTTCTTTAAGACTCCCATGAACCTCTCAGAGTGGAACATATTGTGTAGAAATATAGGACCCAGAATGGTAATCTCTTCGACTAGGTGAACTAGGACGTGCGTCATAATATTGAAGAAGGATGGTGGGAACACCAACTCGAAACTGACAAGACATTGGACCAAATCATTCTGTAACCTTGGTAGGATTTCTGGATTGATTACCTTCTGAGAAATTGCATTGATGATGCACATAGCTTCATAATGGCTAATCGAACATTTTCCGGTAGAAGCCCCCTCAATGCAACCGGAGGTAATTGCGTCATAATCACGTGGCAGTCATGAGACTTTAGGTTTTGGAATTTTTTTCTCTGCCATATTTATTATTCACTTTATATTCGACGAGAAGCCAAACGGGACCTTCATACTGCTCAGGCATTCAGAAAAGATTTCCTTCTCTTCTTTGGTAAGAGCGTAGCTGGCAGGACCTTGATACTGCTTTGGATGCATGCCGTCTTTTTCGTTCATACGTTGCTGGTCCTCCCGTGCCTCCGGTGTATCTTTTGTCTTCCCATACACGCCCAAGAAGCCTAGCAAGTTCACGCAAAGATTCTTCGTCACGTGCATCACGTTGATTGCAGAGCGGACCTCTAGGACTTTCCAATAGGGTAGCTCCCAAAATATAGATTTCTTCTTCCACATGGGTGCGTGTCCGTTAGCGTCATTCGGAACAGGTTGTCCGCCAGGACCCTTTCCAAAGATTACTTTTAAATCCTTGACCATATCAAATATATCATCACCAGTACGGTGGCCAGGCTTCTTCCGGTGATCTGCCTCACCTTTGAAATGCTTGCCTTTCTTTCTTAAGAGATGCATGATCGGAAGAAATCGACGATGTCTCAGGTACACATTCTTCTTACATTTATCCAAATATATACTTTCAGTCTCATCTAAACAGTGCGTGCATGCATTGTATCCCTTGTTTGTCTGTCCGGAAAAGTTACTAAGAGCAGGCCAATCATTGATGGTTACAAACAGCAACGCTCGTAGGTCAAATTCCTCCTGTTTGTGCTCATCCCACACACGTACACCTTTTATATCCCACAACTGTAAAAGTTCTTCAACTAATGGCCTTAGGTACACATCAATGTCGTTGCCGGGTTGCTTAGGGCCTTGGATGAGCACTGACATCATAATGAACTTCCGCTTCATGCACAACCAAGGAGGAAGGTTATAGATACATAGAGTCACAGGCCAGGTGCTATGACTGCAGCTCTGCTCCCCAAAAGGATTCATGCCATCTGTACTTAGACCAAACCATAAGTTCCTTGCGTCATCTGCAAAGTCCGGCCACTTTCTCTCGATTTTTCTCCACTGCGACCCATCAGCGGGTTGTCTCAACATCGCGTCTTTCTTACGGTCTTCTTTGTGCCATCGCAACAACTTGGCATGCTCTTTGTTTTGGAACAAACGTTTCAACCGTGGTATTATAGGAGCATACCACATCACCTTGGCAGGAACTCTCTTCCTGGGGCGCTCGCCCTCAACATCACCAGGGTCATCGCGGCTGATCTTATAGCGCAATGCACCGCATACCGGGCATGCATTCAAATTCTCGTACTCCTCACCGCGGTAGAGGATGCAGTCATTAGGGCATGCATGTATCTTCTGCACCTCTAATCCTAGAGGGCAGACAACCTTCTTTGCTTCGTATGTACTGTCGGACAATTCGTTATCCTTTGGAACCGTCTTCTTTATCATTTTCAGCAACTTTTCAAATCCCTTGTCAGATACACCATTCTCTGCCTTCCATTGCAGCAATTCCAGTGTGGTACCCAGCTTTTTCTTGTCATCTTCGCAATTTGGGTACAACAATTTTTTGTGATCCTCTAACATGCGCTCCAACTTCAACCTCTCCTTTTCACTTTCGCAGTTTCTCTTTGCATCAACAATGGCCCGACCAAGATCATCAGCGGGCTCATCTGATGCCTCTTCTTCAGCTTCCCCCATTGTAGTACCATCGTATTCAGGGAACCTAGGATAGTTGTCATCATCTTCTTCTTCTTCATTGTCTTCCATTATAACCCCTCTTTCTCCGTGCTTGGTCCAACAGTTATAGCCAGACATGAAACCGGACTGAAGCAGGTGGCTGTGAAGGATTTTTGAGGTAGAGTAACCCTTATTATTCTTACAGACACCACATGGACAACACATAAAACCATTCCGCTTTGTTTGCCTCAGCCACACGCATAAAATTATGCAGGCCATTAATGAACTCGGGAGAGCGTCGGTCATTGTACATCCATTGCCGGCTCATCTTCATTACACAACATCGAAGTGACCAAATTAATACAAGTTCATCACATTAAAACCAAAGTAGAGTAGTGACCAAATGTTATTACTGCAAAAATATATACGTAAAGTTCATACATACTTCTCATAAAACAACATACAACTATCTAAAGCATTTAAATGCAACAACAAATGCGATCAAAATCGCAACTAAGGTAATAATTGATCCAACAACATAATGATACCAAGCCTCTTTATTAATGGCATATTTTCTAATCTTTCTAATCTTCAAGCGCATTGCATCCATCTCGATCTTGTGATCATCGACGACATCGGCAACATACAACTCCAATTTCATCTTCTCTTCTTCAATTCTTTTCAATTTTTCTTTCAAATAATCGTTTTCTTTTTCAACTAAATTTAACTTCTCGACAAGAGGGTCGGTTGCAATTTCCGGTTCACATACCTCCTAGATAAAAATAACTTTTTCAATTTGATGGGCATAATTGTCATAAACACGAAATGAAACAAATAGTTATAAAAGATAATATACCACATCCAAATCATAAACCGGATGAGGGCCGACGGGGACGGATATCAAAACCATGGCACTATATATAACAAACAATCATACAAGTAAGAAAATTATACAAATAACTATCTAAATCATACAAATAAGATTTTTTTTACAAAAAGGATAAGAACAAGAGGCTCACCAAGGTGGTGCCGGCGACGGGACGGCGCGGGCGATTGACGGCGGTGAGGATGGGGACGGGAAGGCACTAAGTAAACCACACCTACACATATGCAAACTAAGAAGTTAATTTGAGCTCAAATTGCATATAAATCAAATAAACTGCCACATAATTACTCCCAAACTAAAACCCACAAATCACTATACTTATAGAGCATGAAACGAGCTAAACTAGCAATGAGAGATCAAAGGATGGAGTTTCTAACCTTTTAGAACCCTTGGATAGATGGGGTGCCTCCAATCTTGACAAATCGTGGCAAAAATGGAGGATGAACTCGAGCTTGGGGAAGGAAACAGAGAGGAGAGAAAGCTTGGACTCGGGTTGGACGAAGCAGCTTTATATAGGGAAGACTTTACTCCCGCTTGGTGATACCAACCGGGATTAAATGTCTATCTTTAGTCCCGGTGGGTGATACCATCTAGGACTAAAGGGGCTCGCAGGGGCCCCAGCCTGCCGCAACCCCTTTAGTCCCGGTTGGTATCACCAACCGGGACTAGAGGTCCCATTTGAACCAGGACTAATCCTGGCCGTGCCCCCGTCCGCTCCTAGCCGTTGGAACCGGGACTAATGCTCACATTAGTCCCGGGCCCAAATCCGGCCGGGACTAGTGCTCCGGATGAAAGGTCAGTTTTCTACTAGTGAGATGATGCCTGAGCGGAATCAGTCGGGGTCCCGGCTTGGGGCCGGATCCTTGCAAGGCGGAGAACCTTGCCTGGAAGGAGCGCCGCCAGAGACAACACGAGCGTGAGGAAGCAGAGAAGATAGCGGCGGCGACGGCAACTGCGGACGCGGCCTCGATGGCCGCTGTGGAGGACATGGACGCGACGCGGGCCAATCCGTCGGTAGTGGCCACAGAGACAAACAACTTGTCACCGTTGCCCAGTCCGTTACACCCTCCCAGTGGAAGGGCATCCCAGATTTGAGCATTTCGCAAGCCGTCCCCGACACGGACATGATGGCCAACTCGCTGAAGCTCCAAATGCATTGGGCGTCCTCGGGCAATGCCGGCTCCAGGCATGCCCACATCGTGTTCGACGGAATGCCCGACCAAGACTCGGTATAATTTTTGTCCCTTTCACATTTGCATTCATAGGTTTTTTTGTTGCACATATCATCGGATCGTATTTGTTGGTCGGTAGTTATATTGCGATGCCTACTGTAGGAACAAATATCGCATGACATGATAAATAATGGTCAAGAGTCTTTGCAATTTACCATGGAGGATACCAATTTCTCGGTGTTTGAAGTTGGCCAAACGTCACACACTACAAATAAGAAGAAAGTTGTGAAGCCTAGAGGTCCGACATTCACACAATTTGAGGATATTTTGTTGTGTGAAAGTTGGTGCAACACTAGCATGGATCCGATTTGTGCAGCCGAGCAAAAAGGCGGGAAATATTATGAATTTTTTTGGGAACTTTATCATGAGCAAAAACACTATGTGAAGCCACACCCAACATGCACCAACCATGTACCGTGGTCTCTTTACCATATATGGTCGTCCATCCAAGAGGCCGTTAGCAAATTTGTTAGCTATCTCAAACAAGTTGTAGACCGAAACCAAAGTGGCATCAGAGTTCAAACCCATGCAACTTTGGCGGCGGCTTTGTACCATCAAGTGGAGAAGAAGCCATTCACTTTTTCACATTGTTGGTTGAAAATGAATGGGAAATCCAAGTGGCAAACCGTGCTCAAGGATTTTGAAAATGGCACAAAGAAGATGAAGAAAAACGATGGGTCGAGCTCGGCTCAATTAATTGGATTGGATGAGGAAGGAGAAGAAGAAAATGGTGCGGCGGACTTGAAACCAACCGTGCCAAAAAGAAACCGGTAAGTGACGGGGAACAAGTGGGAGAAGGAGAGGGTGGCGCGTGAAGATGCGGCATGCAAAATGTCCGCCACTTGAACAAACATTTTTTATGCTAAGGAGGTGAAGAAGGAGGAAAGGTATAAGGTGTTCATTGATGTGCAAAGGGAGAAGATGGAGTTTGACCGGGAGAGGTTGATCTTGGAGAAGAACAAAGTGAATTGGAGAGGCAAGAGAAGGTTGCCAAATGGGAGCTTGAGCAAATGGTGACATTGCGTGTTCTTGAGCTCGACAAAGAGAGGTTGCGGCTTGCGAGAGAGACGGAGGAGTCGAGGATCATGTTGTAGGACATCAACCTCTTGGATGAGGAAGGGAAGAAGTGGTTGCTCCGCATGAAAAAGATGATCAATGACCGCGAGGACTGAAGTCATTCATTCATTCCTGTATCGCTTATCTATGTATGAACTATTGAATTTTATTTTGGCATGTACTGAATTTATTCGGGCTACACTATCTTGATGTCGTTTAATGTACAATGAATTTGCGTTGTATGTCGTGCATGGGTTTGCATGGAGGTATTGAGATTTGGTGAGTGTGATTGTGGAGAGGGCCAAATGGGGATCTGCCTGGCAGTGTGCGCGATGTGTCTGGGCAGGTCCGTGGACGTATAGGGGTCACATTAGCTATTTGCGGTTGTAGATGCTCTTAGGATCCTTCACTTGTTTGTCTAAGGTAGGCAGCAGATCCAGACGTGACAGACAGAGTTCGATCGGACAAAACATGCCCCACATCTCTCCGGATCTAGCAGCAGCAGCAGTGTTTACGCCTCTTTTGGTTTGGAGAAATTTTGTAAGACTTTTATATGATAGGGCTCGAAAAAATCATATAGTCTTTTGGTTTGCAGAAATAGAATCCTTTCCTATGGGAATAATTATTATCCTTCACATTTTAAAGAAAAATAAACATTTGTCTAGACTTAATGCAAAAGAATCTTACGATGTGAATCAGAGGACATCATTTTTTCTATTCATATTCATATGATGATTCGGGATATATAACATCACATTTCCTACAAGTTTCCTTCTGCATTGATATTTCTATCCTATGAATCAAGAAAGACTTTAACTTATTTATTTGCCAGTTTGCATATGCTCGACGACCATGTTTCTAATTAATTAATCTACTTGTCGTGGTGTTCTCACCGCAGATGCCATAAGATGGCTAAAGAGGTGGGGTTACAGGAGGACGCCGGTGGGTTTCGGAGGCGAGGTTGGCATGCGCAAGTGCGGGACACAAGACATACCCCGGTTCGGGGCCCTCCGGAGAGGTAACACCCCTAGTCCTGCCGAATGGAGTATGGAAAGCACAAGGGCTACAAGGTTGCTCCTGGAGCTGTGTTTTGTGTGTGTGTGGTGGGTGATGATGCGAACTGAACTAGCCAGCCCCTGCATGGAGGCCTCCTGGGGGGTCTTATAGCTCGACCCCCCAGGGTTACATGGGTAAATTACATGGGCGTGGGGCCCTGATGTCATCGTCTAGGAGCCGGCGGTGGGGGCCGCCGGGTCGCCGGGTCCGCCGGGTGCGCCGGATGCGCCGGGTCTGCCGGGTCCGCCGGGTGCGGGCTCGGTCGGCAGCGCGGCACTGTGGCAGGTCTTGTCGTTCGTCATAGGGCGGTCGGCGCCGCCTAGCAACAGGATCACGCCGCCCGGACACCGCCCGCCCCGGGTGGGGGCACAGGGAATGATGTCGCCACGCCCGCCGGGGCCGACGTAAAGGTGGGGGCGCTGTTGCCACGCTTATCTTGTCGTGAGGGTTTGCCTTTGAGTGGCCAGCCGGTAGGGGCCAGCCGGCCAGGCCGGGTTGCCACGCAGAGCCGGCTCGCGCAGGGGAGCCGGCGCGCGGGCCAGCCGGATTGAGGGGCTTGGCCTGCCCCGATGTTTTGAAAGGGATCCGGGCTCTGTTGCCTACCCGGGGGTCATCCCCCCGACAGTAGTCCCCGAAGCTGTGAAGGTTCGCCGGCTTCAGGCAGGGGGGGCCTTCGCAGCTTACCCCCTTGTGGAGCTGGTTTGTCGATGAAGCACTGGAGTCCGGCCGAGCGGCTCCGCCTGGCCGCGTGACGGCAACGCGGCAATAGACGCCGGGAACTCCCGCTGGGGGCCGGCTTCCGGAAGCCGGGCGGCCTGGGCGGGAAACGGAAACGTCCACCAGACGAGTCTTGCTTTGCACGACGTTTCACGCCCGCCGCAGCTCGACAGGCTGCCACGTGCTGCCTCGCGGCGGGCGAGGCCTGCCAGCCCACACGCGCGACGGGACGTGACTGCGGACCGGGCCCGCCACGACACGCCCTCGGCCCGCGCGCGAGGGATTTACTATGGCGACCGTTGGCGATTGCGCTTCCCCGGGCAGTTAATGTGCGTGGGGAACGTGCGCGTACAGTGCGGGGGAGTGGAGATCGTGGGCCCAATCGATCCCACTCCCCCACGATCTCTCGTGGTTATAAATGAGGCAAGGGGGAGAGTGCGACGGAAACGCTTCCGCACGCACCCCCGCCCCTCGCTCCTTCTCTGCTTCTGCTTCTTCTCCGCCGCGCCCGAGCGAAACGTTGCCGCCGTCCCGCGCCTCGCCCACGCCTGCTGCCGCGCGCCGCAATCCGAGGTCCGCAGCGCGCAGTTCTCTCTTCCTCCTCCTCTTCATCGCCGCATCTCGACGCCCGTAGAGCCCTCCAATGGCGCTGAGAAAAGGATCTTGGGAGGACTCCATCAGGACCGAGCAGAACATCCGCTATCTTCGTCGCATGAAGCGGCTGCCGCCGGCGGAGGCGCTGCTCGCGCGCGCGCCGGGCTCGGAGAGGGTGCCGCAGCCGCGGGAGGGCTAGCACATTGTCTTCTTCTCGCATTTCGAGCGCGGGTTCGGCCTCCCCGCGAGCCTCTTTTTCCGCGCTTGGCTCGACTTCTTCGGGCTGCAGCCGCACCACCTCGGTGCCAACGCCGTGCTGCAGGTTGCCATGTTCCCCACGCTCTGCGAAGGTTATCTCGGCATGCTGCCGACCGTGGAGCTGTGGGCGAAGATGTTCTTCCTCAAGCAGCAAGGGGCGTCAGTCGGCGTCATGTCCGACTGTGGCGCAGCGGTGGTCACCGGCCGGGTGAACGGGCCGTTTCCCAAGCTGCCGCTTGAGGACTCGGCCAAGAAGTGGCAGACGACGTTCTTCTATGTCCGGAACGCCGACCCGGCGGTGGACGTCATCAACCTTCCACCGTTCGTCGACGTGCCACCGCTCGAGAAGCCGAACTGGGGTTACTGCCCCAAGAAACCGCCGCAGGAGATGGTGAACATCTGCCGCCGGGTTGGGGAGCTGACGGATCGCGAGGGGCTGAAGCCGGTCGACCTCATCGCGGCCTTCATCGCCCGCCGGGTGTTAACGCTGCAGCGCCGGGCACACCGGATCTGCGACATGAGCGGCCGGCATGACCCGACCCAGATGTCGACCAAGGAGCTGACGCCAGCTGGGATCACCCAGCGGGTGAACTACATCTCCAAGGCCGGGTTGAAGGATGAGGGGTGGAGCTTCGGGAAGGAGCCCTATCACCGGGCGAATCCGGCGCCGGCGGTGAGTCCCTGGTCTTTATGTTTTGCTGCTTCGACGCTATTCTTGTGTCCTGACGCGACGGCAGGGCCGCAGCTATTCGCCAGCCAGCGAAACCACGACGGGCCGAATCCCCCGTTTCTACTGGCTGACCTGCCTGACTCGGACATGGAGGATGCCGGCGCCGAGGCGGAGGAGGGGGAGGTCAAGGCGCGCCTGGCCGACGCCGCGGCCGGCGGGTCGCGGCACGCGGGTAAGTCTCCGCCCTCGGATCCTCTTCGCGACTGGCCGGACGACGATGAGGAGGGCCTGACCGGTGCCCACGGTGCAGCGCCCTCGGCTGGGGAGGACGCCAGCGTCGACCCCCCAAGGCGGCTGCGGAAGGCGGCCGGCGCGGGGATAGCTCGTGCGGCGGCGTCAGTCAGCCGGCCGCATGGGAAGGAGGCGGTCGAGGCGAGGCCGGCCGCGAAGCGCCCGGTAGCAGGGCCGGCGCGCGAGAGGGCCTTCGTCAAAAAGAAGCGCCGGCTCGCCCCGTCCGTGGGGCCATGGCGGGAGGTACCGACGGTTATTGGGTAAGTGTCTCTCGTCTTATTTCTGATCCTTGCTTGTTGAATCAGTGGGGGCGCACCAGCGCACCCACTGGGTGTAGCCCCCAAGGTTCGGCCGGGCTGCGGAGCAGCCGGGTCGAATCTTATGGCTTGTCTTTTTCTTGCTTATGCCCTCGCCGTGACAAATCTGCCATGTACAGGTCGGCTCTTGACTTGGCGGTGGCGGCGACAGAGGCCGCGGCGGGCGAGGTCGTCTGGAGGAAGACTCGAAGCAGCGCCATCGACCGCGAGCCGGGCCGGACCGCGGAGGAGGACCTCGAGGCCCGTCAGTCCGGCCGGGATCTTGACGCAGCGACGAGTGCTGCCTGGCGGGACCTGGATGAGGCGGAGAAGGCGATGGAGGAGGCCTCGGCCCAGGCGTGGGAGAGGGCCTCCGCGAAGCAGGCCAGGCCTACCGCGGATCCGGCCTGGCCGGAGATGGAGAGGGGCTCAGCGCCGGTGGTGATGATCATCGACCCGCAGCCGGAGGGAGCGGGCGAGCCGGAGAGGCCGGCGGAGCCAGCCGACGGCGAGTCGGACGTTGATGAGAACATCGTCGTGGGCACGTCGCCCCGGACCAACCCGGCGGGGGGAGGCAAGGGCGGCGGAGAGAGGCGTGAGGCGGACTCCGCGCCATCCGGCCAAGCGCAGCCGACGCCGGCCCCGGAGGCCGCTACCGGGGACGTCGGTACCTTGGTGGTCGTGCCGCCCCAAGCCGCCACGAACTCCGAGCGGCCGGGTGGAAGCAGATCCGGCGCCGGGGCCGCGATCCAGCAGCCATGGGCGAGCTCCGGTGAAGTTGTGGTCGGGCCGCGAACCCGGGAGGACGACGCGGCGGATGCCTTGCGCTCGCAGCTTCGTGGTCGGAGCGAGCGCCTGCAGGTCTTCGTCCGGGAGGAGCAGGACCGTGCGCGGCAGCTGGAGCAGGCGATCGCGGTGAGTTTTTTCTTCTGTGCTTGTCTTGATTGTTGAATCGGTGGGGGCGCGCCAGCGCACCCCCTGGGTGTAGCCCCCGAGGTTCGGCCGGGCTGCGGACCAATCGGGTCGAATCTTATAGCTAGTCTTTTGCATTCTTCTAATCTTCTGTCTGCGCGCAGCATCTGTACGACCTCCGGGCCAGCGCGTACAACCGGCTCCGGGAGCGGTACCATGAGGCCAAAACCCAGCTCGCCGCCAAGGAGGAGGAGATGCGCCGGGTTCAAGGTACGTTTGCATGCCTTTAGTGGGGGAGCGCCAGCGCACCCACTGGGTGTAGCCCTCGAGATTCGGGCCGGACTGCGGAGCAGCCGGGTCGAATCTTAGAGCTTTGTCTTTTTCATTCTTCTAATCTTTGCTTCCGGCGTCTGACCGGGAACCCTGTCGCGTAGCCGATGCGGCCGAGGTGCCAGGCCTCCGAGGCCGGCTTGCTGAAGCCGGCGAGCAGCGCGATCGCGCCGCTGCCGACCGCGACCGGCTCCAGGCCGAGGTGGACCGGCTGGTGGCCGAGAAGGCCAAGGCGGAGGACGCCCACCAGGCAGAGCTGGGCCGGCTGGCAGAGGAGTGCGGCAAGGCGGTCGAGGAGCTGGCAGACGCCGACAGGAGGATCGCCCAGCTCGAGAAGGATTTCGAGGCCCAGGCTCGCGCGTCGGCCATACGGGAGAACGGGATGTTGGGCGAGGCGCAGCACCTCGACGAGACCTTCCCCCGTAAGTACTATCTTTTCTTTGGTCTGGCTGGTGTAGCTGGCAAGTTGCTTTCTTGGACTGATTTTTTTCCTTCCTTTGCTAGGAGTCTTCCCGGAGACGCAGGGGGCGGCCGATGCGGCTGTGTATATCCACCGGGCAGACCTGCGCGCGACAGAGGCCGAGATCGACGTTTACGCCGCCTGGAGCCTCCCGGAGATCGTCCTCGGCTGCGAGGCCCGTCTTCGAGCTGTGGAGGGGCACATGCACCGCCTGTTCGAGGGCGGGTTGGGCATGGCGAGCGGCCTCTGGCCGAGTGCGGTGGTACCGAACAGCGTCACCCGGCTAGCGCGATGGCTCGAGGCCGGGGTGGGGCGACTCGGCGCATGGAGGGCTTCCGAGGCCCGTGCCGGAGCGGAGACGGCGCTGCGCTTCGTCGTTTCTTGGTACCCGGGCGTGGACCTCGATCGTCTGGCGGCGCAGCGAGCCGGCGCGGAGGAGGACTTGGGGCGCGGGCGCAGCGGATCGCCGGGCAGGCCAGCTACCTAGCCTCGTTCGCCCCACACGACGAGTTCGTCCTGGAGCGGACGGAGGACGGCGAGGAGCTCCCTGCCGACAAGTTCGGCCTGCTGCTGAACGACCCGGACGACAGCTCGGCCGAGACGGGGGCCTACGTCAATGACGAGGCCGACCCGGACGACGACGCCACGACCGAGAGGCCGGAGAGCACACCTCGGCTGAGCCGACACCGGCCGGAGACGACGCGGGTGCCTCTTAGGATTTTTTTTCTTTTTATCTTTCCTGTACTCAAACTTTGTTAGGTAGCAGGTCCACCCACTGGGGGTGTAGTTCCATGTAATGAACTTGTGGCCGAAGGCCTATGCTGTATATAAATTTTGCATGTGATTTCACTGTTTGCTGTTCGGCCTTGGGCCTCTTCTCGTTTGTCTTTTCTTCGAGCTTCGTTCCCGCTAGCCGGGCAGCCGGGTTGCGGACTGTGGCTAGGACGGGGATTCGGCTTTGAGAGCGGACGCACAATACTTAGGCTTTTTCGGACGTTGAGCGCGAGCGAAACACCCACTGGGCCGGCTGGTGGCAGGCGGCGAAGCTGCCTGGCGCGTAGCCGGTCGTGCGGCGAATTAGCGAGAGAGGGAGGGTTGTGCCGGATTGGCCAAGCCGGGCCCTCTTCCTTAGCCGTTCTCGCGTGATGATGCTTGCGGCCTTGAGCTCTTGCCGACCGGACAGCCGGGAGCCGGCTGTGGCTAGCGAAGAGAGGGCTTTGGCGGTTCGTACGCTTCGGAATGGACTTAAGGAAAAAATGGCGAGGCGCGGTTTAGCCGGCTAGCCCCCGAGCCGGCGAGCCGGCTGTGCCGACTCGACGGGACAAATGAAAATGGGGGGGGGGGGGCTTCCTGCTTTCATTAAATTCAAAAGGCAGTGACACATACATGCACGAGTTCAACTGTAGAACGGACGGAGGAACTCCGCGTTCCAGGGCCGGCTTGACTCCTCGCCGGCTGCATCTCGCTTGCGCTTGTTCGGCTTCTGCGCGTCGATGAGATAGTACGCTTTCCGGTCGCAAAGAGCCTTGCTGACGATGAAGGGGCCCTCCCAGGGGGAGGCCAGTTTGTGCTGGCCGGCTGTTCGCTGGATGAGCCGGAGTACGAGGTTGCCTTCGCGGAACGCGAGGGGCTTGATCTTCTTGCTATGGTAGTGGCGCAGGCCTTGTTGGTAGATGGCTGACCGGCTGAGGGCCAGGAGGCGCGCCTCCTCGAGCAGGTCGACGCCGTCTTCACGTGCTTTTCTTGCTTCGGCTTCTGTGTACATGGTCACCCGGGGCGAGTCGAACTCGACGTCGGTTGGAATGATTGCTTCGGCTCCGTAGACGAGGAAGAACGGGGTGAACCCGGTGGAGCGGTTTGGTGTCGTCCGGAGACTCCAGAGGACGGCCGGCAGCTCATCGAGCTAGTTGCCGGGTGAGCGCACGAGCGGCTTGACGAGTCGTAGCTTGATGCTGGCTAGGATGAGGCCGTTTGCCCGCTCGACCTGGCCGTTCGACTGGGAATGTGCGACGGAGGCCAAGTCGAGCCGGATGCCGGATGTAGAGCAGTAGTGGGCCAGCGCGCCCTTGGCAAAGTTGGTGCTGTTGTCGGTGATGATGCTGTCGGGAACGCCGTAGCGAACCGCTATATCCTTGATGAACCGGACGGCCGTGGGCCCGTCGAGCTTCTTGATAGGTCTGGCCTCGATCCATTTGGTGAACTTGTCGACGGCGACCAGCAAATGCGTCATGCCGCCTCGGGCGGTCTTGAAGGGCCCCACCATGTCGAGCCCCCAGACGGCAAAGGGCCATGTGATCGGGATGGTTTGGAGGGCTGAAGCCGGCTGGTGGCTGCGCTTGTTGAAGCGTTGGCAGCCCTCGCACTTGAGGACCAGTTCCTCGGTGTCTTGCAGGGCCGTGGGCCAGTATAACCCGTGGCGGAAAGCTTTGGCCACCAGGGATCTTGAGGCGGTGTGGTGCCCGCACTCGCCCTGGTGGATGTCGAGGAGGATCTCGATCCCCTTGCTCTGCTCGACGCACTGCTGGAACACGCCCGTCGTGCTGCGTTTGACGAGCTCGTGGTTGATGATGCTGTAGGCGGACGTGCGCCGCTGCACTTGCCGGGCTTCCGTCTCGTCGCAGGGAAGGTCGCCGTCTTCCAGGAAGGCGAGGATTGGCTGAGCCCAGGACGGCGCCGTCACCACCGTGAGGACGGCCACCGGGATGGGATCCGGGACGGCAGCCCCCGAGCCGGAGCCGGCAGCCCCCGAGCTTCGGACGGCAGCCCCCGAGCCGGAGCCGGCAGTCCCTGAGCTTGGGCCGGCAGCCCCCGAGCCAGAGCCGGCAGTCCCCGCGCCAGAGCCAGCAGCCCCCGAGCTGGAGACGGCAGTCCCCGAGCCGGAGCCGGGAACTCCAGGGTTGGGTGGGGGCGCGTCGGGGTCGTCCGGGACGAAGATGGATTTCGACTCGGGAGACGGCTTGATGGATGGCTTCCGCAGGTGCTCGAGGGAGACGCCGGCCGGGATGGCTTGCCGGGTGGAACCCACTTTGGCCAAGGCGTCGGCTGCTTCGTTGTCCGCGCGTGGGACGTGGAGGCACTCGCAACCGTCGAAGCCGTCGGAGAGTTGCTGGACCAGGAAGCGGTAGCTGGCCATGTTGGCGTCTTTGGCGTCCCAGTCGCCGGAAACTTGCTGCACCACCAGGTCCGAGTCGGCGTAGCAGAGGATGCGCCGGATGCCGATCTCCCTGGCCAGCCGGAGGCCGTGCATGAGAGCTTCGTACTCGGCGATGTTGTTGGAGGCGGCGAAATGGATCTGCAGCACATACCGCAGCCGGTCGTTCTTGGGGGAGGACAGCACGATGTCGGCTCCCAAGCCGTTGCGCATCTTCGAGCCATCGAAGTGCATGTGCCAGTGAGTCGACTCGGGCACCGGCGACAGGTATTGGGTCTCGGTCCAGTCGACGAGGAAGTCGGCCAGCGCTTGGGACTTGATGGTGGTGCGCGGCTCGTAGAGGATCGTGTGGCCGGCTAGCTCGATGGCCCACTTGGCTACCCGGCCAGAGGCATCCCGGCAGCCCATGATCTCGCCAATGGGGGCCGTGCTCACCACGGTAATGGTATGCTCCTGGAAGTATTGCCTCAGCTTCTTGGCGGCGAAGTACACGCCGTAGCACATCTTCTGGTAGTGGGGGTGGTTCTGCTTGGAGGCGGAGAGCACCTCGCTGAGGTAGTACACCGGACGCTGGACCGGCTGCACCTTGCCCTCCTCAGGGCGCTCGACGACCAGCACCATGCTGACCAGAACGGGTGCGATGCGGTTTGGTACGGTGCGGTCACGGCCGGAGGGTGTGGAGCTACGTCGACCCTGGCTACCATACGCTCTGTCCGGCTGTCCCGTGAAGTCAAGTCCCGCACGACGCGACGGACCTTTTTGGCATGCGCTACAGCGATCGCCGGTTCGCCCGCGTGCATCGTCGTCATCATGCAAATGCAAGCCGATCGCGAGACGGCTGACTTTGGCTCGTACGGCTGCGTCTGTTTCTGTTTTCTGGTAAGTGACAGGACACAGACGCGCATGGTAGCGTCAATCGGAATGTCCAGCTGATGCACACTTGGAATGGAGAGGCGTACTCGGGTGGTGATGTACAGCAGGAGTGGCTCTTTCTCAGCCGGTGCGGCCAGAACGGGTGCGGTGGACAGCATGCGCTTGAGGTCGCGGAAAGCTTCGTCTGCCTGGTCGCTCCACTCGAACGCCGTCGTCTTCTTCATCAGCTGATACAGGGGCAGAGCCCTCTCCCCCAGCCGGCTAACGAACCGGCTGAGAGAGGCCAAGCAGTCGGTGAACTTCTGGACGTCGCGCAGCCGGGTCGGCTTGCGCATGCGTTCGATTGCCTTGATCTTCTCCGAGTTGGCCTCGATGCCGCGCGCCGAGACGAGGAAGCCGAGGAGCTGGCCTGCCGGCACGCCGAAGACGCATTTCTCCGGGTTGAGCTTGATCTGGAACCGGCGCACATTGGCGAAGGTTTCCTTGAGGCCGGCCAGGAGCGTGAGGTGCTGCTTGGGCTTCACCACGATGGCGTCGACGTAGACGTGCACGTTTCTGCCGAGTTGGGGCAGCAGGCATTTCTGCATGCAGCGCTGGAAGGTGGCGACGGCATTCTTCAAGCCGAACGACATGGTGATGTAGCAATACGCCCCGAAGGGCGTGATGAAGGACGTCTTGAGGGCGTCGGCCGGGTCCAGCTTGATCTGGTGGTAGCCGGAGTAGGCGTCCAGGAAGGACAAGAGCTCACAGTCAGTTGTGGAGTCGATGACTTGGTCGATCCGGGGCAGAGCGAACGGGTCTTTGGGGCATGCCTTGTTCAGGCTAGTGTAGTCGATGCACATGCGCCGGGTGCCATTTTTCTTCAGGACGAGGACTGGATTGGCCAGCCACTCGAGGTGGAACACTTCCATGATGAACCCGGCTTTGAGCAGCCGGACGATCTCTTCACCGATCGTTCTTCGCTTCTCCTCGGAGAAACGGCATAGCGGCTGCCGGACAGGCTTGGCGTCCTTGCGGACGTGAAGTTTGTGCTCGGCGAATTCCCTCGGGACACCCGGCATGTCTTTGGGAGACCATGCGAAGATATCCTGATTCTCACAGAGGAAATCGACGAGCTCGCCTTCCTATTTGCTGTCGAGACCGGTGCCCACGACGACGTACTTGCTGGAGCTAGGGTTGGCCGGGTTGAGCGGGACCCTCTTCGTGTCTTTGGCCGGCTTGAAGGAGGCCTCGTCGGCGGCCGTCTTGGGCGGAGCCGGCATGGCCGGCTGCGCGCTAGCCAGCGCCACGATCCGGTCAAGCTGGCGCCTCTCCTCGGCGATGACCAGCGACTCGGCCAACTGGGAGCCGGCTTTGGCGCACTCGAGGGACTTCTTGTAGTCGCCGACGATGGTGATGAGGCCCTTGGGACCCGGCATCTTCAACTTCAGGTAGGCGTAATGGGGGACCGCCATGAATTTGGCCATCGCGGGCCTGCCCAGCAGCGCGTGGTAGGGGCTGGCCAGGTCGACCACCTCGAACCAGATCGGCTCGCGGCGGAAATGGCTGCTGGAGCCGAACAGGACGTCAAGTCGGATCCGGCCGATCGGAGAGCAGGAGAGACCCGACACGATGCCGTGGAACACAGTCCGGGTCGGCTCCAACTGCCGCGCCTCGATGCCGAGCTTGGTCATGGTGTCGCGGTATAGGATGTTGATGTTGCTGTCGCCGTCGATCAGCACCCGCGAAAAGCGGCAGGTGCGTTTCTCGGAGGCGAGGGTGGGGTCGAGCACGAGGGCGTAGCCACCCGCCGTGGGCATGACGGCCGGGTGGTCCTCCCGGGTCCAGCTCACCGGTCGGTCGGACCAGTGCATGTACTGGGGAACCGAAGGGATGACGGCGTTCACCTCGGCCGCGTGGTTGCGCTTGGCATACTTGTCATCCCCCTCGCTGGTGAAGACGACGTAGGACACGTCCGGGCGCGGGAAAGGGTTGTCGGCGAGGGCGCCGGGTGGCGGTGGAGGCAGCGGGAGCGGCGGCTGCTGCGGGCCGGCTCTAGGCGGCGGGGGTGGAAGGTTGCCCTTCAACAGGCACTGGGTGAAACTGCACTGCCAGAGCGTGTGCGTCGACGGCTTCGCGCCGCTGTAGTTCTTGCAGGGGGCGTCGAGCATCTGCTCGAAAGTCAGCTTGGGCTGCCAGGCGGCCTTGCCAGTGCACGGGCGCTGGCTGGCGCCTTGTTCGGCCGGCTGCTCCCCTTCCACCGTGGCGACTTGCCGGTTGTCGTAGCGGGGTGCTTGTTGGTCGTTCCGGCGCTTGCTGTTGTTGTTGTTGTTGTTGTCTTGCCGGCGCTGATTGTTGTCGCCAGCCGGCTTGGGGGGAGCCGGCTGGGCTGGGAGGAGCTTGCCGTCTGCGTCGATCGTGATCTTCACATTCATCGCGGAGTCGGCCGTAGCGTACTTGTCCGCCACGGCCATGAGCTCTGCCAGGGTCTCCGGCTCGTCGCACACCAGCCGGTGCTTGACCAGAGTGCCGTCTAGGCACCCGTCGATGAAGTATTGGATGGCCTGGACCTCGTGGACGCCCTCGCAGGAGTTGCGGAGCGCCGTCCACCGCGTGAGGAAATAGCGAAGAGGCTCGCCCGGCTTCTGGACGTACATGGAGAGCTGGCGAGGCTTGCCGGGTCGCTTGTAGGTGCTGGTGAAGTTGCGAATGAACGCGTCTTCGAAATCCAGCCAGGAGTTCACGCTGCCGGCTCGCAGGCTGTTAAGCCACGTCCGGGCCGAGCCGAGCAACATGAGAGGGACGTACCGCACGGCCACGCGCCGGTTGCCGCCGGCTATGCCGACAGCCGTGGTGTAGTCGGTCAGCCAGTCCTCCGGCTTGGTGGCGCCGTTGTACTTTGGGGAGTCGCGGGGCAGCGAGAAGCCTTTGGGGAAGGGCTCCTCACGAATGCGGGGGCCAAAGCACACCGGGCCAACAAAGCTTTCCTCCTCCAGGGCCGTGGAGCGCGCTAGCCGGTCGATGCGGTGACGGGCATCGCTTTCGTCGTAGGGCTCGCGGGGGCCGAGTCGATCAGCCACGGGACCGCGGGGGCCGATTCGGCCGGCCACGGGACCGCGGGGAGCAGGAGCTTCCGGGGCCGGCTCGGGCCGCTGAGCCGGCCGCACGGGAGGCTCCAGCTGCTGAACCCGGCCGTCGCCGGCCGTCTCGCCAGCGTTGCCGTCTCTGGCGGTGGTGGCTCGGTTGTGCCGGCTCCGACCGGACCGGTGCCGGCCAGAGCGGATCGTGCTAGTGGCGTGCGAAGACGTCTGCCGCGCGTCCCGGAGAGCCCTCTCCGGGTTCGCGGTATTTCCTGCAGCGGAGCCGGATGGCTGGGCCGGATCAAAATGCGCCTGCTGCTCATTTGCCGCGGCGATGAGGTCGCGGATGCGCTGCTGCTGCAGCAGCTCCTCGCCCTCCAGGAACTCGAGATCCACCATGGTCGCCTGCGCCGTGCGCATGTTCTTGACGGGGGTGTCGTAGACGGGCCGGGCTGCGCCTAGCGCACGGCCGATTGCACCCCCACGAATCCGCACCTCCGCGACCCGGCTGGCCTCGGCGGCGGGCGGAGTGAAACCGTGTGCGCTGTTGTACTCACGCTGGCTGGACTCCAGCCGGCGCCGCGCGGCTGCGAGCTTCGTGGCCTCGACCAGCAGATGCTGGCGGTCCTCGTTGAGCTGCGCCGCTGCGGCTGCCGTGTCGGCGTCGGGCGTGATGGGGGCTTGCAGACTCTGGATCGTCTCGCGGAGCGGGTCGGCTCGGCGAGGTGGGGCCGCAGCCGCGGTGGCCTTCTCCTTGGCGTGCGGGGAGCCAAAGCTGGTGCCGATGGTCAGCACTTCCGCGCGGACGCAGAGAGCCGCGACGTCATCGGAGACGGCGCAGCCAACGGGGACGGGGGAGTCGACGAAGTTGCGCACTTTGCTGGGAAACACGTCGGGGACGAGCGTGACGAAGACGCGCAGTGCGCCGAAAGGGACGACGAGGCAGCCCGCGGGGCAGGCGACGTCCGCGTTGGGCGCGACATTGCAGCCGGCCGGGTTGGCCGTGCGAGGCGCACGGACCAAACCGTGCACGATGCGCTCGTCGGAGCTGGTGAAGGGCCTCGTCCGGAACTTGACTCTGGCCGGCGCCGCGAGCAGCCCCACGGTGGGCGCCAACTGTCGTGGTGTTCTCACGGCAGATGCCATAAGATGGCTAAAGAGGTGGGGTTACAGGAGGACGCCGGTGGGTTTCGGAGACGAGGTTGGCACGCGCAAGTGCGGGACACAAGACGTACCCAGGTTCGGGGCCCTCCGGAGAGGTAACACCCCTAGTCCTGCCGAATAGAGTATGGAAAGCACAAGGGCTACAAGGTTGCTCCTGGAGCTGTGTTTTGTGTGTGTGTGGTGGGTGATGATGCGAACTGAACTAGCCAACCCCTGCATGGAGGCCTCCTGGGGGGTCTTATAGCTCGACCCCCCAGGGTTACATGGGTAAATTACATGGGCGTGGGGCCCTGATGTCATCGTCTAGGAGCCGGCGGTGGGGGCCGCCGGGTCACCGGGTCCGCCGGGTGCGCCGGATGCGCTGGGTGCGCCGGGTGCGCCGGGTCCGCCGGGTGCGGGCTCGGTAGGCAGCGCGGCACTGTGGCAGGTCTTGTCGTTCGTCATAGGGCGGTCGGCACCGCCTAGCAACAGGATCACGCCGCCCGGACACCGCCCGCCCCGGGCGGGGGCACAGGGAATGCTGTCGCCACGCCTGCCGGGGCCGGCGTAAAGGTGGGGGCGCTGTTGCCACGCTTATCTTGTCGTGAGGGCGGTCGGCAGCCGGCCAGGCCGGGTTGCCACGCCGAGCCGGCTCGCGCAGGGGAGCCGGCGCGCGGGCCAGCCGGATTGAGGGGCTTGGCCTGCCCCGATGTTTTGAAAGGGATCCGGGCTCCGTTGCCTACTCGGGGGTCATCCCCCGACACTACTAGTAAGCATGCACGTGCAAAGCACGCTGTGACTACTATTATAAATATATGTGAAAATTCACGTGTATAAAAAAGCTAAAGCAAAGATATCCTAATAATATTGGAATTCACAATATTTAGAAAAACGCTATTCATTAGCATTACATAGAAAGAGCAAAGACACAACTAATTACTTCTTGATATGTTTAAAAATTCTCGTACAGAAATCTTGGGTGCATCTTCATTCTTGATGTACTCGAGTCAGAACAGTAAAATTTGCTCCTTGTCTCCCTACCATCACATATATTAAGGCATTACCATGGGTAAGTAATGGCAAGTACGTAAAAGTATTGCACTATTTGGTCTAGATTTGTATCCACCATCTATTAGGAAGACACATTTCCATACTATTGTATTAGCGTATGATTGTAATATTTTCCACAAGATAGTGTTTCTTTACAGTGATACTTGTGCCTTTAGTGATAATCTTTTAACACGAGGTCTTGACTGACAAAGAGGTGCAAGTGGCATCCCGCTTCGTCCTGCGAATCTATCAATCAGCTCATCGATTCTATAAATTTAACTCTATATTTGTACTGTGCTATTATCCATCAGCCCACCCCGCTTGCATCCCTAAGTGACACGGTACGCCTCACAAGAATTTCTACATGCAGATCCAGTTCTTTCTCAATGTGGTGTTCAGGAGATGAGTTTGCCTGGACAACATAAATTGTTGTTAGCGAGTGGCTGGCCTGTAAAAGAAGGTTGCTTAAATAACACTCCCTTTGAGGCATAAAAAACGTCTTACATTTTGCTACGGATGGAGTAGAAGGCTTGTTTGGTTAGTTTTATGCATATTTTATTTGTTTTACTAAATTTTGCGCCAGGTGTGTGGCAAGACACAACCGCTTTTTTGGTAAGCAAACTGCTCATCACAGGTGTGCCAAGATTTCTCAAAAAATGTATCTGCCGTCATACCGTGTGGGGTGCAGGTTCAAGAAAATGTGGTGCGCCGAAATTTGGTAAAGAACAAATACAAGCTTATCAGAGTCAAACTTGTCTTACTCATATATGAAGCAAATTGTGGCAAGGAACAACAAAACACCACCTAAGCTGTGTTACCAAATCTAACATATGAATTAGCGTTATTTGCCCCTCGAGTATGGAATTGCTAAGCAACCACCAGCAAAAACTGTAAATGCCTCCCGACCCCGCCCTAGCGCCGTCTCCCGGGAGGCGGACGGGGCGGCGCGAGCCCCCTCCCTCTCTCCCTCCCCCCCCCCCCCCCCCCCCCGATCTGGCCCCCGGATCTGGCCCGGGTGGTGTCGGCGGCGGCCGGACATCCCGTACCCGCGCGCGGTTCCCCTTCCCAGGGCAGGGGGCGGCGGCGGTGAAGCTCGGCCGGTGACGGTCCGGCGACCTGGAGGCAGTTGCCGGCGGCGGGCGCGGTGGTGGCGCTGCCCCTTGGCGGCGGGACGGACTGGTGGCGCGGGGTGGCCGGCGGCGGGGCGCCCCCGGCCCAGATCTGGGCCCTTAGGGCCCCATCTGGGTCCTAGCGGGCCGGCTCCGGCGTGGCCACGATGCCTATTGTGCGGTGATGCAGAGGAGCGGCTCGGACAAGGGGCGGTGGCGCCGACGGCGTGCCTTCTGCGGCGCGACGGTGGGAGCTTTACGGGCATCTGAGGGCCCGGCCGGACCTATGGGCCCACGGGCCTGGTATGCTCCTGCTGTTGCGTCCGGTCGGTTACCGTCGTTGACGGTGGAGGTTGGCCCTCCCGCGTGCCGATGGTGCTGCTGCTCCTAGTCCCGGCTCCTCCTCTTCGCTGTGCATGCCCCACTTCGCGGTGCCGTGGTGAGACAGCGTGGGAGGCCTCAAGACCGTGGTGGCGCAGGGTGGTGGACGGTATGGTGGCGTGCTCCGGAGCGCCCGAGGTGATGGTTGGGATCGGGAGAAATCCCTGTTGGCATGTCCGACACCGACGCGGTGGCGCCTGAGGGTGCCGCCGGACCTTCCTGGAGGGCGTCGGGGGCTACCCTTCCTTTCTCCTCGCCGCGTACCGGGGGAAACCCTTGGCAGCAGTGTCGTCATCGCCGCGTCCCTTCTTGGAGGTGTTGATTGGTACCGGCGCTTTGGAGTATAGGAGCTTGGTGGGAGGTCTCCGGTGGGCGCAACGGTTGCGAGGCGTCTTCGTTTTTGTTGATCCGTCGTTGTCGGCATTTGTTCCTTTTGTTATTTCTCTTTCGTTTCTTTTGGGCATGCCTGTGCTGCTTCCGCCCCAGCACCTATCGTTGGTTGTATCGGATGTTTGCTATATTAATATAGCGGGGCGCAAGCCTGTTTCGTCAAAACTCTAAATGTGGATGATCATTTCATGAACAGCATTTGGAACATGAATACTCCGCTTGTTCTAAAGGGGCTATTTTGAACAATTAAAATGGTTTTACAGGAATATTAAATTAATGTTTAATGAATGTGCCGTGCTTTAGGAGTTCTATTTGGGCACTGCAGAAATAATTAAATGATAAAACTAATGAAAATTTGAACTAACGAAAATTTGATTGGCTTACGTTTTTTTTCCAGTTTTGTCTTCCTTTACCCAGAGCAGCACCAAAATATTTATGTCAAAATTCAATCAGTAAGTCATAAATTCCAAATGGATCTACTGCTGTTAAAACAACACTGCGCATCTTAATCCATGACATGTAAACAAAGTTATCTGGTCACTGTAAAATTAACCTTGCCCAGTCACTGCCACGAAATATAAATATGTGTTATCTAGCGAACTTATCCCTTGTTCAGTCCTAACAAATAACAGCAAAATGAAAGAACTACCAGTGTTATATTGAGAACTCACATAGGAGAGGCCTGAAGGTTCGATCATGTAGAGCTGTGGCCCATACCTGTCATAGCCTCCAAGAATAAATCCACAGCCAAAAGGCTTGAGACAGGAGTTTAAATTGTATCAAACTATCATGTAACATGTTGAGGGCAACAACCTTCTTGAACAAGAAGAACATGCTGCCTGCCTTACCTGAGCCACCAGTAGAGTGTACAAGATGAACATAGCTAGATGCACGATCAGCTAATTCGCTTACATGCATGGGTTCTCCGAATACCTTGATGGATACAACTTAAAGTTACAATTCTATAAAAAGAATTTGGATGGAAATCAGAAGTCTAATAATTCCCACTTTTCATAATTGGCTGCTTCTGACTTTGCTCTTGAGACTATCTTTTCTCAAGAGAACAATCTGAATATCCTTTTGTACGATATGAGCCAAATTTAGACCGCACACTTGTAATATGCCATTTATTTAGGAACGGACGAACATACATATAGTCCATAACCAGTCAATGTGCGGTACTTGAGAACATTAGTCTCCTGCATTACGGCATGTATCGAGATGGCCATGACAAGGACATTCACACAAGAGGTTGCGGCGCCAAGAAGAGTCATCTCTGAAGCTACTCTTCTACTGGAAATCTCACACATCACCTTGAATCCGCGACATGTTAAGTGGATCACCTTCGGTTCCAGCAGATATTGGGACCTGAATGGAATAAAAACTCCCAAGAGCAACCAAAATTTCAGATCAAATTCCAAGAAAATACCAAATCTGTTTAGACCATGGGACTCGGGGGTGTTTAATGTGCTACCTGGGAGAAGGGGAGGGTGTCCACATGCAGTGCCTCCCGCAGAAATGGCCTCTCATTTACCTTTTCTCCCTTCCCATCCATGCAACACAAATGCCAGCCTCCATTGTCAGAAGCAATCCGTCGAACACTTGCGGGGCATCAAAACAAACTGAGCTGGAGGACAACAACTTACAAATCGATGAGGGCGGGGCGGAACCAAGCCCAGCGAACACGGCGTCAGTGCCTTTCGCATCAGCACCGTGGAGGATCAACTCCTCATTTGCTCGCTGAACGACTGAAGGACTCGAGCGGCACGCCAGCAACGTCTACTGCGCGGGGAGGGAGATGGCGAGCGCCTAGCCCCTCGCCTTGGCCTTCGGCTGCCTGCACTTTGAGGAAGCCGCATCCCAGCCCATCGCTCGAATACTTCTTCCAATACGTCCAACGCGCCAGCACCTCCGCAGGGCCCTCGTGTATCCTAGCCGCCTGCATCACGCCGCCACGGGCGACGACCTCCGGCCACCTGCCCGTGTCACGGCTAAGCCAGGCAGCAACTCGTGCCGGCGACGCGCATGAGCACCATCTCGCCGCCGGGGGAACTGCAGGCCTGCGCAGCGCTGCCCGTGCCTCCACGCCGCCCGAGGAGGCCAGCGCTCGCAGCGCGCCCGCGCCAAGCCGGTAGGAACCAGGTGCCCCGTCGTGATGGCGCTGAGACGGGGGAAGGAAGGAGCGGCGGCTAGGATTCTCCACCGAGCCGCTGGCGATGCCTGCGGGGATCGCGATTTGGATGGCCCTTCTCCCCCCTGTCTTGCGTTGACGATCGCGGGAGCTGGTGCGATAAGATGCGATCGCGAAGGAAGTTCCGTAATTCGGGGACGCGTGATTTGTGTGAGCGGACGGGGAGATTGGGAAGCGGGCCGTGCAAATTTTCGTCCGCTCCAGAAAATTACTATGCGCACATTTAGCTTAGGATTAGTATAGTTTACAGTAGACGGTTAGATTTAATTAAGTTGGTTGATCTGGTGGTGTTATCTCCGCTTGCGGGGTGTCCTTAAGAAAGAAAATGTTTGCTTGTTTAATAATAGTAGAGATAGAGATAGAGATAGAGATAGAGATGACCGGAACGTGTGGTCTCGTTTGTGGCAGCAGAGCCCTTTTACGCACACCACAACACACATAGACTCGAACCAGATGCACTCTTTCTTTCGGTTCGACTTACCTAGTGGACTAGTGGCTACTGCATTCGTACAACCACCGAGTCATATTGGTCTACTATTTTCTTCTGGGTTTATTGGTCCACTTCGTATTTTTATGTCAAATTTTGATCGTAGATTTGACCAATAAAATATAAGTTGTACAAAAATTATATTGTTGGATTCATATTCGAAAGAGTTTTACAATAATACTAGTTTTGTGGTATATAACTTACATTTTGATAGTCGAATCAAATGTTAAAGTTGGACCTAAAACAAAGGGAACCAATAAACCCAGACGAAGATAGTAATTGTGTTCCCCGTAAAAGATGTTGATCGAGTTGCTCCAAAAAGAGGATCTAATATGATCTATGTTGCACATGCAAAGCATAATTCTATTCTAAATAGTGGTCGATTCAGGTTAGAGCATGAATTAGGAAAGAGGATTTGTGACACGCAAGTGCGGGGCGCCGAGCCCCTCGCGCGTGTTTTTTTCTTTTGGTTTCCGATTTTTAAACTTTCATATCTTTTGAATAAAAATCCCAAATTAAGTTATGTTTTCATATTCGTGTTTCTCGTGTCGAGGACTTTCAAATAAGATCCATTTTAAATATGTTTTACTAAAATTTGAAAATAAATGTTAAGTTGAAACTTAATACGAGCGACCCATAACATCAGGATTTATTTTGCCTACGACAGACAAAAAAAAATGCTTTAAAACTTTATCTATGAAACTTGGTAAGAGCGAACGAGAAAATCATAAGTTTTAGATAAAAAATCGCAGGTTTCAACGATTGAAACATAAAATTTACTATGCCCTCATGCGGGATCCAACCACTTCACAAATTACAAGGCAATCGAGCGGCCGGGCAAGGCTTGGCAGGTGCATGCCCCTACGAATTTCCGCATTAATTAGGCACGTTTAACACTACCACAACCAAAGTTTTCAGTCATGGTTTAAGATTGAACTAGAAATGTCCTTGACATGACATTTCTTTAATGTATCCATAATGTCAAAACATTAAATTATTTCTACTATATCATGTCGGGACGTGCCGGCTACACCAAAAGACTTTGTGAACACTATACTTCCTCGCACACCACTATTCGGAACTAATAGAATAAGCAGCGCTGAAACTAAAAAAAACTTCAGTGTTTAGGACTGTACAAATTAAGGAGGTGGGTCACAGGGTTGCTGTCACATGGGATCAAGCGACAGTAGAGTTGCATGCCATGAAAGGCGCACGTGCGAACACGTAGCCCCTCCCATGACCACGGGACGCATGCATGCGAACGGCAACAGGCTTAATTCATGCATTAACCGATCGATGTGTACGTGTGTATTTATACGCCTTTGATCTTTTTCGTACAAGCGTACGTACACAGGATTATATAAGTTACTATACTAAAGCGGGAAGCATTCGGTTTTTCTCTTTTTCTAAACATTTGTACACTTCTACTATTTATTTTACGCGGCAACAGTAAACAACAAAAGTGAACAGTATTCCAAAAAGCTCCGGTTCAGAAAATAGTGAATAGTGTTAAAAAAAAACGCCCATGATTTAGAAAGAAACTGTGATTTTTTTACATATCATTTCTCTCCCCCTCCTCCACCCTCACGTTTTTATATAAAAGGTTAAAATTTAGGATTTCTTTGCACATCATTTCTTTCCACCGGCGTACCGATGCAGAGGCGCCTCGATCGTCTCCCGCTCATTTTCAATGATGGTGCTGCAGAGGCACAAAACAGTAAATCGGAACAATATATTTTCATGAATAATAGTCCATGGGAGAATTAAGTTCTTATCGATTACTGTCCATTTTTACACCACGACGTCAGCGAACAATACATCAACAATTACCTGAACAAAACCGGAACAGTGAATAGTAGCGGTGAACAGTACCATATGGACAGGGAACAATACCCCATATAAATAGCAGTATATTTTCATGAACAGTAATCCATGGGGGAAATAAGTTCTTACCGATTACTGTCCATTTTTACACCATGACATCGGCGAACAATACACCAAAAATTACCCAAACAAAACCGAACAGTGAACAATAGCGGCGAACAGTACCGTATGGACAGTGAACAGTCATATGAACAGTGTTTCGGAGGGAAAAAATGTGCCCGCTGTTAAAAAAAAAATGGGGTTTTTTTTACACATCATCTCTCCCCCCTCCTCTATCCCCGATTCCTTACATAAAAGGTTAAGATTTAGGATTTTTCTACATATCATTTCTCTCCACCAACGTACAGATGCAGAGTCACCTCGATCGTCTCCCGCTCCATTCCGGTGATGGTGCTGCCGAGGCACAAAACAGTAAACGAGAATAGTATATTTGTATGAACAATAATCCGTAGGAAAAATAAATTCTCTATCGATTACTGTCCATTTTACACCACGACAACAGTGGACAGTACACCAACAATTACCCAAACAAAAATGGAAAAGTATCCGAATAAAGACAGAACTGCTAACCGAAACAATGGCCCAAATAAAACCCGAAAAAGTAAAAGCAATGAAACGGAGCAATACCTGAATAAACCGAAAAGATTAACCCACCTGAACATTAAACCAAAACAATACCTGAATTGTAACCCAGAACAATACACCACAATAAAAACAGTAAATCAACACTGTGCATTCACGTGAACAGTAATCCAGAAGGAATACCAAAAAAAATTCCAAGAAAAAACTGAACCTCCTTCTCTCTCGGTGCATTTACCAACGCGAGGAGAATAGCCAATGTTGTTGCCGTCATCTACCTCGCCTTCTCCTTCCTATGGCCAAACAGACGGAGGCTTCAACCACAATGCCGTCACTGAAGTCACCACTAGGACGAGTTCCATCACGACAGTCTATAAGCAGCCAACGA
Source organism: Elymus sibiricus (assembly GCA_039707655.1). NCBI lineage: Eukaryota > Viridiplantae > Streptophyta > Magnoliopsida > Poales > Poaceae > Elymus > Elymus sibiricus. The sequence continues at coordinate 60,734,881 of CM077674.1, read as the reverse complement.
GAAGAGACAACATGAAAATAAAAACTGTCACTTGACCAACCTCTTTACTCCATTCCCTAATCTATTTCTTCGACCAATTGAAAGAAAAAAAGAAAAATACAAGACAATGGATCATCCGTGAAGGGTAGTGTTTACTCAAAAAACTATTGTAGAACCAGTTATTCCTCAGCCGCCAAAATTTTCTGAACTATGGACATACCACTTATCCTATATCACAGTTTGGCAAGCGCATTGGGTTGAACGTTCAATAAACAGATTAGCCATTCATAGATACTACGTTTAAATAAGTCCTCCGCCAATTAATATCCATTTTTACACCATGACAGCACTCCGTCAATTACTATCCATTTTTACACCATGACAAAATTGGGGTTTAAACTACTTATAGAATTTTAAATTTAAATTTTATTAAATAAATCCTTGTTTGAGAAAGAATGAAATACTGGCGGCTAAGAACTATATACAGAATATAGGTGAAAGAGATGCACAAACTGAATAAGAAATATTTTTCTACTATAGGGTCTACACATTGGTAACAATCACATTCGATCTCACTATTAACCAAACTGGGCATATGAGAATGAATTCAAATACATATTACTAGGGCGCCCATCATATTTTTTCTTACTTACGGAAGGGGAAAATATGTGCTTACAAAAAAAAGTTATAGGCCAGCCGACTTACTTAATTTATCAATTCATTTAATGTTCGTTAGATGTCTACATAAATCATGGGGTAAAGATAAAATTTGTGTTTTCCTTCTCATTCTATTTTCTCACATAATACATGTTGTTATTTTTTGCTTATTCCGAAAAATACAGACGAAAACGGTCACGGACGCGGCGTGCGCCGCGCTTCTTCGGCGCTAGTGATACTTAAACGTGCGTATTGATTAGCAATGATCGCTGAAGCACTTGCACTTTGTGACCGAGATATGTTCGCAAATCTTCGAGTCTTTGCTGATGTGGTGATGGAGACGGAGATCGTCAATCTCTGGAATTCTCGCCTCAACGGACGCTCTGTTGAGGCACCAGTGTTATTTGAAATTGAAGAGCTAGCTCAAACTTTTAATTCTTTTTATAGTTTAGCATGTAAAGAGGGCAGCAAACGGTCCAGCTCACTTATGTGCCAAGCGTGCTTGCACTGTGATTGTCACCGAAAGCTGGCTCTCTGAGACTCAGTTTTCTGGTCAGCAGCTTGTTAGCTGATTGCCCGGCGAACGCTTTTATATAAATAAAGATCAGTTATATGCAAAAAAAAAAAAAAAAATTGATTAGCGTTGATTGTTGAGTTAAACAAAGATGGCTCAGCATTACACCATGTGTCATTTGTGTATATAGTACTACTGTCGTTGGTACATGTGTTTCTAAATATAGGACGTCTTAGCAGCTTAAATTAAACTGCCAAAACATTTTATATTTAGAAACAGAGGTAGCAGCTTTCCTGGCATACTTTAGTGAGACATTACTTTTTCTAGGTTACAAATAAGTGAGGAACAACATCGTTTAAATATCAAGATTTATAAAACTGAAAAGTCGTACTATAGGCCGGTCTAGAAACTAATTTGCTGGGAATCATTCACATGCGACGAAGAAACAAGACTAGTAATCAAAGTTACACCATTAGCGCTGAATGGGCAAAGTGAGCCACGACCCACCTTGTCCACCCCCTAGCTCCATCACTGCTTTAGAACTATGTCAATATCAAAGATGCATTTGTTCATTTAAATTGGAGGGAGTATGTATGTGCCAGCGAATAAAGGGTTCGATCAAGGAAAGGTCCCAACTGCTCGTGATCTCAAATCAGCTCGTATGAACCGTAAATTAAAAAAAAAAAACATTCAAATTTTTTTGAAATTTTTGTGTGGTAAAATTTAACAAATGTTTTAAGAGCCTGCAAATTTTTACTTTGAAATGACATTCGTGGAAGTTGCAGGAAAAAATCAGCGCCCAAAATGCTTTTGAAATGTCATTTCTGGAGCATCGATTTTGTTTTTCTGCCAACACTTCCACAAATGTGATTTTATAATGAAATTTTGCAAACACTCAAAACATTTGTCAATGTTTCGCAAAAAAAAAATCAAAATTTTGAATTTTTTATGATTTTACCGTTCACAAGGGCTCATTTGAGCTCGAGCCCAGAATAGCTGCGTCTTCGATGATCAAGATATATACACCTCTAAAATCTTATAGAAATGTGTATGCATGCATGCTGCATGGTCCTGATGGTTAGAGCATCTCAGTCGGGCGCCTCAAACGCTCGGGCGGACGGCTCGGTCACTGACCGGTCACGAAATTTTGACCCAGACGGGTGCCTCAAACGGGTCTCAGGCGTCCGGGCTGTCCAGCGCCCCTCATATCCAGCCCAAATATAGGGCAGATATGGGGCTGCTCGGGCGCGCCCTGGCGCGTCCGCCATGTCAGCCTGGCCCACCCCTTCCCCACAAATATCCCCAATCCGGAAACCCTACCTCACTCCGCTCTCGCTCTGTCTCTTCTTCTCCTCTTTCGATTTATCCGATTTGATCCAGTCCGACGACTCAGGCGACCATGTCGAGCTCCAGCAGCCGCTCCGACTCTAACCTCGACATCGACGAGGAGCTGGCCCCTGCATTGCCCTCGAGAGGTGCAAGGTGGACACGGGGTGCAGTTCCGAATCTGCCACCTCACCTCTCCCCCGCCGGCACAGCGAGTACGCCGACGCTGGCCCTTCCCGGCCCGCGCGCAGCTCCACAAGGGTTGCGCCGTCCGCGCCTCCCCCACGCCGTCCCCTGTCCCCGCCGGCCGCTGCTCCACGGGGGCAGCGGTGGGTTCTAGTGCCCGCACTGCTGGCCCGGACATGCACGCCGGAATCGGAGGCGTGCGCCGCCCACCGCGAGAGGCAGCGGGCAAGGGAGACGAAGGCAGTGGAGCAGTCCGTGCGCCACCGCCGCTGGTTGCCGGCGGAGCCCAGCGAGGAGGAGCGCCTCCTTGCTTGGGTCTACCGCCGGTCGCTTATGATGGCGGAGACGGACGCTCGGCGGCTTTGTCGGAAGAATGCCAAGGTGTTCCGGCTTGCCATTGAGCAGTCGGAGCGCAAGGCGGCGGAGGCGGTTCGGCTGGCGAAGCTCAAGCGGCAGCAGGACAGAGTCGCCTGGCGGCTCAAAGGGTTGATCGTCCTCTCCGACTCTGACTCCACCGACGGCGATGACCACGGCGTCTCGTCCGACCACTCGGACGATCCTCCACCAGCCGCCGACGCTTACAGCAGTGCCGTCGAGCAGAAGGGGAAAGGGCCGGCGATGAAGTGGTTAAGATCCGTCTTCTTCACCTTAATTTCAAGTTTTTAGATGTAGTTTGAACTTGTCCCTCGTATTACGTACATTATGTGAACTTTGGCTATCTTTTGAAGATCCGGCTGTGATCTTTTGATGACCGGATTGTGCATTTGTATGTCCGTTTCAATGCCCGCTGATAACCCACAAGTATAGGGGATCAATTGTAGCTTTTTTGATAAATAAGAATGTCGAACCCAACGAGGAGCTAAAGGTAGAATTAATATTCCCTTCAAGTTCTATTGAATACCGATACAACTCCACGCGCACTTAACGTTCGCTTTACCTAAAACAAGTATGAAACTATTTTGTAGGTGATAGGATAGGTTTGCAAGAATAAAACTAGAAGTACTTTGCGAGAATAAAACTACGAGTAATTTGCAAGATAATAAAAGTTAGTTGTTTAGTAGAAAGCTTTTGTAACACAAGAGAAAGATTTGTCCATAGGCAATCGATAACTAGAACCGGTAATCATTATTGCAATTTTATATGAGGGAGAGGCATGAGCTAACATACTTTCCGTACTTGGATCATATGCACTTATGATTGGAACTGTAGCAAGCATCCGCAACTACCAAAGATCATTAAGGTAAAACCCAACCATAGCATTAAGTATCAAGTCCTCTTTACTCCCATACGCAACAACCCCTTACTCGGGTGTAAGCTTCTGTCACTCTAGCCGCCCACCATAAGAGAATTATGAACGTATTGCAAACCCTACAGCAGGAATCCCTCACGCTTGCGCGACACGGAGGGCACCATAGGACAGCACCAAAATAAAACATACAACTCAAACCAATCACGATCATCAATCAACCCATAGGACAAAAAGAATCTACTCAAACATCATAGGATGGCAACACATCATTGGATAATAATATGTAGCATTAAGCACCATGTTTAAGTAGAGAAATATAGCGGGAAAAGAGAGGTTACACCGCTGCATAGAGGGGGAGAGAGTTGGTGTTGACGGCGGCGAAGTTGTTGGTATAGATCGCCGTCACGATGATTGCCCCGGCGGCATTCCGGCGCCACCGGAAGAGAGGGGGAGAGAACCCCCCCCTCCTTCTTCTTCTTCTTCCTTGGTCTCCCCCCTAGATGGGAGGAGAGTTCCCCCTCTGGCCCATGGCCGCCATGGCGGCGGAGGGGCAGGAGCCCCTCCGAGATTGGATCTCTCTCTCTGTTCTCTTCTGTTTCGCGTTCCTGTTTTTTGGCCCTTCACCGTTTCTTAAATTCCCGGAGATCTGTAACTCCGATTGGGCTGAAATTTTAACACAATTTTCTTCCGGTTATTATCTTTCTTGTGGCGAAAGAAGGGGGTCAACCGACTTACGAGGTGCTCACGAGCCACCAGGGCGAGTTTGCCCCCCCCCCCCCCAGGCGCGCCCTGGTGCCTCGTGGCCACCTCGGACACCGTCTTGCATTGATTCTTCTTCCCAAAAATCACATATATTCTAAAATAAATCTCCGTAAATTTTTATCGCGTTTGGACTTCGTTTCATATGGATATTCTGTGAAACAAAAAACATGCAACAAACAAGAACTGACACTGGGCACTGGATCAATATATTAGTCCCAAAAATAATATAAATGTTGCCAAAAATATGTGAAAATTGTAGGATATTGGCATGAAACAATCAAAAACTATAGATACGACGAAGACGTATCAGCATCCCCAAGCTTAATTCCTACTCGTCCTCGGGTAGGTAAATGATAAAAAAGATAATTTTTGATGTGGAATGCTACCTAGCATAATCTTGATCATGTAATCTAATCATGGCAAGAATATTAAGACACGAGTGATACAAAGCAATAGTCTATAATTTGATATAAAGACATCAATACTCAGGCATCCCAACAAACAATCATGCCGTTCAGAATAAAAATGCTAAAGATTGTTATCCCTACAAAATCATATAGCCTTGTCATGCTCCATCTTCTTAACACAAAGTATTTATCATGTACTACCCCGGTGTCAGCCAAGCAATTGGTTCATACTTTTTAACGCGCTTCGGCTTTTTCAACCCCCACGCAATACATGAGCGCAAGCCATGGATATAGCACTATGGGTGGAATAGAATGCGGTGGTAGAGATTAATATGGAGAAGAGAAAAAAGGAAGAAATTCTCACATCGACGCGGCTAATCAACGGGCTATGGAGATGCCCATAAATTGATGTCAATGCGAGGAGTAGGGATTGCCATGCAACGGATGCACTAAGAGCTATAAGTGTATGAAAGCTCAAACTGAAAAGTACGTGGGTGTGCATCCAACTTGCTTGCTCAAGACCTCGGGCAATTGAGGAAGCCCATCATCGGAATATACAAGCCAAGTTCTATAATGAAAATTCCCACTAGTGTATGAAAATGAAAGCATATGAGACTCTCTATATGAAAACATGGTGCTACTCTGAAGCACAAGTGTGATAAAGGATAATAACATTGCCCCTTCTCTCTTTTTCTCTCATTTCATTTTTTTTGTTTTCTCTTTTTTTTTCCTTTTTCTCTTTTTTTCTTGGGCTCTTTTTGGCCTCACCTTTTTTTCTTTTTCTTTTTTTTTTGTCCGAAGTCTCATCCCGACTTGTGGGGGAATCATAGTCTCCATCATCCTTTCCTCGCTGGGACAATGCTCTAATAATGAATAATGATGATCATCACACTTCTATTTACTTACAACTCAAAAAAATTACAACTTGATACTAGAACAAAGTATGACTCTATATGAATGCCTCTGGCAGTGTACCAGGATGTGCAATGATCTAGCACAGCAAAGATATCAAAAAACGGACAAGCCATGAAAATATTGTTGGAAATATGCCCTAGAGGCAATAATAAATTGGTTATTATCATATTTCCTTGTTCATGATAAAGGTTTATTATTCATGCTAGAATTGTATTGACCGGAAACTTAAATACATGTGTGAATACATAAACAAATATTATGTCCCTAGTGAGCCTCTACTAGACTAGCTCGTTGATCAAAGATGGTTAAGGTTTCCTAACCATAGACATGAGTTGTCATTTGATAACGGGATCACATCATTAGGAGAATGATGTGATGGACAAGACCCAACCGTAAGCTTAGCATTCGATCGTATCACTTGAGTTTATTGCTATAGCTTTCTTCATGTCAAGTATCTGTTCCTTAGACCATGAGATCATGTCACTCCCGGATACCGGAGGAATACTTAGTGTGTATCCAAACGTCACTTCGTAACTGGGTGATCATAAAGGTGCTCTACAGGTATCTCCGAAGGCCTCTGTTGGGTTGCATGGATCGAGACTGGGATTTGTCACTCCGTATGACGGAGAGATATCTCTAGGCCCTCTCGGTAATACAACATCGTAAAGAGCTTGCAAGCAATGTGGCTAATGGGTTAGTCATGGGATCTTGTATTACGGAACGAGTAAAGAGACTTGCCGGTAATGAGATTGAACTAGGTATGGAGATACTGACGATCGAATCTCGGGCAAGTAACATATCGCCAGACAAAGGGAATTGCATACGGGATGAACCGAATCCTTGACATCGTGGTTCAACCGATAAAAGATCTTCGTGGAATATGTAGGAATCAATATGGGCATCCAGGTCCTGCTATTGGTTATTGACTGGAGAGGTGTCTCGGTCATGACTACATGATTCCCAAACCCGCAGGGTCGCACGCTTAACGTTCGTTGATGCTAGAGTAGTATTGGGATATTTGATGATTGGTAACCGAATGTTGTTCGGAGTCCCGGATGAGATCCCGGACGTCACGAGGAGTCTCGGAATGGTCGAGAGGTAAAGATTTATATATGGGAAGTCATATTTTGGGTTCCGGAAAAAGGTGCAGTTTTTTCGGTATTGTACCGGGAAGCTTCCAGAAAGTTCCGGAGGATTCCGGAGGGGTCCGGAAGTCCACAAGTGGGTCCACCACGTCCCAAGGGCTGGCATGGGTTGAGGGGAGGCGCCCTGGCCTTATTGGGCCAGGCGCACCAAGTCCTCAAAAGCCCATGTGGCTAGGGAAGGGAAAAAAAAGGGAGTCCTAGTAGGAATAGGATTGGACTTGGAGTCCAAGTCCTCCCCCCCTTGGCTGCGCCCTAGGGCTTGGAGGGGCTGTTCCCCACGTCCCTCTACCTATATATATAGAGGAGGGGGGACCCCAAGAGGACACACCATCCCCTGGGCGCCCCTCTCTCTCCCGTTACACCACCGCCTCGTCCCGACGACGCTTAGCGAAGCGCTGTCGGTGCTCCACCACCACCATCACCACCACGCCATCATGTTGGTTGTGATCCCATCTACTTCTCCTCTCCCACTTGCTGGATCAAGGAGGAGGAGACCTCATCGAGCCGCATGTGTGCTAAACTCGGAGGTGCCGTCCGTTCGGCACTAGATCGGTTGGATCGTGATCGGATCGCGAAGAGAACGACTACATCAACCGCGTTATATATGCTTCCGCTTTCGGTCTATGAGGGTACGTAGACACACTCTCCCCTCTCGTTGCTATGCTTCTCCTAGATAGATCTTGGGTGTTCGTAGGAATTTTTTTGATTTTCATGCTTCGTTCCCCATCAAATATCATGCTAGCTATCTTACGATCATGCAAAGCAATATGACAATGAATGCTAAAGTTATGTATATGATGATGATGGAAGTTGCATGGCAATATATCTTGGAATGGCTATGGAAATGCCATAATAGGTAGGTATGGTGGCTGTTTTGAGGAAGATATAAGGTGGCTTATGTGTGATAGAGCGTATCATATCACGGGGTTTGGATGCACCGGCGAAGTTTTCACCAACTCTCGAGGTGAGAAAGGGCAATGCACAGTACCGGAGAGGCTAGCAAATTGCGGAAAGGTGAGAGTGCGTATAATCCATGGACTCACATTAGTCATAAAGAACTCACATACTTATTGCGAAAGTTTATTAGCCCTCGAAGCAAAGTACTACTACGCATGCCCCTAGGGGGGAGGTTGGTAGGAGTTAACCATCGCGTGCCCCCGTCCTCCACGCAAAGGAAGACAATCAATAATAAATCATGCTCCAACTTCTTAGCATAACGAGAGACTATATGTGCATGCTTCGGGAATCACAAACCTTCACACCAATATTCCTACTAAACCACAATCATTCACTAGTACCTCCCACATATTACCATCTCTATATCGCAAAACTATTGCAAGGAATCAAACTTATCATATTCAGTGATCTACAAGGTTTATGTAGGATTTTCTAACTAACCATGTGAATGACCAATTCCTGTTGACTCTCTAAATAGATATAAGTGAAGCAAGAGAGTTTAATTCTTTATACAGAAGACCATGCTCTAACAAATATAAGTAAAGCAAAAGAGCATTCTATAAATAACGGTTTTCTATATGAAGAGAAACAGGCATCCAAACTTCAAATGATATAAGTGAAGCACATGAAGCATTCTATAAAGCCATACTCAAAAGATATAAGTGAAGTGCAAAGAGCATTCTATAAATCAACCAAGGACTATCTCATACCAGCATGGTGCATAAAAGGAAAGTGAAATATAAACACAAAAGACGCTCCAAGAATTTACGCATATCATGTGAACAAAACAAAAACCGAGACATACCGATAATTGTCGAATAAAGATGGGATGCCTTCCGGGGCATCCCCAAGCTTGGACGCTTGAGTCTCCTTGAATATTTACTTGGGGTGCCTTGGGCATCCCCAAGCTTGAGCTCTTGCCTCGCCTCATTCTTCTCATATCAATACCTGCTCGATCTTTGAACACTTCATCCACACAAAACTTAACAACACCTTCGTGAGATCCGTTAGTACGATAAAGCAAATCACTACTTTAAGTACTATTGCAAACCCATTCATATTTTCTTTTTGCATTATACCTACTGTATTATAACTTCTCCATGGCTTATACCTTCCGATACAATCCATAGTTTCATCAAAACAAGCAAAACAATGCATCAGAAACAGAATCTGTCAAAAACAGAACAGTCTGTAGTAATATGAACATTGACCATACTTCTGTTACTCCAAAAATACTGAAAAAATAGTAAAAAATAAAAACTTTGCATAGAAGTACTGTGTAAAAATTTCAGAATTTTTTCACGTTCCAGTAAAAAATGTAAATTCACGCACTACAGCAAAAGTTTCTGTTTTTGCACCGCACATACCAAACAAGCAATTTAAACATCCTAACGGTAAATCTTGGCACATTATTTTTATAATACAATGGATTTGTACAAGGGGATAATTATTTTTGTTGAAAATTTTCTGTAATTAAGGTTCACAAAGTTTCCATGGGCATGAACAAAGTTCAAGGCTAGCCCCCACTTCCACATTGCTCATTTGTCTCACTTTCACTTTTCTTTTTGTAAAAGTTTTAGGTTCCCCTCTATATTTTTTTTGTTTTTAAAATTTATAAAAGAACTCAACAGAAATAAATGACTCTCTAAAACTTCCGGGTTGTCTCCCTGGCAGCGCTTTCTTTAAAGCCATTAAGCTAGGCATAAAGTGCTCATGTAACCGATCCACCCAGATCCCAAGGTATATCAAAGCCAATTTTAATTAACAATGATTTGTAATTTAGTAGTGAGCACAAAGCAACATATATCATGCAATGACGAAGTCTAACTCTCTTCCTAAGCATCGGCATGTCATAAAAGAACAATTCATGCACATCAAGTAAAGGCCAATGCATAGTATAAACAGTTTCTTGCAATTTTATCGTATTGGAAACATAGAGAGGCGGAGATGTAGTTCCTCTCTCATAATAATTGCAAGTAGGAACAGCAAGCACATGCATATTATATTCATCCAAATCATCATGTGTAGTAGTAAAATGTAACCCATCAATATAATCCTTAATAAGAGCAAACTTCTCCGATATAGTGTAGTTGGGAGAATTCAAAAAGATAATAGGACTATCATGTGTGGGTGCAATAGCAACAATTTCATTCTTAACATAAGGAACTATAGCAAGTTCATCTCAATAAGCATAATTCATATTGGCATCATGGCCACAAGCATAGCAAGCATCAATTTCATCAAAAAGGGATATTTCAAATGAATCAACGGGATCATAGCAATTATCATAGCATTCATCCTTCGGTAAGCACAAAGGGAAATTAAACAATGGATGGGATAAAGAGTTAGTCTCATCAGAAGGTGGGCATGGGTGATCAATCCGCTCTTCCTCCTTTTGTTCTTCGCTCACCTCCTCAATTTTTTCATCTAATGAGCTCACAGTGTCATCAATTTCTTCTTCCACAGGAGCCTGCAAAATATTAGTCTCTTCTCGGACAGCGGAGACTTTCTCAATAAATTGATTAATATAGGCATCATATTCATAATTCTCATAGCAATATTTAAGTATAGCAAAATTTTCAGATCTGTAGACAGCATCATCACAATCTTCATACTTTTCAAACAAAGATTCAATTTCATAAGCACCCTTAAAAGCAACAAATTCTTCTATTCGTTCCACATCATAGTAATCATATATACCATTAGCATAAGAAGCCAAGGTTTCATTATCATTAAATTCACATGAAAAGGAAAGGTGTGGAGCCTTCATCTTAGAGCAACAAGTATAATCATATCTTAAGCATAAATTCTGAGCATACCAATGCAAATAATGAATTTGATCCCATAAGAGTTTCCCTTTTTGAGACAAGCGATAATCCCTAAATTATTCACGTTGATCCAACATGTCTCCCATTATCAAGTTGAATGGGGTTTTCTCAGGATTATCAAAGTAGTGTTTAATGTTTTCCACATAACGAGCATCAAGGGTTTTAGGAGGTTCCCCATCTCCATGAGTAGCAAGTACAACTAATTTTTTTGGTGTTTCATGTTCCATATCCATAACTAAAGATAGAAAACAAGGGCACAAAATAAAAACTACTTAGTGATAAAGCAAACAAGCACACACGAGGATATCAACCCCATGCTATTTCTCCCCGGCAACGGAGCCAGAAAAAGGTCTTGATAACCCACAAGTATAGGGGATCAATTGTAGCTTTTTCGATAAATAAGAGTGTCAAACCCAACAAGGAGCTAAAGGTAGAATTAATATTCCCTTCAAGTTCTATCGACCACCGATACAACTCTACGCGCACTTAACGTTCGCTTTACCTAAAACAAGTATGAAACTATTTTGTAGGTGATAGGATAGGTTTGCAAGAATAAAACTAGAAGTACTTTGCGAGAATAAAACTATGAGTAATTTGCAAGATAATAAAGGTCAGTTGTTTAGTAGAAAGCCTTTGTAACACAAGAGAAAGATTTGTCCATAGGCAATCGATAACTAGACCGGTAATCATTATTGCAATTTTATATGAGGGAGAGGCATGAGCTAACATACTTTCCGTACTTGGATCATATGCACTTATGATTGGAACTCTAGCAAGCATCCGCAACTACCAAAGATCATTAAGGTAAAACCCAACCATAGCATTAAGTATCAAGTCCTCTTTACTCCCATACGCAACAACCCCCTTACTCGGGTGTAAGCTTCTGTCACTCTAGCCGCACACCATAAGAGAATTATGAACGTATTGCAAACCCTACAGCGGGAATCCCTCACGCTTGTGCGACATGGAGGGCACCATAGGACAACACCAAAATAAAACATACTACTCAAACCAATCATGATCATCAATCAACCCATAGGACAAAAAAAAATCTACTCAAACATCATAGGATGGCAACACATCATTGGATAATAATATGTAGCATTAAGCACCATGTTTAAGTAGAGAATTACAGCGGGAAAATAGAGGTTACACCGCTGCATAGAGGGGGAGAGAGTTGGTGTTGACGGCGGCGAAGTTGTTGGTGTAGATCGCCGTCACGATGATTGCTCCGGCGGCGTTCCGGCACCACCGGGAGAGAGGGGGAGAGAACCCCCCCTCCTTCTTCTTCCTTGGCCTCCCCCTAGATGGGAGGAGAGTTCCCCCTCTGGTCCATGGCCGCCATGGTGGTGGAGGGGCAGGATCCCCTCCGAGATTGGATCTCTCTCTCTGTTCTCTTCTGTTTCGCGTTCATGTTTTCTGGCCCTTCACCATTTCTTAAATTCCTGGAGGTCCATAACTCCGATTGGGCTGAAATTTTAACACGATTTTCTTCCGAATATTATCTTTCTTGTGGCGAAAGAAGGGGGTCAACCGACTTACGAGGTGCTCACGAGCCACCAGGGCGCGTTTGCCCCCCCAGGCGTGCCCTGGTGCCTCGTGGCCACCTCGGACACCGTCTTGCATTGATTCTTCTTCCCAAAAATCACATATATTCCAAAATAAATCTCCGTAAATTTTTATCGCGTTTGGACTTCGTTTGATATGGATATTCTGTGAAACAAAAAACATGCAACAAACAGGAACTGGCATTGGGCACTGAATCAATATATTAGTCCCAAAAATAATATAAAATGTTGCCAAAAATATGTGAAAATTGTAGGATATTGGCATGAAACAATCAAAAATTATAGATACGACAAAGACGTATCACCCGCTCATGATCTACGTAGTTTTGATAAATGTTGCATGGTTTAGTATGGATATAGGGGATCTGATATGAGATACGTCGATTTGAACGACGAAATTTAAGGACTGACCGGTCAGTGCCCACGGACGCGTCTAGGCGCCCGCGCGCGTATAGGGTGCCAGATTTGGCAAGTCCGGTTGTAGATGCTCTTAGAGCATCTCCAATAGAAGATGCAAATTTGGAGATGTAAAACATGAAATTTACATCTCTGAAAAGTGCTTTTTGCATCTCCAAAAAAGTGCCAACTCCAATAGATGATGCAAAACAGAGATGTAAAAGAGAAACTCCAACAAAAGATGCAAACGGGAGATGTAAAACCGGCCACCGGCTGCGCGGCCGTTGTACAGCCGCTGTTCAGCCGCACAAATTGGAATAAAACATACGAAAAACAACTTAAAAATTTCACATGTCCACAATACCAAATTATTACATAATCCATCAAATCCACAAGATCTAATGCAACACACATACAACATAGTTTTGAACAATAAAACAAACAAATAATAAAACTAGGCAGGTCTTTCGCCATGCCATTTCCAATACTCCTCCATCAAATCCTTCTGAAGTTGATCGTGCGCATCGGAGTCTCTAATTTCATTGTACACCTTCTTGAAGCGTTTGATTCGCTCCTCTCTTCTCATTGGCATAACGTGTATGCCCATCAACTGATAGAAGGTGTAATCTAAACCCTGTCCTCGCTCATTCTCAATGATCATGTTATGTGTGGCACCCCGGCTCAGAGAGACTGGAACACCCCGTATTCCAGCCCAGAGATCAAGTCTTCTGGAATACGGCACTGCTTGGCAAAGAACAAATCAGCTCTTATTACAAATAATCGGGTTACAAGGGTCCGATATTACAAAGATTACAGGGGCACGGCAATACTACGCCTGCTCAGATAGCTCTATGCTAGCAGCGGAACAACTCGTAACAGAATAACTTCTAGCAGCGGAACAGCGACAACGGTGATGGACTCCACTCCGCAGGGACTCTGGCTGGGACACGTACTAGAGCGCAACCTCGGGTCCTCGACAAGCAAGCAATCACGGCATCACCTGCAATCTAGCATGACACGCCAGGTGAGTACTTTGAATGTACTCGCAAGCTCACAGCAATCAAAGCAATCAAGACAACCAACAACATGACAATTACCGATTAATTAATGATAAGCATGATACTACTAGAACAACATGAGAGTGAACATAGCATGTACATGTTAATCATGATATGAACATAAACATGATGCTATCATACATGGTGTGTATGTGGATTGTTGCCGTGGTCCCTTGGACCAACTTACCATCTCGGGGTTACCTCGTAACCACCGTCAACATCTTACCATCGTGATCCTCACTTGATCACAGCAATACCAACCATAGTGATCCTCACACGATCACCAACTTCTGCATGTACCGTCTCGTTATTCTTAGTGTGTAGGTTCATTATTTCTGTTGACCCACAGTGTGACCTACTACGAACTGTGTCCATGACCGAGGGCGCGGCTATCGATAGATTATACACTCTGCAGAGGTTAGTACACTGTACCCACACCACGGAATTCATGGCCTCGTGCTCCCATTCGGGTGGACCAACGACATTCCGACAAAACCAATCTATTGCATGACACTCTCCCGGCCACTCCGACAAACTCCCCTTTGGGCTATGTCATGGGTGGCCCCGATGTCAACTCATGACATCCGCCACCTTTGTGGTTGCCACCGTCGTGGCCAACACAAAATCGTCCCAAACGGGGACACCCGGGTACAACACAACTCGGGCACACAAGGGTATGGCCGCCTACCTGATCAGGGTAGGACGCGCACATAACCTTCCCTAGTTGGAGGCACCGGCGAGAGGCATGACAATAGACCGAATTAGGGCCTCCCCATCCAGGCAAGTGTGGTTGCACTGGTGAGCTCGATTCGGTGGCACCATGAATCAGCCAACAGATTTGTTCAAGTTCGATTAATGTCAGGTTTACCTTAATGGTGATGGGCTGAGGCAGAACAACATAGCTTAATGACATAACAATGCATGTGAGCATGATATCACTGTAACCATGGATGGGCAACATAACCATTTAACATCAACAATGATAAATCATTTAGCCTACGGGATGCAAATGAGCATGGCATAACGATGATCATGACTATCACAAGTATTTTCATATCAAACCATCCATATGAGCTTGTCATTATCACTAGCATCTGAAATGATTACAAGAATAAAACATGATAAGAATAATATTAGCAATTAATCATTTCACTTACTAGATGAAAATGAACATGGCATAAGAAATGTGCATGGATTCACAAGCATATACATAGCATTCAAAATAATAGCATGAACAAATAATTATTCGAACATTCAAGTGAAAACCATGGCTATTGCAATGCCATCATGCAAGTGGCTGTCGTGGCTTGCCTGGGGATGAAGGATTCATTGGGAAGTAGTGCGGTGAACTCGCGGAAAGATTCGTCAGAAAAGTTTCCCTCTCGAAGGGGGCTGATTAAGGGCAAGGGCAAAATGGTCATTTTTAGAATGTTACAACATGGTGAAAATGGTACCAACGGAACGGGCTCGACGAATAGAGAACGTGGGCTTTTGAATCACCTGAATCGGAGTTACGGTTGCGGAGATACGGCCGTTCGTTCGTTAGGCAAAAATCAAATAAAAACTTATTCATTTCTGCGCTTAACGAGTGAACGTCCGCAATATAAGAGTTTCAGCTAGTGGGTTAAAACAGAAGGCGCATTCCGAAGAATACGCTTTCTGGCAAAGGAAAGCGCACTCTCGCCCGCAGCTGCGACCGAATACGTTTTTAGTAAGCGAAAACGTATTCCGGAGAATACGTCTCCACTTAAACCGACGGGCGGGACCGGCTGATGCTTCTGTGGCTGACAGATGGGGCCGAAGGGGAGGCGGGGCCCGCCTGGCCAGCTGGGCAAGGTCGTCGTCATCTTCCTATTGCTCGCCCATGGAGCAGAGGAGGGGCTTGGCGCCGGCGGCCGTCCCGGCGGCTCGGTCCATCCCCGGTGCAGCTCCGGCCACCGAAATGACCAGCGCGGCGAGGTGCAACCGTAGAGAGGTAGCACGCTCATCGGCGAGCTCGGGAACAAGTAGAGCCGTGGTCGTGGTGGACGGCGGCTTCGGCCGAAGTTGAGCCCAATGCCACGGGTCACTGGAGGAGGAGGGCAAAGGTGGGGGCGGCTCCAGGGGGCTAGTGAGGGCCTCTGGTGGTGGTTAGAGGGAGGGGAGAGCTCGACATGGCGCGAATTTAAGTGGGCAGGGGCGGCGCCCATGGTGGCCATGGCGGTCGAGGAGGGCTCCTCAAGCTCGAATGAGAGGTCGGGGAGGTTGCTAGGGGGAGAAGAGGTTGGTGTGCTCGGGGACGCGCGGGAGTGGCTATATATAGCCCGGTGAGGAGATGCTGAGCTCGGTTGCGGCCGAGGGCGCACGGAAGGTGCTCTGGCACGACCGCGTACGCTTGCGCATGCGCGGAGGGGCTGACGGTGACGAGTGAGAGCTAGTGGGGCGCCAGGGATTCCGCGAGGAGGAAGAGGACAGAAGCAAGGCGATGACGGCCACGGGCACGCGGTGCGGCGTGGCGCACCGGAGAGGAAAGAGGAGGGGGAGAGGGGTCCATAGGGGGCGCGTGGACGGAGGAGAGTGCGGGCGATGCTGTTGACATGGTGCGGTGGCGAGAACGCGTGGTTTGGACGGCGGCCGACGGCCCCAAAGTCCAGAGCACGCGGATGGCCTGCCAGACCGCGTGGTCACCGCATGCACAGGCGCACGCGGTGCGTTCTGGCCAGCAAAACAATGTCTAGAGTGTAGTCCCTACTTGCTGGAGAAGCACTTTTGTCTTGGCTAGGTTAAAACACCTCTGTGCTGATGGGTAGCATCAACTGAAGTTTGTTGTAGCAAACTTGGGCATGAAATTGTTGTCAAATGACTTGACCAATGGGCTATGAATGATGTCACAGAGGTTTAGGGTAGGAAGGACTACAATCCTGTGAAATATGAAAGGAGTTGGACCAGGATATATCATAGTTGCTTCACTACTGCAAAATCTGGCCCAGCAACTAGATCATGAAGTTGCACTCACAAGGATGATTGGATTGATA
Organism: Elymus sibiricus; assembly: GCA_039707655.1. Lineage (NCBI taxonomy): Eukaryota > Viridiplantae > Streptophyta > Magnoliopsida > Poales > Poaceae > Elymus > Elymus sibiricus. Next base: position 60,717,920 of record CM077674.1, on the reverse strand, counting down.
TGAAATTTGGTAGAGGGTGATAATTAGGGCGTATGAAGGTACTGCAAAAATTTCATACCATTTGGATAAATAAAAATGGTACTTCCTTCACAATGCTTTCTATTGGACAGAAACTTGGGGGAATTTTGTGGAGAAAAAGGCTTGGAAAAATGATTTGAATTTTCACATGCTCAATGAATATAGTGATGATAGGGTCCTGGATTAAGTTCAGAATTTTTGAAGCAATATAAAATATAGTTGCTTCACAAACTGAAATTGTGACCAGAAACAAAGATTGGATGGTGTGCTCACATAGATTGTTGGATGGAGATGAAATTTGGTGGAGAGTAATGATTTGATCATATAAATGATCTTCCAAAATTTCAACTCATTTAGATTAGCCTAGCCAGTACTTCCTTCACAAATCTTCTCTCTGGACAGAAACTTTGGAAATTTTCTGAGGAAGATTTACTAGGCAAATGATGCTGAATTTTGGCATGTGATAATTATTTGGATATGAAAGAGTGCCCAAAAAGTTTGAGAGCAATCAAGAAAATATAAATGGCACTTCCTTCACAAAGTGGCATTTTGGACAGAATGGAAAATGAATATTCCTGAATTATTCTTTAACTAGACAATGATGGGTTTTAACATATTAGTGGAAGATATGATCCAAAGAATTTATGGGAATTTTGTGGGAATTTTGGGAATGGCAGAAATATAGGTTGCTTCACAACCTAGGGCAAACAGGGTTATCCCTTTAATAGAAAAAGGAATATTCCCAAGGAATAATGATTAGGGTTGGGCTAAGAGGGGAATGACATGGATTTGAGAATGACAAGCCACTTGGGAGAGGAAGAAGAGATGACCTTCCCAGGTTTCAAGACCACAAAGCCACAGAAAAGGAACTCCAAATAAAAATCCAAAGAAATCCAAAAGAAAAAGAAAGGGCCAAAATTCGGGGTGTCACAAACCTACCCCCCTTACAAAAATCTCGTCCTCGAGATTTGGTTGCTCAGGGAACAAGTATGAATGTTCTGACTTAAGGAAACCGTTTCCAACTCGGGTATCCTTTTTCCTTTATATGATGTTCCCACTGAATTTCATATGACCGGATTACCTTGCTCTGGGCTGGTTTGCTTCACCATATCCCACATTCTGATGGGTCTTTCTTCATATGTTCATCCTTACTCTGACTCCAATTCTTTTATGTCTGCTGGCTTATCTGATGATTGAAATATGTGCTCTTCTCACAAGTCCAGGAGTGATTTCCAATTGACGTGACACTCTTCTATCTATCATGTATAGTATTCAATGGAGTTATGAACAAATTCCCTTGGTGGACACGAAACATCTAATCATTGCATCGGGTTACTAGATGCATGTCCTCCGAGTTCAAAACCATACTGGGAATCATAACCCTTGGCAGAATCTGACTACTTGTAGGGAGTTCTGAATCATCTTGGCTGGCTTCACTGTCTCGAATCCGTACCAACAATTCGACTGTCACCTGTCATGACCAGTATAAAGGAGTAATACCTTATAACAATAGCTTCCGGAGACTTGACTGCCGATGGTTCTGGCGGAAGGCTCTTGTTCACGACAGGCTATCATTTCACTGGGTACCATATGTGAGAGCACATGATCCGAGACTGTTGTTCAGCATTCTGATTTATCAGTATGGCCACATGGGGGTAGTAGGCCGTGCGATGCGTTAATATGGTTGCTGGAGTCAAACTGCGGAGTTGGCCTTTGGTCTGACATGGCAGACTTGGATATTTGATAATGACAATTCTGAGCATATACATTTGGACAAGCGAGTTACCTTGATGTGAGGTCCTTACCAACAGAGTATACCCCTTGGGTGTATATTCATGGTGATCGATACGGAATCATACTGTCTTGGGTATCCGTACCATGTTGTTCATGCAACAATTATCATACCTGTATTGCCGGTCTTGCTCCTCCATTATTGTTGCATTTGTCCGGATCATTTGATGAAAGGACTTGGCCTTATGCACCCTTAATTCTTTGTGTGACCATAGGTGTTGTCAGGTGCAGTATTCCGGCAGGCATATCTTATCCTGATCCTATGACAGTGCAACAATGTTTACATGGCAAGTTCATCATCCCCGTGCATTAAATCGGCAAATAAATCAGTAGCCACCAGAACGGTCTTTACAACTCAGATCTGGGACATTACTGAAATAACTCAACCGTGGCTCACGACGGCTGAAAAGCAGCTCAGAGCATGAGGCAGTGTTGATAAGAAGAATGTAGCAGTTCCCTAAGACGGCCGAAAAACAGCTCAGAGCATAGGGTCACTGCTACCAAAAGAAACTCAACAGCTGCCCGAGACGGCCGAAAAGCAGCTCAGAACACGGGTTAGTTGTTGAAAAGAGAAATATAAAGTCGGCATCCACCCTGGACGGCTGAAAGCAGTTCAGAAGACATGCGTGGTGCCATTACCAGGGAAAGGTAAGCAAGGGTTCATCGGGATCATATACCAGGTTCACAGTTACATGTATAAAGCTCATTGTTGTCAGTAATCTTACAAGCTGGTGACGAGGGTTAACGATATCGCCTTGTCGGGCGTGAGGAAACTGGCCTTGATAACCACTGCCTAGATTGTTGTCCCAATGGTTGTCTTACTTCATAGTTTGTCAGTCTGTGCTTGCATCACACTGAGGTGTATAACTGGCTTAATAACTCATGTGGTTGTCGGATTCTCATCATGCCTGCATCATCGTGCGAGTGACTTGCATGACCTTGGCAGTGTGCTCACAATAAATATGGAAGTATGTGTAGCTGAACATTTGATTCCCGAGGCAGACACTTGGGTCCTGCCTAGCTCGTGCTTCTGACCAAACTGTTGTGGGCTTGACTCTTGAGATGCACTGCCATATGCTGCCAACTCACTGTGTAATATCTTGTACCAATGTCGATGACTGTTTGTAGTGCCGTACTGACGAAGATTGGGTAGCTTGTGTTGGAAGCTATCTGAGAGTATCGTGCTGAGGAAGGCTCTGGATAGCTTGTGCTCGAAGCTTTTGCCGGGATAGCGTGCTGAAGAAGACTGGGTATCGTACCTCAGAAGCTTTTCCCCTGGTTGCTTACCGAGGAAGATTTGGTGACTTATGCCAGAAGCTTTCTGCGGTGGCTTACCGAAGAATACTGAGTATCTTACACTGGAAGCTATCCACATGTCGTACTGAGGAAGACTGCGGAACTTTGCGTCGTAAGCTTCCCTGGTAGCGTGCAGAGGAAGACTGGGTTGCTTATTCCAGAAGCTTCTCACTATGGTGTGCGGACTGGATGCCATATATATATACATACCCCTGATATTCCTGCTGTTGATTACTTGTATGAAAAGAATTTGTCGGACTACCCTTCTTTCTGTGTACTGGATACATGGCACAATCTTGCTTGCTTCCGGGTACAACATGTTTCATACTTTTACTAAAGCGGAACCAACCTTGTATATGAACCATACCTTTGACTCGGAATAAAAGGTTGGTCTTGTACACAATTTATATTCCTGCTGGTTCCTTACGGTTGTAATGGTTACACACTGACGTAGTCTCGATGCTGATAGTTATTCCAGAATATCATTTGCATTCAAACCAGATATTCTTAATATAATGCAGTCCACTGATAATTCCATACTGTTTAGCTGAGCTTCCAACTATTTGAAATCCCCACTGATTCTTCGAGTCCGGTGTCATTTGATGAGCAACTTTCATAAGGGGAAATAAGGTGACACCGAAGGCCCAAAGAAAGAAACAAAAGAAATGACTCAAACAAAAGCACACAAGGCATCAAAATTACATACAAGCAACATCACATTTTACTGCTATTCACAACAATATGCATGCCTACTTAAGCACACAAATCTCGCGGAAACTCCGGTACTATGACCTAATAAGCTGTGGCGGTGTGCACGAAAGTGGATCAACGTGTGGAGGGGTTGGTGTAAACAGAGCTTCACCAAGTGCTGGCTCGGCACCGGTTGCATCTGAACGGGCTTAGCGGTGATGACGGACTTGGTAATCATGTAGCGAGACACGGATGTCACGGCCACATCATCATCAAGCGGACAGAAGGGAACCATACTCGTCCAGGGAAAGGGGTGACAAGGTAGGATAGCGGTGGAAAGCAGGGTCTGCTGGCATTGCCCTTTTCTGGTAACAAAGACCAGTAAGGGCTACCAAAGAGGCAAGTAGGATGGCAAGATCCAGGATAGAAGCATGTCTACCACCGAAACGATAGGTGTGGCTAAAGATAATATAATGGTGCGATACCTGTGCATGAATCTTGCAAGTGATCGACACCACAAGGTACCTTGGCATCACTCCGCTGGGACAGAGATGACACCAAACACCAAAGAGCAACTATGCAAAGCTGGAGGGTGCAGGTAGTGGATCGAAACCGATACCACCTACACTCACAAGATCAACCGTTAGCGACCAGATAATAAGTCTATATGCATGCTATGCAGCAAATAAATGCAACAACCAAATGCAACAAGCAGGCTAGACCCTGAACTACCGGTTTTTAACGCTCGCGCTGACTAGGGCGTCCTACAGCCAGACCTGCTCTGATACCAAGCGCTGTGGCACCCCGGCTCAGAGAGACCGGAACACCCCGTATTCTAGCCCAGAGATCAAGTCTTCTGGAATACGGCACTGCTTGGCATAGAACAAATCAGCTCTTATTACAAATAATCGGGTTACAAGGGTCCGATATTACAAAGATTATAGGGGCACGACAATACTACGCCTGCTCAGATAGCTCTATGGTAGCAGCGGAACAACTCATAACAGAATAAATTCTAGCAACGGAACAACGACAACGGTGATGGACTCCACTCCGCAGGGACTCAGGCTGGGACACGTACTAGAGCGCAACCTTGGGATCCTTGACAAGCAATCAATCACGGCATCACCTGCAATCTGGCATGACACGCCAGGTGAGTACTTTGAATGTACTCGCAAGCTCACAGCAACCAAAGCAATCAAGACAACCAACAGCATGGCAATTACCGGTTAATTAATGATAAGCATGATACTACTAGAACAACATGAGAGTGAACATAGCATGTACATGTTAATCATGATATGAACATAAACATGATGCTATCATACATGGTGTGTATGTGGATTGTTGCTGTGGTCCCTTGGACCAACTTACCATCTCGGGGTTACCTCGTAACCACCGTCAACATCTTACCATCGTGATCCTCACTTGATCACAGCAATACCAACCATAGTGATCCTCACACGATCACCAACTTCTGCATGTACCGTCTCGTTATTCTTAGTGTGCAGGTTCATTATTTCTGTTGACCCACAGTGTAACCTACTACGAACTGTGTCCATGACCGAGGACCCTAGTTGGAGGCACCGGCGAGAGGCATGACAATAGACCGAATTAGGGCCTCCCCATCCAGGCAAGTGTGGTTGCACTGGTGAGCTCGATTCGGTGGCACCATGACTCAGCCAACAGATTTGTTCAAGTTTGATTAATGTCAGGTTTACTTGAATGGTGATGGGCTGAGGCAGAACAACATAGCTTAATGACATAACAATGCATGTGAGCATGATATCAGTGTAACCATGGATGGGCAACATAACCATTTAACATCAACAATGATAAATCATTTAGCCTACGGGGTGCAAATGAGCATGGCATAACGATGATCATGACTATCACAAGTATTTTCATATCAAACCATCCATATGAGCATGTCATTATCACTAGCATCTGAAATGATTACAAGAATAAAACATGATAAGAATAACATTAGCAATTAATCATTTCACTTACTAGATGAAAATGAACATGGCAAAAGAAATGAGCATGGATTCACAAGCATATACATAGCATTCAAAATAATAGCATGAACAAATAATTATTCGAACATTCAAGTGAAAACCATGGCTATTGCAATGCCATCATGCAAGTGGCTGTCGTGGCTTGCCTGGGGATGAAGGATTCATCGGGAAGTAGTGCGGTGAACTCGCGGAAAGATTCAATGGAAAAGTTTCCCTCTCGAAGGGGGCTGATTAAGGGCAAGGGCAAAATGGTCATTTTCAGAATGTTACAACATGGTGAAAATGGTACCAACGGAACGGGCTTGACGAATAGAGAATGTGGGATTTTGAATCACCTGAATCGGAGTTACGGTTGCGGAGATACGGCCGTTCGTTCGTTAGGCAGAAATCAAATAAAAACTTATTCATTTCTGCGCTTAACGAGTGAACGTCCGCAATATAAGAGTTTCGGCCGACGGGTTAAAACAGAAGGCGCATTCCGAAGAATACGCTTTCTGGCAAAGGAAAGCGCACTCTCACCCGCAGCTGCGACCGAATACGTTTTCACTAAGCGAAAACGTATTCCGGAGAATACGTCTCCACTTAAACCGACGGGCGGGACCGGCTGATGCTTCTGTGGCTGACAGATGGGGCCGAAGGGGAGGCGGGGCCCGCCTGGCCAGCTGGACAAGGTCGTCGTCGTCTTCCTCTTGCTCGCCCAGGGAGTAGAGGAGGTGCTCGGAGCCGGCGGCCGTCCCGACGGCTCGGTCCATCCCCGGTGCAGCTCCGGCCACCGAAATGACCAGCGCGGCGAGGCACAACCGCAGAGAGGTAGCACACTCATCGGTGAGCTCTGGAACGAGCAGAGCCACGGTCGTGGTGGACGGCGGCTTCGACCGAAGTTGAGCCAGGCGCCACGGGTCACCTGAGGAGGAGGGCAAAGGTGGGGGGGGGCTCCAGGGGGCTAGCGAGGGCCTCTGGTGGTGGTTAGAGGGAGAGAAGAGCTCGACATGGCGCGAATTTAAGTGGGCAGGGGCGGCGGCCATGGTGGCCATGGCGGTCGAGGAGGGCTCCTCGAGCTCGAATGAGAGGTCGGGGAGGTTGCTAGGGGGTAGGAGAAGAGGTTGGAGTGCTCAGGGACGCGCGGGAGTGGCTATATATAGCCCGGTGAGAAGATACCGAGTTTGGTTGCCGCCAAGGGCGCACGAAAGGTGCTCTGGCGCGACCGCGTACGCGTGCGCACGCGCGGAGGGGCTGACGGTGACGAGTGAGAGCTAGTGGGGCGCCAGGGATTCCGCGAGGAGGAAGAGGACAGAAGCAAGGCGACGACGGCCACGGGCACGCGGTGCGGCGTGGAACGCTGGAGAGGAAAGAGGAGGGGGAGAGGGGTCCAGAGGGGGCGCGTGGACGGAGGAGAGTGCGGGCGATGCTGTGGACATGGTGCGGTGGCGAGACCGCGTGGTTTGGACGGCGGCCAAGGGCCCCAAAGTCTAGAGCACGCGGATGGCTTGCCAGACCGCGTGGTCACCGCATGCACAGGCGTACGCGGTGCGTTCTGGCCAGTAAAACGATGTCTAGAGTGTAGTCCCTACTTGCTGGAGAAGCACTGTGGTCTTGGCTAGGTTAAAACACCTCTGTGCTGATGGGTAGCATCAACTGAAGTTTGCTGTAGCAAACTTGGGCATGAAATTGTGGTCAAATGACTTGACCAATGGGCTATGAAATATGTCACAGGAGTTGAGGGTAGGAAGGACTACAATCCTGTGAAATATGAAAGGAGTTGGACCAGGATTTATCATAGTTCCTTCACTACTGCAAAATCTGGCCCAACAACTAGATCATGAAGTTGCACTCACAAGGTTGATTGAATTGAGATGAAATTTGGTAGAGGGTGATGATTAGGGCATATGAAGGCACTGCAAAAATTTCATACCATTTGGATAAATAAAAATGGTACTTTCTTCACAAGGCTTTCTACTGGACAGAAACTTGGGGGAATTTTGTGGAGAAAAAGGCTTGGAAAAATGATTTTAATTTTCGCATGCTCAATGAATATAGTGATGATAGGGTCCTGGATTAATTTCAGAATTTTTGAAGCAATATAAAATATAGTTGCTTCACAAACTGAAATTGTGACCAGAAAAAAAGATTGGATGGTGTGCTCACATAGATTGTTGGATGGAGATGAAATTTGGTGGAGAGTAATGATTTGATCATATAAATGATCTGGCAAAATTTCAACTCATTTGGCTTAGCCTAGCTAGTACTTCCTTCACAAAGCTTCTCTCTGGACAGAAACTTTGGAAATTTGCTGAGGAAGATTTACTAGGCAAATGAAGCTGAATTTTGGCATGTGACAATTATTTGGATATGAAAGAGTGCCCAAAAAGTTTGAGAGCAATCAAGAAAATATAAATGGCACTTCTTTCACAAAGTGCCATTCTGGACAGAATGGAAAATGAATATTCCTGAATTATTTTTGAACTAGGCAAGGATGGTTTTTGACATATTAGTGGAAGATATGATCCAAAGAATTTATGGGAATTTTGTGGGAATTTTTGGAATGGCAGAAATATAGGTTGCTTCACAACCTAGGGCAAACAGGGTTATTCCTTTAATAGAAAAAGGAATATTCCCAAGGAATAAAGATTAGTGTTGGGCTAAGAGGGGAATGACATGGATTTGAGAATGACAAGCCATTTGGGAGAGGAAGAAGAGATGACCTTCCCAGGTTTCAAGACCACAAAGCCACAGAAAAGGAACTCCAAATAAAAATCCAAAGAAATCCAAAAGAAAAAGAAAGGGCCAAAATTCGGGGTGTCACATTATGCATGATCACGCAAGCAGTCATGATATACCAAAGGGTTTTTTTATCCCAGAATCTAGATGGTCCTCGCACAATAGCAAATTGGGATTGTGAAATCCCAAAAGCCCTCTCAACATCTTTCCTAGCCGCTGTAGGAGATATGCCCTACAGGCAATAATAAATGCTACTCCCTCCATTCCTAAATCTAATGCGCGCTTTGTTGAGCTGCAAGACCAATGCATGCGCTGGCGCATGTCCTTTGGACCATTATATCCCTCCACCAACTCTGACCATCCCATGTGCAAAGCACCTCAGCCACACACACTCCTGCATGCAGAGGTGGCCGTGCCACGCCCATGTCTAGCCACAGGGCTACTTTTGTCCAAACAAGCAACCGCGCACTACAATTCGGAATATGGGCAAAAAACTTACACGCACTATAAAGTGGAATGGAGGGAGTATTATTTATCTCCATGTTCATAATTATGTTTATGTTCCATGCTATAACTGCTATGGTTCTCGAGTCTACAATAACGTCGAGGCTCGGAGGGAAACTCATATGCACGTGTGGAATAATAAATGGTAAGATGTATTCCTAGTCTGGCCTCTAAGACTAGCTCAAGTGTTGCATGATGGTTCTGTTTTCCTGATCATGGGCATGACTATGCCGGCAACTTTGAGGGCACAATGTTAGGAGAACACTTGTGTTGAATCGACCCGATTGATGTTATGCTATGAGATACATTCGTCACAAGTTAATGGTTAATAACACAGAGAAAGTTAACGTTTGCATAATTCCTTAGACCATAAGAGTATCGAGTTTCTTCATGCTTGCTTCATGAACTTTGGGGTTTCTTAAACGTCATCCGTAAATGGGTGGCTATTACGGCGGCTTACGGGTTCATGGAAAAGTATGTCAACGGACTTGATAGCTCAAGATTGGGATTTGCTCCTCCGACGATGGAGAGATATTCTTTGGGCCCTCTCGGTGTTACGGTATCCATCCTCGTCTGTCCAGACACATTGTGATTTGATCACAGGGATGCCGGAACACGGGAACGAGAAAAGAGAACAAAACCGGTAACGAGGTAACTGGCATAGTGGACAAGTTGTTGATCCACGGGGATGCCGATAAATCTCACCTCGGGTGTTTGTAACATATCGCGAAGCAACAGGAATAGCACACGGCAACTGGAGGTTCACTCGAATATTTATTCGTGTGCGTATAGGGGTCAATATGGGTGTCCACGGCTCCGATGTTGATCATTGATCGGAAAGTGTTCCGGTCATGTCTATACTTCACCAAACCTATAGGGTCACACACTTAAGGGTCATCTATCTGCTGAATACTAGACAGGGAGTCTGAGAGAAAGTCACCGGAAAAGTTTCGGATCCAACGGAAGAGTTCCGGAGAGAGAAAACCGGAAGAGTTTCGGTAAAACTGAAAAGTTGTTTCGGAGTATACCATTAAGTCAAAATGGTTTCGGCACACGCCTGGAAATTCTTGGAGGGTGCCAGAATTGTTCTGGGAACTTCTGGGATTTTTCCGGAGAAAAAAATCGGAAATGTTCCGGAGCTGCCGGAACCGCTTTGGTTGCTTTTCACTGATCCGGAATTGTTTCGGAATGCGTCCAAAATTATTTTAGGTGGCACTAGAAATGTTCTAGGCCCACATAAATATTTTCGGATTTAACGGTCGCGGAAAAATGTTTTCATGAATAGTGAAAAGCACTTTATGGGCTGGTTTTAATGGGGTTTTCTTCTAGAAGGAATTCCCTATTTTTGGAGAGAGGATAAGGTGGATGGAAAGGTGGTGGGGCCCCCCAAAGGGGGCAACCAATTTTGTCCATGGGCTTGGGGGGGCCCATGGGGCTTCCTTCCACCATTTGGTGGATAAGATCAAGTCCTCCTTATGTGGCATGGTGAAATATCCAAACCCCTTTTGGTCTTTTCACCCCTTGCCTCTACCCCTTGCTCCTCCTATAAATAGAGGTGGAGATGCACTCTCCACACACACTCTTTCTCACATACAAATGCCATGCATGATCTGGCCTTCTCTCTCCCTCCCCGCGAAATAGTTTCGTAGAGCCGAAAGGCTGTCTGGGTTCCGGTGGCAACTAGTTCTGGATGGCGAAGCCCTGCCGGATAGATGACACCGTATGTGTGCAACCCCGTAGAGAGGTTGTAGGTTCGATCTTTTTGCCCGAGGGGCTGTTCGAGAGTGCCTCCCGAAGGGCTGTCCGAGTGACCGTCCGAGTTTCCATGAGTGCCTCCCGAAGGGCTGTCCGTGACACCGTCCGGGGGACTATCCGACCGCCTCCTGAAGGGCTGTCCGTGGGACTGACGAGGGAGTATATCCTCGCGGTTGGGAGGTTATAAATCCTAGCTGCGGGGATCTGCACCGACGATCTTCATCGACTCTACTTCCGCTGCGCTACGAGTCGGTAACGATCAGATCAAAAACCTTGTATGCATCTCCATAGTGATCCTGGGCATGCTCGCAGTACCGGAAATTTTTGTTTTCAGTCGCGTCCCCTTACAGCCGCCGCTTGTGCATTGTGAAAGATGAATTCTTTCTTACCTTGGGGTTTTGCAATTGGCTTGACAAAAGTACTCCACCTTGGGTAAATCCCATCCGCAAGATAGTACCCATAGTTGTATGTGCGGCCATTTGCTTCGAAGGTCACCAGTGGTGCTTCTCCATTCGCTAACTTGGCAAAAAGAGCTGACCGGTCGAGCACGTTGATGTCATTGCAAGATCCAGGCATCCCAAAATATGAATGTCAGAACCATGTTTCTTGATCGGCAACGGCCTCAAGAATGATAGTGGCATCCTTGCTTTTTCCCTTGAACTGTCCATGCCATGCTTTTGGGCAATTTTTCCATTTCCAATGCATGCAATCGACGGATCCTAGCATACCTGGAAACCCACAAGCTTTGTTCATCTCCAACAGCCTCTGAGTGTCCTGAGCATTGGGTGCTGTCAAGTACTCTGCACCAAACACTTCTACCATAGTCTTTGTAAATTGCTTGACATAGAAGATAGAAGTGCTCTCTGCCATCGCCAAGTTGTCATCAATGTAGTCTGCCGGAACACCGTAGACCATCATGCGCAAAGCGGCAGTGACCTTCTGCTCGGTGCTATGTCCAAGCAACCCGACACAATTCCTCCTCTGCTCGAAAGATCGATCATTCTGCTTCACAGAGTTGCAAATGTGGATGAACAAGTCTTTGGACATTCTGAACCGGTGTCGGAAGTACCTCTCCGGAAAAATGGGCGGTGAAGCAAAATAGTTGCGCATCAACCTCTTGTGCGCCTCAACCCATCGTGGACCTCGCCGGGGAAGGCATTTAGACCAACCGGACCACTGGAGATGCTTCGATTCGGCGACGGCCGAAAGTGAATCGGCGGTTGCGGGCGGCGGGCCGGCGAGGCAGGCGGCGGGGGACAAGGGGCGAAGTCACGGCGGGCCCGGCGGCCGTTGGGCGGGCGGCGGCGGCGTCAATTTGGTGGGAATTCGGCTGGCGGGGGAGTTGGGCGGGCTGCGGCTGGTCGCGCGGAAATGAAATGAACGACAGTTGGTGGGTTGGCGGGGACTTTTACATCTCCATATGGTGGAGATGAAAATTTGCACCGCGAGATGTTGTATTGTACATCTCTAGGAGGCGGAAATGTAATTATTTTTCATCTATATCATATGTTGAAGATGTGTTTTTGAGCCTCAGAGATGCAAAAGGTAGTTATTTTTCATCTACATCCTCGATTTGAGATGCCCTTGCGGACTGAGCCAAATCGATCAGTACTATTACTACTAGCTCATTACTGTTCCCAAGCAGGACTGCAGGAGCAGCTGGCTTTGGCTAGCTCTGATCACTGTCTTAAGTGGGCCAGTTCTTATCCACTCCTACATATGTGCGCACGGATCGACCGTCCAATCCGTAGAGGCAAAATCAGCCCGCGGTCTCGATCTGGACCGGCTCCACCGCATGTCGTTTTTCCTCTTTTGTTTTGTGATGAGAGTGCACATGTTCATGCTCATGCCTGCATGGCGTCGTCGTTACACTTACACCGTTATAAGCTGCAGACAGGAGCAGTAGTAGACTACTCCTTTCGTCCCATAATGTAAGACGTTTTTTCACACTAATAGCTGGATCTCGTCAATGTGCATGGATGACCACGCGTGACGGCGATCTCTTCGATCTGTCTTGGTTGACACGCTGCCGCCTGCCGGACATATTACTTTTTTTGTGTGTTTTGTTTCTTCGAGCAATCTTTTGTGTGAGTATGTCTGTGTGTAGTGAACTGCTATAAACTATTCATGCACAGCATGCACGCACGCTGCTTGGATGGCCACGCACGTGCACCAGCACCATGGACGGCCTGTCAAACGTGCGTGTCACTTGCACGCACAGGAAGAGAGACACAAAGAGAGGGAGAGGGAGAGAGAGCGAAGCTACTTTTGCTTTAAATGGTCAAGTGGTACAACAAGAGGTGCAAAGGGTTGGCACGTACCAAGTGGCAAATCTAGTCCATGCACTCCACTGTCCGCCAACCTGGCCAAAGTGCGGCCACACGACCTAACTATTCCAATCTACAGTAGCTTCCTCATATCTATCCATATGTATCCATCTACAATTATGGACTGATTGCAATACATATTTTTTTTTTGTTTGAGCATTATTGAAATACATATTCACATGAAGCTCGGTGAGACTACACCACATTCATGAATTTCACTTTGATCGATCAGCTGAGTGCATAGGGAGTATTAAGTTTGCCTCTCCTTCTCGAGGGCGACGCCAGATAGACAACTTGTTCATGATATTGTTTCCAATCGTGATCATGTAGCTCAATTTTATCCTAGTTTTACCGATGGATGAGTGCGATGGTCATGGTAAGGGGGCTGATCGAATCGTGCATATACTTGAAATTCTTCCTAAAATACACAACATACACAAATGTTTATTAGATGATCACGCACTTGCATGGTGGACGCTACAGACATACATGTACATGCATGAATATATGCATCAATACGAGTATATAACCTTCATGAGCTGGACCCGGTGATATCGGCGTGAGGGCATACTCCTTGGTGAAGGCTTTACGGGAGGAATACCGACTTTACGTGTATTTTGGTTCTCAATCTTTGTTGTGGTTCTTCCAAAGTTGTCCATTGTATGTACTCTGTTTTTAAGTAGATTTTTTCTGTGCCGGTGCTTCACATTTATTTAAATAAAATTATGGTCGCATCTTAGGATGCATATGCCGGGAGGTTGTGACCTTCCTTTTCGAAAGAAAGCGTGTATAACTTTTCGCCATCCACTCTCTCTGCTTTTTCTTTCATTTTCCGAGTTTCCAAAAAATGAGGAATAGTTCATAGATGTAAGTTATGATATATAATGTGCATCTCCAAGAACTCATAACATGACATGCCTTATTGTGACCTAAGAAACACAAATTTATATTATGTGTATGTTATTTAACTTGAGCACTATCCATTTGAATCGTGTATCTATTTTTCTATGTCACAAATGGTCATGTTTGTTGGATGAGCTTTTCCCAAGTGCACACGATATAGATCCATAGTTTCCCTCAATAAAAAAAAGGCATAGATCCATAGTATCTATGTCTCTCTTTTTTTGCGAGGCAATTATTTCTCATTTTTTAGAAAACAATAAAAAAATGGAATATGGATCGGGCAACTGGTTGCACAAAATCTGCTTTTGTGCACGATGTTATTTAGTCTATTTTGGCTTTTACTATCTACTTTTCTCAGGGAGATGGTTAAGGACCTCAAAAGATGAGGAGAGCGCCAGGCCTATTCGTAATATCTTACGTAGAAGTCCATGCAAAATTTTCTTTTAATTCTTTTTCTTTTTTTTATATGTTGTGTCACTAGACTGAGACTTGGCTAAGTCTGTGACTGAGATCTAGCCACACCCATATCAAAATTACTTTCCGTGGTTAATATGAGATTCACTTCAACGTGAGCTCATCTAAAAACACACTTCACTGTGTAATTTATGAAAATTTAGTTATTTGTATTCCTTGAAAAATAGATCAGTACATACATAAAAATTGTCAGGAACGAGTCACAAAATCAAAAAACAGAAAGAAAAAGGGAAAGAATCATATCCCCTGTGCTCTAGCAAATTTGTTTCTTGTGTGCAACAAAAGAAAAACAAGTATAATCATAATTGAAACGCAAGAATGAATCTCTCTCACACGCACACTGGCTCAGAATGGGCAGCGGAGAGTGTGGCTCGCTATAGGTCGTCCACTTGGTGGTTATCTCCCCGGCGTGGTTGGCACGTGAACATCTTCAGCACGCCGTCCGACCTGCCGGCGACGAGCGCCCCGCCGCCGTCGGCGTCGCCCTGCAGCCACGTCACGGCGCTAACGAACCCTTCGGCGTCGGAGGAGCTGTCGGAGGCGACGTCGAAGGGGTGCACCCAGACAGGCTTGCCCCACCTGAGGTCGTAGACGAAGACGTGGTTGGACTCGGACCCGCTGGCCACGAGCCCCGCGCCGCGCCACAGCCCCATCCCCACGAAGCTCCGCCCGCTGACGTGGCCGCTGTACGACCGCACCTCCCGCGCCGGGCCCGACAGCTCCGGCGTCGACGGCCACTCCCACAGCCGGTGCGTCCCGTCGGCGGCCGACGTCACCACCCGCCGCGCCGGCGCCCACCGCACGTACGTCACGGCGCGCGCGTGCCCGTCCATGGACGCCACCGCGCCGTGGCCCAGCGCGCGCACGTCGTACACGGTCGCGCGCCGGTCGGCCGAGCCCACCGCCAGCTGCGGCCCGCCGGACGGGTCGAACTCCACACACAGCACCGCGCCGCCCGCCCGGGCCGTGGCCCACGACCCCGAGGGGGCGCGCGGGTCCCACACGTGCGCCGTCCGGTCGTCGGAGCCGGACGCCGCCATGGACGTGGGCGCGCCGCGGGGCGCGTAGTCCAGCGCCCACACCCTCCTCCCGGCGTGCTCGTCGCGCTCCCATGCCGCGACGCCGCGCTCCACGTCGTACTCCGTCACGACGCCGTCGTAGTCGCCGCACCCCACCGCGCGGCCGCCCCCCTCCTCGGGGCGCCACCGCACGCTGCTGAGCTTGGCCGGCACGCAGATGCAGGCGGCGGGGCTAGGCGACGAGGGCAGGCCGGCGACGCCGTATATCCGGACCTTGCGCGCGATGCCGCCCGTGGCGAGGAGGCGGCCGGCGGGGTCGAAGTCGACGCTGCCGATGGCTTCGGACGCGCCGGCCAGCGACGGGGACGGCACGGTGGCCGCGAGCCGGAACTCCCATTCGCAGCGCGGCGGCGACAGCTCGGCGCCCTCGACGTCGTCTATGGCGTCCGGAAACGAAATGCCGTGGTCGACCTGGCCGCCGTTGCCCACGTTGGCCGCCGCCGCCGCCGATCCTTCGTACTGGCGATGGTGTGCGGAGGTGGGAGAAGAGGAAGAAGAAGACGGGGAGGAGGGGTTGGTCATGGAACGCTCCTCATGGACATGGATCGATCGGGCCGCGAGCCGAGCTACTAGTAGTAGCGCTGCACGTTGGCCAGCTCGTGTACTTTGTGCATGTGGTGATGATGAACTGGTGATGAGAGAGCTGTCCCTGGCTTAAGCTTTGGTCTTTTCTTGGTTTAGGCTTGGTGTCTCTTGTTCATATTTGGGGGTTGAGGCCAAGCTTAGCGGCCTTAATTGCCACCGGTAAACACTAGCCTAGCCTTGAGAGTGAAACAGCAGGGACACACACTTTCCCTTTTCGAGATAGGTGGTCCGATGGGGTGTCACATGAGGGAGACAACGGATCTGTGGTTGGAGTTGTGGTCATGTCGTGGCTAGCTCCGCAAATGCAAAACCCAAACCTAATCCGGTCCATCAGTTGGCTATCGCTCGGGCGGTTGTGTTCATGATCAATTCGCATCTCATTAAGATGGGTGCTTTACCTTTGTGTTGCATTATCTTTCTCATGATGTCGACGCTCTCCTTCTGTGTTTTTACTAATTAAGTGGAGTTTGCTGATGTTTGTTAGTACTGTGTTTATAAGGCAAAACCGAATGGTTTTTTGGTACTCCTGGTGAATGCTCCTGCAAACTAAAATGTCTCCTCATGGCCCGTTGACTATCAGCCAATCACACAATGGTTATTGGTTAGTGAGTTAGACAATTGGCAATTGCAAAAAACAGAAGTTAGGCAATTGGCGAGTTTAGACTCTTCTTTCCCTCCCCTTTTCCTTTTTGGTCGAGTGACTTTAACCTCTTTTCAAGTGTGTCTTTGTTATGACCGTTCCATAGAACTATATCTATATATATGTTCCCCCACCCCCACCATAACTATCACACTCATGACTCATCTATCGGTAAAACCAGGATAAAGTTGAGCTAGATGTTGGTCATGTTTGAAAAAAGAAAATTAGTACCATTGTAAACAATATAATGCATGCGGAAGTGATAGCGACCACACTCATATGTCGATAAAACCAAGATAAAGTTGAGAGAAATGGCCACGATCGAAAACAATTTTGATTAGAACCATTGTAAAGAATATATCATGTAGAAGTGGTATGCAATCCCTCGCAAAAAAGAAAGAAGTGGTATGCAACCCAAGGTCAAGATATCGGTTCATACTCCCGTGTGCATTCATATAGGCTGGTTGCATATATTTGAGTTTTGCCATACCTACGAGCTAATCTTACAAAATTAAACATACAAGATGATGTGCGCGCGCGTGCACATAAGACCTTTCGGTAACGAAAATTTCGTAAGTATATCAAAACTCGTTACGAAGAGAGTGTCACGCAAGTATATGATTTTTTTCCCACAGATATTCAGCTGATGGATCTAAATCAAGTTGATCAAAAGGTTGTAGCCCCCTTGAGTTTCATCATATGGAAATGCACTGTGTTACTTATTCTGGATGGATAGGAATTCCATCAAGATAGATAGATGCTGCTCCACTTGTGAGCTGAGATGGGAACAGTTGGATCGTGCAGCTGGGGTGCATGTCTGTGGCCACACTTTGGACAGGTGAGCGGACAGTGGACGTGTGGACTAGATTTGCCACTTGGTACGTGCCAACCCTTTGCACCTCTTGTTGTACCACACCACTAACCAAGCTGCCATTTAAAGCATCTTCTCATTTCTCTCTCCCTCTCTCTCCAGTGCAACTTGTATGTATGTACTACGTGGATATAGTATGCATGTATGGTGCACATTTGACAGACCGTCCATCGTGCACGTGCGTGACCATCCAATCAGCGTGAACGCACAAAAATAGTATCATATATTCAGCAGATCAGTGCCAAAAACATAACGTGTCGCGCACCATCATCCTTGCATGTTGACGAGAAAATAATTAACTACTACTAGTAATGTACTACAACTAGTCTACTAGTACATGTTTGCTTAGGGAATCTCCAACGGGGCCCGCAAATTTCGTCCAGCATGCATCCGCGCACAGGGGTGGATCAGTCCACGCACACGGATGTGGTGGTGGTGGTGGTGGGGGGGGGGGGGGGGTCATCCAACGCTGGGCGCATACATTTCAACCCGCATTTGAACTAACCGGATGAAATTCATGCAAACCGGCCGATATTCGACAAAGTTCGGATAGAAAATAGCACAAATCATTCATACATAGCATGCAAATTAAGTCTAGTACAGCAATGTCGATGTCCAACTAATTTTCATCAACGGGTCATGCCCTCCCACACATACTCCACCTTCAACTTCATCCAATGGTGTGTGCACGTAAATGGTCGCCCCTCTGTCCTGTGGCAGATCACGGTAGCACGTGCGGGCTACATATTGTCTAGACCAACATTGAGTGAACGAATCAATCAACAAGTTGAGCAAAGAGGACTTTCGATCTCGTCCTCTGCCGCGTGCAATGACCAGTTTGCCTCCAGCTGACGAACCACGTTACAAAACTTCGTGACGCTGGTCTGAATAGCGTACCAGTGATACGATAATGACCTCACATTGCGTTGTTGAATGATGTACATGTCATAGGGCGCAATGTCCTTTCGTGCGTGAAACGATTCATGCACTTGCTGTCGGAAGGCCTCCCCTCTGCTCCTGCCTACGAAATCCGCGGATACGGCCAACCACGCATCGCACAACAACTCATCCTCCATGGTCGAGTAGCTCACCATTCTTCGTACTCTAAAAAATGACATACCCTTCGAAAATAAGCTCAATGGCATATGACCGAGCACCTGCGGAGCGTAGTGTCCGCCATTGAGAACGTCGACAGGGGGGCGGAGTGTATCTGGGTACAAACGGCTCCAAGGTGGGCAACACCATCGTAGAGGTGAGCGGGCGCGTCGGTGCTAGTTGCGGACGTCCGACAATGGCTCTGTGGCGGCCGAAAGCGTACAGGAGCGGCGGCGGAGGTGGATGGTGCGGATGCAAAGTAAGGGGAAGAAGGGGCGGAATGGAAGGAAATAGGACCGGGAGAGGGGGTTGGGTGGGCCGAGGGTGTCGGAGTCCTACGTGTCTGCTGTCCGGACTCCCGCAAACCTCCTCCTACTTTGTTTCCAATTCGCAGGAGAAAACGCGTCCGGACCGCGCCGCGGACCAATACAGGACTACATTGGATGGCTTCCGCGGTCGGGACATATGCAGGCGGTTTGCGGGTCGGCGTTTGAGATGACCTTAGAGCAAGTGGCAGGATGCGTTCTCAAAGTGATAGAGGAAAAAAGAGCATGATGGTGATGCTGATGATGCATCTGTACTCTCGCTTGTGGAGCCAAGCCAGACCGGGGCTGCAATCTAATTTTGCCTCCGGTCAGGGTTGTGCGACCAGTTGATCCGTGGATATAGGAGCGGTGTGATAAGAACTGGCCCAATTAATAACTAGGCATTTGCTATTTACCGGCTGCTAGGACCACGCCTCCATGTTCAATACAAGTACATTTTTATAACGGTTTTGTTTCTCTTTAATAACGGTTTTGCTGATTCTAAAAAAAAAATAACGATTTTGCTAATTTTCATTTTTTTTTACGCATGAGCTATTTGTAAGTCGCTTGAATTTTGAATTCACCTAAGTCGATTGTAGAGAGAATACACGCGCAGCTCCATGGCCGAAAGTGGGGGTGACATGATGAGCAGCAACGAGGGGCGCCAACAACGTCAGAGCTAGGTGTGTTGTTGGGGGTTGTGCCCCCCCCCCCCCCCACCCCCCACCCCCTCCCGCTTTGAACCAAAATTGTGAAGGAATTTTTTTTGAGGGCTTAAATGAAAACTTTTTTAGCTATTGCCCCCCCCCCCCCCCCCCCAACACTCATATTTTGTCTTTCGGCCCCCACCCCACCCCCACCACCAGCTGATTCCGTCCAGCTCCGCCACCGAGTGTGGACCCCAGCAAAGCCGAGACAGGACATTGCTAGAGACGGGGACGACACTGCGAGCTGTAGGGAGTTGCGATGCCGTGAGCGGGGGAAAGGAAAAGGGTTGACTGGTGTGGGTGGGGTGTACCGGCTCGCCAGAGAAATCTGATGGCCGGGAAGATTTTGAGGGATGGTCTAGGGTGGTGGCACCATGACGGTGGGCATCGGTGAGGGGAGGGCGAGCACAAGAGTGTTGCCGACCGCAGACCCTAGATGCAGGCAAATTGGTCGATGGTCGTGGGTGGTTCAAGAGGAGGAAGGAGACTGGAGGAAGAAGAAACACAACAGCCATCCGATGAAAGATCCAACAGCCAAAAATAATCTTTCACGCGATTTCTTTTGTGCAACTTATAATGTCCCTACCTTTTTTTAGTCTCGACTGTTTTTTTTTTACAAAAATCAGTTTAATGAAGTACACCATACACTTGTTTAAAAAGGTTCAGGTGGGCTGATAAAAACTGCAGGTTGCATCTTTCATCAAACTGAGTTTACACTTTAGGCGGACCCATTTTGAAAAATCTTTTGCTTGGGCCAAACAATTTTCTGATGGATCTACGGACCACGGTGGGCAAACATCAGCCTGAATCATTTCCAAACCGAAATAAAGGCAAATACTCACCGTCAACAAGTATATACACTTCCTCGAAAGAAAGAAAAAGGTATATACACTACCCATTGCAAAAATAAAACACTGTGAACTGCTAGAAAACACCGTCTCTGCGGGAAAAAACTATAGGCACATGTTGGAATAATTAAGAAAATCAAATCAACACAAGGACCATGGTGCTAGCAAAATTAATAACACACTGTGAACTACTCATGCGAATGCGCACCAGTGCAGGAGATGGTGATACTATGCCATCATTGCCTCATTGGTTGATTGGAGATTTGGAGCTAAATACGTACGGATACCATTTGCTCAAGTATCACCATCGAGTACACGTACGTGTACGTGCGAGGTATAGTAGTACAGGAAAGATGTATGGATACCTGGCTACATGGGCGTACACATCGATGGAGCGATGCATACGGCCGGCCCGGGAGAGCAAATTGTTGCCGTTCGCGTGTATGCAGGCTCGTGGGCGTGGGAGGGGCTACGTGGTCTCACGTGCACCTTTCATGCAGAGGCATGCAACCCCACTGTGGCCGGATCCCCTGCGGCACCAACTCTGTGGTCGACTCTGCTAGTTTGTGTACCATCCATATTATTTACCCGGTTTTTTTAGCTTTGGCTCTGCTTCTACTAGTCAGTAGTCACCTAGTTCCTACTATGATGTGCTATATGTGCCACGTTGTTTATTATCTAGTGTCCTAACGTTAGTCCTTTTTACTATATATTTTTTTAAACGTGGCCCCTTAGGGCTGATTCATTAAAAAAGGTTGAAGAGAGTTGCCCGGTTAATTAACGGAAAACCAGGCGAAAACCGTAACAACACGCCCGCAAAAACAAGGCCCACAGGGCGACCTGACAACCCACACAAGAACGCACACACGCCGTTGGAGAGAAAAGCGTCGTCGAGATTGCAATCCGGTGTCATCGTCATCACACCTCCACGAGGGCGACTCCGACTCCACCATCAACGACCACCGATGTAGCCCTCACCGCAAACAAGCGCCGAGGCCTGCGCCGGCCGATGCCAAACAGTCCACCGCACGCGCCGACGACCAGGCAGCTCCGACTCTGTCGACGAGCATTGCAGGGGAAAAGCGATGGGCCTGCGCCGAGCCGGTACCGGAACTGACCACCCGTCTCGTGCCATCGTCATTGCGGAGGCACCTCCTCTGCAGCTCCGACTTCAGGAAGACAAGTGAGGCACGACAACCCCTCGAACACGTCAGATGAGACCGACTACCAAAGCTCAGACGCAGCCCAACTCCGCCCCGAAAGCCGCCATCGTTGCCACACAAGAAGTCGCGCCACATCACCATTGCCGGTCGGACACCTGCCGACCGCAATGCCGTGAGCGTCCCGCCCATGGAACGCGCAAACGGGATCCAATGCTCTTCAAGACGACGCCCCAAAGAAGGAAGCGACGATGTCGACGCCGTCGCCCGACCCGACTGGGCCTTAGGCTTTCACCCAAAGAGCTGGAACCGAGGGTGTGGAGGGGGTGGACTCCACAGCGGCGCCTCCAAGGAGGTGATACGACGTCTGCGGACGCCGACGCCATCGGTAAGACACGGCAAGCTTTCGCCTGGAGCACCATCCAACACCACACCCACATGCATAGCACCGCACCGCTGACCCGCACACCTCCCACGAAGTCATCGCGCCATGACCAAGTAGAAGCCACCACAAACCTCGCCAACGGCCAGAAGACGCCGTCGAGCCCGATCCGGCCGAAAACGGCCAGATCTGGCATCCCACCGCCGCTGCAACACCAGGGAGGCCACCAAAGGCCGGCACCCCGCCGGACAGTGCGAAGACGAGCCCCACAGAGCACGAAGGGGAGGGCTGCGCCCGCTCCGACTCGCCGGAGATGAGCATCCGGGCCGAAGAACCGGAGCTCGCCGACGAAGCAATGGCTGCCACCCGTGAGAGGCGCTGCTAGGAGCCGCCATGCCGGAGAAGACCCGAGGGGACGAGCCCCAGAGGCTATTTTTTCAAATTTAAAACAACTATGATCAATTTAGTGGTCATGATATTTTTGTTGTGTACGTAATTCTGCGCTTCGAATTGAAAACTATAGGGCCGACAAAGCAGGATTTATGTGAAGGGTACAAGATCCCCAAGGTGTATGCCTGAGGGAACACTAGGGTTCATTGTTGTTGCATACCTCTCGCATTAGAGGTTATGTCCATTATCACACATTAGAGGTTTTGTCCATTATTATGTAAGTTTGCCAAATTTCTCCTTAGCCGATTTGCTTTTTCATTTCTGGACGAACGAGTTCAGTCAATACTGTTTATCTTCTTCCTCAAAGAATGGACGTGATTTCTCCCCCTCCAGTGAGTTACCCACTGAGCCCTTGCGTCCCCGCCTCGAGTTGGGGCTTCGTTTAATCTGAAGGTAATCAAAAACGAAAAAAAAACCATGAGCTGGGTTTCTCTCTTCTCATGCAAAATCTACTGATGCAATTTAAACTTTCAGGCAACTGAGAATACATCTAGCGCGGGAAATAGTAAAGATGAGGGTAATAAAAAGCCAAAAACAACTAGTAGCAGATCGAGCAAGCACGCGAGGCAACGGCGCCGTGCCCCTAGGCAGCGAGATGCGTGCCCTCCTTGCTTAATTTGATTTGTGTGGCGCATACAAAAACACATATGCTGCCACAAACGAGACCACACATTTCTGGGCACATGTTGAGCGGGTGCGCTGTGCGCAGCACATGCAAACCGGCAACTGCCGCTTCTCCCACAGATTGTGGGCCGTGCTCGATCCAACTGCCACGGTCTCTCTTACCACTAGTGGTAGTAGTACCACTCCTTAAGTGGAACCTGTTCGCACGTACGTCCAGATACATTATGTTGCCACCTACACGAGAGGAGGACCAGCACGACTGCACGAGCATGCTATGTGCAGGTGCTCGCGCTCTGGACTTACTTGGTTAAGTAATCGAGTAATCAAGTTATTAACTAGTCTCTTCGATCCATATTACTTATCGCTCGAAGTAAGTCCACATTGGCAGGTACGTAATATGGATCGGAAGGAGTAATAACTACAGTCTTCTCTGGGTCGACATGCTTGATCGGGACATGAATTTTGAGCTAGCTAGGTCGACATGCTCTGAATTCATCCACCATTACCATTAGCAGAGGACCACGTACGTACCGGCCGACGTGCGTTACATTGCTTCCAAAACACCGTATATGGTTGTACGCTACTTCTACGTGTACTGTAGCCACAACATGCATGTAGAGTACTAGAAAGATCACCGCGATGCGTACGTACGTATCGGCGATTGGCCGAGTCTATGTATGGCTTAGAAGGTCGTGACGTCGTCGCAGCGCTAGCTATCTTGCTATCGGTACAGGTACCAGTGTACGCACCCAGGCAGTGCTAGCGCTGCCGTCTCACCGGCCAACCCACATCATCATCGTTGGCAGATCAGGACGACACGTTTTAGCTATGCGTGTTGATGTTGGCTGGCGGTGTTGGTCAGTGGTCGCACACACTCACGTACGATTGCACTCGTGTACGTGCGCATGCCACATATGGAAATATCGCCGACGAGCATGGTTGCATTGGTGTGCGTGCGTGCATGGTCCACGCTGCACGACACGTCGGCGTCCTGCAGGCTCCGTCGTCATGGTCGTCTTCCATCGGTTTCTCGTTCAATGCGACTGATAGATGATGCTCGATCATACCCACGTCAAACTCGCTTTAATGTTCTACTACCTCTGTATCAAAATATAAGACGTTCTTGTAGACAAACTAGGCTAAAAAATGTCTTATATTTTGATACGAAAGGAGGGAGTGGATATCTGACTAAAGCTGCAACGACGATCGCTAGCTAGCTAGATAGCTGACTAAAGCTTGCTAGTCTACTGCGGTGACAACGGAAATCTTATGGAATCAACAGGAATGCTAATTTGCCGTCGGATGTACCGCACGAACGTTAACGTTTTTTGTTGGTTGGCAAGTGGTAGTACTAGTCACGCGTCACGCGTCACGCGAATTGCACTCACGTGTACGTGAGCATTGCCGCATATGGAAATATCACCCCGAGTGCGAGTGGCCGGCCGGTGGCAACGTCACCGTCGTCGTCTTCCCCGATCGAGATAGCCCTCTTCTGTTCAATGCGCGCGACTACTCGATTACTTCCTTCGATCGGACGGCCCCTTGATTTTGCAAGTTTCAGCATAATCGAGCTAGCACTTACTTGACCACACTATACGTCCCATGGGACCTCGATGGATCAGTTAGTTTTCTCCTCTCTTTTTTTTTACGGTTCAACATTGCCACGAACTAATTATGCACGATTTGCAGGTTCAAAGCACGATCAAACGGTCCAAAACTCATGTACTCCCTCGGTCATTTTTACTCCGCATATAACAATTGTCTCATGCAGAGGCGAATCCAGGACGAAATTGGAGGGTGGGCTCAAAGTTAACGGCGAAAAAAAACGAAACGATCGCTTGAAGAAAAACAACATCATCTCGTAATTCTTTTGTCCAAATAAGCTAAGATTTTCCCAGATTACTACTAGAAACATGTAGTATTCACTGGGATTTTTCTGGAATTTATGGAAAATATTAAATTTTGAACCAAATTTTGAATCTGCCTAGCTAAATAGCTTTGGGACAATGTTACGGTAGTATTTATGGAAAATTCCAGTAAAGACTACAATCTCCTTGTCCAAATATGCTCAAACTTTCGCAGAATACTACTGAAAACATGTAGTATTTACTGGAATATTTCTGCAACGTGATCCGCCGCCGGCCGCCCCAACGCCGACCAACGCTAGGTCTGGAGCCCTAGACCTGGAGTGTGAGCAGTGCGTGCGGCGTGCCTGGAAGCCTGGATGCGTGCGTTACGTACTTCGTTGCTTTGGTTGGGCAGTCCTGCGTGTGGGCTGTTGCCTGTTGTTGCGTTGGTAGGCTAAGCAGAGAAGAGCAGTAGTATAGTAAAAAAATCATTTTTTTGGAGGGTAGGCTAGAGCCCTATGAAGCCCACCTACTGGACTCGCCACTGGTCTCATGTCAAACTTCATAAAGTTTGACCAACTTTATAAAAAAATATGAACATTCACAACCTGTGGACTCCTTTGGTTGAAATTCTTGCAAGAGATAACCACATATCTGTTTACCAGCGAACCAACCTGTGGTCGGGTGGTTAGGAGGACAGTGGTATCCCCTGCCCACCAGAGTTTAAGTCCTAGACTTGACATTGGTGCTCGCATTTTTCTGAATTTATTTCACGTCTTCCGACGAAGTGCGTTCAGTGGGGGAGGAGACGTTGAAGGCGTCTATGGCCACTTCGTCAATCTCAAAATAATGTGTAGGCTCAGTCTCTCGAAATTGCTCATAGGGGTAGGGTGTGCGTGTGTGTGTTCATAGGGATAAGTGTATGTACGTATGTATGAGCGTCTGGGTCTGTACTGTCTTAAAAAAAATACATATTTGTTTACCCAGTAAAAAGAACGTATCTCTCTACCATAAAAGAAAAACTACAAATCTCTCTCCACAGCCGCCAACGGAAGCTCCTATTTTGAAAGCAACTAACTAACGGTTATCTCTTGCAGGTCTCCCGCAAGGGTCACTCTTTTGGCGTGGAGGCGTGTCAAGTGGTGCATCCAACCACTGTCAAATATCGCGTGGCGGGCACCCACTGAATTTTTTATATATTAATTATTTTTTGTATGCGTTTTCGGGTTTTAGATCGGATTTTTTCGGCCTTTTGGTTTTTCCAGATTTTCCGTAAGTTTTGATGAGAAAACTTGCTTTTTGGGTTTTTTTTTTCTGTAGCACGGCTGTGCTTCTTGGAAAAAAGGAAATAACACAACCTTTTTGTGAAAGTACATATTTGCTTCTGCGAGAAGCACAACCTGTGCTTCCACGAGAAGCGCAGTTGTGCTTTCCTGAAAAAAAAAAAAAGGCACAGCCTATGCTTCCGCGAGAAGCACAGTCTGTGCCTAAAAAAATAAAACTGCAACGGGCTTCCGTGTTTCGTTTTTTTCGGAATTCATTTTTTTGTTGCCGATTTTTATGGTTTGCGTTTTTATGGTTTTTCGTGAAAAAAAGTCCATCGAAACCTATTAGCACGCTATCTAGTTCAAAAGATAAATTTTATTTTGAATAAATGAATTTACAGAAGAAAAAGAACTACAGGTTACGACAAGCGGCGCACATGCAATGCGTCACTGGTCAATGCCTGAAAAGGTGGGGAGTGACCTTTGCAAGGAGTAGCACTTAACCAGTGATATCGTCCTATTTGGCGACCTACGCGGTAAAAAGCGAGCAAACTCATAAGGCATGTTCTGGATCGGTAGTTGGGCTGGTCCAGCTTCGCTTGCGTTTTTTTTTTCTATTCCCGCTAACTTGCGTTTCTTCACGTAGGATTCTTTCACCTGTCCTCTAGAATCCCTATCTGCCCAGTTTTTCCCTATTTTATTCTGTTTTTTCTTTTTTTTAAAATTGTTTGTGATTTTGAAAAATGTTCATGAATCCAAAAAATGTTCCAAAATCATAAAATGTTCACGAATTTAAAAAATATTCGTTGTTTCAAGAAATATTCATGAATTTGGAAAACATTAGTGAATAAATATATTCATGAATTAAAAAAATATTCACAAGTTTGCAAATTCTTTGTGAATTCGAAATATCTTACCTAATTTGAGAAATGTTCATGATTTTAAAAAATGTGCATGAATTTAAAAATGGTAATGATTCAAAAATGATCGTGGTAATAAAAATTATTATGAGTTTGAAAATATTCTTGAATTAAAAAATGTCCGTGCTTTCATAAATTTTTCATGAATTCAAGAATTTTTTGTGAATTTTATAAATGTTTGCAAATTCAAAAAACATTCACGGATCAATTTTTTTTTGCAATTTTGAAAATCTTTTTTAATAAGAAAAATGTTTACCTACTTGAGAAAATTTTCATGATTTAAAAAAAATGCGCGCGATTGAAAAAATGTTCATGATTCCCAAAAATGTTCCTAAATTCGAAAATATGTTCAAATTTTAGAAAAATGTTCGGGATTTTATAGAAATAATATGTATTCAAAACATGGTCGCGGTTATGAACATCATTCTTGAGTTTGAATAATGTTCGTGAATCCAAAATGTTCGCGAATAAAAAATGTTCATGAATTCAAAATGTTCGTGAATCCAAATTGTTTGCGAATCAAAAATTGCTTATGAATTCGGAAAGTGTGCGAATTCAGAAAATGTTCATGGATCAGAAAAATGTTCACTATTTTTAAAATTCTTCGCAAATTCAAAAAATGTAATGGTATTTGATTAAATGTTAGAATTTAAAAAGGTTCACAACTCAGGAAATATTCATGGATTGGAAAAATGTTCACAATTTTTAAAATTATTACGAGTTTAGGAAAATGTTCACAAATTTGAATAAATGTTTGTGAATTTTGAAAAAAAATGTAAATTTGAATATATGTGGCGCATTTTCATGTTTTCCATTTTTTTGTTGCTTTTTTACAAAATTCAAAAAAGTAAAAAAAAAGAAAAGGAGAAAATGAAAATTTTGAAAACAAGAAAAAATAGAGACCAAACAAAAGAAAAAACTTGTATGGGAAGGTCCGAAAACGTTCTCAAAACCGGAAGGGCAGTCTCCCGAATAGTCTACTTGGGTCGGCCCGATATGTCTGTGTAGCGCGATCACATGGTACGCGGTAGGTCGCTATCCAACAACCTATGCTTGAAATAGGAGAAGTCACCACCTACGGACAGCTCCACCTCAAAGAGTGACCCGCCAGGGACGCCTCTAGGCCTAGGCGGGAGGAGCGACGACCTAGAAAGATGTGTTCAACCCAGTAATAAATTTAGAGAGAAAATAGAAGCGCCGAGAGGATATGGGCTTTGGCCCATTCGACTGACCCGCATATGAATGTCTCCATTTTATGAAGAGAAATAAGGCTAAGAAAATAGATTTTGTGCCCTAAAACTGGACATGGTGAAGGCCTATGACCGTTCGAGTGGCAATATTTGCAAGCTATTATGACTAAGTTGGGGTTTCCACTAGCTTGGGTCTCTCTGGTCATGGGTTCTGTCAGGTTAGTTAGATTTTCTGTGCTGTTTAGTGAAGGGAAGTTAGAAGAATTTAAACCTTCTAGAGGAATCAGACATGGGGACCCTATTGGTCCATACCGGTTCTTGCGAGTCGCGGAGGGCCTTTCGTGCCTCTTAAAAAGTAAAGGTGAGTCATCACACCTTAGTCGAATCAAGGGCGCTCAATCGGCCTTGCTGATAAGCTACTTGCAATTCGCTGATGACAGCATGTTGTTTGTTAATTAATGTAGTATTGATGGGGCAATGGAGTTATCTGCACTTGTTTATCATTTATGTACTCGCAGACGAGCAGGAATTAAGCTTGGGGATGCTAATACGTCTCTGGCGTATCTATAATTTTTAATTCCTTAATGCTATTATATTATCATTCTTATATACTTTTTTTTATTATTTTATATTATTTTTGGGACTAACCTATTGACTAAGAGCCAATGCCAATTCCTGTTTTCTGCATGTTTTTTGTTTTACAGAAAATCAATATTTAGGAAGGTCAAAACACCTCGGAAATTTAATGTATTTTTTATGGAATATATGTGACGAAGGAATCAACGCAAAACAATGCCCGAGGCCCCACAAGGGCAGGTGGCGCGACCACCCCCTGGTCGAGCCATGGGCCCTTGTGGGCATCCCTTAAATCGGATGGACCCCTTCTTTCGCCACAAGAAAGCTAATTTCCGGAGGAAAACGCCCTCAAAATTTCATCCCGATTGGAGTTACGAAACTCCGACTATAAAAGAAACGGTGAAAGGCCAGAAAACAGACCTGAAACAAAGAAGAAAAGAGAGAGATCCAATCTAGGGGAGATCACTCTCTCTCCTCGGAGGGTCAAGGAAGAAGAAGTAGGAGGGGGGCCCCTTCCCTCTCTCCTTCGGTGGTGCCGGGACGCCGCCGGGGACATCTCGTCCATCACCATCATCACCAACTTCTCCTCCGTTATCATGGTGATGTGTGAGTAGTTCATCTTTGGGGCTGAGCATTGATGTATACTACATAACTTTATTCTTGTAGACTCTGTTGGGCCACCAAGCGCAGAGTTTTGTAGGACAGAAGCAAATTTCCCTCAAGTGGATGACCTAAGGTGTATCAATCCGTGGGAGGTGTAGGATGAAGATGGTCTCTCTCAAACAACTCGGCAATCAAATACACGAAATCTCTTGTGTCCCCAACACACCTAATACAATGGTAAATTGTATAGGTGCACTAGTTCGACGAAGAGATGGCGATCCAAGTGTAGTATGGATAGTAGATATAGGTTTTTGTAATATGAAATAATAAAAACAGCATGGTAACAAGTAACAAAAGTGAATAACCCGCTTAGCATGGAAGATATTAACCGCCCCGTCGCTCCATGAGCGGTACGGGCACACAAAACAGATGTTCATTTGAAGATTTTAGAGGTGGCACATGCAAATTTACTTGGAACGGCAGGGTAATACCGTATATAGGTAGATATTGTGGACACTCATGGAAGCAACTTGGTTCAAGGATTTTGCATGCACAAGCAGTATTCCCGCTTAGTACAGAAATTTTTGGGTAGCAAAGATTATAAACAAGCACCACATGTTGGAGGATCCATAACAATATAACTTCTATGCAAATATACCCAAACATAAACTCATTACGTTGTCTTCCTTGTCCAACTTCAACTTATTTGATCAACTTGGAAAATAATTAATGGGTATTCACAATCATAAAAGATGTCCAAGATTGCGGTATGTGAAATTTCTCTTCCTCATACTAATCTTTCATGAATTGCTTGTATGACCAATATTGCGGTTGTCAAATGTCAATAGATTTTACTTTCTAAACCCAATGTGAAACTTATTACTAAGCATATGAACATGTATAATTTCATATTTATGATATTCAATTCATTCAACAATTTACTCTTAGGATATAAGTGAAGCACAAAAGTGAATGACAAACTACTCCAAAAGATATAAGTGAAGAACAGAGAGTAGTTAATCAATTAAGTAGCTATGTAAAGGCCGTCTCCAAATAAAGATTTCAGATCCAAGTATTATTTCAAACAGCAAACAAAAAGGGCACTCCAAGAATAGCACATATCATGTGAATGAATAAAAACTTAGGGCCAACCAAGACTGACCGATAGTTGTTGACGAAGAGAGGTGGGATGCCTAACGAGGCATCCACAAGCTTGGATGCTTGAGCTCTTGTGTCTCGTTAATTCCTCTCATATCACGGTTTCCCCTAAATCTCAAAAACTTCATCCACACAAAACTTAACAAGAACTCGTGAGATAGGTTAGTACATATAAGAATAGATCACAAAATCGTGTACTATCAAGACAAGTTGCATAATAATTTTTCAAACATTAGCTAATGTATACTATCATTTCCACAATTTATATATACCAATATAAGCCATGAAAACTCTAGGATAAGCAGATAACAAAACTTTGATAGCAATCTGTCTAAACAGAACAATCTGTAGCAATTAATTCCAAAAGTGTACTTCTGTAACTCAACAAATTCTGAAAATTTAGGACGCAATAAAAAATTTGTATGAAAGTCTTGTGTAAAAATTTCAGAAACTTTCCATGTTCCAGTTTCAATATCGTAATTCAAACATTATAACAAAAGTTTATGTTTCTGCTCAGCACACTTCAAACATGCAATTCAAACATCCTAAAAGGCATACTTGGTACTTTTTTTGAAGGGTTTTTATCATTTATGCCACTAGTTGTGTCCCACTACTCAGTTTTGCCATTAAAAGTTACAACTGCTCAAAAATGCCATCGTTCCGTGTGATACTTTCTCAAAAATGCCATTAGATATCACAAAAATGCCATCGTTCCATTAGATGTTGCTCAAAAATGCCATTAGACATCGTTATTGTCAGGTCAAACTCGTTGACCATGTTATATGACAAAAATACCCCTATACCCACATGTCAGCTCTCTCTATGTCACAATGATAAGTGTGGACCCCACTTGTTAGGAGTAAGCGGTCGTACAATTTCAGAGGAAAATAAGAACGCGGTTGGGATCAAGTGGGACCCACACTTTATTCTAGTGAGATAGAGGGAGAGCTGACATGTTGGTCTATAGGTATTTTGGTCATTATAACATGGCAAACGAGATTTGAGCTGACAGTAATGGTGTCCAGTGGCATTTTTGAGCATGCGCCTAACAAAGCGTTGGCATTTTTGAGTAGTTGAAATTCCTAGTGGCAAAACTGAGTAGTGAGACACAACCAGTGGCATAAATGATAAAAACTTTTTTGAAAAACATGATTATAAATAACATAAAGCAATGCCTAACAAAAGTAAATGACTCTCCAAACAAAACACATATTATGTGATGAATAAAATTATAGCACCAAGTAAGATATACCGATAGTGTTGAAAACGCAAGAGGGGATGCCTTCTGGGCATCCTCAAGCTTAGATGCTTGATTCTTCCTTGAATATTACATTGGGGTGCCTTGGGCATCCCCAAGCTTAGATTCTTGCTGCTCCTTATTCTCCTCATATCAGTATCTCACCCAAAATTTGAAAACTTCAATCACACAAAACTTGACGGAACTTCGTGAGATGCGTTAGTATGATAAAGAATAAATCATTCACTTTGACACTGTCAAGACAAGATTCATAATTCTTCTCACATAATTCCTACTCTACTTTATCATTTTTACAATTTATATTGACCAATATAAGCCATAGAAACTATAAAACAAGCAAACTATGCATTGAAAACAGAATCTGTCAAAAATAGAACAGTTTGTAATGATCTGAACTAAGACCATACTTATGTAACTCCAAAAATGCTGAAAACTTAGGACCACGTAAAAAATTTGTATGGAAATATTGTGTAAAATTTTCATAATATTTTGACACTCCAGTAAAATCTGGAAATTCAGACACTGGACGCAAAAGTTTCTGTTTTTGCACAGAATCAAATCAACAAGTATCCACACTATCCCAAAGGCTTTACTTGGCACATTATTTATTAAAATAAAAGACACAAAACATGTATACTACAGTAGCTTAATCATGTGTACACAAAAAAACATTAGGGGTAAATATTGGGTTGTCTCCCAACAAGCGCTAGCTTTTCTTTAATGCCTTTTTAGCTAGGCATGCTGATTTTAATGATACTCACATAAAAGTAAAGAGTTGAAACACAAAGACAACATCATGAATCATATAGCAAACTCATTTAATTCTAACCCACTTCCTAGAATTTTATAAGCAAACAATTTATTGGAGCAAGAATTAACTAGCATAGGAAGGCAAAACAAGTATAACTTCAAAACTTTCAACATAAAGAGAGGAAACTTGATGTTGTTGAAACATATATAAGCATATTTTCCTCTCTCATAATAACTTTCAGTAGCGTCATGAACTAATTCAACAATATAACTATCACATAAAGCATTCTTTTCATGATCCAGCATAGAAAAATTTATTACTCTCCACATAAGCAAGTTTCTTCTCATTCATAATAGTGGGAGTATCATATAGAACTTGAACACTATAAATTGATTCCACATTAAAAGAGTAATGTTCAGTAAAAGGGTATTCATAATTATGGCAAGTTTTATAAGAATAATTATCACTACCTTTTATAACATAAGTATCATCATAAGTAGCAACTTTGTTCTCATCATAATCAATTGAAACCTCTTCTGAAATAGTGGATTCAACATTAAATAAAGTCATGACCTCTCCAAATCCACTTTCATCATTATGACAAGATTCAACACCCTCCAAAATAGTGGGATAATTATTACCTAAAGTTGACACTCTTCCAAACCCACTTTCATAATTATTGCAATCATCGTCTATAGGAGGCATGCTAACATCATAATAAATTTGATAATTGAAAGTAGGGGGACTAAAAAGGTCATCTTCATTAAGAATAACATCCCCAAGCTTACACTACTAGAAAAACGGCTATAGCTAATATGGACATTAATGGCGCACCATGTATGTGGTGCGCCACTGCTATATAGCAGTGGCGCACCACATATGGGTGCGCCATTAATGTCCATATTACTAATGGCGCACCTGGTGTGTGGTGCGCCACTGCTAAGTTTCTCCTGGGCACACCCCCCTCCCCAGACTTACCAGTGGCGCACCGGGGTGTGGTGCGCCATTACTAGTTAAAACTAGTAATGGCGCACCACACCCCGGTGCGCCACTACTAACAATTTTTTTTTCAATTTTTTTTTTCAAAACTAGTAATGGCGCACCGGGGTGTGGTGCGCCATTACTAGTTTTAACTAGTAATGGCGCACCACACCCCGGTGCGCCATTACTAACAATTTTTTTTTCAATTTTTTTTTTCAAAACTAGTAATGGCGCACCCGCACCAGGTGCGCCATTAGTAACCCTGGTTACCAATGGCGCATTCTTAGGAGGTGCGCCATTACTAGCCTGAGAGCAGCTAGATATTTTTTACAGCCACCTACCACACTCACTTTCCCCACTTCATTCTCTCCACCTCTACCAAGCTTGGTCTCGGCTGCCTCCTCCTCCTCACCTCATTTGCACCATAGATTCACCCAAATTAAGTGGTTAAATTTCCTTTTTTTGATAGGTAAGTAAGGGGAAAGCTTTCTTTATGTTCTAGATCTACTTTTTTCTCCCTCCAACGTACACACTTTTTATGGCCTAGATCTACACTTTTCTCATTGAGCTAGATCTACGTATGTTTGTGGTGTTGCATATGTTTGTGTTTGCAGGTACCGGTATTTGAAATGCGATAGTTGCCAATATTTTGCCGGAATGTTGATTCATTTCCGTTTCGACGAGAATTTGGCACTATGCATTCTTTTTGGTCCTATTTTTAGGCAAAGTCATGCCAAAAATTTGTTTGGTTCTAAAATATCGTTTTGCTCTACCCCGCAGGCGACCATGGTCCGCACGATGACCGAAGGCATCGTGAATAGGTTTTTGAGCTCCGCGAAGGCCGAGATGCTTCAAAAGAACGAGACGGAGATAAGATGTCCGTGTCGAAGATGCAAGCTGAAGAGCCTTATGGACCCGGATTCCAGACAGGTGCGGGACCACCTGCTCGTGCGTGGTTTCATGGATGGCTATCGGTGGCAAGGTGATGAAGATGATTATGAAGTCGTCCATGGGGACCGGGCAAGAAATAAGGAAGGGCAGCAAGACAATAGCGGCGAGGGCGGCCGGCGAGAAGACGAAGAATCTCCAGGACATGATCACGAAGTAGATGCAGGACACAGTCATCATGTAGAAGATGCCGGACATGATGATGAGGAAGATCAAGACGAAGGGCATGATCATGAAGATGAAGATGCCGAAGCAGACGACGATGGACCATCGATGGGCTAGGTGCAGGACCCTCATATTCAAGAGCTGCTTCTCAAGCAGACGGGTAACGCAAGAGCTGCCGCCCGAGAGAAAGCCAAGCTGGATCAACTGGAGATAGACGCGGTTACTCCATTGTATGAAGGATGCAGGCCCGAGGATACCCGCCTGAAAGTAATGCTCATGGCTCTGGAGATGAAGGTAAAACACAAAATGACCGACGCATGCTTCGACGAGAACATGTCATTCTGGCACGAACGTCTTCCCAAGGGGAACAAGTGCCCGACCAGTTTCGAGGAGGCGAAGAAAATCGTGTGTCCTCTGGATTTACCGCACGTGAAATACCATGTGTGCATGAACGATTGGATCATTTATCGGGACGAGCACGCGGAGTCTACCATATGTCCGGTGTGCGGCGTCACTCGATACAAGAAGAGGAAGAAAGCTCCTCGAAAAGTGGTGTGGTACTTTCCGATCACTCCTCGTCTGCAGCGGTATTTCGCGGACCCTAAGCTAGCAGAGCTCCTGCGTTGGCATGCAGATAGGAAGGAGAAGAAGCGAGAAGATGACGAAAATGATCCGGAGATAAATAAAAAAGACAAGATGCTGAGTCACCCTAAGGATGCGAGCCAGTGGCAAGCGTTGAACTTCGAACACCCAGAATTTGGGGACGATCCAAGGAACATCATGCTGGGCGCGAGCACCGATGGAGTCAATCCGTTTGGCAGCCAGAGAAGCACACATAGCACCTGGCCTGTGTTTGTGTGGATGTACAACCTTCCCCCCTGGATGTGCATGAAGAGGAAGTACATTCACATGAGTATGCTAATTGAAGGGCCGAAACAACCAGGGAACGACATCAATCTGTATCTGGGGCTGCTGAAAGAGGAGCTAGACACGCTGTGGAAAACGCCAGCCAATACGTGGGACGCCGCAACGAAAGAATATTTCCCTATGAGAGCCGCACTGCTCACGACGGTGCACGACTATCTCGGTTACGGATATGTCGCGGGGCAGGTGGTCCACGGATTTTGTGCATGCGTCAGGTGCATGGATGACACAATGTATCGCCAGCTAGATAGAGATCCCGGGTCTTCGAAAACCGTGTTCATGGGACATCGAAGGTGGCTTCGCGACGATGACGCATGGAGAAAACGCAAGGATCTGTTCGATGGTGAAACCGAACCCTGAAGACCCCCACGTACGAGGAGCGGCGAGGAAATAGACGAGCTATTGAAAAATTGGAAAGAGTGCCCACCGCCGGGAAAGAAGCGAAAGGCGCCAGAGCCGCTGCTGAAGGTATGGAAAACGAGGTCTGTTTTCTGGGACTTGCCGTACTGGAAGATCCTCCGTGTGCCTCACAGCCTTGATGTCATGCATATCACGAAGAACGTGTGCGAGAGTCTGCTTGGTACCCTGCTCAACATGCCAGAGAGGACCAAAGATGGGCCGAAAGCAAGGGCAGACTTGCAATCAATGGGCATCAGGGAGGAGCTTCACGCAAAACGCCCTAATGATGATGATGATGATGATGATGATGAGGCGAAGGACACGGAAAGTCGTCGCAAAGGCAAAAAGGCCAAGAAGATCGAATATGACTACCCTCCCGCGTGCTTCACTCTAAGTCAGAAGGAGATCAAGCAGTTTTTCACCTGTCTCGTAGGAGTAAAACTTCCTTACGGTTACGCGGGGAAGATAAGCAGATACCTAGACTCAGCGAAGCAGAAGTTCAGCGGGATGAAGTCTCACGACTGTCACGTGCTGATGACGCAGATACTTCCAGTTGCAATCCGTGGGATCATGGACGCGCACGTCCGTGAAACGCTATTTGGCCTATGCAACTTTTTCGATGTCATCTCTCGGAAGTCGGTTGGCATGAGGCAACTCAGAAGGCTACAGGAAGAGATCGTGGTGATACTATGCGAGCTTGAGATGTACTTCCCGCCCGCATTCTTCGACGTTATGGTGCATCTGCTGGTCCATACCGTGGAGGATATCATCCAACTCGGGCCGATGTTCCTGCACAGCATGATGCCGTTCGAAAGGATGAATGGTGTCATCAAAGGATACGTTCGCAACAGGGCACGTCCAGATGGAAGCATAGCCAAGGGCTTTCTGACCAAAGAGTGCATCTCCTTCTGCACGAATTATCTAGGCATCAAGAACTCCGTTGGTCTGCCCGTCAACAGGCACCTCGGCAGGCTCGCTGGATGGGGTCACCGCGAGGGTCGCCGCGAAATGCATGTCGACTTCAAGGGTCGACTCGCCGACTTTGAAAGAGCAAACCTAGTCGCGCTACAACACATAGACGTGGTCGATCCTTGGGTGGTAGAGCACAAAACCTTTATTGAGAAGACGTACAATGACCGAGGCCAACAGAGGACGGACGGAGATATAATCAAAGAGCACAACTCATGTTTCACGCGTTGGTTCAAGGACAAGCTTCTGTCGTACCCTTTACATGAGGATTCTTCCGCAGAAGAAAAACTCATATTCGTCTTGTCACAGGGCACCGAGCACAACCTGATGACCTATCAGGCATACGATATCAACGGCTACACATTCTACACCGAGGAAAAGGATATGAAGAGCGATTATCAGAACTCCGGGGTAACGATGGAATCCTACACCGGTAACGACAAGGACAGATACTACGGAAGGATCGAGGAGATCTGTGAGCTGAGCTACGCTGGAGAGAAGGTCCCGATGTTCCGTGTCAGATGGGCCAAGAGCATCCTAAAAGAAGACCGGTATTTCACCACCATGGTTATTCCCGAAGCCAAATCCAAGACCGCGGGCGCAAACGTCACCGCGAAAAATGAGCCATGGGTACTGGCTTGCCAAGTGGACCAATGCTTCTTCATTACCGACCCGTCAAAGCCCAGTCGTGTTGTCGTGAGGAGAGGCAAAAGGAACATCATCGGAATGGATGGAGTCACCAATGAGCAAGACTTCGACAAGTACGGCGACCCGAAGATGGAAGATGACGACGACGATGAAGTACCATACACCACAAGAAGAAGCAGGACCACCCTACCTAAAGGACGTCCGTTCAAGAGAAGAATTCAAGGGGTTCCGGGGCTAAATTATTCAACCGCGAGAAAGAAGGGCAAGAAGATTGTGAAAAGATAGCTAAGATCGAATCACGACATGTCGGCCGCCTGTGTGTGTCAGTGGCAAGCTCAATCTTTGATGACTGTTAATTATTTCATGTCACTTGATTTCAACCATGTCATCTAATTCTAAATCTTTGCACAATGGTTTTATCACTCCATTTGCATTTTCCTTTTCTTTTATCTCAAATCTTAAATTATTACATGCAACTAAAAATTCAAAAAAATAAAAAAAAGTTAGTAATGGCGCACCAGGAGAAGGTGCGCCATTGCTATCACAGTGTTTATGGCGCACCTCTAAAAGGTGCGCCATTGATATACCATTTTTTATGGCGCACCCCTAAAAGGTGCGCCATTGCTATCCTTGTTTATGGCGCACCTCGCAATAGTGCGCCATTGCTATCCTTGTTTATGGCGCACCCCGCCTAGTGCGCCATTGCTAACTCTTCCTCTCGATAAACACCTCATCCCCTCTCTGCTCGCTCACGCATTTCTATCCAACACCGCATCAGCTAGCTAGGGTTGGCAGCCGCCGCAGCCCGCCACCGGCGCCCGCTCCGGCGACCCTGCCCCGCCCCGCCTCGCCGCAGGACGGCGGCCCCCTCGCCATCCGACCCCGCTCCATCGTCGGTCGCCGCTCGACCCCGCCCGGACGCCCCCTCCCGGCTGCGCCGCCAGACGACGCAGCATCGCCACCGCACGCCGCCCGACCCCGCCCCGCCTCGCCGCAGGACGGCGGCCACCTCGCCGCCCGACCTCGCTCCGTCGCCGCCCCGACCCCGCCCGTCCCCCGGACGGCCCCTCCTGGTCGCCGGTGAGCTCTCTGTCTCCTCTCTTTCCCTCTCTGTATCCTCTGCCGTATGTGAATGGATGGATGGATTGCTGGATAATTTTTTTGCTAGTGTGGATGGATGGATGTTGGATAGATGGTTGGATTGCTGGATAATTTTTTTGCTAGTGTGGATGGATGGATGTTGGATAGATGGATGAGCGCTCTAGATGGATGGATGAGCGCTCTAGTTGCTGGCAGTTGCTATTTGAGCAGGGATTTGTGCCCGTTATCGCCGAAATGTTGATTCATTTCCGTTTCGGCGAAAAACGGGCACTTCTAGGTCAAGAAAATAGCAAAGGTCATGCCGAATTTTTCCTAGAATTTATGTTTCCAGCTAATTATTAGCCATGTGCTTAAGATAGATAGTACGAGGAAAAAGAAATATTTCAGTGGTCTTCTGTTCCATGTGCTTAAAATTGAAATATTTGTGGATTAGTCTATATATTTCATTAGCACATGTAGGCATAAAAATATTAGGGAAAGAATTTAGATTGTGAATTTTTGCATGTTTGGCTCCTCCACTAGCCTATATATTTCATTTGGCCCCCCCAAAGATCTTGCTCAAGCTCCGCCACTGACTGTAAATGCAGAGGTCCAGGAAAAAGACCCAGCAAATTAGTCTCAGACAAAATCATGGTGTAAACACAGGGATGTAAAAAGGCAGACCTCTCCTGTTCTCAAGATTTCTTCTATTTTATCCATAAGCCTGTTATTATCCCGGATAATGTCTTTAGCACTCCTGGAATCTAGAGCCTCTGTGGCATAAGAAAAAGGTCAATTAGGCATGCAAGTTTGCTCAAAGGCTGTTAGGACAAAACAGAAACTGGTCAAAGGAACATTTACAGAGCAACAAAATTTACTAAAGCTTGTATGCCTGAACATGACCAAAAAATTACAGATAGAGGATTTACAATGCAAGAGAAACAAGATATACAGAAGAAAAATCATGATAACTGGACCTTGAAAACAAGTGACATGTGGTAAATGAAAGAAATGATTTCTTGACAGTATAACATGAGAAAATAAAGAATGTATAGGCCATGGTATGGTAGCCAAACCAACCTTTGGACAGGGGGTGTTTGTTGTTTTTCTTGTTAGCAACATTGGTTCCCTTTCCCTGTGAGTGAGTTGACTGTTAGATGTTAGAAGAAAAGCTCAAGCAGACCTTCCACGACTTAATGACAGAGATCACAAAGCACAGTAACATTACTGTAAAAAACAAGCAAAAGGGAACAGTCAATTTGAAAAGACTACGATTATATCAGAACAATTGTGATTCCATTCATTACTGTCATAATGTCTACACACATTCGTCAGGTGGAAAATAAGAAAGGTTGCAACATTAACATGCCACCGTCTCTCAGCATCGGTGAGCAAAGATTGCATGCGACAAATATTTGTCAGTCTTCCTTTTATAAATGATGATCATACATAATAGAATAGTATGTTTCAATTTTAAGCACATGGCTATTAGACCGGGCAGAAGAGTCTTCTGTTCCAATTCCAGTGGTCCTGAAGCTGAGACTGAAGCTACCATTGTTGTTGTCCACTGCTTTGCTTTGTACTAGTGGCAAGTGGCAGCCCCTGTCACAAACTGCCTTCCTGACCCTGCACTTGTCGTTAGAGAAACAGATATAGAGTAACATACATCAATGGCCGACAACCTTGACTACTAGTATTCATCCCCTGAAAGTATCATCTCAGGCTTTCAGCTACTAGTATTAATTGTAGATCACCATGGCACTAATTATTAGCCATTTTTTCCTATTTAGAGCGAACATGGCCAACAACGATGAGGCCGGCGGTTCGAGCAAGCCATTCTGGGAGCTGTCCCAGGAGATGGAGGAAGAACCTCACCGCTATGAGGACGCCGCGGAAGACACCGATCCTGACTACACAACCCCTAGTGGCGTCGGGGATGACACCACTGATGGTGCCGCCGGGGATGCCACCACTGATGATGGCAGCGAACGCACAGATGGCAGCCAACCGAAGAGGCAACGGAAGGACCGGAGCCCGAACGTGCTCGGCACCGTCAAGGAGGAATTTACTGAAGTGTCCTCCAGTGGGCATCCAACGGCGCCCAAAGAATTAGTCGGTGGGTACGCGGGACAACTCGGGTGCATTCTCCGGAGCACCGTCTCGATCAACACTGAGAACCTAAGGCATCGTGACCGAGGGAATTTGCGCAACCTCCTCTTCACGAAGCTGCACGAACGATACAAGTTCCCCGGTGACTTCACAAACACACGCCTCTCAGGGAATAAAGTGAACAGTGCCGCCCTCACGAAGATGAGCACAGCCCTGGCTACTTGGAGAGCCGCGGTGAAGAGAATGATTCTAAGAGGTGATAGTTATGAGAAGATCAAGGAGAAAAATCCTTCGATCAGCGAAGCTGACTACCTGGAGTTCAAGATCAAGTGCGAGAGCAACGCATCCACAGAATCAAGTCAGTGGGGGAAAGATATGCGGGACTTGAACTTAGGGGTCCACAAACTCGGTCCCGGCGGTTACAGAGTGGCGGAACCTAAATGGGACAAGGAGGACGCGGAGCGTGCCGTGCAAGGCCTACCGCCCCTCTTCGATAAATACCATGAAAAGCAGACCAGGAACTATGTCAGGGTCCGGTACAAGGTGGACCCGGTAACAAAGGAGCTTACCACGGATCCGAAGGTGAAGGATCTTGAGTGTGTTCTGGTAAGGAATACACCCCCGCATAATTAGCTCCATATGGTTGCATTCTAATTAATGAAGCCAAATTTCTAAATGGTTCACGTTCCTTCCGCAGGAAACTGAAAGCAGTAGCGCGGGGTCTCAGAGCTACCCGTCTGCCCCTTGGGACACCACTTTAAATAGGGCGTTGAACGTAATGAAACACAAGGATAAGTTCAGTAAGCCGTCGTCAGCTGGTCGTGTGGCCGGCGAAGGCTTGTCCACGAAATGGTCGGAATACTATAAGGCTGGGCGAAAGGAGAGAAAGACCAGCTCGGAAAGCCAGGAGCGCGAGGTTAAAGAACTCAAGGCACAAGTGGCGCGGATTCCGGAGATAGTCCAAGAGCAAGTGCGAGACCAACTGGGAGCGACGATCACCGCCATTATGCCTACCTTGCTTGAGGGGCTGCGGGGGTGGATTGCGGGCGGCCAACAGGGGCCGCCCCCGATTCCCAGCTTCACGGGCAGCAACTCGCACAACGCGCCGGCATTGGTGTCTCCGGCGGAGGCGGCATTGGTGTCTCCGGCGACGGCGCCGGTATTGGAGCTTAATGCACCCGGGTGTGGGAAGAATACGCCGGCCGGCACCTCGGCAGCAAGCGGCCCCTCCGTCACTTGCACGCCCGCCGTTGGCAGTGCCTCGACATTAGCTGAGCTCGACGCCATCACGGTAACTAAGCCTCGGCCGATGACTTCATCTCCTTGCCTTTAACTGGGCATCCCTGACGCCCTACATGTTTTCGCAGGGCACCGCCAACGTTCCATGCACTCTCCTGCACTTCGTGGACGGCGAGTTGATCGATGTCGCCAAGGCCAAAATCGTTGAACCGGACAACCGCGTGTTCCACGGTAATCCGATGCCACCCACCGTGTATAGGGTTCAACTGGTTCGGGTGCTGCGGGGCTGCGACGACTTGTTACCTCTGTATCGACCCCCTGGGTCCGACGAAGATGATGTGATGACCCTCAGCGCCTGCTTAAACTGGTCCATGCTTTGGCCGAAGAGCCAGATTCGTTTGGGGGCGGGGGACACCACCCCACAGACAACACCGCCAGTCGTGCCGGCGCCAAGCCATGGCAAGACTGCCGCAACGCGACCGCCGTCAGCTGATCCGGACATGCATATGGAACAGGAT
This sequence comes from Elymus sibiricus, assembly GCA_039707655.1. Lineage (NCBI taxonomy): Eukaryota > Viridiplantae > Streptophyta > Magnoliopsida > Poales > Poaceae > Elymus > Elymus sibiricus. Next base: position 60,675,132 of record CM077674.1, on the reverse strand, counting down.
CCGGACGACGACGACGGTACATTTTCCAACGTCGATAAGTACATCAACGAACATGGGTACGGTGACGAATTCTTGGGGCCTCCTTCTCAAGAACCCAACCCTGCAAAAGACGATCGCGATCTAGCTGGTACCGCGGAGAAACCCAATTGCAACAGGCGTCGTCTGTTCAGTTCTCAGGAGACGCCTCCAGATGCCGCCTTCACCGAGACTCAAACAGCCGAGGTGCGAATTATTATCAGCCCCAACACACTCAAGAAGGTGGTCTCTGAGCAGAACTCGATCCCATTACAGCAGAAGAAGCAGAAGGAACGGAAAAGAAAAAATAACAAGGGTGCGAGCCAGCCGGCACCGAGTACGATCCGTGCTCAGGACGGGCCACCAATACCTAAGGATATCTCGAGGAGGGTGCATGTGGCGGGTAGGCCGATGCTACCGACTAATCTGCTCAATGCTGCAACCGGTGCTATGCGGAGTCTGCATGACGGTGTTCTTTCTATGGAGAAGCGGCGTCTCTCCGAGAATGATGTGGCATACCCGGTTTTCGTGGCCAAGGTGCCAGAGGGCAAGGGCTTTGTCGATAGCCCCATCGGGCGTATGATCGTCCTGCGGTTTGATGACATCTTCGCTATGTTTAACCTTTATTCGCTGCACTACACCTTCATTCGGCTATTTTCGCTCAGTATGGAGATGTGGATCATTAGAGACAAGACCCCGGACATCGTGATAGTCGACCCCTTCTACATGCGTGCCAAGATCTTGGGCAGCGCTGGGGACCGGCAAGTCGCGAGTTCATACCTCGAAGGCGTCATTCTGGCAAACCCAGATAAGGATAACTTCCTCGTGCCTTACTTTTCCGAGTAAGTCATCCCCTCACCGCCCCGTAACATATGATTTCTTAGATTTCGATCGTTCTTTTTTTTTCTAACATTCCGTGTTTTGTGCAGTGACACACATTGCACACTCATCCTCTTAAGCCCAAAATATTCCATGGCCACGTATTTTGACTCGGACCGTCAGTCAAAGAAAAACTACACAGATATCAAGAAATTTCTTGATGATGCTCTCCCCGGCTATGCCAAATCTGGAGGCACCTTCAGGAGGCCAATTTGTAGGTACGGCAAGCACGTGTTCACCCACGTAACGACGTTCCCCTGCGTCAAGCAGCCGCCTGGCAGTCAGAAGGATGCCTACTACGCCCTCCATCACATGCGGGCGATCGTACGGAACCATCATCAGCGTATGCTACCAAATGATCTCAAAGAATGGGCCGCACGCTTGTCGGCAATCCAGGACGAGGACATCAGACAAGAATTCTTTCGAATCCAGTCGGAGTTAGCGGACATCATCTATCAAGATGTCCTTCGTACCTCGGGGCAGTTCTACCTCAACTATCAACCGTCCAACAGTGAAATAGAAACAACGCTACAAATGCAGGCTGACAACGACCGCACATTCATGACCATCACGAAAGACGGCGGCTTCATCCATGCTCCGGTCCCTGAGTCGAGTCGAAAGTATTGATGCTATGTAGTTCTGAAATATCGATTAGCTCATGTTGTAATTAAACTTTAATGAACTTGTATGTCTCTTTAGTTTGGACAGTCGTTCAACTTATATGTAATCGATGCTATTTATTAGTAGGACCATGAACCGTGCTATTAATGTGTTGCTTTTCTCTTCCGATCCTTTTTTTGCATACTTATATATTGCTTATATATTATCTGTGAATTGCTACTAACGTTTTGTATGTCTAGTGCATAGAGATGCCGTCGTATGTCGTGTACAAGGGTGAGGTTCCCGGAGTCTACGACGACTGGGAGGAGTGTCGGAAACAGGTTCACCGTTTCAGCGGTAACAGTTACAAAGGGTACACCACTAGGGCGGAGGCGGAAGCTAGATACGCGCGCTATCTAGCGGGAGAGAGGAGGGAGCGGAGGAGGAACCGGATGAAGACCAGTTTCATCGCGATGATGCTCATCGTGACCGCAGCTCTCTTCTATGTGATGGTAGTTTAGATGATATCGACTTTGTAATGTGACGACAAACTCGCTACTCGGTCTCGAGACCTAAACTTGTCTAATATTTGAACTTTGTTCGCTATTTCGAATTCGGAAACTAATGTGATGAATTGTATTATGTCCTGTTTATACTTGACTAATTGTGGTGCTGTATTGTATTGTATATTCTGTGCTGTATAATTAATATATTCTGTGCTGTGCAAATATCAGAAAAGCAAAAAATAAAAAAATCCTATAATTCATAGTAGTGGCCACCTGCCAGCACATTAGTGGCGCACCTTGCAAAATATCAGTGGCGCACCTATAGAGACATCAGTGGCGCACCTGTTGGCTACCAGGGCCCCCTCATCTGCATTAGTAGTGGCGCACCAGTAGCCATAGTAATGGCGCACTACAAGGTGCGCCACTGTTATATTGAATACTAATGGCGCACCAGGGGTGCGCCATTAGTATTTGTTATTAGTGGCGTGGTAATAGTGGCGCACCTATGGTGCGCCATTAATACCCAAATGTGGTGCGCCACTAATGTGCTTTTTTCTAGTAGTGTTAGGATAAACATTATTTGCAGCAAATATATTCTCAAACATGTAATTCTCATCAAACATAGCATCCCCAAGCTTGTGGTTTTGCATATCATTAGCATCATCACTCTTATCATTAATAGCATGAATAGCACCAATAGTATAACAATCATTATTATCATATTCTTCAAAGTAGGTTTCCAAGATTATAAGAGGTATCATTATCTTCCCAATCATAATTATCACATCAAGTAATAGGCATAACAAAATCATCTTCAAGTATATCATCTTCCACAATACGTTTTGATTCATTCTTAACGATAATAGGAGCAGCATTATTTGGGAGAGATACCTTTTTACCTTTGCTTTTCCTTCTTTTCTTCTTCTTCACCACATTATGTGTGGGTTTAATTAATTCTTTTGAGCTTCTTATTGAAGAGATGGGTTGGATAGGAAGCTCCTCCTCGTCACCTGTTTCATCACGAGAGACAATAGGAGGGAAAGGGGGAATCTTCACCCTTCCATTAGTATTCCTTTTATATTCTATTGGTTTTCCTGTCTTTCTATAATTGGCGATTGATACGTCTCCAACGTATCTATAATTTTTTATTGTTCCGTGCTATTATAGTATCAATCTTGGATGTTTTTATATGCAATTGTATACAATTATATATCATTTTTTGTTACTAACCTATTAACCTAGTGCCCAGTGCCAGTTGCTGTTTTCTGCTTGTTTTTGGCTTTTCAGAGAAATAGTAACAAATGAAGTCCAAATGCCACGAAACTTTTTGGAGATTTTTTCTGGACAAAATAAACCTTAGAAGCTTTGGGAGGAGGCCAGAAGCCTCATGGAGGCTTCACAAGGCAACAGGGCGCGCCCCAGGGGGGGCGCCGTGTTGCCTTGTGGGGCCCACGTGACTCCGTTTGACCTAATTCCACTTCTATAAATTCACAAATATTGGGAAACCCCCAGAGAGCCAGAAGAGAAAACATTTTTTTCCGCCGTCGCAAGCCTCTGTTCTTCCGCGATCCCATCTGGAGGCCTTTTCCGGTACTCCGCCGGAGGGGGAATCGATCACGGAGGGCTTCTACATCAACCTTGCTACCCTTCCGATGATGTGTGAGTAGTTCACCACAGACCTACGGGTCCATAGCTAGTAGCTAGATGGCTTCTTCTCTCTCTTTGATCTTCAATACAATGTTCTCCTAGATGTTCTTGGAGTTCTATCCGATGTAATCTTCTTTTGCGGTGTGTTTGTTGGGATCCGATGAATTGTGAGTTTATGATCAGATTATTCATGAGAAATATGGGTCTTCTCTAAACTCTTTTATGCATGATTGTTATAGCTTTGTATTTCTCTCCGATCTATCGGTTTAGTTTGGCCTACTAGATTGATTTATCTTGCAATGGGAGAGGTGCTTTGTGATGGGTTCAATCTTGCGGTGCTCAATCCCAGTGACAGAAGGGGACATGACACGTATTTGTATTGTTGCCATTAAGGATAAAAAGATGGGGTTTATTCATATTGCTTGAATTTGCTTCTCTACATCATATCATCTTGCTTAAGGCGTTAATCTGTTTTTATTAACTTAATACTCTAGATGCATGCTGGATAGCGGTCGATGAGTGGAGTAATAGTAGTAGAAGCAGGCAGGAGTCGGTCTACTTGTCTCGGACGTGATGCCTATATACATGATCATTGCCATGAATCCGTCATAATTATTTGCTTTTCTATCAATTGCCCAATAGTAATTTGTTTACCCACCGTATGTTTATGTGCTCAAGAGAGAAGCCTCTAGTGAAAACTATGGCCCCCGGGTCTATCTTTATCATATTAAAAACCCAAAAATACCTTGCTGCAATTTATTTACTTTTATTTTAATTAGTATTTTAGTTTATCTTTTTACCTCGATAAAATTTAATCCTTGCAAGTAACCGCTAAGAGGATTGACAACCCTCTTATTTGCGTTGGGTGCAAGTGTTTGCTCTTGTGTGTGCAGGTGCGCTTAACGGAATTTTGCTTGGTTCTCCTACTGGATTGATAACCTTGGTTCTTAACTGAGGGAAATACTTATCTCTACTGTACTGCATCATCCTCTCCTCTTCGGGGAAAAACCAACGCAAACTACAAGTAGCAGCGATATAAGCATTCTCATTGCAATTTACCACACAAAACATAAAGATTTCCTGTAGATTCATTTCAGTATGGTCTGTGAATATGAATGCTTCAAACCAACTATTTTTATGTGACAATTCTTCACACCCCAAAAATAGTCAAAGTTATTATAAAGTTCAAGGGTGATCAAGTTATTGCAATATTTGGCCACGACTCGATCATGAAAAAGCATGCATTGGAAATTAAGATGAACAACCTTATTGCAAAGTTCACAAGTAATGGGATAAAGAGAGCATAATTTTTTAGCAAAATAATCTATCACTTTAAGACACCATTTTATTTTGTCATGTTTATGCTTCTTACAAAATCTATCATCCTTAAATGGCACGTCTTAACAAAGTTTATGCACTCCACAAAAATTGACATGCTTATAAGAAACCTTTTTATCATGACTAGTGCAATCTTCATTAGCATTATGGATATTCATAGCAAGCGTACTAACAACATTGCAATCATGCTTATCATTCAAAGGACTCACATTAAACATTTTATTAAATTCTTCCTCTAACAATTGAGCACAATTATCGGAATCCATATTTCAAGAAAGACATCATAAAGGTAAAGCATTTGATACAACTTCACTTCCATTTTTTTTATAGTTTTCTTTTATAAACCAAACTAGTGATAAAACAAGAAACTAAAAGATTCAATTGCAAGATCTAAAGATATACCTTCAAGCACTCACCTCCCCGGCAACGGCGCCAGAAATGCTTGATGTCTACTACACAACTTTATTCTTGTAGACTCTGTTGGGCCTCCAAGCGTAGAGTTTTGTAGGACAGCGGCAAATTTCCCTCAAGTGGATAAACTAAGATTTATCAATCCGTGGGAGGTGTAGGATGAAGATGGTCTCTCTCAAACAACCCTGCAATCAAATACAAACAATATCTTGTGTCCCCAACACACCCAATACAATGGTATATTGTATAGGTGCACTAGTTCGGCGAAGAGATGGTGATACAAGTGCAGTATGGATAGTAGATATAGGCTTTTGTAATTTGAAATAATGAAAACAGCAAGGTAACAAGTAACAAAAGTGAGCACAAACGGTATTGCAATGCTTAGAAACAAGGCCTAGGGTTCATACTTTCACTAGTGCAATCTCTCAACAGTGCTAACATAATTGAATCATATAACAATCCCTCAATGTGCGACAAAGAATCACTCCAAAGTTCTTATCAATAGCGGAGAACATAAGATGAAACTGTTGTAGGTAGCAAACCACCTCAAAGTTATCTTTCCGATCAATCTAATGAGCCATCCCTATAAGTGTCACAAATAGCCCTATAGATCGTACTACAATAACACCATATGATACGCATAAATCAACTCTAATGTCACCTAGATACTCCAATGTCACCACAAGTATCTGTGAGCTAATTATTCGATATGCATCAAACAATTTCAGATTTATAATATTCAATCCAACACAAAGAACTTCAAACATTGCCCCAAAGTTCCTATCGGAGAAAGTAGGATGAAAACGTGTATCAACCTATGTGCCTAGATTACCCCAATGTCACCTCGGGAATCCGCAAGTCGATTACCAAAACATATATTAAGTGACTCAATAGAATACCCCATTGTCACCACGGGTATCCACATGCAAGACATACATCAAGTGTTCTCAAATCCAAATATTCAATCCGATAATAATGAAACCTCAAATGGTAAGACTCAATTCATCACAACAAAGATAGAGAGGGAAGAACACCATATGATCCGACTATATCAACAAAGCCCATGGTACATCAAGATCGTGCCAAATCAAGAACACGAGAGAGAGAGAGAGAGAGAGAGAGATCAAACACATAGCTAATGGTACATACCCTCAGACCCGGGGGTGAATTACTCCTTCCTCGTCATGGAAGCAGCGGGGATGATGAAGATGGCCTCCGGTGATGGCTTCCCCCTCCAGAAGGGTGTCGGAACAGAGCTCCGATTGAGATTGCTTCGGGATAGAGGCTTGCGGCGGCGGAAAAACTCATCTAAGTTAACTTTCGGGGGTTTCTGGATTTATAGGATTTTTCAGTGTTGGAATCACGTCATGGGGTTTCCTGAGGGACCCACAAGCTCAGGTGGCACGCCCTAGGGGGGCGCGCCACCCAGGCTTGTGACTCCCCTGTAACTCTTCTAGTACTTCTCCGAAGCTTCGTGGGTCTCTTTCCTTCCATAAAAAATCACCGTAAATTGTCGTGGCATTTGGACTTCGTTTGGTATGGATTTTCTGCGAAACAAAAAATTGCCAAAAAAACAGGAACTGGCACTGGGCACTAGGTTAATAGGTTAGTCAATAAAAATCATATAAAAGTGCAGCAAAACCATGTAGAACTCATATAAATATGGCATGAATACTTCATAAATTATAGATATGTTGGAGACTTATCAAGGGTATGTACTAGTAGCTATGTGTTCAATCTCTCTCACTCTCAAGTTCTTGATGGATTTGATATTGATTGTATCATGAGCTTTATTAATAAAGTTGGATCATATGATGTTCTTCCTCCTCTATCCTTTTTGTCGTGAATTGAGTCTTGCTCTTTGAAGTTTCTTTATGTTGGATTGAATACTTTGGATTTGAGATCTTTTGATGCATGTCTAGTAATTAACTTGCGGGTACCCGTGGTGACATTGGGGTAATCTAGGCATAAAGGTTGGATATGTATCATATGGTGTTGTCATAGTACGATCTCTAGGGCTATCGGTGACACTTTCGGGATTGTTCAATAGATTGATTGGAAACACAACTTTGAGGTGGTTTGCTACCTATGCGTCACCCGAATTTCTTCGACAGAATAGAAACTTTGGAGTGATTCTTTGCTGCACTTTGAGGGATTATCATGTGGTTTAATTATGTTAATGATGTTGAGAGGTTGCTCTAGCGAATGTATGAACCCTAGGCCTTATTTCCAAGCATTGAGACACCATTTTTACTCACTTTTGTTACTTGCTACCTTGCTATTTTTATTTGTTTAGATTATAAAAAGCTATTTCTACCATCCATATTACACATCTATCCTCATCTCTTCGCCGAACTAGTGCACCTATATGCTACTTGTGAGCTGCGTTGGGATTTTCCCCGAAGAGGAGAGGAGATGCAACACAGTAGAGATAAGTATTTCCCTCAGTGAGAACCAAGGTTATCAAACCAATAGGAGAATTACGCAAAGCCTCGTGAACAGCACCTGCACACACAAAAGCAAATACTTGCACCCAACACGGGGAAGAGGGTCATCAATCCCCTTGAACTCGTTACTTGCAAGGATTAAATCTTGTAGTAGATAAATTGCAAAAAAAAATTAAAAAATTGCAGCAAGTATATTTTAGTTTTCTTTTTATATTTAAAGTATACCCAGGGGCCATAGTTTTCACTACAGACTTCTCTCTCGAACACATATCATATGGTGGGTAAACAAATTACTGTTGGGCAATTGATAGAAAAGTGCATAGTTATGACGATATTCAAGGCAATGATCATGTATATAGGCATCACGTCCTAGACAAGTAGACCGACTCCTGCCTGCATCTACTACTATTACTTCACCAATCGACCGCTATCCAACATGCATCTATGGTATTAAGTTCATAACAAACGGAGTAACGCCTTAAGCAAGATGACATGATGTAGACAAAGTAAACCCAATCAATATGAATAAATCCCATCATTTTACCCTTAATGGCAACAATACAAATACGTGTCTTGTCCCCTACTTTGTCACTGGGATATAGAGCACCGCAAGATTGAACCTATTACAAAGCACCTCTCCCGCTGAAGATAAATCAATCTAGTTGGCCAAACCAAACGAATAGATCGGAGAGAAATACAAAGCTAGAAAAATCATGCATAATAAAGTTCAGAAAAGACTCAATTACTTCTCATGAATATTCAGATCATAAACCCACAATTCATCGGATCCCAACAAACACACCGCAAAAGAAGATTACATCGAATAGAACTCCAAGAAGATCGAGGAGAACGTTGTATTGAAGATCAAAGAGAGAGAAGAAGCCATCTAGCTACTAGCTATGGACCCGTAGGTCTGTGGTGAACAACTCACACATCATCGGTAGGGCAACAAGGTTGACGTGGAAGCCCTCCGTGATCGATTTCCCCTCTGGCAGAGTACCGGAAAAGACCTCCAGATGGGATCACGGAAGAACAGAAGCTTGTGGTGGCAGACAATTTATTTCGGGTGGCTCTCTATTGGTTTCCCAATATTTAAGAATTTATAGAAGTGGAATTAGGTCAAAAGGAGCCACGTGGGGCCCACAAGGTAACAGGGCGTGCCTACCCCCCCGGGGCGCGCCCTGTTGCCTTGTCGTCTCCTCGTAGGTCTTCTGGTCCTCCCCCGAAGGTTCCAGGGTCTCTTATGTCCAGAAAAAATCATCAAAAAGTTTCATAGCGTTTGGACTCTGTTTGGTACTGATTTTCTGGAAAACCAAAAACCCGGACTCATGCTGTTTTCAGCAGAATTGCCATGGTGTTGTTTTTGTGCAGAAATAAAAGTTCTCGGAATGTCCTAAAAATTTACGGAGAATTATTTCAGAATATATAAAAAATACTGGCGAAGAAATCCACTGGAGGGGAGCTACCCAGGGGCCACAAGCCCAGGGGGCGCGCCTACCCCCCAGGGTGCGCCCCTGGCTTGTGGGGCCCTGGCAGCTCCGTTTGCCCTACCTCCAATGCTATAAGTACCTATTTGTGGAGAAAAAAATCAGAGAAAAAGATTCATCATGTTTTACGATACAGAGGCACCGCCACCTCCTGTTCTTCATCGGGAGGGCTGATCTGGAGTCCGTTTCGGGCTCCGAAGAGGGGGATTCGACGCCGTCGTCATCATCAACCATCCTTCATCACCAATTTCATGATGCTCACCACCAGGCGTGAGTAATTCCTTCGTAGGCTTGCTGTACCGTGATGGGTTGGATGAGATTTATCATGTAATCGAGTCAATTTGTTAGGGCTTTGATCCCTAGTATCCACTATGTTCTGAGATTGATGTTGCTATGACTTTGCTATGCTTAATGCTTGTCACTAGGGCCCGAGTGCCATGATTTCAGATCTGAACCCTTTATGTTTTCATGAATATATTTGTGTTCTTGATCCTATCTTGCAAGTTATATGCACCTATTACGTGTTATGATCCGCATACCCCAAGGTGACAATAATTGGGATTCTTTCCGGTGATTACCGTAGTTTGAGGAGTTCATGTATTCACTAAGTGCTAATGCTTTGTTTCGGTTCTCTATTAAAAGGAGGCCTTAATATCCCTTAGATTTCCTTATGGAGCCCGCTGCCACAGGAGGGTAGGACAAAAGATGTCATGCAAGTTCTTACTATAAGCACGTATGACTATATACGGAATACATGCCTACATTACATTGATGAATTGGAGCTATTGTGTATCGCCCTAGGTTGTGACTGTTACATGATGAATGTCATCCAACATAATTATCATCACCAATCCAATGCCTACGACTTTCGCATATTGATCTTTGCTACGTTACTTTGTTGCTGCTGCTGTTACAATCACTACAAAACTGCTACTGTTACTGTTACCGTTACTATTGTTACTGTTGCTACTGTTATCAAAACTATCATCCTACTGTGCTACTAAATACTTTGCTGTAGATATTTTATCTCCGGGTGTGGTTGAATTGACAACTCAACTGCTAATACTCGCAAATATTCTTTGGCTCCCCTTGTGTCGAATCAATAAATCTGGGTGAAATACTACCCGCGAAAACTGTTGCGATCCCCTATACTTGTGGGTTATCAAGACCTTTTTAAGGTGCCGTTGCCGAGGAGCATAGCTCTATTTGTTGAGTCACTTGGGATCTATATTAGTTAATCACTATGAAGAATCTGAAAGACTCAAAGACCAAGATCGTTTCCTCTAAGACGAGGGGAGGTAAGGAACTGCCATCTAGCTCCGCACTTGATTCACCTTCTGTTTTGAGTAGGCTTGCAACACCGCCACCTGTTATTCATTCTGATATGTCGCAAGTAATTGATGATACTACTTTTGCTATAGATGACACTCATGATGATGCTAGTACTATGCTTGATAATTCTGTGCCACTAGGTGAATTTCTTGATGAACAACTTGCTAAAGCTAAAGAAATTGAGAATGCTGAAATTAAGAAACTTCTGAAAATTATGAATGACCTATTATGCCTATACCTCCTACTAGAGCTGATATACCTGATAGTTGTGTTTTTGATGGAGAGACTGCTAGGGCAATTCTTGCTTGTAATGATAGAGATGAAGTTAGAAAATTGCTTGCTGAGTTGAAAGAAAAATCTATGAAGGAGAGAATGAAATATGATCCTAAGTTTGCTACCTCTCCTATATTTGTTACCGATAAGGATTATGAATTCTCTGTCGATCCTGAGTTAATTACTTTGGTTGAATCTGATCCTTTTCATGGTTATGAAATCGAAACTGTTGTGGCACACCTTACTAAGTTGAATGACATTGCCACCCTATTTGCTCATGAGGAAAAAAAATTGCTATTACTATATTCTTAAGTTTTTTCCTTTCTCATTAAAGGGTGATGCTAAGAAATGGTTTAATACTCTTGCTCTTGGTTGTGTGCGTAGTCCCCAGGATATTATATATTATTTCTCTGAAAAATATTTTCCTGCTCATAAGAAACAAGCTGCTTTACAGGAAATATTTAACTTTGTGCAAATTGAAGAAGAGAATCTCCCTCAAGCTTGGGGGAGGCTTCTCCAATTACTTAATGCTTTGCCTGATCATCCTCTTAAGAAAAATGAAATACTTGATATCTTTTATAATGGACTAACCGATGCTTCTAGGGACTACCTAGATAGTTGTGTTGGTTGTGTTTTTAGGGAACGAACTGTTGGACAGGCTGAAGAACTGTTGAATAATATATTAAAGAATGATAATGAGTGGACACTTCCTGAACCACCTCCTAAACCAACTCTGAAGAAGAGAGGTATTCTATTCCTCAGTCCAGAAGATATGCAAGAAGCTAAGAAATCTATGAAAGAAAAAGGTATTAAAGCTAAAGATGTTAAGAATTTACCACCTATTGAAGAAATACATGGACTTGACACCCCAACACAGGTAGTAGAGGTAAATTCTCTCCGTAGATTTGATGAAGGTGATATTCCTTATACTAAATCTGCTAGTCAGTGCTTGGATGAATTTGATAACTATATTGTTAAGCAAGAGAATTTCAATATGTGTGTCACCAATCAATTAAAAAGAAATGCCATCATGATTGATCGCTTGAGTGATTTGATGTTTAGAATTGCTAATGATGTCAAAGGTTTAAGTAAACATGCTTCTATGGTTCAGACTCAATTAGAACAAGTAGCTAAGTCAGAAAATGATTTACTTGATGAGATGAATAATAAAATGAATGATCGTGCTGTTAGAGTTGTTACTAGAGGAGGTAGAATGACTCAGGAACCTCTATATCCTGAAGGTCATCCTAAAAGAATTGAACAAGATTCTCAAAGAATTAATACTGATACACCTAGTTCATCTAAGAAGAAAAATAAAAAGAAGAATGATAAAACCTTGCCCACATCTAGTGAACCTGAGATAGAAAAACCTTCTGAGAATCATAATGATGTGTCTATTTCTGTTGCTGAGACACAATCTGGTAATGAACATACACCTAGTGAAAATGATAAGGATAATGATAATGATAATGATGTTCATGTTGATGCTCAACCAGACAATGATGTAGATATAGAACCTGCTGTTGATCTTGATAACCCACCTCCCAAGAACAAAAGATATGATAAAAGTGATTTTGTTGCTAGAAAACATGGGAAAGAAAGAGAACCATGGGTTCAAAAACCTATGCCTTTTCCTAATAAACCATCTAAGAATAAGGATGAGGAAGACTTTGAGCGCTTCATTGAAATACTTAGACCTGTCTTTTTGCGCACTCGCTTGATTGATATGTTGAAAATGCCTCCTTATGCTAAATATATGAAAGATATTGTCAAAAATAAAAAAAAGATACCTGAAGCTGAAATTTCCACCATGCTTGCAAATTATTCTTTTAAGGGTGGAGTACCTAAGAAGTTAGGAGATCCAGGAATACCTACTATACCATGCTCCATTAAAAGAAGTTATGTTAAAACTGCCTTGTGTAATTTGGGAGCCGGTGTTAGTGTTATGCCTTTTTCTTTATATAGAGGACTTGATTTGAATAAGCTCACACCTACTGAAATATCTTTGCAAATGGCTGATAAATCAACTGCTATACCTATTGGAATTTGCGAAGATGTGCCTGTTGTGGTTGCAAATGTTACTATCTTAACGGACTTTGTTATACTTGATATGCCCGAGGACGACAACAAGTCGATTATCCTTGGTAGACCCTTTCTGAATACTGCAGGGGCTGTTATTGATTGTAACAAAAGCAAGGTTACTTTTCATGTCAATGGTAATGAGTATACGGTCTATTTTCTGAAGAAACAAAGTTCGGTGAATGGTATCAACTCTATTGAAAAAGTTTCAACAATTACTATTGGAGCTTTCAAATTTCCTCTCCCTACTGTCAAAAAGAAATATGAGGTTCTTATTGTTGGGGAAATGCATATCCCCATTGAGGTAACTTAGTGTTATACGAAAATTCTTCGGTCTCATGTCACTCGGAAATAGTTTGTTAATAAGACTTGATCAACCTTATTAATGGATTCTTTTTGAGGGATATGTGGTCGATGAACCTAGTAAGCACAACTTTCTGTACGTATCCTTTGTTCTCTGTTATTTAAATTTAATAAAGTGAAAATGCCATGATTATATTGTTTTCTGAATTTTCCGTGCAATAAAAAATGGCCCAAGAATAAAAGTTCTCAGAATGACTTGAAAATTTAGTATGATTTTTTATGCAATATTTAAGAATTTTTGGCACTGAACACACCCCAGGGGGTTGCACCTGTGAGCCACAAGCTCACAGGGCGCGGCCACCCCCCTAGGCGCGCCATGCAGGCTTGTGGGTCCCATAGGGACCCACTCACTTATGCCAGCCACCCATCTTCTTCTTCTACCTCCACAAAATATGAAACTTGCTCCCAAGCCCGTGTTCTTGCTCATATTGTTGTGATTTTTGATCTCCTTGCTCGGAACTCCGTTTCCAAAAACTGTTTTGAGGAATTACTCCTTGGTATGTGACTCCTCCAATGCTCCAATTAGTTTTTGTTCTAGTGCTTTATATTTTGCATATTTTTGTTGCTGTGGTGACCATGTTTATGAGCTTGCATGTTGAATTTGTATGGTCCAAAGTAGTTTTGATGCATGATATAGCCTCTAGATACTTATGGGAGCAGTTGCTATCAATTTGGTTGAGTTTCGTTCACTCTTATTTTGAGTCACTAAAAATTTCAGAAATTTTCAGAGGAAAATGCTTAGGAAGATGTTCCATGGGGGATCCTCGAGCAAGAGTGCTCCAAGGCCCGCAATACGCGAGGATGACACCAAACTACCGCGGGAGGCCTCGGTGCAACCATACGAATGGCCGTCCGATGGTTTCATGATTCGAGCCGACATCAAGAAAGAATTTGATGTGTACGTGCGCAACGCCGAGCTCACCGACTTCTTATAAGATAAGTGCTCCCAATACTATGATCTTACTGATTCCTTCGTGCGGAAATTCAAGTTTGTGACTCACAGCTCCTCTCAGGAAGTCATGTTCAATCTATATAAAAATTCCTTTCGTATGTATATTGAGGAATTTAGTGAGGCTTGGAAAATTCCATTTTGGGGCACATGGACCGAACCTTGTAAAGCTGATTGCAATGAGTTTCTTATGAGTATCACTAGGGGTGAAACTAGAGGCATAACACAGGCCACTATGGGGAGCATTCATTTTCCTGCCATACATTATTTTGCTCTGTTCAAAGGTAGATGCATCAATGGTAAACAGGACCCTAGTCATTTATGCGCACCTGAATTGAGCATTCTTAAAAGTGCAGTGTTGAGAGATAGATGATTTAACATGGGGGCTATTGTTGCACGTCATTTACACAATAATGCTTTAGTTGGTGATTTCTTTGGTGGAATTTATGCTACTCGCTTAGCCACTTATCTTGGTGTGGCCATTAAACAAAATGATACACTGTTGCCACCGAGTTTTCTTGACTATGAAGCTATGGAGTGCCACCGGTTCCTTGAGAGGGGTGTTCCCCCATTCAGATACAGGCTAATCTTTAACAGGTGTCGTGTCTTCCATGTTATTTTGCCTGCCCCTGTCTTCTTTAACTTTCAGGAAAAACAAAGATATTTTATACTTGAGGAGGAGGCTGAGGAGTACGAGAGGGCGGCATAGACCGCTCGGTTGAACGAGGAGGCTCGTCAAGCCATAGCGGCTGCACTTCAGTACAACCCTAACTACCACCCCGGGTATTATCCAGGCCAACCATGGCAGTAGACCAACTTAGGCCAAAATCCTAAGCTAGGGGGAGTACGTATTTCTCACCGACATTACATTCATCTTCACACTTTCATTCCAGTTGTCGGTGTTCATCCTCTTTCATTGTATTATCCATGCTAGTTTTATTTTCGCTTTCTTCTTGTGTGTTTGATAAATTTCGAAAATCCAAAAATATTTCTCTCTTCTTTTCGGTTTTTCTTTCTTCTTTTGTTAGGTTGTAGTATTAAAAGAAAACCCAAAAAGATTTCTCGTTTCTTCTTTTGCTTGTTGGGAGTTCTCCCATGTAAATAGTTTTTCTCATTCTTGTTTTTCTTCTTTAATTTGCTTTTTTCAGAAAAACCAAAAACTCCAAAAACATTTCGGTGTGCTTCTCTGAATTTCTCTTCTTTTTGTTGATTTGTCGAAGGGAGAAGACCACGATGAAAATGATGAGTGGTTCTCATATGCCATATTGTTGATCTAACGAAGAGCCAATACTACCATGTCTTCTCCCTTGAATAAAAAGTTTGCAGATTCCAGCTTAGTCCACGGCACTCTTGCACTATTATTATTTTCATATCATTCGGTCGTGCAAGTGAAAGGCAATAATGACAATATTTGATGAAGTGATTGCGGTGAAGAAAAGCTGGTATGAACTTTTTTTTGTTTTTGTTTTTGTAAATATGTTTAACTCAGTACCCATGATTCAGCATATTATGAGTAAACATGTTTGCGATGACAATTAGAGATCATAGTTGCTCATGCCATGCTTAAGTAGCTAGGAGTGGATAATGATGTATTTTAGATGTCAGCATGCATTAAAATGGTTATGATGCAGTATGATAATGTGGTATCCTTCTCTGAATATTTCGAGTGGCTTGACTTGGCACATGTTTATACATGTAGTTGATTCAAAACCAACATAGCCTCCATGATATTTATGTTCAGGGTGTTTATATCCTACTCATGCTAGTATTCAATGTTAATTATTCTCAATGCATGATTATGACCGTTTTCGCTCTCTAGTTGGTCGCTTCTCAATCTATTTGCTAGCCTTCACTTGTACTAAGTGGGATTCTGCTTGTGCATCCACAATCCCTAAACCAAAGTTGTTCCAGATGAGTCCACCATATCTACCTATATGCGGTATTACTCTGCTGCTCCAAGTAAATTTGCATGTGCCACCTCTAATCATTCAAATGAACATCTGTTTTGTGTGCCCGTACCGCTCATGGAGCGACAGGGGGCGCTCGGTATCTTCCATGCAAAGCGGGTTATTCTTGAGATGGGTGTTTATTCATCCGTCATTGCACGAGAGAGGCTGGTATAAAGGATGCCCAGTCCTATAAAAAATATATGAAAAAATGATGAAAATGAAAAAATTATAGAATGAAACAAACTCCCCCGAATTGTTGTTGGTATGGAGGGCACCCGTGGATTCGGCTAGCCATGGCTTGTGATTGTATGGTGGAGGGGGAGTAAACTTTACATTTCCACTTGGGAACCGCTTATAATGTGTTTAGCATGGAAGATGCTGAAAATCCTCGGTCGTAACGTTGATAGGAAAAGCATGCCTCTCAAAATTGTTTTCACCTCTGTCTTAAGCTTCGACCTCTGGCACCTCTGCAAATCTCTGCTTCCCTCTGCGAAGGGCCTATCTATTTA
Source organism: Elymus sibiricus (assembly GCA_039707655.1). Classification (NCBI taxonomy): domain Eukaryota; kingdom Viridiplantae; phylum Streptophyta; class Magnoliopsida; order Poales; family Poaceae; genus Elymus; species Elymus sibiricus. The sequence continues at coordinate 60,658,348 of CM077674.1, read as the reverse complement.
CTTTATGTTATTTTACTTTTATTGTTGAGTCTCACCTTCTCGCACTAAGCGCCAATCCTGAGAGCACTATTGTCATTCTTATGCATTGGGTATAGTTAATGTTGTTTGCATCATGACTGGATCTCTTCTGCCCTGAATTACAATGTTTAGTCGTTGCTTGAACTTTGGAGGTGCTCTGCATTTATGTTTTGCGGTCTCAGAAAGGGCTAGCGAGATACCATGTTACCATATTATATCATGATTGTTTTGAAAAATTGTTGGCATTTGAAATATGTAATTATTACTCTCGAGTTGATTATGCCATTGATATGAGTGAATATAATTTCTAAGTGTTATCATGTGCATGGTTAATTCATGATCTTTGCTGAAAACATGGGTGCTATTTAAGCTTATATACGGATACAAGAGCAAAAGAGTTCGTAAAAGTTTTTCTTTATCACTTTCAGTTAATCAACTGAATTGCTTGAGGACAAGCAATGAGTTAAGCTTGGGGGAGTTGATACGTCCCAAACGTATCTACTTTTCCAAACACTTTTGCTCTTGTTTTGGAATCTAATTTGCATGATTTGAATGGAACTAACCCGGACTGACGCTATTTTCAGCAGAATTGCCATGGTGTTGTTTTTGTGCAGAAATAAAAGTTCTCGGAATGTCCTGAAAATTTACGGAGAATTATTTTAGAATATATAAAAAATACTGGCGAAGAAATCCACTGGAGGGGAGCCACCCAGGGGCCACAAGCCCAGGGGGCGCGCCTACCCCCACCCCCCAGGGCGCGCCCCCAGGCTTGTGGGGCCCTGGCAGCTCCGTTTGCCCTACCTCCATAGCTATAAGTACCTATTTGTGGAGAAAAAAATCAGAGAAAAAGATTCATCACATTTTACGATACGGAGCCGCCGCCACCTCCTGTTCTTCATCGGGAGGGCTGATCTGGAGTCCGTTTCGGGCTCCGGAGAGGGGGATTCGACGCCGTCGTCATCATCAACCATCCTTCATCACCAATTTCATGATGCTCACCACTGGGCGTGAGTAATTCCTTCGTAGGCTTGCTAGACAGTGATGGGTTGGATGAGATTTATCATGTAATCGAGTCAATTTGTTAGGGCTTTGATCCCTAGTATCCACTTTGTTCTGAGATTGATGTTGCTATGACTTTGCTATGCTTCATGCTTGTCACTAGGGCCCGAGTGCCATGATTTCATATCTGAACCCTTTATGTTTTCATGAATATATTTCTGTTCTTGATCCTATCTTGCAAGTTATATGCACCTATTACGTGTTATGATCCGCATACCCCAAGGTGACAATAATTGGGATTCTTTCCGGTGATTACCGTAGTTTGAGGAGTTCATGTATTCACTAAGTGCTAATGCTTTGTTCCGGTTCTCTATTAAAAGGAGGCCTTAATAGCCCTTAGATTTCCTTATGGAGCCCGCTGCCACGGGAGGGTAGGACAAAAGATGTCATGCAAGTTCTTACTATAAGCACGTATGACTATATACGAAATACATGCCTACATTACATTGATGAATTGGAGCTATTGTGTATCGCCCTAGGTTGTGACTGTTACAGATGAATGTCATCCAACATAATTATCATCACCGATCCAATGCCTACGACTTTCGCATACTGATCTTTGCTAAGTTACTTTGTTGCTGCTGCTGTTACAATCACTACAAAACTGCTACTGTTACTGTTACCGCTACTATTGTTACTATTGCTACTGTTATCAAAACTATCATTCTACTGTGCTACTAAATACTTTGCTGCAGATATTTTATCTCTAGGTGTGGTTGAATTGACAACTCAACTGCTAATACTCACAAATATTCTTTTGCTCCCCTTGTATCGAATCAATAAATCTGGGTGAAATACTACCCGCGAAAACTATTGCGATCCCCTATACTTCTGGGTTATCAAAGCTCAAACTGAAACTAAGTGGGTGTGCATCCAACTTGCTTGCTCATGAAGACCTCGGGCATTTGAGGAATCCCATCATCGGAATATACATGCCAAGTTCTATAATGAAAAATTCCCACTAGTATATGGAAGTGACAACTCAGGAGACTCTCTATATGAAGAACATGGTGCTACTCTGAAGCACAAGTGTGGAAAAGGATAGTAACATTGCCCCTTCTCTCTTTTTCTCTCATTTTTTTGGGCTCTCTCTTTTTTTGGCCTCTTTTTTTCGTCCAGAGTCTCATCCCAACTTGTGGGGGAATCATAGTCTCCATTATCCTTTCCTTACTGGGACAATGATCTAATAATAACAATGGTGATCATCACACTTTTATTTACTTACAACTCGATATTACAACTCGATAACTAGATCAATATGACTCTATATGAATGCCTCTGGCAGTGTACCAGGATGTGCAATGATCTAGTGTAACATGTATAAATAATGATGAACGGTGGCTGAGCCACAAATACTATGTCAGCTATATGATCATGCAAAGCAATGTGACAATGAAGATGTGTGTCACATAAATGGAACGGTGGAAGTTGCATGGAAATATATCTCGGAATGGCTATGGAAATGCCATAATAGGTAGGTATGGTGGCTGTTTTGAGGAAGATATAAAGAGGTTTATGTGTGATAGAGCGTATCATATCACGCGGTTTGGATACACCGGCGAAGTTTGCACCGACTCTCGAGGTGAGAAAGGGCAATGCATGGTACCAAAGAGGCTAGCAAATTGCGGAAAGGTAAGAGCGCGTATAATCCATGGACTCACATTAGTCATAAAGAACTCACATACTTACTGCAAAAGTCTATTAGCCCTCGAAGCAAAGTACTACTCGCATGCACCTAGGGGATAGATTGGTAGGAAAAGACCATCGCTCGTCCCCGACCACCACTCATAAAGTAGAAACTCAATAATAAATCATGCTCCAACTTCATCGCATAACTAAGGACTATACGTGCATGCTTCGGGAATCACAAACCTTAACACCAATATACTTACTAAACCACAATCATTCACTAGTACATCCATATATTACCATCTTAATATCACAAAACTATTGCAAGGAATCAAACATATCATATTCAGTGATCTACATGAAAGTTTTTATTATACCCCTCTTGAATACCTATCCTTTATGGACCAATCTTATAACCCATGCAAATTGCCATTACTATTTATTAGACTCTCAAAAGGTTTAAGTGAAGCATGAGAGTGCAACTATTTCTTTTAAATATAACCACCACCATGCTCTAAAAGATATAAGTGAAGCACTAGAGCAACTGCCTAGCTCAAAAGATATAAGTGAAGCACATAGAGTATTCTAACAAATCATGAATAAATGCGTGTCCCTCTCAAAAGGTGTGTCCAGCAAAAGATGATTGTGGCAAACTAAACAAACAAAGCAAAGAAAACTATGGCACAAGACGCTCCAAGTAAAACTCATATCATGTGATGAATAAAAATATAGCTCCAAGTGATATACCGATAGATTGTAGACGAAAGAGGGGATGCCATCCGGGGCATCCCCAAGCTTAGACGCTTGGGTCTTCCTTGAATATTACCTTGGGGTGCATTGGACATCCCCAAGCTTAGGGTCTTGCCGCTCCTTATTCCTTCATCCATCGTGGTCTCACCCAAAACTTGAAAACTTCGGCACACAAAACTCAACAGAAACCTCGTGAGATCCATTAGTATAACAAACAAATCTTAAACTTTAGGTACTGTTATAAATTGATTCATATTTAATTCTTGCATAATGCTACTGTACTCTAACTTCTCCATAACTTATACCCTCCGATATAATCCATAGCATCATTAAAACAAGCAAACTATGCAATAGAAAACAGAATCTATCTAAAACAGAACAGTCTGTAAAGATTTGAATTAAAGTCATACTTCTATAACTCCAAAAATTCTGAAAACTTAGGACAACGTAAACAATTCATATTCCAATATTGTCAAAAAAAAAACAGGATTTTATCACGTTCCAGTACAGAATGAAAAGTCTAGAACTGGGTGAAAAACTTTCTGTTTTTCTAACAACATCAATTATACTATCATCCAAATCATCCCAAAGGCATTACTTGGCATAAACACTAATTAAAACATAAAAACACAATCATAACAGTAGCTATAATTGTGCAAACACACAAAACAGAAAAGAAAAGCAAAAATTTAAGATACATATTGGGTTGCCTCCCAACAAGCGCTATTGTTTTATGCCCCTAGATAGGCAAAATGCATTGTTTCAAGTATTATCATCCTTAGTTTGCAAATCCTCAATTATACATCCATGCTCCCAAGGAGATTTAGCATAGGAATTTTTTATAATCACACTCCTAGATAGGGACAAAGTTGAGGAATTTGCTATCATAAATAGGTTCCTTTATTATATCAAAGAAGTTGGGGTGCAAGCTAATCATTTTAAGATCCTCGTTTCCCTTACTAGAAGTGGCACCCTTATTCTTAGGAACATAGAAAAACTTGCAATTTTTATTAGGAGGAGTCCTATCAATAGTTCTAGCGGAAGGAAAGGCGGAACCCAAATTATTAATAATTTCCTCCAACTTATCAATTCTAGTTGGTCTTTGTTCTATCCTTTCATTAATTATCAGTTCTTTTTTCCTTTAACATCTTTAATGTAGTTCCTACCATATAACCAAATTGAGTAATGTGATTATGGACCTTTTTGTCTAGATTTTCAATATGTTCAATAGTAGACATTTTATTTTCAATAGCTTCTAGCCTTTGCATAACATGTTCCAAAGTTAATGTTGTTTCATTAATAGTAATAGGTGGTGATCCCACTAAATTTCCCATAGCATTGAAAGCATCCATAGGGTGACTACTCAAGAAATTCCCTCCGGTCATAGTGTCTAGCACAAATCTATACCAAGTAGTGACACCCACATAAAAATTGCGAAGAAGAATGGTGGTGGATTGCTTACGAGTTGACCTATTTTGAGCATCGCAAATCCTATGCCAAGCATCTTTTAAACTTTCTCCTCCACTTTGTTTAAAATTAAGCACTTCATTTTCAGGGGTACAAGCAACAATTGAAGAACTAGCCACAGTGGCAAAGCAACCAAACGAGCAAATAAAAATATTTTTGTGTTTTTGTATTTTTATGAGAAGAGGGGGAGATGAAAACGAGAGGCAAAGGCAAATAAAAAGTAGAGCAAGTAGATGATAGTTTGTGTGAAGGTACTTGATAGGTTTTGATGATGTCTCCCCAGCAATGGCGCCAGAAATTCTTCCTGCTACTTGTGAGTTGCGTTGGGATTTTCCCCGAATAGGAGAGGAGATGCAGCACAGTAGAGATAAGTATTTCCCTCAGTGAGAACCAAGGTTATCGAACCAATAGGAGAATCACGCAAAGCCTCGTGAACAGCACCTGCACACACAAAAGCAAATACTTGCACCCAACGCGGGCAAGAGGGTCGGCAATCCCCTTGAACTCGTTACTTGCAAAGATTAAATCTTGTAGTGGTAGATAGATAAATTGAAAAACAAAATAAAAGTAAATAAATTACAGCAAGTATATTTTAGTTTTCTTTTTATATTTAAAGTAGACCCGGGGGCCATAGTTTTCACTAGAGGCTTCTCTCTCGAACACATAACATACGGTGGGTAGACAAATTACTGTTGGGAAATTGATAGAAAAGCGAATAGTTATGATGATATTCAAGGCAATGATCATGTATATAGGCATCATGTCCTATACAAGTAGACCGACTCCTGCCTGCATCTACTACTATTACTCCACCAATCGACCGCTATTCAGCATGCATCTATGGTATTAAATTCATAACAAACAGAGTTACGCCTTAAGCAAGATGACATGATGTAGACAAAGTAAACCCAATCGATATGAATAAACCCCGTCGTTTTACCCTTAATGGCAACAATACAAATACGTGTCTTGTCCCCTACTTTGTCGCTGGGATATAGAGCACCGCAAGATTGAACCCATTACAAAGCACCTCTCCCGCTGAAGATAAATCAATCTAGTTGGCCAAACCAAATAGATAGATCGGAGAGAAATACAAAGCTATAAAAATATGCAAAATAAAGTTCAAAAAAGACTCAATTACTTCTTTTGAATATTCAGATCATAAACCCACAATTTATCGGATCCCAACAAACACACCACAAAAGAAGATTACATCGAATAGAACTCCAAGAAGATCGAGGAGAACGTTGTATTGAAGATCAAAGAGAGAGAGAAGAAGCCATCTAGCTACTAGCTATGGACCCGTAGGTCTGTGGTGAACTACTCACACATCATCGGTAGGGCAGCAAGGTTGATGTAGAAGCCCTCAGTGATCGATTCCCCCTGCGGCAGAGTACCGGAAAAGGCCTCCAGATGAGATCACAGAAGAACAGAAGCTTGTGGCGGCGGAAAAGTTATTTCGGGTGACTCTCTGTTGGTTTCCCAATATTTGAGAATTTATAGAAGTGGAATTAGGTCAAAAGGAGCCACATGGGGCCCATAAGGTAACAGGGCGTGCCTACCCCCCAGGGCGCGCCCTGTTGCCTTGTCGTCTCCTCGTAGGTCGTCTGGTCCTCCCCCGAAGCTTCTAGGGTCTCTTTTGTCCAGAAAAAAATCGTCAAAAAGTTTCGCAGCGTTTGGACTCCATTTGGTACTGATTTTCTTGAAAACCAAAGCAAGCAGAAAACAGCAACTGGCACTGGGCACTAGGGTTAATAGGTTAGTTCCCAAAAATGATATAAAATAGCATATAATTGCATATAAAACATCCAAAATTGATACTATAATAGGATGGAACAATCAAAAATTATAGATACGTTTGAACGTATCACTATACAACTAAAAATTGTATTGGGTGTGTTGGGGACACAAGAGACTCTTTGTATTTTGATCGCAGGGTTGTTTGAGAGAGAACCACCTTTCTCCTACACCTCTCGCAGATCTACAAATCTTAGGTCATCCACTTGTGCGAAATTTGCAGTTGTCCTACAAAATTCTGCGCTTGGAGGCCCAACAAAGTCTACAAGAATAAAGTTGTGTAGTAGACATCAGCACGCATCACGGGAGACCTTGTCCCGTTGCAGGCGGCCATCCTCCTCGCCGCTGCCAGAGGGCGACCGCCGGGCGAAGCCCGTGCGGCGTTGGCGCGGGGGGGGGGGGGAGGGGGGGCTTCTCTCGTCCCTCCCCTTCTCGGGATCTTGGTGGCGAAGGGTTGCTGCCCGATGTGGGGGCGCGGGATCCGTTGAGGCTCCGCGGCGGGGGTGTGTGGCTCAGGCGGCTGCAACGCGGGGAGGCGAAGGTGTGGATCTTTGCGGGGTGGTTTTGCATGGCGGTGGCGGGGTGGATCTGGCTGGCCTTCGCTGTCCATCTCCAGGGTGCATGCTGCGAATGTGCCCGGAGTGTGGATTGTTGCTGGTGGCGGAAGGCTAGACAGTAGGGTCATTCGTGGGAGAGAGGGAGTGGCGGCGGCCCGGCGTGGCCGTTGATCTGGGCAGCGGGCAGGATGGTGGTGCCAGGTGCGCGCGTTGGGGTTGAGGCACATGCGTCGTTACGGCTAGCTGCCTCCCTGGCTGAGGGCATGTGGAGGCGGGACCGACGGATGTTCGGCGGAACTCGACAGGGGCTGGAGGTGGTAGTGCGTATAGGTTAAGGATGGCCTATTGAGGCTGCCCCAGTGGCCGTTGTCGGCTACCTTGGGCGTCCCCATCTGGATCTAAACGGTCAGATCTGATTGGGTGGTCTTCGCTCCTCCTGGTGGCGCCGTCCCGCGGTTGGCCGGCGGCGCTACACGACACTTGGCCATCTCCGACAATGTCAAGTTGGGGTCCATGGGTTGTTTGGGGGACGTCCACATGTTATGGCATCAGTGTAGGGGTGGCGGCGGGGTTGCTGGTCCGTGGTGTTGGACGATGTTCGGTAGCGTGCATGTATTAGGGGCTGACTTGGTCCGTGTTTGCGCAAGCCTTTGCGTTATGGTCCACTTGCTTGTTTTCTGTTCGTGGCGTCAGTCCGAGGTGCGCTCTCTGGGCACTGTTGTGTCATCGGACGGATCGGCGTCGAGGACCACAGATTTGGCGATGTTTAAGCGTGCTTGGCGGCGGCCGTCGGTAGTCATTGGGTTGTATTTCCCCTGGTCCACTGGGACCGGCTTGGGATGCGGGGTAGGTGCTTCCTACGATGGGGGCGCCGACCCAAGCCCGGTGGCTGATGCCGGGCTAGGAGTGAAAGGAGGCACCTTTCGCTTCTACTACCGTGGTTTGGTGGCCGTGATGTGGATGGTTGCCGGTGCCTAGGGGCATGGATGCCGGGGCGGCCGTCCTGGATGGTGGGATCCACGGTTGGCTTTCCGGCAGGCTCCGTGGTGGCGATGGTGGCTTCACCTTTTGGTCGTGTGGGCACGGGGAGGCTCTGGGCTGCTCTGGCAATTCCCAGATCTGGTGTGAATGAGCTAACCGTCGTTGCAGTGGTGACTGGTACCCCATTAGTGGTGTTGCGAGTTTCCGAGCAAAAGCTTTGCGTCTCTGGCGCCGGCGCCGGCGACACCTTTGGGTGCCGCTTGCTTCATGAAGACGTCGTTGTGGGTGTCGTCCTTGTGCCAGGGCTCCGGGTAAAACTCTAGTCTGTTTGTTTGGACTCGGCAGCACCGACGCTTCACGCCGTTACTCTCTTGAGAAGTGACGGAGCTTGAAAGAAAACACTGGGCGGGCTAGCTAAAGAAAAGGCACAAATTTCGGCGACGACACTCCTGGCTAGCAGCTGGTGGCTGCAGTCCTGGCCGGCGGTTGCTTATCCTGTGCGAGGCATGAAGGCTTGGATTGGCCGTAGTGCCTCATCCATCGTTCATTGTTGTGGATTGGGCTGAGTAGGCATCGCGCGAGCTATATCTCGCGTTAAGCGAGTTGGAAGGATCTCTCGCTGAAGGCTCTACGGTACAGGCAAGCCCATTCGCACACAGTAAATAGAAAAATAAGAGAAAAAGGAGCTCGGCGAGATTCGAACCCTGGTCGCCTGATTTACACGCAGCGCACCTAACCACTAGGTTCTGCCTTAGATTTGGGACAAAGTAGTAAGGCTAGACTACTTAAGTCCACACGAGTCGAGGTTTCTACTGTTTCCTCTCCGTTTTTTCTAGGCTTTTTTTTCGTTTTCTTTTACTTTTTTTTTCTTCTCCATTTTTTTATTCTTTTTTTGCATTTTGTTTCTTTGTTTTTTTTCATTTTCTTTTTTATTTTGTTTCTTTTTTTGGTTTTCTTTGTTCTTTTGATTATTATTCTACATTTTTTGTATATGTCAACAACATTTTTCTAATACACGTCTAACATTTTTCTAATACAAATTAAACATTTTTGTAATACATAGTGAACATTTTTTCTGTACAAATTTTTAACATTTTTTTTCAAATGCTTGATTAACATTTTATTAAATACAAGATTAATAATTATTGAATACATGGCCAACATTTTGTCTATACACTTTTGACATTTTAAAAAAAATACTTCAGTAACAGTTTTCAAATAAAAAGATTAACATTTTTTTGAATATATGGTCAACATTTTTAAATGCTTGGTTAAAAAATTTATATACATGATAAAAAAATTCATCATTTTTTAATACATGGTCACCATTTTTTCTATACAAATTTAACATTTTCCAAATTCTTGATTAATATTTTTCAAATACTTGTTCAACATTTTTAAATGCTTGATTAACATTTTTATATACATGATCAAATTTTCTCATCATTTTTTAATACATGGTCAACATTTTTCTATACACATTTAACATTTCTCAAATTCTTGATTAACATTTTTCAAATACTTGTTCAACATTTCTTTTTCAAAATGCTTGATTCACATTTTTATGTACATGATCAAATTTTTATCATTTTTTAATACATGATCAACAATTTTTCTTTTTACATTCAATATTTTTCCAAATGCTTGATTAACTTTTTTCAAATATTTGTTCAACATTTTTCAAATACTTGTTCAACATTTTTTCAAATTTGTTTTCTAGAGTGTTTTTTGTAATATATATTTATAATATTTTAAAGTATAAGAAAAGTACAAAAATAAAGCAAAAAAGAAAAAAAGAAAACAAATAAAAAAACAGAAAATAGAGCATTTGGCTTGCCGCGCGCGTGGGCCGGCCCATCTCTGTCGCCCCTTCAGCGAGTCCCGAAGGTGGACTCGCTGAAGGCGAGACATAGGGGCACCCAGTAGGCATAGGGCAAAAGAAAACCATGAAAATCCTGGGCAGGCCATGGCCCAGTTTTGCCCTAACTAAGCTCCGCCCATGCTCTTGAGTGCGTTGTCGTGGAGCTCAGGTGTCTTCGGTCGGGCTTCGGCTAGGTGTTAGGCTTGTTCTAAGTTCATGTCTATCTTACTATCTGCTTTTTAAGAGGGTCTCCTCACTATATTGTATCTTTCGGCCGTGTACTTTGTTGTGTTATTGCTTTATATATAAAGCGGGACGAAAGCCTGTTTCAAGTATGTTGAATGATTCTAAGGAGAAAAGCCTTTCAAAGTGTCCAAGTTTCAGTGGTAAGTGCTCCCTTCTTGTTCCCGAAACCCAGAAGATGCTCACCTGCCAACGCTCTCTTGTTTCTTCTGAATCCGTGTTTGTGATTTGCTCTCTCTCTCTCTCTCTCTCTCTCTCTCTCTCTCTCTCTCTCTCTCTCTCTCTCTCTCTCTCTCTCTCTCTCTCTCTCTCTCTCTCTCTCTCTCTCTCTCTCTCCATTTTGTGCTCGGGGCAAAGCGGAAACCGACTGACATGAACTGCATACATGTCATGACTTATGTACAAAAAAAATGAATTGTTTATGTACATGTCTTATGTACATGCAGGCCACCTATTTATGCTCTTTTTCAACTCGACATTTATATATTGGCAAGACCTTATGTACGCACGATGCGATGCAGCTTGTTCAGAAGGAAACGTTTACATACAGCCCGCCGGCGGAGCGTTGCGCCGGTCGCTCGCGCGCTCGCCACGTCGCGCCCACGTTGTGGAGCCACGTCCCGTACGTGGGGCCCTTCATCGAAGCGTCAATCTTATCGAGATCTGGTTTCTTCCCCAAATTTCTCCTCGCACACACCCAACCCACTCCCCTCCGCTCACCAACGCCATTGCTGCCCTCTCTCTTCCTCCCTTGCTGCCGGCAGCAGCATGACCGCCGTCCGCTGCCGAAATCCCCCGCTCGAATCCATGTGCGCTGCGATTGTTTTGCTGCCACACGCATCGGTGTTGCACTGGTGGCCACGGGGCTGCGACGGGGATGCTGGCGCCGACGGCGACGAGATGTTGGAATCGGCAGTGGCAGATGCTACAACCGTGGGCCGCCGGAGCTACAACGACCTCGACCGGAACACGACGGCGGCTCCATCGGCGCCGAAGAAGATGCACCCGGACGCCGCGGTGCTACATCAGGCACCAGCAGATGCTGGAAGGGTGGCCACTTTTTGCTTGAACCGGCCATGAGAGGGTGCTGGGAGCCTGGGATGGGCGGTGGTGGTTTTTGCTACAGCTGACCATGCAGATGCTGGAACCGGCCATGGCAAATGCTGGAACCGGCTCTGGCAAATGCTGGAACCGGCATTCGTGGATGCTACAACCACCCATGACAGATGCTGGAACGGCCATTCGTGGATGCTACAACCGCCCATGACAAATGCTAGAACCGGCTTTTGTGGATGCTACAGCCGACCATGGAGTTGCTGGGACCGACTGCGACGGGGATGCAGGAACGGGCGATGGCAGATGCTACAACCACGGGTTGCCGGAGCAGCAACCGGCATCTCGATTTGCTTCAACCACCAGCACCATGAGCTGCAACCGGCAACACGGCGAGCTACGGTGGCTCAGCGGCGAGACATTTTTTGTTGGAACCGGCACTCGAAATTGCTGGAACCGGTGAGCCGAGATGTTGTGATGGTGAGCGGCGGCCGACGAGCTGCGGTGTGAGTGGCCGGCGATAGGTGCGGTGGCGAGCGGAGGCGCGGTGGTGGCGAGCGGATACCACGGCTGGAACAGCCCGGTGAACGAAGCTGCCACCATCGGCAACAAAAGCTGCCATGACGTTGAATGGGTGCTGCGGCCATGAACGGAGACGCGCGGCGAAGGGGCGCTGCGGCCATGGCCAGGAGACGCACTGCTGGTGGCGCGTGCCGGCTGCACGCGGCGCGTCGTTCCCCTTTTTTCTTCTGGCGAGGAGTTCGTGCGTGGGGAAGGAGAGAGTTGACTTGTGCGAAGGGATAAGGATAATCTGATGGCCACCAGCGCTTGCATCTGACGGTTTGGACGCGACCGGCCGAACCCCTGGCCGGTCCGCCGGCGCGTAGTACTCGCCTTGTTCAAAACAGGATCGGTCGGTTCAAACCATCGCAGGGGCATCGCAGAGACAAATAAAGAGAGGGAGCTAATCTGCTTTCCTCACGGGCCAAGCCCACTCATGCAGTTGGCCCATTTAGGTAGCACTGACACAGCCGCCGGCCGCTTGCTAACTACAGATCGGCCGCCGCAGACCCCCAAGCTCCACGCCGGAGACCCAATGGACTCGCCGCCGATCCCCGACGAGCTCCTGCTGGAAATATTCCTCCGGATTCCTGCCCCAGCCGACATCGTCCGCGCCTCCGTCGCCTGCGTCTCCTTCCGCCGCCTCGTCGCCGACCGTTCCTTCCTCCGGCGGTTCCGCAGGCTCCACGCCCCACCCTTTCTCGGCTTCCTCAGTTACGACCGAGTCTTCCACCCCGCCGTCACGACTCACCCCTCCGCGCCTGCAGCCAACGCGGTCGCCCGCTCTGCTGACTTCTCCTTCGCCTTCCTCCCTGGCGCCGCCAGCGAGTGGGGCGTACAGGAAGTCAGCGATGGCCGTGTCCTCCTCGACAGGCCCAGCCGAGAGAAGTACGCCGATGTGGGGCTGCGAGCCATCTTCAAGGAGATGGTGGTGTGCGACCCGTTGCACCGGCGGTATCTCATGCTTCCTCCAATCCCGGACGATCTAGCCGGTTTGGTGGAGGACCTGCTCGTGCTAAGCCCAATGAGGTGGCGCGACACCTTCCTCGTCCCTCACGGCGACGACGACAACGACGACGAGGCTGCAGCTGCGGAAGGGACGTCGTTTAGAGTCATCTGGATGGCGCATTGCGAATTGTTGTTGGCCTTTGTCTTCTCTTCCGGCACCAGACAATGGCGAGCTGTTCCATCTCAGAGTTTGAGTGATTTGTCTGCTGGCTTGTTAGGGCCAGCCTGGACAAGACTTTTCGACTGGCGACAGTATGCCTATGGCTGCTTTTACTGGATGCTGAAGTCGAAGGAGGGAATGAAAATGTTGGTGCTCGACACCGCGAGGTTGGAATTCTCCATTGTTGAACCCCCACCTGAAGCCGAAGGTACATTCATTCCCAATATAACCATGGTGGAGACAAGGGAAGGCATGACTGGGTTATTTATGCTTGCATGTGGCACATCTAAGCTGTGTTATAGCATTAGGCGATACAACAGTGGAGGTTCTAGCAAGTGGCAGAGCGAGAAGACAATCACACTGGCTCCTAGTTACTCGTTAGTAAGTTCATTGGGGAGCGAGAAGACAATCACACTGGCTCCAGGCTTTTTCACGTTCGACATCGAAACATTCCAGTTTGAGAAGGTGTGCAATGCTGATATCTGTTACCCCCATGCATATAGCAACTTCCCACCATCGCTGTTGTCATCGCCGACCATATCAAGTGGTAAACTTTCGGTCGCATCCTAGTTACTCTTTTCATTTTACTGTTATGACAATAGCCCGTCTGGTGTTTATAGTTCATCATTATGATTGGTGATTCTGTTTTTACACAGTTTGATAGTTGCTACATTCTCTGTACTCTTGGCAAAGCAACCAACCTGAGGAAAATGGCCGTGACTTATGTGTTGATTTTTTTTCTAATTGCCAAATGCAGTTTTAAGGTCGCCAGAGAAGTAATACAAAGGATCCTTGTAAACAAACAAGTTTTGGGGGAACTAGCACAACCCTAAACGGGTGGCTTATCTCTCTTTATATAATAATTGGACAGGTACAATACATGTACAAATATACAGGGAAACCGAAACCTATACAGAGTCTAACATCCTCCCTCAATCTCAACCGTGCTCTGAGTTCAGCAGGTTTAGATTGCGCCGACATCCTTCAAACTGAGGGAGTGGTAGTGGCTTCGTGAAGATATCAGCAAGTTGATCTTTGGAGGAGATGAACTTGATCTGAAGCAGCTTCTGTGCAACATGTTCCCTTACAAAGTGATAGTCAACTTCAATGTGCTTTGTTCTAGCATGAAACACTGGATTAGACGAAAGGTACGTGGCACCGATGTTATCACACCAAAGAACTGGAGGCTGTGGATGTGAGAGCCCTAATTCCTGTTTAACATGGCTGCAGAGTGCTTGACAAAAATGATTTTGAAAGCTCAAAAAAATGACTTGTTTGTTGGGATAGCCCCAGACTTGATTGATAAAGGGGTTGCTGTGTTGCAATATGCAGACGATATGCTTGTCCCATGATCCAGAAAAAGCTATCAACGTTAAACTCCTTTTGTATCTTTTTGAGATGATGTCTGGACTTAAGATTAATTATTTGAAGAGTGAGATCTTTGTAGTTGGTGTTGATAATAGTGTGGCTGAGTTTTACTCTGAACTTTTTGGCTGTGGGGTTGCTACTTTCCCTATGAAGTACATCGGAGTTCCTGTTAGTTTTTCTGATTTGAAAACTATTGATCTGGAATTCCTTGTGGGAAAGATGATCAAGCGAGTGGATGCCTGGAAAGGGGCGGCCTTATCCAGGGGGAGGCTCACTTTGGTTAACTCTAGTTTAACCGGGATTCCTTCATTCATTATGTCGATGTTCCTTCTCAATAAAACTAATTTGGGTAAACTAGATAAACCTAGACGCAACTTTTTTTTGGCAAGCTAGTAGGCTGAAACGGAAGATTCATATGGTGAGATGGAATGTGATTTGTCGATCTAAAAATAAAGGAGGCCTGGGAGTTTTGGATCTTAGGAAGCAGAATATAAGTCTTCTTACCAAGTGGTGGGGGAAGTTAGATACCCAGGATGGTTTGTGATAGCAAATCATCCGAGCTAAATACCTTCACAATCAATCCGTTGCTACGGTTAAATCTCGATTCTCTGACTCACCGTGCTGGAAATCTATTTTGAAAGTTAAACATGTTTAGATGGAAGGGAGAAACATTATCTTGAATAGTGGTAACTTGATCAGACATTGGCATGGCCCTTGGCTAGGTTCGTGTGCGCTAAAAACTGCTTATCCTGTATTGTTTGATATTTGTCATGATCAAGAGTGCACCTTGGCTCAATTTGTGGAGAATGGGTGTGTGCTTAACTTTAGAAGGCGTCGTACTCCTGATCTTGACATCCAATGGGACAATATTGTGTGTGCGGCTAGATCATTATCTTTGAATGCCTCTTCTGACCAGGTGTCTTGGTCTTTGACTAGTTCTGGTAGATTCACTACTAAGTCTGTTTATAAGTGGCTAGAAAAACCTTTGGCTGGTGCTAGTAACGGCTGGATTTGGAAAGCCTCTATTCCTCTTAAGATCAAAATTTATATGTGGCAATTGTTTCAGAATGCTATTCTTACTGAAGACAATTTTAAAAAGAGGAAGTGGACTGGGAATCCTTTATGTTCTTTTTGTAATGATCCCGAAGATGCTGAACATCTGTTTTTTGGCTGTGGTATTGCCAAAACTGCTTGGGGATGGATTGGGAAAGTGATTGGGGCTAGTTGTTGTCCAAGGAACTTGTGGCAGAGCTTTGCTTGGTTATATGCTTTCTTGCCTGGTGGGCACAAATTCTATATGATGTGTGTTGCTGCTGTGTGCTTGGGGATTTGGACCCTCGGAAACAAAGTTATCTTTGAAAAGCATGTTGTTCGTTCTCCTTTGGAGGCTATTTTCAATGTTTGCTCCTTCATGTTATATTGGGCAGACTTCTCAAAGGCGCTGATAAGGATGTGTTCTAGGGAGGTGTTCGGGTGCTGATGATAGAAGCCTCGATTCTTGCTCGGCAGATGCAGCCGCCGACGGCGACGCTGGGCGCAGGACAAACCTGCTGACACAAAGGCTGAAGTATGTGTTGGATGGTGTCTCATTTTCAACCCCAGTTTGATGATGCTGTACCCCTGAAGATTTATTAGTTGCTGCTGTTGTGTATTTTTGAGTAGCCTATCCGTTTCCTTCTGTTGGTACGTAGAGCTATGTCCTTATTCTCTATGTTGATCTAGACTGTAATAGTGTTGTCAGGTTTTCGCCCGGCAATGGAAGTTTCGAGCCGAGCATCCGTAGTGGGTTTCCTGGCAATGCTCCAACTCGCCTCCCTCGCTTTCCTTCTTCCTGGTTCTGCTTGGTACTGGTCGTGAACTTTGTATTTCCGTTATGAAAATTAATGGAAAGGGGGATACCCGGTTGGAAAAAAAAAAGCTTCTGTTGGTGTGCCCGCTATGCGAGACAAGCCGCTGTCGGCGAGACAGACAAATCTCTATGCCAGGCCAATAGATCACCAATTTGTTTTTTTTTTTGAGACATGATGACCAATTTGTTGGTGTGCCCGAGATTTGGCTGGGCTATGATCCGAACAGCCCATCTCCAGGCCGTACCTGTTCAGCCCATCTCCAGTCCGTACCTGTTTCTGACTAGGCTTCCTACTCGGCTTTGGGGTCGCGGTGGCGGTGCTTTGGTTGCCCATAAAATCATAAATAAAAACAAACAAAATTCCACGCCGCTGCTTTCCTTCACCGACCGACCATCGTCGAGACTTGCCTTCGCAACTCACGATCCACATCGAGTCGCCCGCGCGTGTCCGGCGACCGGCGCCCGGAGGCAACTCGATTCTCTGCTGCGTCTGCTCCATGGAGGAAGGTGGCCAACTCGCCGGCGGCGATGGCAAACTCTGGCTAGCGGCGGCAGCCAAAGTGGTCCAGAAGATGTACGTATTCCCTGCTCCTGTTTTCATCCATGTGCTCCTGCCTAGATCCAAGACATTGGTTGACCTCCTCGTTTTTTACTGTACTCTTCAATAATACTCCCTCTGTCCCAAAATAAGTGTCGGTGATTTAGTCCAACTTTATACTAAATCACCGACACTTATTTTTGGGATGGAGGGAGTAGATTTTTTTTAGAGGAAAAGGGCATAGCCCCGGCTCCATTGCATTGCAAAGAAAACCATAGGTTCTTAGAATGGAGGGAGTAGTTGATATACATGGAACCTCTAATTATTTTCCTCTCTGCCATGGTGGTTCAGACTGAAGAATTTGCTAGCCCAAGTCCAAGTGGATCAGCTTGACCACCTTCACGATGCTGCTTCCCAATATGAGGCCATGGTATTCAGCAACTCCGGCAACATGCAAGATTACCTCACAATAATAAGCAAGAAGATGATGTTTCTTCAGCGCAAACCACAACCGCTTGTGCAGGCTCACCAGGGACACATGGGAGGCAAGATGCGGCCTCTCAATGCTGTTGTAGCTAATTCTTCGACCGCCGCAATGCTGCGCACACCATCATGTGTCTGAAAGTTTAAGCACCATGTGCGCACCTTGTTCCTTTGACGATTCTTTCTTGTATACAACAGAACTATGTAATGTATACGCTGCTTCTCCATGCTGGCATGGGCGCAGCATCCAAACTGAATCAAGATTCATGTTCATCGAAACTTGTATTTGGTTATTTGTATATATGATCCATATTACATAAACCATGCAAACTGCATCAATAATAGATTTGATAAAATTCAGAACTACCATTGGCTTATTTGATAAAATAGATTTTGGTTGGTATCATGTTCTGCCATGCAGTACATAAATCCAAAAACATGTACTGACACACAGCGAACTTAAAAAACACAATTTAAGGTCAGCAGAGCCAGGAGAAACACGTTGAGATTTTCGCAATATGACATATTTCAGAAAGGATGTGCAAATTCAAAGAAGAACCTCCCATACTAGATATATCCACAAAATTGATTTGTGAGTAAGAGGAAATCAAACTGGGTCATGTGCATAGGTTTTTCTCACAGAACCTTCACTAGATTCACATCATTTTGCACAATATGTTGACTACGATAGAATCATTTCTGTATGTAACCAAAGTAACAACCTACTGACCATATTGCTGACCAATGAGCCAAAAGCACCCTACTGACCAACCTGTGGTCAACTGTCGAGTCGAAGCATAACATCAATCATTGCCATCTCCAATCATCGACACTCCGGCCCGTCCTGCAGCACCCACATCTACGGGCTCTTCAGCTTGCACCTTGTTCCAGCATTTCTTTCTCAGCACCTTCTTTAATACCTGCCTAATATATCAAAATTATTAAACTTTTGATACCTTGTGAGCGAAGAGGAATACTCAGTAAACTGCTCAGGAGAAAAGCATGGGGAGAACCTTTTAAGTGTTTATCATTGTGATTTGCAATACAAGTTGGAATACATAACAAGACAAAGACACGTAATTTTTTTTTTAGCAAACAGATGGATCCTAAAAGAACTTAACCAGACAGAGAAATTTATAGGGTGTATAAGGGCATCTCCAACGCCGACCCGCAAACCGCCTGCATACGTCCGGACCGCGCTGTCTCGACCGCGGAAGCCATCCAACGCGGTCCTATATCGGTCCACGGCGTGGTCCGGACGTGCTTTCTCCCGCAAACTTGAGACAAACGTGGGGGAGCTTTGCGGGAGACCGGGCCGCAACCAAGCCCGCTTCTGACCACCCTGGCCCACCCAAAACCCCCCTCCCTTGCCCGCGCGCGTTCCCGGCTAGCGCCAGCTGCCCGCATTCATGCCGCTGTAGAGCGCGCCGCTCCACATTGAAAACGGTTCAGGGCGGACGTGGCCTCTCACTGCCTCCGTCGTTGAAGCGGCGCGCCGGCCGAGGTCGCCGCCCGCTGCACGCCCGGTTGAACACGCCTCCTCGCCGCATTCAAACGCCTCCATTAAACCCACGTGGAAGCCGAGAAACCTACTCCGGCCACACGTCCGTTCACGAGCGGGCCGGCATTAAACACAATGTCGGCCAAGCTCCTCCCGTCCGTCCCTCAGCCGCCCACCATTGCTATATAAACCGCTACCCCGGCCATAGCCGCAGTCATCCACTCTCCGATCCCTCTCTGCACCACTCCCACCATGGATTCCTCCCCCGCCAAAGCTCTTTGGGACGGGCTGACGCCGGACCAGAAGAAGGAGATGGCCGCCATTGCTGCCGGCTGGCTGGCTGGCAGGCAGCCGGAGGACAACGACGTCCCAATGGAGTACGCGGCTGACGACGAGCCGGCGCCACCCTCCTCGTTCGTGCAACCCTCCTTCTCCACCGACGACGCCCACAACCAACAACTCCTCCAGGAGCACCTGCAGGCGGAGGAGCAGCTCGACGCCGATAGGGCGATCGCGCCGGACACGGACCTGGCGGAGCAGGCGGCGCTGCTCGACTCCTACCGCTCCGCCCGCGAGATCCGCCTCACCCGATGGCAGTACCGCCAGCGGGTGGCGAAGGTGGCGGCCGCCTACAAGGAGTGCGACGAGGCAGGCGAGGCGGTGTTCGCCGAGACCGATGACGAGGGGGAGGACATTGCTGGCTCCACCGAGGCCGCGCCCCGCTGCCACGACAATGAAGCCGGCACGTCTGCGGGCGCTGCCGGCAGCGAGGAAAAGTAGTGCACGGTAGGTCGCCGCTGCTCGGGTCCCAGGAAGGCCACCGCTCCACACCTCCCGTCGACGCCAAGCTTGTTGGGCTCAACATCAGCGGCCGCGATTAGCCACTTGGCGGCGACGTGGAGGCAGACAGCTTCACTTCTCAGGTCTCCGGAGGCGTAGGTTACGGAGGCGGAGCTGGAGAGCGCCGAGGTGGAGCTGGAAAAGGTGAAGTTTCAGTTCTCGGGGTTCATGGCCAGGCACGGGGAACAACGGGCGCCGGCGACCATTTAGATTAGGTATTAATTATACCTCCAGAGCCGGACTAGCACCGGTTAGTTGATGTAAATGTAATGAAATCCATCATGTTTATATGAATCCGTCCGTGTTTGAACGAATTTCGTCCGGTTAGTTCGAATTGTTGGCTGGATGTATGCGGGCAGCGTTGGATGGCAGCCTCCCGCATCCGTTATCGCGGACTGGTCCCCCTGTCCATGGACGGATGCGGGAGGAAATTTACGGGTTGCCGTTGGAGATGCCCTAAATTGCCAAATAAAACTTTTCCGCCTCCTGATATCTATCAAAGGGAAAGCAGACAAGTTCTGTTGGTTGGAATGAAGTTCCCAATGGAGGTGAACATGATTTCCAACCTGTGTTCCTTCCCATATCTTGGCCATATATATAAACCATTACTCCACAAGTACTTGTTACGAGATGCCTCCACAATGTTACTCATAGTGTGCAAGATCCTTTCTTTTACTTGTCTGAATACCTTAAAACGGCAAGCAGAGCAGACAACCGAATAAATCATTGTTATGTTCCTGAGCTTGATTAGCTTTGCCACAAGCACATACCAATTAACAACTACCATTCTGTGTAATAACAATTACAAATTACAGTAATGAAGTACCTAGCATCATAAAGCTATCCGATACAAAAGAAAGGAGATAACTAGGAGGCAAAAGAAAGTTTATCGGTTGAAACCGTCGGTACAACAATAACGATGGTGGGAAGTTACTATATACATGTCTAGACTGTTCACCACAAACTCTCAAGCTGAAATGTTTTCCTGTCAAGTGTGAAACAACTTGAATTGCAGGATGTTCATCGCTGAATCAGGAGCAAGTACCTGTCGTCCACTGAACCTGCGAGCTCGTAAGAAGAATCTGGTGATAGTGAGAGCTCGTAAGAAGAATCCGGTGAGAGTGAGATTGTCTTCTCCCTCTACCACTGGACAGCACTCCCAGCATTGTTTTGCTTAATGGTATAATGTAAACTAAAGTAAAGTGGACCAGATTCAAGCAGAAACATCCCAAGCCCGCCTTCCCTTGCCTCCACCATGGCTATACCATGAGAACGTCTGGCTTCACGTGGGGGGTCGGCAATGGAGAACTCCATCGTTCGGGTGTCAAACACCAGCATTTTCATTTCTTCCATCCAGTGAATCGACTTAGTCACCCAGTAGAAACAGCGAGACACATATGTGTGGAAGTAGAAGAGAGTGTTGTTTGTTGAATATGGCAGGCCAGCAAACAAATCGAGCCAACTCATGGATAGAATGGCATGGCATTGTCTAGCGATGGAAGAGAAGACAAGGCGAACAACTTTGTTTTGCCCTGCCCCATCCACATCACTCTGAATGACGTAGCTGCTTTGTTGTTGTCCGGTGGATTGAGAAAGGCCTCATATTTGCAGACTCGGCTTGCACTATAGTGGCTGCTAGGTCGTCCGAGGCAGGAGGAGCACAAGGTAGCACCGGTGCAAGGGGTCGCACACCACGATCACCCAGAAGGAATCTAGGGTTATGTTGGGCCAATCGTTGTGGTACTGGCTGCGGGGTCTGTGGAGGAGGACGCGGCCATCGCGACTGTCCTGCACGACCAAGTGGTGGGCATGGGCGGGAAAAAAGGTGAACAAGAAGGGTGCCCGGATCCACGGTGCTGGATGCCGACGCAGAGGGGTGAGGCGGCTCGGTCGGATGGAAGCCTTTGTCTGTACCGAGGAGGCTGAGGAGGGGCGGGGCGTGGAGCTTGCGGTACTGTCGGAGGAAAAGACGGTCGGCGATGAGGCAGCGGAATGTGGCTCGGGGGGGGGGGGGGGGGGGGGCAGAGGTGTGACGATGTCGGCTGGATTGGGAATTCGGAGGAAGAAGTCGAGCAGGAGCTCGTCAGGGATCAGCGGCAAGGTGGTTTCCCGGGGACCATGCCGACGCAAGAGCAGACGAGGTGGGGACTGGCGCCTTTGGTTGAGGGCGGCCTGCTCCACGCGGATCTGCAGCTCTTCCGCCGTGCTGCCGGCCATCTTGCTCAGTATGGCTTCGAGGCACTAAGCTTTAGTGACTTAACTGCACCTGCCTTTGGGTGTATGACATGTGGGCTAGTCACCTGTTGGTCCCACATGTCATACACACAAAGGTGCTGGCCTCACATGTCATACACCCAAAGGCAGGTGCAGTAAGTAAAAAAAGCGACGGACTTATGATGATTCTGCCACAACATTTATGGAAACACGCGAAGACGTGGTCATTACAGGAGCATAGACCGAAGACTGTCAACAAGATATTGAGAAACCACTCGCGGAGATCGCAGAGCGTTCACCATGTGCATAGTTCACCGGCATGAAAGAGTGCGTAGTACACCACAAACACATGACACGTTCAGCTTGTACACCACCTAAAGTAGATCGTGAGCCCGGCACTCTCTCGACCTAGTTGCACAAATTGGATTGGATGCAGCCGGCTTACCTCCATATTGTAGCTCTAGAATATGACTTTAGACTGGTCCTCAATGTCTTTCTCTGAAGAAAATTCCCAATGCATCTTATTCCACCGAGGTTGCACCATCTGACCGCCGGTGACACCCATCATCCTCATCATTTTTGCTCCCCTTCTACACTTGGTCAGTATCCCTCTAGCAACTACATATGATTTGCTGCACGCGAAACTAGTTATTTATATATCAGTGAATGGACATAGCGTGTGGCCTACACATTATTCCTTCAACAAAAGTTCACATGCCAGTTGTTGTGCCATTTACACCAAATGTCAAATGTAGTTATCAGCGCAGGACAAAGTAGTCGACGCATAGCAAAGCAAAAAAAAGTAACACTCATTTTTCTAAGAAGAAATAGCATGAGAGTGTCCTACTGCATTTATTAAGAAGTTACACATATGTACGTAAACCAAAATTTATTGGCGTTGGTTGATTTGCCATGTAGGGTGGAACTAAAATGGATACCATATCAAAACATGTGTCTAAGTAAAAAAATGTGATTCTTATTTCAATTTTTATGAAACTAATGCAATGAATGTGAAGCCACAAAACCGAACAACTCTACAGGGTTTACCCGGCTGTCTACTACAACATGTTTTGTCCGGCTCCTGCGAGGGAGGGGCAATGACGGCGGCGCACCTTCGGCTCGCTTCAGTGCTTATAGTCGTCGCTAGGTGGTCTACGGATCTGGATGTAATTTTTATTATTTCTGGAGTTCGTTGTACTGCCATGATTGAAGATGAATAGATCGGAAGTTTTCTTGCAAAAATAAATAAATAAATGTGAAGCCACAAAACTGAACAACTCTACTGGGTTTATGAGACGTCGTCATTCGCCAAAACAGTCAGGTGGGACAAGAACAATGTTATTCTTATTTGGTCAATAATCATCTTTACAAACCAAAACATGTTCTTATTAACATTGCACGTAAATGATAATGTACGCACAAGTCTCCTTGCATCAACGTGTAAGCATGTAGTATACTATCTATGCACGTAAGCGTCTGCTGATGTCTTGTCTGAACTGCTAATTCAGTAAGCTGCTTTGATGGTTTGCCTGTTGGCTGTTGCTCTACAAAATAAAGTAGATGAGTTGTTGCATCAAAATTACCAGCCATGAACCACAGCCACAAAATCAAAGGGAAACAAAAAGGACCATTTTTAGCAACATGTTTGCTTCTCTTCAACAAAAAAACATACCACACAAACTAATTCAGAAGAAACAAGAGAGCGTTGGCAGGTGAACATCTTCAGGAAGCATCCGATAGGCCGGCCGGTGACAAGAGCACCACTGCCTTTGCAGTCTCACAAAACATTCTTTCACTTCACGGGAGTGAGGAGAGTGAAGGATTTGCGGGAATTTGGACATCTTGAACGGACTTTATCCTTAGATTCAAGTTCAACATGTTGGAGTTGTGTCGAATATAGTGTACAAGTTAGGTTACAGTTGGACTCTGAATTGTATTGTGTTTAGATAGGATATGGAGTCGTGTCCAAGTAGGACACTTGTATCCCAGGCCTCTTATATAATGAGAGAGTAGACACACGATGTAACCAATGCAAATATAATAGCACAGGAACGCAGGGGAAGCCGGTGGCATGTGCCGGCGTCCAGGGCGACCGGCTGCGGTATTGTAGCGGTATCATGGGGAGGAGCGCCCATAGTCAGGCCCCGGGGATGTAGCCATATCGGTGAATCTCGTTAACAAATCTCGGTGTCGTGCTCGTGTGATTGCTTGGTCCTCGATAGATCGACTATGCGCCTCAGATTTATTCTAACAAGTGGTATCATGAGCTAGGTTGTTTGGAGACGGTGAGAGTTGATCTAGAGACGGAAGAAAGTATCGACAGAAATCTGTAGGAGCGATCGCGATACGGGAGTGAAAATCCTTGGCGAGTTGTGATCAAATATGCAGAGTTGGTCGTGTTTTGATCTTCAAATAGCAATCGGAAACATCTGCAGGAAGCAGCAGCAATGATCGCGTGTGAGGCACCGGGCAGCGGCCAGATCGAATCGGAAGCAGCGGCGGCACGCGTGTGGGGCTGCAGATTGATAGCTCGTAAGGCGGGGGCGTGACGTGTACGAGAAGGGCTGCAGGCAGAGGCAACGAGCAGTTGTTCGGCGACTCGGATTGATTGATGGCAAGATCCGATCGTGGCTGAGACGCGTGTGGAGCTTGCAAGCGGCGGCGGTGCACGTAGGCTGGCTCTTGGGCAGGCCGGCCCATGTGGGGCTGGCTCGCTGGGGTAGGGCGTGACGTGTACGAGAAGGGCTGCAGGCAGAGGCAACGAGCAGTTGTTCGGCGACTCGGATTGATTGATGGCAAGATCCGATCGTGGCTGAGACGCGTGTGGAGCTTGCAAGCGGCGGCGGTGCACGTAGGCTGGCTCTTGGGCAGGCCGGCCCATGTGGGGCTGGCTCGCTGGGGTATAAGCCCCAGCTGCAGAGCAGGTGACCAGGGGAGCTCCTATTTGCCGCTAACTGCGGCAAAATGTCGAGGGAACGCACAGGCGGGTCTCCCTGGGCCTGCCCATGTGGCTCTCCCGTTCCGGCTAGCGAAGAAACTACAGCGCTCGCTCGCAAAAAAGAACGCGCCAAGCAGGATTCGAACACAAGACCACGTGCTTCACAAGTAGTACTCCTACCACTTGAGCTAGCAAGCTAGGTGTTTTAATGGGCAGCACAAATACTTAAGAACCAAACCAAGCGCGGATACGAACGTTTTTCAAATTTTGAACGCGAAATATTATTTTGGAGAAAAAGTGAATTCTGTATGAAACCGTGAACACTTTTCGAAATTGTGTATATTTGAAAAAACTCAAACATTTCGAAAAACACAAACAATTTCTGGAAACGGAAACAATTTTTAAACTCCCTCCAAAAAATTGAAAATACGAACATTTTTTAGAAAACTAGAACATTTTTTGAATGGCAAAACAGTTTTTAGATACGCGACCATTTTTGAAAAATGGGAACTTTTTTTGAATCTCCCAAACAAAATTTGAAAACACCAACATTTTTTGAAACTCCAGAAAAAAATTCGCAGCACGAACAATTTTTGAAATCCCAGAACAAAATTTGAAAACCCGAATATTATTATAAATTTGAGACAATTTTCGTAATACTGAACAAAATTTCAGAAGTTGTGAAATTTTGAACAAATTTTGAATTTCTGAACAATTTTTGAAAAGCACGAACATTTTTTGAAAAAGGGAACATTTTTTGAATTTCCGAATAAAATTTGAAAATGGAAACATTTTTTGAAATTTTGAACAATTTATGACAAATCAAACATTTTTTGAAATTTAAGAACATTTTTCCAAAAACACAAAAAAGGAAAAAAGAAATAAAAAAGAACACGAAAAAAGAGAGAAAAGAATAAACAAACGGGAAAAAAGAAAGAAAGAAAAACAAAAAAAAATAAAAAACCGGTTCAGGAACCTACTAGAAGGTTCCCAAAACCGGGAAAAACGGGCTGGAACCTTCCAGCAGGTTCGCAAAACCGGGATCGGTGGAACGCGTCTAATGGGCCGGCCCGTCTCGTTCGATCGCTAAGACAGAGTGTGCGATACCCCGACATTTTGACGCAGAGTGCGTCGTATAGGATTTTCCGGTGACCAGGCCGAGACGCTCAGGCGTTCTGGCAAAAGGTCAAGGCCGAGGCGTGCAGGTGCAGCTAGCCTATACTTGTGGAACGCGTGCAGCCGGAGATTTGTTTGGAGAAAAGCTACGTGACGGACTGGTGTTTTCCATCTGGATGAAGAGCTAGGCAAAGCTAATGGACCTATACAGCTTACATATGCACGTGGTGGAGTTTGGAAATTTTCTTTGATCTCTATGTTGAAGTGCACGGGAAGGCTTATGAGGTAGGTTGGCTTTGTTTCTTCGAACACGTTGCGTACGTGGATGGTAGCCTGATGGTCTGTGGTGCGCGTGGCAAGGATAACGACGTGTGTATAAGGCTTGTGGAGTCTAGAGCATGTTGTGCAGTCGGATAAGTTCGGCTGGGTTGGACAGAACAGTCTGACGGATTGATATGAGTCGGTTGGAACAGGAGACGGTGGTGGGATCGGCGGCGACGACATAGGAGCGTGATGCTGATGGTGACCGACTTCTGGGCGTGGAAACACGTGGCGCAGGCCTGAGGGCTTGTGTGGCTTCGACAAGACTATGGCGCGGGGTTGATTCAAGACGGTGCGCACATGAGAGCTTGAAGTCGACGGGGCGCGAGGGTGGACTGATCATCTACCATGGAGTCATGTTGAAGGTGGAGCTGGAGTCTAGAAGACTTCACTCGGTGCTGATTGAGGGGCTACGGTGTAAGTGCACAGGGAGTCGAAGCCTATTCAGCGGGGAAAAGCGAGTGACACGTGGTTCGGACTGGAGCCCAGTGGTTCGATGGAAACGTGATACTCGTCATCGGTTGGCGATGATCGGTGGTACTCTGCAATGGGGGTTGAGTGGTGTGGGTTTGCGACCCTTCAGACTCGACCGGGATAGCGGAGGCTCGACGCGGAAATAGCGGTGTGGCGTGCGGTATGCGCGGGACATGGAGACGGGCCAGGGCTCTGGTGGTCATACATGTGGTGAGAGAACTGCGAATTTGACTCGGGACGACTACAAGCAATGGTGAAATTCCTTCAAGTTTCAGACAGGCGGTCAAGGAAGAGCAGTGATGTTGAATTCAGGTAACTCTTATGTGTGACACCCAATATGTGAGTTGTTCACTTTCACGCAGGTTAGTGATCGGTGTGTGATGGAGTTGAACGGATACTCTGGAAGTTGGGAGCGCAAACTAGAGTAAAGTGAAACTTAATTTCGCTTGAGCGTTGACCGTGGTCAAGAAAAGAAGGGACTACAAGTTGCAGGTGGAGTCATATGGAGTCTTTAGAGTAGCAGCGGTACTCATGGGATAAACTCAAATCCAATGTACATGGAAGTTTGACGCATAGACGAATTCAAGGTGGTGAAGAATATTCGCCAATGTGGAGTTTGTTGGAGTTGTGTCGAATATAGTGTACAAGTTAGGTTACAGTTGGACTCTGAGTTGTATTGTGTTTAGATATGGAGTCATGTCCAAGTAGGACACTTGTATCCTAAGCCTCTTATATAATGAGAGGGTAGACACACGATGTAACCGATGCCAACATCTCTACTCCTAAAGGGGGAGTCCGTGCATCGTTTCGTGTCGTTTCGTTAGGACTCCCCCTCGATCCCCCCTCGCACCGATCCCCCCTCCCACCGATTTTTATTATTGCTACCAATTTTTTACAACGAAATAAACCGGCAGCCAATCAACCAACGAGGTAAACCGGCTGCCAATCAACCAATCAACCAGGATTGCCAATCAACCAACGAAGTAAACCGGCAACCAATCAACCAATCAATCAGGATTACATATATGAAGTAAGTCAAAACCTTCCAAAACCTCCAGGGTCGCCGGATCCGATGTATTCCATATATAACATGTATTCCATATATAACACAAATCATATCACAATTCAGGATCAAGATGTAGTGTTTCCGTGTACAGCCGAAACCTTCCACATTTAGCAAAAAAAACATAGGAGGGCCGGGCGAGCCAGATTTTGCCATCGTAGCAAAAAAAAAAAACACAGATGATCCCTGCAAAAGAATGATCCCCTAGCTGCGAGGCAGAGTTTTGCCATCGTAGGTGAAGCCATCCCCATCGATCTGTGTAGTTCGTTTCTTCTGCGCGGGCCGGACGACGACCCCCTCCCTGCGAAGAGTTTGCCATGGGAGATGAAGCCACAGGTCAGCACCATTTGCCCTATTCATATGAGTACAAGATCAATGGTATAAAAAATCTGAGATGCGGGTTCACCTCTGGCCTATGTATCAATTGATGCAAGTACCTTGATAGGAGCCTCCACAGACCAGCCGTTGATGGATAAATCAATACTTTGCGTTGCAAGTCAAATCTCATTTGGTTAGAACAAATGCTTAGGACAAGTCAAATCTCATTTGGTTAGAACAAATGCTTAGGACATATATACGTCTGTCAAGGCATACAAAATCATTATTGTGCAGCAAGAAAGAATGAAGATGCATGTACAATCATTACTGTGCAGCCTACAAATACAGTCACAACCACTTTGACACCCTCCACAAGAGGAACTTTAGAACTGAGCATAGCAACGGATGATCCGGCAAACAAAAACCGAAGAAATTGTCGACTAATCACCTCTTGTCCAGTCGGTAATATATATTAGCACTTAGAAGGCTCAGTTTCTAAATAGTACCCATTTGTACTCGATTAAACACAATTTGGAATGATCTCACCTAAGTACACGTCATCGACTAATAACCTGTGTTCATTCCATGATGTGCTCTGTAAAAAAGACAACTTAATTGCACGGTGTGGCCTTCAACTATAGGACCAAGGTTCCACAAAACAGAAAAACAGGCAAGAAGCAATGTAATGAAAATAGAAGGCAAAGTATATAAATACACCTATTAAAATATCAGTCTGTACCAAAAGTAAATCTTAGTTAACTCAATCTATCATGTAAAGTACAAAATACATATATGGGCAGAGAACATACCAGTATTATCGATGCTTCACTATGGGTGGTACCGTGCACATGCTATGAGATCTCTGCCACCACCGTAACCTTCACCAAAATGTCACAATTAAAATTAATAAAGGTAATGGATACAACAGAAACTATGAAGACAAATATGCTAGCCACAAGTGAATAGGGAAACTTTCTGTAAACAGAGAACTGAATTACTGATCAAAGATAATAACCAACACTTCAGTTTCAAAATCATGACTGCACAAAGTTATCTGTTTGCTGCACAAACTTTTTGGACAAATTACTGATCTTTGGTTTTCTATGCATGATGTATACTTAACATTTTTATTTCTCTTCAGAGCGCCAACCTAGCATGGAGGTCTCATGTGATATATCTAATGTTGATCAACATTCACAAATGACTCCAGAGCCAGGTAATTGCACATAATTATGCATGGTTGAACACATTGGGACATGCATACCCTTGGTCTATCTTTTCAGAAACATTTTTATTTCTTTTCAGAGAGCCGACCTAGCATGGAGGTCTCATGTGATATATCTAATGTTGATCAACATTCACAAATGACTCCAGAGCCAGGTAATTGCACATAATTAGTTATGGTTGGGGCATGCATACACTTGGTCTATTTTTTCAATGACAATTGTTTGTACAGTGATTGCCTCAAACAACTTGACCCCGTTTGGTTCTCACTGGGAAAGGGTGAATCTTGCTAAGCAACTCCGAGAGCGCAAAATACTTGAACAGATGGATGTGAAAAATGGCCTCCGACGCCCTCTTGGTGATATCACCAATGTTGATCAACTCTCCAAACGGAGTCCAGGTATAATGATATATATCTAAAGGATGATGGCACGCACGACTGGTTTTTACTGATTTGAACTATTCCTTTCGCAAGCCATGGGATCTGACCCACCACCACCGAGCAGCTTGTTTATATGTGAAGCAACAATCCCCTCTACATCAAACATTACGCTCTCAGGTGATGATAATATTTTCACTGTATTTGTCATCATTACGTAATTTAAATGTCACAGCGGTAAATTTAATCAATCACACATTCCACTTGCTCCTAATTTGCTTTGGTAAATAATTATTACTATTATACCCCTTATAGGACATGATCTGGATTATTTTGGCAAAGAGCAAGAATCTCCATTATTTTATGTGACATACGAACATAAGTAAAAATAATAATTATTACTATTGTAGCTCCAGACTTTGGTGTATATGATGATGGATGCAAACAAATCAACAGTGGGAACATTGAACATAATGGTTCTGATTCGGATGTTAACGTGTGTAGCCCGAGAATAACTGGTCCAGCTACGGTAGATCATGATGGACTACGTAAAAGGACGTTAACACAAGAACAAAGGGATATTAGAAACGCACGGAGAAGAGCAGCTTATAAGAAGAAGAAAGAAGAGGATGGATACCAGGAACAAAGGGATCAGTTAAACACACAAAGACGAGAAGCTTATCAGAAGAAGAAACAAGAGGACACAAACTCTGGTGATGACTTAGCCCACCAAAAAAGAGATAAAAAAACGCACAGAGACGAGCAGCTTACCAGAAGAAGAAGGAACACATAAACACGCAAAGACGGGAAGCAGATCAGAACCATCGAGATAACTTAACACCCGAGCAGAAGGGGGAGATAAGTGCTCGGCGCAGACAACGGGATAAAGCAATGCGGAACACACCCTGTGCTGAATCCATTGCAATGCCTCGTCCTGATTTAGCAACCTCAGCTTTGGCAAGCACATTTGGCCACACCTTCAGAACAGACGGTATTCTCCCATCTCTACTCCACGTCTTATGTCCGTATGCACAAGACCAAATATTTACTAGCTCTGCATCGTTCCAGCCGCCTACCGTTGCAGTACCATGGACAATAATACCGTCCTTCTAGAGCCTGGGCAACAACCCAATGGTCAACAAAGAGATCGTGCTCCTACCGTCAAGTCGGCGCCCACATACAGTTGCACCTTCGAAACCGACGGTAATTCTGCCATCAACAACCATCTTCCATTTTGTAATCATTGAATAGTTATTTGCCAAATAATAACTCAAAAATTGTGCAGGTGCATACCTAGGCAGAACCATGGGTGATAATGCCATCGAGAGTGACCTCATTGAAAACAATGACCACATAATAAATGCCACGAAACATCCCAATGATCCGCATACAAATGCACATAATGGTGCTGACGAGCAGAGGCATGAGTCCAGAGCTCAGCGTAGGACTTGAGAGCGAGCTTGCAAGGGAAGTATGGCACCGAAGAAGCCTCAAGAGAAAACCGGCAAGCGAAAAGCAGGTAAGCAAAGCATACCACGTGGTGAGAGGAACGCTCTGCTAGATCGTCGTAATGCAAGCTTTGCAGCTAGGGCGAAGGCCCCACCCGTGGGATCCATCGCCAAGCCGGGACCGAGCTCAACAGGACCACTTACAGGAATTGATTCACACGGTGCCTCAACCTCATCTAGCATGCCGAAGTACACTGTCAGAACTGAAGGTAACACTCCATCTTTACTCTCCTTGTGTCCATTGAGACTGAACCCTCATTTATTGGTTTGGCACCGTCGCAGACGACATGGAGGCGTACCTTACCGGTCTCATGGATGATAACGCCAACCCTGACAACCTCTTTGACGATGAGTATTATCTGTTTGCTGGTGAAGGTATGTCCACCCGCTTGCACAAAATCCACTCTTATCACTTAAGATGCGCATCCCGGGGTATCACACTATTTTGAAACATTGCCTACAGGCTCGGGCGCTGATGACACGGAGCACAACGATCCAACAGACTCGAGTGACAATTCGTCTATCCACTTTGATCCTTTCGACTATGTATACTCAAACCTCCCAGACAACACACACATCCTCAAGCACGCCGCGAACTGTGACCACTGCAAGGCCAAGAAGTTTGAGTCCGAGACCCCAGGATTCTGCTGTCGCAATGGGGAGATCGAGCTCAAGGAACCGGAGCCCATCCCGGAGCTAATGAGGCTTTGGTCCAGCACGGATGCAGACTCTAGACACTTTCAGGAGAACATACGCTTCTTCAATGGACACTTCTCCTACACAACCCTTGGCATCAGCCTCGATGAAAACTACACAAACATGAAGTCTGGGGTGTACACGTTTCGGGCGCACGGCACCATCTACCACAACGTGCATTCCTTCGGGCCTAGCTCCCGTCCAGAACATCTCCAGTTGTACTTCTACGACGACGACCCTAACCTGACCCATCGCAAGGCTGCCACCAAGCAATTGGACCAAAATGTCGTCATAAAGTTGGTGGACATACTCCGGGAAAACCCGTACTCCCAGCAGTTTAGGAGTTTGGGTGCACACAGGGACAACCTCGACGATTACAGGATAGACCTCAACACCGACCAAAGGCTTGACCAATGGAAATATAATAGACCGGTGTCATCTGAGGTCGCTGCAATTTGGGTGGAGGGCACTGACCTAGCGAAAAGGTTCGATCATAGGATAACAGTTGGTAACGACAACCAGAAGCACAGTATATGTGTGACTGATGGCTCGTATGACCCGCTGTCTTATCCCCTCTTCTACCCAAGGGGGGAGCTCGGGTGGCATCTGAAACTACCTAAACGTAATGTCCCTTGGGAGGTTGTACAACAACCAAGAGGGGGCCATGATGATGAGGATGACGTAGGTAGGCCTTTTGTGTATTATGTCGTTCTGATAAATAGTATAATTCTCATATGAATCCTAATTTCCGCGTTACTCGTCCATTTGCAGAGGGGAATAGCAGGTTATGCGTCTCCGTGAGAGACTACTACTGTTACATGCTGCAGACACGGCCTGCGATATTCAATCCCATACTCTGTGGAGCACGATTGCTCCAGCAATGGGGGGTCGACATGTACATCAAGATTGAGAGTTGTAGGTTGAAATGGTACAGGAAGAACCAGACGAAGATCCGTGCCGACCTATATAAAGGAGTTGTTGATGCGATCACATCCGGGGAGACACGAGCAAGCGCTGTTGGAGTAAGGATAGTGCTCCCTGGAACGTACCCAGGTGGCGACCGCGACATGAAGCCGAGGCATATGGATGCCATGGCAATTGTCCATACATACGGGAAGCCTGACATCTTCTTGACCATGACCTGCAACCCTAACTGGGAAGAGATATCGAACGAGTTGTTCCCTGGTCAGACAGCCCAAGACCGACCTAATCTGGTGGCTCGTGTGTTCCATGGCAAGCTAGAGGCTATGAAAGAGATGTTGTTCAAGAAGCATATCCTGGGTGTTGTTGTCGCGTATGTATATGTGGTCGAGTTCCAGAAGAGGGGCCTCCCCCACGCACACTTTCTGTTGATCATGGATTCGACATATAAGCTCGTCGTTCCAGAGCAGTACGACCGACTCATTTCCGCCGAGCTTCCAGACAAGCAGAAGTATCCGGAACTCTACGCCTTGGTGGTCAAACATATGATGCACGGACCATGCGGTGCTCTCAACCCCAAAAATGTGTGCATGCAACAAAACGAGTGCAAGTGCTGATACCCGCGGGCGTTCAATGAGAACACGGCACAGGGCAAGGACTCATACCCAGTTTATCGGCGTAGAGACGATGGTCGGCGGGCTAAGGTCCGGGGTAAAATGTTGGATAACAGATGGGTTGTGCCTTATAACCCTTAACTTCTGCGGATGTTCAATTGCCACATCAACGTTGAAGTCTGCTCCAGCATAAAGGCCGTGAAATACCTTTACAAGTACATATACAAGGGCCATGATAGGGCTTCTTTCAGCATCGACCAGTCCGACGCCGATGGTAACATTGATGAGATCAAAAGATACGTCGACGCGAGGTGGGTTACTCCTCCGGAGGCGATGTGGAGGATATTTGGCTTCCCCCTATGTGCCAACTCCCCGTCTGTCCTACAGTTGCCTCTTCATCTCCCGAATATGCACAGGGTGGCATTCAATGAGCAAGCTGATTTGACCGACGTCGTCGCCTCTGAGAATGCTTCCAAATCCATGTTGACGGAGTATTTCAAGGCTAACCAGGACCACCCGTGGGCTAGGCATATATTGTACAAGGATTTTCCTGGAAGCTTCACATGGCAGAAGGGACCGAAGTATTGGAAGCCGTGGGTGGAGCGTTATCAAATAGGTCGAATCGTGTCTGCCAATCCTGCCGAGGGGGAGCGATACTATCAGCGTGTGTTGCTAAACCATGTTCCAGGCAAGACATCCTTCGAGGACCTGCTCACCGTGGACGAAAGGCTATGTGGGAGCTTTCGAGAGGCTGCTGAGAGGCTGGGACTCATCGAGTTAGACAACACGTTCGACGATTGTCTTACGGAGGCAAAGCAGTGGGCGATGCCATGTTCGCTCAGGAGGCTCTTCGCAACAATCTTGGTGCATTGTGAGCCAGGCGACGTGCGTGGTTTATGGGATAGGCACCTCGAGCCTATGTCTGATGACTATCGTCGATCACACACGTGCCCGAATGAGGTGGAGCAGATGGTGTTGCTTGACATTAGGGGTATGTTGCAGTCCATGGGTAAAGACATAGTTGATTTTGCTCTTCCAAGCATTGACGATGCATTCGACCCAACCGGGGGAGAGGCCAGAGAGGTGATCGAGGAATCCACCGTCGAGTTTGATGTGAACGACACTAAATTGGCATCGTCGTTGAACTTGGAGCAGAGGGTTGTATACGACGAGATACTAGCGGCAGTTGACCGCGGTGATGGGGATGTATTCTTTGTTGATGGCCCGGGAGGTACAGGGAAGACCTTCCTGTACAGGGCGCTACTCGCCAAGGTTCGAAGCGAGGGCAACATCGCTATCGCTACCGCGACATCGGGCGTCGCCGCTTCTATCATGCCTGGAGGCAGGACTGCCCACTCGAGGTTCAAGATCCCATTGAGCTGCGATGATGGTGCCTCATGCAGCTTCACCAAGCAGAGTGGGACCGCCAAGCTACTAAGAATGGCCTCATTGATACTATGGGGCGAGGCCACCATGACTAAGCGACAGGTGGTCGAGGCACTGGACAATAGCATGCGCGACATCATGGGAAGACGGGACCGACCCTTTGGAGGAAAGATAGTTGTTTTTGGCGGGGACTTCAGGCAGGTGCTTCCAGTCGTCAGGAGGGGGTCCCGGGGTCAGATAATCGATGCAACCCTCCGAAGTTCACATCTCTGGAAGGGTATGCGCCAGCTAAGGCTCGTCACCAACATGAGGGCTCATAATGACACGTGGTTTGCGGATTACTTGCTAAGGGTAGGCAATGGCATCGAGGAAGCTGACGAGCAAGGCAACATACGACTCCCTGAAGATATTTGTTTGCCGTCTACAGGCGAGGGTGACGATCTGGAGAAGCTGATTGACCATGTATTTCCGAGTCTGGATGACAACATGTCTGATCCGAATTACATGACTTCTCGCACAATCCTCTCCACCACGAACGACAACGTCGACAAGATAAACATACGCATGGTAGAGTGTTTTCGGGGAGAAGAAGTAATCTACCATAGCTTTGACAGTGCAGAGGATGACCCATATGGCTACTACGCTCCCGAGTTCCTGAATGGATTGACTCCCAACGGCCTGCCTCCACATGCACTCAAACTGAAGCTCAACTGCCCTGTCATACTTCTGAGGAACATTGATCCGGCCAATGGACTGTGTAACGGGACGAGGCTTGTGGTCCGAGGTTTCGAGAGGAACGCCATTGACGCAGAAATCATGATTGGACAACACACGGGTAGGAGGGTCTTCCTTCCTCGAATACCCCTATGCCCGTCTGACAACGACATGTTTCCATTCAAGTTCAAGAGGAAGCAATTTCCTGTGAGGCTTAGCTTTGCTATGACGATTAACAAGGCTCAAGGGCAGACCATCCCGATTGTTGGCGTGTACCTACCTAATCTGGTGTTCTCTCATGGTCAACTCTATGTCGCGTTGTCTCGAGCCACCGCGAAGAGAAACATAAAGATCCTCATTGAGAAGGAGAAGGAGAATGTCAAGAAGCAAAACAGTAAATCAAAGAAGCGAAAAAGACCTACAGTGTCCTTACAGACCTCGATGAAGAACATCGTCTATAAGGAAGTCCTTACAGGCTGAAGTTCGCACTTAAGAAGCTGGCGGGTTTTGAATATGACAGAGCATTTACTCTTATGCTACAGATAATTTGCTGCTCTTTGGTGTTTTTGTACAGATCTTTATATTTGGTTGTTAGCAATTGAATTTTATTATGTTTATATAAAAAGTCAAATATTAATAATATCGCCTCGGATTTGTGACTTTGCAAGTTGCCATTTTTTCCTGTATGTGACAAACCTGGTACATGTGCCCTATGTGTTTAAACGTCCGCGACCACACTGTGATTTTACAGATTATGTATTCCTGCACAAATATTGCACTGCCTGGGTCACTCCGATGTTGTGAAACTAGACTCCAATGAAGTGTTCTACATTAGAGAAATATTTATGATGCGGCCCCAAAGCAGGCACACACAATGTCACCAATTTTTTTTGCCTTATAGTTGTTAGTTGCGTATAATTTGTGTCTGTTTGCTCCTTTTACCCTTTTTTTAGGTAGCTGGAGCTAGACTCC
Organism: Elymus sibiricus; assembly: GCA_039707655.1. NCBI lineage: Eukaryota > Viridiplantae > Streptophyta > Magnoliopsida > Poales > Poaceae > Elymus > Elymus sibiricus. The sequence goes on along the minus strand of CM077674.1, from coordinate 60,621,767 downwards.
AATTAGGTGAACTCCTAACTAATGTTTAAGAAATGGAAATAGTAGCAGCATCATCGCTGTTGAGGTTTTCTATTTTCTCCTTGTTTCTGGCATATCCATGATCAACTCGTGTTACAGAGAATTACTTGTAGCTTAGATTATTTTTCCTTTTGGTAGAATGCTTATGTATATTATTCTTTTGCTGTTTTGAAATCAATCATCTACCACATCTAAGTAAAACGTTGTTGCATACACGTAACACACTCCAGCATTCATTCTTTGCTTGATATTAGCAAACGATGTAAAATAACCAAGCTCACAGCATTCTAAAGCGATCTATTAGCTACTTCAGCAGACAGCAGACAGAAAGAAGTAAGCAGTATTTGATTTGCTCATACCAGTAGAGGCAGCGAATTCTGCCCAAAGTTTGTCGCGGCACTTGTGGTCAGCGGCGAGGATGAGCACCCACACCCGCTCCTTGTTGCTGGCCTCTGCATCCTCCTCCCTCGAAGCGGGTCTATGCAGGGAGTTGATCTAGAAAATCCTATTGTTAGATATAACAAATAGGTGACAAGAAATAAACAAGAACTATGTAGTACAATATATGTGTCACACAGTATACTTTGAAATGTGTAATTTGAGATTCTGATATAGATGTAGGCCTGTAACACACCTTGAACATGCACTGAAAACTGTTGTTTACAGTTTGATTTCTGAACCTGATGAAAACCCCTATTTAAAAAAGGATTTAATAGAATTTGTAGTGATTCTTTTGTCAGATTGATAATATATTGCAAATTATGCTTGATGGTTAATTTCTTGGCATAAAAGGTGCTTATTTGAAATTTGGTTACTACTGAAATTTTGTCAAGATACTTGGACTTGTTCATTGTTCAGTCAGGTTCCAATCAAGAGTTAACCTGAGACAATAGAAAGTACTGTCTGCATAATTATTGATGGTTCTGGAATAAGGATTAGACCAAATCAACGAAACAAATCCTCGAGGATGCCTTTTTTGGTAGCTAGCCAGGTTAAACTTTTCAATCCGTGCTCAGCCCTGTACTCATAGGTCCATTGTTACAATATTTATGAAGCACCACATTTCCAAATACATTTATTAAGCACCCTACCAATGTCAAATTTTCAGATCTTGTGTACTGTCTTGTGGTACATGCCTACAAATTTTTGTACAGTCTACGAAAAAACGACGACTGTCCGGTCTAATCATAAACGTAGCCTAATCATAAAAAAATGAAGTACACAAAAAACTTCATAAACATAGCTGTTACAGTTTTTGATTAACCTTTTTTACAATCTTTCAGATTATTCAGAAAATGAGTTACACAATTTTTTATTTAGAGAAAGAGTTACCACCATTTTTTTAGAAACAACTTTCATGTTCTTTTTTAGAAACAATTTTTACCACTATTATGAAAATATCTTCAGATTAAAGATTACAGCTGCAAAAAATATAACAGCTGCATGATGGTTAATCAAATCAAGGATGGTCAAGAACTTGCAGATGCTACGTTGTTTATTTTGAAGTTAAGACTGAACGTGGAGCATTGGAGCATTTGAGAAATCTCACCGCCAAGTCGACATCCAGCAATGGCATCTAGAGCACAAAGGTCTAAAATTGAAAAGTACACAATTTGTCGAAATGCTCTCACCATCTCATGAAATTGATGCGCTCGGTGAGGCAGAGGACGATGGTGTAGTGCTGCCGAAGCTCTGTACTTCCTTCGCTACCCTGTGCTTGCTCTTCTAGGTGTCATCCAGCGTCGCCCTTGCGCGCATCCGCATCAGTCTCCAACCTTGTTACAATTAATATATTAACGCCCATTGCTTCAAAGGGATATATATGAAAAGACAACAGAATAGAAAACCATAGAAATATGGTGGAAATGACTAAACAGAATTACTGTATGCACATCTTTATAGAGAAGGTAAGAAAAAAAGAAATTTCTTCCTCTGCTCCAAGTGTCACAACTCTGAATCTGTCAGTTGTAGAAGAAGACATAATGGAGATTAGACTAATCTGCCTTCTCTTTTTGAAGATCACAACAACATTTACTACATCACAACGCACAGGAACCTTGCTGGTAAACGGTTACGCCAAACTGAGTTTGGAAATCAACAATCATGAGTTGTGAGATAACAAAATAATCACATCTGACTTGGTCACTCAAAAGAACTTATGCAGGTGAGAACCCTTACTGTGCTACTGCTAACGCCATAATTTATTTGATTCAAGTGGAGTGCTTTTTTATTCCTCCAAAGCCCAAGATATATAGCATTGTTTCAGAGAAAGGTAACAGCCTCAGCAGATTCTAGATAAGAAAAGGTCGAGAAAGATTCTGTTCCTCAATTTTTAAAGTCACAGAAGTGCATGAAGCTGGATTTGAGAGTGAGACTGAGAAGAAAAGACTATGGGGTAATCAAAGTACAACAGGTGATTCATATAGAATGTTTAGGATACATATGTTTACAGTTCAATTTCAGTTTGTAGAAATAAAAAGTTTGGTACATCTGGACTGAAATAAAACTCAAAAAAAAAATTGTACCTTCGCTGTGTGATTTCCCTGTCAAATACCGAGCATACTAGCAGTAGGCGGTGTAGCAAGCCAACAGGCAGCAAGCTAGCAACTAAGCCTGGGTTGGCCAGATCGACGGCGCGGCTCAGCCTGAGTTAGAAATCTTCAAGTCGCCCTCGGCTCCGGAAATCGCCCTGGGATGGCTAGATCCACGGCGCGGCTCGCCGGCGGCCGGATCCGGCTGCTCACCGCGACACCTGGTCTCACCGCTGCTCACTGGATCCGGCCGGAACAGATAACCGTGGCGGGGACCGAGGAGTGGAGGGGATGGGAGGCGGCAGGGACGTGCCAAGGTGGGGAGTTGTGGCGGCCGGGACGGCGTGGCGGAAGGGGATGGCGGCGGCGACGGTGTGGCGGAGAGAACGAGTGAGAGGGGTGAGAGAGTGAGGTCTTGCAGAGGGGTGCCATGGGGTGAGAGAGTGAGAGGGTGGCTGCCGTGAGGATAAGTCTGGATAGGTGAAAAAAATAATTTGGTTTGTCTCTCTTTTGTTTACATGATTAACAATTTGGTTCCTTCTTAGACCACATTACACAGTACACGTGGAGCCTGGCACTACATCCAGCACCCAACATGTAACAAAGCAGGATCTAGATAGTGGGTTCAGTTTAAATTAGCATAAATTAACAAGCAAGCATGACATTATTTATACGACAGATCCACAGCAATGTTAAACTCCTAGGAGTTTGTAGTTTTAGAGAAAAACAGTAGCAGTTTTCACATGAGACAATGACGGATTGGGGATAGGAGGAGAGGGCCTCTCACCTTGAGGGGAAGCTACACTATGCTCGGCGCGGCTTGGCGGGGAGAGAAGGATGTGGGTGGCGCGAGAGGTTGTCGAGCAGAGGAGGAGGTCAGCAACGACGTGGCGGAGAGAGGATGATGCACGTGACACCGGCGAGGGATTAGAGGGAAAGGGGACATGACAGATGGCGGGGAGAGGAGGTGTCGAACGACGCCGTGGAAGGAAGAGGAGGATGTGCGGCAATGACAAAAGCGGATGGGCTTCGGCAGTGGCGTGAAGAGAAGGAGCATCGACGTTGTGGAGGAAGGAGGAGGGGGCGGCTGACATCGTGGAAGGGATAGGAGAGGTCGGGCGACGGCATGGAGCGAAGAAGAGGCCCCATTCCTGCGAATGAAGCTGACGACCACATTCTTGATATTGTGCATGAATATCATAAGCGCATCAAGCTAATCTTAATTCGTAATAGGTTATTAGTTGAATCATCGCTCTCTATGTATACATCGTCAAATTACCTTTTTTTTACCAACTTACATTGCAAGTGAAGTGGATTTCAATTATTACTCAATTGCACTCGTGCTATCTTTTCTATACATGTGAAATTTAACATGCATTATGTTTATATATAACTTTAACAAAATATTCCAAAAGCTCGTGGCAACGCACGGGCATTCTACTAGTAATAGCACAGGAACGCAGGGGAAGCCGGTGGCATGTGCCGGCGTCCAGGGCGACTGGGTGCGGTATTGTAGCGGTATCATAGGGAGGAGCACCCATATTCAGGCCCCGGGGATGTAAGCATATTGGTGAATCTCGTTAACAAATATTGGTGTCGTGCTCGTGTGATTGCTTGATCCTCGCTAGATCGACTATACGCCTCGGATTTATTCTAACACAACACACCTGACAAGTTTCAAGCCACACACTCGCTGTTGTAGCAAATAGCAGGTACATAGATTTGGCAGTCATACAACATGATCACAATCAGATTGACTAGTTACATACACTCTTAGTTAACCTACTGAGAAACTAAACACTATTAATGCTCTCGCTACCTGATCCGACAAAAAAAACACCAATCATTGCCAGATCAAAGCACACAAGACAAACTCCAGCTTCATTCATTCTAGATGACCATATTACAACCAAACACAGCCAGTAGCACCCTACTAAGGAACAACTTAGTTGTTAATCGTCCAGTTGCATCACAACATCACCAAACATCGTCTAACCAAAATTGGGTGGTTTCATTCTTTCTTTTCCTGGTTGGCTTGGAGGAAGCTCCTCATAAGTAGTCTACTAAAGAGCTTTAATCCGAGCAATAAACCTTCACTGATGATTTGATTCTCATGGTTAGACCAGACGGAACCAGACCTACAATGCAAGTCATACCGTAACTATGAAGATGCAAGAGCAGCAGGACGTATAGGCGAGTGTACTCATAAAGAAATTGAGATGACTTCCGGTATGAATACTGCTGCCACGGAATTGAGATGGCTCAGGACGAGAGAATCGATCCCAATCCATCCCAAAGTTGCTGCCTAAGGGCGCACCCAGACGTTGCTTCAGAGAATTGCCTTAATGAAAAAGCAAGTAGATACTGCTACCACGATTATTATCAGATCACGCAAATTAGCACGCACAAGATTTGTAAAGCACAAGCTGATATCGTAATCTCAAATGTTTAAGGAAATCTGCATAAACATCTCTGCAACATCCAACTGAACAAACAAGATATGATATCTATGATACCTGAGAGACACACTAACACACGGAAACAGGTCTGAACTTCTAGTTCTCCAAAATTAGGCTAACCCTTCATAGTACCAGAAAGCTAAAGCTTCATGTCAAACGTTCACTTCTTGGCCTTCTTTGGTGCTCTGTAAGCATTCGAAATTGGAGATAATAGGATGAATGAAACAAAACACAAACTATGTAAAGAAAGATTCTGAAGGTGCTTACTCTGCTGCCGGAGCTGGAGCTGCAGCCGCTGGTGCATGATGTCTCAGGCCCTGTTTCAAATAGTTCAAGTTAACAAAATTGTTCTAACAACAAAAATACTGCTGTATAACAGTAGCAGAGCAAAATGTAATCATGCATGATAGCTTGCTATATTCAACATTAACATCCAACTATGAACATTGTGTTATCTAAGATTAACAGAAAAGTGGCGCCATAGGATCAGCATTGGGTGGTTCCATTTATTGTTTTTGCGGGTTGGCTGGGAGGAAGCTTCATGAGTTTTGCGGGTTGAGTCCTGTCCCCTTGTTCTCTCAAACTTTAATGTTCTGGTTTAAATTTGAATTCCTCCTCCATTAGCTTACCATAAAACCATCTCTCAGAACTAATTATTGTGACTTGCGACCTTGCTTGCATTTACAATTGTGGTCATTTATTTTACTCTGATGACATGAAAATGGATACAGACAAACAAAAAATCACAGTTATGTTAGTGAAGCTTGATTAGCCTTGCCACAAGCACACGAAATATAACAATTACCAACGTGTAAACAAGAGTTACCAACCAAAACAATTAACTATCTAGCATCACACGAGTTGTTTCATAACAATGATAGGAAGGAGATAGCAAGGATGAGGCAGAAAGTTTACCACTTGATACCGTCGGTGTCGACAACAATGATGGTGGATAGTTGCTATATGTGTGTGTATTAGTCATGTAGGGCCCTGAGCAACACACCCTATCAAGCTGGAATGTCTTGCTGTCCACAGAGAAACAGCCTAAATAACGCCTTGAGCCTAAGTACCTATATATGAATGCGTACCTCCCCTTCGAACCTATGAAAAAGAAAAAAGAATCCAGAGGTATTTTCTTCTCCATCTCCCACTGGCTAAAAGTACCGCCATTGTTTATCCTAATGGTATACTTGAGGCAAGAACTTGTAGATGCACGCACAAACATCGCAAGTTTGCCTTCCCCTTCCTCCACGATGGCTATATCCGAATCACAAAAACCTTTGGTTCCGGGTGGGGCGGCGGCACAGAAGAACTCCATCCTACGGGTGTCAAGCAGAAGCATTTCCCTCAAATTTGTCAACCAGAAGAAGCAACCATATGCGTATTGGTGGCCGGGGAAGAGATGCATCCCGCTCCAGCGTGTGGATGGACCGGCTCGCCATTGTCTGGTTCTGGAAGAGAAGATAAAGGTGACCATCTTAATTCCATACATTGCCATCCAGATTACTCTGAATGACGTATCCTCCTCATCATCGTGACCGGCAGGCAAGAGGAAGGTCTCCAATAAACGCGACCCTTCTTTCCGATTCTCCATAGAAGAAGCTAGGTCGTCAGGGATTGGAGGAAGCACGAGGTACCGCCTGTGCAAAGGGTCACACACCACCAGAGAATAATTATGGAATGAAGATCTGGTTAGGAGGACGCGCCCATCACGGACATCTCGGACCCCATAGTCGTGGGCGGGGGCAGGGAGGAAGGAGAAGGAGAAGTCGCCGGCGAGGGCGATGGCTTTGGCTGCAGGCGCGGAGGGGTGAGGAGCGACGGCGGGGTGGAAGACTGGGTGTTGTTTATCATACGGCCATCGGGCGAGGAAGCCGAGGAGGGGCGGTGCGTGGAGCCTGCGGTACCGCCGGAGGAAGGAGCCATCGGCGACGAGGCGGCGGAAGGAGACGCAGGCCGCAGAGGCGCGGACGAGATCGTCTGGGTTGGCGAGGTGGAGGAAGATCTCCACCACAATCTCGTCGGGGATCGGAAGCGAATCCATTGGGAGCTCTCCGGCGTGGAGCTGGGTGTTGGCGGCGGCGGCGGACATTTACTGTGAGTTCTTTCACGCGGCTGTGTAGAACACTAGCACTCGTAGGGCTGCTGCCAGAATGGGCCAGCACCATAGATGGGCCTCAACATACAGGCTTGGCCCATATGGAAATTATATTAGACTACTCTCTCCTCCCATGAGGGAAAAAATGAAATGTTTTTTTTTTGGCGAGGGCTCGCATGAAATGTTATTCCCAATGTTATTGCTAGAGAACAACAAGACATTACCCCTTGTGTGACCTCCAAGGGTCACTTTTGTTGCTCTGGGAGTACGTTAAGTGGTGCGTCCAGCCGCAGCCACATATGACGTGCCGCATATCTCTCTGAATTTCGTTTTTTTTCTATACGCATTTTTGGGTTTTAGATGGGTTTTTTAGGTTTTTACTTTTCGGTTTTTCCTAGTTTTGGATAAAAAATTCTGGCAGAATTTTTTTTCACGCAAAAAGAATTTGTGCTCCCATGAGAAGCACACACACATTTACTTCTCGTGGAAGCACTCTCGGAAAGTGAAAAAACATGTGTTTGACGAGAAGCATAGATTTGCTTCTCATGAAGGCACATATTTTCCTACACTGTGCTCCTCGAAAAGAGAAAAAATCTATGATTCACGAAAAGCAAATCTTTTCGTGGAGGCACAGATAGACCTTTTTTTGGAGGGACAAACAAAGATCGGGAAAAGACGCTCCATGAAAGCTGGACGGAGTAGTACAAGACTACATGGAGAAAATCCATCGTCCTACAAGAGCACTGTAACCTTTTTTCCCCCACTTTAACCTATCATGAATTTAGCTTCAACCAACATTTCATCGCAAACCAATCTAACAACTCTTATCATATCAAAAAATACCTAATTGGTGAAACTAAACAGAAGAATACTGAACAATTAATTTCACGTCCATCCACAAACATTCCTAGCTGAAACACCCACTTCGTCAGGGTCATCATCACAATGATTCTGAACGTTGCTCCTATCGAATTCAGCTAAATCAAAAGCATTAGCAGAAGACTCTAGCTGCACGAATTCGTCTCATGAATCCCCTCCCAGACCAGCACTCTCAATCCAGTCAATCCCACCATCTGAAGTTGATGGGCAGACTTCATGCACACCCTAACTAGATTGAAAAAGCTGTACCACGGAAAATCTGTTGAGAAGCGAAACGAAACTCTAGCTGACCACCACAAATCGATATGAATGTCCAGCCGAAATCCCCAAATCGACCAACTTGATAAATAAGTACAAGGACAGATCTGAGTTTTCCTTTACCTCTCATCCCCTTCCTGAAAGAAGAACTCGAGCCCGTCCATGTCATGGTCTCGTCGTCCTGCTCAAGCGCCACCGCCGCAGTTGACAGAGAGGAACCTAGTCTACCACAACTTTAACTAGTAGAATGCCCGTGCGTTGCTACGGGCTACAATGCATATAGATGAATTAGACAAATGGTTAAGGTTGTCTTCAAGGTCGAAGCTTATTTCTCCCTCATATGTCCGGACGTGTTCGGATATCGAACGGGCACACAACGGGCTTCCCAAAATTCAACCATCTGAACAATGCTGGTCCCCCAAATCCAGCTCATATATGAGGAAAAAATGTGATTGTCCGGACAATCCGCAATGTTATCTCCAACACACGGTCCCAACACAAAAACCCCAACCCACGACGCACCCTTCCCTTTTCTGGCCGGACACTCCCTTTCCTACTCAGTTTTCCGCCGTAGCGGGACATTTCTAGCAAGAAGCCCGTGTGTTGCAACGGGGCATACATATTCAAATGGTTCAACATAATCTTAATGTACACATCAATAGACCGGCACTCACACTAATTTCTTCTCATTCACACTAATTCGTTAATCCAGTCCCTTGCACTTGAATGATGTACGTTCTCTCATTTTTCACTATGTGATACAAGCGTAGTTATAAAGGGATGCCAATTCATTCCTCTATGCTAAAATTCCATTACGATGCACATCCACAACCTTCTCACGTGAAAACATATTATATTAGTACAAATGCTTACACACCATAATTAAATAAGTTAATATAACCACATGTTAAAATATTGAATATCCCTCATTGTACACATTTTCCTTATAGGAGATTAAATTCACATCCCCTATTTCAATTATTTTGAGAAATCGCTCTTTAATCTTAAGCAGAAACAGCTTTGTTTCTACTCCCTCCGTTCCTAAATACAAGTCTTTTTAGAGATTCCAATAAGGGACTACATACGAAGCAAAATGAGTGAATCTACACTCTAAAATATGTATATATATACATCCTTATGTGTAGTTTGTATTGAAATCTCTAAAAAGACTTAAATTTAGGAACGGAGGTAGTAGCTTAGTGTGGGTGCCGTCCCATGGATTGGCCGCCTGTACTCGGCAACAAAAACCGACATTTGCCAATCGAATCCACTATGCTTCCGTTTCGCTGAATGATATAATTTCGTGGTATTAGTTTAATCTAACTCCTGAAAAGAACAATTCCTAATCATGTAGTTCGGCTTCTAGCTCACAGAACTTGGACGCCATTAATAAAAAACCTGGACTATTGTCTTTGTTCTTATGAAAAAAACATAGCACCATATGCAATCCTTGACAAAGGCTTTTCCTTCTTTCTTCATCTCACAAAATTAACACTCACAGGGAAGCATTGATGAAAAAGGAAAATCCTTTTACACACAATATGACCAGGCTTCAATCATACGCTCACATCATAATTTCAAAACTAAAAGTACGTTAATATAAACAATCAATCTACTGATGTCTCCTTATTGCACCTTTCGCATCCCACTCATCATACCTACTATATTCCTCAATTTCAGTTCCTAAACGTTAATAGATGTTTGGATTACCAGTAACACCTAACAGGGGCCACTCATTCGGCACCAACTTCAGTATCTTGCGGATCAGCAGAGACGGAACAATCATTCGGTGAGCATCTGCAGACAAATGGATGATACTGCTATTTTCTGTAGCTTACAAGATAACTAACAAAAAAGAACTGCAAGTTTCTTATACCACTTTGAAGTTAAACCAACACAACTTGCTCCATTAATAGGAAAATTCCCGGTTGTCACCGAAGAAGTAGAAACAAAAATAAGTACTTACTTCCGCGATATATTTTAACAGATCACTTATGTCATTAGCTATGTTTAGCTTTTAACTTCACGCATAAAGAATAGGATAAGCGGCCCTAAACTGTATAAGATCATAGGCTATACAATTAGGTAATAAAGTAACAAGTCCATAAATTTATCCATCCATAAATGTTTCCAAATTTTACCCAGATTAGGAGCATTTTCTAAGATTGGTACTACTCCTAAGGTAAACCAGAAGAGTGATGGCGAAATAAGCAACACAGTAGGTATACATCCAGAACAACAGTTCTTTGATCATTGGCAAAAGTAAATCAGAGATAAGAAAGATCAATGTTTAATTTTATTTATATGCATAGGCCTGATAATCTCTTGTGTCTCAACATCACAACCGTCCAGTAGGGACCAACAAAATAAAGAGTTAACCATCTATTTCATACAATCAGCAGCTGAATAGTGAGGAGAGGCCAACGAGCACCGGCTGCTAGAAGATTGAGGGAGGACATCTTACCATCCATAGAAAGTTCAGGTTTAGGTTCGGACATGACCTCCGCGATAGCAGATCCTACTCTGTGGCCTAGGCGATGGATTCAGCTCTGGGGTGACCATGACATGGACTCCGCGGGCGGCTTCGGCTCTGGAAGTGGCCACAATTGTTGCCTTCGGCGGAGGCCTGCTCCCTCCTGCGCAAAAGGAGGCTCTATGACCCCATCTCGCCTCCATCCTTACCGGGTACATCTAGTTTCGCTCATGACCGCGTGATCATCCTTATATTTTGGCAGGCCTAAGAGTTGTGGTGTAGTTTTCAAGTTTCCTATGTCCATATGGAATAGAAGAAATTGAATCATAGAACGATATAAAAATGTAGCTCTTTCACCATTGTACAGAAAAATATAGCTGTTTCACAAATACAAGCATATTGTCTTTTTATGTGCAAGGAAGTTAAGCAATTTACAATCAGTAAGCGAATCTAAGGAGCAAATGGATAAACAGTTAGGATCTTGAAAGAAAAAAAACTACCTCAGTAAAACTTACACATACACAACTGCAGATCTTCTCCCACTATTCTCCTTATATACAACAATAATTCGTAACACATCAGACTCTCCAAAATTTCAGAGATCTCTTAAAGATAAACTGATGTTCTTCAGTGCCAACGCCGCTTCTGCTTAGCCTGGAATATAGTACAGTGACGTTCTAATAACCATAAAACCAAGTTGTGTGTTCACTTTACCTTTCCTACTGTACTGTAACTTGTTGAGGAAAGAAATAACCCCCATTGAGATGCATATCTGTAGCTCATATTACTTCCAGTGTCCATTGAAAGATATCAAGCATTGTGGTCCAGTGGCTGAATATGAGAACTCGGTGACCATTATTTGCTGAAGAAGGTTCAAGCTCTGCTAGGGCCTGAACACAAAGCAGAAATTAAGGTAAAGCATAAATTGTTAACAGAATACATTTAAGTTCGAACATGCGTCGACAGTAGACATTTTAGTAAAATAAAAACAGTCTATGTGTTTTACTGCTATTCTTCTTGCTGATCCAAAGACATGCTCGTTTTTTATTGCAGCCTTTGTACCAATCTCACAATATGTAATAAACAGCTGGAGGAGAAATTGAGATATATAAGTGCGCCCCACTAAAAAGGACTAACAAGCTAATTTTGGACATAACATAATGGATGTGTTTCGACAACAGACCATGCTTTGTCTAGTACAACCATTAGCAAATAACAAGAAATGCACATTATGAATTTGCTGCCGCACTTATGTGTTTCAACAACAGACCAAACTTTGTCCAGTACAGCCATTAGCAAATAATAAGAAATACACATTATGAGCAGCATGCAGAATGGCATGAAAAGCTAACAAGCAGGATAAGGAAAATCAGTCAACAAAGTTCAAGACTTGTTATAATTCAGTAGGCAAAGTCAATAGGAGGTGACGCACCTGATTAGGACATAGGTAGAGAAAAATAACAATACTTGGTGGATAGTGAGATCATTGTAGTTTTTAGCTCTTGGATTGCTCCTGCAGATTATATCAAACTTGAGAGCAGTTTCATGAAAGAAAATATCCAACATCTGGTAATTAAGGGCAACTGAAGAGAAATCGAGCTTAAGCAGTTAGAAGTGCCTAACTGAACTAACTTCCGACAGAAAAACATCAGAAATTCAGTGATGTAAGTATTCTTTTTTTTCATACAAATCTGAGTATTTTTGCTTATCAAAGAATGGCGTGATATTGCTTCTTAGTTATAGTTATTTATTTATTTTGAGATCAAAATGTTTCTTAGTTGGCTTACCAAAGCCAGTCCAGTAATAGGTAAAATGCATGAAGGCTTAAAAACTGAGGAATGTTACACCATTTGGTTGTTGTTGATGGGAGCGACAGACTCAGAGTTTGTCACGAGGCTGTTGATGGGCTGCGCGTTCGACTCCTCATTGAGATTCTCCATCATTGAATCTGAGTAAAGTTAGATAGAAATCATTTTAGATGTGGTCAAAAACACACTTCACCACACATGTAGCAAGTCACTCATCTACATAGAAATCATTTTAGATGTGGTCGAAACTCAAAACTTGTATAAAGGTTTGCAAACCTGTCATTCAAGAAACCAAGAAACTATTCCAATTGGTATCCTAGAAACAAATATGTTCATCAAGAATGGACTGTAAGAGCAATTGTGTCTTGTGATAACTCATTTTTATTTCTAATTAAAGAAGCTTGCATGAGTAAACTGTAAATAAGGTAGAACATTCAAATTGTCTTGTGATCATTGTACACGACACACGACATCAGAGTACCTGTACGGTTCTAGTTCTACCTCTACTTGAACTTCATATGCTGCTAGAATACGTCAGTTATTGAAGTATCGATTTATCCAAGAACAGACAGAGTAGTGACCATACTGCAGCTTTGGGAGAAATCAAATTAGTTATGAATGTCATATTACCAGTATTTATTTGGTAAAATGGTATATTTCAGTTCATTGATCTACGTAATTTAAGGCCCTAAAATTTTATATGACTCACGAGAAACTTATCACAACCTGCACCTTGCACAGTTGCAGTTTCAACAAAAGCATGCTAAATGGATGAACTTCCTTATAATAAGTTAACAAATGATCACCAAGGGAACCAACAATACTCTTTGTTCCCCTTCAATTTCCATATAAGTGCACATCAAGCATGCAAAAACTTGAGTCCAATTTCATCCAAATACATCATCTTGGGTAAAGTAATTAGTTACTACTTTGTTGTGTGCGATGAAAGAAAATGAATTACATAACCAAAAGGAAGATTTTTAGGCCTGTGATCAAATATCTACCTAAATCCAAAGTAGGCCAGAAGCAAAACTTGAATATTTCAGCAATCCTAAAGTCTAAAAGAAATAATGCACAATAAACATGGATACCAGTATAGCTTTTGCAAAATAAAGATGGTATTGAATTCACACTCTATAGAATCAGTTAGAAGTTGTACCTCCGCATCACAGTAAAAAGTAGTGGTGCGTTCACAATGGCACATCGACAATAGCCTTCGCCTCTTCGCCTTGGCGGAAGTGAGGAAATCAGGAATGTGTGTCCAAATATGGCAATTGCCCGTAAGTAACATGATCAAGTAAAGAAAATTTAAACACAGTATCATGTAAGTTTAGGAACCATCTACCATTCATTAATAATCACATTGCATGTCATCATAGAACATTTTCTCTTTTCAGAAGCGGCTGCTCGGCACAAGGCCTATCACACCATTTATACCTGCACTTGCTAGCTATATATTGGAAGTACACTAAAAATTTCATACAAAGCTGCTTTCTCTCCTAGATGCTCCACGATTTTTTTTTTGTTTTTGTTTTGAGAAATCAAAAGTGTTATTTTTTGTTGGTAAATCGTAATCCTTTCACAGCAGCAAGAAGCTACTGGATGAACTAATGAAGTTGTCTCTTTCAGCATTCTAACAACCATCAGGTATGTGCCGCATGATAACAGACCAACACGTAGTAATACAAAGAGGACCCATGTTGATGCTCTTGATCTCATCCCCGTGGTCACATCGTCGCTGCTTGGGGTGTTGTTGGTGTTGTTCATCAATGCCACAACGGCACCAACTCGTTACTATATAGGGAAAAAGGAAAAAGGGACCCTTAGTGCACTTCAGTATTTGTTCAAAGCTTGTAATCTTACCGTGTTTATTTTTCTCAGACGCTAAAATCATTATGTTTATTTTTCTCCGATGCTAAAGTCATTAGGAGGTCACTAAATAGATGGGAAACCTTGTGAGGATAGTATAAGCAAACCATTATCACTTATCACTTATGTTGTAGTGACGATCACATAAGTAGCGTAAAAAGGATTTGTTCATGTCAACTCTATATGCTAGTTTTGTGACTCTTCTTTTGATTAATTTCATATATTTTCTATTTATCTTCTAGGAAATTCTTTTCTCAGATCAGAAATCAAAAGTAAGAATATTCATTGATCCTTAATTTTAGGCCAACTGATTTTCTTTAAGAACTTCCATAGTAAAGAGCCAATAATTGGGAACGGCAATACTGCTGAAAATATTAAGTATGCTTCCCGTTCTTGTTTGCTGCAAGGAGTGGCTTCAGCATACATTTGTAACACTATAGTACCTAACCTAGAAAAAAGTTGTTGCGATTACATTGAATGAATGAGGTGTGCAGACAATGAAAGAAAAGAAACGCATATAAGCCCTTAAGGGCATGCCCAAAGTGGGCGCTAATAGAGAGGCGCCAGGATATCCATCCTGCTCGATTGCCGGTTGAGCCATCGATTCCCGGCCGATTCCTGGCGTCGGGGGTGGCATTGACGCGAGAAATAGCATCAAGCGCCTAGGTATCTCTTGCCGTGTGGGATGGATCGCTGCTACACCGGCCGATTATATTAGCACCCGTCAGGTAGCATCTGCGTTGAAACAGATCAGCGCTTGGGTGTTTCTTTTTTATTTCATAATTTTTTTTTAGTTCTCTAAGCGCCTGTATAAGAGGCTTGCATTGAAGATGCCCTAAAAAGCATATGTCTTCCAGTTTGATGATTGCAGAGAGGATAGGACATTCAAAAAGAGTGAGCATAAATAAATAAATAAATAATGTAGGTGCCAGAAAAGAAACAGGTATACATTCTTTTTCATATGCATTATAAACTCAGTAGAGGAAGAGAAGTGTAGAGAGTTGGACCTTTCTTGCCTATCCAGAAAACAAAATAACACTTGGTTCAAAAATCAAGAGAAATGACCGTCCGGAGTTACTTGACGCTGAAATGGATGTATCTAGATGTCCATTTCAGCGTCAAGTAATACTGGACGGAGGGAGTATATAATTATTTTAGTTCTCAAGAAATAACTGGACTAAAGGGAGAAAAAACAGAGGAATATGAAAGGTATGAGATTTGGAAAGGATGGCTAGAAACTAATTGGAGGCACACTGTTATTAACACATATGAAAGAAAACTCTTCAAGTTACAAAAGGAACTTCCTTTGATGTCCTAAGCTAATTCAGTCTCCACTATTTGTATTATTATTATCTTATACAAAATAAAAGAAAACTAATTATACCTCCAGGTGTTTATACTACATGGAAGATATTTATTGGAGAAAAACGACCAATAAAGCATCACTGAAGTTTAAAATTTGCATCCCTAAAAAGTAATCATTGTATCAAAGGATTTGATCTGTGAGCATTTTCCTTTTTCCCAAGTAACAACATCAAACTTTTCAGGAGAAGGGTATATACAATATTTACTAAACTGAATGCTTTCCACCTGTTTTTAAAATCAATGGATCCTTCATCTAGTCCTTTTGCTATCTCCTACAAATTCTTTAAAGAGTACTCCTACACTGCGGCAAAATAATGCAATACGTAGAGTTAAATCTATCAATTTTGGCACATACATACTTGCATGGCCTTCTCCTCCTCTGTCAGCATTTTCAGTCCAATTTGTGCCTGCATGAACAATCAACTTCAGTTAAGAACAGTGTACAAAAGTAGGCACATTAGTATATTGGAAGTGTTAAGGAATAAACACTAAAACATAGTTACTGATATTGATTAGCTATTAAAGCAGGAACATAATTTTCACACCAAGTCCCTACAGAAAAGGCACATCAAAAGATGACAGAACTTTCATGGACACGAAACAAAATAAATCTGAATGAATCCATTTATATGATTTATATGTACGAACAATGTATGGCTGCTGTATTAGAACATGTCCTTTGAAAGATGTATTCATCGGAAGGCAGCAGGATTTGTATTGATCCTTATATATTGTCCAAATTTCTATATTGGAACCCAACAGAAATTGCACACCTTTAGCTTGTAGTGCAGATTTATAGAAATTAACTGCGAGCGACATTCTCCAACATGGCAACATCGATTATAGAAGTATAGATCATGCAACTTCTCTTAGCTGTATAGATTCATCTAACTAAAAGTCTCAAACATTAGTACAACAGCTATAATGTCATTACTCCTATTGTCTCTTACATAATTAACGTGTTTTCTATGCAATCATGGTACTGAGACACACATGAGTAGTCTGCATGTATAGTTCTCTAATAATTAATCGTACATTCTGATTTCCAACTAATCCGATGTGCCAGTGCATCAGGCTCAAGCCACCTCAATGCGAGGTTGAGCGGCATTCTGATTTCCAACTAATCCGATGGAATCCTCCTATGACACCTCCTCTCTGCTTCCCATCTTCCAGCGGCTCGATGATGGTGATGAAGGATTCTAGACAAAAATTTAACGACCCTTACTCTGTATCCATTTGAATCTATTTTCAGATGAAAAACACCGAACTATGATAAAAAAAATCAGTAATCAACTAATGGAATGTACAGATTAGGCTGGGGAATAATACCAGTCCTTCCTTGTACTAAGCCAGGTCTTGAGGGAAAATAAATCTAAGAATGGAATGTACAGATTGGCAGAAACTAAACATTGACTGATCTATTATTGTCTCGATATGTACACATCATTATTAGAGAGCAAGAAAGCTCAAAATTTCTTCGGAACTAATAGCTCATTTGTTTTTTTCTAGTCCAGGTCTGAAATGGCGGTTCACAATCTACCAAGTCCTATTTTCATGTAACGTACCAGAGTTATTGTTCCCTCTCCTGTAAGTTGGAAGTACACCAATTGTAATAAATGCAGTAGAACATAGACGTGATGATTTCATACTGACCTAGGTGGCTGGCATAAAAACATGAAGGCCAGAGTGATGGTTCTTGAAGTCACCTCTTTCCCAGAACTGAGAAAGGAGAACCATAGATGGTTCAATTCTATGATCCATTTCTTTTCCCCTTTGATTTCCCAAATCCACACGAATAACTTTCTAGAGCGCGCACCAGTAGTGTGAAGGTTTACCACACAAACAGAACTACTACCATAACACATGCATCATGAAGAAAAGCCAATGCATTTCAATAGGGATGCTTAGTTATAACATGTTAAGAGCAGAGACAGATACATATTAACTGCATTGCAGAGATGAACTAGACCAAACAGAGAGCAAGTCTGAATAATTTTGAGAATAAGTATTACCAAAGAGATGGCTCTCCAGGCTGCCGAAGGGCATGTACTCATACAGCAGCAGCCGCTCTTCCCCTGCGCGCAGAAGCCGGCCAGGCTGACGAAGTTAGGGTGGCTGAGCACCGTCAGCATCAGCACCTCCACCAGGAACTCCTTCCTCCCCTGCACGCTCTCCCGGGCCTGCTGCTTCACCGCCACCATCTGCGCATCGGAAGCGCCCTGTGAGAAGAAGAAAAATAATCATATTGTGCTGATGATATAATACATATATCATATATAGTCCAGACCAAAGAATGATCAGAAAATCAACATGGTAGTTGGATGTGTCAAACATCTGCCACAAAAGAGATTAACAATAGACTCCAGAACCACATCATTCCTGAGGAATTAAGATCCATCCTGAAATTTTAATGGAATGGACAAACTGAGAATAACATTCTAGGATGTCTGAACTTTTATATCTGCCCTCTCAACTTAAACTGTGTTCTTGAGTAGCTTTCACTCGTACTTATCTCAATCAAGGAAGCCTGCACCATAAGGTAAAAAAAGAGGGTTGGCCTATTGGTAGAGTCCAGGAAAGGTTTGAAGAAAACAAGCATGTGTCATGCTTTGCATAATATCAGACAACCGACTACTTAAACTACAAAATTGGCTACAAATCAACATGTCCTTGACAGTACTCAAACTATATCTCTAATATAACCCGTCCTGATAGTACTCAAACTACTATGCTGTAATATTTACATCGAACCATCTGCACACCTGTTTTTTTCTCTTACACATCTCACCCCAAAAGATTAATAGAAGTTCAATCACAGAAAAAGTGTGTAATAAGCAAAGGAAGTATACTATCAGAATGATAGACGTGCACATTTTTTTGAATAATGTCAACCCATATGTGAAAACAGAAGTTAAGGAAAGACATTGGACATGATTGAACCGTGTGAATTTTTTTGATATTGAGTAAGATTCATATGCATCTTGCATTAAGCAGCATCAGGGAGGGACGAAGCTATATCATTCTCTTGCCGTGATCCAATACTGGTCATACATGTAGTTTTCTTCTGCTTTGACAATGACCAAAACTACTGCACCGAATACACTGTAAAAGCAAGTACGCTCATATAAAGAAGAGGACATAGCATCTCACTAATTTGATTTCCTGCTGGAGCAGCCTCCATGGCATCTGCTCGACATGGCGGCGGGCGCAAGGGAGGTCGGGGACGGGCTGGCGCGGCGGCTGGGCGACGTAGGGCAGCGAGCTGGCGGTGGTTGGGGGACGGCTGGCGCCGGAGCTCGCCGAACGTACGTGGCATCGGCCATGGCCGAGCACGCCGCGGCTCAGGCGAGCGCGAGATGTACGCGGCAGGGTCGCAGGCGTCGGTGGTGGAGAGGTAGGGAGGAGGAGCGAGCACGGCGGGGCCGGCGGCGGCTCGTCGGCAGGCGACTGGGCGCGTGAGGCCCTCTCCTGGCGGCAACCCTAGGCAGCGATCTCGATCTCCTCGTGAGAGAAGGAAGAAAGGGGCGAGAAAACCGGGCGGGGCGAAGGCAAGATTGGGTGGTCTTGCTCTTGTTGTATTTTTTGCGTGGGGCGGTTTTCTAGGGAAAGGGAGGAAAAATCGGAGTGAGGCGATGGTGAAGGGTGAGACGAAAAAAAACCAGACGAAAATGGGGACGAAAAAAACCCGTGGATGCTACGCTACCAACTGAGGCATTAGGAGTAGAGATTTTCCAACCACCAATCAACCAGACATCCCCTCCCATCCCCCACACACACACACACACTCTGTGCCACAGGCGCCGATGTTTGAAATCTTCATGTACCTTAACATCAGGCATCACCCATGTTCAGACCGGGTATCCTGTTCCTAGCCCATCAACCTCATCTCCGTATTGATGGCCGTATACCTCGCAAATTCCTGCACGCACCAATCTTGGAGCAATTGCGGGCCGCAGTGATAACGGGCTACCTATAGCCCGAGCACCAAAACGCCGCTCTCATGAGTGCACCTGCAATAATAATGGGGATTGGGGAGCGTGTGACTGATTAGTGATTGCCAACCACGTGCAGGCAATGTGCCTCGCTGCAGCTTCTCATGTGGTCAATGCTCCCGTAAGTAAAATTGGGGGATGGCCGAGATAGGATCTGCTGCGTCGCGCTTGAATCATTTCGCCTCTGATAGCTGAAATGACCAGAGGTCAGGTGCAACACTACAATGAAAAAAAATGTCTCTAAATTGCTTAATCTTTTTGTTATGCTCTGTTTTCTTGGAAAGCAAATCATATACTGCTCTGCTCTGAGATTATTGCATAAACAGATGAATCTGTCTTTTATGTTAAAACTTAAAGTATATCTATGTATGGAGGTGCTACTATCGCTAGATGAAGCCTTTTCCAGTTTCAGCGGAGACCAGATCACTGATATCCATCTTTTTTCCTCCTTTTGGGGAGTCTATTCTTACTTTTTTTTTTTGGCTCAGTAGCATCCATCTAATGTGAATCCTCAACCTGCATTTAAATACTCCACTGAAGCCATCTAGCCTAGCAAATCAAGTTCGCTTGATGCAGACGTTCTGAGGACATTGCTCTGCCCTATTGTCTTCTCAAATTGCCTACTTGAGTGTTTTAATTTCATTGTGGTTGCTATTCTTTACTGCTGAATCAGGGGGGAACATATTTAGGTACGGTGCATGTATTCAGATGAATTTTGTGTATGATTCAGATTTAAAAAAATATGGAATAAAAAAGAAGAAGGAATCATTGCTCCTATCATAACTGTAAGATATATTCTGAAGATGCTCATCTTCGTTTGTAGGAAAACATATATTGTGAGTGTGGAACAAGAAGTACTTGTAGGAAGGAATTGGCTACTCACATCTTGCGTTTGTTCTGAATTTTTCTATTTATTCTTGACTGAGTCATGATTCTATAAATTTTTGTCATGACCTGGGTCATGGGCTGGTAACAGGAGTAGTAGTGGGTCGAGTGTTTGGGCCTGCGAGCCTATTATGTGTCGGGCTTGGCCCATGTACTGAACCTATATGTGCGTGTCGGTTGCCTGATGAGAGGCATGGACGATGAACTGACTGTAGCATGGCTACTTTCCCCTTCTCCTGTGTTCTTCCTCCTTGAGTTCCCTGCTGATTTGTATCTCTTTTGTATTCAAAGTATGATCTGAATCCTCTGTGCGTGACGCCAGCGGCAAGGATCGTAACAATTTTGTACTTTGATTATCAAATTTGATGAACTGCTATGTGAGCAGACAGTTGCTAGCGCTCTTCTAATTCATACGGTTGCATGCTTCTATTACCTTCCATACAAACAGAAAATGAAAGGCGCTTACTCTAGAAATGTTTTTCCTTGTAACCATCAGCATTGTTTGTGCACAGCAATATACAAAGGGTAATCTGATTGCAGGTGGAAAAATCTACATGGTTTGCTAACGCGGGGCCATAGTGGTAGCACTGACTCGGGATATTATTTGAAACCATACCAGCTAGTGCATCCTGATATTTATCAGAAATCAACATAACGGGATCAATTTATGGGTGTCACTATTACGAGAAACATGGAAAAGCTGTACTTGATTGGAATTTGGAATAGATATTTTCAAGGTGAAACAATCCAAAGGTGAAGTGGTAAATGTCCTGGTTTAAGCTTGCATTGCATTCTTTTTCCATCAGGTTGACCATAACAACCATTTCTCGAAAATAGTTGCGACGTTGCGTTTTTCACAGTTCCATCAGGTCTCCAGAATGATACTCATTGTGTGTAGGATTGTTAGACTCTGTATAGGTTTCGGTTTCCCTGTATATTTGTACATGTATTGTACCTGTCCAACTATTATATAAACAGAGATAAGCCACCCGTTTAGGGTTGTGCTAGTTCCCCCAAAACCTGTTTGTTTACATGGTATCAGATTAGGTCTCTATGACCACGTCTTCCGCCTCTTCGAGGGCAGCCGCCGCCGCCACTATGGCCGCCGCCGCCACTATGGCCGCCGCCGCCCCCGCTACAACTGCTGCCGCTGCATCCCTCATGGTCGCCGTGGTCTCTTCCTCCACTGCCCCGGCGATCTCGCCGTTCCTGTCAAGTCTTCTCGCCGGGAGTGCGCCGGGCCTCTGGTCTGATCGCTCCGTCGGTGCTGGACTGTTTGCCTCGCCACCTGCGCCCGGCTCCTCGCCTTTCCTGGCACCTCCGGCTGCTCCTTACCCGTCGCCCTTCGGGGCGGCGTATGGACCAGCAAGCTTCGCGCCCGCCGGTTACGGGCCTGGCGGCTACACGCCCGCAGGCTTCGCGCCTGCCGGCTACGGGCCCTACTCGCCCACAAGCTACGCGCCGCCCCTGGCGTACGCGCCCCCTGCAGCTTCGACATCCTCGGCACTTGCGCCGTTTTCTGCGCCCTCTGTTGCCGCGGCTCCCTCTGCTGGCTATGAGGTGTCCGCGCCTCCGTCTGCTGAGTACCGCGTGGGCGTCGGTGTTACCCCAGCGTCCCCGCATCACTTCGCGCATCTGCTGACGGTGAAGCTGTCGGCAGACAACTATCTCCTATGGCGCGCACAAGTTCTTCCTCTGTTGCGCAGTCATCACCTCGAGGGCTTCGTCGACGGCACCCTGCCGTGTCCCCCGGCCATGCTGCAAATGACTTCGTCCTCTGGTACTGCAGTCTCCGTGGTTAATCCTGCACATCGTTAGTGGATTGCTCAAGATCAAGCCATCCTCAGCGCCCTCCAGACCTCTCTTACTCCGGCTGTGGCTGGCTTGGTGGTCTTTGCCGCCACGTCCCGTGATGTGTGTGGTCTACGATTGAGTCCAGCTTCTCCTCGCAGCCCATGGCCAGCTCCATGGCTATCCGCAGCCAACTTGGTGAAATTAAGAAGCGTGATCTTTCCGTTACGGCCTTCTTCAACAAGGTCAAGGCATTGGCTGACACGCTCTCCTCCATTGGGAAGCCCCTTCGTGATGAGGAATTCACTGGGTTCATACTTAACGGCCTCGACAGTGACTATGACTCGCTTGTGGAGAACATCAATGGTCGTGACACGCCTCTGCCGCCACGCGACCTCTACGCGCGTCTCCTCAGCACGGAGCAGCGTGTTGAGTCACGCCGCACGTCCCCATCCTTCACCAACGACCCCTCGGCGCTTGTGGCTTTCCGTGGAGGCAAGCCGGCTCGTCCCTCGAGTGGAGGCAAGCCCTCTTCTCCTGCACCGCCGCCACGTCCGACTGCCTCGTCCTCTTCCAACAACACGGGGGCGGTCTCTCGTACCTGCTGTCCGGCATGTGGCGCCAAGACTCCCTGTCAGCTTTGTGGTCTCGACGGCCATCTTGCCTCCCGCTGTCATCGCCGCTTTAAGCGTGATTTTCTGGGTCTTGGTAAGAACGGCAAGGGCAATGAACGTCAAGCTGCCATGGCCATCCATGGATCCACACCATCGTATCCTGTTGATAGCAGTTGGTATATGGATACTGGTGCCACCGACCACCTGACGAATGAGCTTGGACGGCTCCACTCCCATGAGCCCTATCATGGACCTGACAAGGTCCACACTGCTGATGGTTCAGGTATGCACATCTCTCATATTGGTCAGGCATCTTTTCTCACACATTCATCACGTAAACTCCATCTTAGCAATGTTCTTCGTGTTCCCTCGGTAACTCGTAATTTGCTCTCTGTTTCTAAGTTTACTCGTGATAATAATGTGTTTGTTGAATGTCACCCTTTAGATCTCTTTGTCAAGGATCGAGCCACGAGGGACGTTCTTCTTAGAGGTCGCCTCCGCGATGGTCTATATGCGTTGGATGTGCCCACCGTCTCTCGGGTCTTCACTGGTGTTCGCGTCTCGTCGTCTCAATGGCATTCACGTCTTGGTCATCCGGCTTCGCCGATTGTCAGTCATGTTCTTCATCGGCATGGTCTAGTCATCAACTACCCTTTGTTTCCTCTACTCGAGTAGTCAGTCATCCTCTTGAAATAGTGTTTTCAGATGTATGGGGTCCTGCTCAAACCTCTGTGAGTGGTCATAACTATTATGTCAGTTTCATTGATGCCTATAGTCGCTTTACTTGGCTTTATTTGCTTAAGCGTAAATGTGATGTGTTTGATGTCTTCTTACAATTTCAATCGCATGTTGAGCGTCTTCTCAAGCATAAAATCATTCATGTACAATCTGATTTGGGTGGGGGGGGGGGGGGGCGAGTATCGCAACCTCAATTCATTCTTTCAAAAGCTTGGGATTTCTCACCGTGTGTCTTGTCCACATACACATCAACAGAACGGTGCTGCTGAGCGCAAACACCGTCACTTGGTTGAAACTGGTCTTACTCTTCTTGCTCATGCATCTGTGCCTTTTCATTTTTGGAGTGATGCCTTCTTTACAGCCTGTTTCTTGATTAATAGGCTTCCCACTCGTCTTCTCAAGATGAAAACACCTCTTGAGCTTCTTTTTCAGGAAGTTCCCGACTATACGTTTCTCAAAGTGTTTGGCTGTGCGTGTTGGCCTCACCTTCGTCCCTACAATCAACGCAAACTTGAGTTTCGTTCCAAAAAGTGTGTTTTCCTTGGGTATAGTTCTCAACATAAGGGTTACAAGTGTCTCCATGTTCCTACAAATCGTGTTTATATCTCTCGAGATGTAGTATTTGGCGAAAACTTGTTCCCTTTTTCGAACCTGCCATCACACACCTCTGTGTCATCACCACTGCATTCATCCTCTATTTCTCCTGACCAATTTGAAGATGTTGCACATTCTCCTGCGTTATTGCCTAACCATGGTGCAGGGATTGGTCGAGGATCTCGCCTCCACCTGCTCGATGTCACAGATGTGCCGGCTGCACCTAACGTCGATCACGACCATCGGCCTTGCATGTCCCATGCAACGGGCGTTGTTCCCGAGCCGGCCTCGCCTGGCCCGTCTTCGCCTGCGTCATCCAGGTCGGTTGGTGAGCCGGCCTCGCCTACCCACTCGCCTGGGCCGGCTCCTCCTGTGTCGCATGTCAGCTCCCCTGGGCCGGCTACTCCTGAGTCGCCCGGTCCGGCCTCGTCTGCTGACTCGCATGGGCCGGCTTCTCCTGAGTTGTCCGGCTCGGCCTCGCCTGCTCCCTCGCCCGGCTCGGCCTTGCCTGTGTCTGCCGGTTCGGCCTTGCCTGCGTCGTCAGCCGGACCACCTCATGCTCCTGTGGCTTTGCGACCACACACACGCAGTCGCAGCGGGATCTTCAGACCTAATACTCGTACCGATGGTACAGTTGCTTGGCTTGCTTCCTGTGTGTCTCATGCACAGTCTGATCCTACAGCTGAATCTCGCCACTATCAAGCTGCTATGAGTATACCGCACTGGCGTGCTGCTATGGAGGCTGAAGTTGAAGCCCTTCGTCGGAATGGCACTTGGGATTTAGTCCCTTTTATGCCTGGTGTGAATATTATTGATTCTAAATGGGTGTTCAAGGTTAAGAAACATGCAGATGGCTCGATTGAGAGGTACAAGGCTCGCTTGGTTGCTAAGGGCTTCAAACAACGCTATGGGCTTGATTATGAGGATACCTTCAGTCCGGTTGTCAAACTGACCACTATTCGACTCCTCCTATCTTTGGCTATCACTAGAGGCTGGTCTCTGCGCCAACTTGATGTCCAGAATGCTTTCTTGCATGGTGTTTTGGAGGAAGAAGTTTATATGCGCCAGCCTCCTGGTTTTGTCGATCAGGATCATCCCCAGCATTTTTGTCGTCTTGTTAAGGCGCTCTATGGGCTAAAGCAGGCTCCCTATGCATGGCATGCCAGGCTTGGTTCTGCTCTCCGCAAGCTTGGTTTTGTTCTGTCTACAGCTGACACCTCTCTGTTTCTTCTTCAGCGATCAGAGGTCACTATGTATCTTCTGGTTTATGTTGATGACATTATTTTGGTGAGCTCCTCTGTCTCAGCTCCTGACCGCCTTATTGCTGCCTTGAGTTCTGAATTTGCGCTTAAGGATCTGGGTAAGCTGCATTTCTTTTTGGGCTTGGAGGTTACTCATTACGATGATGGACTCACTCTCACTCAGCGCAAGTATTCCATGGATCTGTTACGTCGGGCTGGTATGCTTCAATGCAAAACGGCCACCACACCTATGTCAGTGACTGACAAACTGTTTGCTGTTGATGGCTTGTTGCTCTCGTCTGAAGACGCTACAGAGTATCACAGTGTTGTTGGTGGTCTTCAGTATCTCACTATCACAAGACCTAATATCTCCTTTGCAGTTAACCGTGTTTGCCAGTATCTTCATGCTCCACGGGAGACTCATTGGACTGCTGTTAAGCGCATTCTGCGCTATGTTCGCTCTACTGCTGCACATGGTCTTCATCTTCGGGCTGCTCCTTCTGCTGTTCTGTCTGCTTTCTCTGATGCTGACTGGGCTGGTAATCCAGACGATCGTCGATCCACGGGGGGATATGCAGTATTCTTTGGTCCCAACTTGATCGCCTGGAATTCTCGTAAGCAAGCTACAGTCTCTCGTAGTAGTACTGAAGCTGAATATAAAGCTATAGCCAATGCCACTACTGAGATCATATGGGTGCAGTCTCTACTCCGAGAGTTATACATCTAACTTCCCTTCAAAGAAATCCTCAAAAATATGCATAACATATTTTTTAACCAGCTCCCAACAATGTTGAAAAAACTCAATGGGAATATTATCAGGACCTGGAGCTCTATTACTATCCATGGAAAATAAAGCATGTTTCACTTCCTCCTCGGAAAAAGGTCAATCCCTTCCACTAATACCCCATTATTATCAAGGGAGTAGATGATTTTCTTACTTTTCTTACCATTAGCCACCCTATGGTAAAAAGCAGTATTATTATCTCCATGGAGGAGCCACCTCTCATTGGAGAATTGTAACCATTGCAATTCCTCATCCGTGTACAACTCGTAAAGTTCAGCAAGAAGTTCAACTTTACGGTTATACGTTTCAGGATCTAGTGGGGTTAATTCCTCAAGGCTTTCCAGAACTAATAACTCTCTTGGAGTTCCACTCTACATTTTTTTGTTATGACCAAAGAGGTTAGAGCCCCACCCTTTAAAATTCTTCTTAAAGCGTTTAAGCTTGATATTCAAAATATCAATAGGGTCCGAACTAGACACTTTCGGCCTCCAAATTCTCGCAACATTAGGCAAAAAGTCCTCATGTTTAAACCAGGAAACATCAAACCTAAACTCCCTAGGTTTCTTCTCAGTAAGATGAGTCAGACCACAGTCAAGAATCAAGGGGTTGTGATCAGACAAATCCCTGACCAGTTTGTGAACATGAACCAAAGGGAAAAGGTCTTCACAGGTAGGAGACATAAGAACCCTGTCCAATTTCTCCAAAGTGGGACGAACACGGGTAGGATCGGAGCCCGGAAGACCAACTCGAAGAAGAAGCACTGCAATCCGCCCGAACGCTGCACCTGCGAGGACTAAAAAACTCTGACCTAAACTACTAACCGGAGCGGAGGCACCGGTATTCCCCTCCCCGCCACCAGCCACCGGAGCGGCAGGCAGAGGGGAGGGGAATCCATGGGCACACCATTGAAGCCTGGAGGGAAGAGTTTGCCCTAGCCACCTAGGGTTAGGGGGAAAACGAGAGGAAGTTTCTTTTTTATGTAATCTAAGCCACACTGAATCTTCTTATACGCCTGATCCGGTCTGCTTCCTTCAAACTTTGATCCGAAGCCCCAACACGATCCAATCGACAACTTGATCCCGAGTTGTGATAATTCTGATCGCTTTTTTATCCTCTAAATGAACACAATCCACACCCTTCGGCCAACCTAGCTCATGATACTAGTTGTTAGAATAATCTAAGGCGCACAGTCGATCTATCAAGGACCAAGCAATCACACGAGGCACGACACTAAGATTTATTAATGAGGTTCCCGGAACATCTGCTACATCCCCGGGGCCTGACTATTGCGCTCCTCCTCATAATGACCCTACAATATCACACACCGGCTACCCGGGCGCTGGCACACGCCGCCGGCTCCCCCTGTGTGCATGTGCTATTATGTTGACATAAGTTACATCATGTGTCTACCCTCACATTATATAAGTGGCTTAGGATACAAGTGTCCTAGTACACTACTAGAATTTCCCTATACGCCGAGTGCCACGGACACTCGGCAAAGGGCCAATAACCGTCGGCAAAGCATTTGCCGAGAGTTGCACTCGGCAAAGGCCACCCGGCGTACACCCCTCAGGCAAACAGGAATTTGCCGAGAGCCAGGACACGGACACTCGGCAAAGAGTTTGCCGAGAGCCAAACAGTGCCTCTCGGCAAAATAAAGCGACTTCACGTCCGCTGGTTCCGTCAGCTCTTTGCCGAGAGCCACGCTCGGCAAAACTGCCCCAGCCAACTGCCATCTGCTCCCAGCGCATGCCACTTTGCCAAGAGCCACGCTCGGCAAAAGCCACGTTGCCGAGAGCCACACTCGGTAAAGATCCGTTCCCAGTACAGTTTCTCATGCTTTTCCCTCGGATCGCTGCAGCAAAAATAGATATACAATACATAAACATGCATTTGAAGTCTCAAAGTCTAACAACAAACTCACATAAGCATTATATAAATAGTTCGCACATGCTTCATTTGAAATCACAAAGTAGCTCTTTGTTACAAGTGCCTACTTACTAAACAATAAAGTGGTCAATGCATGTCTACATGCAACCACATGATAAAAGCAACACCACAATTATCACGAACTGAAGGAGAAATATAAAGTTCTTCCATCCACTGAACCCGATAAGCCGTTTCTGGCTAGCACATCCACTGAACCCATCCACTGAACCCACTAGTTCAGATTTTATCTTCTGGTTAAGCACATACTAATTATAATGATACTCTGCCTTCTCTCTGCTGTTGAACGAGTCGTGGGAGCTGCCTTCGTAACGAAGCACTTGTTCATTGCATTCAGACCATGAATCGTAGACTCCTGGACATCTACCTCTATACACCGCATACCACTTCATCTACAAAGAAAGAGAAAAAGAGGCAGAGAAATAATGGAAGGTTAAAGAGCACATCATACATAATCCACGTAAGCATTCATCACTCATATAATCAAAAGCATTAATGATTCATATACCCAAAAGCAACATCACAAGTTCTACTCAAGTTATACTCCGAGTAGACATCAGCAACTACATTCACGACATCAGCATCAAAGTATCTAACAAGGCTACTCTTAAAATGGAACTCTAATCAGACTCTGGTAGTCTGTGAAGCCGGTAAGCGTGGAGTCGGAGGAGGTGGGGATCTCCCTCTCAGTGGAGGAGCAAGCGTCATCGGGAATGGCGGTCAGCAGAATCAGTGGCAAAGGGTCGACACTCTCCTTAGGTGGTGCTTCCTTCTTGGACAGATCCACCAAAAACTTAATAAGGATGAGCTGCGGGTTCTCCTTAAGGAGCGCCGCCAAGCGGTCCTCACTGGCACGTGACTCCTTGACCGTGGAGTTGAACCTAGAGGAAGCTGCGCCATCGGTGGAAGCCATAACCTCGAGAACGATGCTAGCACCTTCTATCACACAATGAAAAATAACATAAGTATATATGGAATTCTAGGATGTCATCGCAAACTACATCGGCTTGTTGGTTGACTTTCAGTCCTCCGAGTCTCCCCGTATATGGTGGGCACTCTCTCACTGACATTTCGACCGTCGGTGATGGTGGCTTCTCCTCCTTCCCCTAGTGCATTACCAAAAGGTCTACCACAAGGAGAAGAAGGAGAAGCGACCCCCACGACAACAGTCGGGATCCTTCCCTCGAGAACATCGATCTATCAAACAGGGAGCCCCATCAAAGTGAAAGTCAACCTTTAGCATAGAAGGCGCGCCTTTAATGACTCGAGAACTTAAACCATATCATCAGTACTATAGCAAAATTAAACGACTACATTGAATACTAAGACATAATTATGCAGTGCTAGGATAGACAAAAGTCGGGTCAACATTACATATATCCATAGTACTAGGATAGACAACCACTACTAGGACATATATACTACTCTAATATATCAACATCATCTGGGTCTGCGTCAAGCTAGTCCTCATCCTCGTCCTCCGAGACAAGGTCAACCACCTCTGGACGTCCGCCGGAGGGGCCTGCCTCATCGTCAGTGCGGGTAGCCGGCTGCACCACCTCCCCATCATCGTCCATAAAGTAGCCGTCCTCATCGAGCTCATCGAAAAGCTGGTCGACCTCCGCTGATATTCTGGCATCCATCTCGGTGTCCTCCTTCTTCCTCTGCTCCTTCTCCTTATTGGCCCAAAAATCACGCTCCTCGGCCACGAGCTGCGGATTGGCCTCAGCATACCTAGCCATGTACTCCTCATCCATCTTGGCCAGTCAGCGTGCCTTCTCCTCCTTGCGGGAATACATCCGGTAAGGAGGGGCAAGGAACCAAGCATGCTTGGCATCCTCCGGGAAGTTCAGCTCAGCCGGTTTCCGGCCATACATGGAAGCCACCGTGTCATACGCCCGCGCGGCGAGCTCAGGGGTGTCGAACGTGCCAAGCCACAGCCGATCACCATCGCAGGTGATCTCAGCGGCGTAGCGACCCGAGTCACGGCGTCGAACACCACAAAACCCGGTCAAGGGAGAGCGGCGCGGCGCCATCCTCCTGAACAAGTGTCATTCAACAACGGTCTCGATATCAAATTTAATTTTGATAAGTTCAAAACTAAATGAAGAATACACAACAACTCTTCATGTGGGTTGACTTTCATTCCATCGATGCCCCCTTCAACAACTCTCACCTCACAAGTGGTGGTATATATGTATGGTGGGGCACTCCTTGCCTGTATATTTCGACCGTCGGTGACGGTCGTTACTCCCATCCCTTGCTGCGTTACCAATGTCTCACAGCAAGAGATGAGGAGCAACGACCACCTACGACAACAGCCGGTGTCTTTCCTCTCATAACATCTCTCATCTCTGAATGTTATTTCGACCGTCGGTGATGGTGGGTCTTTTCGTCCTCCCCATGCTTTACCAAGGTCTCAGAGGAGGAGGACGAGAAAGACCGACCACCTACGAACAGTCGGTATCCTTCCTTCAACATCATCTCATCTCTCACAGTGATATGGTGGACACTCTCTCTGGTGGTGGTATATATATGGTGGACACTCTCTCACGGGTATTTTGACTTTTGGTGATGGTCGAGCTGGGCAGTCCATCGTGCGTGACAATGGTATATCACAAGACGAACTGGCCCAGATCGACCGCCATCGTCAAAAGTCGATTTTCTTCCTCCAAGAACAACTCTTATCGACTGTTGGTGATGGTCGAGCTGGGCTAGTCCATCGTGCGTGACAAAGGTATATCACAGGACGAACTGGCCCAGATCGACCGCCATCGTCAAAAGTCGATTTTCTTCCTCCATGTCAAATATGCGACCCCCTACAGCAACAGTCAGTACCATTCCTCTGAAAACATCTCGCATGTCAAATATGATCGTCACTCGCTCAAGATAAAAACTAGTACATAAAAGCTACTACAAAAAACTACTAGTCCCACTAATAGATAGAACTACTACATAAAAACTAATGCAAAAAAAATTATCTACATAGCACACATAGCATCCATGCATACAACATTATAAAAAATTATCTACATAGCATCCATCCATCTATCAATCCATCCATCTATCTATCTATGCATCCATCTATCCATGCATCCATCCATCCATCTATGCATCCATCTATCCATCTATCCACCATCCATGCATCAATGCATCCATCTATCCATGCATCAATCCATCCATCCATCTATGCATCCATCAATCCATGCATCCATCCATCCACAAGAGAGGGAAGGGGGGGCGGGGAGCTCACCGGTGTTGGGGGGGCCGCGGGGTCGGGGGGCACGGGGCGGCGCCGTGGGTGCGCGGGGGGGGGGGGGGGGGGGCGCCGACCGGTGGGGGCGCTGGTCGACGGGGGGGGGGGGGCGCCGGTCGGGTGCGGGTGAGGGGGGAGCAGAGGAGAGGAGAGAGGCGCGCGGGGAAAAGAAAAGAGCAGGGGAATCAGTTTAAGTGCCGGACGCTACCTTTACCGAGTGCAAGTCGGCGCGGCACTCGGAAATGTAATCAAACCTAGATCTAGGTTTTCCACTTTTGCCGAGAGCCACTCTCGGTAATTACTCGAGTACCGAGCGCCACTCTCGGTAATATGAATATGTAATCAAACCTAGGTCTAGCGTTTACCACTTTTACCGAGAGCCACTCTCGGTAATTACTCGAGTACCGAGCGTGACTCTCGGTAATATGAAAATGTAATCAAACTTAGGTCTAAGCATGCCGCAAGGACATCACAAAGGATTTCTCATGGCGCTACCGGGCATGATTTCATGTGCCGCCTTGCTGATCTGCAATTTTCGGCGATGAAACCCTAACAGAGCAATAAATTTCTCGAATATTGCACGCGCGTCTGAAAAATGCGGGGGCGTGGCACGTGTCATGCGATTGCCTCATTTGAGAGCACGAGAAGTTTCGAGGCCAACGGAGCAACAGGACCCGCACTTCCTGCACAAACTGGACACGTTCCCTCTCGATACCCAGAGACTAGCTCGGAGACGGTGCGGTTTACAAGCGGCCTCAGGGGAGGCTTATTCGAAACGCGCCCAAACTTTTACCACACCCTACAGGGCCCATGTGATGACACCGTGCCAGCTCTCGAGGAATTCCGGCATCGTACGATTTTCCAAGGATTTCAACGGTTTGCATCAGGCATGCCACCGAGGTACTTTCGGCCCCCGGTGGCAGGGCATGCCCCTCCCTCCTCTGCACAAGGCCTATGCATGCCGCAAGGACACCACAAAGTATTTTCCATGCCGCCTCTGGGCATGATTTCATGCGCCGCCTTGCAGATCTGCAATTTCCGGCGATGAAACCCTAGCAGAGCAATAAATTTCTCGAATATTGCACGCGCGTCCGAAAAATGCGATGGCCTGGCACATGTCATGCGATGGCCTCCTTTGTGAGCACGAGAAGTTTCGAGGCCAACGGAGCAACAGGACCCGCACTTCCTGCACAAACCGGACACGTTCCCTCTCGATACCCAGAGACTAGCTCGGAGACGGTGCGGTTTACAAGCGGCCTCAGGGGAGGATTATTCGAAACGCGCCCAAACTTTTACCACACCCTACAGGGGCCATGTGATGACACTGTGCCAGCTCTCGAGGAATTCCGGCATCGTACGATTTTCCGAAGATTTCAACGCTTGCATCAGGCATGCCACCGAGGTACTTTCGGCCCCCGGTGGCAGGGCATGCCCCTCCCTCCTCTGCACAAGGCCTATGCATGCCGCAAGGACACCACAAAGTATTTTCCATGCCGCCTCTGGGCATAATTTCATGCGCCGCCATGCAGATCTGCAATTTCCGGCGATGAAACCCTAGCAGAGCAATAAATTTCTCGAATATTGCACGCGTGTCCGAAAAATGTGGGGGCCTGGCACGTGTCATGCGATGGCCTCCTTTGTGAGCACGAGAAGTTTCGAGGCCAACGGAGCAACAGGACCCGCACTTCCTACACAAACCGGACACGTTCCCTCTCGATACCCAGAGACTAGCTCGGAGACGGTGCGGTTTACAAGCGGCCTCAGGGGAGGCTTATTCGAAACGTGCCTAAAATCTTACCACACCCTACAGGGGCCATGTGATGACGCCGTGCCAGCTCCCGAGGATTGGATTTAAACGGTTAGATCATTGCTCTCACACAGACGGCAAACTCAAAAATACTAATAATTGAATTAATAAAAAGCACCGGCATCCATCATTAGGAAGATGGCCCGTCAGTGTGAATCTTCAGTGCCCGGAAGGGGTGAAGATTCACAGTAATGGTTCATTTTCTTAACAGGAGTATAATGAAGACCGAAGCTTACTGCGTCTGGATTATCCGACTATTTAAACTGGTCATGTTGCTTGTCTCTGGGCGAGGTGGTACTAAAAGTTTTCTGAGAGCTGGAGCTTTGCCGAGAGCCGCCCTCGGCAATTCCTACTTTACCGAGAGCCGCCCTCGGCAATTCTTACTTTACCGAGAGTCGCTCTCGGTAATGGTGCTGTTGGATCATAAATTAATAAAAACCAATGGCATCCATCATTAAGAATATGAACTGTCACTATGGACCTTTCCTGTCCGGAACATGTGAAGATTCATAGTGACAGTCCATTTCTTAATAAGAGTGTAATGAAGACCAACACTTGCTTGTTGTGTACTATCCGACTATTTAAACCGGTGCTGATGGTCGTCGTTAAGCGAGGTGGGACTAAACTCAGCTCCCACTTATATATAGATGAAAAAGAGAAAAATAAATAAGGCAAGTAAATATTGTTTGCCGAGAGCCATTACGCGGGCGCTCGGTAAAGCAGCGCGACCGTCAGAGCGACGACGACCACTGCCGGTCTTGCCACGTGGCTACCCTTTGCCGTGTGCCATGGGCTGGCTCTCGGCAAATAGGTAGTTTGCCGAGTGTTATCCTTTTGCCGAATGTTCTTTACCGCTTCGTATCGGCGTACGTTCGGGTTTGCCGGAACCCATTGTTGCCGAGCGCGGCTCTCGGCGTACTCTATGCAAGAACTTGATTCTTTCATCCAATCTTTGTTTATTAACATATTAAATTTCATTGACCTTGAATATAGTAAATATGTACTCCCTCTGTACAGAAATATAAGATCGTTTAAATCAATACTTTATGTGATCTAAATGATCCTATATTTTTTTTTTACAGAGGGAGTGTTAGTTTCTTTCCTTGAGCATGTTATTAAGGGAATACGCAATTCTTAAACTCCAACATATTAGCTCGCCTGCCGTTGTATGCACATATACAAACCAAGCAAACACAAAATCGATCCTTTAAGAAAAACAAGTACATAATGGCATGCATTCCCATTATATTTTTTCTAACATACTGCTAACATGAGATGATACTTTATTCATGGACATAAACACATACTGCGCCGCATGGCTCTGGGTTCTCGCAGCCTTGCGGGATCGTCCGCCTCGGGCATCCGCAGCACGGCGGAGACACCACCCGCTCGGGGTTCTCGCAGCCTTGCGGGATCGTCAGCGTCGGGCATCCGCAGCCCGGCGGCGGCTTCACCGATGGGCTCCCAATTTCTGTGCAGGGCCGTTGTTCTTCTCCACACTTGGTTCCGGTAGGTGATTCCGATTTTGGCGGTTGCGGCGTAACACTTGGTGGCGGTGCTGTTGTGTCTCGTTTCATTGGAATTCCCGCGGCTGAGGGTGAAGCCCGTGGCGTAAGCGTAACACTTACGGGGATGTGCCTGGTGTAGACGGTGACCGAGACGGAAACGGCGGCGACGAGGGACAAGGCCGACGACACTCGGATCTTCCCGCAGAACCTGCCGGCCTGGGTGCAGAAGCGGCTGCTGCGCCGGCGCCCGCCACCGCGAGGTGGCCCGCAGGAGGTGATGTCGTCGACGGCCAGCAGCAGCGCCGCCGAAGTCGACGTGAGCGCCAGCAGGAGCTTGTCGATGAGCTCCACGACCTTGGCCGCCTTGTCCTTCCTCACCAGCTCCAGGTAGATTGCCACGCCCTGCAGCACCGCCGACAGCAGGTCGGCCAGCGCCGAATACCTGAATCAAGAATCGTACTTTAACTTGAGAAGTGACACGACCATGCGTGGTCCATGGAGAAGTATACTGACTTACTTGAAGGAGTTGTAGTTGCCGTAGGAGACGGTGGCGGTCGCCTCGCCGCTGCAGTCGTCGTGGACGCACTGGCTCTGCGTCGAGGCCGCCGTCATGATCGCCGACGCCAGCGACAGCCCCACCGTCGCGAGGCGGAACACGAGGCTCAACGCCTCCGATGTGCCTGGCTTGCCGGAGTTGCTCCCACCTCCCATGTATGAATGATTGGAGGGCAACCAAGGCTCAGTAGATCGAGGATGGATGTGCACCACCTCAAACAGAATGCCAGACAGGAGGTCAAAGAATCCTAAACAGTAGACATGTCTCGACTATCATGTCATTAACCTCCATTATCTCAACAGCAAACATATACTACATGCCAATTGTCCAGTTCTATCAACTTTAATATGCTGTGGTAGTTGTCAGTTGGATTTATAGTTTATATAGTACTAACCAACAAAAAGAAATCTTCTGAATAGGGTAGTTGGACTTACCAACAAAAAAAAAATCTGTGGGACAAAGGCACCTGTTAGCCCAACAATATGAAATTGATTAAGCACCAGTGTCATGACTCATGAATCCAATGATTTTTAGGGTCTGTTTGGATAAGGGCAGTGATAGGCGCCGGCGCGCCGGCCCAAATTTCAGCCAGTCGGCTGCCTATCGTTAGATCTCGTACGCTTGAGTGGCTCTGATTAGTCCGCAATTAAGCCGTCGTCTTCCTCCTCCATGCACGCGCGCTTGGGGAAAAAAATGGAGGAGCTCCCCGGGATCGCCGGCCGCACGCACTCGGCCTTGGCCGTCCTGCGCTTGCACACGCTTGCCGCCCCCCATGGTCGTCGTCTCCCGTAGCGAAACCGCCACCAAAATCCGGCAATCTCCTCTGTCCTCTCCCGGTGATCCCCACCTCCTCGCAGTTCCACCTCTCCTTCACCATGGCCGGTTGGCCACCTCCACCTCGTCCTCGGCCACCCACCGCCGCCCGCACCCGCGGTCTCCCGTCGGAAAAGCCGTCATGTGCGTCGTCGGCTCACCCTATAGCTTTTAAAAACGTTGGCCGCCGGTTGAAACTTTTCACGTATACAGTTGAAGCTTTTCAGGCAAATGGTTGAAGCTTTTGCCATTTCGCCGTGCCCGGTTGAAGGTTTCTCAAACGCCGGTTGAAACTTTTCATGTATGGAGTTGAAGCTTTTCACTGCAATGGTTGAAGCTTTTCATTGCAATGGTTGAACCTTTTCACGTATGGAGTTGAAGCTTTTCATTGCAATGGTTGAAACTTTTCTCATATACAGTTCAAGCTTTTTCTGTCAACGTTTGTAGCTTTTTCACTGTGCAGTGCCCGGTTAAAGCTTTCTCTATTGCCAGTTGAAAATTTTCCCGTATACCGTCGAAGCTTTTTGTGTCAACGGTTGCAGCAAAACGCAAGCACGGTTCCCAGCTCGCCGCGGTGACTGTCGCAGC
Organism: Elymus sibiricus; assembly: GCA_039707655.1. NCBI lineage: Eukaryota > Viridiplantae > Streptophyta > Magnoliopsida > Poales > Poaceae > Elymus > Elymus sibiricus. The sequence goes on along the minus strand of CM077674.1, from coordinate 60,584,895 downwards.
TCGTCGCCGTGCGAAACACAGCTACGTTGGGCGCCGGTCGCAGCTCGGCACCATGTCGTGCGGCCCTTGCAATACCATGCCCCTCGAATGCGTCACGTGTGGCCAGCAGGCCTTGCGGCAGCTCGCATGTGAGCCATGGCGGAGGTGGAATTGGAGAGCATCATGCTGCGGAGATGAGGGCGTTTGGCCTTGAGGCACGGAGTGTGGTTGTAGGAGAGAGAGAGAAGAAAGGGGAGAGGCGGAGAGCGCGGACATGGCGGCGAGCATCGGAAGAGAGGGAGGAGCACCATGGCCATGGCGGAAACACATCTGGGGACAGGGAGTCTGCGCGAGAGGGAAAGGGGAAAGATAGGAAAGAAGGGATGTGCGTGGGTCCATAGGACGCGTGTGGCGCTCCGGCGTTGGAGGGCGTAGCGTGCGCGTGTGAGCGAGCGACGCGACCGGCCGTAGCTTCGGCTGGCCTGTCGAGGCGAAACGTTTTCCTTTGGAGAACGCCCCAGCGAGCCCCGCCAAAGTAGGCACGCCAAAAATTTGGCGAAGGTTTTTGCCACCATGATCTCGCCAACGCATGGGCGTAAAATCTGAGCGGGCGACCGAAAAATTGGCGTGGTTCCCATTCTTTGGCGCTGATCCAAACGGAAGCCGTGGTAGCAATCAACGACCGAAAAATTGGCAGGGCAGGCGGCGGCTGCAATCCGAACAAACCCTTAGCTCTTAGATCACTATTCTGCCGCAGTAGGCATGTAAGCGGACAGCGTCCGCGAGTCCGCGGACGTCCGAGAGATATAAATTAAGCCTAGCACAATTATATTAAAGTAACGGAGTTTAGGTTGTTTTCGGTTTCGCGGACGCTCACCGGCACTGTTTGCTTGCCTCACCAGAATTCCGCCGGCCAGCAGGGAGAGAGCGCGTGAATGGGGGGGGGGGGGGGGGGGGAGGTTAGAAAACACAGCCAGTAACTACAAAGCATAGTTTAAAAAACCGGACCGGACCGGAAAAAACCTAAACCGGCGATCCCGGTGGTTTTTTAATCGCAATGGACCATTCAAGCAATCGAATCAGAAAAAACCGGTCGAACCAGCCGGTTTGTGTAAAAATGGTGAACTGAGCAGTTCACAGAAAACCGGATGGTTCAATGTCGTTTGCAAAAAAGCCCCTCAATTGACTCGTTTTCATGTGAACAACTGGGGGTAGGATCGGAGAAGGAAGAAAAAAGGACTATTTTGGTAGGGTTTCAGCCGAATTGGGAGTATTTCTCTGGATTTTGTCCATAGACAAACCCTATATGGTGCCACAGCCCCCTCCACCGCCACCCTTGCCTGGTGCCGTGTCGTGGCGACGCCACCTCTCCCTCTCCGCTCAATGCGTCAGCACCAGCCCACGCCGCCACTCATACGTCCCGTAGTCCCGCGCCACATCTATTGACGGCTGGGAAGAGGGGACGCGACCGCCTGGTCGGACTGGTCCGTCCAACTTTGATCTCTCTTCACTCCATTCAAATCGACCAGGCCTCCCTCCGGTTGCCTCCCTCTCTTCCACAGTCCATACCAGGAGCTGTCGAGCGGGAAGACTAGGACGCCCGATGGTCACCTCCGGACCTCCCTCCACTCCAGAGTCCAGAGTCCAGACCAGCTTGCTGCTGCTACTAGATGTTGTTTGCCTTGCTGATTGCTACTATAGTACTATGTTTGAGTTAGAGATTATCATATATACAAATGAGATATTAACATGTAGTTGCTAGTTAGTAGTTACTCTGTCATGTGATAACACATTTTTTATCTATTGATTGGTTTATATATTTATAAAATATACATTATTTTATTACTTAAAAAACTGACAATCGAACCATAGAACCGGTGGTCCGACCGGTAAAAACCTGAACCGACAGCCTCGCCGGTTTGATTACCGGTCCGGTTTTTTAAACTATGCTACAAAGCATTATTCATGTTACAATGTGCACCCTCTACTACTCCCTCTGTTCAGGTTTGCTAACAAAAGCATCACCGGGGCTGTCCAAAGCATCGCTGCCCTCCATCGAAGCATCACCGGCTCGCCACGTGCCGCTCGCAGCATCGTAGTGCCATCCGCTCACCTTGCACTGGTCATAGCATCGACGCACGTCGCTCGTAGCATCTCCGTGTGCCAATCGCATCATGGATGCGTGCCAGTTGCAGCGCCACCGACTTGCCTTGTGCAGGTCGCAACATCTGCACACGTCGCTCGTTGGTCGCAACATCCTCACACACCAGTCACATCATCATCGCACGTCAGTTGAAGCATGGCCGGCTCGCCTCCCACTGGTCGTAGCGCCATGGTGCGCCTCTCATAGCACTGTCAAATGGACTCGCAGCATCATTGTGCTATCACACAGCCTGGAGGCACCGCTCACAACACTGTCGCTGACAGTCGTACCTCAGCCTTGCAGCTCCCGCCGTCGACGGTTGCAGCTCTGTTGGTCGCCCTCATAGCACATCCCGGCACCTCTCCCTCATAGCACATCCCCCAACCAGTTTTGGAACTAATTGTACATTGTAGGCCACTTGTGTTAGGTTGAACGACATCAACCTACACACTAAATGAACCTAAGAAGTCAATTTATCACCGATCAGAGCTCTAAGGAACTGAATATTTAACGGACTTGCCTCAAGAACAGCTGCCACAGAGGTGTCTTTCCTCCGCGCAATATTATAAAGAGACAACGGGGTATCACCCAACCAGGCATCTTCCCAAAAATCCGTCAATTTCCCATCAACAGCGACAAAAGATCCTCTTTTTTTTTTTGACGGGCAACGGCAGGAGCTCTGCCTATTTTCATTTAAGCAAGGGGGAAATACCGTACAAGTGCTGGAAGTCCAGTTACAGAGAGAAAAGAAAAGAGGCGCCGAAAGAATTCATGGGACTACTCACAAAGAATTGGACCTACAGTGTGCAGATCGTCTCTGATCAAAGACGCTACAGTTTCAGCATTTGCCTTTTTCCCCTCGAAAATCCTCCTATTCCTCTCCTTCCATAGATGCCAAATCGTGTACACTGCCATGGTAATCATCCAACGAGCTTCTTTCCTCTTGATATTTCTCGAAATCTTTCTCCACCAACCATTAATAGAGATGCAGCGAAGGGCCAAGGCCGAGCCAAAAGGGTGCGAGGTGTTGAAGGAGAACCAAACCTCCTTGGCAAACGGGCACTTTAGCAGAAGGTGATTTATCGATTCGATCTCCTGGTCACCGAGGGAGCAGAGGTCGTCATGAGGCCAGCCACGCGCAGCTAGGCGGTCGGCGGTCCAAACTCTATTTTGCAGAATTAACCAAATGAAGAATTTGATCTTGCCCTCCGCTTTGACATCCCAGACCCGCTGCAACTGGGGGTTTTCAATCAGACCATAAAATTGAGCAGCGTAGGCTGATCGGGCCGAATAAGCAGAGTTGGCCGTAAGAGTCCATGAGATCTTGTCTTCGGTCGGGCCGAGTGATATCGACTGGGTTTTAGTCCAGATGGTGATTAGTTGTTCAATCTGTAACTCAGTGGTGATTCGCTGTAGACCTTTCATCCATCTATTATTTTGCAGCCCCTCCTTCACACATATCTTCTTTCTGTAGGCTAGCTTGAACAAACCAGGGGCAAAAAGCTTGAGCGAGCAGTCCAGCAGCCAGTTGTCACTCCAGAAGGAGATTTTTTCTCCATTGCCCAGTTCCAGTTTGGTACAGGCAGCAAAAAGATTCCGATCAATTGCATCGCAAGGCACAGGCAGCCCCTTCCATGGTCTAGCTTCCACGTCCCATTCCAACCACAGCCAACGTAACCTGAGGGCTCTGCTGTATCGATCGAGGTCCTTGATTCCTAAGCCCCCATAAACCTTTGGAGAGCAAACTTTGTTCCAATTTACAAGGCACTTGCTCCCAGGGGCCTCCTCCTCCCCACACCATAGGAAACTTCGTCTGTAGCGATCAATTTTCTTGAGCAGCCATTTAGGGGGAGGGAAGATGGTGAATAGGTAGGTTGTGAGAGCAGAGAGGACCGAGTTGACCAGCTCCAATCTCCCCTTTCTGGACATGAGCTTACCCTTCCACAGTTTCAGCCGCACACCAAATTTATCCAAAAGAGGTTGCCATTCAATCTTCCGAGGAGCCCTCAAGCAAAGTGGGAGGCCCAGATACTTACAGGGGAACGATCCCTGCCTCCCACCAAAAGGAGCCAAGATGTCATGCACAGCTATGTTGTCGCATCTGATCGGATAAAGAACACACTTGTCCAGGTTCACATTCAGACCCGAAACCAACCCAAAGACATTCAGCAAGCCCACCACTGTTTGAATCTCGTTTGCCACAGGGTTGAGAAAGAGAGCAGCAGCATCAGCATAGAGACTAGTCCTCATCTTGGCAGCATGGTTAAACACTTGAGAGAGAAGCCCGTGATTAGTGGCAAGCGCAAACAGCCTCTGTAATGGCTCCAGGGCAAGGATGAACATCATAGGTGCAAGTGGATCGCCCTGCCGAAGCCCTTTCCTGTGAAAAATCTTTCTTCCCAGGAGCCGGTTAAGCAAGACCCTTGAAGATGAGGAGCCAAGGATAATGGCAATGAGATCGCACCAACGGGAGCTGAAACCAAAAGCTCTCAGAGCCTCAAGGAGATAATCCCAATGAACGGAGTCGAAGGCCTTTGCGAAATCAAGCTTCAGAAATAACAGAGGCTTCTTCTTCATATGCGCATCCTTGACTGTATTCCGGACGAACAGAAAGTTGTCTTGTATCGATCTGCTCTTAATAAAGGCGCTTTGCGAGGTAGACACAAGATGATGGAGTTCCGCAGCTAAGCGAGAGGCTAACAGCTTTCCAAGAATTTTAGCAATGTTGTGCATCAGACTTATAGGCCTGTAATCCAATGGAGAGGAAGCAGCGGCACTCTTGGGGATCAGAACAATATGGGCACTGTTAAGCAATGACCAGCAGTCTCCATTGAGCAGCAGCATCTGATTTATTGCAGCCAGCAGATCATTCTTCACCGTGTCCCAACAAGTCAGGTAGAACCCACCAATAAAGCCATCGGGTCCGGGCGCTTTTCACTATGCAGATCATTGACCGCCGTTCTCAGCTCCTCCATAGAGGCTGGCACGTCCAGGTGTGAGAGATCTCGGGAAGGCAGCCCCAAGGAACTCCAATTAAAAGACACATGGCGATTGGCCGACGTACCCAACAATCTGTTAAAGTGATAAAAAAAAGCTTTTCCTTGGGAGCATGATCAGCAACGGCCACACCTGCCGAATTTGACAGAGAGGGAATGTAGTTTTTCCTCCTTCTGCCATTAGCATGCAGGTGGAAAAACTTGGAACTGGCGTCCCCACATTTGATTTTAGTGACTCTGGATCTTTGCCTCCATCTGATCCTATCGAGCGCAACACAGCCTAAAAGCTTGTTCTTGAGCGAAGATCTGGAAATTCTCTCATCAGCCGAAAGCTCTCTCTCCTCTTGAGCAAGATCCAACTGAAAAATTACTTCATTTGCAAGAGTCTCGTTGAACCTGTGGTTTAATCTTAGCTGCTTAGCCCAGCACTTGAGGGCCTTTGCCACTCTAGACAGCTTGATATGCAAATGTTTGATGGCATTGTTGGAGAGGACCGGCTTTGCCCAGGAGTTTGCCACCACCAGAGGGAAACCTTGCATGTGCAGCCAAGCAGCCTCAAACCTGAACCCACGAAAATGCATGATTTCGAGGTTCTGAAGAATCATCGGGTAGTGGTCGGAGATGCTTGTCGACAGCGGGGTCAAATGGCAATGCGGGAAGCGAAGCTCCCAATCTTTCGTGCAAAGAACCCGATCAATTTTGGTGTGTACCGTGTTTTCCCTCTCGTTCGACCACGTGAACAGCCTTCCCGAAAGAGCAATCTCCCTGAGCTCTAAATCATCAATCATCTTTCGGAAACGACCCATCATCCGTAAGTTAACATTGTCATTGCTCTTTTCAGAAACTTGACAAATCAAGTTAAAATCGCCAACTAGTAACCAGTCTGTGGCAACAAGAGGCTTGCAACTCCTCAGTTCCTCCATGAATAAGATTATTTTAGCATCCAGTTGAGGGCCATAAACGACCGTCAAGGACCAAGAGGAGTTGGAGGTTAAATCCACAACCGTGCCTGAGATGAAATGAGTGCCCGAGGCTAGATGATCGAGGGTGATGGAGAACCCTTGCGCCACAGCAACAATAATACCACCACGAGAACCAACTGCCTCCTTTGCAATAAAACTGTCCGAGAAGTTGCTGCCCAGGCATTCAGCTACAATGAATTTGTCCACCACTGCCAATTTGGTCTCTTGTAGGCAAACTATATTACAGGCAGAGCTACTGATCAAATTGTGAACCGTTCGTATCCGGGCTGGGCTATTGAGCCCCCTTACATTCCAACTTAAGACTTTTGGATCCATAAATAAACAATTCGCACGCGGCAAACCAAACAGACTGGCTGAGGCAGCTGAAAACGACACACTCGCAACATCAGCAAACTCACTCTCAATATATGTAACCACATCAACGAACAGAGGGAGCAGCCAGGCAAACACAGCACGACAGCCCATCCTAACTGACAACAGATACACACAGGTAGCAACAGACAGAGGACTCAAGGAAGCACCAAGACACTAATCAGACCAACCCACGCACCAATCATAGGGACAGCAACTAACATTGGGAAACTAAAGCACTCAGGGGGAGGAACCGCCAGAGATCAACATCAGACCACCGCCAGGCTCCCCACTCCCTCCTTGCGGGTCGGAGCCGAAGCATCCAGCAGAGCCGAAACAGCCCCCATGAACATGGGAGTGAGAGGCTTCTTGTACATCTCCGCATACCTCTTCAGTCCTTCTTCCTTAGACACCGGATCCTTGACGGCGATGCCGTTCTTCTTCAAGAGCACCAACTTGACCTTGTCCATCGTAGCCATCCCCGCCGATGGTTTTGCAGCCAGCCTCCCGCTATGGCGAATAAGGGGGGAAGGGTTGTCCGAGGCAGACTGTGGTGGCGGCCGGATGGTCGGGGTTGACGATGGCGGCGGAGGAGGGGAATGGATCAGAGGTGCGGCAGTGGGGGAAAGGAAGAGGGAGGCGAATGAGGCCAGCTTCTCCGATCCCTCTGAACCGCAGCCAATAATATCAAGCAGGCCTGGTCTGCCCACAAAAGGGCTGCCCTCTTCCCCGCCGATTTGAGGCCCAGCCAAAGGCCCAGCCGCACCAAGGTCCATCTCCAGCTGTGTGGTGTCCAGCGCTGGCTCAACAGGAGGCCCAGTCGTTGGCAACCAGTCAAGGCCCAAGATCGAGCCTATAGAGCAAGCCTCCAAAGGAGCCATGCTGGCAGGTGCATGACTGGTTTGCGTCGGCTCAGCCAGATCAGCAGTGTCGACGCCAAGCAGCAGGTCAGGCTGGTCCTGGTCCTCCTTGGTCCCCGAGCATTGGCCCTCCTCAGATAGACCAGCATGCAACAGGAAAGGCACAGGGGAGACTTTGGCGTTTGGCAGAAGGAGTGTTTCCTCTTCAGGGATCGGCAACGCGGTCAACGCAGTACCACGCGCGTCCAGATCCAACAGACTGGTATGCAGTAGCTCAGCTGGCTCCATGTTTGCACCCAACGGCGCAGCACCTTGGCCCACAGCAGCAGGGTTTTCATGCAAAAGGAAATTTGCATGTCCTAAAGAATTTGCTGCCTGGCCTGGACGCACCTCTCCTGCGCACTTCATGGCCTGCCGTGCACCAGCCAGGTCAGGCGTGGAGGTGGTCAGCCTTTTGCCGGTCTGGTCCGTGACCGCAGCCGGCTCCACCGCTCGCCCGTGTCCACCAGAGAAGTGGCCGGCCGCCGGCGACGGGCGCCCGTCCCCGCCAGTGGCCGCTGGTCGGGCATCCCATCTAGTGCGCCGCCCAGCATGCGCGCTCCCACCAAAATGGCCGCGCCCACCATTCCCTCCTCCATCTCCGCCATCTCCAGGGAAGTGCAGGCGGGAGTGCACGGATCCACGTGGTCTCACCGGCGGGAAGGTGCCGTCTTCGAAGTCAAGGTTCCAGGTGTAGCGCCATTTGGTGATTTCGGGGGTGAAGATCCTCTATCTATTGAATAAAAAACAAGGACTTGACCTTCACCAGTCCCTTCCAAAATGGAGAATCTGTCAGCCTTACTGCCACCTTTTTTTTTGACAACCGGCCTTACTGCCACCTAAGATAATGTTTTCCTCTATGTCTTCGTATTAGAGTTTTGGCTAGGCGGCCTAACAATCCCGAATCGAAGCGAATTGTACTTGCATTTTCCTCTTTAAAAAATACTAGTTGCATTTTAATTAACGTGCACTAGTAGAAAACAGGGCTTTGGTCCAGCCCTGAAAAGCCCATTAATCCCGGTTCACTCACGAACCGGGACCAATGGGGGCATTGGTCTCGGTTCGTGAGGCCAGGGCGCCGGCCGGGCCTCGTGGGCCATTGGTCCCGGTTCGTTTGACCCCTTTGGTCCCGGTTCCAGACACGAACCGGGACCAATGGGCCTCGCTCCTGGCCCACAACCATTGGTCCCGGTTTGTGGCTGGAACCGGGACCAAATGATGTCCTTTAGTCCCGGTTCCAGCCACAAACCGGGACCAATGGTCGGCCTATATATACCCCCTGCCCGCGAGGAGAGCAGTGCACTGCTCTGTTTTTTTGGCCGGCCGTGGGAGAGCTTTGTGGTGCTCTAGCTCACCTCCTATGCACATGAGGTGTTCGATGAAATGCCCGAGCCACACTTAAGCTTTCTCCTCTCGAAGCTCCTTGTCCAAGCTCCATTTTCCTCAAGATTTGTCTAGGTTTGGCGGTCCGTCCTGTCCCGTCCCCGTCCTCACCGTCGTCGATCGCCCGCGCCCATCTCGGCGCCGGCACCACCGTGGTTAGCCTCTTCTTCTTATCTTCTTTCTAAAAGAAAAAAGTTCTTACTTGTATGATTTAGATAGATACTTGTGTAATTTTCTTACTTTTATTATTGTTTGTTATTATATAGTGCGATGGTTTTGGTATCCGCCTCCGTCGGCCCTCGTCCTGTCTATGATTCGGATGTGGTATATATTATCTTTTATAACTATTTGTTTTATTTAGTGTTTATGACAATTATGCCGACCAACGTGACATAGATTTTTTAATCTAGGAGATATGTGAACCGGAAATTCCAACCGACATAGAAATTCTTGTCGAGAAGTTAAATTTGGTTGAAAAAGAAAACAATTACTTGAAAGAAAAATTACAAAGAGTTGAAGAGGAGAAGATGAAGTTGGAGTTGCATGTTGCCGATGTCGTCGACGATCACAAGATCAAGATGGATGCAATGCGCTTGAAGGTTAGAAAGATTAGAAAATATGCCATTCATACAGAGGCTTGGTATCATTATGCCGTTGGATCAATTGGTACCTTAGTTGCGGTTATGATCGCATTTGTTGTTGCATATAATTTTTTTACATAGTTTCAATGTATGTTTTAATTAGATGCTCTAGAGAGTTATATGTTGTTCAATAATGAGAACTATATAACGCACGCAGATGAACCGGCAATGGATGTACGGTGATCGACGCACCTCCGAGTATATTAAGGGCCTACATAATTTTCTCGAAGCGGCTGAGGCAAACAAGCAGAATGGTTTTATGCATTGTCCATGTATTGTCTGTGAGAATACGAAGGCTTTCTCCAACTCTAAAACCCTTCACTTCCACCTTCTTGAGAAGGGTTTTATGCCACACTATAATGTTTGGACCAAGCACGGAGAAAGAGGGGTTATGATGGAAGACAACGAAGAAGAAGAGGATGATGACAACTACCCGCCCCCTGAATACGGTGATGCTGCAATGGGGGAAGCTGAAGATCAAGAGGAACCAGACGATGTGACCGATGATGATCTTCGCCGGGTCATTGTTGATGCACAGAGAGAATGCGAAAGTGAAAGGGAGAAGTTGAAGTTCGATCGCATGTTAGAGGATCACAAAAAAGGGTTGTACCCAAATTGCGAAGATGACAACAGAAAGCTTGGTACCACACTGGAATTGCTGCAATGGAAGGCAGACAATGGTGTATTTGACAAGGGATTTAGTTCGCTACTGAAAATAATGAAGAAGAAGCTTCCAAAGGATAACGAATTGCCCGGCAGTTCGTACGAAGCAAAGAAGGTTCTATGCCCTCTAGGATTGGAGGTGCAGAAGATACATGCATGCCCTAATGACTGCATCCTCTACCGCGGTGCGTACGAGGATTTGAACGCATGCCCGGTATGCGGTGCATTGCGGTATAAGATCAGAAGAGATGACCTTGGTGATGTTGAGGGCCAGCGCACCGGGAAGAGGGTTCGTGCCAAGGTGATGTGGTATGCTCCTATAATACCACGGTTGAAACGTCTGTTCAGAAACAAAAAGCATGCCGAGTTGATGCAATGGCACATAAAAGACCATAAGAAAGACGGAAAGTTGAGAGCACCCGCTGACGGGTCGCAGTGGAGAAAGATCGAGAGAAAGTGGAGAGACTTTACAGGTGACCCGAGGAATGTATGGTTTGGTTTAAGTGCAGATGGCGTTAATCCTTTTGGGGAGCAGAGCAGCAAGCATAGCACATGGCCTGTGACTCTATGTATGTATAACCTTCCTCCTTGGTTGTGCATGAAGCGGAAGTTCATTATGATGCCAGTGCTCATCCAAGGCCCTAAGCAACCCGGCAATGACATTGATGTGTACCTAAGTCCATTAGTTGATGAACTTTTACAGCTATGGAATGGAAGAGGTGTACGTGTGTGGGATGAGAACGAACAGGAGGAATTTGACCTACATGCGTTGCTGTTTGTAACCATCAACGATTGGCCTGCTCTCAGTAACCTTTCAGGACAGACAAACAAGGGATAACACGCATGCACACACTGTTTAGATGACACCGACAGTATATATTTGGACAAATGCAGGAAGAATGTGTACCTGGGGCATCGTCGATTCTTCTGACCAACCATCAATGTCGAAAAAAAGGAAAGCATTTCAAAGGTGAGGCAGATCACCGGAAGAAGCCCTCCCTCCGTACTGGTGATCACATACTTGATATGGTCCATGATTTACAAGTCATATCTGGAAAGGGTCGTGGCGGACTATCTGTTCCGACTGACGATGCGGGACGCGCACCCATGTGGAAGAAGAAATCTATATTTTGGGATCTACCCTATTGGAAAGACCTAGAGGTCCGCTCTGCAATCGACGTGATGCACGTGACGAAGAATCTTTGCGTGAACCTGCTAGGCTTCTTGGGAGTGTATGGGAAGACAAAAGATACACCGGAGGCACGGGAGGAACAGCAACGTGTGCATGAAAAAGACGGCATGCATCCAAAGCAGTATGAAGGTCCTGCCAGCTACGCTCTTACCAAAGAAGAGAAGGAAATCTTCTTTCAATGCCTGCTCAGTATGAAGGTCCCGTCTGGCTTCTCGTCGAATATAAAGGGAATAATAAATATGGCAGAGAAAAAGTTCCAGAACCTAAAGTCTCATGACTGCCACGTGATTATGACGCAACTGCTTCCGGTTTCATTGAGGGGGCTTCTACCGGAAAACGTTCGATTAGCCATTGTGAAGCTATGTGCATTCCTCAATGCAATCTCTCAGAAGGTGATCGATCCAGAAATCCTGCCAAGGTTAAGGAGTGATTTGGTGCAATGTCTTGTTAGTTTCGAGCTGGTGTTCCCACTGTCCTTCTTCAATATCATGACGCACGTCCTAGTTCATCTAGTCGACGAGATTGTCGTTCTGGGCCCTGTATTTCTACACAATATGTTCCCCTTTGAGAGGTTCATGGGAGTCTTAAAGAAATACGTTCGTAACCGCGCTAGGCCAGAAGCAAGCATCTCCATGGGCAATCAAACAGAGGATGTCATTGGGTTTTGTGTTGACTTCATTCCTGACCTTAAGAAGATTGGTCTCCCTCAATCGCGGTATGAGGGGAGACTGACTGGAAAAGGCACGCTAGGAGCGGACTCAATAATATGTAGGGACGGGCATTCTTGGTCTCAAGCACACTACACAGTTCTACAGAATTCCACCTTGGTGACCCCGTATGTCGATGAACACAAGAATATTCTGCGCTCCAAACACCCGGAGTAGTGTGACAACTGGATTACATATGAACACATCAGGACTTTCGGCTGTTGGTTGCAAACACGTCTCATAGGTGACAACGCTGTTTCTGATGAGCTATACTCGTTGGCCAGGGGACCATCTTCGACTGTATTGACTTACAAAGGGTACGAGATAAATGGGAATACATTTTACACGATCGCCCAAGATGAAAAGAGCACCAACCAAAACAGCGGTGTCTGCTTTGATGCAGCAACCAATAGGGGAAAGGACACATATTATGGTTACATAGTGGACATATGGGAACTTGACTATGGACATGATTTCAAGGTCCCTTTGTTTCAGTGAAAATGGGTCAATCTGTCAGGAGGCGGGGTACAGGAAGACCCACAGTACGGAATGACAACAGTGGATCTGAACAATCTTGGGTACACAGACGAACCATTCGTCCTAGCTAATGATGTGGCGCAGGTTTTCTATGTGAAGGACATGTCTACCAAACCGAGAAAAAGAAAAGATAAGGAAGCGAATACATCATATGATGAGCCAAAGCGCCACATAGTTCTTTCAGAAAAAAGAGACATCGTGGGATTGGAGGGCAAGACAGGCATGTCTGAAGATTATGAAAAGTTTCATGAAATTCCTCCCTTCAAAGTCAAGGCTGACCCAAGCACCCTGTTATTTCATAAAAACTTTTATGAAACTCTAATAGCAAAAAGAATGAACTAAAAATAATCAATTAAAATATTCTGTTATGATCAACTAAACCAAAACTATAATATTCTTCAATAGCAAAAAGAATCAACTAAAAAGCTTTTATAAAACTCTAATAGCAAAAGGAGTCAACTAAAAAGCTTTTATAAACCTCTAGTATTTTTGAAACTAAAATTATATAAAATTTATGCAACTAAAATTATCAAAGAATTTTTTGTTCAAAACATTAATAGCAAAAAGAATTTTCATAAAGAATTTTTTTGTTAGAAACTTTAATAGCAAACTAAAATAACCAAATCTGTTTTTGATTAAAATAGACATTTAAAATAACCTAAAACTTATCAAATTGAATATAATGATAAAACACAGTAATATTAAATAGCAGGAAAAAGAATCACTCAAAAAACTATTTTTTTAGTAAAGTTATTCACAAACTAGTGATTCACACAAATTTCAAAAAATTCTAATTTAAACTATTCAAATTTGAAAACTAAAGGCACTAACAGAAAGTTTATAATTTTTGTGACCTAAAAGCAAAAAGAATCACTGAAAAACAGTAAGTAGGAAAAAAATAAAATAAATAAAGCAAAAAACAAAACAAAAAACTGGAATTTTTTTAAAAAAATGCCACCTTCCCCCGAGCCCTCGCCGTCGCGCCCTCCTCCCCGTCTCCGCGCGCGTGCCCCCCCCGAGCCCGACGACCTCGTCGCCGGCCTCAAGCCATCGCCGCGCCCCCCCAGTGAGCCCCCCTTCCCATGGTCCCCTGCTCCCTGTCGCCGCGTGCCCCCGAGCACACCTTGCTCTGCCACTGCTCCATGGTCGCCGGCAGCCCCCGTTGCTATGTTTTTTTTATGAGATGTATATTTTCATGTGGAGATAGATGATGATGTTGATAGATAGATAAATGATTTTGTTGATATATATATAGTTCATTATGTTAGATAATTTGATGAAATGATGATATATATATAGATGATATGATGATGATATATATGATGCTCTGTTGGAAACAATTAATTTTTCTGTTGTTGATATGATGATATATATATATATATATATATGATATGATGATATATATATATATATATATATATATATATATATATATATATATATATATATATATATATATATATATATATATATATATATATATATATATATATATATATATATATAGATGAGATGTATGTTCATGTGGAGATGAGATAGATAGATAAATGGTCATGTGGAGATGAGATGTATGTTCATGTAGAGATGAGATAGATGTATGTCCTTGTCGCCGGCCTCGTCGGACATGACATGAGGGGTGAACGTCGTTGTCGTTTACCCCCTCCCCGATAACTTCAACATGAGGGGGGACGTCGGACATGACATGAGGGGCGAGCGTCGTTGTCGTCTACCCCCTCCCCGATAACTTCGACATGAGGGGGGACGTCGGACATGACATGAGGGGTGAGCGTCGTTGTCGTCTACCCCCTCCCCGATAACTTCGACATGAGGGGGGACGTCGGACATGACATGAGGGGTGAGCGTCGTTGTCGTCTACCCCCTCCCCGATAACTTCGACATGAGGGGGGACGTCGGACATGACATGAGAGGTGAGCGTCGTTGTCGTCTACCCCCTCCCCATCTCAGCGGAGAAGCAGCGTCGCTTCCACGGAGCCCGTTCAGCCTGACTTCACGTCTCCTAGCTACCCCGTGGATACTATCACGGAGGCTCAACATTGCGAGCTTATGACGAAATACCGGAACCTCACTTTCAAGGCGGCTGTCGGCTCTGTTGCACCTCCTCAACCCAACGGAACTTTTCACTGCCGTCCGATTCCACATGGATATGCTATTGTGATGGTGGATGAAGTAATGGAGGGCTTTGAGGAGCTCGAGCTTGACCACTCTACAGGTGAAGGGGAGAATCGGCTGGTTCCTGCCCTGAGGAGTACATGTCTATGGCAGAAGGAGTACATCAAGCTTCCAAACTGGACGCCTCCGCCTCCTCCTCCTCCTCCGGCGAGTCAGGGCACTCCGCCTCTTCCTCCTCCTCCTCCTCCTCCGGCGAGTGATCAGGGCACCCCGCCTCCTTCTCCGGCTCCTCCGACGCGTGAGGGCACTCCGCCTCCTCCTTCGCCTACTCCGGCGCGTCGGAGCAGTCTGCCTCCTCCTCCGCCTCGTCGGCAACGGCGGAAGACAGACGCCGCCGCTCCGGCTCCTCCGGCGCGTCGGAGCACTCCGCCTCCTTCTCCGCCTCGTAAGCAACGACGGAAGAGAGACGCCGCCGCTCCGGCGGCTAGCAGTACAAGCAGAGGCGGGAGGGAATACAGATACGGTCCATCTCTCAAGCCTCTGGAAAAGTTACCATATGAGAGGACCGAGTCTGAAAACGAGGAGATATGTCAGGCCCAATTGAGGGCCCATTTTGCAAAGAAAACTCCACCTCCGAAGGAGAAGCTAGATCTGGTGAAAGTGAAGCGCACTATCGATGCCCTGAAGCGACCACCACCGCCTCCGCCGGATTCCAACTTTGTCCGCTGTGTTAAAAAGACATATCAAGATGCGCGGCAGTCGGGAAGTACTTCCAGTGATGCAAGGTTAGCAAAACGAAGAAATGGGAAAAAAAATCCCCAGTTCGGCGAACAGGCGAACCAATCATGCCCCCCGCTCAAGGTGTCTAGCGATATCGTCGCTAATCATCCGGGGATGGTGCCCGGTACCAATCCTGGTGATTACCTGAGCGATGATGTACAGTTTGAGCCGTTGGAGGTGGACGAATTCAGTTACCGGTACGGGCGGCCTCTCGTCAAACCTGATCATCCTCCTCTAACAACGATGATGCGAAGATTCCATGATTGGTACATGAAAACCTGCAGCGAGTCTGGTAGGGATACTTTGACGCTGAGAATTAAAGAGGAGCACGACCTCATTGGAATGGATCAGTTGTCTGTTGAATTTGACGAGATATTCCAGTTATACAATCAAAAGGCCCTCGACAAAACAATCTTGACTTGCTACTGTCTGTAAGTACTACTTCTGTAATTAAGTCTCTCTATATATATAGCTCAGCTCTTTCATTGCATGTATATATAATTATCCTCACTATATTATGCAGATTGAAGATCGTCGAATGCAGAAAAGCACAAATCTATGACATTGGGTTCATTAACCCAAATATCATACATGAGTTTACGGTTAAAAACAATGTCACACAAACCGAGGACAACTTGCTACAATCGTTGCTTAAAAATCAAAACAAAGAGACAATACTCTTTCCTTACAACTTCAAGTGAGTGTTACTGTCTTGTGCATATTCGGTTTCCCTTATTACTCGAGGTTATAGTAATGTAATTGATGAGTTATGCATGCGTGCGCAGGTTCCACTTTATTCTGCTAGAGATTAAGCTTGAGCGGGGAGTAGTAATCGTCTTAGACTCGAAACGAAAAGATCCCCAGGAATATGCGGACATGACTGAAATGCTCCAGAAGTAAGTTCAATCGATCATTATCACATCATATCGGCAACTTTGTTCATTTCCTGATATCAAGTAATTATTTTCTTTGTCTGACAGGGTTTGGAAAGAGTTCACCGCAATTGTTCCGGCACTGCCGAGGGAGCTGCGATTTACACACCCGAAAGTAAGTACTACTAGCTAGTTCCGCGCATCTCCCATTGATTCTAGTTTCATCAATACCATTTATCATGCTTGATTATCAGTTTGATTGAACTCTATTTCTCGTAAAGTGCTTGTGGCAGGAAACCGGGAATGATTTTTGTGGATACTACGTTTGCGAGTTCATCTACAACGCGACGACCCCTAAGCGGGGCTACTCTGAAAAACAATTTTAAGTGCGTAAGCAATAATATTCACAATTTTATTTTATTACCATGATTTGTGTTGAGTTTCATTCATATATATGTATTGACCCCCTTCTTCAAATTAGATGTGGCAGATGTGGGATGAACTCCTACCACATGATCGCATACGAGCAATTCAAGAGGAATTGGCGGGATTCTTTCTTGACCATGTCATAAATAAAGCCGGAGAATACCATCTGGAATTTGACATTAGATGTTAGGGATTGTAAGAGATCTTATATTATATATATGTAGCTAGTAGCGTCGGATAGATATACGAAAACTTGTTGTTCGACCAATCTCTCGGAGAAAGAGAGGTCGATCACTTCTCTCTGTATATGTTCATGACGATCTTGTGTACTTAATGGTTCCTTCATTTGCTTACTAGCTAGCGTGTCGAGTTCTCTCTATAGTAGCTACCGTCGACCAAGCACGGAGAAAGAGAGGACACTTCTCTCTATTAGCTAGCTAACACAATATGAAACCCCTAAATTAACCCTCCAAAACCCCCTAAACCCCCCCTTTAAAAAAAAACAAAAACCCCAGCTCCTGCCAGATGCTGACGCGTGGATGCCTTTTGGTCCCGGTTGGTGTTACCAACCGGGACTAAAGGTCCTCCTGCTTGGGCTCCCCGCAGCTGCCACGTGGAGGGCCTTTGGTCCCGGTTCGTAAGCAAACCGGGACTAAAGGTTTTGGGCTTTAGTCCCGACCCTTTAGTCCCGGTTCCAGAACCGGGACAAATGGGCCTCTGGAACCGGGACAAATGGCCCTTTTTCTACTAGTGGTGGCATGCTTTAGCTGACCCGTGTACTGGCTGTACTAAACAAAACATGTTTAATTGTCTAATGTTCAGGTCGAAGAGCTCCAAATTAATCCCAAACAACTTTTGTTAGATGTTACACAATGCATCCTGTAATTAATAGCCATTGCATAATGGGATAATAATTCAAACACATGTAACTCAAATTATAAACTACTACCTCCCTCCGACATTATTATATAAGGTCACCGCGGGTAGCCAAAATAGACTAGACATAAGTTAGGCCAAAACAAAGATCACGAGAGGGACGGTCCAGGCGCCCTTTGCAGGGGTGGCCGGACCGGCCATGGCGAGGGTGGTCGGAGTGCTGTCTGGTGGCCTTGAGGTTTTATCGTCGACTTGTATCATGTGATTACTACATGGGGAGGTGCGCCTTTAACATGCCCGGGGATTAGCCACGATGGTGAACCTCGTTAAAAAAACATCGTGTGTCTCGCCTACTTTTCTGCAATTATCTATCGCGTATTATTCGGGCTGAAGATTCAAGTTGTATATAAAAAACAGTTATTCGAGCTGAAGATCCAAGAAGAGGCAAACCTTACTGACCACATCAATGTCTTCAATCAATTATTAGCGGACCTAGCTCGGCTAGATTCAACGGGGGATGAGGACGTGCCATTACTTCGACTGGTTTCATTACTGCGGTCCTATGCAAACTTGACCACTACTCTGACATATGGGAAGACTACCGTTGTTGCAAGAGAGATTACAGCAGCGCTGTTATCGTACAATCAACATGAGAAGAAAAGTAGTACCGAAGGTGATGGAAGCAGCGAAGGTGTGGGCCTCCGGACCAGGTATAATCAAGATGGCAGGAAGGAGAAGGACAAGCCAAGGAAGAAGAAGGGTCTGCAGTGGTTTCATTGTTAGGATTTTGGTCACGTAAGGAGGGAGTGCCCAAAGTGGAAGAAGACTAATGGATCGTCCAGTGTGGCGGCTTCCTCAACTAGTGATTCTGATGGTGACATGCTTACGCTATCATGCGAGCAGTCCTATGAAGCGTGGTTATTAGATACAACGAGCTCTTATCATGTGACACCTAAAAAAAGAGTGGTTTGCTTCCTATAAGTCCGGTGATTTTGAAGTAGTCTTTAAAGGCGGTGATGTGCCTCGACTCATTGTGAGCATTGGAGATGTCAAGATCAAGTCTGAAAATGGTGTTGAATATGTGCTAAGAATGTTAGACACGTGCCAAAGGTTCAAAGAAAAATTTCGCTTGGTGAACTTCATGGCGATGGTTAGGTGGACAGGGACAAGAAGGCCCTGGCAATCAAGATGGACAAGAAGCTCATAATGAAGGGAAGGAGGACCAAGAAAAAATTGTACAAGATGCGAGCAAGGTGTGTTGAAGGTGGAGCTGATGAGGAGCTAGCAATGGCGATCATATCAGTCGAGGCGACCAAGTCCAAGGTGGAGGGCTTAGCGGCCGGCTCTTACAAGTGAGCAAATAGTAGAAGACCCAAGTCTAATCATACACAGCTGTTCGCGGAAAGATGGCGACTTCAAGATGGTGAAGACATATTCACCAAGGTGCAGTGTTAAAATTGTGTTGAATACGTGTATTGTGTTACAGTTGACTTGGAGTACGCAGAGGGTTAGGTGTTTGAGTCGGACCAGTGTAACCCGGGACTATTATATAAGGTCGCCGCATAAATTAGCTAAGACAGAGATCACAAGAGGGGCGGTCCGGGCGCCCGTGGCGGTGGTGGCCAGACCGGCCGTGACAAGAGTGGTTGAAGCGCTGTCTGTTGGCCTCGAGGGCTTATTTCGAGGACCTCATTAACAAAACATCGTGTTCCCCATATACTTTTCCGCAATGATCTATCGCATATTTTCTAACACTACCTAGCTAATCGATTTAGCACCGTCATTATAAAAAATATAATTCTCATAGTCTTCATATTCAGATTCATCATCAACAATATAAATCTCATAGTCTTCATATTCAGATAAGAACTGCGCATGCCAATCATTCATATATATGAGATTTTAAAATACACAATTTGATGGTGCAATTAGTCGAAGTACCCAAATGATCAATGAGCTAGACAACAATCATTAGACAATTAACAAGTGATTTTCTTCACTAAGGATGAATGATCATGCAGCCCTTACCGGACTATATAGAACACCGAGGCTAAGTCAATGGATCGGCTATCTAACTCACTCCATATCATTGCACAATTGTTTTAGGAGAAACACCCAGTACAACTCACAGGCGTGCACGTACCCGCTCACACCCAAGTATGAGTGCCTAGTGGAAACTAGACTTGAGGTGGCTATCCCATCTATCACTAAAACAAAATTCCCTCTTGGTAATGCACATAGATAGCCAGATCCGAGGTTTGACCTCCAGTGTGCAGTGGGTGCAACCACCCTACTAACCGTCCGAGGAACAACTCAGTTCTCGTAATTGCATAAACATTGAGCAGTCTAAGTATCTAACTACGTACCATCATCATATCTCGTTGGCAAAAAGATTAAAAAACAGATGACTTTTAATTAGAGATTGTTTCTCTAGTAGTCTTGCTCATGCATGCATGTGTTTTACTTGGTCTCAAGTCTGAGCTGAAGTCTGAAGTCTGAAGTCTGAGCCTTCCCATGGCTCGTGACAAGCCCGGCTAGTCGAATGTGGCCAGCCTCGAGCTCTGCATCACCTCGGTGGCGCTGTCAGTGGAGTCCACGGTCACGATGGCCTAGGACACCCAGCCCACCGCCGCCGCAGCTTGCAGGCGGTGGCGGTGTGCCTGACGATGATGCGTGGCGGCAGGGAGCAGGAGACCAAGGTGCCCAAGTCGCTGCCCGGCTCATCGACACGGCCGCGTTGCTGTGACGACCACATTTTTCAAACAGGGTATAGCCTATGGATTTACAATTACAAACAGAGTACTCCCTCTATAAAGAAATATAAGAGTGTTTAGATCACTAAAGTATATGGCGCTGAGCTGCCCGCAACTGCCCAGGATTACAGCTGCGGATGCCGGATGGTATCATGCCTGCTCATTGGTAAAATGAGAGGATTACCGCAGCAAAATATGTTCTATAGTAAACGACGAGGCGGTAGGTGGGTTCAAAGTCTACAGCTTTACCCAAAACAAGAAGTTCCAATGAAAGCCCACAGGAAAGGCTTGAGTGCGGTTGTAACCCTAATACTCCAACTGCCGATCTCCGACTTGCAAATTTAGTAATGAGTGCGCAGGGTACTCAGCAAGCCACATTGGGAAAAGTCCTATCTACATTCACTTATTTAAAAAGAAGGTATAGGGTTTTACAATAGGGTGTGGCTAGGTCTCAGTCGACTAAGACTTAACCAAGTCTCAATCAAGTGACATATATATAAGCAAAAACTAAAAAGAAAAAAATTATACGAATCTCCATGCAAGATCAAAGAAACATATCATTGACTGAGACATAACAAAGTCTCAGTCGACTGAGACTTAGCAAAACTGTTTACAATATCTAGTGGATGCACAACTTAACATTAACTCTCCATTTTATTTGCAAAACGATACACCTAACATTTGGAATAAAACAATAGATATTTACTAACCAAAGGGTTTGTGTAAACTTCTATTATTTAGCATGTACAGTTGAAACGATTGATACTTGACATGAATTGTATTCGAGAAAAAAAATACTTGAAATGAATTGTTGCTTCTAACATTTATATTGATCAATGAAAGATAAAACTACATCTGAAGATCATGGAATCTAGAGCAAGGGCTACTAAATTCTATCAAGTATACCTACCGCGTATTTTATTTGTTTCAACTTACCTAACTACCTAATCGATTCACAAACGTACATCATAAAAGTTTAAACCCCTACAGTGATGGGCGCTTAAACCCCTCCACTGACAAGTTTAAGCATCCATCACTAACCTTTGTACCCTCCACTTACAGGCGCTCATCTGTCAGTGGAAAGTGAGCACCACTAACGAGCCCAAGACGCCCGTTAGTGGTCTCCCATGTAGGGCAGCCTGCTCCACCGCATGGAGACACTACCACTGATGGGCTTAGTGCAGCCACCCATCAGTGGACGTCCATTCCACTGAAGGACATCTTTGCTAGGCCGTCAGTGTATCCCATCAATGTTGTTTCATACATTCCACCATTTCATATATTTCGGCACTCGTATATTTGACAGTTGATGCATATGTTCAAGTACACATCACATAACACATTCATATATGCAACATCAATTTACAAACACAATATATGTGGTGACATAACAAGTTTCAACATAAAAGCACAAGTGTAGAAATTAAGAAACACAAGTGCACAAATTTGAACACAAAAACACAGGTGTCGCACCAGTTCAACGTCGTAAATCATGAAGTTGTGTGAGCCTCCCCCCGGATAAGGCCGCCCCTTTCCAGGCATCCACTCGCTTGATCATCTTTCCCACAAGGAATTCCAGATCAATAGTTTTCAAATCAGAAAAACTAACAGGAACTCCTATGTACTTCATAGGGAAAGTAGCAACCCCACAGCCAAAAAGTTCAGAGTAAAACTCAGCCACACTATTATCAACACCAACTACAAAGATCTCACTCTTCAAATAATTAATCTTAAGTCCAGACATCATCTCAAAAAGATACAAAAGGAGTTTAACGTTGATAGCTTTTTCTGGATCATGGGACAAGCATATCGTCTGCATATTGCAACACGGCAACCCCTTTATCAATCAAGTCCGGGGCTATCCCAACAAACAAGTCATTTTTTTGAGCTTTCAAAATCATTTTTGTCAAGCACTCTGCAGCCATGTTAAACAGGAAGGGGGGACATGGGGTCGCCTTGACGAACCCCTTTAGCACTTTGAAAATAAGGCCCCAGCTGATCATTGATTTTAATCGACACGGTGCCATTATGGAGAATTTGCTTAACCTACATACACCATTTATCATCAAAGTTACGAACTCTATGACACACAATCAAAAAATCCCAATTGACCTTGTCATAGGCTTTTTCAAAATCTAGCTTGAGGATAACACTCTTTTTTTTATGTGAGCATGATGTATAAGCTCATGAAGCGAGAGGATACCGTCCACAATATTTCTGTTTTTTTATAAAAGCATTTTGTTGAGGGCTAAAAAGCTTAGGAGCAAAGGGGTCAACACGTATGTCAAGAGTTTTAGTGATCCACTTATACATACACCTAAGAAGACAAATGGGTCTATATAGGTTAATGGTATTGGCCCCGGAAAGCTTCGGGATGAGGGTAATAATACCATAGTTAAGTCTTTGCACATCCAACTTCCCTTCAAAGAAATCCTCAAAAATATGCATAACATCTTTTTTAACCAGCTCCCAACAATGTTGAAAAAACTCAATGGGAATATTATCAGGACCTGGAGCTCTATTACTATCCATGGAAAATAAAGCATGTTTCACTTCCTCCTCGGAAAAAGGTCAGTCCCTTCCACTAATACCCCATTATTATCAAGGGAGTAGATGATTTTCTTACTTTTCTTACCATTAGCCACCCTATGGTAAAAGGCAGTATTATTATCTCCATGGAGGAGCCACCTCTCATTGGAGAATTGTAACCATTGCAATTCCTCATCCGCGTACAACTCGTAAAGTTCAGCAAGAAGTTCAACTCTACAGTTATAAGTTTCAGGATCTAGTGGGGTTAATTCCTCAAGGCTTTCCAGAACTAATAACTCTCTTGGAGTTCCACTCTACATTTTTTGTTATGACCAAAGAGGTTAGAGCCCCACCCTTTAAAATTCTTCTTAAAGCGTTTAAGCTTGATATTCAAAATATCAATAGGGTCCGAACTAGACACTTTCTGCCTCCAAATTCTCACAACATTAGGCAAAAAGTCCTCATGTTTAAACCAGGAAACATCAAACCTAAACTCCCTAGGTTTCTTCTGAGTAAGCTGAGTCAGACCACAGTTAAGAATCAAGGGGTTGTGATCAGACAAATCCCTGACCAGTTTGTGAACATGAACCAAAGGGAAAAGGTCTTCATAGGTAGGAGACATAAGAACCCTGTCCAATTTCTCCAAAGTGGGACGAACACGGGTAGGATCGGAGCCCGGAAGACAAACTCGAAGCAGAAGCACTGCAATCCGCCCGAACGCTGCACCTGCGAGGACTAAAAAACTCTGACCTAAACTACTAACCGGAGCGGAGGCACCGGTATTCCCCTCCCTGCCACCAGCCACTGGAGCGGCAGGCAGAGGGGAGGGGAATCCACAGGCACACCATTGAAGCCTGGAGGGAAGAGTTTGCCCTAGCCACCTAGGGTTAGGGGGAAAACGAGAGGAAGTTTCTTTTTTATGTAATTTAAGCCACATTGAATCTTCTTATACGCCTGATCCGGTCTGCTTCCTTCAAACTTTGATCCGAAGCCCCATCACGACCCAATCGACAACTTGATCCCGAGTTATGATAATTCTGATCGCTTTTTTATCCTCTAAATGAACACAATCCGCACCCTTCGGCCAACCTAGCTAGCTCATGATACTAGTTGTTAGAATAATCTAAGGCGCACAGTCGATCTACCAAGGACCAAGCAATCACACGAGGCACGACACCAAGATTTATTAATGAGGTTCCCGGAACATCTGCTACATCCCCGGGGCCTGACTATTGCGCTCCTCCTCATAATGACCCTACAATATCACACACCGGCTACCCGGGCGCTGGCACACGCGGGCTCCCCCTGTGTACATGTGCTATTATGTTGACATAAGTTACATCGTGTGTCTATCCTCACATTATATAAGTGGCTTAGGATACAAGTGTCCTAGTAGGACATGACTCAATATCATATCCACACACTGTGCGACTCAGAGTCCAACTATAACCTACTTTTACATAATATATTCGACACAAATCTAATAATCTTCTTATCAGTAACTTTTTTTTACTCTATGCAAGAACTTGATTCTTTCATCCAATCTTTGTTTATTAACATATTAAATTTCATTGACCTTGAATATAGTAAATATGCACTCCCTCTGTACAGAAATATAAGATCGTTTAAATCAATACTTTATGTGTGTTAGATGTGTGTTTGGTGTGTTCTCTGCGGTACTACCGTCCGTGGTGGTACTACCGCTCTGAGTGCGGTACTACCGCCCGAGGCGGTACTACCGCTCTGAGTGCGGTACTACCGCTTGTAATACCTCACATGTATATGTACTGGCCTTTGGCCCACAGTGAATACTAGTTGCTCTGTCCTAACATGGTATCAGATGCTTAGGTTCTCTCCCACCCCGCACACCGCAGCTCCGTGCTCTCCTCCTCCACCGCCGCCGCCGCTGCTAGCTGCGAGCTAGCTGCTCCGCCCGCCCTCCCCTCGTCTGGCTGCCCCCTGGGCTCGCCGCCTCTGCCGCGCCACCGGCGCCCGCCTCCGCGCGCCGTCCGGCTTCGCCCGCCCCCGCGTGCTGCCGGCCTCCTCCGCGGGCCACCCGGCGGCCGCCGCCTCCTGCCGCGCCCCTTGCTCCGCCCGGCCCTCCTCGCCGCGGATCCGGTCGCCCCCGTCGCGGATCCGGCCGCCCCGTCCCGCCCACTGCCAGGCTCGGTACTACCGCTGGCAAGCGCGGTACTACCGCCCGAAGCGGTACTACCGCTGGCAAGCGCGGTACTACCGCCCGAAGCGGTACTACCGCCCGTTACTGCCGCTCTACTTCCGCTTGAAGGCCAGGCATACCCGAAGACTAAAAATAAGCGGAAGTGCCCACGGCACTGGACCGCGGAAGTACCGCACAAGCGGTACTACCGCTTAGCATAGCGGTACTACCGCCCTGCGCAGCACGGTACTACCGCTGCACAAGAGCGGTACTACCGTCTGAAGCGGTACTACCGCTGAGAAGTGCGGTACTACCGCGCACTCAGGCGTCATGTCTTCGTCGGGCTATGTGGCTGTTCCTCGGTGCTCGGTGATCTTCGATGGCACCAACTATGCTGAGTTTGTGAGTTTCATGCGCATCACATGCGCGGTCTTCTCCTGTGGGGCGTTCTCTCTGGCGAGGTTCCCCGTCCGCCTTGCCCTGTTGCACCTGTGGCTCCTACCCCGCCGGTGCCGCCTGTTCTTGCTGCTGATGCTTCTCCAGCTGATCGGGATACAGCCAAGGCCCTTGACGATGCTGCGGTTGATGCTTATGATCAGCAGGTATCTGCCTACTCAGATGCTCTTGCTGTTTACCGAGATGATCTGTCTGCTTACACTCAGTGGTGCAACGATGATGCTCGAGCTGCTGCTGTTCTCACTGCGAGTGTCTTACCTCAGTTTGCGTCTGAGTTCATGGGTCTCGGTCCTGTTGCTGCGATGTGGTCCTATCTTTGTCAGCGATATCAGCCATCTGGTGATGCTCTCTACTTAGCTGTGGTGCGTCAGGAGCACGCTCTTCAGCAGGGTGACTCTTCTGTCGATGAGTTCTACTCACAAAGCTCTGCCATCTGGCGCCAGCTTGACTCTCCCCGGACAGTTGTTTGTGGTACTTGCCGTTGTTGCCAGACTGTGCGGTCGGACTTGGAGTTTCATCGCCTCCATGAGTTCTTATCTCGCCTTCGTCCAGAGTTTGAGCCTCGGCGTGCTCACCTACTTGCTCGTGGTCGTGTTCCTATTTCGGAGGTGCTTGCAGAGCTTCATGCTGAGGAGACACGCCTCCGTTCTGCTGGTCTGCTTGTGGTTCCCACTGTTCTTGCTGCCCGAGCTCCTGTGTCGTCTGCTCGCCTCACCACTCCACCGCTCCTGCCCACACCTTCAGGGGGGGTGGGTCGCCCTCCTTATGCTGAGAAGGGCCGGTCACGCCGTGACACCTTCTGTGGCTACTGCTCCAGGCCAGGTCACCCAGAGTCTGAGTGTCGCCAGAAACAGCGAGACCAGAGGCGATCTTCTAGTGGGACTCATGCACCTTCCTCGACTCCGTCACTCACTGATCAGGACATTGTGTGGCTCAAGCGCCTCCTGGCTTCCTCCGGCTCTTCCTCGACGGGTTCTGTTGCCGCTGTGACTGCCACCACAACTCCGCCCCCGCCGGAGCATACTCAGTCAGGTACATCCTCGTGGGTTCTGGATTCTGGAGCTTCTTTTCATATGTCTTCTGATTCCTCTGCTTTATCTTCTCTTCGACCTCTTGATTTTCCTCTTAATGTTCTCACTGCCGATGGCACACCTCTTCCTGTTGCTAGTCGTGGCATCCTTTCTACTTCGTCTTTTTCGGTTCCTAGTGTTTCTCATGTTCCTCGTCTTACCATGAATCTCTTTTCCGCTGCCCAACTTACTGATTCTGGCTGTCGTGTCATTCTTGATGCCGACTCTTGTTCTGTTCAGGATCGTCGCACTCAGGCTCTGGTTGGCGGTGGCCCTCGGCGCCGTGAGTCTGAGGGCCTTTGGGAGGTTGACTGGCTTCGTGTTCCTTCCGCTGCTACCACATCCGCCAGCTCTCATGCTCTTGCTGCCTCCTCTTCTGCGTCCTTCCAGCAGTGGCATCATCGACTTGGTCACATCTGTGGCTCTCGCTTGTCCTCATTAGTACACCAAGGCGTCTTAGGGTCTGTCTCCGGTGATGTTTCGTTGCATTGTGATGGTTGTAGGCTTGGCAAACAGACTCAGTTACCTTACCCTACCAGTGAGTCTGTATCTCAGCGTCCTTTTGACTTAGTTCATTCTGATGTATGGGGTCCTGCTCCTTTTGACTCGAAAGGGGGTCATCGCTACTATGTTCTGTTTATTGATGATTTCTCTCGCTACACTTGGCTTTATTGTATGAAATCTCGCAGCGAGGTTCTCCCCATATACAAGCGTTTTGCTGCCATGGTTCGCACTCAATTTTCCACGCCTGTCCGTATCTTCCGTGCTGACTCAGCTGGAGAGTATATCTCTCACATGTTGCGTGGTTTTCTTGCGGAGCAGGGTACTCTTGCCCAATTCTCTTGCCCTGGTGCACATGCTCAGAATGGCGTTGCTGAACGCAAACATCGCCATTTGCTTGAGACGGCTCGGGCGATGATGATCGCCGCCTCTCTTCCACCCCATTTTTGGGCTGAGGCCGTTTCCGCATCCACCCACCTCATCAACATTCAGCCTTCGGCTGCCTTGAAGGGTGGTATTCCTATGGAGCGTCTCTCTGGTCGCTCTCCTGACTACTCCGCTCTTCGTATGTTTGGATGCGTGTGCTATGTTCTTCTTGCTCCGCGAGAACGAACCAAGTTGACTGCTCAGTCCGTTGAGTGTGTTTTCCTTGGCTACAGTGATGAGCACAAGGGTTATCGCTGTTGGGATCCTGTTGGTCGCCGTCTACGCATTTCTCGTGATGTGACGTTTGATGAGTCTCGTTCTTACTATCCGCGTCCCTCCTCCTCGAGCTTTTCCGTGGAAGATATTTCCTTCCTCCTCCTTCCCGACACATCTCCCTCTATTCCTCCTGTTCTTCCCTCACCCCCGGTGCGTCCCCCTACACCACCGGTTCCACCATCCCCTCCCTCCTCCTCCTCTTCCTCATCTCCACCATCCCCTCCCTCCCCACCCTCCTCCCCAGTCTTTCGACCTCACTCCCCGTTTCCTCTCCACTACACTCGTCGTCCTCGTGCTGTGGATGATCCTACTGATGTGCCCTCTACTTCCAGTGCACCTCCTCTCACGCCTTCGCCGGTCCATAACCTCCGTGTTAGGCCTTGTCCCCCACCTGATCGCTATTCTCCTGACATGTATTGTCTTTCTGCCATTGCTGAGCCCACCACCTATCGGGCTGCCATGACTCAGCCTGAATGGCAGCTTGCGATGGCCGAGGAGCTTGCGGCGCTTGAGCGCAATGGCACGTGGGATCTGGTTTCTCTTCCCTCCGGTGTTCGTCCCATCACCTGCAAGTGGGTCTATAAGATTAAGACTCGCTCCGATGGTTCCCTTGAGCGATACAAAGCTCGTCTTGTGGCTCGTGGCTTTCAGCAGGAGCAGGGACGCGATTATGATGAGACATTCGCTCCTGTGGCCCACATGACCACTGTCCGCACTCTCCTTGCTGTGGCTTCTGTTCGTCATTGGTCTGTATCTCAGCTTGATGTCCAGAACGCTTTTCTCAATGGTGAGTTGCGTGAGGAGGTTTATATGCAGCCACCACCGGGGTACTATGCTCCTGATGGTATGGTCTGCCGACTTCGCCGCTCCCTCTATGGTCTTAAACAGGCCCCTCGCGCCTGGTTCTCGCGGTTCGCCTCTGTCGTTACTGCCGCTGGCTTCTTGCCCAGTGATCATGATCCAGCACTGTTTGTCCACACCTCTTCTCGTGGTCGGACTCTTCTCCTTCTATATGTGGATGACATGATCATCACTGGTGACGATTCTGAGTATATTGCCTTTGTTAAGGCCCGCCTCCGGGAACAATTTCTGATGTCTGATCTTGGTCCTCTTCGCTAATTTCTTGGGATCGAGATTTCTGAGACCTCTGCAGGCTTCTTCATCTCCCAGGAAAAATATATTCAGGATCTTCTTACTCGTGCCGCTCTCGGTGATGAGCGCACTGTTGTGACTCCTATGGAGCTCAACGTTCAGCTTCGTGCTTCTGATGGTGACCCTCTTCCTAATCCCACTCGCTATCGACATCTCGTTGGGAGCCTTGTCTATCTTGCTGTTACGCGTCCTGACATCTCCTATCCTGTCCACATTCTCAGTCAGTTTGTTTCAGCCCCCACCTCTGTCCACTATAGTCACCTTCTCCGTGTTCTACGATATCTTCGTGGCACGATCTCTCATCGCCTTTTCTTTCCCCGCTCCAGTTCTCTCGAGCTTCAGGACTACTCGGATGCTACGTGGGCTAGTGATCCCTCTGATCGACGCTCGCTGTCTGCTTACTGTGTCTTCCTTGGTGGCTCTCTTATTGCCTAGAAGACAAAGAAACAGACTGCGGTTTCTCGCTCGAGTACAGAGGCTGAGTTGCGAGCGATGGCTATGCTGACGGCTGAGGTGATCTGGTTACGATGGTTACTTGAGGACTTTGGTGTGTCTGCTACTACATCGACTCCCTTACTGTCAGACAGTACCGGTGCTATCAGTATTGCGCGTGACCCGGTGAAGCATGAGCTCACCAAGCACATCGGTGTGGATGCCCACTTTGTACGTGCTGCTGTGCAGGATCAGACACTGGCTCTTCACTATGTGCCCTCTGAGTTACAGTTGGCGGACTTCTTCACGAAGGCACAGACTCGAGCGCAGCATGGCTTCTTTCTCTCCAAACTCAGTGTTGTTGATCCACCATGAGTTTGAGGGGGGGTGTTAGATGTGTGTTTGGTGTGTTCTCTGCGGTACTACCGCCCGTGGCGGTACTACCGCTCTGAGTGCGGTACTACCGCCCGAGGCGGTACTACCGCTCTGAGTGCGGTACTACCGCTTGTAATACCTCACATGTATATGTACTGGCCTTTGGCCCACAGTGAATACTAGTTGCTCTTTCCTAACAATGTGATCTAAATGATCCTATATTTTTTTTTACAGAGGGAGTGTTAGTTTCTTTCCTTGAGCATGTTATTAAGGGAATACGCAATTCTTAAACTCCAACATATTAGCTCGCCTGCCGTTGTATGCACATATACAAACCAAGCAAACACAAAATCGATCCTTTAAGAAAAACAAGTACATAATGGCATGCATTCCCATTATATTTTTTCTAACATAATTAATAAGATAAGAAACTGCTAACATGAGATGATACTTTATTCATGGACATAAACACATACTGCGCCGCATGGCTCTGGGTTCTCGCAGCCTTGCGGGATCGTCCGCCTCGGGCATCCGCAGCACGGCGGAGACACCACCCGCTCGGGGTTCTCGCAGCCTTGCGGGATCGTCAGCGTCGGGCATCCGCAGCCCGGCGGCGGCTTCACCGATGGGCTCCCAATTTCTGTGCAGGGCCGTTGTTCTTCTCCACACTTGGTTCCGGTAGGTGATTCCGATTTTGGCGGTTGCGGCGTCACACTTGGTGGCGGTGCTGTTGTGTCTCGTTTCATTGGAATTCCCGCGGCTGAGGGTGAAGCCCGTGGCGTAAGCGTAACACTTACGGGGATGTGCCTGGTGTAGACGGTGACCGAGACGGAAACGGCGGCGACGAGGGACAAGGCCGACGACACTCGGATCTTCCCGCAGAACCTGCCGGCCTGGGTGCAGAAGCGGCTGCTGCGCCGGCGCCCGCCACCGCGAGGTGGCCCGCAGGAGGTGATGTCGTCGACGGCCAGCAGCAGCGCCGCCGAAGTTGACGTGAGCGCCAGCAGGAGCTTGTCGATGAGCTCCACGACCTTGACCGCCTTGTCCTTCCTCACCACCTCCAGGTAGATCGCCACGCCCTGCAGCACCGCCGACAGCAGGTCGGCCAGCGCCGAATACCTGAATCAAGAATCGTACTTTAACTTGAGAAGTGACACGACCATGCGTGGTCCATGGAGAAGTATACTGACTTACTTGAAGGAGTTGTAGTTGCCGTAGGAGACGGTGGCGGTCGCCTCGCCGCTGCAGTCGTCGTGGACGCACTGGCTCTGCGTCGAGGCCGCCGTCATGATCGCCGACGCCAGCGACAGCCCCACCGTCGCGAGGCGGAACACGAGGCTCAACGCCTCCGATGCGCCTGGCTTGCCGGAGTTGCTCCCACCTCCCATGTATGATTGATTGGAGGGCAACCAAGGCTCAGTAGATCGAGGATGGATGTGCACCACCTCAAACAGAATGCCAGACAGGAGGTCAAAGAATCCTAAACAGTAGACATGTCTCGACTATAATGTCATTAACCTCCATTATCTCAACAGCAAACATATACTACATGCCAATTGTCCAGTTCTATCAACTTTAGTATGCTGTGGTAGTTGTCAGTTGGATTTATAGTTTATATAGTACTAACCAACAAAAAGAAATCTTCTGAATAGGGTAGTTGGACTTACCAACAAAAAAATAATATGTGGGACAAAGGCACCTGTTAGCCCAACAATATGAAATTGATTAAGCACCAGTGTCATGACTCATGAATCCAATGATTTTTAGGGTCTGTTTGGATAAGGGCAGTGATAGGCGCCGGCGCGCCGGCCCAAATTTCGGCCAGTCGGCTGCCTATCGTTAGATCTCGTACGCTTGAGTGGCTCTGATTAGTCCGCAATTAAGCCGTCGTCTTCCTCCTCCATGCACGCGCACTTGGGGGAAAAAATGGAGGAGCTCCCCGGGATCGCCGGCCGCCACGCACTCGGCCTTGGCCGTCCTGCGCTTGCACACGCTTGCCGCCCCCCATGGTCGTCGTCTCCCGTAGCGAAACCGCCACCAAAATCCGGCAATCTCCTCTATCCTCTCCCGGTGATCCCCACCTCCTCGCAGTTCCTCCTCTCCTTCACCATGGCTAGTTGGCCACCTCCACCTCGTCCTCGGCCACCCACCGCCGCCCGCGCTCGCGGTCTCCCGTCGGAAAAGCCGTCATGTGCGTCGTCGGCTCACCCTATAGCTTTTAAAAACGTTGGCCGCCGGTTGAAACTTTTCACGTATACAGTTGAAGCTTTTCAGGCAAATGGATGAAGCTTTTGCCATTTCGCCGTGCCCGGTTGAAGGTTTCTCAAACGCCGGTAGAAACTTTTCATGTATGGAGTTGAAGCTTTTCACTGCAATGGTTGAAGCTTTTCATTGCAATGGTTGAACCTTTTCACGTATGGAGTTGAAGCTTTTCATTGCAATGGTTGAAACTTTTCTCATATACAGTTCAAGCTTTTTCTGTCAACGTTTGTAGCTTTTTCACTGTGCAGTGCCCGGTTGAAGCTTTCTCTATTGCCGGTTGAAAATTTTCCCGTATACCGTCGAAGATTTTTGTGTCAACGGTTGCAGCAAAACGCAAGCACGGTTCCCAGCTCGCCGCGGTGACTGTCGCAGCTCGTCGCCGTGCGAAACACAGCTACGTTGGGCGCCGGTCGCAGCTCGGCACCATGTCGTGCGGCCCTTGCAACACCATGCCCCTCGAATGCGTCACGTGTGGCCAGCAGGCCTTGCGGCAGCTCGCATGTGAGCCATGGCGGAGGTGGAATTGGAGAGCATCATGCTAAGGAGATGAGGGCGTTTGGCCTTGAGGCACGGAGTGTGGTTGTAGGAGAGAGAGAGAGAAGAAAGGGGAGAGGCGGAGAGCGCGGACATGGCGGCGAGCATCGGAAGAGAGGGAGGAGCACCATGGCCATGGCGGAAACACATTTGGGGACAGGGAGTCTGCGCGAGAGGGAAAGGGGAAAGATAGGAAAGAAGGGATGTGCGTGGGTCCATAGTACGCGTGTGGCGCTCCGGCGTTGGAGGGCGTAGCGTGCGCGTGTGAGCGAGCGACGCGACCGGCCGTAGCTTCAGCCGGCCTGTCGAGGCGAAACGTTTTCCTTTGGAAAACGCCCCAGCGAGCCCTGCCAAAGTAGGCACGCCAAAAATTTGGCGAAGGTTTTCGCCACCACGATCTCGCCAACGCATGGGCGTAAAATCTGAGCGGGCCGACCGAAAAATTGGCGTGGTTCCCATTCTTTGGCGCTGATCCAAACGGAAGCCGTGGTAGCAATCAACGACCGAAAAATTGGCAGGGCAGGCGGCGGCTGCAATCCGAACAAACCCTTAGCTCTTAGATCACTATTGTGCCGCAGTAGGCATGCAAGCGGAAAGCGTCCGCGAGTCCGCGGACGTCCGAGAGATAAAAATTAAGCCTAGCACAATTATATTAAAGTAACGGAGTTTAGGTTGTTTTCGGTTTCGCTGACGCTCACGGGCACTGTTTGCTTGCCTCACCAAAATTCCGACGGCCAGCAAGGAGAGAGCGCGTGAGGGGGGGGGGGGGGGGGTGGGGAGGAATGACGTGGCGGAGATGGTACCTCGTTCCTTAGAAAACACAGCCAGTAACTACAAAGCATAGTTTAAAAAACCGGACCGCATAGTTTAAAAAACCGGACCGGACCGGAAAAAACCTAAACCGGCGATCCCGGTGGTTTTTTAATCGCAATGGACCATTCAAGCAATCGAACCAGAAAAAACCGGTCGAACCAGCCGGTTTGTGTAAAAATGGTGAACCGAGCAGTTCACAGAAAACCGGATGGTTCAATGTCGTTTCCAAAAAAGCCCCTCAATTGACTCGTTTTCGTGTGAACAACTGGGGGTAGGATTGGAGAAGGAAGAAAAAAGGACTATTTTGGTAGGGTTTCAGCCGAATTGGGAGTATTTCTCTGGATTTTATCCATAGCCAAACCCTATATGGTGTTGCAGCCCCCCTCCACCGCCACCCTTGTCTGGCACCGTGCCGTGGTGACGCCGCCTCTCCCTCTCCGCTGAATGCGTCAGCATCAGGACTCCAGCCCACGCCGCCACTCATACGTCCCGTAGTCCCGCGCCACATCTATTGACGGCTGGGAAGAGGGGACGCCACCGCCTGGTCGGACTGGTCCGTCCAACTTTGATCTCTCTTCACTCCATTCAAATCGACCAGGCCTCCCTCCGGTTGCCTCCCTCTCTTCCACAGTCCATACCAGGAGCTGTCGAGCGGGAAGACTAGGACGCCCGATGGTCACCTCCGGACCTCCCTCCACTCCAGAGTCCAGAGTCCAGACCAGCTTGCTGCTGCTACTAGATGTTGTTTGCCTTGCTGATTGCTACTATAGTACTATGTTTGAGTTAGAGATTATCATATATACAAATGAGATATTAACATGCAGTTGCTAGTTAGTAGTTACTCTGTCATGTGATAACACATTTTTTATCTATTGATTGGTTTATTTATTTATAAAATATACATTATTTTATTGCTTAAAAAACCGACAATCGAACCAGTGAACCGGTGGTCCGACCGGTAAAAACCTGAACCGACAGCCTCGCCGGTTTGATTACCGGTCCGGTTTTTTAAACTATGCTACAAAGCATTATTCATGTTACAATGTGCACCCTCTACTACTCCCTCTGTTCAGGTTTGCTAACAAAAGCATCACCGGGGCTGTCCAAAGCATCGCTGCCCTCCATCGAAGCATCACCGGCTCGCCACGTGCCGCTCGCAGCATCGTAGTGCCATCCGCTCACCTTGCACTGGTCATAGCATCGACGCACGTCGCTCGTAGCATCTCCGTGTGCCAATCGCATCATGGATGCGTGCCAGTTGCAGCGCCAGCGACTTGCCTTGTGCAGGTCGCAACATCTGCACACGTCGCTCGTTGGTCGCAACATCCTCACACACCGGTCACAACATAATCTCACGTCAGTCGAAGCATGGCTGGCTCGCCTCCCGCTGGTCGTAGCGCCATGGTGCGCCTCTCATAGCACCGTCAAATGGACTCGCAGCATCATTGTGCTATCACACAGCCTGGAGGCACCGCTCACAACACTGTCGCTGACAGTCGTACCTCAGCCTTGCAGCTCCCGCCGTCGACGGTTGCAGCTCTGTTGGTCGCCCTCATAGGACATCCCGGCACCTCTCCCTCATAGCACATCCCCCAACCAGTTTTGGAACTAATTGTACATTGTAGGCCACTTGTATCATGCGCCAAATTACCGAGGCAAAAGGACAGGAGAGGAATAGACCTTGAATGTTTTCCTCCTGATCGCAAAAATAATATTTTTTGCAGCACTGCCAATTTCTTTTCGTAAGATTATCCTTAGTGAGGATTACTCCACGATGCAAGAACCACATGAATATTTTTATTTTTGTTGGTACTTTTGTTTTCCAAATATTCCCTGTGCGAAAGAACGGACCCGTGTTCATAAGTTCCGCATACATAGATTTTACTATGAAAACACCATTTGTATTGAATTTGCATCGAAATATATCCTGAACTTGTGTTAGGTTGAACGACATCAACCTACACACTAAATGAACCTAAGAAGTCAATTTATCAACGATCAGAGCTCTAAGGAACTGAATATTTAACGGACTTGCCTCAAGAACAGCTGCCACAGAGGCATCTTTCCTCCGTGCAATATTATAAAGAGATATGTATTGGAGAGACAACGGAGTATCCCCAACCAGGCATCTTCCCAAAAATCCATCAATTGCCCATCAACAGCGACAAAAGGTACTCTATCTATCTCTACTACTTAAAAAAAACGTAAGGTTCCCATTTCACCTTTCTTTCCACCACCCCTTCGTCCAACCTTCCTTGTATGATAACAAATCAACTTAATTTACTTACCTTCTGAACCAGTTCCACTTTAATTTACTTACCAAACTTCGGCTCTCTACTACTTAAAAAGAACGTAAGGTTCTCATTTCACCTTTCTTCCCACCACCACTTCGTCCAACCTTCCTTGTATGATAACAAATCAACATAATTTACTTACCTTCTGAACCAGTTCCACTTTAATTTACTTACCCAACTTCGGATCAAAATATAAGATAATTCATGGGCAGAATTTGATGATCATTTATTTCTCTACTACTTAAAAAGAACGTAAGGTTCCCATTTCACCTTTCTTCCCACCACCCCTTCGTCCAACCTTCCTTGTATGATAACAAATCAACTTAATTTACTTACCTTCTGAACCAGTTCCACTTTAATTTACTTACCAAACTTCGGATCTCTACTACTTAAAAAGAATGTAAGGTTCCCATTTCACCTTTCTTCCCACCACCCCTTCGTCCAACCTTCCTTGTATGATAACAAATCAACTTAATTTACTTACCTTCTGAACCAGTTCCACTTTAATTTACTTACCAAACTTCGGATCAAAATATAAGATAATTCATGGGCAGAATTTGATGATCATTTATTTCTCTACTACTTAAAAAGAACGTGAGGTTCTCATTTCACCTTTCTTCCCACCACCCCTTCGTCCAACCTTCATTGTATGATAACAAATCAACTTAATTTACTTACCTTCTGAACCAGTTCCACTTTAATTTACTTACCAAACTTCGGATCTCTACTATTTAAAAAGAACGTAAGGTTCCCATTTCACCTTTCTTCCCACCACCCCTTCGTCCAACCTTCCTTGTATGATAACAAATCAATTTAATTTACTTACCTTCTGAACCAGTTCTACTTTAATTTAATTACCAAACTTCGGATCAAAATATAAGATAATTCATGGGCAGAATTTGATGATCATTTATTTACACAATCGCATTATTATAGACAGGTAAATCACAAGACGACCTACTAAAAGATTTATATCCCGTTGCAACGCACGGGCATTGTTCTAGTTGAATAAAAAACGAGGACTTGACCTTCACCAGTCCCTTCCAAAATGGAGAATCTGTCGGCCTTATTGCCACCTAAGATAATGTTTTCCTCTATGTCTGCGTATTAGAGTTTTGGCTAGGCGGCCTAACAATCCCGAATCGAAGCGAATTGTACTTGCATTTTCCTCTTTAAAAAAATACTAGTTGCATTTTAATTAAAAAAATACGAATTGTGGCATGCTTTAGCTGACCCGTGTACTGGTTGTACTAAACAAAACATGTTTAATTGTCTAATGTTCAGGTCGAAGAGCTCCAAATTAATCCCAAACAACTTTTGTTAGATGTTACACAATGCATCCTGTAATTAATAGCCATTGCATAATGGGATAATAATTCAAACACATGTAACTCAAATTATAAACTACTACCTCCCTCCGACATTATTATATAAGGTCACCGCGGGTAGCCAAAATAGACTAGACATAAGTTAGGCCAAAACAAAGATCACGAGAGGGACGGTCCAGGCGCCCTTTGCAGGGGTGGCCGGACCGGCCATGGCGAGGGTGGTCGGAGCGCTGTCTGGTGGCCTTGAGGTTTTATCGTCGACTTGTATCATGTGATTACTACATGGGGAGGTGCGCCTTTAACATGCCCGGGGATTAGCCACGATGGTGAACCTCGTTAAAAAAACATCGTGTGTCTCGCCTACTTTTCTGCAATTATCTATCACGTATTATTCGGGTTGAAGATTCAAGTTGTATATAAAAAACAGTTATTCGAGCTGAAGATGCAAGAAGAGGCAAACCTTACTGACCACATCAATGTCTTCAATCAATTATTAGCGGACCTAGCTCAGCTAGATTCAACGGGGGATGAGGACGTGCCATTACTTCGACTGGTTTCATTACTGCGGTCCTATGCAAACTTGACCACTACTCTGACATATGGGAAGACTACCGTTGTTGCAAGAGAGATTACAGCAGCGCTGTTATTGTACAATCAACATGAGAAGAAAAGAAGTACCGAAGGTGATGGAAGCAGCGAAGGTGTGGGCCTCCGGACCAGGTATAATCAAGATGGCAGGAAGGAGAAGGACAATCCAAGGAAGAAGAAGGGTCTGCAGTGGTTTCATTGTTAGGATTTTGGTCACGTAAGGAGGGAGTGCCCAAAGTGGAAGAAGACTAATGGATCGTCCAGTGTGGCGGCTTCCTCAACTAGTGATTCCGATGGTGACATGCTTACGCTATCATGCGAGCAGTCCTATGAAGCGTGGTTATTAGATACAACGAGCTCTTATCATGTGACACCTAAAAAAGAGTGGTTCGCTTCCTATAAGTCCGGTGATTTTGAAGTAGTCTTTAAAGGCAGTGATGTGCCTCGACTCATTGTGAGCATTGGAGATGTCAAGATCAAGTCTGAAAATGGTGTTGAATATGTGCTAAGAATGTTAGACACGTGCCAAAGGTTCAAAGAAAATTTTCGCTTGGTGAACTTCATGGCGATGGTTATGTCTACAAGGTGGACAGGGACAAGAAGGCCCTGACGATCAAGATGGACAAGAAGCTCATAATGAAGGGAAGGAGGACCAAGAAAAAATTGTACAAGATGCGAGCAAGGTGTGTTGAAGGTGGAGCTGATGAGGAGCTAGCAATGGCGATCATATCAGTCGAGGCGACCAAGTCCAAGGCGGAGGGCTTAGCGGCCGGCTCTTACAAGTGAGCAAATAGTACAAGATCCAAGTCTAATCATACACAGCTGTTCGTGGAAACATGACGACTTCAAGATGGTGAAGACATATTCATCAAGGCGCAGTGTTAAAATCGTGTTGAATACGTGTATTGTGTTACAGTTAGACTTGGAGCACGCAGAGGGTTAGGTGTTTGAGTCGGACCAGTGTAACCCGGGACTATTATATAAGGTCACCGCATAAATTAGCTAAGACAGAGATCACAAGAGGGGCGGTCCGGGTGCCCGTGGTGGTGGTGGCCGGACCGGCCGTGACGAGAGTGGTTGAAGCGCTGTCTGTTGGCCTCGAGGGTTTATTTCGAGGACCTCATTAACAAAACATCGTGTTCCCCATATACTTTTCCGCAATGATCTATCGCATATTTTCTAACACTACCTAGCTAATCGATTTAGCACCGTCATTATAAAAAATATAATTCTCATTGTCTTCATATTCAGATTTATCATCAACAATATAAATCTCATAGTCTTCATATTCAGATAAGAACTGCGCATGCCAATCATTCATATATATGAGATTTTAAAATACACAATTTGATGGTGCAATTAGTCGAAGTACCCGAACGATCAATGAGCTAGACAACAATCATTAGATAATTAACAAGTGATTTTCTTCACTAAGGACGATTGATCATGCAGCCCAGCTTACCGGACTATATAGAACGCCGAGGCTAGGTCAATGGATCGGCTATCTAACTCACTCCATATCATTGCACAATTGTTTTAGGAGAAACATCCAGTACAACTCACAGGCGTGCACGTACCCGCTCACACCCAAGTATGAGTGCCTAGTGGAAACTAGACTTGAGGCGGCTATGCCATCTATTATCACTATAAAATAAAATTCCCTCTGGTAATGCACATATATAGCCAGATCCGAGGTTTGACCTCCAGTGTAGACATTAAGAAACACAAGTGCACAAATTTGAACACAAAAACACAGGTGTCGCACCAGTTCAACGTCGTAAATCATGAAGTTGTGTGAGCATCTTTTGGGCGAGAATCTTCTAGGCTCCTGAACATGTGAGGGTGTGGAGATTTGCTGGTAAGCTGCAATTTTATTGCGCCAGCCGGGTCTTGAACTCAAGACCTCTTAGCTTTGATACCATGTAGAAGTGCATGCTTTAGCCAATGCAACCAAAAGACCGATCTGATGGAAGAGACTAGGCAACACATTTATACGTCAACACTTCGGCTGCTGTCTGCAAGAGAACTCAAACTTGTGTACCAAATCTGGCCCCTTTTTTGTTGGCAAACATGATCCCATGTACCTCAACTTGAAGAAAGCTTCATCTAAAACCTTTGCGACACCGGTGTAGTCCCATTCCATGTCTTGAACCAAGTTGGGACGATTATAATGAGGATCGAGTGGTCGCTGCAGAAATGTGAACAAACGAAAGTAAACGCACAGAACTAGGTGCATAAAAAAGGAGAGAAAAAATGCCACATTATAAATACTCCCTCCGTCTGAAATTACTTGTCGCGGAAATGGATATATCTAGATATATATTTTAGTTCTAGAATAAATCTATTTCTATGCATTTCTGCGACAAATAATTCGGGACGGAGAGAGTAGAAAAGGACTTACGTAGGCATGTAGGGCATGAGTAGGTAGTGCTTGTCCTTAACTCCTTATGTGCGATCAATCATTCCAGGAGGTATCTTTCCATAAGAAAATTTCCTGTTGGTTTGTTCTCTAGCTAGTAGTACTAGTTGGCAGAGGGTGCAACCACCCTGGCTAACCATCATCCTGTATCATTGGCCAAATGATTAAAAAACAAAAGACTTTTAGTTAGAGGTTGTTTCTCTGGTTATACTATTATTAGTCTTGCTCATGCATGTTTGTACTTGGTCTGAAGTCTCAAGTCTGAACTGAACAACTCCTTCCCATGGCTCGTGACAAGTCCGGCGGGTCGAAGGCGGCCAGCCTCATTCTCCGCATCGCCACGGTGTCCCTGTCGGTGGCATCCACGGTCATGATGGCCTCGGCCACCCAGCCCGCCGACGCCGGGAGCCCCGCTCCCGTGAGCAAGGTCTCCTACAGCGACTACAACTCCTTCAGGTATTCCGTGGCCGCCAACGTGATATCCGCAGCTCTGCAGGCGGTGGCGGTGTACCTCCTGACGGTGCGCGGCGGCAGGGAGCAGGAGGCCAAGGCAGCCAAGTCGCTGGCCGAGCTCGTGGACACGGCCGCGCAGGTGCTCCTCTACTCGTCGTCGGCGCTGTCGTTCGCGGTGGACGACTTCGGCTCCTGCGGCGGCAGGTGCCCCGGCGTCTGCGAGACGGCCGGAGCATTCTGCTGGCGGGTCCGCGCGTCCGGAGCTATCTCGATTGTGGCGGCCGTCGCCTTGTCGGTGTCGCTGTACATCAAGGATGTGCCAATTTCGGTTTCCTTGGCCGGAGATGAACATAAGTCAGGACCGAGCTGTGGGCGTGGCTGCCATTGCCACCATTAGCTCATCATCTCTGTAGAGCAGCCAACTTGGCAGAAACTTGTTTGATTGGAAAGTTGAAGTGATGAACTGAACAAAAGTACTACTAGTTTCATGTCAAGAACATTTATTATTTGTACATCATACCATTATAGATTGCGAATACGGAAATTGATGTGTGCAAGTTTTATTACTACGATTTGCGTGGGAACAAACCTTTGAATGTCCATGATAATTGAAATTCTCAATAATCAATATTTAAGTTTTCTGTCTGTTCTTCTTAAATATTGGACTCAAAACATTCTAAGGTATATATGTGCGTACAATCGATTATAGGATTGTCCAGAAATAATTCCAGATCGAAGCCTCGCAATGTGATCTATTGCATTGGTTTGACAAGGGACAAAAGACAAGAGACAGGTAACGTACAAAACCATGACTGACATTTCAGCTTGATTTACATGGAGATGGAGTTCCGTTGCCTGATGAACTAAACTCGTCAAATTATCAAACATCTTGTGGAACTAGGAAATCTTAGTGGGATCGGAATTTTTTTAACTTCCCTAATCAAATACGCAAGTAATTTGTGATTTGCAGCAAATTTTCAGCCACATTCTAGTAATATCCCGGAGATTTTTCAACAAGTCTGAACCACACTCAGAGTCGTCGAAGGAAAAGCATGGTGTGGGCATGGTTGCAGTTGCCAGCATTGACCTAGATTTGGCACAATAGTTGATTCGATGGCAATTTTATATACCTCTTCCTCTGGTCTCACATGACACTGTTCCAAATCCACTGCACCTTATTTTGCAGAAACGGGCCCGCGCCTTGTTTTATATATAAAGCACAGACCAAATGCTTGTGCCCCACTTTATATATAAATTAAGCACGGACTAAAGTACACACTCGAACGATACAAGGTAGAGAGATGATCCTCTTACAAAGCAGATCCTGGGATAACCGGACCACGCAGAATGCACGCAACTACGCTACTGAAGAAGAACAAAGGAAGGACTAAGTACAATGCCACACTACGTCCTACCACAACTAAGCTGCATGACAATGCCCTCGGAGGGAGAACGGCGTCAAGCATCGCCGCTGTCGAGTCGAAATGAGCATGGGTTTTCACCCGGAACCTTGACATGGAGAGGTGAACCACATCGACGTCTTCAAAAAGAGAGCGGTGCCGCCGTCAGCGCCAAAGTACGAAGCTTTCGCTAGGCAGCTCACTTGTACCACCATGAGGTCTCCAGGACAACCGCGATGAGCTCAGACTCCCAGATCCAGATCTGGGCCTCGCCACGGCCAACGACAGAGCACAAGCCCGAGCCACCTGCCGCTACCCCCTCGGCGCCCACACGACCAAGAGGGAAAGCCACCATCGCCGCCATAGCGCTCGCCGGAGAGCCAACTATGTGGACCACCATCCGGGGCCGCCGCCCTAGCATCCTAGCCCAGAGATGCCGCCAACCGTCCACTTCACAACATTCCAACCCCGGCGGGAGGAGGAGAAGGCACTCCTTCCGCTCCTAGCCCGTCATCAGCAAAGGGATCTGGGTCGACAATCCATGGTATGAGTAGTCAACACTTGCGCCACGACCAATCCCGATGGACCGACGGGGGGACAACCCCAAGACTACCGACAGCCGTCGTCGAGTAAATCCCGGTCACAACCCAGGGAAACTCGCACAACGCCACTTCTAAGGCCTTCAACACTGATATATGTATGAAGGCACCCTGGCAGGCGGACAACAATCAAGCAACTCCCACCACCAGCTCGCCCTCCACTTCCGTGACGCCACCACAGCGGTGCACAAGGCCACCGAGAGCGAACTCACACCCTTGACGCCACACGCCAGACGCCGTTGCGAAGCCACCGTGGGCCGCCACACCGCAGGTCGGCCACCGCACCACGCGAGATGTCCAGACTACGCCATCGCAGACCACCCACCAATAGGAGCCCAGACCGGCCCTCTCCACTGCCCCGCGCCATCGGCTGGCCTCGCAACGACAAATCCGGGCGTATCTGGATGGAAGCTCTCTCGCCCGCAGCGCCCCACACCCTACCGCATCAGATCCAGAAGGGAGCCCACCACTGCCATGGGCATGCCAACCATCGCGAGGTCCTCCACGCCATCACCACGAGCCAGCAACCCCGCCTCCAATCCGCCTAGCCATGCCGCCACCCCCTCCTCAGCGCTACGCCGCCACTCGAGCATGGCGACCGGCGTAGCCTTCACCCGAGCAGAGGATAAAGGGAACCTCGATGCCGCCAACACCAACCGAGCTTCGCCTGACGGACGACGTGAACTGGTGGCAGCGATGAGGGATAAGGAGGGTGGGGGGTCTGGCCGGCGGCACACTAGGGTTTCCCCCAATCGCCTGCGGGGACGATGCACTAGGGTTTCCCTAGTCGCCTGATCTCGGTGAACACTAAATTCAAAAAATTCTGAATTTTTTTGTCACCCAACATAAACAAATGCGTGATGTTCGTGCCAAATTTCGTGGTGTTCGGACATCTGAGGC
Source organism: Elymus sibiricus (assembly GCA_039707655.1). NCBI lineage: Eukaryota > Viridiplantae > Streptophyta > Magnoliopsida > Poales > Poaceae > Elymus > Elymus sibiricus. The sequence goes on along the minus strand of CM077674.1, from coordinate 60,541,619 downwards.
ACTCGTGGCAAAAAAGACAAAATCGGTCCTAAACAGTGCGGTTTTTCAAACTTTCTCACAGGTCCGAATTTTGTTTCTTTTGTTGAGGGCTACTCAGATGTCCAACACTACTAGGAACAGGGCTATAGATGATATGGCTACTAATGGCGCACCAGACATGTGGTGCGCCACTACTATATAGTAATGGCGCACCATGAGTTGGTGCGCCATTAGTGTGGTAGACCCACGGTGCGCCATTAGTGACAACGCACCAGGGAAGAGTGCGCCATTACTAGTTTAACTAGTAATGGCGCACCTCCAAAACAGTGCGCCACTACTATTTTTTTTTTTTTTTTTTTTTTTGCAAAACTACTAATGGCGCACCTCAAGCTGGTGCGCCATTAGTAACCAGGGTTACTAATGGCGCATATATGGGTGGTGCGCCATTAGTAACCTGGGACCAGCTAGATATTTTGGACAGCCACACCTACACACTCACTTTCCCCACTTCATTCTCTCCACCTCCTCCTCCAAGATTGTGTCGGCTGCCTCCTCCTCCTCACCTCATTTGCACCATAGATTCATCAAAATTAGGTGGTTAAATTACCTTTTTTTGATAGGTAAGTAAGGGGAAAGCTATCTTTATGTTGTAGATCTACTTTTTTTCTCTCCCTCGCTCCAACAACGTGCACATGCACTTTTTATGGCCTTGCTAGATCTATGTATGTTTGTGGTGTTGCATATGTTTGTGGTGTTGCATATATGTTTGTGTTTGCAGGTACCGGTATTTGAAATGCGATAGTTGCCAATATTTTCCCGGAATGTTGATTCATTTCCGTTTCGGCGAGAATTTTGGCACTATGCATTCTTTTTGGTCCTATTTTTAGGGAAAGTCATGCCAAATTTTTTCTTGGTTCTAAAATATCGTTTTGCTCTACCCCGCAGGCGACCATGGTCCGCACGATGACCGAAGGCATCGTGAATAGGTTTTTGAGCTCCGCGAAGGCCGAGATGCTTCAAAAGAACGAGACGGAGATAAGATGTCCGTGTCGAAGATGCAAGCTGAAGAGCCGTATTGCGGACCCAGCGAAGCAGAAGTTCAGCGGGATGAAGTCTCACGGCTGTCACGTGCTGATGACGCAGATACTTCCAGTTGCAATCCGTGGGATCATGGACGTGCACGTCCGTGAAACGCTATTTGGCCTATGCAACTTTTTCGACGTCATCTCTCGGAAGTCGGTTGGCGTGAGGCAACTCAGAAGGCTACAGGAAGAGATCGTGGTGATACTATGCGAGCTTGAGATGTACTTCCCGCCCGCATTCTTCGACGTTATGGTGCATCTGCTGGTCCATATCGTGGAGGATATCATCCAACTCGGGCCGACATTCCTGCACAGCATGATGCCGTTCGAAAGGATGAATGGTGTCATCAAAGGATACGTTCGCAACATGTCACGTCCAGAGGGAAGCATAGCCAGGGGCTTTCTGACCGAAGAGTGCATCTCCTACTGCACGAATTATCTAGGCATCGAGAACCCCGTTGGTCTGCCCGTCAACAGGCACCTCGGCAGGCTCGCTGGATGGGGTCACCGTGAGGGTCGGCACGAAATGCATGTCGACTTCGAGGGTCGACTCGCCGACTTTGAAAGAGCAAACCTAGTCGCGCTACAACACATAGACGTGGTCGATCCTTGGGTGGTAGAGCACAAAACCTTTATTGAGAAGACGTACAATGACCGAGGCCAACAGAGGACGGACAGAGATATAATCAAAGAGCACAACTCATGTTTCACGCGTTGGTTCAAGCAGAAGCTTCTGTCGTACCCTTTACATGAGGATTCTTCCGCGGAAGAACAACTCATATTCGCCTTGTCACAGGGTGCCGAGCACAACCTGATGACCTATGAGGCGTATGATATCAACGGCTACACATTCTACACCGAGGACAAGGGCATGAAGAGCGATGGTTATCAGAACTCCGGGGTAACGATGGAATCCTACACCGATAACGACAAGGACAGATACTACGGAAGGATCGAGGAGATCTGGGAGCTGAGCTACGCTGGAGAGAAGGTCCCGATGTTCCGTGTCAGATGGGCCAAGAGCGTCCTAAAAGAAGACCGGTAGTTCACCACCATGGTTATACCCGAAGCCAAATCCAAGACCGCGGGCGCAAACGTCACCGCGAAAAATGAGCCATGGGTACTGGCTTCCCAAGTGGACCAATGCTTCTTCATTACCGACCCGTCAAAGCCCAGTCGTGTTGTCGTGAGGAGAGGCAAAAGGAAGATCATCGGAATGGATGGAGTCGCCAATGATCAAGACTTCGACAAGTACGGCGACCCGAAGATGGAACATGACGACGACGATGAAGTAGCAGCATACACCACAAGAAGAAGCAGGACCACCCTACCTAAAGGACGTCCGTTCCACAGAAGAACTCCATTTGCGAAAAAGAAGGGCAAGAAGATTGTGAACAGATAGCTAGCTAAGATCGATTGTATTTAAATCGTAGTCTTCATTTCTCGATTGTATTTCATGGGCACTTTTTGAACTCATGAATATTTTTAAATTTCATGGGCACTTTTTAAATTCATGAATATTTTTTCAAATTTGATGATATTTTTTCATATTCAATATGAAAAAATATTGAATATTCATGAGGACACTCGATCTCGATCCCCCTCCATCTCGATCGCTATCCCCCTCCATCTCGATCTCGATCCCCCCCGCACCCTCCCCCGCTAGCTCCACCGCCGCCGACGACCCACCGCACCCTCCCCCGCTCCACCGCCGCCGCCGACCCCCCGCACCCTCCCCGGCCCGCTCCACCGCCGTCGAGCACCCCCCGCACCCATCCCCCGCTCCACCGCCGCCGACGACCCACCGCACCCTCCCCCGCTCCACCGCCGCCGCCGAGCACCCCCATTTGATGATATTTTCAAATAACAAATTTGATGATATTTTTTCATATTAATAAAAAAATTATTACTGTTTTTATAAAAAAATATTACTGTTTTTATAAAAAAATATTAAAAATTAGCAACAAAAAATAATAATAAAAAACATACTAATGGCGCACCGCTCGGGTAGTGCGCCATTGCTATCTAAAAAAAAAGCTTTCTAATGGCGCACCTCTAAGGGGTGCGCCATTGCTATAAAAAAAGATTTCTAATGGCGCACCGCTCGGGGGTGCGCCATTAGTAAGCTTTCCCCTAGCTCTAACTCGCCCGACCCCTTCGTCCCTCCCTCTCGCCAGATCCACTCCCCCCCCCCCCCCCGCGCGCTGCCCCGACCCACGACGCCGCCGCCCCTACGTGCGCCGCCGCCCCCGCGCCCCCGCGCCCCCCACCACTGCAGCTCCGCCATCGCCGTCTCCGACAGCCTCCCCGCGTCGGCCCCTGCCCTGCGCCGCCTCTACCTCAGTCCGGGCACGGGGTGCAGGACGACGACCGCCGCCGACCCGCGAAGCACGTGGCCGTCGGCCTCCCCACGACCAACCGAGGCGCCCAGGAGGACCGCCGCCGTCTTCTTCTTCGACTACGAGGACCCGGACGAGCTCGGACGCCCTCGAGCCATCCCTTCGACGCCGCCGCTGCCGCCGACCCCGACCCCGACCCCGACCCCTCCGGCGACCGGCCGCGCCCACCCAGGTACCTCTCCTCCTTCCTCCTTCCTCTGCCCTCCTCCTCTGCTCCCTTGAGTAGAAATACCTGGGCCATCTTTATGATCTGGTGGAACTTGGACAGTCTAGCCAACAAATACATGGCATCCATTACATCGGGGTGGAAAGAGTTCACAAGTTACTCAACGATCGATCTGAATCTCTTACTGGCAAGGCGAGAACTGCACATTTCAGCATTAGTAACTAGTTCTGAACCAAATACATCACTAGATAATTGAAAATCCAGTATTAGCTATTACTACCTTGCATTCAAGCTGGCTATTTGCAACCCTTCGCCATGTCTCTTGAAACTAGTAGCAGGTCAAACTCCTCCCTTGGCTAGCTTTGGGGCATCCTGAAGCTTTTCTTGCCAAACAAAGAAAAAAAAGACACCATCTGATCTACAGTAGCATCATTCAAAGTACCTTGCAACATAAGCTCTGTCAATGTAAGTTTATCAGCTGAGCTGATCTCACATGCCACTTTTCCCTTCACCTCGACTACATCCTCACGAGTGATGTATCTGAAAAAAAATAAAGGGCACACCTGATAAAAATTCATGAAAGGAAATGGATATTGACACAACAGATAATTTCTTTAATCAAGCAGACAAGAACAGCAATATTTTTTCACAAAATCTCCATACAAACTAAACTGCAATTTAGAACTGTGATGTAATAACTTCATTGGCTACCTTGAGTGTCTAGTACAAATTTGTTTGACCGATGACGTTTATTACTCTAAAGGGTTGAACTAGGGTCCTTACGTTATGTTCTATTCCATGCAGCAAAGGCAATTTTCATCTAAGTTGAGCTGATTTTGATTTCCGTATGTTATGGGGGGACAACAGATATTGCTATATGTTCATTCTTGAGGGTACAGACTTGCTAAACTATTGATGATTTTTTGTTGGGTGACCTATTAGATCTGGAATGGAAGCTCACATAAGTTGAGCTGATTTTTGTCCATATGAAAGCAGAGGACCATATGGTCTGTGGCCTTTTCATCCATATGAAAGTAGAGGCACATTGTGGTGCTAGTTTGCTGGGTTTTGTCTCCGACCATCGTGTCGTGATGATTTTGCAGGTACCCCGAGAGGCCCTTGAGTTTGCCGGAATGTCGATTAACTTCCGTTCCGGCAAATTCGGGTACTCCATATGTCCTATTTTCAGCAAAGGTCATGCTGAAATTTTCCGTGAATTTTAGCATGACTTTGCTAAAAATCGGACATATGGGGTACTTGCTACTAATGCATGGGCCGGGGTATCTTAGTACTTAATTAAGTAGCTTTTAGGGTGCCTCGGTGTCGATAAGAACCGAAATGATGAAAGCTTAGGCTTTTAGGGTGCCTCGGCGTCGACAAACCCTAAATGATAAAAGCTTAGCTTTTAGGATGCCTCGGTGTCGACAAACCCTAAATGATGAGACCATGATCTTGTTCCTTGACAATAACCAACTTTTTGACCAAACTTTTTTCCTATTTAGAGCGAAACATGGCCCACAACGATGAGGTCGGTGGTTCGGGCGGCAAGCAATTCTGGGAGCTGTCCCAGGAGATGGAGGAACAACCTCACCGCTATGAGGACGCCGCGGAAGACACCGATCCTGACTACACAACCCCTAGTGGCGTCGGGGATGACACCACTGATGGTGCCGCCGAGGATGACACCACTGATGGTGCCGCCGAGGATGCCACCACTGATCGTGATGACCGCAGCTCTCTTCTATGTGATGGTAGTTTAGATGATCGATATCGACTTGTAATGTGAAGACAAACTCGCTACTCGCGGTTTCGAGACTTGTAATGTTCTAACTTTGTTCGGTATTTTAAATTCGGAGACTAATATGATGAATTGTATTCGGACACTAATCTTCTATTGTATTCGATGAATCTGCTGTTGCTGTGTGGTGCTAGCTATATTCTGTCAAATAATATATTTTGTAACCTGTGAAAATATCAGAAACGAAAAAAAAAAATCCCTAATATTCATACTAGTGGCGCACCACCACATAGTGCGCCATTAGTAAGCCAGAGCACACTAATGGCGCATCATCCACCAGTGCGCCATTAGTATGCCAAAGCACATGGGTAAATATAGCCCCTGTGAGGCATACTAATGACGCACCGTGGGCTATACTAATGGCGCACTGCATGGTGCGCCATTAGTATACCAGATACTAATGGCGCACCAGTGGTGCGCCATTAGTAAAAAATTCTAATGGCGTGGTGCTAGTGGCGCACCTGTAGTGCGCCATTAGTAGCGAAAACAGGTGCGCCACTAGCAGCCCTTTTCCTAGTAGTGCAAACACTACCAAATTGGCATGAACATCACGCATTTCTGTATCTTGGTTGACAAAAACACTGTTTTTTTTATATTTTTATAATATTTCTTTTGAATTTACTGTTCACATGGGCAGCAGCTGAGCTCGGGAGCCGAATCGTTGCTCCCCAGAGAATACGTACATCTTCTGAACCACTTTGGCGCGGAGGTTAGGAGTCTACCATCTCCGCTGGCGGGTTGGGCTTGGGCACCTTGTGCCATCGAACGGATGCAGCAGAGAAGCGACTCGAGCTGGATCGTGAGTTGCGAAGCCAAGTGTCACGATGGTCGTGAACCAACCTATGGTTGGATGGTTAGGAGGACAGTGCTATCCCCAGCCTATTAGGGTTTAAGTCCGGGTCCTCCCATTTTCCTAGATTTATTTCAGGATTTTCGGCGATGTGCATTCAGTGGGAGGAGACATTCTCGTCGACTACGAAGCGCCGATGATGACTTCGTAAAATCTCAAGATGATATGTCGACTCAGTCTCTCAGAGATGCTCATAGGGGTAAAATGTGTGTACGCGTTCATAGGGGTGAGTGTATGCGCGTATATATGAGCGTTTGCGTCTGTACAAGTGTCATGATGGTTTGTCGATCGGAGAAGAAAAGCAGCCTGGAAATTCGTTTGTTTTATGGGCAAACAAAAGCACCGACGCCCAAGGCATTTCCTTTTTTTTTTTTTTTTAGAAGCGCCAAGGCATTTCCTAGTTAGCGCTGTGCAAAGCGCACACCCCTCCCCGCGCTGGGCTGGCTCAATTTCACTTTTGTTTCTGGTTTAATACGCCAAAAATACTCCCCACACAGGGCTGGCCCAATTCCATACGCAAAAAATGTTACGACTCGTACTAACCAACCAGATAAACCAAACGTTGTGATAATGTATTTTCATTTTTACTTTTATATACTTTCACCAACTGGTTTATTTCCGTTGTGGATTTTTTCTAGACTGATTTTTTATTTTTTTTTCATTTTTCAATCTTTTTAGTTTCTTTTCTTTCATATTTTTTCCTTTTTATTTTTCTTTTTATATTTATTTTTACATGTTTCATTTTGGGTTTTTTCTGGACTGATTTTTTGTTTCTTCTTTCTTTTTCTATTTATTTTTTTCCTTTTCCTTTTCTTTACTTTTTATCTTTTTTAAGAATGCATGAACTTTTGTCAATAATGATGACCTTTTTCCAAAATAGATGATTTTTTTTTTCCAAATTCGATGAAATTTTTTCAAATTTTCGATTTTTTAAAATAGATGAATTTTTTCTTCAAAATGGTTGAACTTTTTTTGAAAATCGATGAACATTTTTTTGAATTGTTGATTTTTTTCATAAATTCAATGAACATTTTTCAAAATCGATGAACATTTTCTCAAAATTTTGAACATTTTTTCAAAATCCATGAACATTTTTAAATTCTTGATTTTTTTGGATTTTCCAAAAGTCAATGGTCAACTGGTCAACCGTTGACCAAGCGACCAAATTCTTTTTTCGGGGGTGCTCCTAATTGCCGCTTATGTCCAAATTCCCCCATATCCTTCACTCTCCTCACTCCCGTGCAGAGTGTTTTTTCAGACTACAAAGGTGGTGGCGCTCTCTTCACCGGCCGCCCGATCGGACGTGCATCCTGAAGATGTTCACCTGCCAACGCTCTCTTGTTTCTTCTGAATTAGTTTTATGTTGAAGAGAAGAAGCAAGCATGTTGCTAAAAATGGTCCTTTATATTTCCGTTTGATTTTGTGGTTGTGGTTCATGGATGGAAATTTTGATGCAACAACTCATCTACTGTATTTTTATAGAGCAACAACCCTCAGGCAAACCATCACAGCAGCTTACTGAATTAGTAGTTCAGACAAGACATCGGCAGATGCTTACGTGCATAGATAGTATACTTACATGCTTACACGTTGATGCAAGGATACTTGTGTGTACATTATCGATTATGTGCAGTGTTGTTTTCAGTATGCTCCTTGTAGATAATAAGAACATGTTTTGGTTTGTAAAGATGATTATTAACCAAACAAGAATAACATTGTTCTTGTCCATCTGACTGTTTTGGTGAATGACGACGTCTCATAAACTCTGTAGAGTTGTTCTGTTTTGTGACTTCACATTCATTGCATTAGTTTCATAAAAATTGAAATAAGAATCACATTTTTTTTACTTAAGACAATTGTTTTGTTATGGTATCCATTTTATTTTCACCCTGAATGGCAAATCAACCAACACCAATAATTTTGATTTATTTACATATATGTAACTTCTTGATAAATGCAGTGTAGGACACTCTCATGCTATTTCGTCTTCAAAAAAAATTAAGTGTTTTGTTTTTGCTCTGGTATGCGCCGACTACTTTGTTTGCTTTTATAACTATATTCCGTGTAAATGGCCACAACAACTGGCACGTGAATTTTAGTTGAAGGTATAATGTCGAGGCCACACGCTCACTAGTGGAAAAACGGGATTTAGTCCCGGTTGGAAAAGGCCTTCAGTCCCGGGTCACCAACCGGGACAACTAAATCGGGACTAAAGGCCCCCACCCTTTAGTCCCGGTTGGCCACGACCCGGGACTAAATTTCCTTCACGTGGCCGCGAGCGCGCGCCGGGGGCTGGAGGACCTTTAGTCCCGGTTGGTGACACCAACCAGGACTAAGGCCCCTCCACGTGGCCGCGAGCTAGCGCCGGGGGCTGAAGGACTTGTAGTCCCGGTTGGTGACGTGTTGGGGTTTAGGGTTTTAGGGTTTAGGGTTTATGGTTTATTTTTCCTTTTCATTTTGTGTTTTCCATTCAATTCTTTTTTATTTCAAACATATTTTACGCTACTACATACTGTACACGTTATGCATATATAATATAATTTCTCGTACGACCATACATATATCATATAATTTTTCATACGACCATACATATATATACAATTTGGTATATACAATTTCTCTTACAATTTGCAGATCATTACATGCAGGCATTAGGTGCAATGGTATTCTCCGCTTTCAGATATGACCTCCGTAAGCAAAAATCCCGCAATTTCCTCTTGAATTGCTCGTATGCGGTTCTCTGGTAGGAGCTTATCCCGCATCTCGTTAATCTTTAAAGAAGGAGATCAATATGAATATATTAGTTGTGTGTATATATATTAGATCATCATAAAAAAATTGTGAATAGTGTTTACGTACCTGAAGTTATCTTACATCTCTGTGCCATTCGGTCGTAATGCGAATGTTCTTACAAACGTAGTATGCACATAAATTAGTCCCCTGTTGCTGCCTCATGCACTTTGCGAGAATAGAATTCAATCAGATAATAATCAAGCATGATAATGGTATTGAAACTAGAATTAAAGAGATGCGCGGACCTAGCTAGTACTACTTAATTACCTTGGTCTGTCGCCATTTTAGCTTCGGTTTCCATTCACCGACAACCTCTTTGATGAATCGTTTCCAAACCCTGCCCGGCAAAGAAAATGAATAAAGGAGTTATTAATTACTTGATATCCGGAAATGAACGAAAGAGGCCGATATAGTGCGATAATGATTGAAATTACCTGTCGAGCATCAAAACCAATCTGGTGTATTCTCGAGGGTCTTTACCTAGTGAGTCCAGGGTTTCAACAGTTCCAGCGTCAACTCTAATGATTAACAGGATCCAGTGGAACCTGCGCACACGTTTATATAAGCAGGCATGCATAACTCATCAACTACACTTAACATCGAGTAAGCAAAATAGAATTTGTAGTACAAGACAGTAACACTCACTTGAAGTTGTAAGGAAATAGTATGTCTGTTCTGGTATTTTGTGCCTTCATAAACCTTAGCAAGTTTTCCTCTGAGTCTCGGGGGTGGTCTTGTATCATTTTTTCATAAATGATATATGGGTCAACGAACCCAATGCCATAGATTCCACCTCTTTTGCATTCGAGAATCTTCATTCTGCATAATAGCGTACAAAAAAAAATAGTGAGGATAATTACAGGCAATGCGCGAGCTGAGCTAGAGACTTAAATTACAGAAAGAAATCACTTACAGACAATAGAAACTAACGATAGATTTGTCGAGTGCGTCTTGATTGTATAACTGAAAAATTTCTGGAAACTCAATCATTATCTCGTTTTCATAGAAGTAATGCTCTTCCTTGACTTTCACAATGAGCATCTCTCGCCCGTTCTTTACTTCTTTCATGTACCACTCATGCAATCTTCGCATTTGTGTTGATAGATGCGGGACCTGCTCAGGTCTGACCAGAGGGTTCCCGGGGACATATTTCCATGCTAATTCAGCCATGGGGACTTCCTCGGTGCCTAGGAGTTGATCAACACTGATACCAAAGTCTTTAGCAGCGTCGGTTACCTTATCGGTAATCACCTTGAGCGGGGGGATCGATTGCATTGCCTGTTCTCTGAGCTGGGGAACTGTTTTCCCGCTTTTATTACTACTTGTACGTCTCGACTGCTGCATTTGTTCTTGATATGACTTCCTAATAGAGCGTTCATAGTCTGATGGCCTATTATGCACATGTGCCGGGGCTCGCTCTAGAAGTTCCACAAAGAGCTCTACAGTTTTCACAGGTATTATCTCCTTTGGCGGCGGGGGCGGTTTCGGTGCAAAATGGGACTTCACTTCGGAAGCCATGACCGCTCTGGTTTCCTCATCAGTCATCTCGTAAGCTAACTTCTTTTTGGCAGCAGGCTCGTCGTTGGCTTTCTTCTTTTGTGCTCTCTTCCGCTTTTGGCCCTGCTGCTGGGACATAGGGGGTGGAGTCGGCTGACGCGGCGGAGATCGATATGGCGGACTCGCGCTGGGCTCTGTCTCGAGGTGGGGTGGAGTCGGCTGACGCGGCGGACTTAGAGGTGTATTGCTACTCGGAGGAGTCGGTGGCCTTGGCGCCGAGTTTGGAAACACGATGCATTCCTTTCTCCATACAATGACACCACGTATGACTTCTCCCAGTGTCTGCTCCCCTTCACCCCCAGGAATGTCAAGCTCTAGTGAGTCATATCCCGACAGAACTTCATCCACCCCGACACGAGCATAGCCAGCTGGAATCGGATTGCCATGATGGTTGCTTCAGGTGCATTCGGTAAAGCAAAGCCGACCGCCACCTTCATGGATATGTTCTTCATTTTCATGTGTAGCTCACAACTTGTCCTCTCTTTGATATCATCCACGGGGTAGCGAGCCAGCAGTGCATCATCGGCCCGGACCCCCGTGGAACCCACGCTACTTTTGCGCATAGATAGGATGGTACTATCCAATGCTGGATCTGCTTGCTCCTGCCGCGGAGACGCCCTTTGCTAGTTAATTGTGTCGATCTGCTCCTGCTGCCGCATTAACATGCGTTCCAACTCCGCGTTCTTTGTTTCTACCTTCTGAAGCCGGTCTGCATCCTGCTTCTTTTTTTCTCTGACGACTTCTATAAGTGTCGTTCCACTCCGAAAACCCCTGAACCCACGGAACAATTCCTTTGCCTCGTGTTCGTCCTCCGTGTTCAGGATTCCTGAGGGCGCATGTAAGCTCGTCGTTCTCTCTCTCGGGCTGGAACAACCCCTTTCGAGCATCTTCTATTGCTTCAAGTAAAGCGTCCGAGGCTGTTTTAAGATCTGCCTTTTCAATAATCTGCCCTGTCACTGGGTCCAACTGTCCCCCATGCGCATAAAACCAATTCTTGGACCTCTGGGGCCAATCCGCTGTAGCTGGAATGACCCCTTCAGAAAGCATCTTGGCCTCAGCTGCTTCCCACTTAGGCACGACTCTCTTGTAGCCACCTGTCCCCAGAACATGGTGATACTCTTTTTTCTCAGCATTTATCTTGTTTTTTCTCGACCTTTCCAGAGCTTCATCCGATTCCTTGTACTCCACAAATGCGTCCCAGTGATCTTTTATCTTCTCTAGTGCTCTAGTGAATTCTGGAGTCTTCTTTTTTGCCTTGATGTAGTCGCTCCATAATCTTTTCTTCCAGCTCTGGAATTGTGTGGCCATCTTCTTAAGAGCCCACTGCTTGACTTTCAACCGTTTGGCATCTGTGAGACCCTCTGATAGGTTGAAATGTGACATGAGCGTATCCCAAAGCAAATTTTTCGATCTTTCGTCGACATAACTAACTCCTCGATCTTCCTTTGGCTTATTCCATTCTCGAACGGTGATCGGGATGTTGTCCCTAACAATAACTCCGCATTGATTTATAAATGTACGGGCATTCTGTTCAGGAGCAATCGGTTCGCCATCTTCTGCGACTTCATCGATGTTGAACTTTATGCCATCGCCCAACTTTTTGGCCCGGCCTCGTACCCTTCTAGGAGTTTTGCTCGATCCGGAGGGCTAAAAGAAGAAAGATTCGTTAATATATATATACAAATCAATTAATACATCTAATGATCACCAGAGGCCTAATATATATATACCTCGCCGGACTTTGTTAATTGTCTAGCATTTTCTTCGCCATCATTGTTTGTTTGCCCTTCGTCTCTTGGTTCTTCCTCAAGTCCCTCACCGGAGTCATTCAGAAATTGTGAGTCGTCATCTGGTTGATTCTCTTGGTTTTGGGAGGAGTGTATGATGTCGAAGACATCCTCTTCATGGTATCTGCCGCTATCGTCCATAGCTTCACTAATCCAGAAAAAAGATAAAACAATTTAGTATTTAAATTAGAATGCATTCAATAAGAAAAAGCTGAATCATAGTATCGAGAAGAACAATACCGGAGATGCAATCAATACACAGCAAACAGATGCATCACTAAGCATGACATGACGATATGCAGAGCTAGGGGTGTCTAACGCAGTACTACACGTTGCAGACGGAGAGGGAAAACATCCGGAGGGGTTTTCCCGGTGTTTGGCACTTTTCGGACAGACGAAAGAGACGGGATGGTTCTCTGTTTGCAGTGCTAGAGAGGTGTGACAGATGAACGGGTTGCATATTCGGATTCGTTGGATTTTTCTGAGCAATTTTCATATATAAATTATTTTCATCTGAGTTACGGTTTATTTTATATTAATTTTCAAAGTTTTAAACATATTCTGAAATTATTATTAATTCTAAATAAAAGGCTAAATGCTATGTGTACCCAGCAGAGTGCACACAGCAGTGCACACTGTGGCTGACAGTGGGTCCCAGTTGACTAGAGACTGGAGACTTTGACTGGTCAAAGGTGTCTTCTGGACCCACATGTCATTGACTGTGGGGGTTAGTTAGTGTTTTAATTAGGTTAATTAGCAGGGGGGTCCCACATGTCAGTGTCACAGGTTGATTTTAATTAGCCCTAATCCTAATTACCAGGGCCCACGTGTCATAGACACAGGCTGGTATAAAACGGTGACGCACGCCGGCGAGGCTCCGGCGACCACCGGACACGGCGGAGGTCCACGCGACGGCGTCTCCGACGACCACTTGGACGGCCGCGACTTTCATTCGAACAAGGAGAGTGCGCCGCGTCGACCTGTGCTACGGGTGCGATCTAAGGTGGATTGCATAGACGGCAACGACGAGGTCCAGTGGCGGCGACGGGCGGTGCTCGTCGGATTCTACGCTACAGAGCACGAGGAGATGCGGGGATAGAGAGGAAAGGGAGCGGGGCTCACTGCGAGGTCAATGGGGGACTCTGGGGAGCCGGAGCAGGTCGGGGTGGAGCGAATCGGTGGCGAGAGGCGGCGGACGTCGTCGGGGAAGAAATGAAGCGGGTGTCGTCTCGGCGGCTTCCTGGTCAGATCCACTTGGCGAAGACGACGTCGGCGGAGAGAGCGAGGCCGCGGACATGTCGGAGAGGGAGAAGACCGGCGATCTCGGCAGTCGGAGGTTGAAGACGAGCGGCCTGGCGGCGTGGTTCTGTTTCCTTCTCCCGGGCGGTGGCTGGCACCGGGACACCGGGCAGTTATATACACAAGACCTTTAGTCCCGGCTCCAGCCACGAACCGGGACTAAAGGTCCTTTAGTCCCGGCGCCAGCCACGAACCGGGACTAAAGGCCAACCTTTAGTCCCAGCGCTATCCATGAACCAGGACTAAAGGTCTCTTTTCGGCGGCCCAAATTCCGCGCGGGAGAAGGAACCTTTCTCGGATGGTGGTTGCAACCGGGACTAAAGGTGTCTTTTTAAAGTGATTCTTTTTGTGTAGAAAACTTTAGGTAAAACTCTTAGAATATTTAGAGTTTTTGAGTGAATCTTTTTGCTTTAGGTCACAAAAATTATGAACTTTCTGTTAGTGCCAGTAGTTTTCAAATTTGAATAGTTTAAATTTGAATTCTTTGAAATTTGTGTGAATCACTAGTTTGTGAATAACTTTAGTTTAAAAATAGATTTTTGAGTGATTCTTTTTCCTGCTGTTTAATATTAGTGTGTTTTATCAGTATGTTCAATTTGGGAATTTTTAGGATATTTTAAATAGGTGTTTTAATCAAAAACAGATTCTGTTTAGCTCTTTTAGTTTTATACCTTTTTCCTTTGTTTTAATTATCTTAGTTTATGTTCTCTTGTTTTTATTTTGCCAAATTATATTATGTTTCTGTTAGTCAACATGAGGAGTTTTAATTTTAATTTTGAAGAAATTATTTGACAGATTCAATTTGTCCATATATAAGAGTTTCAACACATGGTCATGTTCAAAATATTGGTCAAAACCCTCAATTACCCTTTCTAGATATTTCAAGCTTTTGAAATATTTACAAAGGAAATATTCACCATAAATTCCAAGAAAATTCTAGCATGTCACAAATGCCATATTTGATGATCTTGCCAAGTCTCATGTCTTGGAGAACAAGATAACATCATCAAATTCCCTCAAAACCATCTCTGTCCATTTTCTAGTTTGAGCAACTTTACATTGCTAAACATGTCCAAATGAGCTCAAACTTGGTACACCTGCTAAAATGGTCTAAATATTCATCTAGGCCAAGTGGTGCATCAAGGAGAACAAATTAGCTTGGTCAAATTTTGCCAAAACCAATTCTTCCCATTTCTAGGGTTTGACAAAGTTACATTGGCAACTTTCTCCCATTGATCTCAAATTTTTACCACATTGCCAGATGGTCATGAGCATCACCCCCATAATGTGGAACAAGTTGGAGAACAAGTTAACTTGATCAAAGCTTGTCAAAACCATTTCTGCCCATTTCTAGGGTTTGAAATATTTACATTGCCAAGTTTCTTCAAATGAGCTACAAATTTGCACCCTAGCTCAAATTGATACCAAGCTCATTCCTGTTAAATTCCAAAGCCATTGGATTCCTCTAAGTACCTCTATTCATCATCAAACACCTTCTGCCAAAATCTTGTGGTCAATGATTGGGGTACCAAATGGATTCTCCTTTAGCTCAAATTTTTACCAGAGCTCACCCTAGTCATATTCTACCTCCAGTAACTCTCTCTTCCATAGCTCAATAATTGAGTTGTGAAAACCCTCACTTTACCTCTCTGGACAGCCACTATAATTAAAATACTAAAAGGACAGGAATAATTGAAAATTCATAACTTAATAAATAATTATTCAAAAATCATGTTTCAAATGCCAAAATGCCCTAGCTTTTTGGTTGGATTCCGACACTCCGGAGTCCACCTAGGAACACCCAAAACACATATATACCCTAACTCTTACAAAGAGTCCCTCCGGTTTGTCCGAAGTGGGACTTTCCAGCTATAAGTCCGGAAACTCACTAGAGAGAAAGTGATGACGGTGAAGCCGGTCACATCCCACAGTGGGATCTTGGGGTATAAAACTTTTTCTTCGCGTGTGTCCCTTGCTTATGATTGCGCCGTAACCATGGACAATCTTCATCATTTAACAGGATGCTTGGGTCAGTCTTCACTGTGAAGGGAGGAATTTCATCAAACTTTTCATAATCTTCTGACATGTCTGTCTTGTCCTCCACTCCCACGATGTTTCTTTTCCCTGAAAGAACTATGTGGCGCTTTGGCTCATCGTATGATGTATTCGCTTCCTTATCTTTTCTTTTTCTTGGTTTGGAAGACATGTCCTTCACATAGAAAACCTGCTCCACATCATTGGCTAGGACGAATGGTTCGTCTGTGTACCCAAGATTGTTGAGATCCACTGTTGTCATTCTGTACTGCGGGTCTACCTTTACCCCGCCTCCTGTCAGATTGACCCATTTGCACCGAAACAAAGGGACCTTAAAAGAAGGTCCATAGTCAAGTTCCCATATCTCCTCTATGTAACCATAATATGTGTCTTTTTCCTATTGTTGTTTGTTGCATCAAAGCGGACACCACTGTTTTGGTTGGTGCTCTTTTTATCTTGGGCAATCGTGTAAAATGTATTCCCATTTATCTCGTACCCTTTGAAAGTCAATATAGTCGAAGATGGTGACTTGGCCAACAAGTACAGCTTATCTCCAACAGTGGTGTTATTCATGAGATGTGTTTGCAACCAACCGCCGAAAGTCGCCATGTGTGTACGTTTAATCCAGGGGTCAGACTGCTCCGGGTTCTTGGAGCGTACAATATCCATGTGTTCCTCGATATACGGAGCCACCAAGGTGGAATTTTGTAGAACTGTGTAGTGTGCTTGAGTGAAAGAATGCCCGTCCATACTTATTACTGAATTCTTTCCTAGCGTGCCTTTTCCACTCAGTCTCCCCTGATGCCGCGATTGAGGAACACCAATCGGCTTAAGGTCAGGAATAAAGTCAACACAAAACTCAATAACCTCCTCTGTTTCATGGCCCTTGGAGATGCTTCCTTCTGGCCTAGCACGGTTATGAACATATTTCTTTAAGACTCCCACGAACCTCTCAAAGGGGAAGATATTGTGTAGAAATACAGGACCCAGAATGGTAATCTCTTTGACTAGGTGAACTAGGATGTGCGTCATAATATTGAAGAAGGATGGTGGGAACACCAACTCGAATCTGACAAGACATTGGACCAAATCATTCTGTAACCATGGTAGGATTTCTGGATCGATTACCTTCTGAAAAATTGCATTGAGGAATGCACATAGCTTCACAATGGCTAATCGAACATTTTCCGTTAGAAGCCCCCTCAATGCAACCGGAAGTAATTGCGTCATAATCACGTGGCAGTCATGAGACTTTAGGTTTTGGAATTTTTTTCTCTGCCATATTTATTATTCCCTTTATATTCGACGAGAAGCCAGACGGGACCTTCATACTGTTCAGGCATTCAAAAAAGATTTCCTTCTCTTCTTTGGTAAGAGCATAGCTGGCAGGACCTTGAAACTGCTTTGGTTGCATGCCGTCTTTTTCGTTCATACGTTTCTGGTCCTCCCGTGCCTCCGGTGTATCTTTTGTCTTCCCATACACGAACAAGAAGCCTAGCAGGTTCACGCAAAGATTCTTCGTCACGTGCATCACGTCGATTGCAGAGCGGACCTCTAGGACTTTCCAATAGGGTAGCTCCCAAAATATAGATTTCTTCTTCCACATGGGTGCGTGTCCATTAGCGTCATTCGGAACAGATTGTCCGCCAGGACCCTTTCCAAAGATTACTTTTAAATCCTTGACCATATAAAATATATCATCACCAGTACGGTGGCCAGGCTCCTTTCGGTGATCTGCCTCACCTTTGAAATGATTGCCTTTCTTTCTTAAGGGATGCCTGATCGGAAGAAATCGACGATGTCCCGGGTACACATTCTTCTTACATTTATCTAAATATATACTTTCAGTCTCATCTAAACAGTGTGTGCATGCATTATATCCCTTGTTTGTCTGTACTGAAAGGTTACTAAGAGCAGGCCAATCATTGATGGTTACAAAAAGCAACGCTCGTAGGTCAAATTCCTGCTGTTTGTGCTCATCCCACACACGTACACCTTTTATATTCCACAACTGTAAAAGTTCTTCAACTAATGGCCTTAGGTACACATCAATGTCGTTCCCGGGTTGCTTAGGGCCTTGGATGAGCACTGGCATCATAATGAACTTCCGCTTCATGCACAACCAAGGAGGAAGGTTATAGATACATAGAGTCACAGACCAGGTGCTATGACTGCTGCTCTGCTCCCCAAAAGGATTCATGCCATCTGTACTTATACCAAACCATAAGTGTCATCTGCAAACTCCGGCCACTTTCTCTCGATTTTTCTCCACTGCGACCCATCAGCGGGTACTCTCAACATCCCGTCTTTCTTACGGTCTTCTTTGTGCCATCGCAACAACTTGGCATGCTCTTTGTTTTGGAACAAACGTTTCAACCGTGATATTATAGGAGCGTACCACATCACCTTGGCAGGAACCCTCTTCCTGGGGCGCTCGCCCTCAACATCACCAGGGTCATCGCGGCTGATCTTATAGCGCAATGCACCGCATACCGGGCATGCATTCAAATTCTCGTACTCCTCACCGCGGTAGAGGATGCAGTCATTAGGGCATGCATGTATCTTCTGCACCTCTAATCCTAGAGGGCAGACAACCTTCTTTGCTTCGTACGTACTGTCGGGCAATTCGTTATCCTTTGGAAGCGTCTTCTTTATCAGTTTCAGCAACTTTTCAAATCCCTTGTCAGATACACCATTCTCTGCCTTCCATTGCAGCAATTCCAGTGTGGTACCCAGATTTTTGTCATCTTCGCAATTTGGGTACAACAATTTTTTGTGATCCTCTAACATGCGCTCCAACTTCAACCTCTCCTTTTCACTTTCGCAGTTTCTCTTTGCATCAGCAATGGCCCGACCAAGATCATCAGCGGGCTCATCTGATGCCTCTTCTTCAGCTTCCCCCATTGTAGTACCATCGTATTCAGGGAACCTAGGATAGTTGTCATCATCCTCTTCTTCTTCATTGTCTTCCATTATAACCCCTCTTTCTCCGTGCTTGGTCCAATAGTTATAGCCGGACATGAAACCGGACTAAAGCAGGTGACTGTGAAGAATTTTTGAGGTAGAGTAATCCCTATCATTCTTACAGACACCACATGGACAACACATAAAACCATTCCGCTTGTTTGCCTCAGCCACACGCAGAAAACTATGCACGCCATTAATGAACTCGGGAGAGCGTCGGTCATCGTACATCCATTGCCGGCTCATCTTCATTACACAACATCGAAGTGACCAAATTAATACAAGTTCATACATAAAGTTCATACATACTTCTCATAAAACAACATACAACTATCTAGCTAAAGCATTTAAATGCAACAACAAATGCGATCAAAATCGCAACTAAGGTAATAATTGATCCAACAGCATAATGATACCAAGCCTCTTTATTAATGGCATATTTTCTAATCTTTCTAATCTTCAAGCGCATTGCATCCATCTTGATCTTGTGATCATCGATGACATCGGCAACATACAACTCCAATTTCATCTTCTCTTCTTCAATTCTTTCAATTTTTCTTTCAAATAATCGTTTTCTTTTTCAACTAAATTTAACTTCTCGACAAGAGGGTCGGTTGCAATTTTCGGTTCACATACCTCCTAGATAAAAATATCTATGTCAACTTGATGGGCATAATTGTCATAAACACGAAATGAAACAAATAGTTAAAAAAGATAATATACCACATCCGAATCATAAACCAGACGAGGGCCGACGGGGACGGATATCAAAACCATGGCACTATATATAACAAACAATCATACAAGTAAGAAAATTATAAAGTAACTATCTAAATCATACAAATAAGATTTTTTTTCATAAAAAGGATAAGAACAAGAGGCTCACCAAGGTGGTGCCGGCGACGGGACGGCGCGGGCGATCGACGGCGGTGAGGACGGGGACGGGAAGGCACTAAGTAAATCACACCTACACATATGCAAACTAAGAAATTAATTTGAGTTCAAATTGCATATAAATTAAATAAACTCCCACATAATTACTCCCAAACTAAAACCCACAAATCACTATACTTATAGAGCATGAAACGAGCTGAACTAGCAATGAGAGATGAAAGGATGAAGTTGCTAACCTTTTAGAGCCCTTGGATAGATAGATGGGGTGCCTCCAATTTTGACAAATCTTGGCAAAAATGGAGGATGAGCTCGAGCTAGGGGAAGGAAACAGAGAGGAGAAAGGAGAAGCTTGGACTCGAGCTGGACGAAGCAGCTTTATATAGGGACCAACCGGGACTAAAGAGGCTCGCAGGGACCCCAGCCTGCCGCAACCCCTTTAGTCCCGGTTGGTATCACCAACCAGGACTAGAGGTCCCATTTGAACCGGGACTAAAGGGGGTCGTGCCCCCGTCCGCTCCTAGCCGTTGGAACCGGGACTAATGCTCATATTAGTCCCGGGCCCAAACCCGGCCGGGACTAATGCTTCGGATCAAAGGTAGGTTTTCTACTAGTGGCTATGTCCATTCACTGATATATAAATAACTACTTCCGTGTGTAGCGTCCAAATCATATGTAGTTTCTAGAGGGAAACTGACCAAGTGTAGGAGAGGAGCAAAAATGATGAGGATGATGGGTGTCACTGGCGGTCAGATGGTGCAACCTTCCAGGGAATAAGATGTATTGGGAATTTTATTCGGAGAAGAGCATTGAAGAAAGGTCTAAATTCATGTTCTAGAGCTACAGTGGAGAGGCAAGCAGGTTGCATCCATTCAAGTTGGTGCAATTAGGTCTAGAGAATGCCGAGCTCATGATTTACTTTAGGTGATGTACGAGCTGAGCATGGCATGTGTCGGTAGTGTACTACGCACTCTTTCATGCCGGTGCATCATGCACATGCTGAAGGCTTTGCCACCTCAGCCAGTGGATTCTCAATATCTGGCCTTCGGTCTATGCTCCTGTAATAAGTAGTTCTTCGTGTTTTCTCTAATGTTGAGGCAGAATCATCATAAGTCCTTCACTTGTTTTCATATCTTAAAATAGGAAACAGATATGATGCAGGAACCATGTATATGGTTACACGAAGGAATTGGAAAAAGTGGACTCGATATGATGGGTGAGCACCATCATATATATATATATATATATATATATATATATATACTAGTACTAGATTTAAAGCGGCTAAGCTAGCTCGAATGCTATGCGATTGCTGTTGTAGCCGTTGGCTCTTATCTGCTTGACACGTGTGGCTGGTTTACTACTAGGTTAAGTCACATTTTTTAATCAATTTTCTATCTTGGTCCGGCTGGTTTATTTTAAAAAAAAAATTTACTGCTTCTTAGCTTTTTTTTAACACAGTACAGACGCAAACGCTCATACATACGCACATACACTCACCACTATGAACGCACGCATGCATACCCTACCCCTATGAGCACCTCCAAGAGAATGAGCCGACACATCATCTTAAGATAGACGAAATCGTCATATATGCCTTCATAATCGATGGAAACGTCTCCTGGGCCCAGACAGGCCCTTTGCCGTCTGCTAGCAGACGGCAAAGTGGCTATATAGCCCCTGTGTTTTCTGTTTTTTGTTATATCAATTCATTTTCACAGAAATTCAAACACACACACACACACAGATATATATATATATATATATATATATATATATATATATATATATATATATATATATATATATATTCAGAATCACATAGTTTCAAACATCAAACGTCATACATCAAACGTAGTTTCAAACATCAAACATAGTTTCACCATCGTCATCAAACATCATACATCCAATTCATATATACATAGTTTCACAAACATCTAATATGTAAACAGTAGCATTCTGCCCTTCCATGAAGTGAATCAAACCTGCAAAAATGGGAGTAAGAAATTAGAAGAAGAAGAAGAAGACTAGAAGAAGAGGAAGAAGGAGAGGAAGGAGAGGAAGAAGAAGGAGAAGAAGGAGAAGGAGAAGAAGAAGAAGGAGAAGGAGAAGAAGGAGAAGAAGAAGAGGAAGAAGAAGAAGGAGAAGAAGAAGAAGAAGAAGAAGAAGAAGAAGAAGAAAGAAGAAGAAGAAGAAGAAGAAGAAGAAGAAGAAGAAGAAGAAGGAATAGAGGAGAAGAAGAAGAAGAAGAAGAAGAAGAAGAAGAAGAAGAAGAAGAAGAAGAAGGAGAAGAAGAAGAAGAAGAAGGAGAAGAGGAGGAGAAGGAGAAGGAGAAGGAGAAGGAGAAGGAGAAGAAGAAGAAGAAGAAGAAGAAGAAGGAATAGAGGAGAAGAAGGAGAAGAAGAAGAAGAAGAAGAAGAAGAAGAAGAAGGAGAAGAAGGAGAAGGAGAAGAAGGAGGAGGAGGAGGAGGAGAAGGAGGAGAAGGAGGAGCAGGAGGAGCAGGAGAAGGAGCAGGAGAAGGAGAAGGAGAAGGAGAAGGAGAAGGAGAAGAAGAAGAAGAAGAAGAAGAAGAAGAAGAAGAAGGAGCCAAATAGGTCATATTAAGTCATTTTGGAGCTAAATAGGTCATTTTGGAGCATATTAAGTCATTTTGGAGCTAAATAGGTCATTTTGGAGCTAATTAAGGTTATTATATCATTTTTGAGCTAGCTAAGCATATAAATCCATTTTTGGAGGAATAAATGCTAAGTATAGGTCATTTTAGAGCTATCCTAGGTTAAATAGGTCATTTTGGAGCTAATTAAGGTTGTTATGTCATTTTTAGCTAGCTAAGCATATTAAAGTCATTTTGGAGAAATAAATGCTAAGTTTAGGTCATTTTAGAGCTATCCTAGGTTAAATAGGTCATTTTTGAGCTAATTAAGGTTATTATGTCATTTTTGAGCTAGCTAAGCATATTAAGTGATTTTGGAGGAATAAATGCTAAGAAGAACAAGAAGATGATGATGATGATGAAGAAGATGAAGAAGAAGAAGAAGAGGAGCTCTTCTTCTTCTTCCTCCTATTCCTTCTTTTCCTCCTCTTCCTTGTTTTTCTTTCATCTTATTCATTATTTGGAGAAATAAATGCTAAGTATACGTCATTTTAGAGCTATCCTAGGTTAAATAGGTCATTTTGGAGCTAATTAATGTTGTTATGTCATTTTTTAGCTAGCTAAGCATATTGAGTCATTTTGTTAAGCTAAACACTTGGGAAAACTTACCGTCATCACTTAGATGTAGGTGAAGGACCGGTCGCGCCAGTGGCAGACGGAGAAGCATCGGTCGATGCTTGTCGGGAGTTATGCTGCACCAAAGATCATTTGCAGTGTATCGTTAGCATGATGCAACTCAAATGTGAAGACTAGTAACTAATGACCATTCAAATGAAACTCACCGTGCCCGCCGGAGCAATGACTGGCACCGGCGGAGGGGTCGTGCCATTCTTTTCGCACATGCTCTGCACATTTGGTTTTCTCGAGTCAGTCATATTAGTTAGTAATGAAAGGAACATTACGTGCATGATTTGGCTAATATGCAGAACAAACTTACCACGAAGAGCTCGTATAGGGCCCGTTGACCCGCCTCGTTCTGGTTCCTCTCCTCCTCCAATAGCTTAGTCGTCCTCCCCTCCGCCTCCCTCTCCCTCGCCGCCGCCTGCCGTCTCTCTTCCTCTAGAAGCGCCTGGGTCCTCGCTTCTGCTTCCGCAAGAGCAGCCTGGGTCTTCGCTCTCTCTGCCTCAATAGCAGCCTGCAACACCACTCGTTACCATTGTAATCATCGACGGCCGCACACACAATGTAATGGAGGAAAGGTATCTGAGTCCGTATAACTAACCTGGAATTCGAGCTCCATTGGCCGTGCACGAGGCCTTATCTCAGGATCGGAGCTGGTCTGGCGCTTCTTGATCTGCGGGAGAGTGCTAGTACAACGTATCAGTCCATCCCCAATGGCTAACAAGCCATGGTGCCTCCCGCCACCAGATATCATCACCAGCTCTGGATCAAGAGGTTGCTGGCTCGGGTTAAACTCCGGCCCTTTCCTCGCCTTCCCCTCGTCTCTATACCTCACAAGCTTGTTGTGGGAGGCGCGGTTGCTGAATTTCTCTGGATCATCGAGGTCAGACTCAGAGAATGCCTTGGCCTTCTTGTACGAGGCAGTATTGGACATGGCATAGAGGTCGAACAGCTCTGGCACTGGAGCCTTGTTGTGCCGCGCCTAAAAGAGAGGAACAGAGTATTAGTTAAGGGCTCAAGCTAGCATGAAGAATGAATTTGCATGAATCATGAAGCAAACCACATACCCAGTTTTCCCCGAACCCACGTAGGTTGACGCTGCCTAGATGGTGTGGGACACCTTTCATTTGGGCACGCTTCTCCTTTGCACCGTCGTGGACGTTGCGCCATTGGGGAGTGCACCACTCATCCACCAACGCCTCCCAACAGTCCATCCTATCCGCACACCATCTCGGGGGCACCTAAGTTAAGCAACAGAAATTTGAGCGCTACGCATACGAATCAAATCAAGGAACTAAGTACAAGGCCTTAAGAATAGGTAATTACCTTCATGTACTTCTCCTTACTCAGATAGTTGAGGCGGCACTTCTCTTTTTTCCTCCGAATACCAGTCGAGGCGTAGTAGTCTCGAATAGCATGCGTCCGAGCCTCGTGCCGAAAGTTTTGAAGTAGGCGCCTGCACTCGTTGCCGATAACCCGAGCCGCGGCCTCCTCCTGTCCCTCAGCAAACCTGTAGAAGGTCTGCAATCAAACAAGAAAACATGGATTAGTACAATCACTAGGGTTGCCAATCAAAGAAGAAAACACAACGTAGACGGCAAAGGAGAAATTACCCAAAACGTCTGGATCACAATGCCGGCGACCGTGTGGCACTCGACATCGCCGATCCTATGCCCCGGCGGGGCCGGGGCAGCCAAGTAGTGCTCCCAGGTCATTCCTAGCTCTGGAACCCGGCCCTCACCGGGCAACGTGACCCACCCCGGGAAGCTCTGGCGACAAATCACGCCAAGGACACTGTTGGGCTTGCGGCAACCAGGCCCGTGTGTCCAAGACCTGCAGTATGACAAGGCCAACGCATTAGATATTCGAAGAAACGTGAAGACAAAAGGTTAAAAAAGAGTAAATGCACTTACTTCTCCCCCTGCGGCGCAATCAACCACCTCTGGTCGGGGGTCGCCGGGGTGGGCGGGAGCTTTGTACCACCACGCTGGCAGACTTTGCGCCCCACAACCCACTCACTCTCGCTATAGCTATCAGAACTATAGCCACCCTCAGCACGGCCACTCGACGAGCCCGCACCTGGGTTCTGCTGTGACTCAGCGTGATCCCCAGTCTCGTGGGACGAAGGTTCGGCGGCCCGACGCTCGTCGGCCCCAGGCTCGTCGGCCGTAGGCGTGTCTGTCGTAGCCTCGTCTGTCGTAGGCTCGTCGGCCTGAGGCTCGTGGACCGGAGTCCGAGACGGCTGCACCTCAGGCTGCTCCATCTCAGACGGAGCACTCCTGTGGTCGGGTGAATCAGCTGGGGGTGGCGGCGAGGAAGGCGTAGTAGCAGCCTTCCTACCTCTCCCGCCGCCACGTCCACCTCTACCAACCTTCTTCCCCCCCGACCTCTCCCGGTCGAAGAAGAAGCGCCCGCCGGTGTCTGCATACTGAGATCCAGCGCTCTCCGGAGGTGGTGGGGTGGGATGGAAGTACTCCTCCCACCATGCGTCGAGGAAGGAGCCTCGGAGCGCTCTCGACCCGCGCCCACCATCTGTCAACACCTGCAATGACAAAGAGTAAACGAAGTTAGTACAACATTAAAAAAATGAATACATGACATGAATATAATTTAAGTGTATCATCATCATGAACATAATAAAAAATTGAATACCTAACATGAACCAATTAATAATATATATGTACATAATAATAATTGAATACCTGACATGAACTATAATATTAATCTTCATCGTCATCATTAATAAATGCATCATCATCGTCTATATATGCTTCGGGGTCAATAAATGCATCATCATCATCACTATCAGTAATGACGTGCTCATCATCATCATCAATAAATGCATCAACATGTGGAAGGCCTCCTGTACGTAATCGGTCAAGCATTGACAGGTCATCCGCAGTAGTAACCTCTTCTTGTTCCGGCTCTTCTTGTTCCGGTTCAGGCTCGGATTCACTGCCGCTGTCTACTTCAATGTTCTGAGGTGAAGTAGAGCGGTTCTTGAAACGTTTTTTGGAAAGACGTGTTTCTTGGAAGAATTCTCCTTCATATGTGTCTGGGTTAATGTGAGGTTCATAATCCTCTTCATTGGGGGGAGGTGGTCTAACATGTGGCGGCACTTCATAAACGACATCCCAACCTTTGAGATTTGGATCACTTTGGCAGGCCCACGGTAGATAGAAAACTTGGGTTGCCTGTTGAGCCGTAATATAGACATCGGGAACATCCAAATGGGTGCTTTGTTTGATTTCGACTAGCCCTAGATGTTCATGAGTCCTTCTAGTCTCCTTCGGCTGGAACCAATAACATTTGAAGACTACGACTTTCGGTGGGTTTGCACCATAGAATAGAAGT
The DNA here is from genome assembly GCA_039707655.1 of Elymus sibiricus. NCBI lineage: Eukaryota > Viridiplantae > Streptophyta > Magnoliopsida > Poales > Poaceae > Elymus > Elymus sibiricus. The sequence continues at coordinate 60,515,391 of CM077674.1, read as the reverse complement.
TCATAAATTGCTTCAACTCTTCCATAATACTCGGTACCTCCTTCGCCGATAGCAGAGACACAACAATTTGTAGACTTTCGGTCGGCCATAGATAGCTCTTTGCCATAGGTACGAAAGCGATACCCGTTGATGTCATATTTGTCAAATGAACGGACCTTATAGTCAAAACCATTTGCGACTTGTCTCAATTCGGAGTCCATAGACTCTGCATTAGCCTACAAGTTTAATACGAAAGGATTGTTGCATTAGCCGGAAACTAGACGAAGAAATGAAATGGTCTAATGGAAATTACCGTTTGTTTGAACCAAGAGATGAAACCGGGATAGCCTCCTACATGCTTTGCCAGAAGCTCATACTCTTCGATGGAATCCTTTTGGATCACCGCTCCATCCGAGAATTTGGGGACGTATCGACTGTATCACATATCCGGGAATAAGAGCATTTCAAAGGAATTAGAAGTTGTGAAACAATGTACCGAGAACTTACTCGATATACGGTCGCACTTCTGTTAGGTTGTTGAAGATATACAACGAAATGGTCCGCCATTCTTCAACATCCAACGGTATTGCTTTCGAAGCACCGGCTGGTGCGAGGTTCCCTTTGAATAGGCTGAGGTTGGATCAACCTTTTTCACGGTCGCCATCATTGTACCGAGGCTTCGGATTATGCAAATGACGATTCTTGGCTTTGTAGTGTGCTGTCACGAAGTTTGCGGCCTCCTCAGTAATGAATGCCTCGGCCATCGATGCTTCAATTCTACGTTTATTTTTACATTTTGCTCGAAGCGTCTTCTGCATCCTCTCAGTTGCGAAGCACCAACGATTTTGCACGGGCCCCCCCAATCTTGCCTCGGTCGGGAGATGCAAAATCAAATGCTGCATTGGATTAAAGAATCCCGGTGGAAAGATCTTTTCTAACTTGCAGATCAACTCCGGCGCCAACTCTTCCAGTTCGTCTAGCACGTCAGGCGATATTTCTTTCGCACAAAGAGCATGGAAGAAATAGCTCAGCTCTGCCAGTACTAGCCATTCATCCTCAGGGATAAAGCCACGCAACATCACCGGCATTACCCGCTCAAGCCATATGTGCCAATCATGACTCTTCATACCAAATATTTTCAATTTGTCAAGACTCGCTCCCCTCTTTAGATTCGTTGCATACCCATCGGGGAACATCAACTGCATTTTCACCCACAAGATCATTTCCCTCATAGCTGGCCTTCCAAGATTGAACCATGCCTTTGGCTTCCTCCAGTTCTTCTTTCCTTTCGGTTGTCGCATGTTTTGTAACGGTCTATCACATAGAGCCTCTTGATCGACTCTAGCCTTAGGGTTATCCTTTGACTTCCCCTCTATGCCGAACAATGTACCAAAAAGGGCCTCGGAGATATTCTTTTCAGTGTGCATCACGTCGATGTTGTGTGGGCAAATGAGGTCTTTAAAGTAAGGCAGATCCCACAAGCATATCTTGTGAGTCCACGCGTGTTCCGAATTATACCCTTTGAAATATCCTGGACGCTCTGGATTAGGCTCGAGAGCGTTTAACTGATCCAGGGCCTGTTGGCCTGTCAATGCAGGTGGTGCAGAGTTTTTGACAACTCTACCTTTCATGAAATTTTTCTTGTCTTTTCTGAACTTATGGCCAGGATCCAGGAACTGTCTATGCAAGTCGAAGCAAGAATACTTGCGACCCGCCTGCAGCCAACAGAACTAAAGAGCTGCCTTGCATGTGGGGCACGGGAACCTTCCATGCACACACTAGCCAACGAATAGCGCATACGCCGGCAAGTCATGCGTCGAGTACATGTACCACACATGCATTTTGAAGTTTTGTTTTGTAGCGGCGTCATATGTCTTGATCCCATTATCCCAAGCTTCTTGCAATTCATCCTTAAGCGGCTGCATGTACACATTCATATTCTTCCCCGGATAGTTGGGCCCTGGAATTATCAACGTCAAGAAAATGTTCTTTCTTTTCATAATCTCTCCGGGGGGGAGATTGAGTGGAATGACAAATACAGGCCAGCAACTTTATTGGGTTGCCGTCATACCAAACACTTGGAACCCATCCGTGCTGATGGCAACTCGAGGATGCCTTGGATCTGCCGCTTTGTCCTTATGTAAAGCATCGAAGTGCTTCCACGCAAAAGCGTCTGAAGTGTGTCCCAACATCGGATTCCCATCTGCATCTAGTTCGGTTCTTTTGCCCAATTTATGCCACGTCATCTGTCTGGCCGTCTCTTCGACCATGAAAAGACGTTGAAGTCTTGGTATGATTGGCATATACCAAAGAACATTAACTGGGATTTTGGTCTGACTCTTCTCACCCATACTGTTGTCTACCACAACATACCTGGAAGACTTGCAAATGGGACAATAGTTGAAGCCCGCATACTCAAGCCTAAATAAGGCACATCCATTCTCACGGGCATCTATCTTCTCATAGGGCATCTTAAGCGCACGTAGGATTTTGTCCGACTGGTACAGGTTTGCTGGCAATACATGGCCTTTGGGTAGAAAGCGTCCAAATATCGTCATCATCGCGTCGTAGCATTCTCTTCCCAGGTTGAACTGAGCCTTGAGAGCCATTACTTGCGCGATGGCATCCAGCTGACAAAGCTCAGTGTGCTCGTGGAGAGGACGTTTTGAAGACTCTAACATTTCATAGAAGGCCTTTGCAGATTCCTCCATCTCATCGTCCGAATCCCGAGCATCATCAAAGTCTTGCACCATGTCTTCGATCCCGGTACCATGCTCGTCGGTGCGACGACGAACCACCTCAGCTCTGGCACGTTGGGCAGACTCACCATGAAATCTCCACACCGTATAATCAGTCGTAAAACCCCACTTCTGCAAGTGTTTACCCATTTCATCCTGTGTCCACTTTTTATGGTTGTCGCACCGGACACAGGGGCACCAGGTTATATCCTGGCCATTTGCAAATGCGGCGCTCAGAAACCCCTTGGTTTTTGTTAACCATTCAATGGTCATTTCTTTCTGACTAGGGTGACCGGTGTACATCCAAGCACGATCACTCATCTTGCCTACCTACTAAACACACAAGAAATATATACATAATTCAGCAAACCATATTCATCAGTTAATAGAGTTTGTCAGTTTTATTACGTCCATGCAACCTAGACGCTAGTAGGTAAAGATAGGTCCTAATCCCACCCGAGTATGTGTAGATTGGGTTCGTTTTCCCATGCTCTGCTCCGGATCCGACGCAAAATTTCGGCAGCACCTCCCCGCTGTTCTCCTGATACACGTCTCGGCAATAAGCAAAGAGGATGTGTACCCGAAGAACAACAGGGAGGCACTGACGAAATTCTGCATCGGATCCGGAGCAGAGCATATGGGAAAACGAACCCAATCTACACATACTCGGGCTGTCCATGGATAACGTTGGACAATTCGAAAGAATCACGGTTATAAATATGCAAATGCATGCATATTTATAGATGTAACCCTTTCGAACGGGAGACGCATAGTGGTCACGCATACTGATGATTGACACCTATAGCTAGCAAGTTTCATCGGCACGAAGACCGGAACAGAGCAAATGAAGGGGGGAGGAGGAGATGTCATTTGTGCTCACCCACGAACGCAGGGGCGGAGCTCGTCGAACGCACGGGGAGGTCGTCGAACACCAGACCCTCGCAGCCCCGAAAGAACTGCACATTTAAATCCACCCGATCAACACAAATATATATGATGTTTTTCTTAACAAAATCGGGAAATATACTTCCTAACTCATAATTCACAAATATATGACCCCATCGGCCCCTGGAAGGCCGAAGAGCACCTTTTCGGTCAACAGGAGGCCGAAGAGGTGTCGGGGGTCGGGGGTGTCATGTCTGGGTGGCGTGGTGTCGGGGTGTCGTGGTGACGGGGTGTCGGGGGGTGTCGTGTCTGGGTGTCGTGGTGTCGGGGTGTCAGGGGTGTCGGGGTGTCGGGGTCGGGGTCGGGGTCGGGGTGTCGGGGGGTGTCGTATCTGGGTGTCGTGGTGTCGCGGTGTCAGGGGTGTCGGGGTCGGGGTGCCGTGTCGGGGTCGGGGTGTCGGGTCGGGGTCGGGGTGCCGTGTCGGTGTCGGGGTGTCGGGTCGGGGTCGGGGTCGGGGTGCCGTGCCGGGGTCGGTGTCGGGGTCGGGGTGTCGGGTCGGGGTCGGGTTGTCGGGTCGGGGTCGGGGTGCCGTGTCGGGGTCGGGGTGTCGGGGTCGGGGTGTCGGGTCAGGGTCGGGTTGTCGGGTCGGGGTCGAGGTGCCGTCTCAGGGTCGGGGTTTTTTCTCTTTTTTTCTTTTCTTCTTCTTCCTCTTCTTTCTTTTCTTCCTTTTCTTCCTTTTTTTTCCTTCTTCTTCTTCTTCTTCCTCCTTTCCTTTTTCCTCTTCTTCTTCTCCTCCTCTCCTCTTTTTTCTTCTTCTTCTTCCTCTTCTTCTTTTTTCTTCTCCTCCTCCTCCTCTTCCTCTTCTTCCTTTCCTTTTTTCCTCTTCTTCTTCTCCTCCTCTCCTCTTTTTTTCTTCTTCTTCTTCTTCTTTTTTCTTCTCCTCCTCCTCTTCTTCTGTTTCTTCTTCTTATTATTATTTTTTGTTCTTTTTCTTTTTTATTTTTCCTTTTTTTTCATCTTCTTTTCTTCTTTTTTTCTTCTAGGTTTTTTTTCTACCTAAATGTCTAAATATTTTTTCCTATTTACCCAAACACCTAAACAACTATGTGCAAAACATCTAAAAACAGAAAACTAAAAATCTAATTAGAAAAACAGAAAAAAAAATTAAAAGGGGGGCAGGGGAAGCTCACCAGAGAGGGGCAGGGGGCAGGGCGGCCGGCGGCGAGGAGAGGAGACCGGCGGCGAGGAGAGGAGGCCGCCGGGGAGGGGGCGGCGGCGGCAAGAGGGCCGTGAGGAGGGGGCGACGCCGCGGTGGTGGAGGTGCGCCACGGGGAGGGGGGCAGGCGGTGGTGGAGGGCGGGGAGGGGGCGGCGGCGGCGGTGAGAGAGGGGGGGAGGGGGCGGCGGCGAGAGGGCGGGGAGGGGGCGGCGAGAGGGCGGGGAGGGGGCGGCGGCGGCGGCGGCGGTGAGAGAGGGGAATGGGCGCGGGTGTGAGAGAGAGAGAGGTGAGAGAAAGAGAGAGAGACGGGAGGCGCGGGTGGATGGCGAAAATTAAGCCCCCTCTTTGCCGTCTGCTGGCAGACGGCAAAGTTCTTTGCCGTCTGCCAGCAGACGGCAAAGAGGGGGGCCGTTAGCCCGTCCCCGCCGTTACACTGTGGGCCCCCCCCCCCCTCACCTCTTTGTCGTCTGCCAGCAGACGGCAAAGAAGTGGCCCGTGTGACCTGGCAAGTGCAGTACCAAGTGGGGCCCACTTTGTTCTTTGCCGTCTGCTGGCAGACGGCAAAGAAGTGCAGATGGCAAAGAGCCTCTTTGCCATCAGCATGTTCTTTGCCGTCTGCTTTATAAAAGCAGACGGCAAATATCCTCTTTGCCATCTGCCAGCAGACGGCAAAGAGCTGGCAGATGGCAAAGTCCCTGATTCCAGTAGTGTAGCCGACGCATCATCAGTGGTGTCCACCGCCTTCGTTTTCACATCACGTAAAAAACAAAAACAAATAAAGGAACCACCTCAACCCGTGAACAAATCACCAGATCTTTCTATCCCCGTCCCCAAACGTTGTGCCGCCGCCTAGCCTGCACTAGACACAATCCTCCGCACCCCTCTCCTTCAAGATATGTGCCAGACCTGGCGGGCTGAGCTCGGCCGCGGCAAGCTCCGGAGTCTCTCGACGTTCAGCGAGAGAACCTCCTACGGCATTCGGCTTTGTCATCTCTATGGTTGCCCTCACATGCGACTCGACGCCAGCAAGGAGGAGGCAGCGGTGAATGCAGAGGTCGTAGAGATCCATTTGGTCGCCATTGTAGGGCGCCTTATGTCAGGTCAACACCGAGTTGCACATGTGCATGTTGTAGGACCGTAGAGAGGGAAGCCTCCCCACAGCCCACCCCCGCCCCCTCCGCGGTCTGACAGCTTGGCGGTGGCTCTGCACGTGCAGTCATGCACCCCTCCCTTCTCTCAATGTTGAGTGTCATGTCCGCTGTTCGCAACCTTCGCGGCCCCATCGGCGCTGTGCCCTCCATCCCTGTCAACAACAGCGAGCAACGGCGGCACTCGCATTCGCGTCCATTGTGTGTGCTCCATTCCGCGTTGCTTCTAGGGTCCAATGTCGGCTGCTGCTAGGATCCCATGCATTTTCAGCAAACTGTGGTGGAGATCAAGTTAATAAATTTGTTTCTTAATGATAAGGTTATTTTGTTCCTAATTTGTCCATAATGATTAAAATTGGTTTTCTTTCATGGAGAAGCCTTCACAGCCCCATGAGTCTATAATATTATAAGGTACGAGTGCTACATAACTCCATATTGCTTCCAAGATACCAATCATGTTTCGTAGAACATGAGGATCTTTGATTGGAATAATATTGTTCATTTGAGATATAGTCAGATGGTTTATTGCTATTGATCTGGAAGAAATATAATTAATTCAGTTTAGCTCTCATCTTCACCCTTTATTTGGGCAAACATGAAACCAAAAATATTCATATAGATAGCAAAAAACATGGAAGTATAACAAAAAAATAATCAGTTTTGTGCTTCCAGGAAGGTGCTCACATGTGCTGCCCCATAAGAGAGATTGGCATGTGTATCAAAAGTAGTAAAACATGGAAGTATTACATAATTTTAGGAAGCACCCTAATAGGTTCATGTTCCTGGAACTTCGTTCTATCCATAGAGTCTCAATGCTACAACTCAAATTTTGGATATGAGTATGTCTAAACGTGATTTAGAATTAGGATGGTTCGGTTTAGCTCTTAACTATACAACCTAGATCAAATAAACATCCAAGAATGGAATTTATAGACAAGGTATCACCACAACAGTCCTAATTAAACATACTTACATGGATATATGCACACAAAATTCACTCATCGATCAAACAAAGGTATATCGGCAGCTAATGATCTTTGGTAATATAATTCCTTACAGACACGTGTTTCGGTATTTGTGAGGCTACTCTTGAATATGTGAGAAGATCTTTACACACAATGTATGTGGAGATTTATCATTATAAAAAAGAAGGAGGTCTTTAATAGGTAGTCTTTCTCCTTCCAGTTCACTACATCAGAGTTTCAAAGGTACAAGGAGCTCCCAATTTACTGACACGCCTTTCCCCTACTGGCCATGGGAGTCAATGGTCCTCCCGTCCCCAGCCGTCGAACAAGAGGTAGTTCCAAAGGAGGTGGATCTCGGTGGCCTCCTATTGCCCGCCGTCAAGGTCCTCCAAGGAGCGGCCGAATCCAAGCGAGGCGGTTCTCGCCGATAAGGCCCTCTTCCATTACTCTTTTTCCGTGCAACCTTCCTGTGCAGCGGGTTGACTTCAGCCTTCACCACCACCACGGTCTCATCTTCTTCCATGGATGACCAGGTTAGCCCGATTCTCTCCACCCTTTTTTTTCTCCCCTTACAATCTCTAACCCCCTTGCAATGCACCTCTTATGTTCTTCTCCCCAAGTAGTTTGATTTCTGATTTTGATCCAAGTATTCAGGACATGCTGGTGTGGGAAATAGACACGAAGTAGCAAATCAAGTGTCACTTTTTTTGTTTTTCATATAGTTCTGATCTCCCTACCCCCATATGTATGATTCATGGGAGAAGCACATGGTATGGTATATATTGGATAATACTACAGTAGTACAATGTATTATATGCATAATCGAAATTTCTTCAGGTTAGTATGATATAATAAAAGGAGGCCCCAATATTTCCAGTTTAGATGGTAATTCTTTTTGTGCAATATTAGAAATCTGTATTATCTCTAATGATGTTTGTTTGATCTGTAGCTCATCAATATGGCCTCTTAATTTTATTTGCAGCAACCCTGATGAATTCAAACATTTGGAAATTGCAAGAATGATTACATATGCCATATGAATCGCCTTTGTCAACTTATGATTGAAAAATACGCTGGAAATAGTCGTTCTCCGATTGTGGTATCCGCACGCATTTGGTACTGCTTTTCTTACTCATTTCCTGGACCTTATGCATAAACCCGAGCTTAGTTGTACATATCCCAAATAGACGATTCAAGACTATAAATGTTTGTGTATCTATGTGCTTGACAATGATTTTATTCATTTCACTATGGTTCATGTAATTATGCATATAATTGCTCCCCTTAAGCTATTTCTAGCATGCAACAGTGATTGGTTTTTTGCTTAGGTTCCATTGATCATTTTTAGCCAAATATGCAAAGTTATGATTCTACCGCATTAAGTTGGAGGTGGTGTCTACAAACATGATTAAATGACAAGATTTCTAGACCCTTTTCAAGTAGTAGTCTGGTCTTAAATGTGGTGGACACCATTTCTAGACCCAGCTAGAGACAAGGTGTAGTAATAGATAGTTTGGTCCAACAAGGTATCATGTTCTTTTATTACACAACCAAGACTACTACTTGCTGTATTTATTTTTCCTTCATAAAATAATAGTTGCAAGCTTGATCGTCTTAATTTGTTTCAGCCATGTTTTTCAGTTTCTTCCAGTTATACCACGCAACTTAGCAGTGCCAACAAAAACTGCCATGTAAGCTTCTTCTACGTGTGTAACACATATATGCCTTCTCTGTTCTTATTTCAGGAATGTCTGCAAGGAAAAAAACTATTATCTTTGGTTTTAAAAAGAGAATAACAACCAAGCGTGAAGATTCGAAGCAAATCATCCAATCATGAAGGCCAACAACAACAAGAAGAAGCCAAGAACCGGGTACGCAAAGGATTCTCTGATGAAGAGAACGACGACACAATATGATGGTCGGAAGCAAACCATCCAAGCATGACGGCCAAGAGAAAATCATCCAAAGTGCTGACAAGCAACAAGCTATTCCACCAATGTTTTCTCTTTATCTACATGTGTAAACCATTTAGCTAGACAATGTACCATCTTAAACCAGTGATCATGCATTGTACTTTTTCACAACAAATTAAGTTACAAAATTGCGAAATGACGGGTTCATACACGGGCACGGCGTGCCGCCGCGCCTCTGCCTGCTAGTTTTGATTATTTTGGCAGACAGACCGTCCAAATGTATAAATTGATTCAAAGTACTGCCTTCATCTCTTCTGAAATGATCTATCTCGTACTTTTAAGGGCATCTACAATGGTGATGTCTACTACGCAACTTTTATTCTTGTAGACGTTGTCGGGCCTTCAAGTGAAGAGTTTTGTAGGACAGTAGCAAATTTCCCTCAAGTGGATGACCTAAGGTTTATCAATCCATAGGAGGCGTAGGATGAAGATGGTTTCTCTCAAACAACCCTACAATCAAATACAAGAAATCTCTTGTGTCCCCAACACACCCAATACAATGGTAGATTGTATAGGTGCACTAGTTCGGCGAAGAGATGGTGATACAAGTGTAGTATGGATAGTAGATATAGGTTTTTGTAATATGAAAATATAAAAACAGCAAGGTAGCAAGTGATAAAGCGGAGCACAAACGGTATTGCAATGCTTAAAAACACGGCATAGGGTTCATACTTTCACTAGTGCAATCTCTCAACAATGCTAACATAATTGGATCATATAACAATCCCTCAACGTGCGACAAAGTATCACTCCAAAGTTCCTATTAGCGGAGAACATAAGATAAAATTGCTGTAGGGTACGAAACCACCTCAAAGTTATCCTTTCCGATCAATCTATTGAGCCATCCCTATAAGTGTCACAAACAACCCTAGAGTTCGTACTAAAATAACACCATATGATACGCATCAACCAACTCTAATGTCACCTAGATACTCCAATGTCACCACAAGTATCCGTGAGTTGATTATTCGATATGCATCAAACAACTTCAGATTCATAATATTCAATCCACACAAAGAACTTCAAAAAGTACCCTAAAGTTTCTATCGGAGAAAAGAAAATGAAAACGTGCAATCAACCCCAATGCCTAGATTACCCCAAGGTCACGGGAATCCGCGAGTTGATCACCAAAACATTTATCAAGTGACTTAATAGAATACACCATTGTCACCACGGGTATCCACATGCAAGACATACATCAAGTGCTTTCAAATCCAAAGTATTCAATCCGACAATAACGAAACCTCAAAGGGAAAGACTCAACTCATCACAAGAAGATAGAGAGCGAAGAAACACCATATGATCCAACTACATTAACAAATCTCGCGATACATCAAGATCGTGTCAAATCAAGAACACGAGAAAGAGATCACCACTAGTGGAGAAACGGCCTTTAGTCCCGGTTGGGAAGGGCCTTTAGTCCCGGTTCACCAACCGGGACTAATAAATCGGGACTAAAGGCCCCCACCCTTTAGTCCCGGTTGGCCACGACCCGGGACTAAATCCCTGCCGCGTGGCCGACAGCGCGCGCTGGGGGCTGGGGACCTTTAGTCCCGGTTGGTGACACCAACCGGGACTAAATCCCTGCCACGTGGCCGGCAGCGCGCGCCGGGGCTGGGGACCTTTAGTCCCGGTTGTGACACCAACCGGGACTAAAGGTTTAGGGGTTTAGGGTTTATTGTTTATTTTTCATTTTCATTTTGTGTTTTCTATTTAATTCTTTTTCATTTCAAACATATTTTACGCTACTACATACTGTACACGTTATGCATATATAATAGAATTTCTCGTAGAACCAATCATATATCATAGAATTTCTCGTACGACCATGCATACACATATATATATACAATTTGGTATATACAATTTCTCCTACAATTTGCAAATCATTACATGCAGGCATTAGGTGAAATGGTATACTCCGTCGGGAGATATGACCTGCTGAAGCAAAAATCCCGCCATTTCCTCTTGAAGTGCTCGTATGCGGTCCTTTCGTAGGAGCCTACCCCGCATCTCCACCATCTTTAAAGAAGGAGATCAATATGAATATATTAGTTGTGTGTATATATATTAGATCATGATAAAAAAAATTGTGAATAGTGTTTACGTACCCAAAGATGTCTTGCATCTCTGCTCCTTTCGGTCATAAAGCGAATGTTCTCGCAAACGATGTATGCACATATATTAGTCCCCTTTTCCTGCCTCATACACTTTACGAGAATAGAATTCAATCAGATAATAATCAAGCATGATAATGGTATTGAAACTAGAATTAAAGAGATGCGCGGACGTACCTAGTACTACTTAATTACCTTGGACCGTCGCCATTTCAGCTGTGGTTTCCATTGACCGACAACCTCTTTGATGAACTTTTTCCAAACCCTACCCAGCAAAGAAAATGAATAAAGGAGTTATTAATTACTTGATATCAGGAAATGAACTAAAGAGGCCGACATAGTGCGATAATGATTGAAATTACCTATCGAGCATCAACTCCAGGCTGATGTATTCTTCAGGGTCTTTACCTAGTGAGTCCAGTACTTCAATAGTTCCCTCGTCAACTCTAATGATTAGCAGGATCCAGTGGAATCTGCGCACACGTTTGTATAAGCGGGCATGCATAACTCATCAACTACACTTAACATCGAGTAAGCAAAAATAGAATTTGTAGTACAAGACAGTAACACTCACCTGAAGTTGTAAGGAAAAAGTATTTCTGGTCTGGTATTTAGTTCCTTAAAAAACATTAGCAAGCTATTCTCTGTGTCTTTGGGGTAGTCTTGTATCATATTTTCATTAACGGTATTTGGGTCAATGAACCCAATGCCATAGACTCCATCTCTGTTCATTTCAAAAATCTTCATTCTGCATAATACCACAGAAAAGAATATAGTGAGGATAATTACAGGCAATGAACGAGCTGAGCTAGAGACTTAAATTACAGAAAGAAATCACTTACAGACAATAGCAACTGACGAGATATTTGTCGAGTGCGTCTTGATTGAATAACTGAAAAATTTCTAGAAATTCAATCCACACATCTTTTCCATGGAAGTAATGCTCTGGCTTGACTTTCACCATGAGGCTCTCTCGCCCGGCCTTTATTTCTCTCAGGTACCAGTCATGCAAGCTGCGCATTTGCGTTGATAGAAGCTTCTCCTCGTCAGGCCTGACCAGAGGGATCCATCGTGGGGAATTCCTCGATGCCTAGGAGTTGTTCAACAGTGACACCCATCTCTCTAGCCATCTCTCTATCAGCGTCGGTTACCGCCTTATCGGTACTCACCTTGAGCGGGGGGGTCGATTGCACTTCCTGTTCTCCGAGCTGAGGAACAGTTTTCCCGCTTTTATTACTACCTGTAAGGCTCGATTGCTGGGTTTTTTTGTTGATAATATGACTGGCTAATAGAGCGTTCATAGTCTGATCGCCTTTTCTCCACAACCGGTTTAGCAAGATTCAGAAAGTGTTGTACGACTTTCTCAGGTATTTTCTCCTTCGGCGGCGGGGGCGGTTTCGGTGCAAAATGGGCCTGCACTTCGGAAGCCACTTGGGCTTTGGTTTCGTCCTCAGTCATCTCGTAAGCCAACTTCTTTTTGGCAGGAGGCTTGGGTTTCTTCTTTGGTGCTCTCTTCCGCTTTGGAGTCGGCCCACGCGGCGGAGATCGATATCGCGTACTCGCACTGGGCCCCGTCTCGAGGTGGGGTGAATTCGGCTGACGCGGCGGAGATCGATATGGTGGCGGACTCACGCTTCGCTCCGTCTCGAGGTGGGTTGGAGTCGGCTGACGCGGCGGACTTGGAGGAGGAGTCGGTGCCCTTGGCGTCGAGTTTGGAAAGACGATGCAATCCTTTCTCCATACAATGATACCACGTATGGCTTCTCCCAGTGTCTGCTCCCCTTGACCTCCAGGAAAGTCAAGCTGTAGTGAGTCATATGTCGACAGAACTTCATCCACCCCGACACGAGCATAGCCAGGTGGAATCGGATTGCCATGGAAGGTTGCTTCAGGGGGATTTGGTAAAGCATAGCCGTCCGCCACCTTCATGGATATGTTCTTCACTTTCATGTGTAGCTCACAACTTGTCGTCTCTTCGATATCATCCACGGGGTAGCGAGCCAGCAGTGCATCATCGGCCGGGACCCCCGTGGAACCCACGCTACTTTTCGGCATCGATGGGACGGTGCTATCCAATGCTGGATCTGCTTGCTGCTACCGCTGAGACGCCCTTTCCAGGCTAAGTGTGTCGATCTGCTCCTGCTGCCGCATGAAAGCGCGTTCCAACTCCGCGTGCTTTGATTCCATCTCAGACAGCCGGTCTGCATCCTGCTTCTTCTTTTCTTCCTCCTGCTTCTTCTTTCTCGCACGGCTTCTGTAACTGACGTTCCAGTCCGCAAACCCCTCAACCCACGGAACAACGTCTTTGCCTCGTGTTCGTCCCGGGTGTTCAGGATTCCCGAGGGCGCGTGTAAGCTCGTCGTTCTCTCTCTCGGGATGGAACGCCCCCGTTCGAGCCGCTTCTATTGCAATAAGTAAAGCGTCTGAGGCTTCTTTAAGACTTGCCTGCACCATAATCTCCCCTGTCTTTGGGTCCAACTTTCCCCCATGCGCATAAAACCAAGTCCTGCACCTGTCGGGCCAACCCAATGTTTTTGGAGTGACCCCTGCAGCAATCATCTTTTCCTCAGATTCATCCCACTTAGGCCGACCAGTCTTGTAGCCACCTGGCCCCAGAACATGGTGAAACTGTTTCTTCTCAGCATTGATCTTGTTTTTCCTCGACTGTTCCTTAGCTGCTTCCGATTCCTTGAACTCCACAAATAAGTCCTCCAAGTCCGCCGCGTCAGCCGACTCCCTGACACGGCGACGTACCACCTCCTCGGGGGCCGGCTGCCTCCTCACCGATAGTGGCCCACGCGACCGCCACCAAAGAAGCTCCGGGTCGACGATGGGAGCCCGGTTCCTCACCAAGCTGCGCGCCCCGGAAGGTAGCACCTCCCAGTGCCAGCCCGGCGGAGCCCAGTCCCGGACATGGCGCCTCTCAAGCAGGTTGTCGCCACCGATTCGACGACGAGCATGCGGGCCGGGCATCGTCGACGCCAAAAATGTTTCTATGCAAATTTAACATTTTTTAAATGCTTTATTATGATTTTTGTAATTCTTGTTCACTTGATTTTGCAAATACATGACAAACTTTTGCAAATACAACATTAAGATATTAACATTTTCCAAATAAGATATTAACATGTTTTTGATCAATATTTTTAAGATACAACATTAAAATATTTTTAATACATGGTCAACTTTTTTCTATGCAAATTTTTTCTATACTATACATGATACAACATTAAAAGTATAAAAAACTAAAAACCAGAAAAAAAACTAGCTAGTGAAAAAAAACAATCTATGCAAATTCCACCATTCATCTACATACATACATACATTGTATACATACATACATATACTAAGCATCTACAACATCTAGTGAAAAAAAAAACAATCTATGAAAAAAAAAGATGAACAAAATTAAGGAGGGAGGCTCACCGGCCGGGATCGTCGGGGCGGAGGGAGGCAGGGAGGACGCCGGAGACGGAGGAGCGGCGCCGGAGACTGAGGAGGACGCCGGAGGCGGGGAGGAGCGGCGCCGGCGCGGCGGCTTGTGGAGGAGCGGTCGTCGATCGCGAGGCGGGCGCGCGCGGAGGAGCGGCGGCGGCGGGCAGCGTGGCGGCACCGGCGCGGGCTCGGGCGGCGCTTGGGAGCAGAGCGGCCGGACGGCGACGTAGAGGTCCGGCAGCCTGGCGGTGTCGTGGACTTCGGCGCCGTCAGGGAAAACTAGATGAGTTTAGAAATTTTGCTAAGTGCTGCTTATATACAGAGACCTTTAGTCCCGGTTGGTGGCTCCAACCGGGACTAATAAAGGCCCCCCTTTAGTCCCAGTGCGAGCCACCAACCGGGACTAAAGGTGAATTTCACCAGGCCGAGCGGCGGGAAGCCCAGGCCATTAGTCCCGGTTTGTGGCTCGCACCGGGACTAAAGGTGGGCCTTTAGTCCCAGTTGGTGGCTCGCACCGGGACTAAAGGTGGGCCTTTAGTCCCGGTTGGTGGCTCCAATCGGGACTAAAGGGTTGGTCCTGGCGTGGTGGAAGTTTAGTCCCACCTCGCCAAGCGAGAGGCACTCGCACCTGTTTATAAGCCCCGCTGCGATAACCGTCCCGAGCTCCTCTCTAAAGCAGGCAGTACATGCCTAACGTTCCTCTCTGCCCTCTGGGGCCTACTTGCCCTGCGGGCCTGCATCCTAGCCCATATATAGTTGGGTTTCTAGTCGTATGCAGGCCGTGGTGGCCTAGTAGGCAGGCATTTTTTTTATTTTTTGCATATGTTATGTCAATTTTTTAGTCCCGGTTGGTGGCTCCAACCGGGACTAAAGGTCTTTTCCAGTTTTTTTTTGTTTTTTGCTTTATTTTTTTTCTTTTGTTTCTACTTACAGCCAAATATTTAGAGTTTTTGAGTGAATCTTTTTGGTTTAGGTCACAAAAATTATAAACTTTCTGTTAGTGCCAGTAGTTTTCAAATTTGAATAGTTTAAATTTGAATTCTTTGAAATTTATGTGAATCACTAGTTTGTGAATAGCTTTACTTTAAAAATAGATTTTTGAGTGATTCTTTTTCCTGCTATTTAATATTAGTGTGTTTTATCAGTATGTTCAATTAGGTAATTTTTAGGTTATTTTAAATAGGTGTTTTAATCAAAAATAGATTCTGTTTAGCTCTTTTAGTTTTGTAGCTCAAAAAAATCATTAAATGCATGAAAATAGCGAATGAAGTCAAAAAGGGTTGAAAATTGATGATGTGGCTTTGAATGGTGCATGTTGAATGCACAAAAAGTCTGGAGTTAAAATAAGTTTAAAAAAAATGAAATGCCTTTGTAACAGATGAGTTTTCGTCCGAAACCCTGATACTTCGAAAGAGATTGTCCAGTTTGTACACGAAGTGCATCCAGTTTTTGTCGTAACCCTCTCAACTTTTTAGCACATGCTATGTGGGTGAAATGATGATACCATGCCAAGTTTCAACATTTTCAGAGTTCATTTGTAGTGCTTTTCAATTTCAGGGTCATTAAGCCCAAAAAAATCAATAAATGCATGAAAAATAGCAAATGAAGTCAGAAAGGGTTGAAAATTGATGACGTGGCTTTGAATGGTGCATATTGAACGCACAAAAATTCTGGAGTTAAAATAAGTTTATAAAAATAAAATGCCTTTGTAACAGATGAGTTTTCGTCCGAAACCCTGATACTTCGAAAGAGATTGTCCAGTTTGTACACGAAGTGCGTCCAGTTTTTGCCGTAACCCTCTCAACTTTTTAGCACATGCTATGTGGGTGAAATGATGATACCATGCCAAGTTTCAACCTTTTCAGAGTTCATTTGTAGTGCTTTTCAATTTCAGGGTCATTTAGCTCAAAAAAATGAATAAATGCATGAAAAATAGCGTTCCTTTGCGTTTCAAATGCCAAAACACATATATACCCTAACTATTACAAAAATTCCCTCCGGTTTGTCCGAAGTGGGACTTTCCAGATAAGTCCGGAAACTCACTAGAGAAGAAAGTGATGACGGTGAAGCCGGTCACATCCCAGAGTGGGATCTTGGGGTATAAAACTTTTTCTTCGCGTGTGTCCCTTTGCGCCATAACCATGGACAATCTTCATCATTTAACAGGATGCTTGGGTCAGACTTCACTGTGAAGGGAGCAATTTCATGAAACTTTTCATAATCTTCTGACATGTCTGTCTTGTCCTCCACTCCCACGATGTTTCTTTTCCCTGAAAGAACTATGTGGCGCTTTGGCTCATCGTATGATGTATTCGCTTCCTTATCTTTTCTTTTTCTCAGCTTGGTAGACATGTCCTTCACATAGAAAACCTGCGCCACATCATTGGTTAGGACGAATGGTTCGTCTGTGTACCCAAGATTGTTGAGATCCACTGTTGTCATTCCGTACCGCGGGTCATCCTTTACCCCGCCTCCAATCAGATTGACCCATTTGCACCGAAACAAAGGGACCTTCAAATCACGTCCATAGTTAAGTTCCCATATCTCCTCTATGTAACCATAATATGTGTCCTTTGGCCTATTGGTGTTTGCTGCATCAAAGCGGACACCACTGTTTTGGTTGGTGCTCTTTTTATCTTGGGCGATCGTGTAAAATGTATTCCCATTTATCTCGTACCCTTTGAAAGTCGATATAGTCGAAGATGGTGACTTGGCCAGCAAGTACAGCTCATCTCCAACAGTGTCGTCATGCATGAGACGTGTTTGCAACCAACCGCCGAATGACGCCATGTGTGTACGTTTGATCCAGGGCTCAGACTGCTCCGGGTTCTTGGAGCGTACACTATTCAGGTGTTCCTCGATATACGGAGCCACCAAGCTGGAATTTTGTAGAACTGTGTAGTGTTCTTGCGCCCAAGAATGCCCGTCCATACATATTACTGAATCCTTTCCTAGCGTGCCTTTTCCACCCAGTCTGCCCTCATGCCACGATTCGGGAACACCAATCGGCTTAAGGTCAGGAATAAAGTCAACACAAAACTCAATGACCTCCTCTGTTTCATGGCCCTTGGAGATGATTCCTTCTGGCCTAGCATGGTTATGAACATATTTCTTTAAGACTCCCATGAACCTCTCAAAGGGGAACATATTGTGTAGAAATACAGGACCCAGAATGGCAATCTCGTCGACTAGGTGAACTAGGACATGCGTCATGATATTGACGAAGGATGGTGGGAACACCAACTCGAAACTGACAAGACATTGCACCAAATCATTCTGTAACCTTGGTAGGATTTCTGGATCGATTACCTTCTGAAAAATTGCATTGAGGAATGCACATAGCTTCACAATGGCTAATCGAACGTTGTCCGGTAGAAGCCCCCTCAATGCAACCGGAAGCAATTGCGTCACAATCACGTGGCAGTCATGAGACTTTAGGTTCTGGAACTATTTCTCTGCCATATTTATTATTCCCTTTATATTCGACGAGAAGCCAGACGGGACCTTCATACTGAGCAGGCATTCAAACAAGATTTCCTTCTCTTCTTTGGTAAGAGCGTAGCTGGCAGGACCTTGATACTGCTTTGGATGCATGCCGTCTTTTCCGTGCATACGTTGCTGGTCTCCCGTGCCTCCGGTGTATCTTTTGTCTTCCCATACACGCCCAAGAAGCCTAGCAGGTTCACGCAAATATTCTTCGTCACGTGCATCACGTCGATTGCAGAGCGGACCTCTAGGTCTTTCCAATAGGGTAGGTCCCAAAATATAGATTTCTTCTTCCACATGGGTGCGTGTCCGTCGGCGTCATTGGGAACAGATTGTCCGCCAGGACCCTTTCCAAAGATTACTTTTAAATCCTTGACCATATCAAGTATATCATCACCAATACGGTGGCGAGGCTTCTTCCGGTGATTTGCCTCACCTTTGAAATGCTTGCCTTTCTTTCTTAAGAGATGCTTGATCGGAAGAAATCGACGATGTCCCAGGTACACATTCTTCTTACATTTATCCAAATATATACTTTGGGTATCATCTAAACAGTGCGTGCATGCGTGGTATCCCTTGTTTGTCTGTCCTGAAAGGTTACTAAGAGCAGGCCAATCATTGATGGTTACAAACAGAAATGCTCGTAGGTCAAATTCCTGCTGTTTGTGCTCATCCCACACATGTACACCTTTTATGTCCCACAGCTGTAAAAGTTCTTCAACTAATGGCCTGAGGTACACATCAATGTCGTTGCCGGGTTGCTTGGGGCCTTGGATGAGCACTAGCATCATAATGAACTTCCGCTTCATGCACAACCAAGGAGGAAGGTTATAGATACATAGAGTTACAGGCCGGGTGCTATGATTGCTGCTCTGCTCCCCAAGAGGATTAATGCCATCTGCACTTATACCAAACCATAACTTCCTTGCGTCACCTGCAAACTCCGGCCACTTTCTCTCGATTTTTCTCCACTGTGACCCGTTAGCGGGTACTCTCAACTTCCCGTCTTTCTTACGGTCTTCTTTGTGCCATCGCAACAACTTGGCATGCTCTTTGTTTTGGAACAAACGTTTCAACCGTGGTATTATAGGATCATACCACATCACCTTGGCAGGAATTCTCTTCCTGGGACGCTCGCCCTCAACATCATCACCAGGGTCATCGCGGCGGATCTTATAGCGCAATGCACCGCATACCGGGCATGCATTAAAATTCTCGTACTCCTCACCGCGGTAGAGGATGCAGTCATTAGGGCATGCATGTATCTTCTGCACCTCTAATCCTAGAGGGCAGACAACCTTCTTTGCTTCGTACGTACTGTCGGGCTATTCGTTGTCCTTTGGAAGCATCTTCCTTAACATTTTCAGCAACTTTTCAAATCCCTTGCCAGATACACCATTCTCTGCCTTCCATTGCAGCAATTCCAGTGTGGTACCCAACTTTTTCTTGTCATCTTCGCAAATTGGGTACAACAATTTTTTCTGATCCTCTAACATGCGCTGCAACTTCAACTTCTCCTTTTCACTTTCGCAGTTTCTCTTTGCATCAGCAATGGGCCGACCAAGATCATCAGCGGGCTCATCTAATGCCTCTTCTTCAGCTTCTTCTTTTCATTCTCTTCCCCCATTGTACTACCATCGTATTCAGGGAACTCAGGATAGTTGTCATCATCCTCTTCTTCTTCATTCTCTTCCATTAGAATCCCTCTTTCTCCGTGTTTGGTCCAACAGTTATAGCCGGACATGAAACCGGACGTAAACAGGTGGACGTGAATGACTTTTGAGCTAGAGTAATTCCTATCATTCTTACAGACACCACATAGACAACACATAAAACCACTCCGCTTGTTTGCCTCAGCCGCACGCAGAAAACTATGCACGCCATTAATTAACTGGGGAGAGCGTCGGTCATCGTACATCCATTGCCGACTCATCTTCATTATACAACACCGAAAAGACCAAATTAATACAAGTTCATACATAAAGTTCATACACACTTATTCTCATAAAACAACATAAAAATATCTAGCTAAAGCATTTAAATGCAACAACAAATGCGATCAAAATCGCAACTAAGGTAATAATTGATCCAACAGCATAATGATACCAAGCCTCTTTATTAACGGCATATTTTCTAATCTTTCTAATCTTCAAGCGCATTGCATCCATCTTGATCTTGTGATCATCGACGACATCGGCAACATACAACTCCAATTTCATCTTTTCTTCTTCAATTCTTTTCAATTTTTCTTTCAAATACTCGTTTTCTTTTTCAACTAAATTTAACTTCTCGACAAGAGGGTCGGTTGCAATTTCCGGTTCACATACCTCCTAGATAAAAATATCTATGTCAACTTGATGGGCATAATTGTCATAAACACGAAATGCAACTAATAGTTATAAAAGAGAATATACCACATCCGAATCATAAACCGGACGAGGGCCGACGGGGACGGATATCAAAGTCATGGCACTATGTATAACAAACAATCATACAAGTAAGAAAATTATACAAGTAACTATCTAAATCATACAAATAAGATTTTTTTTATAAAAAGGATAAGAACAAGAGGCTCACCAAGGTGGTGCCGGCGACGGGACGGTGCGGGCGATCGACGGTGGTTAGGACGGGGACGGGAAGGCACTAAGTAAACCACACCTACACATATGCAAACTAAGAAGTTAATTTGAGCTCAAATTGCATATAAATCAAATAAACTCCCACATAATTACTCCCAAACTAAAACCCACAAATCACTATACTTATAGAGCATTGCACGAGCTAATCTAGTAATGAGAGATGAATGGACAAAGTTGCTAACCTTTGTGAACACTTGGATAGATGGGATGCCTTCAAATCTTGACAAATCTTTGGCAAAAATGGAGGATGAGCTCGAGCAAGGGGAAGAACAGAGGAGAGAAAGGGGAAAACAGAGAGAATGGGCTCGGGCTGGACGAAGGGTTTATATAGGGACGTCTTTAGTCTCGGTTGGTTATACAAACTGGGACTAAAGGTCCACCTCTAGTTCCGGTTTGTGATACAAACCGGGACTAAAGGGGCTCGTGGGGGCCCCAGCTTGACACCAGCCTGCCACCACCCCTTTAGTCCCGGTTTGTATCACAAACCGGGACTATAGGTAGAAAATGAACCGGGACTAATGATACCCGTGCCCCCGACCGCTCCTAGCCGTTGGAACCGGGACTAATGGTCACATTAGTCCTGGGCCGTAATCAAACCGGGACTAAAGGGGCGGACGAAAGGTCTGTTTTCTACTAGTGCAAACACATAGCTACTGGTACATACCCTTAGCCCCGAGGGTGAACTACTCCCTCCTCGTCATGGAGACTACCGGGATGATGAAGATGGCCTCCAGTGATGATTTTCCCCTCTGGCAGGGTGCCAGAAAAGGCCTCCAGATGGGATCTCTTCGGAACAGAAGGTTTTGGCAGCGGAGTCGAAGTTCTAGGTTTATTTCTAGGGGTTTCTCTATTTATAGGATTTTTCAGCGTTGGAATCACGCAAAAAAGAGTTACAAGGGGCCCACAAGGCAACACCACGCGACCCCCCCTAGGGCGCGCCGTGATACCTTGTCGCCTCCTCGTGTATCGTCAAAATTTTTGGGGTCAATCCAAGAACTTTTATTTCTGCACAAAAAACAACACCACGGTAGTTCTGCTGAAAACAGTGCCTGTCCGGGTTAGTTCTATTCAAATCATACCAAAAACATATAAAATTATTATAAACATGGCATGAATACTTCATAAATTATAGATACGTTGGAGACGTATCAAACGACAACCCTCAAACCGCCCGCATACGTGCGGACTGCGTTGTCCGGACCGCGGTAGCCGGGTCCTGTATCGGTCTGCAGGGCGGTCCTGACGCACTTTCTCCCGCAAACCGGAGACAAACAGGGGGAGGGGGAGCTTGCGGGCGTCCGAACCGCTCCCAATCCCGCGTCTGACCGCCCTGGCTCACCCCAACAACCCGCCTCTCCCGCGCTTTCCTTCCGATGCACGCGCCGCTTACCATGCCGCATTCATGCCGGCCCAGAGCACGCAGTGGCCGACAGTGATGCCGCGATGTGACCGGAGGGAGGGCGGTGCCGACCGACGCGGCCTCTCGGGAACCGCCACTTCAATGCGGACGCAGCTTCCTGAGTAACCAACTCCGGCCGCTGCGCCGCATTGAAGCGGCTGGCCAGCCCTTCGCATGGCCTGGCCGCGGCTATTTAAGCCGCGCTCCGACGCCGTCCACTTCGCAATATATCCGCTCTTCCTCCTCCTCCTCTGCTCTTCCTCCTCCTCCTCCCCTCTCCCCGCCCATCTACCTCCACAACTCCGGCGATGGGCAAGTCGTGGGCCTCGGCGCCGGGAGGCGGCGGTTCCGGGACGGGCTCCGGAGGATCATGGCGACGCCGCCCTCGAACTCCACGATCGTCGTCCTCATCGGCGGGCGGCTCCTCGACGAAGGCGGAGATCGTCATCTCCTCCGGCGACGAGGAGGACCAGCCGCCGCAGCAGCAATCCACATCGGCGGCGCTAACCCAGGTGTACGCTGCCACGGACGAGGAGTACGAGCAGCAGATGGAGTTGATGCTCCGTCACTCCGTCCTCCACCTGAACGGCCCGGTGGCGCCACCGGGACGCTCCTTTCCGTGAAGCCAGAGCCGACATCCCCTCCGCGTTCTCCGACGCGGAACCGCGGCGTTCAAATCATACGCCGCATGAAGGAGGAGCCCCTATCGCCGCCACTCCGGCGCGTGAAGGAGGAGCGGATCTCGTCGCCACCCCGGCGCGTCAAGGAGGAGCCCCGCTTGCCGCCGCCCCGACGCGTCAAGGAGGAGCCACGCTCGCCGCCGCCCCGGCCCAATGCGATCGCGGCAAAGGCGCGCGTCGCATTCTCCAATACCTCGGCAGCGGCGGGGGCGGGGGCGGGGGCGGGGGCGGCGGTAGCTGTTCGTCATCCCGGAGCGCCATGACGGCGCAGGAGTACGCCGACAGGGAGCAGCGCCGGCAGGACAGACGCAACGCGGCGCGCCAGTCCAAGTTCGTGGACTCCGACGTCCCACCGCCACACATCGCGGCGGACCCGGAACTGGCGTACGCCTGGGCCTTGGGCTGCTCTGTGACGACGTCGGAGACGGCCAAGCGCCGTCTCCGCTGCCTCGACGGGGAGATGTCCAAGTTGGGCGAGGAATGGTCTATCAGCGAGATCGCCGCCGCCAACGTTGCCTCCTCCAAGGACCACCGCCCTCTCCCCCAGCCCACGTCCTCGGTGGCCGCGGCCGCACTGCGCATGGTGCAGGAGGAAGTGGAGAGGATCATCCGCGAGCGTCGGGCGGCTGCCGGGAAGCCCTGTCGCGATGCCGCCCCCTTGCGCCGCCCGAAGCCCGACGACGACGACGACTCCGACGCCGGATCCGGCGACGATGACGGAGGAGGAGCCGCCAGCCAGCCAGCCGGGCATGGCCTACGAGGTCACTGTCAAGTATAGCGTAATTTAGGGTGTTTGTTTTAAGGTTTTTAGTTCACCGGACGAAATATCGTCCGGTTTTATGTAAAAGTTATCCTAGTTTACATGAACTTCGTCCGGTTTATATCAAAATCCGCCCGGTTTGCAGCGTTGGATGAAATGTATGCGGACAGCGTTGGATGGCGGTCTCCCGCATCCGTGTCCGCGGACGGATGCGGGAGAAAATTTGCGGGTAGCGGTTGGAGATGCCTAGTATAAAACACTCGTTGATTTTGTGATGACGTTGGTTCAGTTTGAGTTTGATCAATCAACAAATTTAAGCAAGAGACACCTCCGTTGGTGTATTTGCAGGAAGACCCTCGAAACTGACGGAATTGAAGCAACAAGCGCTCCCCCCAATCCCCACACTCCTCGTTCCCACCATACTAGCTAGGGTTCGAACTGAGCGCGATGGCCGGCGGCGCGGCGGAGGAGCTGCAGATCCGCGTGGAGCAGGCCGCCCTCGAGCACGGGCGCCAGTCCCCACCACGTCTGCGTCCGCGGCGGCATGGGCCCCGGGAAACAGCCTCGCCGCCGATCCACGACGAGCTCCTGCTGGACATCTTCCACCGCATTCCCAATCCAGCCGACCTCGTCCGCGCCTCTGCCGCCTGCGTCGCCTTCCGCCGCCTCATCGCCGACCGCTCCTTCCTCCGGCAGTACCGCAAGCTCCACGCCCCGCCCCTCCTCGGCCTCCTCAGTACAGGCAAAAGCTTCCACCCGGCCGAGCCGCCTCACCCCTCCGCGTCGGCAGCCAGCGCCGTCGCTCTCGCCGCCGACTTTTCCTTCTCCTTCCTTCCCGCCCCCGCCCACCACTGGGTCGTCCGGGACAGTCGCGATGGCCGCGTCCTCCTCCAGAGAACCAGCATCCAGCACCACAATAATTGGCCCCGCAAAGCCCTAGCTTTCAGGGAGATGTCGGTGTGCGACCCCTTGCACCGGCGCTACCTTGTGCTCCCCCCTGTCTCGGGCGACCTAGCAGCCGCTATGGTGCAAGAGCAAGACCCAGTCCGCAAATATGAGGCCTTCCTCATTCCACCGGACAACGACGAAGCAGTGACGTCATTCAGAGTGATGTGGATGGGGCAGAGCAAAACTAAGTTGTCCGCCTTTGTCTTCTCTTCCATCACCGGACAATGGCGAGCCATTCCATCCGTGAGTTGGAGCGATTTGCTTGCTGGCTTGCCATATTCAACAAACAACACACTCTTCTACTTCCGCACATACGCTTCTCACTGCTTCTACTGGGTGACTAAGTCGGTTCATTGGATGGAAGTAATGAAAATGCTGGTGTTCAACACCCAGAGGATGGAGTTCTCCATTGCCGACCCCCCAGAAGAAGCCAGACGTTCTCATGGTATAGCCATGGTGGAGGCAGGGGAAGGCAGGCTTGGGATGTTTCTGCTTGAATCTGGTCCACTTTACTTCAGTTTACATTATACCATTAAGCAAAACAATGCTGGGAGTGCCGGCCAGTGGCAGAGGGAGAAGACTATCTCACTCTCACCGGGTTCTTGTTACGAGCTCTCACTATTACCAGATTCTTCTTATGAGCTCGCTGGTTCAGTGGAGGACAGGTACTTGCTCCTGCTTCAGCGAGGACGAACTTCCTGCAATTCATGCTGTTTCACACTTGACAGCAGAACATTTCAGCTTCAGAGAGTGTGTAGTAAACTGTCTGGCCACACATATAGTAACTTCCCGCCATCGTTGTTGTCGTCACCCACGGTATCAAGTGGTAAACTTTCTTTTGCCTCCTCCTAGTTATCTCCCTCCTTTCATATCAGATAGCTTTCTGATGCTACGTAGTTCATTATTGTAATTGGTAATTCCCTTTACATGGAATGATAGTTGTTACTTGGCATGTGCTTGTGGCAAAGCTAATCAAGCTCAGGAACATAACAATGATTTATTTGGTTGTCTGCCCTGCTTGCCATTTTTAGGTAATCAGACAAGTAAAATAAAGGATCATGCCTACTATGAGTGGCATTTTGGAGACATTGTAGAATTGTAAAGCGCACTAGGTTGCAACAAATATTTTGGTGAAAAGGTTTTCATGGTCAAGCTAATTGAGAAATGATAGAAGTTGGAAATCCTGTTGGCTTTCATTGGAAACATTCATTCAATCAGCAGGACTTGTCTTTGTCTGCTTTCGTTTGATAGATATAAGGGCACAAAAAAGTCTTATTTTGGTAAACGATACATCCTATATAAATTTCTCTTATGTTTATTTGGATAGATATATAAGGATGCATAGCTGGTATAATTCAAATAGAAACCTGATCCGTTGCTACCACAAATGCATGCATCTCTTGTATATGATATGAGAAAACCTTGGCGGCCTTGACTAGGTTCTCAAGGGACTTTTCCTTACAAAAAATACTCAGTGGAGTTGCCATTCAAATAGCGAGAATAGCTTGCGCACAGTAACTGTTTGATTTAAGATAATCTTCTGAAAATAAATTAGAGGCAGGGAAACCATGTGTTTTAGACAGTTTAGACTTCTCACCCACCTATATCTCACTCCTTCAAGGCACATACCAAATGCAGACAAATAGTTTTTGTAAGAGGACACAACATCATTTGCTGTTTGTTGCTATTAGAACCCTTAGTTTCCCAAGTTAGAAATTTGTTATACTAGTTGCAATTTATGAAGTCCTGCTACACGAAGCTATTTTTTATTTCATGACTCTTAAGTTCTTTTAGGATCCATCTCTTTATGTGCACTTGTCTTTGTCTGGCTATGTATTCCAACTTTGTATTGCCGATCAGAATGGTAAACACTTCAAAGCTTGTATTTGCTGTTACGTATCTCAAATTTTGTTGTGGTCAATATTATACCAATGTGACCATGAATAGACAGAGTTCTGAACGCTGATTTTCCACATATTACTTGTCTCGTGAGCTCCTTAATGTCTAATGATTTTGGTATATTGGGAAGGTACTCAGGAAGTTGCTGAGAAGGACATGCTGGAGCAAAGCATGGAGGCGCTGCGAGCTGATGAGCCCATAGATGCGGATGCTGCAGGTCGGGCTGGTGTGTCGAGGATTGGAGATGGCGTTGATTAAGGTTATGCTGCTCCTCAACAGTTAATACATGTTGCTCAGAAATAGGGTGCTTATGGCTCTGTTCTGTAATATGATCATGGAGATTAAACTGGAGTTAATCTTTTGTGGTCTGTATAATGATAGGTGTGTCTGCCTGTCGGACAAGGTGGCAAGAGCATTAACGACGTTTAGTTCTGCACAATATGTAAGTTAATTAAGACCATTTTAGAAGCCACCGTGATTGCGATCTTGTTGCTTGCACATGGCTGAGGCTGCTGTTGCTAGAACCTAGAAGCATATAGAATGGAACTAGTGAAGTACT
Organism: Elymus sibiricus; assembly: GCA_039707655.1. Lineage (NCBI taxonomy): Eukaryota > Viridiplantae > Streptophyta > Magnoliopsida > Poales > Poaceae > Elymus > Elymus sibiricus. The sequence continues at coordinate 60,488,563 of CM077674.1, read as the reverse complement.
ATTTGGTAATCAGCTTAGGAGTGTAGCACTGATTTGTTTGTTTGTATGTTCTAGTTATCATTTCAAGGTAGTTAGATTAGTAAAGGAAGGATCTTGCACACTGAGACATGAGTAGCATTCTTTAGACATCATGAAATTGTGCAAATCACTAGATCGCAACAATTATTGTGTTTTTTTATGGCAAGCTTACGAGTTCAAATCAGGACATTGGTACCAGTTCACCTTTAGATTGTTTTACTTTAGTAGGAACATCTATTGCAGTCAAGCAGAACTTATTGTCGGCATTTCTTTTAATAGATATAAGGAGGCACCGAAGCAGAAAACTCGTATTTGGTCATTGTTAGCTAAGCCATTGCCACCACTGATGTGTCTTCTGTATACTGATACGAGCATGTTAAATTAGTGAGCTTAATTAATTTTTCAAGAAATTATTTCACCAAAAAAATTGTTCAATGGACTCACCTTTCAAATAGCAAAATAAGTTGTGCTCAAGTGTTAGGCATCATGGAATTTTCGCAAGCATTAGATTGCAGCCATTATTTTGTTTTTTATGGCCAAGCTAATGCAGAGGGAATACAAGTTTAAATCAGAACATTGCTACCGGTTCACCTTTAGATTGTTTTATCTTAGAAACATTTATTGCAGTCAAGCATGACTTATCTTGTCCACATATCCTTTGATATAATAAGAAGGCCCCGATGCAGTAAACTCGTATTTGGTGATCATATATCCGGGCATCACACTCATGGATGGTTAAATCGATACCATACAGAAACTATATACGATAAAGGTAGAAAAGGAGCAATCACATATATAGGAACGAGGTTCAGGAAAACGATAAGCCCAAGCGACGTGTAAGGGTATCGTTTTAGACTGGAGGATGATGGAGAGAAGGACTGCAGGAGAGACGGAACCACGGAGAAGTGCAGACAAGGGCAGTAGAGGAGAGGCACTGCCATGCTGCTGCTGAGGAGGAAGATCTTTGCGGTCGCTCAGGGCATTAGCGACAGATTAGTGGCCCATATTAATTTGGGAGCATCTTCAAATTTCTCAATTTTGTTTGTTAAAACTCTCCCCTTTGTTTAATGAGCAACCAGGAAAGAACATTTGTTTGTTGATCAAGTAGTATCCATTTCATAAGAAGAAGTAAAATATAGTACCTCATGTCGTAGCTGCTGAGTTCCGCAGCCTTCAAGGGAATTAGAAACTTTCACTGTTGCACATGTATGCTGGAACTTAGCCTTGTAAACTGTTACATATGTCCCCTTACTGATTACAAGATCACTCAAAAACTGTAAACCCATGTCCATGAGTACCTATTATACTTTTTCAAATATACGATCTTCTCGCCTGTTTTGTTCCACCAGCATATTGTTTATCACCATTACTCTCTGTTGCTTTCCTTTTCGAAGAGCCCTGCTTGGGCTGAGTTTCTGTTCTGGCCACCTCCTCTTCTTGTCTGTCCAAACTCCTTACCCATCTCCTCACCATTTTTTTTCTGTTAGCCCAATCTCTCTAAGCTGAATTCTGTTCTTCAGTGTGCTAAAGGGCAAAGTTGTTCTGTATATAAGAGCACAGATTCAACAACAAACAGTTAAGACCTTGTATACCATTATTAGTGTTGTGAAATGAACCCTTGCTTTTTGACTGGAGTCAACCCGCAAGAAGGAATAAACCGAACCACCCAGTGCTGATCCTATGTCAAACAAAATTCAGCCTAGGTGCCCAGTCTGGATTGAGCCTCTTTAGAGCACTTCTTGTGGTTTAAATGACTGAAGATACACAGAGTATATAGTCTGTTGATTATTTCTACTGCGACCCCTGAGTGTTTCCCCCTCCAGTGTAGAAATTAATTATAATACCCTATGTTTTTAAGGCGTCGAGGCGCTTTAAGGCGCTGGGGGGGGCGCTCAACGCCTAGGCGCTCAAAGCACGAGGCGAGGCGACGCCTTAGTCAATTTTTATAAGGCGTTAGGGGGAGAGGGCTGCCGGCGGAGGAGGAGCTTGGCTGGAGAGGGGGAGGGCCGGCGGAGGAGGATCTTGGCCGGAGAGGGGAAGGGCCGGCGGAGGAGGAGCTTGGCCGGAGAGGGGGAGGCCGGCGGAGGAGGAGTGGATCTAGGCCGGCGGCGTGGGAGGAGAGAGCTCCTCTCTCTTTTCCCCTCGATTGGTGACCCAGGTGTGTTTCCCTCTCTCTCCCGCCTCTGTTTACCCTCTCTCTCCCGCCCAATTTCTCTTCCATCCCCGCCAATTTCTCTTTCTCCCGCCGCCAGTTTCTGTTTCCCGCTCGACCTGCCCGCACATGTCCAGGGCGTCCTGAATCGCCCAAAGCGACGCCTTATCCGCCTAGGCGACGCCCTGGACGCCTCAACAACCCAAGGCGGACGCCTTAGACAGAAAACTAAGGCGACACCGACGTCTTGACGCTGCCGAGCACTCTGACGCCTAAGCGTCGCCTAGGCAACGCCTTAAAAACCATGATAATACCATACTAGGTAAATCTATGAAGTCCTGGAACATGAAGCTACCGTCAATGTTTGTCCAATTGTTTTTATAGCTTTAAGTTTTTTTTAAAGGATTCACTTATCTTTGTTTACATGCATTAGTCCATGTAGTTTGATTTAAGCACTAATATTTCATCTTGCCGTGCTTTTCCTGTAAGAAATGTACGGAGTATTGCCGATGCTAAGATCTAGTACCTTTTTGTTCCTCTTTATTCACAAGTTGTTGAATACACTTAAAATTGAGATATTGGACAGGTTTTGGAAACAGGGTTGAGAAGGAGAGGGTGGAACAAGGGTGTGCTGCAAGCTCAAGCGCAGAGTCACCACGGTCAGAGTAATGCTGATGTGGATGGTGGAGGCCAGGCGGTGTTGAGGATTTGGGATGTTGGTGATGCTCTGATGCAACTCGACAATTAACCACTAAGTTGGTCGTCCGTGGTAGCGTACTTTTGGCTCTGCTTGGTTGTACTATGTCATATCTAGAACCAACCTGGAATTTTTCATTTGTGCGTTGATCTGAAAATGCCTGGTGTGTTTGTTTGTCGGATTAGGTGGCGAGAGTGTTAACGAAGTTTCTCCGTAGGTTAACGAATTTTTCATTTGTGGGTTGATCTGAATCCAAGGAGAAAGGCCCTTCAAAATGTCCAAGTTTCAGTCATAAGTGTCCCCTTCCTGTTACCCCAAACGCCTCTCCTCCTGTGAACTCTTGTTGCACATTTACATGTTTGTGTCAGCTGCCAACGCTCTCTTGCTTCTTATGTGAGTGTGTGATTTATGCTCTTGTTGCTGAGGAAATGCTTTGTTTCTTTTTCCCTTTGATTTTGTGACGTTGGTTCCTGGCTGGCAACTTTGATGTACGTACTTGCCTACTGTATTTTGTAGAGCAACATGCAAACCATCACAGCAGTTTACTGAAGGTGGCCGGAATTGGACGGCTGCACCTGCCAACGCCGGAGCTGTAGATATAACACGTTCTCTGTTTCTTCTGGGTGAACACGTTAGAATTCAGATAAAACCACTGGAGCCAAACAATAACACTGAATTTTGTATTGGAGTGATAAAGAAAATTGTACTCCCTCCGTCCCATAATGTAAGACGTTTTTTGACACTATACTAAATCATTACAAGGTAACTTAATTTTTATTTTTGTGTCGCAGATTGACAGTCATCATACAGGATTGTGGAGCATGTACATTTGCCAAAAGGCACATCAAAATGTACAAATCTCAGTAATCAGCGCTATCCCTCGCACAGCCATGCCCCCCTACTAACACATTTGAGCTATGGTTTTCTCACCACCGGCGGCGCGACGGAGCTTGCCCTCCATGAGCACCGCTGCCATTCCTCTCCACGGCGCGACGGAGAAAATTAACGAGAGGAAATTCAGTGTGTCCTACTTGTTTATTGTGTAGCTAAGATGATCTGATTGTGCTGCTATTTTCTTACACGGTGGAGATACTCTAGTTCTGTTCTTTCAATGTACTCTGCCTCTGTAAATAAAGCTTGCACCTCGAGCTCATTGATCAGTCACAATCATTATGCTTGAGTTCATTCCATCTACGTGCTCATATTTGGTCCACTTCATTGATCAGTCACATTCACTAAACTGATCCTTGGAGAAGAAGAGGGCACAAACTATACCAAGCAAATTGAGCACATATGTCTTCTCCATTTTCTTAAGGGTGGATAGGGAAGGAGGGAGTGATGACAAGAACGTCGGTTGGATACTTGGGCTACTACAGATCAAAGTGTGTTGTATTTATTATACTTTGCTTCCAACAGAGTAAAGATGCCCAATACTATTCTTAGGTAGTACAGCCAGGAGATATTACTTTTCACAAGATAAAAAAAACGCCAGATGATAGGTAATACATTCATTCAAGTCTAAGACCACCGAGTGGTTGAGCCGTGTTCCTATATATGCCAGTAGCTATCGTCCCGTGGTTTGCCTAAGACTAGTAGCTTTCCTAATGTCAACAAAGACACGGTGAAATCATCAAATGTGACTGAATATATGGAGGGACGCTTGATCGGGGGAGCGATTGTGACAAACATTAATTGCCACTAGATTGTATTTACATACTGATCCGTGGGAATACGATGCACCGGGAACTGATGCAAAGCAATTGTATGCTCTGGCATTCGCACCATTGATAGAGCACATACGGCATATACCTTGAGCGCGCCATCCTAGCTACATTGGTAGAATCTTTGCCTTAGGTACTATACTACGTCAGCCAGCTGAACTTTCCAGTATTTGTTTTTCACATGGAAAAATAAATAAAGTTGTGGGGTCTCCTCAGAAAGAAAAAGTATGAGTGTTCACAAATTATTTGCTAGCTCTCACTAATTCCGTATTTTTTCTAGAATACTTCTGATCAACTTAGCTAAATTTCCAGGTTTTCCCCCCCATTCCTAAAATCCCTATGTTTTGTATAACATTTTTGCATTTTTATTTCAAATATTTTTTGTTCAAAAAAATAATACTGATATTCAATTAGGTATGTCTACATTTTTTTTATTTATTTCCATATTTTAGCTGACCGAATTGGCCAAGCGAAATCACTGCCACATTGTAGGTCAAATCTCTATGTATGAATGGCTGACATACCAAATCTATCAGATTTCAAAATTTTAAGGCCCCGTTTGTTAGTTTTTGGAGTTTATAGACCAAATTTGAACTTGAAAAATAGTTGAGGGCTAAACAATAAGCTGCTTCCACTAGTAGAAAATAGACCTTTCGTCCGCCCCTTTAGTCCCGGTTTGATTACGGCCCGGGACTAATGTGACCATTAGTCCCGGTTCCAACGGCTAGGAGCGGTCGGGGGCACGGGCATCATTAGTCCCGGTTCATTTTCTACCTATAGTCCCGGTTTGTGATACAAACCGGGACTAAAGGGGTGGTGCCCGGCTGGTGTCAGGCTGGGGGCCCCACGATCCCCTTTAGTCCCGGTTTGATTCACAAACCGGGACTAGAGGTTGACCTTTAGTCCCGGTTTGTGATACAAACCGGGACTAAAGGGGTGGTGGCAGGCTGGTGTCAGGCTGGGGCCCCACGAGCCCCTTTAGTCCCGGTTTGTATCACAAACCGGGACTAGAGGTGGACCTTAAGTCCCGGTTTGTATAACCAACCGGGACTAAAGACTTCCCTATATAAACCCTTCTTCTTCCAGCCCGAGCCCATTCTCTCTGTTTTCCCCTTTCTCTCTTCTGTTCTTCCCCTTGCTCGAGCTCATCCTCCATTTTTGCCAAAGATTTGTCAAGATTTGAAGGCACCCCATCTATCCAAGTGTTCACAAAGGTTAGCAACTTTGTCCTTTCATCTCTCATTGCTAGATTAGCTCGTGCAATGCTCTATAAGTATAGTGATTTGTGGGTTTTAGTTTGGGAGTAATTATGTGGGAGTTTATTTGATTTATATGCAATTTGAGCACAAATTAACTTCTTAGTTTGCATATGTGTTGGTGTGGTTTACTTAGTGCCTTCCCGTCCTAACCATCGTCGATCGCCCGCACCGTCCCGTCACCGGCACCACCTTGGTGAGCCTCTTGTTCTTATCCTTTTTATTAAAAAAAATCTTATTTGTATGATTTAGATAGTTACTTGTATAATTTTCTTACTTATATGATTGTTTGTTATACATAGTGCCATGACTTTGATATCCGTCCCCGTCGGCCCTCGTCCGGTTTATGATTCGGATGTGGTATATTCTCTTTTATAACTATTTGTTGCATTTCGTGTTTATGACAATTATGCCCATCAAGTTGACATAGATATTTTTATCTAGGAGGTATGTGAACCGGAAATTGCAACCGACCCTCTTGTCAAGAAGTTAAATTTAGTTGAAAAAGAAAACTAGTATTTGAAAGAAAAATTGAAAAGAATTGAAGAAGAGAAGATGAAATTGGAGTTGTATGTTGCCGGTGTCGTCGATGATCACAAGATCAAGATTGATGCAATGCGCTTGAAGATTAGAAAGATTAGAAAATATGCCGTTAATAAAGAGGCTTGGTATCATTATGTTGTTGGATCAATTATTACCTTAGTTGCGATTTTGATCGCATTTGTTGTTGCATTTAAATGCTTTAGCTAGATAGTTTTATGTTCTTTTATGAGAATAAGTGTGTATGAACTTTATGTATGAACTTGTATTAATTTGGTCTTTTCGGTGTTGTGTAATGAAGATGAGTCGGCAATGGATGTACGATGACCGACGCTCTCCCCAGTTCATTAATGGCGTGCATAGTTTTCTGCGTGCAGCTGAGGCAAACAAGCGGAATGGTTTTATGTGTTGTCCATGTGGTGTCTGTAAGAATGATAGGAATTACTCTAGCTCAAAAGTCATTCACGTCCACCTGTTTACGTCCGGTTTCATATCCGGCTATAACTGTTGGACCAAGCACGGAGAAAGAGGGGTTCTAATGGAAGAGAATGAAGAAAAAGAGGATGATGACAACTATCCTGAGTTCCCTGAATACGATGGTACTACAATGGGGGATGAGAATAAAGAAGAAGAAGCTGAAGAAGAGGCATCAGATGAGCCTGCTGATGATCTTGGTCGGGCCATTGCTGATGCAAAGAGAAACTGTGAAAGTGAAAAAGAGAAGTTGAAGTTGCAGCGCATGTTAGAGGATCACAAAAAATTGTTGTACCCAAATTGCGAAGATGACAAGAAAAAACTGGGTACCACACTGGAATTGCTGCAATGGAAGGCAGAGAATGGTGTATCTGACAAGGGATTTGAAAAGTTGCTGAAAATAATGAAGAAGAAGCTTCCAAAGGACAACGAATTGCCCGACAGTACGTACGAAGCAAAGAAGGTTGTCTGCCCTATAGGATTAGAGGTGAAGAAGATACATGCATGCCCTAATGACTGCAACCTCTACCGCGGTGAGGAGTACGAGAATCTGAATGCATGCCCGGTATGCGGTGCATTGCGCTATAAGATCAGCCGCGATGACCCTGGTGATGATGTTGAGGGCGAGTGCCCCAGGAAGAGGATTCCTGCCAAGGTGATGTGGTATGCTCCTATAATACCACGGTTGAAACGTTTGTTCCAAAACAAAGAGCATGCCAAGTTGATGCGATGGCACAAAGAAGACCGTAAGAAAGACGGGAAGTTGAGAGTACCCGCTGACGGGTCGCAGTGGAGAAAAATCGAGAGAAAGTGGCGGGACTTTGCAGATGACGCAAATAACGTATGGTTTGGTTTAAGTGCAGATGGCATTAATCCTTTTGGGGAGCAGAGCAGCAATCATAGCACCTGGCATGTGACTCTATGTATCTATAACCTTCCTCCTTTGTTGTGCATGAAGCGGAAGTTCATTATGATGCCAGTGCTCATCCAAGGCCCCAAACAACCAGGCAACGACATTGATGTGTACCTAAGGCCATTAGTTGAAGAACTTTTACAGCTGTGGGACATAAAAGGTGTACGTGTGTGCGATGAGCACAAACAGCAGGAATTTGACCTACGAGCGTTGCTGTTTGTAACCATCAATGATTGGCCTGCTCTTAGTAACCTTTCAGGACAGACAAACAAGGGATACCACGCATGCACGCACTGTTTAGATGAGACCGAAAGTATATATTTGGATAAATGTAAGAAGAATGTGTACCTGGGACATCGTCGATTTGTTCCGATCAAGCATCTCTTAAGAAAGAAAGGCAAGCATTTCAAAGGTGAGGCAGATCACCGGAAGAAGCCTCGCCACCGTACTGGTGATGATATACTTGATATGGTCAAGGATTTAAAAGTAATCTTTGGAAAGGGTCCTGGCGGACAATCTGTTTCGAATGACGCTGACGGACACGCACCCATGTGGAAGAAGAAATCTATATTTTGGGACCTACCCTATTGGAAAGACCTAGAGGTCCGCTCTGCAATTGACGTGATGCACGTGACGAAGAATCTTTGCGTGAACCTGCTAGGCTTCTTGGGCGTGTATGGGAAGACAAAAGATACACCGGAGGCACGGGAGACCAGCAACGTATGCACGGAAAAGACGGCATGCATCCAAAGCAGTATCAAGGTCCTGCCAGCTACGCTCTTACCAAAGAAGAGAAGGAAATCTTCTTTGAATGCCTGCTCAGTATGAAGGTCCCGTCTGGCTTCTCGTCGAATATAAAGGGAATAATAAATATGGCAGAGAAAAAGTTCCAGAACCTAAAGTCTCATGACTGCCACGTGATTATGACGCAATTGCTTCCGGTTGCATTGAGGGGGCTTCTACCGGATAACGTTCGATTAGCCATTGTGAAGCTATGTGCATTCCTCAATGCAATCTCTTAGAAGGTAATCGATCCAGAAATCCTACCAAGGTTACAGAATGATTTGGTGTAATGTCTTGTCAGTTTCGAGTTGGTGTTCCCACCATCCGTCTTCAATATCATGACGCACGTCCTAGTTCACCTAGTCGACGAGATTGCCATTCTGGGTCTTGTATTTCTACACAATATGTTCCCCTTTGAGAGGTTCATGGGAGTCTTAAAGAAATATGTTCATAACCGTGCTAGGCCAGAAGGAAGCATCTCCAAGGGCCATGAAACAGAGGAGGTCATTGAGTTTTGTGTTGACTTTATTCCTAACCTTAAGCCGATTGGTGTTCCCAAATCGCGGCATGAGGGCAGACTGGGTGGAAAAGGCACGCTAGGAAAGGATTCAGTAATATGTATGGACAGGCATTCTTGGGCGCAAGCACACTACACAGTTCTACAAAATTCCACCTTGGTGGCTCCGTATATCGAGGAACACCTGGATAGTGTACGCTCCAAGAACCCGGAGCAGTCTGAGCCCTGGATCAAACGTACACACATGGCGTCATTCGGTGGTTGGTTGCAAACACGTCTCAAGCATGACGACACTGTTGGAGATGAGCTGTACTTGCTGTCCAAGTCACCATCTTCGACTATATCGACTTTCAAAGGGTACGAGATAAATGGGAATACATTTTACACAATCGCCCAAGATAAAAAGAGCACCAACCAAAACAGTGGTGTCCGCTTTGATGCAGCAAACACCAATAGGCCAAAGGACACATATTATGGTTACATAGAGGAGATATGGGAACTTGACTATGGACGTGATTTGAAGGTCCCTTTGTTTCGGTGCAAATGGTTCAATCTGACTGGAGGCGGGGTAAAGGAAGACCCGCGGTACGGAATGACAACATAGAATCTCAACAATCTTGGGTACACAGACGAACCATTCGTCCTAGCCAATGATGTGGCGCAGGTTTTCTATGTGAAGGACATGTCTACCAAGCCGAGAAAAAGAAAAGATAAGGAAGCGAATACATCATACGATGAGCCAAAGCGCCACATAGTTCTTTCAGGGAAAAGATACATCGTGGGAGTGGAGGACAAGACAGACATGTCAGAAGATTATGAAAATTTCATGAAATTGCTCCCTTCACAGTGAAGACTGACCCAAGCATCCTGTTAAATGATGAAGATTGTCCATGGTTACGGAGACATGTCAGAAGATTGTCCATGGTCAGAAGACATGTCAGAAGATTATGAAAAAGTTTTATACCCCAATATCCCACTCTGGGATGTGACCGGCTTCACCGTCATCACTTTCTTCTCTAGTGAGTTTCCGGACTTATCTGGAAAGTCCCACTTCAGACAAACCGGAGGGAATCTTTGTAATAGTTAGGGTATATATGTGTTTTGGCATTTGAAACGCGAAGGAAAGCTATTTTTCATGCATTTATTGATTTTTTTGAGCTAAATGACCCTGAAATTGAAAAGCACTACAAATGAACTCTGAAAATGTTGAAACTTGGCATGGTATCATCATTTCACCCACATAGCATCTGCTAAAAAGTTGAGAGGGTTACGACAAAAACTGGATGCACTTCGTGTACAAACTGGACAATCTCTTTCGAAGTATCAGGGTTTCGGACGAAAACTCATCTGTTACAAAGGCATTTTATTTTTATAAACTTATTTTAACTCTAGACTTTTTGTGCATTCAACATGCACCATTCAAAGCCACGTCCTCAATTTTCAACCCTTTCTGACTTCATTTGCTATTTTTCATGCATTTATTGATTTTTTTGAGCTAAATGACCCTGAAATTGAAAAGCACTACAAATGAACTCTGAAAAGGTTGAAACTTGAGATGGTATCATCATTTCACCCACATAGCATGTGCTAAAAAGTTGAGAGGGTTACGGCAAAAACTGGATGCACTTCGTGTACAAACTGGACAATCTCTTTCGAAGTACCAGGGATTCGGACGAAAACTCATGTGTTACAAAGGCATTTCATTTTTTAACTTATTTTAACACCAGACTTTTTGTGCATTCAACATGCACCATTGAAAGCCACATCATAAATTTTCAACCCTTTCTGACTTCATTCGCTATTTTCATGCATTTAATGATTTTTTTGAGCTATAAAACTAAAAGAGCTAAACAGAATCTGTTTTTAATTAAAAGACCTATTTAAATAACCAAAAAATTACCAAATTGAACATACTGATAAAACACACTAATATTAAACAGCAGGAAAAAGAATCACTCAAAAATCTATTTTTAAAGTAAAGTTATTCACAAACTAGTGATTCACACAAATTTCAAAGAATTCAAATTTAAACTATTCAAATTTGAAAACTACTGGCACTAACAAAAAGTTTATAATTTTTGTGACCTAAACCAAAAAGATTCACTCAAAAACTCTAAATATTTGGCTGTAAGTAGAAACAAAAGAAAAAAATTAAGCAAAAAACAAAAAAAACTAGAAAAGACCTTTAGTCCCGGTTGGATCCACCAACCGGGACTAAAAAGTTGACATAACATATGCAAAAAAGAAAAAAATGCCCGCCTACTAGGCCACCACGGCCTGCATACGACTAGAAACCCAACTATATATGGGCCAGGATGCAGGCCCACAGGGCTAGCAGGGCCCACAGGGCAGGGTCGTTAGGCATATAGTGCCTGCTTTAGAGAGGAGCTCGAGACGGCTATCGCAGCGGGGCTTATAAACTGGTGCGAGTGCCTCTCGCTTGGCGAGGTGGGACTAAACTTCCACCACGCCAGGACCAACCCTTTAGTCCCGGTTGGAGCCACCAACCGGGACTAAAGGCCCCCTCCCGCGCTTATTTGGGCCCGAAAACAGACCTTTAGTCCCGGCCCGTGGCTGTAACCGGGACTAAAGGCCCCCTCCCGCGCTTAATTTGGGCCCGAAAACAGACCTTTAGTCCCGGTTGCAGCCACGAACCGGGACTAAAGGTCCTTTAGTCCCGGTTCGTGGCTGCAACCGGGACTAAAGGTCGATCCTATATAACTGTCACTTAGCGTTTTCCAACGCCCAGGAGACAAATCGATCACCATGCCGCCAGGCTGCCCAAGTTCTCCGGCGATCCACACCACTCGTCGCCATCGCCGCTCCTCATCTCCGACCTCCTCCTCGCCGGTCTCCTCCGAGCCTCGCCGCCCCTCTCCTTGGCAACGCCGGTAACGCCCAGGCCTCCCCCTCCCTCTGTCCCCGTTGCGGTCCGCCGCCCGCGCCGCCATGGATGTACTCGCTGCCGCCAGCTCCGGCAACCCCGCGCCCCCCTGCCGCATCCCGTGGATGCGCACGAGCCAGAGGCAAAGCTGTGAAGGAGAGGAAGGAGAGAAAGAGTGAAGTGCACGGCAGTGCAATCTCTGAACTTTGCCCAATTTCTGAATTTGTGCACAGCAAGTGTTCGATAGCAATGCCAACAGTAGCTAGGCATTTTTCAAAATTTTAAATTTTTTTGTGGTGCTTCTCTGATGCATGGTTGAGGTGCTGTAAAAATTTCAGAATTGTTGGAGTAGTAGAGATCGGGTTTTGAGCAAGGAAACTGAATCTGGTCCAAATTTCATTTGAATGAAACTTGAAATTTTTGAACTAGTGGACAGATTATTTTTGGAGAAATGAAGTGTGGGTACTAGCATCTAGCTGAGATAGTTTTTGCTGGACTAGAAATGTTAGGGGGAATATAGTTCCTTTGCAAAACCAAAGGAGGTCATGAATTGATAGAATTTGGTTTTGTAATTGTTTGAATATTAATAAAAGAAGTTTTAATGAAAGAAATGATGTTGGGTACTGTCCTAAGATAGAAGAAATGCTTGATGGAATTTTGTGAATGGCAATTGTGTTTTGAGAAGATCCTAGGTTCTCTTTTTTTGAAAGAAATGTTAATTAGATGGATTTATTATGTATTTTTGTGTGTAGATGAATGTTAATTAGATGAATGTTAATTAGATGGATTTATTATGTATTTTTGTGTGTAGATGAATGTTAATTAGATGAATGTTAGATGGATCAATGCTATAAAATGTTGTTCAAATTTGCCCATCTACTATAGTTGTAAAAGTTTATTAAATATGAGTAGCATAATAAAATGATAATTATTGCATAGGAATTTGTTTTCATAAGAATTTGTTCTCGACGTCGACGATGCCCGGCCCGCATCCTCGTCGTCGACTCGGCGGCGACAACCTATTTGAGAGGCGCCATGTCCGGGACTGGGCTCCGCCGGGCTGGCACTGGGAGGTGCTACCTTCCGGGGTGCGCAGCTTGGTGAGGAATCGGGCTCCCGTCGTTGACCCGGAGCTTCTTTGGTGGCGGTCGCGTGGGCCACTATCGGTGCGGAGGCAGCCGGCCCCCGAGGAGGTGGTACGTCGCCGTGTCAGGGAGGAGGACGAGCACGTCCGTCGCTACATGGTTGCGTTGGACGTCAGGTTCTCCAATACCTGGCAGGTTCTTCAGGGATCTCACCCGAGCTATGATCCTGTGATGGTTCCTTCTCTTTGGGTGTCCACAGCCCGCGCCTCAGGAACCGCAAGTCAACTGGATTATTCGATAATATTCGAGCTGTATTAGCTAGTGATGTTATATGATAATATTCGAGATGTATTAGTGATAATACTCGGGATGTATTCGAGATTATATTCGATAATATTCGATGATGCATTAGTGATAATATTCGAGATGTATTCGAGATAATATTCGAGATGTATTAGTGATAATATTTGAGATGTATTCGTGATAATATTCGAGATGTATTCGAGATTATATTCGATAATATTTGATGATGCATTAACTGTATTATTCGAGATGTATTAGTGATATTATTCGAGATGCATTCTAATTTGACTACTAAATTGTTTTATCTTTCTTCTGGATTACTTAAGCTATGGACGCTAGCGGCAGAGACGACCATGATCAAGAGCATATCATGTTCGACATGATCCGAAACCCAGAGGGTGAACCTGAAGATGACGGCTCACAATATCTGAACAATTCCGGTGTGGGAATATTTGAGGAAGAACCAACAGACGAAGGCCACACAAACAATGATGGCGAAGGAAATGATCTTCAATTAACAAAGACCGGCGAGGTATATAAAATTAAGGCCTCTGGTGATCATTACATGTATTAATTGATTTGTATATATATATATATATATATATATATATATATATATATATATATATATATATATATATATATTAACGAATCTTTCTTCTTTTAGCCCTCCGGATCGAGCAAATCTTCTACAAGCAGGGCAGTACGATGCCCGGCCAAAAAGTTGCAGGCTGGCATAAAGTACAACATCGATGAGATCAAACCAAATGGCGAACCGCTTGCTCCTAAAAAGAATGCGGACAAATTTACTCGTCAGTGCGGAGTCATTGTCAGGGACCAAATCCCGATCTCCGTTCAAGAATGGAATAAGCCAAAGGGAGATCGAGGAGTTAGTTTTGTCGACGAAAGAGCAAAAGATCTGCTTTGGGAAACGCTCATGTCACATTTCACCCTACCAGAGCATTTAACAGATGCAGAACGGGAGAAAGTCAAGAAGAGTGCTCTTCAGAAGATGGCCAAACAATTCCACAACCACAAGAAAAGATTATGGGCCTGGTACGTCGAAGCAAGAAAGAAGACTCCATAATTCACTGGAGCGCTAGAGAAGGCAAAAGATCACTGGGACTTATTTGTGGAGTTCAAGGAATCAGAAGCAGCTAAGGAACAGTCGAGGAAAAACAAGATCAATGCTGAGAAGAAACAATTTCACCATGTTCTGGGGCCAGGTGGCTACAAGACTGGTCGGCCTAAGTGGGATGAATCTGAGGAAAAGATGATTGCTGTAGGGGTCACTCCAAAAACATTGGGTTGGCCCGACAGGTGCAGGACTTGGTTTTATGCGCATGGGGGAAAGTTGGACCCAAAGACAGGGGAGATTATTGAGCAGGCAAGTCTTAAAGAAGCCTCGGACGCTTTACTTGATGCAATAGAAGCGGCTCGAACGGGGGTGTTCCATCCCGAGAGAGAGAACGAAGAGCTTACACGCGCCCTCGGGAATCCAGAACACCCGGGACGAACACGAGGCAAAGGCGTTGTTCCGTGGGTTGAGGGGTTTGCGGACTGGAACTTCAGTTACAGAAGCCGTGCAAGAAAGAAGAAGCAGGAGGAAGACAAGAAGAAGCAGGATGCAGACCGGCTGTCTGAGTTGGAACGCGCTTTCATGCGGCAGCAGGAGCAGATCGACACACTTAGCCTGGAAAGGGCGTCTCAGCAGCAGCAGCAAGCAGATCCAGCATTGGATTGCACCGTCCCATCTATGCCGAAAAGCAGCGTGGGTTCCACGGGGGTCCCGGCCGATGATGCAGTGCTGGCTCGCTACCCCGTGGATGATATCGAAGAGACGACAAGTTGTGAGCTACACATGAAAGTGAAGAACATATCCATGAAGGTGGCAGACGGCTATGCTTTACCAAATCCCCCTGAAGCAACCTTCCACGGCAATCCGATTCCACCTGGCTATGCTCGTGTCGGGGTGGATGAAGTTCTGTCGGCATATGACTCACTACAGCTTGACTTTCCTGGAGGTCAAGGGGAGCAGACACTGGGAGAAGCCATACGTGGTATCATTGTATGGAGAAAGGATTGCATCGTCTTTCCAAACTCGACGCCAAGGGCACCGACTCCTCCTCCAAGTCCGCCGCGTCAGCCGACTCCAACCCACCTCGAGACGGAGCGAAGCGTGAGTCCGCCACCATATCGATCTCCGCCGCGTCAGCCGAATTCACCCCACCTCGAGACGGGGCCCAGTGCGAGTACGCGATATCGATCTCCGCCGCGTGGGCCGACTCCAAAGCGGAAGAGAGCACCAAAGAAGAAACCCAAGCCTCCTGCCAAAAAGAAGTTGGCTTACGAGATGACTGAGGACGAAACCAAAGCCCAAGTGGCTTCCGAAGTGCAGGCCCATTTTGCACCGAAACCGCCCCCGCCGCCGAAGGAGAAAATACCTGAGAAAGTCGTACAACACTTTCTGAATCTTGCTAAACCGGCTGTGGAGAAAAGGCGATCAGACTATGAACGCTCTATTAGCAAGTCATATCATCAACAAAAAAATCAGCAATCGAGCCTTACAGGTAGTAATAAAAGCGGGAAAACTGTTCCCCAGCTCAGAGAACAGGCAATGCAATCGATCCCCCCGCTCAAGGTGAGTACCGATAAGGCGGTAATCAACGCTGATACAGAGATGGCGGCTAGAGAGATGGGTATCACTGTTGAACAACTCCTAGGCATCGAGGAACTCCCCAAGATGGATCCGAAGGAAATAGCATGGAAATATGTCCCCGGGAACCCTCTGGTCAGGCCTGACGAGGAGGAGCTTCTACCAACGCAAATGCGCAAATTGCATCAATGGTACCTGAGAGAAGTAAATGCCGGGCGAGAGAGCCTCATGGTGAAAGTCAAGCCAGAGCATTACTTCCATGGAAATGATGTGTGGATTGAATTTCCAGAAATTTTTTCAGTTATTCAATCAAGATGCACTCGACAAATCTCTCGTCAGTTGCTATTGTCTGTAAGTGATTTCTTTCTGTAATTTAAGTCTCTAGCTCAGCTCGTTCATTGCCTATTATTATCCACACTATATTCTTTTCTGTGGTATTATGCAGAATGAAGATTTTTGAAATGAACAGAGATGGAGTCTATGGCATTGGGTTCATTGACCCAAATACCGTTAATGAAAAGATGATACAAGACTACTCCAAAGACACAGAGAATAGCTTGCTAATGTTTTTGAAGGAACTAAATACCAGACCAGAAATACTTTTTCCTTACAACTTCAGGTGAGTGTTACTGTCTTGTACTACAAATTCTATTTTTGCTTACTCGATGTTAAGTGTAGTTGATGAGTTATGCATGCCCGCTTATACAAACGTGTGCGCAGATTCCACTGGATCCTGCTAATCATTAGAGTTGACGAGGGAACTGTTGAAGTACTGGACTCACTAGGTAAAGACCCTGAAGAATACAGAAGCCTGAAGTTGATGCTCGACAGGTAATTTCAATCATTATCGCACTATGTCGGCCTCTTTAGTTCATTTCCTGATATCAAGTAATTAATAACTCCTTTATTCATTTTCTTTGCCAGGCAGGGTTTGGAAAAAGTTCATCCAAGAGGTTGTCGGTCAATGGAAACCACAGCTGAAATGACGACGGGCCAAGGTAATTAAGTAGTACTAGCTACGTCTGCGCATCTCTTTAATTCTAGTTTCAATACCATTATCATGCATGCTTGATTATTATCTGATTGAATTCTATTCTCGTAAAGTACTGTATGAGGCAGGAAAAGGGGACAAATGTATGTGCATACTACGTTTTCGAGAACATTCGCTCTATTACCGAAAAGAACAAAGATGAAAGATATCTTTGGGTACGTAAACACTATTCATTTTTTTTTATCATGATCTAATATATATACACACAACTAATATATTCATATTGATCTCCTTCTTTAAAGATGTTGGAGATGCGGGATAGGCTCCTACCAAAGG
This sequence comes from Elymus sibiricus, assembly GCA_039707655.1. NCBI lineage: Eukaryota > Viridiplantae > Streptophyta > Magnoliopsida > Poales > Poaceae > Elymus > Elymus sibiricus. The sequence goes on along the minus strand of CM077674.1, from coordinate 60,471,237 downwards.
ACCGCATACGAGCACTTCAAGAGGAAATGGCGGGATTTTTGCTTGAGCAGGTCATATCTCCCGACGGAGTATACCATTTCACCTAATGCCTGCATGTAATGATCTGCAAATTGTAGGAGAAATTGTATATACCAAATTATATATATATATATATATATATGTGTGTGTGTGTGTGTGTGTGTGTGTGTGTGTATGCATGGTCGTACGAGAAATTCAATGATGTTCTACGAGAAATTCTATTATATATGCATAACGTGTACAGTACGTAGTAGCGTAAAATATGTTTGAAATGAAAAAGAATTAAATGGAAAACACAAAATGAAAAGGAAAAATTGTTGGGGAACGCGACAGAAAACTAAAAATTTCGGTACTACGAGCACGCCCAGGATCACTATGGAGACTGCATACAAGCTTTGATCTGATCCGTACCGACTCGAAACGCAGCGGAAGAAGAGTCGGTGTAGATCGTCGGTGCCGATCCCTGCAGCTAGGATTTACAACCTCCCAACCGCAAGGATGTACTCCCACTCCGGACAGCCCTTCGGGAGGCGGTCGGACGGTCCCCCGGACGATGTCGCGGACAGCCCTTCGGGAGGACCCTCGGAACCCAAACAGTAACCCGGACAGCCCTTCGGGAGGACGCCGGAAACTCGAACGGTAACTCGAACAGCCCTTCGGGCAAAAGATCGAAACTACAATCTCTCTACGGGGTTGCACACATACGGTGTCAGCTATCCGGCAGGGCTTCGCCGTCCAGAGCTAGTTCCTGCCGGAACCCAGACAGCCTTTCGGCTCTACGAAACTATTTCGCTGGGAGGGAGAGAGAAGCTAGACAAGTCAAGTGGCATGTGTATGAGAGAAGGATGATCTGATTTTGGAGAGCAATCTCCACCTCTATTTATAGGAGGAGCAAGGGGTAGAGGAAAGACCAAAAGGACCTTCCTAGGATCTTTCCACCACATGCCACATAAGGGTGTGTAGAAGATATCCACCATGAGGTGGAAGGACACCTCAAGGAGGGCCCCCCCACCCCATGGCCGAAATTTGCAGCCCCCTTGCGGAGCTCCACCTCCCTTTCACACACCAAAAGTGGTTTTCTTCTAGAAGAAAAACCCCATTTGCAAATCAGCCCAAAAAGTGCTTTTCACTATTCACGAACACATTTTTCTGCGTCCGTTAAAACCCAAATTATTTCTGTGTGCCTAGAATAATTCTAGCACCCACCAAAACAATTTTGAACGCATTCCGAAACAATTTCGGAACAATGTTTCTTCAGCGAAAAGCAACCAAAACGGTTCCGGCTGCTCCAGAACATTTCCGGTTTTTGTCCCGGAAAATTCCCAGAAGTTTCCAGAACACTTCTGGCATCCTCCAAGAATTTCCAGGCGTGTGCCAGAACCAATTTGACTTAATGGAATACCCTGAAACAACTTTTCAGTTTCACCGGAACTATTCCGGTGTTCTCTCCGGAACGTTTCCGTTTCGTCCGAAACTTTTTCGGTGATTTTCTCTCAGACTCCCCGTCTAGTATTCAGCAGATAGATGACCCTTAAGCGTGTGACCCTATAGGTTCGGTGAAGTATAGACATGACCCGGAACACTTTCCGATCAATGATCAACATCGGAGCCGTGGACACCCATATTGACCCCTATACCCACACGAATGAATATTCGAGTGAACCTCCAGTTGCCGTGTGCTATTCCTGTTGCTTCACGATATATTACAAACCCCGAGATGAGATTTATGCATCCCCGTGGATCAACAACTTGTCCACTATGCAAGTTACCTCGTTACCGGTTTTGGTCTCTTTACTCGTTTCCGTGTTCCGGCATCCCAGTGATCAAATCACAATGTGTCTGGCCAGACGATGATGGATACCGAAACACCGAGAGGGCCTGAGAATATCTCTCCATCGTCGGAGGAGCAAATCCCAATCTTGATCTATCACGTTACTTGCCATACTTTTCCGTAAACCCGTAAGCCGCTGTAATAGCCACCCAGTAACGGATGACGTTTAACAAACCCCAAAGTTCACGAAGCAAGCACGAAGGAACTCGATACTCTCATGGTCTAAGGAATTATGCAAACATTAACTATCTCTGTGTTATTAACCATTAACTTATGACGAATGTATCTCATAGCATAACATCAATTTGGGTCGATTCAACACAAGTGTTCTACTAACATTGTGCCCTCAAAATTGCCGGCATTGCCATGCCCATGATCAGGAAAACAGGATCATCCTGCAATACTTGAGCCAGTCTTAGAAGCAAGACTAGGAATACAATTTACCGTTTATTATACCACACATGCACATGAGTTTCCCTCCAAGCCTCGTGGTTATTGTAGACTCGAGAATCATTGCAGTTATAGCATGGATCATAAACATTCATTACAAACTCGGAGATACAAAATAACTGTTATTACTGCCTCTAGGGCATATCTCCTACAGTCTCCGACTTGCACTAGAGTCATAATCCAGTTACATGGCTTCCCTAACACCAATGGCTATCCGGTGTTGCTCATGCTTTGCTCGTGGTAGAGGCTTTGTCATCGGGTCTGACTCATTCAGATCCGTGTGAACTTTGCGTACTTTCACTAAACCTTCTTCGACATGATGTCGAATGAGTTTATATTTGCGTTGAATATGCATTGTCTTATGGTGCGAACATGGCTCCCTTGCCTGAGCCACGGCGCCACTATTATCACAATAGATCTCCACCGGGTCCAGAGCACTTGGAACCACACCAAGGTCTTCAAGAAATTGCTTGATTCCGACAGCCTGCTTGGAGGCTTCTGAAGCAGCAACATATTCCGCCTCCGTTGTAGAATCCGCCACAGTCTTTTGTTTGGAACTTTTCCAATCAACTGCGCCGCCGTTCAATATGAAAACATAGCCAGATTGAGATTTAAAGTCATCTGGGTCAGTCATGAAGCCTGCATCAGTGTAACAACTTACAATGAGCTCTTCATCACCTCCGTACACAAGGAGTAAATCCTTGGTCCTTCTGAGGTACTTAAGAATACCCTTGACTGCGGCCCAGTGTTCCAATCCTGGATCACCTTGGTACCGGCTGCTAACACTTAGCGCATAGGAAACATCCGGTCTTGTACATAGCATGGCATACATAATAGAACCAACTGCCGAAGCATATGGAATATCATTCATTTGTACTCGCTCATCGACGGTCCGAGGACACTGATTCTTGCAAAGCACTGTGCCAGGTGACATGGGGAGTAGGCCTTTCTTGGAGTTCTCCATGTTGAACCTTTTCAACACCTTGTCAATGTACGTGCTTTGGCTAAGCGCTATCAGGCGTCTTGATCTATCTCTATAGATTCTGATGCCCAATACATATGCCGCTTCGCCTAAGTCCTTCATTGAAAAACTCTTCTTCAATGAGTCTTTTATTTCGCTAAGAAAATTCACGTCATTTCCAATCAACAATATGTCGTCCACATACAAGATTAGAAATGCTTTTGCGCTCCCACTAAACTTCTTGTAAACACAAGATTCTTCATCGTTCCTGATGAAGCCAAACTCTTTGACCACTTCATCAAAACGAATGTTCCAGCTCCTTGATGCTTGCTTCAGACCATAAATGGCTTTCTGAAGCTTACATACCTTTCCAGCATTCTTAGGATCGACAAAACCTTCTGGCTGTATCATGTATACATCCCTTTCAAGGTTTCCATTTAGGAAAGCCGTTTTGACATCCATCTGCCATAGCTCATAATTGAAATAAGCAGCAATTGCTAGTAATATCCGAACAGACCTAAGCATAGCTACGGGCGAGAAAGTCTCGTCGTAGTCTACCCCTAGAACTTGCGTGAACCCTTTCGCGACAAGTCTAGCTTTGTGGATAGTAGTGTTACCATCCGCGTCCGTCTTTCTTTTGAAAATCCATTTACAACCAATGGGTTTTACGCCATCTGGAAGTTCTTCCAAGTTCCAAACTTGGTTTTCGTAGATGGATTCCATTTCGGATTTCATGGCCTTGTGCCATTCCCTTGAGCTAGGCCCCGCCATCGCTTCCTTGTAGTGCGCAGGTTCATCGTCTTCAAAAATGAAGATTTCGTTATGAAACCACTCAGGTGGCTGGATAGCCCTACCTGATCTGCGCGGTTCTGTAACAACATTGTCTGAAGTTTCCGCATCACATGCGACAACTTCCGGCCCGGTTGTAGGGATAATTTGCGGAATTACTTCCGGTTCCTTAGCCATATCAACGGTGGCCGAAGATTCACTAATCTCATTAAGTTGTACTGTCCTCCCACTCACTTCTTTAGCGAGAAACTCCTTTTCAAGAAAGATTCCGGTTTTTGCGACAAACACTTTGCCCTCGGATGGGTGGTAGAAGGAATATCCAAAGGTTTCCTTTGGATAACCTACAAAGTTACATTTGTCTGATCTGGGATCGAGTTTGCTTGGTTGTAAACGTTTTACGTAAGCTTCACAACCCCAAATTTTGAGATGAGACAAATTGGGTTTCTTCCCATGCCATAACTCGTATGGTGTCGTCTCAACAGACTTAGACGGTGCTCTGTTAAGTGTGTGGGCGGCAGTAAGTAGTGCATGACCCCAAAAAGATATTGGTAGATCTGTAAGAGACATCATCGACCTTACCATGTCTAACAGGGTTCGGTTACGTCGTTCCGACACTCCGTTTCGCTGTGGAGTTCCGGGAGGCGTAAGCTGTGAAACGATTCCACGGTCACTCAGATGTTGGCCAAACTCGTGACTAAGATATTCGCCTCCGCGATCAGACCGCAGAAACTTAATCCTTTTGTTACGATGATTTTCTACCTCATTCTGAAATTCTTTGAACTTTTCAAAGGTTTCCGACTTATGCTTCATCAAGTAGATATATCCATACCTACTTAAATCATCAGTAAAAGTTACGAAGTAGAAATACCCACCCCGTGCGATTGTGCTCATTGGACCACATACATCACTATGTATTATTTCCAATAATTCACTCGCCTGTTCAGGATGACCCGTGAACGGCGTCTTGGTCATTTTTCCCATCAAGCAAGCTTCACATGTGTCAAATGATTCAAAATCAAGGGACGGTAAAACTCCATCTTTATGGAGTCTTTGCATGCGTTTCTTTCCGATGTGGCCAAGGCGACAGTGCCACATGAAAGTGGTGGTGGTATCAGCCTTCCTAAGGCGTTTAGCATTCACGTTAAAGACATCATTTCCACATTCAAGATTTAGTATGAAAAGGCCCCCAACAATGGGTGCAAATCCATAAAACATATCCTTACAATAAAATGAACAACCATTGTTCTCAGACTTGTAGGAGTACCCATCATGCACTAAACATGATCCAGAGATAATGTTTCTACACAACAACGGAACAAAATAACAGTTACTAAGTTCCAAAATAAATCCTGAAGGGAGACGTAGAGGCATAATGCCGACGGCTTGAGCGGCGATCCCAGCGCCGTTCCCGACACGCATCACGACTTCATTCTTTGCCAGCTTGCACACCTTCTGAAGCCCCTGTATCGAGTTGCAAATGTGAGCAACCGATCCGGTATCAAATACCCAAGACTTAGAATTTTCGCTAGCAAGCAAAACGTCAATGACATTAACTTGTATAACAATTATACCTTTTCCGGTTTTCCCGAACTTCTTATCTTCCAGATACTTCTTGCAGTTTCTCTTCCAGTGTCCTGTGCCCTTGCAGTAGAAGCACTCAGTTTCATTCTTGGCTCCGCCCTTAGATTTGCGTTGGAAGCCGGTCTTACCGGCGCCCTTGCCCTTCTTTGGCTTGCCTTTCTTTTTGAAACTGGCAGTTTTATTCACAAGCAACACTTGCTTGTGATTTTTCTGCAGTCCTCCTTCAGCAGTTTTTAGCATGGCAAGCACCTCATTTGCTGTTTTGTCCAACCCATTCATGTTGTAGTTCATGATAAAACCGCCATAAGATGGGGGGAGTGAACCTAGCAACAAGTCCATAACATGCTCTTTCGGAAGTGGGAATTCCAGGGTTTTAAGCCTTTCAGCGTAGCCAATCATATTGACTACGTGCTCGCCAACTGAACTGCCCTCAGCCATCTTGGTCTCCGCCATCATTTTCATGATATCAAAACGTTCAGACCGTGCATTAAACTTGTACTGAGCATCCAGATCCTTGATCATATCAAAGGAGTTATGGAATTCAAAACGTTTTTGAAGCTCTGAACTCATGCAAGACAGCATGAGGCACTGCACTAAGTTGAAATCATCATCCTTAGTGGCCCAGACATTTTGTATGTCTGCCGCGGCTGTTTCCGCCGGCTTAGGTGGAAGAGGTCCGTCAAGCACGTACACTTTCTTAGCGCTCCTGAGGACAATCCTCAGGGTACGGACCCAGTCCGCATAGTTGTTTCCATTCGCAGCTAACTTCTCTTTCTCTAACATCGGGCCTAAGTTGAACGCGCTATTGCGAGCCATTTGATCTACAACGGAAAACACAAGTTCACTTAGACTTTGTTCATAATGATATTTGCACTAGTGAATAAACAATTTTATTCTAAAGTGCGCTCCCACTCAAATCAATATCTCTCAAAATTGATTATGAATGATTCAAGACACGAATTAAAATTCAACGCCATTGATGGTGAGCATCACTGATGACAAGAACTTCAATCGTTAGGCAAACTTGCCGATCACATCTCTATGTGACTCTTGTTCATCTTTCGATGCGTGTGTTCCGAGCTCATGACTTTCATGCCTGAACGTCAAGACAACCAAGTGATCTTGCTGCGAGGTCTCAACTCACCCGCCTCACACATCCCTAATCGTTCGTACCCATGTCAGCATGGCGCACCCCGAAAAGTTAGGTGCCGTGACGGTGCTACACTTGGGAGAACACTGACTACTTGATATTTTTTAGTGAGAGATCACCCTAATAAAAGCGACTACCGCGCAATCAAGAAGGGTGCATCATAAGGGATAAACATCTCAGGCAATTCATAATTAGCATGACATGGTATAGCCCCTTCTGACGGAGAAGTCAAGTATTCTTCGTCTTCGGCATTCGCGTCGGTGTTCACTTTCGCGAGGATTGCCACCACCTTGTCGATGCACCAGATAATATTGCTATCTCTATAGCTAATAAAATAAGTGCATTACATAAGGTTGACACGCAGGTCATTAAAGTGCAATCATATGGCTCCAGCCATCATGCCGAATCATGACACGCAGGTCATGTTAATTACATCATATAGTCATCTCATACATAATCAAATTTATATGAGACTTCCTATACCACATCACATGCAAACCATCCTGCAAAACCAAGTTAGACGCCTCTAATCGGTTTATGCAAAATTTTATTTTACGTGGCTTCTAAGGTTTTGACTCAAACCGCAGCTACCATCGTCCATCATCAAATATGATAATTCAAGTTGCTAGATTAACTTTCCAGGGTGTATGAAACACGAGATAGTAAAATCTCGAGCCCCATACTAAACTTCGTCATACGCGTGACCCCCGTGCAGATCATATTTGCATTGCCCTCTCGTCTGCGAAACATCCATCTTTCTTTAACTATGGTGGAACCCAAAGAACTGTTAGCACTTCGTTGATCTGTCAATCAGCATACTCAGGAGCAGCATGATAGGATCGCGGATTGCCAGAACTTTGTGAGATTCCACCATGCCGTCAAGATCAGGACTACGCAAATTCAAGGGAAGCAACAGGAACATCGGGTAACAGATTTCATCTGCTACCCGCACAAATAATTTTCAGCAATAGATCTCATCTACTACAAAATTATACTATGCAATACACATACATCTCATGTATTCTAGATCATAACATGCATCTACTCATAGCCTGGCTCTAGATGCCACTGTTGGGGAACGCGATAGAAAACAAAAAAAATTCGGTACTGCGAGCACGCCCAGGATCACTATGGAGACTGCATACAAGGTTTGATCTGATCCGTACCGACTCGAAACGCAGCGGAAGAAGAGTCGGTGTAGATCGTCGGTGCAGATCCCTGCAGCTAGGATTTACAACCTCCCAACCGCAAGGATGTACTCCCACTCCGGACAGCCCTTCGGGAGGCGGTCGGACAGTCCCCCGGACGATGTCACGGACAGCCCTTCGGGAGGACCCTCGAAACCCGAACAGTAACCCGGACAGCCATTCGGGAGGACGCCGGAAACTCGAACGGTAACTCGAATAGCCCTTCGGGCAAAAGATCGAAACTACAATCTCTCTACGGGGTTGCACACATACGGTGTCAGCTATCCGGCAGGGATTCGCCGTCCAGAGCTAGTTCCTGCCGGAACCTAGACAGCCTTTCGGCTCTACGAAACTATTTCGCTGGGAGGGAGAGAGAAGCCAGACAAGTCAAATGGCATGTGTATGAGAGAAGGATGATCTGATTTTGGAGAGCAATCTCCACCTCTATTTATAGGAGGAGCAAGGGGTAGAGGAAAGACCAAAAGGACCTTCCTAGGATCTTTCCACCACATGCCACATAAGGGTGTGTAGAAGATATCCACCATGAGGTGGAAGGACACCTCAAGGAGGGCCCCCCCACCCCATGGCCGAAATTTGTAGCCCCCTTGGGGAGCTCCACCTCCCTTTCACACACCAAAAGTGGTTTTCTTCTAGAAGAAAAACCCCATTTGCAAATCAGCCCAAAAAGTGCTTTTCACTATTCACGAACACATTTTTCTGCGTCCGTTAAAACCCAAATTATTTCTGTGTGCCTAGAATAATTCTAGCACCCACCAAAACAATTTTGAACGCATTCCGAAACAATTTCGGAACAATGTTTCTTCAGCGAAAAGCAACCAAAACGGTTCTGGCTGCTCCGGAACATTTCCGGTTTTTGTCCCGGAAAATTCCCAGAAGTTTCCAGAACACTTCTGGCATCCTCCAAGAATTTCCAGGCGTGTGCCAGAACCAATTTGACTTAATGGAATACCCTGAAACAACTTTTCAGTTTCACCGGAACTATTCCGGTGTTCTCTCCGGAACGTTTCCGTTTCGTCCGAAACTTTTTCGGTGATTTTCTCTCAGACTCCCCGTCTAGTATTCAGCAGATAGATGACCCTTAAGCGTGTGACCCTATAGGTTCGGTGAAGTATAGACATGACCCAGAACACTTTCCGATCAATGATCAACATCGGAGCCGTGGACACCCATATTGACCCCTATACCCACACGAATGAATATTCGAGTGAACCTCCAGTTGCCGTGTGCTATTCCTGTTGCTTCACGATATATTACAAACCCCGAGATGAGATTTATGCATCCCCGTGGATCAACAACTTGTCCACTATGCAAGTTACCTCGTTACCGGTTTTGTTCTCTTTACTCGTTTCCGTGTTCCGGCATCCCAGTGATCAAATCACAATGTGTCTGGCCAGACGATGATGGATACCGAAACACCGAGAGGGCCTGAGAATATCTCTCCATCGTCGGAGGAGCAAATCCCAATCTTGAGCTATCAAGTTACTTGCCATACTTTTCTGTAAACCCGTAAGCCGCCGTAATAGCCACCCAGTAACGGATGACGTTTAACAAACCCCAAAGTTCACGAAGCAAGCACGAAGGAACTCGATACTCTCATGGTCTAAGGAATTATGCAAACATTAACTATCTCTGTGTTATTAACTATTAACTTATGACGAATGTATCTCATAGCATAACATCAATTTGGGTCGATTCAACACAAGTGTTCTACTAACATTGTGCCCTCAAAATTGCCGGCATTGCCATGCCCATGATCAGGAAAACAGGATCATCCTGCAATACTTGAGCCAGTCTTAGAGGCAAGACTAGGAATACAATTTACCGTTTATTATACCACACGTGCACATGAGTTTCCCTCCAAGCCTCGTGGTTATTGTAGACTCGAGAATCATTGCAGTTATAGCATGGATCATAAACATTCATTACAAACTCGGAGATACAAAATAACTGTTATTACTGCCTCTAGGGCATATCTCCTACAAAAATAAACAATAAACCCTAAACCCCTAAACCCCTAAACCTTTAGTCCCAGTTGGTTTTTACCAACCGGAACGAAAGTGGCAGGGATTTAGTCCCGGTTGGTGTCACCAACCAGGACTAAAGGTCCCCAGCCCCAGCGCACGAGCGCGGCCACGTGGAGGGCCTTTAGTCCCGGTTTGTGACCATCCGGGACAAAAGGGTGGGGGCCTTTAGTCCCGATTGGGCTGTCCCGGTTGGTGACCCGGGACTAGAGGCCCTTCCCAACCGGGACTAAAGGCCCGTTTTGTACTAGTGTTCTTAACTAATCGTATTTTTGTGATGCGGCTTTCTCATAATAAATAAACAATCGACATGTGGTAAACCAAGAGTTCATCGGTGCAAGGAGACATTGATATACCTTCTTCTACCTATACCGATATTATACTAATAGCATTTACTGATGCATGTAGGAATGATATCATTAGTTTGTGAAGAACAATATTGACCTAACCAAAAGCAATACAATCCTACAAAACACAAATATGTCAAACAGAAGATCCGAGCCCACAACTGCCAGTTAGTTTCTTCGAGTATTTTTAACTAGTATCTTAAGAAGTAATTATACCCCTCCCACCCTCACTAAGAGGCATAGGTCCATGCTATTGCCCGGGTGGTCCCGTCCAATCGGGCATACCCTCCCTCCGTACCATCGCTACCGGCTCTCCTAGTCATACCTTCCTCCTACGCCCCGGCGATGGCTCTCCTGTCGGGCATACCGCCCCCCCCCCCTTATACCCTGGCCCCAATTGTCTCGTTGGGCATATAGTCCATGCTACTATTATCTCACTGTATTCCTACTTAATGACACTACTATTGAAGCCTAACTTCATAAATCCATGAACATCATAGTAAAGTACCATTATGGGACTAAAGAGGTGACGTGCCACTCAAATGAGTAGACGACGCCTCCCACCGCCACGAGCAATTAATGTTGGCTGCAGTCATTGCTAACTACACTAGTCACAACTACATAATGCCACATCGCAAACGGTCAAACTCCCTCTTCACAAATAGACTTTGAGCATGTGGGCTGTGGGCGCCATGTTGGCGAGCCAGGAGACATGCATTCCCCACCTTTGACTTGATAAATGTTTTCACTATTAACCCACTTTCACAACCCTTCACAATTGGGGGTTAAGTTTGTGGGCTTCTCTATTTTTTAGGGGGTGGTGGGAGAAACTGGTGGACCTTCGATCTTCTATGCACACCTCTCATGTGGACACCAAGAAATAAGGTGAATGCAAGTGACTGGATGGGATCACTTCGCTCGTAGTTGATTTACTATCAATTTCATACACATATACTTAAGTGCCAAGACTAGATTTGTTTTGAACCTTAAACAACCATATCATTTCTGATAGTTCATGAGTTATTGCATATATGTCTGCCACTCAGGAACCGCCATATGTTCAAGTGCAAAAATAATACTAGTGGTCTCTATTAAATCTTTGTCCCGCAGAAAAATATCTCTATTAAATCTTCGAAGAAATATTTACCACTTATCGAAGCTCTCTTGTTCACTAAGCTAATCTTACCCTAGAGACCGTGGCCGTTGGATGGACAATCAAGGGACGATATAACTTTTACACCGCAAAAAAGGAGTAGGGCATTTTGGAGACCGAGCTCCATGGAGGCCTTAATTTTGAAAACTTCAAATTTTCAATCTTTTCAATTTTAAAACATTCTAAAAAAAGACACGTGTATACAAGGATGTAATGTATGTGTAAAATTTCAAGATGAAATACCATGAATTACCAGCTGCACAAAAAAAACATGGACTTTGGAGATGAACATTACATATGCTAAAAAGCCCCAAATTTGTGTTTTTTTTTGTCTGTACCTCTTATTTTAACGTATTTCGGCTTGAAAAGTTACACACATGTACATTATGTCTCTAGGTATATGTGTATTTTTAAAAACTTTTTGAAACTGAAAAGTTTTAATTTTGAAGTTTTCAAATTAAGGCCTCCATGGAGCTTGGTCTCAATTTGGCATTTTCGCAAAAAAGGGACAATATAACTTGCAAAAAAAATAGGTAAATTGATGTTTTTTGCATTTTTCTCGATGTTTTGCCTCTACTTATCAAGGAATTCCCTCAATCAGTGTCTTCGAACTCGGAGAGTCTAATGGAATAGTGACAGAATTCTTTTTCCCTCAAGGAAAAGTACTTAACTTTTGTTTTCGAGAAATAGGAAAAGTACTTAACTGTCCACAGAAACATATAGCATTGTCCAACGGAAGCACTACACCTACACTTGTCTAAATCATAATCCTTTTATCATTTATCCCTTCTGTATTTACATGTCATTTCCATGCTTCTTTTTCCAGGGCTGTCAACTGAAGAAACGGGAACATGAAGTATTGGAGGCGGTAAAGCGCCAGCCAATGGATCATTTTTTTTTTTTTGAAAAGGAGGAACAAAGCCCCCGGCCTCTACATCAATCGATGCATGCAGCCATATTATAAAAAAAGAACAATAACAAAGTCTTAGGTCCACAATGCAGCCATGTGGGCCAGCCAATGGATCATAAGCTCCTTTTGATAAGGGAACCTTTTCAAAATAACCTAGCAGAGTTGTGGTCGCTATTGAACTTTGCTCTGCCTAATGCGTTCTCATCTCGTGAGGAATTTGATTCATGGTATGATTTGCTAGTTACACTAAAAGCGCTGCGCTGACCACCCTAGTTACCTTATGCACATTTTATACATGCTATTCGTGAGCTGGATGCACTATCTGTGCCCAAATGGCTGTTGTGATGCCAAACTGCATTTATTGATTATATTGATAGTTAGTTGAATTTTCTGATGGGATGTTACCTATCTTCCAGAATGGTTTACTTTGCATGGCACTGGCCTGATAACTGTTATATTGGTATATGAATTTAATGGAATTGACATGCCAATTGTTGTTCCAGCCCAAACATCTATCACAATTTGTAAAGGTAGAATGATCCTAAGAAGCACATATTGTGATCAGAACATTGTAAACGTATCTGTTAAACTAGGGGAAAACAAATTTTCTTACTATCAGTTATCTGCCATAAACTCATAATTGCAGTGATTTTACTATTTAAATACTACTCTTGGAACATTTTCTTCTGCAGTTGTATGTAAAAACTACAGTGCTGCTGCTAAATTGTCTATCAAATATCATCATATATTTAATACTTTGTATTTTGCTTAACTCTATTATATATTGTTATGTTATGTTTGCTGAGAAACTTACTTATAAATCAAGTAAGATTCATATATTTCTAACAATTAAGCTACTTGTGAAATATTCTGTGTATTACTTTTTTTTGGCCTTGGCTGACAACCACCTTCTTTAAAGGTTTGATAAATCTGGGAAAGAAGGTGAGGAACAACAAATTGAAGAGGAAAGAAGGGCCCTTCTTTCGAAGCTTCATGCCATTTTGCGTCCATTCCTTCTAAGGGACATGAAGGGGGCTGTCAAAAACAGGGTTCCACAAAACAAAGGTGCCACATGCTACAAGACTAAAGTTGTTCAGAACTCGGATGCAATTAGCATCACATGCTCCAGTGACAATGCGACAAAAGAAGGCGCAAAGACTGATGGTGGGAGTTGTCAAGAGGTATCAGCAGAGGTTGTTGGTGAAACTGATGGTGAAGGTAGTCCTAACACGCGAATCAGTCAACTGGGCCTGGAAGTGGAAGTTAATAAGGTCATTAAGAGGCAGAGAACAAATGATGCACCTATCTCACCAGCAGGTGAAAGCAATCCTGCTGTGCGTGTGGAAGTGCCAAATTCAAGTTCCCCTGAATTAATCTTCAAGGCACTCAAAAACATACCTGACTTAGCCCGTACCGATGTTCTAAGGCCTACAGTGCTCTTATCCTTGATGATCGCCGATTTGAGTCTCTCATGGCACTCCCGATGGACATGAGAAAGGATTGGCTGCTCATGGACATTGGAAACAACTAGTGCTTGCTCTGTCGCTCCAGCAGTATGAATGCACCTGCATGTTTAGATGTTGTCTGATGGAATTCATGCTCCTGATGCTCCCTTCCTGATTAGTTAGTCTCAGTAATGTTGGAACCATGTGATGCCTGCCATGGCCCAGGTGCCATGTTGCATATATGGAGTTATTCATATGATTAACTAGTAGTATGAAGTCTGCTTGTTCCTCAACTGCAGTGCCATTTACTTGTGACTCCTGAGAACATGCATTTGATACTGAGGCGTTAAATTGTCGCAAAAAAATTAATCAGATGCATTTACTTGTTTCTGCTATTTATTTATTTTTGTATCGACACACTTTTTCATATAATTTGCTGGAAGCATTTCTTTTGAGAAACAAGCTAATATACTTGAATACTAAAACAAATGTACACTCAAATCAGCTCACAGGGCACAGGAGGGGACAGTGACCTATTAAAGTGTGTCGTCTCACGGGTCCAGATGAACACCTTCAATTGCGCTGTGTCATCATTCTACAACAGTGCCGGGATGAGAAGGAAGAGTAGGAAGAAGCCCTTACCTTGCCTCAGTTGCGTGCCAGCCAAAATTCCGTTCAGATTGACAAGACATAGCTATCGGTGGACCCGGACTTTATTTTTTTCCTGCGAAGACTCTACAGAGCAGAAGTTCTTGGAAATTATAAGAATAGGATATGATTAAGAGTGCGAATATTGATAGGCATTTCTCAATTTGGTAACACATATTTTTTTAGTGGCATGATTAAAAGTATGGCTGAATTTCGTGATTTGCTATCGAGATCAAATATTCTGCCTGCCTCATCCGAATAAAAGGTGCTTTTCTCATAAGCAATTTACCAAGTGTGCCACAGTGGTAGTACTAGTAACACCTATGTATGGTACGTTCCTCTTCGTTCACAAGCTCCTGAATGTCCACGATCTAAATATGTACTCAGGAAGGTGGTGAGGAGATGCTGGAACAAGGAATGGAGGCACTGCGAGCTGAAGAGCCCATGGATGCGGATGCTGGAAGTCGGGCCGGTGTGACGAGGATTGGAGATGGCCCTCATTCAGGTTGCGCTGCTCCTCGACAGTTAACTGCAGGTTGGTCAGAAATGGGGTGCTTTTGGCTCTGTTTGTTCTGTAATGTGGTCATCTGGAATTAAACTGGAGCCAATCTCTGAGTGCCTTGGGTCTGCATAATGATAGGTGTGTTTGCCTGCGGATAAGATGGCGAGAGCATTACTTTAGGTTAGTTAAGACCATATAAGAAGCCACGGTGATTGTGATCTTGTTGCCTGCACATGGCTGTAGCTGCTGTTGCTAGAAGCATGTAGAAATGAACTACTCCCTCCGTCTCATAACGTAAGAGGGAGTACTAGTGAAGCATAGTATTTGGAAATCTAGGAGAAATGCCAGGTAACTAGTTCTGTAGTTTAGTTGCATGCAGGAACGATTCAATCATACTCGGCTAAGGATACTGTGAAAAAAACAGAGCTCGAAAAAAGCTTTCAAAATACAGGTTGGAGCACTGTTTTTGTGTGTGTGTGCAGAGCACCATGGATGTGATCTCACCACGAAATTTTGCATGCACCTACAACACTCGAGCATCATAAATTTCAGAATTTTTTGCTTGTTTTCTAATTTTTTGTTCATATGGGAGTAGTTGTGATCGGGCTCCAATAGCAATTGCTGTGACTGATCAAATAGCTTGACGGAACGCACTTCCTTTCATATCTTTTCGTTCACCCCTTGGATCCGATAGAGTGAGGATTTCGTACCATGCATGTTACTTGCCCTTAACGTTGGTTTTCTTTTTGGATTTGCGCCGCCTCAGTTGGTTGTTTAGTTTCCCTTTTGGGAAATTTGGTTCGGAAAAATAACAAACACACCACAGTGGACCATACCTCCCACGTGCAAAAACAACATCCTCCCCCCTCCCCCCCCCCCCCCCCCCCCCCCCCCCGCCCCCTCTCTCTCTCTCTCCTTGTTTTCTCAATCCGGCGATTCGACCCGAGGGTGGCCGGCGAGGTGGGGGAGGGGGAGGGGGGGGTGTCCAATGATGGACCGCAAGGGAGAAGGCGTCAGCGGGTGGGCAGCATGGGCGACCAGTGAGATGTGGATGCTCCCACGGCCTTCCACACATTTTATATACTTGTGTATCCATGATAGCCTACATGCTTAGTGTTGAATCAGCTATAGAACCCGACAAGTCCAAGTTGAAGATTATTTTCTTCTTGCAAAAGATCTTGTGAGAGAAAATGACGCCGACCCTCTTCCGCCGAACTATTGGCAAATACAGTTAAAAAAAATACACCACAAACGCCAATTCCTGTTCTAGTAGGAAACAGGGCCAAGCCAGAGACAAGGACAACGTCGCTGGGCATGGCATTGTCGACAAAAGGTGAGACAAAGGGTTGATGGGTTAGGGTGTTGGGGGTTCATCACCGACATGGATAATGCTGTTTAGAGGGATGACCAAGGCGACGATGACTTGACGGAGGAGGCTGCTCAGGCAGCGCATCGGTGATGCCGGCCATGAGTGGCGGTGGGTGGATCGATGACAATGGCGGTCCCGGAAATCTAAGTTGCAAAAGATCCAGTCGTGTGAAGATTAGTCGGTCTGTTTTCTTTTTCTATTTTCGACTGTGTGATTGGTTTCTTACTTAATGTTTAACTGATGTATAATTTTGAAGGAATAATACACTAATAATATTATTTTTTGATCAGTACACAGTGAACTTTTCTATTGACAAGAATCAAAAAAGGCGAGGTTAATCTAACCCAAGTTTTTTTTTTTTTTTTGAGATGAATCTAACCCAAGTTGAGCTATCCTGCATAATGAAGTTAGTCTTATTGGAGAGACTTTGGCCGTTGGATGTGCGAGCAAGGGGCGTGATTGGACTCAGTGTAATGTGCAGGCACCACACCTCCTTTGGGTCATTTGCAAAAAGGGCCTCGAAATGTGCAAATTGCTGTGACAAGTTCATCCTTCTCTTCTCCCCCAAATCCTCACCCTCACCCTCTCAGCCAAACCAAACCAAACCAAACCAAACAAAAGCTAGGGTTTCCAAACTGAGCTTGATTCCGGCGGCGGGATGGGCGGCGCCGCGGCGGACGAGCGCGAGACCCGCGTGGCACATCGCCTCGAGCACCACCGCAAGGAAATGGCGTCGCTGCTAATCCCCGACGAGCTCGTGGTGGATATATTCCTCCGCATTCCCAACCCAGCCGACCTCATCCGCGCCTCCGCCGCGTGCGTCTCGTTCCGCCGCCTCATCGCCGACCGCGCCTTCCTCCGGCGGTACCGCAAGCTCCACGCCCCACCCCTGCTCGGCTTCCTCGAGCACGACCGCAAAGTCTTCCACCCCGCGGTCCCGCCTCACCCCTCCGCGCCGGCAGCCAGCGCCGCCGCCCAAGCTGCCGACTTCTCCTTCTCCTTCCTCCCCGCCCCCGCCACCGATTGGCGCGTCCAGGACGTCCGCGACGGCCGCGTCCTCCTCGACAGAGCCCCCCACCACGACATCGATAATAGATATGAACTCCTCTTCCCAGAGCTGGTGGTGTGCGACCCCTTGTACCGACGGTACCTCCTGCTTCCCCCAATCCCTGCCCACCTAGCCGCTACTGTGAAGCGTCCACTCTGGATAACAAGGCATCGTTACTGTGAGACCTTCCTCGCTCCCCCTAGCGACGACGACATCGAGGCATCTGCGGCAGAAGAGACGTCTTTCAGAGTGGTCTGGATGGCACAGTGCAATGCTAAGCTGATCGCCTTTGTCTTCTCTTCCAGCACCGGACAATGGCGAGCCATTCCATCCCAGAGCTGGAGCGATTTGTTTGATGGCTTGCTTTCGTTGACAGGATTGGCTCTATTCTCTTGGCGGCAATACGCCTATGGGCTCTTCTATTGGGTGACAGATTGGAGGGAAAAGTTGCTGGTGCTTGACTCCCGGAGGATGAAGTTCTCCATTGCTGATCCCCCACCTGAGATCGGATATTTACCCGGTGTGGATATAGCCATTTTGGAGGCAGGGGAAGGCAGGACTGGGATGTTTGTGCATACAGAAGGTACAAAATACCTCAACTTTACCACTAGGCAAAATAATTGTGGGATTTCGAGCCAGTGGCAGTTGGAGAGGACAATCTCATTGGATCCTCGGTATATGTTCGTCGATTCAACAGGAAGACATTTGTTCCTATATCAGTGCGGAAGCCCATTGCTCGATGCAGCCTTTTTCTCGCTGGATGCCAGTACACTCCAGCTTGAGAGTGTGTTTGCTTCGAATTCATGCATCCCCAGCGTGCGCGCATATAGCAGCTTTCCACCATCGTTGTTGCTGACACCAACAGTATCAAGCGGTAAACTTTATGCTGCATCCTTATTTTCCCCCTTCCCTCCATACTTGATACTTCATTATTGTTATGTGTTATTCTTGCTTACACAATTTGGTAGTTGTTATCTTTCAGCTCAGGAATATAGGAACAGTTATGTAATTGCCACTTCAAGCTAGTTAGATTACTAACGGAAGGATCTTACACACTATGAGACATGAGTAGCATCCTTGAGGCATCATGGAATTTTAGAAAGCACTGCACCACAATTTCTTTTTTGCCAAGCTAATGTAGAGGCAATACAAGTTTAAACCAGGACGTTGCTACCAGTTCACCTTTAGATTGTTTTATTACAGAAGAAACATTTAGTCTAGTCAAGCAGGACTTATGTTGTCCACTTTTCTGTATGGTTTTAGCACAAGTGATATGACATCCATATGACATGTGTTATGTTGACATTTAATTTTCGATTTCAGAAATTTGTACAAGAGTTTCTCCAATTACGACTGATCATGACCAGTGTTTTCTCTATCTTGATGTTGCATTAATCAATGTTCTGAAACTTATATAGCTGACAAGTGAGACCATAGATCATTTTTTTCTCATCATCTATATGTAAGACATGTGTAATCCTAAATATGATTGCACAAAAACAACATCCTATATATGAGATCCAAACCCTATTTAATTTGGATCGATGCTTAGAATACTTCCTTTCTTAATTTGTACTAGTACAAATGCCCGTGCGTTGCAACGGGCGATAAAATTAATAGAACCTGCTCCATGTGTCATTTCACAACATTTATTATATCCAGTTTTAACAAATGTCAGAAATAATATAACCCTGAGTATTAGTTTTTAGTCCATGAAGTGTGAATGTGAAGAAGCCTCCATAACATTGTTCGTCACGATGTATTTCAGCTCCCCATTTTCATCCATGACGAAGTAGTGATGCAAGGAATAGTTTTTATATAGTTTTTTGTTTGTTTAGAATAACATGAATTTATTTAGAAGGTTATTGTTTTTGTAATTTTTGAGAAAATAATTTGAAAATTTTAATAATTTTCTAAAATGGATTATTTTTTGTGACTAACATGTTTCATTCTGATAATTATATTTCATAGCAAACATGCTCGTGCGTTGCAACGTGAGAAAAAAATTGACGTGCTTCGCTACGAAGCAAAGGCCTATTATAATTAATCAAGTTGAAAAGGTAGAGGATAAATTTGATGATGACAATAATGTTGATTCAACTAAGAATAGAATTCTTTGGGGCGCTAATTCGAAACTTGCGACGTTAATCCTAGAAAACTAATCGGGCGAATAACCTTATCTTTAGAGTGTCATACCGATAATAAAAATATCGTAGATTGTAGTGCTTATTTGGAGTTACCGACATCAGACAATAAAAATCCGGTATACTTCCTCCGACGCCCAATCATGCATACTTCTGTCACGTGTGCTTCCCGTGAAGTCCTTGTCGTATAGATGGTCTAACTTCCTATTTTGTTGCGATACATCGAGGTTCTTCATTGCAATTGAATATTTGCTTACTCTGCGCCTCAATTCATGGTTAGATGTAACTTGCCCTATTCTAGCTTTTTTGTTTTGTCTGCATATTTGCGTATTCCTTCCTTCCTTGTGTGCATTTTTTTGCCTTTTGGGCTGGCTCCATATTTGCATATTTTTCCTCCCTTTGTGTATATTTTTTTGTAACTGGGTTGAATCTTTAATTCTTTTATTTTGCTGATAGGCTTCACAACGCTTTTTTAGTTTCTTCTGTTTGTTTTTGTCGGTCATCCGTGTGTACCGTTCTATATCTTTTTTCCTTCTTTGTTCCTTAGCATCCATGATTGGAGATTGCGACCCAAATTCCTTTATGCAGGTTTTCTATACTATAGGAATCTGTTGTTGAGTAAAAAATAAATTGATTAGATTTAGCATCATAAATAAAGCATACATAGTTACTCATACATTAATTTAATTAGCCTACTGATAAGCTTCAAAATATATGTGTTGTTTGTATAGTAATGCTTTAATTCTTCTTGATAGCCCATTTTTAAAATTGTGCAACCATTTTGGCTCGCATTTTAAGTATTCTATCTAGCTCCTTTTAGATCATTATCACTAAGTAAAGTTAATGCTATCATACATAAAATTATTAATGTATTTAAATCATGGTGGTGGGATATAGCGACTTTTGTAATTATCTTTGTTTAAGAAAGTAAGCTAGTTCACTGAAGTAGGTTATTTTTGTTTACTATATCTTTTTAAATAGTATTTTTGTATTGTGGTATCCCTAAACACAGTTTCAAATAAGCATGAATGAGTTAATTAATGACAGTGCATGTGTGGTTAGTGTCATGTTTTTCATGGATACAATTTAGGAAGCAGAAAAATGTTACAACATTGTAGATCACATCGTCGATGGCTAGTGAAAAAGCATACCACATCGACAGATTAATTATTGTACTATCGTCAGACAATAAAAATGTTGTTCATTCAACACTTCCAAAGTAATTTTACCTAGATATAATTGTTCTTGTTCCGCCATAGCATTAATGTTTGGGGCAAAAGTATGCATAAGGTGGTTGCCAAGTTTCCCCATATCGCATCCAACATGTCCATCTTAAGGGAATTTAGACATGGTATCTTTTTCCTGATCCGGAGTAATAACTTTATTGAGATCGACTAAAAACTCTATTGCCATGGCATGTAAATGTCTGTGTTTTGGCACGGATGGTTTATTATGCACTCATATCAACCGAAATCAATAGCGTATGTAGACAATTTATTTTATATTTATTTTACTGGTTGTGCGAGCATATATGTTTTCGATATGTCTGCCCTAACCTTTATATATATGATAGTCCAATATTATCTAATCCTTATATCCATTTATGTATAATATTTGTTTCTTTCTCAGTTTTGTCGGTATGAGTTTGTGAGGGACATAAGAGCATCTACAGCCGGACCCCTCATATCCGTGTGAAACGTCCGGGCAGGCCGCCCGATCACTGATCGGTCACGAAATTTCAACCCAGACGGGCTTCTTAAACGGGCGTCCGGGCACGCCCGCCACATCGGACCTGATAGCCCGACCGTACCGCAAATTGCATCAAATCCTCCAAACCCTTTCCTCTCCTTCCGCCGCCCTCCAACATTTCCCGCGCGTCGAGACCTCACCGTCCGCCACTCTTGCTCCCCATCCTCAGCACCGGTCCCAATTCGCCGCCGTGATATCTTCCCGCCCATCCCCGACCATCGCGAGGGAGACGCAATCCGCCTCGTCCGTTGGCGTCCCTTCCTCCACCGCGTCTTGCAAGGCGGAGAATGTCGCTCGAAAGCTGCGACGTCGCCCACAGCGAGAGAGGGAGGCGGTGGCGGCGTTGCGGGTAGGTGCGGACATGGTCAAGGAGATGTCTCCCCCCACCACGTCCGGCTCCCCGCACCCCATCCATCCAAGCGCCGACGCGGTTCATGCGGACAGGATGCAGGCGAAGGAGGACAAGCCGGACGAGCAGGAGGCATGGATTGCCGCGTCCGGCCAGTGATCCGACAAGCATCCCTTCTCGCTCGGACATTGATTTCATTTTCGCATGTCCGGTTTGTTAAAATGTGATTTGATTTGCTTTGTTCGAACGGTTGAATTCAAACAATTTGTATCGGATGATCGACGTACATGGATTTGGGAATTGCATTTGAGGTATGTGGATGTGCGACGCAATATATAAGGGGCAGGCAGGCACTGTCGGCAGACGCGCCCGCGGGGGTATATGGGATGGGATTTGCCAAGTCCGGTTGTATATGCTCGAAAACAGAGGAAAAAAATAGATCAGTCAAATTAAACGTTAAAACAAAAACTGGTTTGGAGAACAAACATATATGTACACGTCCTTGGTCCTTGTGATGCAGTCGGAAACATGCGCGCTAGCTAATACACGTCAGGTGATTTAAAAGAAGACACGTCAGGTGGTCCAGAAGAAACCAGACTCCAGCATGGTCTGGATTATGGACTGCGTCGTCGCAACCTTATCTCCTCAGTTTCTCTGGCTCTCGCCATCTCCATATCCCAACTTTTTGCTGCAGCCCACTGCGGCCGGGCCGGGATCCCGTCAGGATCCTCCCCTGCAGCCTACCGCGGAAGCCGCTGCGCTGCACACATCCGACTCCTTGATCCGGGAGGACTCCATGGAAATCGAGCTAACCCGCGGGATCGAGTAGCTGGACCACCGCTGGGAGCTGCCATCATCGCCCCGACCCTGCCGGTGAGCGCCTATCTGTCTTGCGTCTTCGCGGCGCCTCACCTCATCGGCTCATCCTCTGTGGCCGGAGGCTCCGGCCATCCAAGCTGGGCTCGTGCTCACCCTCTGCCTTTCCTTTCCTAAAGCCTTCTCTGCTCTGTTTGTTGCGTTTGTTCGCATCTCTGCTTTTTAAATTCAGTTGCTTCTTGTTGAATTAGCAGTGCGTGCACGTATATGAACCGACGAGATTAAGTCTAACCGAGCAATGTGGGATTATGTGGGGAGAATATCAGATAATTGTTTTCTTTTTTGCCATAACGGACGACGGACGAAAATAGTTGGGCTTTATTTTTTAATTAAAGAAAAAATAGCTGGCCCAATTGATTGCTTCGAGGCCTACTTAGCCCATGGAACGGACGCACAGCAAGACGTGTGCGAGCGAGCGAGCAAAGCGCACTAATAAAGAATCTGACGTACGAAATTGCGGTGACGGACGAAAACGGACGAAAGTTTGGGAGCAAGAAGCAATAGTCTCTTTATTATTAGGTAAAGATTTTACATTAATGCAGTAGTTTGTTAGTTCTTACACCTGCACATCTTTATTTCTAAATTCTTATTTGACAGTCGATGACCCCAATCATTGATTCTTTATCAAACGGAAATTGGATGGTTGCATATTATTTTAATTATGTGAAATTTTATTGTTTCACAATCCCAAAGTATTGACTGTTTCCTCACAAAATTATCAAACGACACCAAGAATCACCACTGCACGCAGCCTGTGTACCTGACATATAATCTTCTTTTTTAATGAATTTTTCAGCACTGTAAGTCGAGGAGGGAAAGTAGGTAAAAGCTCAAGGCTTCATCAGTTAGAAATAGCATTTTTAATCTCCTTCCCTTGAAGCAGGGTAATACTGGGTTTGGTGTAGATAGATTGGTGACACTATAAACTGCATGCATATGTTTCTCCTTTTTCATGTGAAGTGTCGATGGTAAAGAAAGGGGAAACATAATTAGTTTCTTCCCTAAGTTAATCTTAGAGGGCCTATCGATAACATTGGAAACTTCTGCATGTTTTGGAAACTTCTGCATGTAAGTCTTTTTTTACATTTCAAATTACCATGCTTTTTCATGGAATACATGTTATTCAAATGCTATCCCGTGCGCCGCACCGGTTGATGACTAGTATACATATAATCAGGATAACTACGGCTTCCAGGTACTTCCTCCCCAGCAGTAGAAACCTGATAGTAAAATGGCAGAAGTTAAATGTACTTATAGGAAGTGATTATGTATAAGGGCAATACACTCGTAGACGGTTAAATTGATACCATACAGAGTAAAAAAAAATAGAAAATTGTGAATTATCATAATTATAGTTTTCCTTACCACTGTGCTTTAATGGTGATACTATTTGCGTTCTTATTTGCATAACAATACAGTCATTTATGGGTCCTTACCAATGAAGGGGTAAAAGTAGATATGCGTCATTGGATCATGCAAAATTCGTCTCATATTAACTTGGGAGTATCTTAAAGTCTGTCAATTCTGTTTGGTAAATATCTCCCCTTGGTAATGAGCAGCTACAGAAGAACATTTTTTTTCATACATTTCTTTGTTGGCAACTAAATTATAGTACACATTTCATTAAAAGAAGTAAAATACGATACCTCCTCCTGTAGCGGCTGAGTTCCACAGCTCTTTATGAAGTTTAAGAAACCTTCACTGTTGCGTTTGTATGCTGGAACTTTGCCTTGTAAACTGTTCCATATGACCCCTTGCCAATCACAAGATCATTTACATGACGGAAGATAGACAGAGTATAGAGAGTATAGTTGAATGTCGCTACTGCAACCATGTGTTTTTTTCACGTTCAATGTAGAAATTTGTTATATACTATACCAAGGTAATTTGTAAAGTTCTGAAGCTACCGTTCAGCTTTAAGTTTATTTTTTTAAGCATCCACTTCTCTTTGTTTACATGCTTTCCTCAATGTGGTTTGGTTTAAGCTTTATATTTCATCTCAGTTTTTCTTACCGTGCTTTTCCTGCAAGCAATGTACCAAGTGTCGCCGATGCTAAGGCCCACCTTCTGTTCCTGTTTATTCATATGCTGTTTAATACACTTCAAATTTTGAGATATTGCCATATTGGACAGGCATTGGAAACTGTGGGGCTGAGAAGGAGACACTGGAACTAGGCTGTGCTGCAAGCTCAAGCACGCAGTCACCAAAGTCAGAGTAGTGCTAATGCGGATGCCGGAGGCCAGGCAATGTTGAGGATTAGAGATGCTGGCGATGTTGTGATGCAACTCGGACAATTAACCACTATTCCAGTAGGTTGGTCTTGTAGTAGCGGTGTGGCAATCTAGCATTAACCTGGAGTTTATCTTGTGTGCCTTGATCTGACGATGAGTATCGCGCTTGCTGGGTAAGGTAGCGAGAGTGAGAGTGCGTTAACGGCGTTTTGTTCATGCACAATCAGTAGGTTAACTAAGAGTATAAACAGTCAATGCGATTGCGATCTTGTTGTATGCCTGCGGATCTCTGTACCTGGTACTGCACAACTGCATGTGTTTGGCATGTATGGGACTTGTCAGGTATCCGTTAAAATTAACTAGCAGCAATGATATATACTCTCTTTGCATATATCTATCTTGCTTATCATCTGTATTGTTATGTACGTATTTGTAGGAGTACTTTTGTAGAGCAACATACAAACTGTCGCGAAAGTTTAAGCTCCACACTACTGATCTTAATTGCTTGATGGTGTTGCCATTAAAATTGCAAAAATAGCTTGTGCTCAGAAACTGTTTGATTCGAAATAAGCTTCTCAAGATCAATTAGAGGCAAAGCGACCATGTTTTTTTGATAGTTCTGAGCTTCTCAACTGGAAGGCGTGTGCCAAATGTAAGCAATCAGTCTTTCTAGCATGGCAGAGGACACGTAGTTTATTAATTGTTGCTACTGATCCCTGAGCATGTTTTCCTTGACATAAGTTAGAAAGTTGGTATACAACTAGGTAATTTAGGAAGCCGCAACACGGCTCTACCATTTCTTTTATGAATTTTAAGTTCTTATATGATTTATTTCTGAATGTTTACATGGCTTCTTTGAACTGAATGTTTACATGCCTTTGTGTGGCTATGCATGAACTCTTGTACTGTGAATTACGATTGGAAACACATAAAGTGGGGTTTTGAGGTTGCCAGTTGGAGCTCTGAAGGTTGATTTCCCATATAATGTGTGTGGTTTGTATTAAGCCGTAGTATATTATTACCTTAACTATTCTGCTTCTTCCAGTGTTCTCCTCTTAAGGAGTACCACTGATGACGTTTTGAGGATTGGTGATGGTGCTACTGCTTAATGCTGATTGAGGGTGTGCTGCAACTCGTGAGTTTGCCACAATTTGGTCGGTACGGGGGTGCTTTTGGCTCTGTTTTAGCTGCAGCCTGGAGTTTCTCTTGTGCTCCTTGATCTGGCCATGATTGGTGTATTTACGGGGTAAGGTAGTAATCCCTCTGTATAAAAATATCAGACGTTTTATGATACTCCTTTTGTATAAAAAAAACGTCTTATATTTTGATACAGAGGGAGTATATAGCAATAACATTAACAGGGTGTTTAGTTTCTGCACAATCAGTAGGTTAATTGAGATTCTATAGCAAGCAATGTGACCTTGTCCTGTGTGTATGCAACTATGACCTTGTCCTGTGTGTCTGCACATAGTTGCAGCTGCTATTGCTACAAGCATATGAGGTGTTATTAGGACACCAAGGTGAAATGCCAAGGACCTGTCAAAAGTCAACCTTTATTGTTGCTTTGGTTGCATACATAGATGATTTAGTCGTAAACAGCATATCGTAGTACGTGAATGCCAGGACAAATTGCTGGGTGAATTTTGCATGCTCTGTTTTTTTGCTTCCAGAGTTCATATTTGCCCCCACACATTTTTTACATCTACATCACTTCAAAGCTCCATGGTTTTTTAGCTTGGTTGATTGAATGCACATAAATCACCTTGTAATGTGTTTACAAGGGTATGTGAGAATGCGACTACGTTGAGCTTGCATCACACAATCAATCTCGTCCTGAATTACTATGTGTTTCATCTTGTTGTTCTTTTCATTTATATTCATATCAAGAGAAGGAACAGACATTTTAGACTGTGTGCTGGTTGAGGACTGGAGATTGTACTGGTACTAGAAAGTTGACCACATGTCTGGTCTGTAATATGGTCATCTGGAACCAACATGGAGTTCATCTTGTGCCTTGATCTGGCAATGGTTTGTGCATTCAAGTAGAAGAAACATTATCATTTAGTTTCTACACAATCAGTAGGCTAATTAAGACTATGTGAGAAGTCGAAAGTGATTGTAATCTTGTTGTGTAAGTATATGCCTGCCTATCGCTGTAGCTGTCGTTTCTGCAAGCGTTTAGAATGAATGCAACTAGTCAGGTAAGAAGCCTTCTTTCTTTACACCATAAAGTTACTTCTAGTTCTGTTTCTGCTTTGTCAGTCTCATAATGTTTTTCAAAATTTGCTCCATGAGACATGAGAGTAGAGGGTGTGCGTCCTGTGCTAATGGAGCTTGTATCTTAGGTGGCTTTGGACAAGCAGTATAGTACAATCTTTTTCAGAAACGAGATGGACATCTTTGTTGTTACTCTTTATTTTTATGGGCTCGCTTTGCCGTAAGAGTTTGTGACCATGAGATACTTGTATAGACAAATTATAGAATATACACACCCATACAACTTGATGTATAAGTGCATCTCGGAATGTTGTTTGTTGCACATTTGGGGCATCGGGATGAAATTGTGTGGTATTTATACTCTGTCTCCAACAGAGTAAAGAAGTACAACCACAATACTACTTGAAACTGTTCTTTGGTATTACATACTACGATGATCGGTGAAGCTATGACCATTGAGTGGTTGAACCACATGCCTATATGTTAGTGGGTATGGGTCAGCGGTTCACTATGGGCCTTATCTAATTTGGCCTCTAAACTCAACCATATATATATGTACTTGATTCTCGATTGCTATAATTGGACAACCTTGGCCTCTCATCAACTCTACGATGTTTCATGGATCATGCACCAGTGGTGTCACTTACACAACTCAATTATATTTTTAAAAAATAAGAAGTTTTCAAAAAAAGAGATATTTATAGACTAATTTTTTTAAAAAAATAAAAAATATATATGAAGAGAAATTATTTCAAAATCCCACGGATCAAGGATGTAAGAAAAACACCACGAAACATCTTGAGGTTTTGATAATTACTTGAGAACTTTCTCAGTTCCCTAGTTTTTCTAGAATTCTTCGAATTTATTTTTATGAACTTCCCTATTTCCACCATTTAGTTTACATCCCATGTTTTGGACATCTTTTCTGTAATATTTTTAATTTTGCTACAATGTTTTTTGTGAATAAGCCCCAGATCTATTATAGAGGATCTCCAACAATACAAAGCACCTCACATAGAGAGAAAATTACAAACAAGTTCGTGAGATTCCTAACAGCTCAAAGCTCCAACGCGAGCCGCAGGCGCGCCACCGCCACCGCTACTCCACAGCCTTGGCTAGCCAAAACATGTTTGATCACGCAGACAAGAAGTTTCTGTGCTACGGTCCAAGAGGACCAGCTTGCCGGAACCGAAGCCGCCGTCGAAGAAGCTCTAAACAGATCTGAAGAAGCCCACTTCCAACACACAGTCACCAGCTCGATGGTGGCGCTGGAGGGAACACCACCACCCCAAAGTAGAAGCCGGAGAGCACCAAACCATCGCAACAATAGCACCTTCGCCTCGACGAACCCGCCAAAGCACCATGTCATCGACGATGACCAAAAGGGGATCGAAGATGCGAAGCACACATGGCCAGAGCCGCAGCGACCAACGATGCCTCTCGCCGGACAGAGCCACCCAGATCCGCCACAATGACCCTGTCGGGGACTCCAAGTGCCCAGATCCACCAGCAGAAGGAAGAGAAGCCACCACGCCAGGGAAGGATCTGCCACACTAATTTATTCATAACCACTGCCATCACCGTCGAGGATGAGCAAGATCATTGGACGGAACCATAATCACCTAGCTTATGCTACTATTGTACACGCACAAGCGCCAATTCCAGCGACCCCCCCTCCCATCGACGACCATGAGGGTCGACGGGGGAGAGGAGCCGCCGACGAACAGTGCTGGCACCACACGAGGGTCGATGAGGGAGAGGAGTCACCACTTTCTCTCTTCAGTGGAAAGGAGAAAACAGTCCTAATATTTTGCTACAAGTTTCTCCAATAAGTACTATTTATTAAAACAGTATTTTCAGGGATTGTTCAATATATTTTTTATAAATCTTCTTAAAAACATGATTTATTTACATTTTCTCTTGAAAGATATTATTTTGTAATGACTGGGTTTCTACGCATGAGAAACCACTACCATGTTGTTGGTCTAACCGATTTGAGTGGGGTGAGTGCCCATATCAATCCAATTTCTATGGTTAAGGGTCAAGTTTGTGACTATACCGTCAAAATCTAACTTGGCAAATTTTCCAGACCCAGAAATTAGCGATCTTCTTAACTGATTGCAACTTCATGATATGCCATTTTTTTTTCTCTAAATGAAAGAAGAATATGTGTGTGGTCAATGAAAAGTTTGTTATTGCAAGGAGACTCGTGCATACATCATCGATCATGTGTAGTGATGATTTCAGTATGCTCCTTGTATATAGCAACAATATGTTATAGTTTGTGAAGATGGTTATTAACCAAACAAAAAACAATAATGTTGTTCTGGTCCCATCTGATTATCTTGGCGACTGACATCTCACAAGCCGTATAGAGTTGTTCGGTTTTGTGACTTCACATTCATTACATTAGTGTCATATAAAAATTGAAATAAGAACCACATTTTTTGTTGACTTAACACACTTTTTTGGCACCACAAATATTTTATTTCCACACTGAATGGGAAAGCAAACAACACCAAGATTTGTTTTCTTACATATGCACTACTTTCAATAATATACTACAAGATACTCCATACTATTTTTTTTAAGAATACCAAGGTGTGTGGTACGAAGCACTCCGGCCCTGACGTTTTTTACAACTAAAGTTGCCATCCGAAAAGAAAAAAGGAAACCCCCAAAAATTGAAACTTGACATCCGAAAAGAAAGTTGCCATGCTTGACAATTAAAGTTGTCATCCCCGTGTCACTTGCCATAAAAAACGTTCGGAGTTGTCATGTGTTCATGCCACACGTGTGGCACTTATCAGGGTCCTTTTGTTTGTTGCTGCAATATTCATTGACTGCTTTGTCACCGTTTGATAGCAATATTTGGTGTATCTTATCCTATAGTAGATGAGCAATTTAGACTAAAAATGCCAACCATTCTTCAAAAACTAAATAACTCGCAGTCAAAATAAGCGACACTCGTGGTAGAGATAAATGGCCACAATAGATGGCATGTGAAGTTTGGTGAATGAATAATGTCCATTCCACACATTATGTTTATTCACTAGCACTACACCACGACACCCAAAGCAGCGTCAAACAATCTGTCGGCATAGGTCACCTAAGACGACACATTTAGTGTCGGCAAAGACCTTTCCCGGCAGAAAGGAGCTGTCGCCTATAGTCCTGCCGGGAAAGGTCTTTGCCGATAGATAAATCTATGCCGACAAAAAGTATGACAACATTGGTGAGAACTACGCCGACACACATTTCTACACCGACAGACTACTCTATGCCGACAGTTCATCTGACACTGTGCTATGCCGACAGATTGTGAGTCGTCCATTGCTACAGCGACAGTTTCCTTGTAAGTGTGCTATACCGAAAGATAGTGCGACGTCCAATATTTCTACCGACACATTTGTTGTCAGGGCTCTACATTTCAGCACAAATGCAAATGCACCATATTTTGAATGGAATTACATTCATAATATTCAATTCATGTTCAGCACACAATACAATACATATACAAACCATTACACTTCCCTATTCATCACAAGATGCCATTAATCAATGCATTCATTCATATATAGAAGATTCATTAGTTTTATTCACTCAAGTTAGCTACAACCGTTAACGAAATACACAAGTCAGACATTCAGGCCATAGGCTGTTACAAAATATGATGGCCTGTTACAAAATATGATGGCCAATTGTTTGATCACTTGACTAGTAAAAAAATATTATGAAAGAGACCAAGTCTTCGATCACCAAGCTGACATCAACTTCCATATGAACAGAATGTGTCAACCATGTTAAACAAAAGCAACCACTGGAACATCTTACATCAACTTGTGGACTTGCTACTTTCTTCCATTTGTCCCTGCAAAACAACTCATATATTTGAGCAATCTTAGAAAAATGAAAAATTGTTCAAATTTGTGAGTGGCCCTTGATCATAAAGATCTAAAAAGTAGAAGATGTACTGCAAACATGTTACAAAAATATATCCTTATCAGAACAGCAACCGAAGTCAAGCTAGCACCTAGCATATCACATGGCTTACAATCAAAATTTATGCACTCATTGATATGCAATCAAATCTGTTCTAAGGCATCATGAATAAGGTTCTTATTGTAATTATAGAGACTTGCATTTGAAGTTCCTCAATCAGCAAACAATCACATATGCACTTGTAAATAGACATATTTTAAGTTGTGTAGTAAATGGTACTGTAAAATGGTACTTACAATATGCATGTGGTATCAGTTGATCTTACCATTTACATGTGCATATGTAGGCAAAGTTCATCTTACCATCTTGCATGTGCTCTCAAATATTTACAATAAGAAAGTTATAAACAATCTAAATATGATTGTCTTGAGCTTAGTTCCAAAAGCTAGCACCTACATATGCTTTGAAATTTGCCTACATATACACTTGCAAAGTTCAAAGCATATGTACATTTAATACTTGGGCATGATTAGCTACTGCAGTACTACTACAAACTTTCATACTGCAAATTGGAACTGAGCTCAGGACACAATCATGAGAATATATTTTACTAATCGAGTCATCATATCTAATGTGCTATTACTACTGTAAGCGGGCGCGAGTTCCTTAATAAAAGATGCAGCCAACAGTGCCTTTGTGTTATATAACTAATGCACGACTTATTTATTTTCAGGAAGTATTTTCAGGAAAGGGAACCCAAAAGCTAGAACAAGGGACCACTGATATTGTTAAGTTTCACTTTCAGGGACAAACTACATGAGACTATAGGCATGTTTCTTTATCACCACAGATTTTAACATATGATGGGTATTGAATCATAGAAGACCTTGGATAGGTAATAAACGTGCCCTAATAGCAGCAAATATATCTACACGCATCAACGTGTGGATTTCAATTGCAAATTTGTTTAAAATCCTCCGCAACACACGTGTGGACTGTGAGGGCTAGTTTGGATCATGTCCATGGCTGCGTGCCTGGGCAATAGTGCTGCCTGGCGTGGACATGGTTTCAGGCTGTTTTGCTGCCTGGCCAGGCAACGTTTAGACGTGAGGCTTTTGGTTACTGCCCTGGGCCTGGATAGTATTTAGGAATAAAAAAATCAGCTCTTCTTCCATTAAAGCCCAGGCAGCTGCTTTGTGTCGCCAGACGCCCGAATTCTCATGCTTGGGTCAGGCTAACTACCTCCCTGGCTGTACTGCCCAGGCTAATCACCTGCATGAAAACACCAGGCCAGGCTATGCCAGGCTTTTTCAGGATCTGAACCAAACAACCTACATGCAACGTCCAGGCATGCACCATGCCAGGCGAGACTTACCCAGGACGCGAACCAAACTTGCTCTGAATTCCTCAAGGCCTGCATGGCTTCTAGGTGGTACATGTTGGACGCAATATTATGGCTTCTAGGTGGTACACGCTCTGCATGAACAATCTTCGTCTTCCTACATGATATACATGCATCAGATTAGATGTGGTTAATAATTGTTAGCACCAAATAACCTTTTGTCCCTCGTGGCTGCACCTTCAAGAGTGATTCACAAACTACTAGGGAAATGTAGAAACTCAAAATGTCAATGTCAAAGAAAAAATTCACTATGAACATACATATCAAATAGACAAAAACTTGAATAATGGGGAACGAAGCAGGGGCGGAGCCAGGATTTGGGCATGAGGGGGGCAAGCAAGATAATTATCGTTCTAGAGACACAATACAAAATATAGTCTCGAAACTGTACCATGATTTCTCTTACATTTTGTGCTTCCAATTCTAGTTTGTCGTGAAATTTCTAGTGATACCACAATATGCTGATCATCTGTTTGCGTAGCAACTGGATTGTGGTTAGAAATATCATCTACAATAGATTGCTCCTCAAGTTGGCTTGCGTGTTCAGTAATATTTGAGCCGCTTGAAAAAAAATGAATCTATTTTTAATTTTTTTTGTTCTTCCTCCTCATCCGTCAATTATTGAAACATTAAACAATGGTGAAATTAGATTCCTGAATCACAATCTTAATGCGTCTAATTAGTAAACTAAGCATTGCTTCAAATGAAGTGTACTAATTCATAAAGATTTAACAGTGACGTACCTTGATTCCTTGAAGTTAACATGTTGATGTATGATGCCGGTGAAGCGGATAAGCAGTTATGGTCTCTCTCGTGGATTCAATTATGGCTGGAGTAGAGCACTGGACCCCTCTGCGGCTCATCCCCACGACGGCGGTAGCAGCGAGAGGCGACGGGCGACGGCGCAGGACGCTCGGAGCCACCAGACCTAGAAGACACACACGTGATTACGGGAAGGATAGGAATTTTTCTTACTTGATCTAACGGATGCACATAATTTGGGCCTTTGGGCTGGAAAGTCCCGATGTCATTAGCGTGACTGCCTACTACTTCCCCTTTGGGCTGACCCCTTTGGGCTAGAGTAGTAATACTACTACCTGGCAACGAAACTTTACAGGGGGGGTGAGGCGATGGGGGGTGTCTGACCCCTGCTCGCACCCCCTGTCTCCGCCTTTGGAACCAAGGAAGAATATAGCGAGACATGAAGTACCGCTCATGCAGAAGCATCATAGTATATAGGTAGCTCAGCATCTACTTTTGTACCCCTGAATCACACTAAGGGCAACACAAACAATGCTCTCTTTACCATGTAGGGATCGCTATAAAAGATGAAAGAGGAGTGCTAGTTGTGTTGAAGCCATACCATACATGGACAGAAAGGATCAATGTGAATTCATCAGTTGCCATTGCGTTTTGTTTCAGCTTCAGAACACCCTAAGAAGATGCAGGAAAAAAAGTTACATAAACCATCACCGGGAATTAAAGTTAAAGGAGTAGATAATCTAGATAAGCACCAAGTTAGAAATTAAGACTACCTTGACCTCACTCGGTCACACCTCTCATCTGAGTAGCTAAGCCGAGTGAGGAAAGCACAGAAAAAGTGGTCTTGGAATTCAGGCTATGGCCTGCATATGGTACTGTTCTTACCCATACCAGACTAATGGGAGATAAGTTCTTTGAATGCCAATTATCAATAGAAAGTTTCAAGCAAAAGACTGAAATTTAGTAATCAATGCTAAAAGAAAATGCATCAACCAATTCTCTAGCTTGAATTGTATAGGACTGTAGGTAACAGATTTTCCTACCTCGGGCACAAGTGCAGACCCAAAGCAAGCAGTGCGTGTTGGATAGACATAGTCATACATATCTGCACCCGAAGCGCTGCAAACTACAATATCAAGTGGATAACCAACACCCTGCATATCATAATAACAACAACGTCAACCAAACAAGCTTTGCATGATGCATGGTTGAAAGCTGAAATAAGAGTGAAATCATATGCTAACACAATCTAACATGAGCACTTTGAAAAGTTTAGAACTTACCATTACATATTGTGGTTTATCTTCGGGCAATCCAGCGGTGCACTGGGCAACAACACGTCAAAACAAGTCCTTATATTCACCACCTGCAAGACCACCAATGGCATGTCTGGCAACACAAATTTAAAATTAGCATGGATTCATGAGGGGAAAATGCATATAAGGAACAACTTTTCAAGTATGCGATCAGGATGCATAATAAGAGTTAGTCCTGGAATTTATGTGATGCAGAGAGCGATGCAAGCCCATAGAAAATCATGAACTCAATCGGATTATACACTAGCAACCAGAACCCACTAATTGTACGTTGAGCTTTTCATGATAAAAATAAACCCATTCCATTCCTCTTTGTGCATTGTCAGTAGTAACAACATCCGTATCAAACACAATTTTACTTCCTCCTGAATATCATGTAAACGGGTAACATGACAAGCTACTACACCGAGTATTAAATAGGATCACTGAAATAAAAGCAATAATAAAACAATATTTTGCTTTTGTAAACGCAATACTACATATTTCAGCAACCCAAAAACAAGAAAGGCTTTATAGAACTACAATGGTTTGTCAACTCTTGTAACTAACCTGGCAGTCAATCAAGCAGACGCTAGTCCTGAACATTCACAGATCAAATATGTTTACCTGATTTCACAAAAATAAATCGAACTACATTCAGTTGCGAGTGAGGTCAAACTGTTTCATAAATATAAGTTGGAATTTCAAAGAAAACCTCAGCCCAGGAAAAAGAAGGCTAAAATTAGGAAGAAAAAGATGCAATGATCCAACTTGTACATCAGTTGTAGGAAATTGACCCTCTATGGAAGGAACTATCACAAATCACACACAGGAATGGGAATCTAGCGTTCATCTTAACAACAGATACTATTACTGCATCTCGTGGGATAAAAGAAATAGCACTAGATCCATCATTTTTTACAAAAGCAAGGGAAATAACAAACATTAAAAGGATAAAATCTCCTCATGCAGCTTACCTACAGCGTCCTGGATGCAGGGCAGGTCAAGGGGGTCGATCTCGAGGAAGTACGGCTGTTGCTTCTTGGCTACGACGGCTCCATGGAAGCGGACGGGACGACCGCCCCTCAGCAGTGGACGGGACGACCGCTCCTCAGCAGTGGACGGGACGACCGCTCCTCGGCAGCGGCCGGTACGGCGGCTCCTCAGCAGCAGATGCCTGGGAAACACCAGGACTGGACGGCGGCTCCTCGGAAGCGGACTGGGCGGCGGATCCATTGCAGCGGACGGCGGGGCAAATCCTACGACTTGACGGCGGGCTAAGGAAGGGGACGCCAGGGGTACGAGATGCCATTGCTGGATCTGACCAGCGTGCAGGTCGGGATCGGCGGTGGGGAGATGGGGTCGGCGGCGCAGGTGGGTTAGGGTTTGCGATTAGGACGCAGGGGGGAGCGAGATAGAGGTGAGACGTGGGGAGTTCTTTTTTTTTCTTTCGATGGGTGCTGGCGTGGGAATGGGAGACTTGATGGAAATTTCGGGGTTTCACCCGGCGCGCGCACCGCTCTATTGTCGCGCCAATGTTTTCAGGTGGGCCAAGCACAAGCAACGCCGACACTTTTTCCATCGCAAAGAAACGCCGACAGACGATGCATCGGTAAAGAAACATACGCCGACACATGGTATATCTGCAAATCTTTATGCATTGCCGACAGATAGAACGTCGGCACTCTAGACCAACCCTGAAGTTTGTGTCTAGAGTCATGTTCTAGAGCTATAGTGAGAGTGTACGCCAGCTCCATCCATTTGAGTTGTTGCAATTTCGTCTAGAGAGTGTCAGTTTGGAGATTTTCTTCCCGCGGTGGTGTACGAATTCAACCAAGGACGTTCCGGTGGAGCGGTGCCTTGCTCGGTTTTTCCTCTCGGTGCTCTATCCGCAAACGTTCCGACATTGGTTGTCTTTCTTTCTTATTGGAGGTCTTGAGTGTGTGTTATTTTTGTTCCTGTGATGACTTGGTCTTCCCAGCGACTTTCATGCAGACGCTAAGGTAGAATCATTGTAAGTATGTCGTGTTGTAGCCTAACACACAAAAAATGATATCATACAGGAATTTTGTACATGGTTAAACATACGAAATTTGTGTTAGCTAGCTAGTGTGACAGGAATGTACTC
This sequence comes from Elymus sibiricus, assembly GCA_039707655.1. Lineage (NCBI taxonomy): Eukaryota > Viridiplantae > Streptophyta > Magnoliopsida > Poales > Poaceae > Elymus > Elymus sibiricus. Next base: position 60,434,710 of record CM077674.1, on the reverse strand, counting down.
GTTGGATTATTTCCAAACATACCCTCCAAACGTCCAAATTGTTGCAAGAAATGCCTCCTTCTCTCCACAAAATCCTCGCTCATGGGGCTCACACTTTCTCTCTCCCATGCCAACATTAATTCCAAACCAAACTAGGTTTCGAACTGGGCTAGGTACAGGGGGTGGGATGGACGGTGACTCAGCAGATGATCACCTTACTAATTAAGCTAACAGTAGCAACAAGCTAATTAAGTAGCTAGACATTGCAGAAAAAGAGGCCTCTAGCTCACCTCTGGAGATGGTGGTAGAGGAAGGAGGCTCCGCGGTGGCGGTGGAGTAAGGAGGCTTGTCGCTGACGGTGGAGGGAGCCGGCGGTGGAGGAAGGAGTCAGCGCCCCTGCGGTGGAGGGAGCCTACGGTGCAGGGAGGGGCATCGGCGTCCGGCGGTGCGGGAGAGGCGACGCCCTCGTGGTGGAGGAAGGAGGCAGCGGCGCGGCGGCAGTCGCCGGAGGTGCTGGAGAGGCCGGGTGGTGTGGGAGAGGCCATGTGAGAAAATTGACACGACGGGGGGAGATTTGGGAAAATTTTCCTTAAGCCCCCGTGAAACCTTTTTCGAGAGTCTGTCGGCGCGACACTCAAATAAACTCTCCATTTATCAGATCTAGGTCAGAGCCTTTTTCGAGAGCCTGCAGCCGCGGAACTTGGAAAAAACTCTTCATTATTTCAAAAACTTTGTAGATTGTATGTTTCTTCATTTTTTTTCGAACCACCCTATCATATGGGATGTTCCATAACCCTAGAAATGACTTCACATAGGAATTTTCATATGTTTGCCATGAAATATATGACTATGTTACTTACCGCACTTTTATGTATTGGAGAATTACACTTGGTGAACCTATGAACCGCAGTCTAGTTTTTAGCATATGAACCACGTTCCAACAAATTTTACATGCACTTTTGTTTTCATTTTTGTTTTATTTCAAAAATATGAATATTATCTATCATATAATGTTTTAAGAATCTTTTTTTTGTGAGATCATAATCTTTAAGAATCTTGTGCAACTAGCAAGTTTGACACCCTTGGTAGCAGTGTTGGAGACACAACTGCTATTTATTTGTGTTACAGAAATTTATCCCTATTACAAAGCACAATTACCTTCACTAATTGATCTTTTTTTAACACAGTGCAACCGTAGATGCTCATATACACGCACATACACTCACTCTTATGAACGCGCCCACACACCCTATCCTTTTTTTGTGGGGTACGCACACCTTATCCCTATGAGCATCCCCGAGATATAAAACCAACACAACATCTTGAGATTGACGAAGTCACCACAAGCACCTCACAGTTGACAGGAATGCCTCCTCCCACTGAACGAACATCGATCACCGAAAAGCCTAAACTAAATCCAGGAAAATGCGAGTACCAGTGCCAAGTCTAGGACTTCAACCCTGAGGTTTGTTCCATCGCAAGGAACATAACCTTTTGAGCTACGCCCGTTATTCACTGAAGGAAAAATATCGCTTGGTACAAACTCCTACACTTGGGAGCCCAACAAACAGACTAAGTGCCAGTCCACCGGTGGCACGTCGTGAGCAAAGTTCATTGCCGCCTCTAGGCCTCCGTTTCAACGGAGTAATTGAAACACACGAGATTGTAGAAGCTGCAGCCAGAAAGTTGTCAATCTAGACTAAAATACGCCGACGGACGCGGTCAGCATAGAAAATCGTCGCCCCGGAGAAGAAAACACCGAAGATGGCCAAGATCTGAAAATATATATTGATGAAAATTCATACGCGCATTCGTGCATTTTTTTTTCTTGGAAATTTTAGAGGTGTAAAAACAAATTTTACCTCTTTGTTTTTCTAAATTAGCGCGTGTGATTTATTCTGTTCTTGAAGAGAAGAAACAAAGTGGTTGATGAGAAAATGGTTATTTCTCTTCACTATTTTTCTTTGATATTGTCTAGTGGCTGCCGGATACATAAGCAGTGGAAGTTGTTTGCATTCGCTATTTTGCAGAAAGATCCTCTGAAGTGTCCAGATTGCAGCAACAAGCGCCCTCCCTTCTTTTCCCCCAAAATCCTCACGTTGCTCACTCCCCTGCTCACATTCCAAACCATACTAGGGTTTCCCAGCTGAGCCGGATGGCCGGCGGCGCGGCGGACGAGCGCCAGATCCGCGTGGAGCTGGCCGCCCTCGAGCACAGGCGCCAGTCCCCACCTCGTCCGCTGTCGCGGCGGCATGGTCCCCGGGAAACTGCCTCGCCGCCGATCCCCGACGAGCTCCTGCTCGACATCTTCCGCCGCATCCCCAGTCCAACAGACCTCGTCCGCACCTCTGCCGCCTGCGTCACCTTTCGCGGCCTCATCGCCGACCGCTCCTTCCTCCGGCAGTACCGCAAGCTCCACGCCCCGCCCCTGCTCGGCTTCCTTGATTCACACAGCGGATTCCAGCCCGCCGAGCCGCCTTACCCCTCCGCGCCGGCAGCCAGCGCCGTCGCCCTTGCCGCCGACTTCTCATTCTCTTTCGTCCCCGCCCCCGCAAACCTCGCTCACCGCTGGGCCATCCGGGACATCCGCGACGGCCGTGTCCTCCTCGGCGGAACCCCGCGGGAAGATTTTAACGGAGTCGTCTTCACAGAGATGGTGGTGTGCGACCCGCTGCACCGGAGGTACCTCCTACTTCCCCCAATCCCTGACGACCTAGCAGCTACCGTGGAGAACCCACTCATGAGGCTACGGCCACATTTCTGTGAGACTTTTCTCGTTCCCCAAGGTGACGGCTATGAAGGGGAGGCAGCAACTGAGGAAGAGGCGTCATTTAGAGTGATCTGGATGGTGCAGTGCGAGGCCAAGCTCATCGCCTTTGTGTTCTCGTCCAGCAATAGACAATGGCGAGCCATTCCATCCCAGAGTTGGACCAATTTGTTAGCTGGCTTGCTATCATTGACAGAGACGACTATCTTCTACCGGCGCCAACACGTCTGTGGCTGCTTTTACTGGCTGCCAAACTGGCAGCACAAAATGAAAATGTTGGTGTTCGACACCCGGAGGATGGAGTTCTCCATTGCTGAACCCCCATCCGAAGCCAAAGATTCACCCTTTCTTAGTATAACTATGATGGAGACAGCTGAAGGCAATCCTAGAATGCTTGTCAGTAGGCATGACACATCTGGCCGCAGTTATACCATTTGGTGTAAAAGTGGAGGGAGCTCCAGCCAGTGGCAGAAGGAGAAGATAATCTCACCCTCACTGGGCTTTTGGGACGTGCTCAGATGTTCAATTGGGGAGTATTTGGTCCTGAATCACCATGGAAGCTCATCACTCGATTCAGGCATATGCACACTAGACATCGAAACATTACAGCTCAAGAGAGTGTGTGCTTCGACAGCGCTTGGCGGCGCATATATGAACTACCCACCATCGTTGTCGTCACCGACAGTATCAAGTGGTAAACTCTCTGTTGCTTCGTAGTTATTTTCTACTTTTCATTGTTGTCACACAACTTGTCTGATGCTTGATTGTTGGCTATGGTAATCGCTACACGTTTCGTAGTTGTTACTTCTTTTGTGCTTGTGGCAAAGCTGATGAGGCTCAGGAATGTGATTGTGATTTATTTGATAATCTGTTCTAAATGCCACTTTAAGGTAATAGGACAAGAGGAAGGATCTTGAACACGATGGATACCATTTTGGAGGAATCGTGAATTCAACAAAAAAGAAAACACCAGATCGCAACAATTATTTTGACAAAATATTTTGTGGCCAAGGTTAACCAAGAAGGAACACAAGTCTAATATTCTTTTCACCTTTGGATTATTTCACCTTGGAAACATCCCTTCCAGGCAGCAGGAGTTGGTTTGTCTCTTTTCATATATATAATGAGACAAAGAAAGTCACTTTTTGTTCATCTTTGCACCTATAAATTTATCTCAGGATATTGACTTCAGGTAAGATACAAGTAGGCATAGCTGATATGGGTGCAAATAAAATCCCGAGCAATTGCTACCATTAATGCATCCCCTGTGTATATTTTGAGGATAGCTGAAGGGGTGAGCTTGATCAATTTCACTATCCCACCCAAAAATTGCTCAATTATATTTGCCATTCAACTAGAGAAAATAGCCTGTGCTGAGAAACTATTTCATTTGAAATGAGCTTCTTGACCTAAATTAGAGGCAGGGCAACCATGTTTTTTCATTGTTTAAAGTTTTGAATTTCTCACCTATCCTTCAAGGGCATGCCAAATGCAAGTAGTTTATTGACTGTGGCTACTAATTAAGACCTTTGAGTTTTTTACCTTGACCTGACTAGGAAAATTATTAAATTACTAGATAATTTATTAAGTCCTGTAACATGAAGCTACCATTTCTTTTATGACAAGGTTCTTCTATGATTCATTTCTAAATGATTGCTTGCTTTTGATTTGCTATGTCTTTACTCTACTGCATACATGGTAAACAAACAAAAGTGAGTGTTTGGGAAAAAGAGACCTGAAGGTTGATTTTGCACGTATCATGCCTATCATTTGTTTTAAGCCCATGTGTTTTATCACAGCTATTCTGCTAGCTTATTTATGTGTTTCCATTAAGCGATTTGCCAAGTGTACCCAATATCTAGAGCTGCTGTAAACAAAGAAGCTTCTGAGTATCTGCATTTTGGTTGTGCATAATTTAGAGATACTGGACAGGTATTGAGGAGGAGGTGCTGGAGTAAGGCGTGCAGGCCCTGCAAGCTGAAGGGTCCGTAGATGGCCATCAAGATGAGAGTACTGCTGATGATGCAGATGCTGGAGGTCAGGCTGATGTGTTGAGGGTTGGAGATGGTGCCTATTAAGGCTGTGCTGCAAGTTGAAAATTGACTCGTGGTATGTAGTAGGGTTGTAATATGGTCATCTATATTTAACCTGGAGTTTATCTGACAATGGTGGTGTATCTGCTGCAAAAGTTGGCAAGAGCATCATCAATGTTTAGTTTCTGTGCAATTAATTAGCAAGTTAATTAAGACTCTGTATTAAGTCAAAGTGGTTGTGATGTACTACTGATGTTGTTATATGCCTGCAAGTACAAGTGTGTGGAATGACACTAGTCAGGTAGTATTTTGAATTGAGGAGAAAAGTTGATGTGTGCACAAAGGAAGCGAATTCCATGGTTATATATCTGCTCTGTCCTGCTAATTGCGCTGCGTTCCTGGAAGGAATTGTTGCCTAGCCTAGGACATTGGAATGAACCGAGCTAGAAGTAGAGCAGCTAAGAGCTACATGGTTATGTTTTACTGCTTGATGAGCACAACAATTGTGGGCAGGCAGCTACATTGGTATGGATCGAATGTGGGGATAAATAGTTGGACTGCAGATAATGTCCAGATTTGTGAGCATTGATACTTGTGCTTTCTTGTTCACGTTCTGGCGAGGAAGAAGGGAAAACGGTGGAGCCAATGGATGTTTAGCGGGACTACGTTCTGATTTAACAAAGCTAAAGGAAGCACATGTCACAAATTTCTCTCAGTCATTGTTTTGTCTCTCAAATTGGTTCTTTGGATGGTGAGAATTCACAATGCCTAGGTTAAATTAGTTGAGATTAGCTTGTTCTGATAATTTGTCTCAATGCAATGAAGGAAACAGAATATGGGGATGGCGTTTCATTCTTGGCCTGTTATCGATTGCGCTTTCAAATAAGTTGGAGCAATAATATGAGGTGGAGGCTCAAGTTGCTAGCAGGAGCAGTGATAATATAAATGTCCAACATATGAGTTTTCTGCACTTGTGTTTTTGCGGGTGTCACCCTTCCTGTGGAGAGGTGAAGTTAGCAGGGCTGATGCTTGCTTCTCCTTCCCTCTTGATATCTCTTTTCAAAACAACAATAACAACAACATCTCCGCCCGAAACACTAACTGGTGCCTGTTAATTGTAGTATCTGACGATGGTGGAAGCTTCTGGGTTTACTGGAGATATGGCAGAGTAGGCCACCGAGGTCGGAGCGAGCTGCTCGGCCCCATGCCACGACACAAAGTGATTCTTGTATTTGAATTCAAGTTTTGGCACAAAACTAATAATGAATGGTCCAATCGCAACAACTTCAGGTGTTACTCAAAGAAATACACCTGGCTTGAAATGGACTATGGTAGAAGTGACAAGGAGACGGTAAGATTCACTACCTTAGTTTCTCATCAGCGACTTCCTTTGTAATTGATTTAGCACCTTTCTACGTCTTAATATTTTGGTCTTGTAATATTTTTTCAGAAGGAAGATTTTTGTTGTCAATCAGATAAAAGAGACAAAGCTTGAGACTCCAATATTAGCATGATGAAGCAGCAAATGATGGAAATAGGTAAGTCTCTTGATTACCGCTGCTCTTTGAACTGGCCTGAGCATCATAACTGGAAGATCCTATAATGTGTGCCAAAACTGTGGCGATTAATTCTGTGAGACAATTTGAGAGTGAAACAACGGACTGAATACATGGCCAAAGAGGCAAATACGTACGGTCTGCTTAGATGCAGGAGTTGGACTAACTCCTTTGAAAGTATCTTTTGATTGTTCAATGTTGTCCTAGGGGTTGTACTTTTATTCTTTAAGTATATTCCTGTTGATTATTCATGTATCATTTGCTTTTACTAATATGTTTATATTTGGCTGATACAAGATTACTTGTGGAAGAATATCAGTAGCATGCACTATATATGTATGCAGAAGAGACCATAGTCATGATTTTGTATTGCTCGGAGTCTCGGACCAAGATTTGTATGCACCATCATTGATTCAGTCTTTAGGGGTTACAGGATAATGACATATATTAGCCAGTGCTACCACTAATAGTGCAATTGTATATTTGGTGAAAGGAAGCAGGTTAACCACTCAGTATTAGAGTAAGATGCTACATGTAGAAGTACCATCTAAAAAGGAAAGATACATTACTCCGTGAAAAATCTTGGTAGAAAAATAGTGAAGCCTTTTGGCAGTGGATTACGTATAATACCACGACACTGCTATATCTCTCAAAACCTGAGCTACATATAGTAGTTACTAAATGGAAAATTTTGGACGAAAATACTACTGCATAATGATTCTGTTAGCAAAGCTTCATCCTCCGATGAATATGTGATGCATTCTTTGGCCCCTTTAATTTCCATGTGAAGAATGTGATCTTGCGACTTGCTTGTTCATTCTCCCTTTATGCTAAATCTATTTCTTTCCAGAAGGCATACTACTCTTCTTGTGCTTCCTTTATGCTCTCTTATCAGATAGTATGTCATTTTTATTTTCCTTATATGTCATATTATAGCTTGTGCAGTCTTTTCCAATTTATAAACATTATTTCGCTGGTTAATAAATAGTTTAAATAATGAGCAGTACAGTGGAGGGGATTGTATGACAGTCCAAGGAAGTCTCTAGCAGAATGCAGTTTTCTGGGACCAGTTTTTTAACCGTGGACTTTCCATGGAAGATGGATACGTACATCTGCCTTATTCGGTGAGATCATACTCTGTGTCATTTCATTCCAATCACACAACAGAAATGCTTCTTGTTAGTTATTAGTAACATCGACACGACGTCCCTAAGCGCAAAGGAAAAGCATGCCCATGATAACACTACATGCGTACACTTACCTTTCTGCTCTGTTTCTTTAATAACCCCTATTATTTCCAGCTTAAATATGATAAGTTAGTGTTTCATGATCTAGATAACCAAAACTGGGTCCTCTACCAAGCACCTGTCCAGCCCAGTGTGAGCTACACTTCAAATTTGAATCAACACTGTATGCACATTGAAAATTACAGGAAAAATCAATTCAGAAGTAGGGAAAGATGGAAGCTCAAAAGAAAATGCACCTACATTTCTCTCTTATGATGCTGAATTTTCTATCTTTCCATAGGACTATGACGTTTTAAAAAGGATCTCTAATACTATTTCAAAGGATGACAGTGACGAAAAAATGGTTAGATTTACATTCATGCCGTTGAGGGCTATCTTTTGTTTTGGTCTCAGAGACAACAACCTATGACCAATTCTTGTTTAGTTGCTCTTCCTTGTCACAGTTCCATGATTCAACTAGGTTGCAGAGGACGAGGTTTGTTATTGTTCACTGAATAATTTTCCTGTTTGATGTGTGATCCTGACGTGTTCTTCTTATAGGTGCTGCCGTTCACCATCACCCTCTCTCAATTTGAGAACATGTTTTCAGGTCTTACAGCATATATACTGTGGTCTCTCTCTCTCTCTCTCTCTCTCTCTCTCTCTCTCTCTCTCTCTCTCTCTCTCTCTCTCTCTCAATTTGAGAACATGTTTTCAGGTCTTACAGCATATATATCATAAGGTCATCTATTACTGTGGTCATAATTTGATCTCATGGCAGAAATTAAATGAAGGGGGAACAACTGCATGGAGGAGGGAATGCGACGGTCGACAACGGGCGCACAGGAGGATTGAGCAGGGTGGCGAGGCGGGAAAACCCCGTTGCGTTGGTCTACCCGCCATCGCTGCTGTGTTCTGTTCTGATGTAGAGGAGGTCGTGCAACCGGTATATAATGGACACCAGATCTCCATTTTTCTCTATATATTGTAATTGCTTAATTGGTATTGCTTCGGATCCACATGATTGGTTTGCTCAAAGGGCTAAAAGGAGCTAATGTTTGGTCCACAAGTGTACTCTATTTCATATGCATATTCTTGACTACATGATGATGTTTGTGGTATCAACTAATCTCTGGTTTCTGCTTCATACCATTGCTCCTCAACATGACCAAGAATGAAAGGACAAATTGTGTGTAATTAAATACTTAACTTGTTTTCCGAAATGACAGATATGTGAGACTCGATATGTTGTACTAAAGACCGTGAAAGTGTGAGCACTTGACTTTGGATAGAGATTGAATGGAATCTCACCCTGCGCCCTTTTTGCTGTCGTGCAGGAACTTGACTCTTATTATCATATATGTTCTTTTTTTTCTAATCATTGTTTCTGCAATTTTGTAGGCTGTTGAAATGCTATTACTTGGTCCAAACATATTTACATAGAATTTGCTTTAGTTCATTTGCATTTCCCATTTATAACAAAATGGACTGTTGTCAATCATAACATGTTTTATGAGAGAAATCCAGAAGCTGGAATGATTTAATACATATATACCAAATCCAGGACATAGTTCAGTGGATCGTATGGGAGCCCTTTAAAGTTACATATAGATAGAGATGATTATTTCCAAGCTTTGTAGAATGGGTGTTTCCTAGATTGGACATCACAAGTTCTATGTGATATACCCTGTTGCCTCTGCCTATGTGAACCCAAATATCAGAGAATATACTTTATTTGTCCTTTGTCAGTTTAATTTAACTTGCTAGGAATTGAATTGGTATCAAATATATTTTTTATACCGACTAAAGTGAATTCATTCTCTTGCAGGTCCTGGTGCTTATGGTTTAACTACATGCTATTGTTGTTGGAACCATTGGCTATTTATACATAGGCGGAAGGTAACATTTATCTCCCTGTCAACTTGCTCCGAGAGGGGATGTCGAGGATGAAGACGGCGACGAGCAAGTTGGCATCCGTGAAGCTTCGCCATAGCCATTCCAGCTCTTCTAGAGCCACAAGGAGAGCCTTGACAGGCTGTACGAGTGGGAGAAGAAGCTCTACGAGGAAGTCAGGGTACGTTCGATCCAGCACATGCGCTTCTCCCAGAATTCGTATAATCATTAAAGTTCACTAGCTAATGTTATATTTTGGGTTCTTACTTCAGGTCCACACACTCATAGAAAATCTTCGAGATCGTATGTTCAAGCCTTCCTTGTTCACTATCATAACTGAAAATAGCAGGTGAATTGGTACTGCCAGGAATACATATGACGCAAATTTTTAGTATGACTGAACCATTTTAGTATGACCGAATCTTATTATGCGGTACACTTGTAACTTGTTGCTAGAAGTGAGAAGAGGCCAAATGAATCTCTGTAAGATTTTAAATTACACTATAAGCAAAATTCTGTTTGTACCTATGGTTGATCAAGCATGGTACTGAACTCTTATAGCATATGCAGATGACCTTATCTTTATTTCTGGATTGATCCATCTAAGCTACTAACATATCCTAATGTTATATATCTATCTAAACTAACATTTCTAACTCAAATTGCTCTGGAGCGAACATTGGGGACCAAACAAGGCGGCCCAATGGGCTGAGAAAAGATAGGGGCGCACAAGAACGCCTCAAGAGGCGCGCAAAGGCGCGCCCCATCCACTAGTGATCACCATCCTTCCAAGTCTTCAAGGCTGTCCGATTCCTGTCACAAAAAGGAAAAACATTCCCAGTTTTATGTTTCACTAGTGTCAGTTTGTGTTTCTTTTCATGCAAGTTATTACAATTCTGTACTGTGGAAGAGTCGCAGCTACCGTTTTTTTTTAATAGTTTTATACATGCCTTCATCCATGTTGCCGATGCTAAGGCCTACCTATGTTCGCGTCAGCAGCTTTAAAAGTAATAGAAAATGAGGCTTTTTCCACGGGCGGGCATTACACTCAAGCAGGGGAAGTCAATTTGACTGCTACTTGAGAACCTGTTTGAACAAAACTCGGCAAAAGGGAAGGGGCCTATGTATTTGCATGACCCTTATGGATTTGTTTGACCCTACCTACACCCGGAGCCAATCCCCTAGCGGTCCTGCCACCACGATGCACCTTGGATTTCTGGCGTAACAGCGGTGGAAGGTATCAAAATGTTACGGCCGCATAACATAGTATATACGCTAAGGTCGGCCAAAATATGTGTTCTTCCGTATCCAAGTATCTACAGTATGAATACACTTGTGGAACCAATAAAATGCAGTTTGAATACTAATAGTATCTGTATTAGAGACGTTGGTGATGCAACTCGAGAAATAACCACTATCCAGTGCTTTTGGCTCTGTAATACTCCTACGGTAATCTAGAATGATAGTATCTGCAGTTTTTTTTTTGTCTTGTTTACGTCGCTGATACAGTAATGATTGGTGAGTTTGTTTGCCGGATTAGGTAATATAGTAAGAGTATGTATGTATGTATGTAAGCAGTGGTGAATGTGATTATGATCCGACCTTGTTGTATGCCTGGCACCGGTGATTAGGTAGTACCGGTGATTTAAATATATAGTTCCTGGTGCTTGTGCTGTCAGTAGGATTGTTACAATCACTAATCTATATTAATTCAGATCGCCAAACAAACATCTGTCTGGATGGTTCAGACATGTGCAGATGCTTTTGGCACTGTGAAGTGTTTTTCTTTCAGTTGTGGCAAATCCCTCGCACTGACGTACGCGCCTTCAGTGTTCTTTCAGTATGCAGCGAGGTTAATCTTGTTTTTAGCCGTCGAATCCAATACTGTATGTATGACAGATTTACAGTCACCATACACATAGGGACATACATACATACAGCCAGATGGGCAGCGCAACACGTACATTCTCAAATGGCCCATCAGCGCTCTCCCCGCTTCTTCTTCTTCTTCAGAAAAGGCCCATCAATATTCGCAAAAAAAAAGAGAGAAAAGGCCCATCAAAATCAGTACCGCAAGCTCCACGCCCCGCCCCTCCTCGGCTTCCTCGATTTTCGCCGAGTCTTTCACCCCTCCGCGTCTGCAGCCAAAGCCGTCGCCCTCGCCGCTGACTTCACCTTATCCTTCCTCCCAGCCCCAGCCAGTGAGTGGGCCATTTCAGACATCTGCGACGGTCGCGGCCTCCTCGACAGGCGCGACTGTGCGGAGCTGGTGGTGTGCGACCCCTTGCACCGGCGGCACCTCCTGCTTCCCCCAATCCCTGAATTCGACGAGTGGGGTCCGTTCAGTGGGCAAACCACGCACATTTGGATGTCAGATCCTCCTGGTGGGCGGCGACGAGGAGGCTTCAGAAGAAAACATTTTTCAGAGTGATATATGTGGCATTCACCCTACATAAGGAGGCCGTCTTCGTCTTCTCTTCCAGCACCGGACAATGGCGAGCTACTCCATCGACAGTGCGATTGGATTCCTCACGCTGGCGCCAATATGTGTATGGCTGTTTGTATGGGGTGACAGGGTGCGGGGAGAAGATACAGGTGCTTGACACCCGGAGTATGGAGTTCTCACTCATGGGCCTCCCACCGGAAGCCAGAGCCAGAGGTTCTTCTCATGTGCATATAGCCATTGTGGAGGCAGGGGAGGGCATCATTGGGATGTTTGTTCTACCACATGAGACATCACACCTCAGTTATTTCGTTAGGCGAAACATCGGTGGAAGTTCCAGCCAGTGGCAGTTGGAGAAGACAATCTCACTCGATTCTTCTCAGTACTCTTTCCCGGAGAGTTCAGCAGGGTGGAACTTGTTCCTACGCCATCGCGGAAGCCCATCGCCTGATGCCGGCCTTTTCTCAATGGACGTCAAGACATTCCAGCTTCAGAGGGTGTTTGGTTCCAACTATAGCATGTTTTACCCGTGGGCATATAACAACATTCCACCATCGTTGTCGACTCCAGCAATATCAATTATCAAGTGGTAACCTTTCTGTTTCATCCTAGTTATTTCCCTTCCTTCATAGTTGTCACACAGGTTGTCTGTTGCTTTAAAGTTCGCTACTGTGATCAGTAATTCTTGTTTACACCGTTTAGTAGTTGTCACCTCTTCTTTTTTGTGGCTAAGCTGATCAAGCTCAGGAACATGATTGCTACTGTAAGGTGATCATAGAAGTAAAAGACAGGTGTGTGCACACTACGAGTAGAATTTTGGAAGCATCTTGAAGCATGCCTTATCTTGTCCACAGTTCACCTTGGGTTTGTTTCACCTTATTTCAATCAAGCAGGACTTATCTTGTTCACATTTATTTTGATAGATATAAGCAGGAAGGCAAGTCTTATGTGGTAAATTTTTAATTCCTGCAACACGAAGCTACCATTGCTTTTATGGCTCTTAAGTTCCTTTATGATTCATCTCTTTATGTTTGCATCTCTTTTCTGGCTATGCATTCCAACGTGTACAGTAAATGACAATGAGAAACACCATAGAGCGAGTGTTTACTGGTATATGTCTCAAATTACGTTTTTCTTTGAACGGTCAAAGGTGTTAAAGGCGCCAAATATATTCAGCTCATAAGCACTTTACAGCATGAATTACATAGCCCGATAACCCTGAAGATTGACATGGTATAGGCAGGAGATTACAGGACACTCTCTATTCTGAACTGATACAACTAAAGACATGCTTTGTCTATCTAGTTAGAACCTGATGAGCTACATTATGAGCAACACCATTGAGGTCCCTAGAAATGTGGAAAACCTGGCCTGTAGATTTTCAGGAACTTAAAATTATTTGGCGATATCTTTTCTCATCTTCCACTAAATCTTGTCAGAAACAAGTTTTCTGCATGTTGCTGCTTTGGCCAGAGTGAGATTGTCAGATAAGAGTGTGACACGTCGGAGTTGAAGACGCTGAGCTATTGTTGTTTGCCAACAGAAAATCTGCCGTTTCAGCCTGTAGTGTATATGGTGTTGTGGACATGGAAGCCTGAATCTGAATCGTGGTGCTGTGATTGCCTACTGGGAGGTGCATTGTTCTGTAGCAGTAGCTCCAGTGGGCAGACCTGGGGCTGATGTTCTTCCAAGACGTGTCAGAGAAGATCTTCACACATGTGATTAAGAGATCTTTCCTAATAGTGCTTCCCTGTTGTGGGAGAGAGCCTCATTGTTCTGCTTACTTGGCCTAGGCTCTCTTATGGTCTAGATCAATGTGTTTTGCTAGTTCTTGATTAGATGTAATTGCCTTTGCTGTGTGATGAATTTGGTAGTTTTTTTTAGCAGCAACAATAGCTATCTTGCCAAATCCGCTATCACATTGAAATTCAGTATATTATACCTATGGGACTATGGCTAGAATCTTGAAGGACGATTCTCCCATCTCCATACATTGCATTCTTTTAGTCCCTAGTACTTTATGCTCCTTCCTGTGCTTTTTCCATAAGCAATTTACCAAGTTTTGCCCAATGGTATGACTATATGGGATTGTTTTTCTAGCAAGCTCCTGAATATCTACAGCTGAGTATTGCATATTTTAGGCAGGTACTCGGGAAGGTGAGCAGATGCTGGAACAAGGTGCGAAGACTCTACAAGCTGAAGAGCCGATAGATAGCCCTCACGACGAGAGAACCGATAATGACACACATGTTGGAGATCGGGCCAGTGTACTGATGACTGAAGATGGTGCTGATTGAGGTTGTGCTGCGCCTGCGAGTAGACAATTGACCACAGGTTGATCAGCAATACGGTAGTTGTAATGTGTGGCTCTGTTTGTCTGTAATATGGTCATCTAGCATTGACATGGAGCTTCTCTGGTGTAGCTTAATCTGACAATGATTGGTGCTGTTAGAGAATGAGCAACTGACATTCACAGGGGGCCAAAGGCCAATATAAGTACATGAGAGGTAAAGTGCAGAAAGCCCCTTATACAATGGGGATATACAGAAAAGGGGACTATACACATCTAACACCCCCCCTCAAACTCATGGTGGATCAACAACACTGAGTTTGGAGAGAAAGAAACCGTGCTGCGCTCGAGTCTGTGCCTTCGTGAAGAAGTCCGCCAACTGTAACTCAGAGGGCACATAGTGAAGAGCGAGAGTCTGATCCTGCACAGCAGCACGCACAAAGTGGGCATCCACACCGATGTGCTTGGTGAGCTCATGCTTCACCGGGTCACGCGCAATACTGATAGCACCGGTACTGTCTCACAGTAAGGGAGTCGATGTAGTAGCAGACACACCAAAATCCTCAAGTAACCATCGTAACCAGATCACCTCAGCCGTCAGCATAGCCATCGCTCGCAACTCAGCCTCTGTACTCGAGCGAGAAACTGCAGTCTGTTTCTTTGTCTTCCAGGCAATAAGAGAGCCACCAAGAAAGACACAGTAAGCAGACAGCGAGCGTCGATCAGAGGGATCACTAGCCCACGTAGCATCAGAGTCCTTTTGTTTGTTGCTGCAATATTCATTGACTGCTTTGTCACCGTTTGATAGCAATATTTGGTGTATCTTATCCTATAGTAGATGAGCAATTTAGACTAAAAATGCCAACCATTCTTCAAAAACTAAATAACTCGCAGTCAAAATAAGCGACACTCGTGGTAGAGATAAATGGCCACAATAGATGGCATGTGAAGTTTGGTGAATGAATAATGTCCATTCCACACATTATGTTTATTCACTAGCACTACACCACGACACCCAAAGCAGCGTCAAACAATCTGTCGGCATAGGTCACCTAAGACGACACATTTAGTGTCGGCAAAGACCTTTCCCGGCAGAAAGGAGCTGTCGCCTATAGTCCTGCCGGGAAAGGTCTTTGCCGATAGATAAATCTATGCCGACAAAAAGTATGACAACATTGGTGAGAACTACGCCGACACACATTTCTACACCGACAGACTACTCTATGCCGACAGTTCATCTGACACTGTGCTATGCCGACAGATTGTGAGTCGTCCATTGCTACAGCGACAGTTTCCTTGTAAGTGTGCTATACCGAAAGATAGTGCGACGTCCAATATTTCTACCGACACATTTGTTGTCAGGGCTCTACATTTCAGCACAAATGCAAATGCACCATATTTTGAATGGAATTACATTCATAATATTCAATTCATGTTCAGCACACAATACAATACATATACAAACCATTACACTTCCCTATTCATCACAAGATGCCATTAATCAATGCATTCATTCATATATAGAAGATTCATTAGTTTTATTCACTCAAGTTAGCTACAACCGTTAACGAAATACACAAGTCAGACATTCAGGCCATGGGCTGTTACAAAATATGATGGCCTGTTACAAAATATGATGGCCAATTGTTTGATCACTTGACTAGTAAAAAAATATTATGAAAGAGACCAAGTCTTCGATCACCAAGCTGACATCAACTTCCATATGAACAGAATGTGTCAACCATGTTAAACAAAAGCAACCACTGGAACATCTTACATCAACTTGTGGACTTGCTACTTTCTTCCATTTGTCCCTGCAAAACAACTCATATATTTGAGCAATCTTAGAAAAATGAAAAATTGTTCAAATTTGTGAGTGGCCCTTGATCATAAAGATCTAAAAAGTAGAAGATGTACTGCAAACATGTTACAAAAATATATCCTTATCAGAACAGCAACCGAAGTCAAGCTAGCACCTAGCATATCACATGGCTTACAATCAAAATTTATGCACTCATTGATATGCAATCAAATCTGTTCTAAGGCATCATGAATAAGGTTCTTATTGTAATTATAGAGACTTGCATTTGAAGTTCCTCAATCAGCAAACAATCACATATGCACTTGTAAATAGACATATTTTAAGTTGTGTAGTAAATGGTACTGTAAAATGGTACTTACAATATGCATGTGGTATCAGTTGATCTTACCATTTACATGTGCATATGTAGGCAAAGTTCATCTTACCATCTTGCATGTGCTCTCAAATATTTACAATAAGAAAGTTATAAACAATCTAAATATGATTGTCTTGAGCTTAGTTCCAAAAGCTAGCACCTACATATGCTTTGAAATTTGCCTACATATACACTTGCAAAGTTCAAAGCATATGTACATTTAATACTTGGGCATGATTAGCTACTGCAGTACTACTACAAACTTTCATACTGCAAATTGGAACTGAGCTCAGGACACAATCATGAGAATATATTTTACTAATCGAGTCATCATATCTAATGTGCTATTACTACTGTAAGCGGGCGCGAGTTCCTTAATAAAAGATGCAGCCAACAGTGCCTTTGTGTTATATAACTAATGCACGACTTATTTATTTTCAGGAAGTATTTTCAGGAAAGGGAACCCAAAAGCTAGAACAAGGGACCACTGATATTGTTAAGTTTCACTTTCAGGGACAAACTACATGAGACTATAGGCATGTTTCTTTATCACCACAGATTTTAACATATGATGGGTATTGAATCATAGAAGACCTTGGATAGGTAATAAACGTGCCCTAATAGCAGCAAATATATCTACACGCATCAACGTGTGGATTTCAATTGCAAATTTGTTTAAAATCCTCCGCAACACACGTGTGGACTGTGAGGGCTAGTTTGGATCATGTCCATGGCTGCGTGCCTGGGCAATAGTGCTGCCTGGCGTGGACATGGTTTCAGGCTGTTTTGCTGCCTGGCCAGGCAACGTTTAGACGTGAGGCTTTTGGTTACTGCCCTGGGCCTGGATAGTATTTAGGAATAAAAAAATCAGCTCTTCTTCCATTAAAGCCCAGGCAGCTGCTTTGTGTCGCCAGACGCCCGAATTCTCATGCTTGGGTCAGGCTAACTACCTCCCTGGCTGTACTGCCCAGGCTAATCACCTGCATGAAAACACCAGGCCAGGCTATGCCAGGCTTTTTCAGGATCTGAACCAAACAACCTACATGCAACGTCCAGGCATGCACCATGCCAGGCGAGACTTACCCAGGACGCGAACCAAACTTGCTCTGAATTCCTCAAGGCCTGCATGGCTTCTAGGTGGTACATGTTGGACGCAATATTATGGCTTCTAGGTGGTACACGCTCTGCATGAACAATCTTCGTCTTCCTACATGATATACATGCATCAGATTAGATGTGGTTAATAATTGTTAGCACCAAATAACCTTTTGTCCCTCGTGGCTGCACCTTCAAGAGTGATTCACAAACTACTAGGGAAATGTAGAAACTCAAAATGTCAATGTCAAAGAAAAAATTCACTATGAACATACATATCAAATAGACAAAAACTTGAATAATGGGGAACGAAGCAGGGGCGGAGCCAGGATTTGGGCATGAGGGGGGCAAGCAAGATAATTATCGTTCTAGAGACACAATACAAAATATAGTCTCGAAACTGTACCATGATTTCTCTTACATTTTGTGCTTCCAATTCTAGTTTGTCGTGAAATTTCTAGTGATACCACAATATGCTGATCATCTGTTTGCGTAGCAACTGGATTGTGGTTAGAAATATCATCTACAATAGATTGCTCCTCAAGTTGGCTTGCGTGTTCAGTAATATTTGAGCCGCTTGAAAAAAAATGAATCTATTTTTAATTTTTTTTGTTCTTCCTCCTCATCCGTCAATTATTGAAACATTAAACAATGGTGAAATTAGATTCCTGAATCACAATCTTAATGCGTCTAATTAGTAAACTAAGCATTGCTTCAAATGAAGTGTACTAATTCATAAAGATTTAACAGTGACGTACCTTGATTCCTTGAAGTTAACATGTTGATGTATGATGCCGGTGAAGCGGATAAGCAGTTATGGTCTCTCTCGTGGATTCAATTATGGCTGGAGTAGAGCACTGGACCCCTCTGCGGCTCATCCCCACGACGGCGGTAGCAGCGAGAGGCGACGGGCGACGGCGCAGGACGCTCGGAGCCACCAGACCTAGAAGACACAAACGTGATTACGGGAAGGATAGGAATTTTTCTTACTTGATCTAACGGATGCACATAATTTGGGCCTTTGGGCTGGAAAGTCCCGATGTCATTAGCGTGACTGCCTACTACTTCCCCTTTGGGCTGACCCCTTTGGGCTAGAGTAGTAATACAACTACCTGGCAACGAAACTTTACAGGGGGGGTGAGGCGATGGGGGGTGTCTGACCCCTGCTCGCACCCCCTGTCTCCGCCTTTGGAACCAAGGAAGAATATAGCGAGACATGAAGTACCGCTCATGCAGAAGCATCATAGTATATAGGTAGCTCAGCATCTACTTTTGTACCCCTGAATCACACTAAGGGCAACACAAACAATGCTCTCTTTACCATGTAGGGATCGCTATAAAAGATGAAAGAGGAGTGCTAGTTGTGTTGAAGCCATACCATACATGGACAGAAAGGATCAATGTGAATTCATCAGTTGCCATTGCGTTTTGTTTCAGCTTCAGAACACCCTAAGAAGATGCAGGAAAAAAAGTTACATAAACCATCACCGGGAATTAAAGTTAAAGGAGTAGATAATCTAGATAAGCACCAAGTTAGAAATTAAGACTACCTTGACCTCACTCGGTCACACCTCTCATCTGAGTAGCTAAGCCGAGTGAGGAAAGCACAGAAAAAGTGGTCTTGGAATTCAGGCTATGGCCTGCATATGGTACTGTTCTTACCCATATCAGACTAATGGGAGATAAGTTCTTTGAATGCCAATTATCAATAGAAAGTTTCAAGCAAAAGACTGAAATTTAGTTATCAATGCTAAAAGAAAATGCATCAACCAATTCTCTAGCTTGAATTGTATAGGACTGTAGGTAACAGATTTTCCTACCTCGGGCACAAGTGCAGACCCAAAGCAAGCAGTGCGTGTTGGATAGACATAGTCATACATATCTGCACCCGAAGCGCTGCAAACTACAATATCAAGTGGATAACCAACACCCTGCATATCATAATAACAACAACGTCAACCAAACAAGCTTTGCATGATGCATGGTTGAAAGCTGAAATAAGAGTGAAATCATATGCTAACACAATCTAACATGAGCACTTTGAAAAGTTTAGAACTTACCATTACATATTGTGGTTTATCTTCGGGCAATCCAGCGGTGCACTGGGCAACAACACGTCAAAACAAGTCCTTATATTCACCACCTGCAAGACCACCAATGGCATGTCTGGCAACACAAATTTAAAATTAGCATGGATTCATGAGGGGAAAATGCATATAAGGAACAACTTTTCAAGTATGCGATCAGGATGCATAATAAGAGTTAGTCCTGGAATTTATGTGATGCAGAGAGCGATGCAAGCCCATAGAAAATCATGAACTCAATCGGATTATACACTAGCAACCAGAACCCACTAATTGTACGTTGAGCTTTTCATGATAAAAATAAACCCATTCCATTCCTCTTTGTGCATTGTCAGTAGTAACAACATCCGTATCAAACACAATTTTACTTCCTCCTGAATATCATGTAAACGGGTAACATGACAAGCTACTACACCGAGTATTAAATAGGATCACTGAAATAAAAGCAATAATAAAACAATATTTTGCTTTTGTAAACGCAATACTACATATTTCAGCAACCCAAAAACAAGAAAGGCTTTATAGAACTACAATGGTTTGTCAACTCTTGTAACTAACCTGGCAGTCAATCAAGCAGACGCTAGTCCTGAACATTCACAGATCAAATATGTTTACCTGATTTCACAAAAATAAATCGAACTACATTCAGTTGCGAGTGAGGTCAAACTGTTTCATAAATATAAGTTGGAATTTCAAAGAAAACCTCAGCCCAGGAAAAAGAAGGCTAAAATTAGGAAGAAAAAGATGCAATGATCCAACTTGTACATCAGTTGTAGGAAATTGACCCTCTATGGAAGGAACTATCACAAATCACACACAGGAATGGGAATCTAGCGTTCATCTTAACAACAGATACTATTACTGCATCTCGTGGGATAAAAGAAATAGCACTAGATCCATCATTTTTTACAAAAGCAAGGGAAATAACAAACATTAAAAGGATAAAATCTCCTCATGCAGCTTACCTACAGCGTCCTGGATGCAGGGCAGGTCAAGGGGGTCGATCTCGAGGAAGTACGGCTGTTGCTTCTTGGCTACGACGGCTCCATGGAAGCGGACGGGACGACCGCCCCTCAGCAGTGGACGGGACGACCGCTCCTCAGCAGTGGACGGGACGACCGCTCCTCGGCAGCGGCCGGTACGGCGGCTCCTCAGCAGCAGATGCCTGGGAAACACCAGGACTGGACGGCGGCTCCTCGGAAGCGGACTGGGCGGCGGATCCATTGCAGCGGACGGCGGGGCAAATCCTACGACTTGACGGCGGGCTAAGGAAGGGGACGCCAGGGGTACGAGATGCCATTGCTGGATCTGACCAGCGTGCAGGTCGGGATCGGCGGTGGGGAGATGGGGTCGGCGGCGCAGGTGGGTTAGGGTTTGCGATTCGGACGCAGGGGGGAGCGAGATAGAGGTGAGACGTGGGGAGTTCTTTTTTTTTCTTTCGATGGGTGCTGGCGTGGGAATGGGAGACTTGATGGAAATTTCGGGGTTTCACCCGGCGCGCGCACCGCTCTATTGTCGCGCCAATGTTTTCAGGTGGGCCAAGCACAAGCAACGCCGACACTTTTTCCATCGCAAAGAAACGCCGACAGACGATGCATCGGTAAAGAAACATACGCCGACACATGGTATATCTGCAAATCTTTATGCATTGCCGACAGATAGAACGTCGGCACTCTAGACCAACCCTGAAGTTTGTGTCTAGAGTCATGTTCTAGAGCTATAGTGAGAGTGTACGCCAGCTCCATCCATTTGAGTTGTTGCAATTTCGTCTAGAGAGTGTCAGTTTGGAGATTTTCTTCCCGCGGTGGTGTACGAATTCAACCAAGGACGTTCCGGTGGAGCGGTGCCTTGCTCGGTTTTTCCTCTCGGTGCTCTATCCGCAAACGTTCCGACATTGGTTGTCTTTCTTTCTTATTGGAGGTCTTGAGTGTGTGTTATTTTTGTTCCTGTGATGACTTGGTCTTCCCAGCGACTTTCATGCAGACGCTAAGGTAGAATCATTGTAAGTATGTCGTGTTGTAGCCTAACACACAAAAAATGATATCATACAGGAATTTTGTACATGGTTAAACATACGAAATTTGTGTTAGCTAGCTAGTGTGACAGGAATGTACTCGTTGGATTATTTCCAAACATACCCTCCAAACGTCCAAATTGTTGCAAGAAATGCCTCCTTCTCTCCACAAAATCCTCGCTCATGGGGCTCACACTTTCTCTCTCCCATGCCAACATTAATTCCAAACCAAACTAGGTTTCGAACTGGGCTAGGTACAGGGGGTGGGATGGACGGTGACTCAGCAGATGATCACCTTACTAATTAAGCTAACAGTAGCAACAAGCTAATTAAGTAGCTAGACATTGCAGAAAAAGAGGCCTCTAGCTCACCTCTGGAGATGGTGGTAGAGGAAGGAGGCTCCGCGGTGGCGGTGGAGTAAGGAGGCTTGTCGCTGACGGTGGAGGGAGCCGGCGGTGGAGGAAGGAGTCAGCGCCCCTGCGGTGGAGGGAGCCTACGGTGCAGGGAGGGGCATCGGCGGCCGGCGGTGCGGGAGAGGCGACGCCCTCGTGGTGGAGGAAGGAGGCAGCGGCGCGGCGGCAGTCGCCGGAGGTGCTGGAGAGGCCGGGTGGTGTGGGAGAGGCCATGTGAGAAAATTGACACGACGGGGGGAGATTTGGGAAAATTTTCCTTAAGCCCCCGTGAAACCTTTTTCGAGAGTCTGTCGGCGCGACACTCAAATAAACTCTCCATTTATCAGATCTAGGTCAGAGCCTTTTTCGAGAGCCTGCAGCCGCGGAACTTGGAAAAAACTCTTCATTATTTCAAAAACTTTGTAGATTGTATGTTTCTTCATTTTTTTTCGAACCACCCTATCATATGGGATGTTCCATAACCCTAGAAATGACTTCACATAGGAATTTTCATATGTTTGCCATGAAATATATGACTATGTTACTTACCGCACTTTTATGTATTGGAGAATTACACTTGGTGAACCTATGAACCGCAGTCTAGTTTTTAGCATATGAACCACGTTCCAACAAATTTTACATGCACTTTTGTTTTCATTTTTGTTTTATTTCAAAAATATGAATATTATCTATCATATAATGTTTTAAGAATCTTTTTTTTGTGAGATCATAATCTTTAAGAATCTTGTGCAACTAGCAAGTTTGACACCCTTGGTAGCAGTGTTGGAGACACAACTGCTATTTATTTGTGTTACAGAAATTTATCCCTATTACAAAGCACAATTACCTTCACTAATTGATCTTTTTTTAACACAGTGCAACCGTAGATGCTCATATACACGCACATACACTCACTCTTATGAACGCGCCCACACACCCTATCCTTTTTTTGTGGGGTACGCACACCTTATCCCTATGAGCATCCCCGAGATATAAAACCAACACAACATCTTGAGATTGACGAAGTCACCACAAGCACCTCACAGTTGACAGGAATGCCTCCTCCCACTGAACGAACATCGATCACCGAAAAGCCTAAACTAAATCCAGGAAAATGCGAGTACCAGTGCCAAGTCTAGGACTTCAACCCTGAGGTTTGTTCCATCGCAAGGAACATAACCTTTTGAGCTACGCCCGTTATTCACTGAAGGAAAAATATCGCTTGGTACAAACTCCTACACTTGGGAGCCCAACAAACAGACTAAGTGCCAGTCCACCGGTGGCACGTCGTGAGCAAAGTTCATTGCCGCCTCTAGGCCTCCGTTTCAACGGAGTAATTGAAACACACGAGATTGTAGAAGCTGCAGCCAGAAAGTTGTCAATCTAGACTAAAATACGCCGACGGACGCGGTCAGCATAGAAAATCGTCGCCCCGGAGAAGAAAACACCGAAGATGGCCAAGATCTGAAAATATATATTGATGAAAATTCATACGCGCATTCGTGCATTTTTTTTTCTTGGAAATTTTAGAGGTGTAAAAACAAATTTTACCTCTTTGTTTTTCTAAATTAGCGCGTGTGATTTATTCTGTTCTTGAAGAGAAGAAACAAAGTGGTTGATGAGAAAATGGTTATTTCTCTTCACTATTTTTCTTTGATATTGTCTAGTGGCTGCCGGATACATAAGCAGTGGAAGTTGTTTGCATTCGCTATTTTGCAGAAAGATCCTCTGAAGTGTCCAGATTGCAGCAACAAGCGCCCTCCCTTCTTTTCCCCCAAAATCCTCACGTTGCTCACTCCCCTGCTCACATTCCAAACCATACTAGGGTTTCCCAGCTGAGCCGGATGGCCGGCGGCGCGGCGGACGAGCGCCAGATCCGCGTGGAGCTGGCCGCCCTCGAGCACAGGCGCCAGTCCCCACCTCGTCCGCTGTCGCGGCGGCATGGTCCCCCGGGAAACTGCCTCGCCGCCGATCCCCGACGAGCTCCTGCTCGACATCTTCCGCCGCATCCCCAGTCCAACAGACCTCGTCCGCACCTCTGCCGCCTGCGTCACCTTTCGCGGCCTCATCGCCGACCGCTCCTTCCTCCGGCAGTACCGCAAGCTCCACGCCCCGCCCCTGCTCGGCTTCCTTGATTCACACAGCGGATTCCAGCCCGCCGAGCCGCCTTACCCCTCCGCGCCGGCAGCCAGCGCCGTCGCCCTTGCCGCCGACTTCTCATTCTCTTTCGTCCCCGCCCCCGCAAACCTCGCTCACCGCTGGGCCATCCGGGACATCCGCGACGGCCGTGTCCTCCTCGGCGGAACCCCGCGGGAAGATTTTAACGGAGTCGTCTTCACAGAGATGGTGGTGTGCGACCCGCTGCACCGGAGGTACCTCCTACTTCCCCCAATCCCTGACGACCTAGCAGCTACCGTGGAGAACCCACTCATGAGGCTACGGCCACATTTCTGTGAGACTTTTCTCGTTCCCCAAGGTGACGGCTATGAAGGGGAGGCAGCAACTGAGGAAGAGGCGTCATTTAGAGTGATCTGGATGGTGCAGTGCGAGGCCAAGCTCATCGCCTTTGTGTTCTCGTCCAGCAATAGACAATGGCGAGCCATTCCATCCCAGAGTTGGACCAATTTGTTAGCTGGCTTGCTATCATTGACAGAGACGACTATCTTCTACCGGCGCCAACACGTCTGTGGCTGCTTTTACTGGCTGCCAAACTGGCAGCACAAAATGAAAATGTTGGTGTTCGACACCCGGAGGATGGAGTTCTCCATTGCTGAACCCCCATCCGAAGCCAAAGATTCACCCTTTCTTAGTATAACTATGATGGAGACAGCTGAAGGCAATCCTAGAATGCTTGTCAGTAGGCATGACACATCTGGCCGCAGTTATACCATTTGGTGTAAAAGTGGAGGGAGCTCCAGCCAGTGGCAGAAGGAGAAGATAATCTCACCCTCACTGGGCTTTTGGGACGTGCTCAGATGTTCAATTGGGGAGTATTTGGTCCTGAATCACCATGGAAGCTCATCACTCGATTCAGGCATATGCACACTAGACATCGAAACATTACAGCTCAAGAGAGTGTGTGCTTCGACAGCGCTTGGCGGCGCATATATGAACTACCCACCATCGTTGTCGTCACCGACAGTATCAAGTGGTAAACTCTCTGTTGCTTCGTAGTTATTTTCTACTTTTCATTGTTGTCACACAACTTGTCTGATGCTTGATTGTTGGCTATGGTAATCGCTACACGTTTCGTAGTTGTTACTTCTTTTGTGCTTGTGGCAAAGCTGATGAGGCTCAGGAATGTGATTGTGATTTATTTGATAATCTGTTCTAAATGCCACTTTAAGGTAATAGGACAAGAGGAAGGATCTTGAACACGATGGATACCATTTTGGAGGAATCGTGAATTCAACAAAAAAGAAAACACCAGATCGCAACAATTATTTTGACAAAATATTTTGTGGCCAAGGTTAACCAAGAAGGAACACAAGTCTAATATTCTTTTCACCTTTGGATTATTTCACCTTGGAAACATCCCTTCCAGGCAGCAGGAGTTGGTTTGTCTCTTTTCATATATATAATGAGACAAAGAAAGTCACTTTTTGTTCATCTTTGCACCTATAAATTTATCTCAGGATATTGACTTCAGGTAAGATACAAGTAGGCATAGCTGATATGGGTGCAAATAAAATCCCGAGCAATTGCTACCATTAATGCATCCCCTGTGTATATTTTGAGGATAGCTGAAGGGGTGAGCTTGATCAATTTCACTATCCCACCCAAAAATTGCTCAATTATATTTGCCATTCAACTAGAGAAAATAGCCTGTGCTGAGAAACTATTTCATTTGAAATGAGCTTCTTGACCTAAATTAGAGGCAGGGCAACCATGTTTTTTCATTGTTTAAAGTTTTGAATTTCTCACCTATCCTTCAAGGGCATGCCAAATGCAAGTAGTTTATTGACTGTGGCTACTAATTAAGACCTTTGAGTTTTTTACCTTGACCTGACTAGGAAAATTATTAAATTACTAGATAATTTATTAAGTCCTGTAACATGAAGCTACCATTTCTTTTATGACAAGGTTCTTCTATGATTCATTTCTAAATGATTGCTTGCTTTTGATTTGCTATGTCTTTACTCTACTGCATACATGGTAAACAAACAAAAGTGAGTGTTTGGGAAAAAGAGACCTGAAGGTTGATTTTGCACGTATCATGCCTATCATTTGTTTTAAGCCCATGTGTTTTATCACAGCTATTCTGCTAGCTTATTTATGTGTTTCCATTAAGCGATTTGCCAAGTGTACCCAATATCTAGAGCTGCTGTAAACAAAGAAGCTTCTGAGTATCTGCATTTTGGTTGTGCATAATTTAGAGATACTGGACAGGTATTGAGGAGGAGGTGCTGGAGTAAGGCGTGCAGGCCCTGCAAGCTGAAGGGTCCGTAGATGGCCATCAAGATGAGAGTACTGCTGATGATGCAGATGCTGGAGGTCAGGCTGATGTGTTGAGGGTTGGAGATGGTGCCTATTAAGGCTGTGCTGCAAGTTGAAAATTGACTCGTGGTATGTAGTAGGGTTGTAATATGGTCATCTATATTTAACCTGGAGTTTATCTGACAATGGTGGTGTATCTGCTGCAAAAGTTGGCAAGAGCATCATCAATGTTTAGTTTCTGTGCAATTAATTAGCAAGTTAATTAAGACTCTGTATTAAGTCAAAGTGGTTGTGATGTACTACTGATGTTGTTATATGCCTGCAAGTACAAGTGTGTGGAATGACACTAGTCAGGTAGTATTTTGAATTGAGGAGAAAAGTTGATGTGTGCACAAAGGAAGCGAATTCCATGGTTATATATCTGCTCTGTCCTGCTAATTGCGCTGCGTTCCTGGAAGGAATTGTTGCCTAGCCTAGGACATTGGAATGAACCGAGCTAGAAGTAGAGCAGCTAAGAGCTACATGGTTATGTTTTACTGCTTGATGAGCACAACAATTGTGGGCAGGCAGCTACATTGGTATGGATCGAATGTGGGGATAAATAGTTGGACTGCAGATAATGTCCAGATTTGTGAGCATTGATACTTGTGCTTTCTTGTTCACGTTCTGGCGAGGAAGAAGGGAAAACGGTGGAGCCAATGGATGTTTAGCGGGACTACGTTCTGATTTAACAAAGCTAAAGGAAGCACATGTCACAAATTTCTCTCAGTCATTGTTTTGTCTCTCAAATTGGTTCTTTGGATGGTGAGAATTCACAATGCCTAGGTTAAATTAGTTGAGATTAGCTTGTTCTGATAATTTGTCTCAATGCAATGAAGGAAACAGAATATGGGGATGGCGTTTCATTCTTGGCCTGTTATCGATTGCGCTTTCAAATAAGTTGGAGCAATAATATGAGGTGGAGGCTCAAGTTGCTAGCAGGAGCAGTGATAATATAAATGTCCAACATATGAGTTTTCTGCACTTGTGTTTTTGCGGGTGTCACCCTTCCTGTGGAGAGGTGAAGTTAGCAGGGCTGATGCTTGCTTCTCCTTCCCTCTTGATATCTCTTTTCAAAACAACAATAACAACAACATCTCCGCCCGAAACACTAACTGGTGCCTGTTAATTGTAGTATCTGACGATGGTGGAAGCTTCTGGGTTTACTGGAGATATGGCAGAGTAGGCCACCGAGGTCGGAGCGAGCTGCTCGGCCCCATGCCACGACACAAAGTGATTCTTGTATTTGAATTCAAGTTTTGGCACAAAACTAATAATGAATGGTCCAATCGCAACAACTTCAGGTGTTACTCAAAGAAATACACCTGGCTTGAAATGGACTATGGTAGAAGTGACAAGGAGACGGTAAGATTCACTACCTTAGTTTCTCATCAGCGACTTCCTTTGTAATTGATTTAGCACCTTTCTACGTCTTAATATTTTGGTCTTGTAATATTTTTTCAGAAGGAAGATTTTTGTTGTCAATCAGATAAAAGAGACAAAGCTTGAGACTCCAATATTAGCATGATGAAGCAGCAAATGATGGAAATAGGTAAGTCTCTTGATTACCGCTGCTCTTTGAACTGGCCTGAGCATCATAACTGGAAGATCCTATAATGTGTGCCAAAACTGTGGCGATTAATTCTGTGAGACAATTTGAGAGTGAAACAACGGACTGAATACATGGCCAAAGAGGCAAATACGTACGGTCTGCTTAGATGCAGGAGTTGGACTAACTCCTTTGAAAGTATCTTTTGATTGTTCAATGTTGTCCTAGGGGTTGTACTTTTATTCTTTAAGTATATTCCTGTTGATTATTCATGTATCATTTGCTTTTACTAATATGTTTATATTTGGCTGATACAAGATTACTTGTGGAAGAATATCAGTAGCATGCACTATATATGTATGCAGAAGAGACCATAGTCATGATTTTGTATTGCTCGGAGTCTCGGACCAAGATTTGTATGCACCATCATTGATTCAGTCTTTAGGGGTTACAGGATAATGACATATATTAGCCAGTGCTACCACTAATAGTGCAATTGTATATTTGGTGAAAGGAAGCAGGTTAACCACTCAGTATTAGAGTAAGATGCTACATGTAGAAGTACCATCTAAAAAGGAAAGATACATTACTCCGTGAAAAATCTTGGTAGAAAAATAGTGAAGCCTTTTGGCAGTGGATTACGTATAATACCACGACACTGCTATATCTCTCAAAACCTGAGCTACATATAGTAGTTACTAAATGGAAAATTTTGGACGAAAATACTACTGCATAATGATTCTGTTAGCAAAGCTTCATCCTCCGATGAATATGTGATGCATTCTTTGGCCCCTTTAATTTCCATGTGAAGAATGTGATCTTGCGACTTGCTTGTTCATTCTCCCTTTATGCTAAATCTATTTCTTTCCAGAAGGCATACTACTCTTCTTGTGCTTCCTTTATGCTCTCTTATCAGATAGTATGTCATTTTTATTTTCCTTATATGTCATATTATAGCTTGTGCAGTCTTTTCCAATTTATAAACATTATTTCGCTGGTTAATAAATAGTTTAAATAATGAGCAGTACAGTGGAGGGGATTGTATGACAGTCCAAGGAAGTCTCTAGCAGAATGCAGTTTTCTGGGACCAGTTTTTTAACCGTGGACTTTCCATGGAAGATGGATACGTACATCTGCCTTATTCGGTGAGATCATACTCTGTGTCATTTCATTCCAATCACACAACAGAAATGCTTCTTGTTAGTTATTAGTAACATCGACACGACGTCCCTAAGCGCAAAGGAAAAGCATGCCCATGATAACACTACATGCGTACACTTACCTTTCTGCTCTGTTTCTTTAATAACCCCTATTATTTCCAGCTTAAATATGATAAGTTAGTGTTTCATGATCTAGATAACCAAAACTGGGTCCTCTACCAAGCACCTGTCCAGCCCAGTGTGAGCTACACTTCAAATTTGAATCAACACTGTATGCACATTGAAAATTACAGGAAAAATCAATTCAGAAGTAGGGAAAGATGGAAGCTCAAAAGAAAATGCACCTACATTTCTCTCTTATGATGCTGAATTTTCTATCTTTCCATAGGACTATGACGTTTTAAAAAGGATCTCTAATACTATTTCAAAGGATGACAGTGACGAAAAAATGGTTAGATTTACATTCATGCCGTTGAGGGCTATCTTTTGTTTTGGTCTCAGAGACAACAACCTATGACCAATTCTTGTTTAGTTGCTCTTCCTTGTCACAGTTCCATGATTCAACTAGGTTGCAGAGGACGAGGTTTGTTATTGTTCACTGAATAATTTTCCTGTTTGATGTGTGATCCTGACGTGTTCTTCTTATAGGTGCTGCCGTTCACCATCACCCTCTCTCAATTTGAGAACATGTTTTCAGGTCTTACAGCATATATACTGTGGTCTCTCTCTCTCTCTCTCTCTCTCTCTCTCTCTCTCTCTCTCTCTCTCTCTCTCTCTCTCTCTCTCTCTCTCTCAATTTGAGAACATGTTTTCAGGTCTTACAGCATATATATCATAAGGTCATCTATTACTGTGGTCATAATTTGATCTCATGGCAGAAATTAAATGAAGGGGGAACAACTGCATGGAGGAGGGAATGCGACGGTCGACAACGGGCGCACAGGAGGATTGAGCAGGGTGGCGAGGCGGGAAAACCCCGTTGCGTTGGTCTACCCGCCATCGCTGCTGTGTTCTGTTCTGATGTAGAGGAGGTCGTGCAACCGGTATATAATGGACACCAGATCTCCATTTTTCTCTATATATTGTAATTGCTTAATTGGTATTGCTTCGGATCCACATGATTGGTTTGCTCAAAGGGCTAAAAGGAGCTAATGTTTGGTCCACAAGTGTACTCTATTTCATATGCATATTCTTGACTACATGATGATGTTTGTGGTATCAACTAATCTCTGGTTTCTGCTTCATACCATTGCTCCTCAACATGACCAAGAATGAAAGGACAAATTGTGTGTAATTAAATACTTAACTTGTTTTCCGAAATGACAGATATGTGAGACTCGATATGTTGTACTAAAGACCGTGAAAGTGTGAGCACTTGACTTTGGATAGAGATTGAATGGAATCTCACCCTGCGCCCTTTTTGCTGTCGTGCAGGAACTTGACTCTTATTATCATATATGTTCTTTTTTTTCTAATCATTGTTTCTGCAATTTTGTAGGCTGTTGAAATGCTATTACTTGGTCCAAACATATTTACATAGAATTTGCTTTAGTTCATTTGCATTTCCCATTTATAACAAAATGGACTGTTGTCAATCATAACATGTTTTATGAGAGAAATCCAGAAGCTGGAATGATTTAATACATATATACCAAATCCAGGACATAGTTCAGTGGATCGTATGGGAGCCCTTTAAAGTTACATATAGATAGAGATGATTATTTCCAAGCTTTGTAGAATGGGTGTTTCCTAGATTGGACATCACAAGTTCTATGTGATATACCCTGTTGCCTCTGCCTATGTGAACCCAAATATCAGAGAATATACTTTATTTGTCCTTTGTCAGTTTAATTTAACTTGCTAGGAATTGAATTGGTATCAAATATATTTTTTATACCGACTAAAGTGAATTCATTCTCTTGCAGGTCCTGGTGCTTATGGTTTAACTACATGCTATTGTTGTTGGAACCATTGGCTATTTATACATAGGCGGAAGGTAACATTTATCTCCCTGTCAACTTGCTCCGAGAGGGGATGTCGAGGATGAAGACGGCGACGAGCAAGTTGGCATCCGTGAAGCTTCGCCATAGCCATTCCAGCTCTTCTAGAGCCACAAGGAGAGCCTTGACAGGCTGTACGAGTGGGAGAAGAAGCTCTACGAGGAAGTCAGGGTACGTTCGATCCAGCACATGCGCTTCTCCCAGAATTCGTATAATCATTAAAGTTCACTAGCTAATGTTATATTTTGGGTTCTTACTTCAGGTCCACACACTCATAGAAAATCTTCGAGATCGTATGTTCAAGCCTTCCTTGTTCACTATCATAACTGAAAATAGCAGGTGAATTGGTACTGCCAGGAATACATATGACGCAAATTTTTAGTATGACTGAACCATTTTAGTATGACCGAATCTTATTATGCGGTACACTTGTAACTTGTTGCTAGAAGTGAGAAGAGGCCAAATGAATCTCTGTAAGATTTTAAATTACACTATAAGCAAAATTCTGTTTGTACCTATGGTTGATCAAGCATGGTACTGAACTCTTATAGCATATGCAGATGACCTTATCTTTATTTCTGGATTGATCCATCTAAGCTACTAACATATCCTAATGTTATATATCTATCTAAACTAACATTTCTAACTCAAATTGCTCTGGAGCGAACATTGGGGACCAAACAAGGCGGCCCAATGGGCTGAGAAAAGATAGGGGCGCACAAGAACGCCTCAAGAGGCGCGCAAAGGCGCGCCCCATCCACTAGTGATCACCATCCTTCCAAGTCTTCAAGGCTGTCCGATTCCTGTCACAAAAAGGAAAAACATTCCCAGTTTTATGTTTCACTAGTGTCAGTTTGTGTTTCTTTTCATGCAAGTTATTACAATTCTGTACTGTGGAAGAGTCGCAGCTACCGTTTTTTTTTAATAGTTTTATACATGCCTTCATCCATGTTGCCGATGCTAAGGCCTACCTATGTTCGCGTCAGCAGCTTTAAAAGTAATAGAAAATGAGGCTTTTTCCACGGGCGGGCATTACACTCAAGCAGGGGAAGTCAATTTGACTGCTACTTGAGAACCTGTTTGAACAAAACTCGGCAAAAGGGAAGGGGCCTATGTATTTGCATGACCCTTATGGATTTGTTTGACCCTACCTACACCCGGAGCCAATCCCCTAGCGGTCCTGCCACCACGATGCACCTTGGATTTCTGGCGTAACAGCGGTGGAAGGTATCAAAATGTTACGGCCGCATAACATAGTATATACGCTAAGGTCGGCCAAAATATGTGTTCTTCCGTATCCAAGTATCTACAGTATGAATACACTTGTGGAACCAATAAAATGCAGTTTGAATACTAATAGTATCTGTATTAGAGACGTTGGTGATGCAACTCGAGAAATAACCACTATCCAGTGCTTTTGGCTCTGTAATACTCCTACGGTAATCTAGAATGATAGTATCTGCAGTTTTTTTTTTGTCTTGTTTACGTCGCTGATACAGTAATGATTGGTGAGTTTGTTTGCCGGATTAGGTAATATAGTAAGAGTATGTATGTATGTAAGCAGTGGTGAATGTGATTATGATCCGACCTTGTTGTATGCCTGGCACCGGTGATTAGGTAGTACCGGTGATTTAAATATATAGTTCCTGGTGCTTGTGCTGTCAGTAGGATTGTTACAATCACTAATCTATATTAATTCAGATCGCCAAACAAACATCTGTCTGGATGGTTCAGACATGTGCAGATGCTTTTGGCACTGTGAAGTGTTTTTCTTTCAGTTGTGGCAAATCCCTCGCACTGACGTACGCGCCTTCAGTGTTCTTTCAGTATGCAGCGAGGTTAATCTTGTTTTTAGCCGTCGAATCCAATACTGTATGTATGACAGATTTACAGTCACCATACACATAGGGACATACATACATACAGCCAGATGGGCAGCGCAACACGTACATTCTCAAATGGCCCATCAGCGCTCTCCCCGCTTCTTCTTCTTCTTCAGAAAAGGCCCATCAATATTCGCAAATAAAAAGAGAGAAAAGGCCCATCAAAATCAGTACCGCAAGCTCCACGCCCCGCCCCTCCTCGGCTTCCTCGATTTTCGCCGAGTCTTTCACCCCTCCGCGTCTGCAGCCAAAGCCGTCGCCCTCGCCGCTGACTTCACCTTATCCTTCCTCCCAGCCCCAGCCAGTGAGTGGGCCATTTCAGACATCTGCGACGGTCGCGGCCTCCTCGACAGGCGCGACTGTGCGGAGCTGGTGGTGTGCGACCCCTTGCACCGGCGGCACCTCCTGCTTCCCCCAATCCCTGAATTCGACGAGTGGGGTCCGTTCAGTGGGCAAACCACGCACATTTGGATGTCAGATCCTCCTGGTGGGCGGCGACGAGGAGGCTTCAGAAGAAAACATTTTTCAGAGTGATATATGTGGCATTCACCCTACATAAGGAGGCCGTCTTCGTCTTCTCTTCCAGCACCGGACAATGGCGAGCTACTCCATCGACAGTGCGATTGG
Organism: Elymus sibiricus; assembly: GCA_039707655.1. Taxonomy (NCBI): domain Eukaryota; kingdom Viridiplantae; phylum Streptophyta; class Magnoliopsida; order Poales; family Poaceae; genus Elymus; species Elymus sibiricus. The sequence goes on along the minus strand of CM077674.1, from coordinate 60,401,066 downwards.
ATTCCTCACGCTGGCGCCAATATGTGTATGGCTGTTTGTATGGGGTGACAGGGTGCGGGGAGAAGATACAGGTGCTTGACACCCGGAGTATGGAGTTCTCACTCATGGGCCTCCCACCGGAAGCCAGAGCCAGAGGTTCTTCTCATGTGCATATAGCCATTGTGGAGGCAGGGGAGGGCATCATTGGGATGTTTGTTCTACCACATGAGACATCACACCTCAGTTATTTCGTTAGGCGAAACATCGGTGGAAGTTCCAGCCAGTGGCAGTTGGAGAAGACAATCTCACTCGATTCTTCTCAGTACTCTTTCCCGGAGAGTTCAGCAGGGTGGAACTTGTTCCTACGCCATCGCGGAAGCCCATCGCCTGATGCCGGCCTTTTCTCAATGGACGTCAAGACATTCCAGCTTCAGAGGGTGTTTGGTTCCAACTATAGCATGTTTTACCCGTGGGCATATAACAACATTCCACCATCGTTGTCGACTCCAGCAATATCAATTATCAAGTGGTAACCTTTCTGTTTCATCCTAGTTATTTCCCTTCCTTCATAGTTGTCACACAGGTTGTCTGTTGCTTTAAAGTTCGCTACTGTGATCAGTAATTCTTGTTTACACCGTTTAGTAGTTGTCACCTCTTCTTTTTTGTGGCTAAGCTGATCAAGCTCAGGAACATGATTGCTACTGTAAGGTGATCATAGAAGTAAAAGACAGGTGTGTGCACACTACGAGTAGAATTTTGGAAGCATCTTGAAGCATGCCTTATCTTGTCCACAGTTCACCTTGGGTTTGTTTCACCTTATTTCAATCAAGCAGGACTTATCTTGTTCACATTTATTTTGATAGATATAAGCAGGAAGGCAAGTCTTATGTGGTAAATTTTTAATTCCTGCAACACGAAGCTACCATTGCTTTTATGGCTCTTAAGTTCCTTTATGATTCATCTCTTTATGTTTGCATCTCTTTTCTGGCTATGCATTCCAACGTGTACAGTAAATGACAATGAGAAACACCATAGAGCGAGTGTTTACTGGTATATGTCTCAAATTACCTTTTTCTTTGAACGGTGAAAGGTGTTAAAGGCGCCAAATATATTCAGCTCATAAGCACTTTACAGCATGAATTACATAGCCCGATAACCCTGAAGATTGACATGGTATAGGCAGGAGATTACAGGACACTCTCTATTCTGAACTGATACAACTAAAGACATGCTTTGTCTATCTAGTTAGAACCTGATGAGCTACATTATGAGCAACACCATTGAGGTCCCTAGAAATGTGGAAAACCTGGCCTGTAGATTTTCGGGAACTTAAAATTATTTGGCGATATCTTTTCTCATCTTCCACTAAATCTTGTCAGAAACAAGTTTTCTGCATGTTGCTGCTTTGGCCAGAGTGAGATTGTCAGATAAGAGTGTGACACGTCGGAGTTGAAGACGCTGAGCTATTGTTGTTTGCCAACAGAAAATCTGCCGTTTCAGCCTGTAGTGTATATGGTGTTGTGGACATGGAAGCCTGAATCTGAATCGTGGTGCTGTGATTGCCTACTGGGAGGTGCATTGTTCTGTAGCAGTAGCTCCAGTGGGCAGACCTGGGGCTGATGTTCTTCCAAGACGTGTCAGAGAAGATCTTCACACATGTGATTAAGAGATCTTTCCTAATAGTGCTTCCCTGTTGTGGGAGAGAGCCGCATTGTTCTGCTTACTTGGCCTAGGCTCTCTTATGGTCTAGATCAATGTGTTTTGCTAGTTCTTGATTAGATGTAATTGCCTTTGCTGTGTGATGAATTTGGTAGTTTTTTTTAGCAGCAACAATAGCTATCTTGCCAAATCCGCTATCACATTGAAATTCAGTATATTATACCTATGGGACTATGGCTAGAATCTTGAAGGACGATTCTCCCATCTCCATACATTGCATTCTTTTAGTCCCTAGTACTTTATGCTCCTTCCTGTGCTTTTTCCATAAGCAATTTACCAAGTTTTGCCCAATGGTATGACTATATGGGATTGTTTTTCTAGCAAGCTCCTGAATATCTACAGCTGAGTATTGCATATTTTAGGCAGGTACTCGGGAAGGTGAGCAGATGCTGGAACAAGGTGCGAAGACTCTACAAGCTGAAGAGCCGATAGATAGCCCTCACGACGAGAGAACCGATAATGACACACATGTTGGAGATCGGGCCAGTGTACTGATGACTGAAGATGGTGCTGATTGAGGTTGTGCTGCGCCTGCGAGTAGACAATTGACCACAGGTTGATCAGCAATACGGTAGTTGTAATGTGTGGCTCTGTTTGTCTGTAATATGGTCATCTAGCATTGACATGGAGCTTCTCTGGTGTAGCTTAATCTGACAATGATTGGTGCTGTTAGAGAATGAGCAACTGACATTCACAGGGGGCCAAAGGCCAATATAAGTACATGAGAGGTAAAGTGCAGAAAGCCCCTTATACAATGGGGATATACAGAAAAGGGGACTATACACATCTAACACCCCCCCTCAAACTCATGGTGGATCAACAACACTGAGTTTGGAGAGAAAGAAACCATGCTGCGCTCGAGTCTGTGCCTTCGTGAAGAAGTCCGCCAACTGTAACTCAGAGGGCACATAGTGAAGAGCGAGAGTCTGATCCTGCACAGCAGCACGCACAAAGTGGGCATCCACACCGATGTGCTTGGTGAGCTCATGCTTCACCGGGTCACGCGCAATACTGATAGCACCGGTACTGTCTCACAGTAAGGGAGTCGATGTAGTAGCAGACACACCAAAATCCTCAAGTAACCATCGTAACCAGATCACCTCAGCCGTCAGCATAGCCATCGCTCGCAACTCAGCCTCTGTACTCGAGCGAGAAACTGCAGTCTGTTTCTTTGTCTTCCAGGCAATAAGAGAGCCACCAAGAAAGACACAGTAAGCAGACAGCGAGCGTCGATCAGAGGGATCACTAGCCCACGTAGCATCAGAGTAGGCCTGGAGCTCGAGAGAGCTGGAGCGGGGAAAGAAAAGGCAATGAGAGATCGTGCCACGAAGATATCGTAGAACACGGAGGAGGTGACTATAGTGGACAGAGGTGGGGGCTGAAACAAACTGACTGAGAATGTGGACAGGATAGGAGATGTCAGGACGCGTAACAGCAAGATAGACAAGGCTCCCAACGAGGTGGCGATAGCGAGTGGGATTAGGAAGAGGGTCACCGTCAGAAGCACGAAGCTGAACGTTGAGCTCCATAGGAGTCACAACAGTGCGCTCATCACTGAGAGCGCCACGAGCAAGAAGATCCTGAATATATTTTTCCTGGGAGATGAAGAAGCCATCAGAGGTCGAAGACACCTCAATCCCAAGAAAATAGCGAAGTGGACCAAGATCAGACATGAGGAACTGGTCGCGAAGGCGAGCCTTAACAAAGGCAATGTAGTCAGAGTCGTCACCAGTGATGATCATGTCGTCAACATACAGAAGGAGAAGAGTCCGACCACGAGGAGACGTGTGAACAAACAACGCGGGATCATGATCACTGGGCGAGAAGCCAGCGGCAGTCACCACAGAGGCGAACCGCTCGAACCAGGCGCGAGGGGCCTGTTTAAGACCATAGAGGGAGCGGCGAAGTCGGCAGACCATACCATCAGGAGCATAGTACCCCGGTGGTGGCCGCATATAAACCTCCTCACGCAACTCACCATTGAGAAAAGCGTTCTGGACATCAAGTTGAGATACAGACCAATGACGAACAGAAGCCACAGCAAGGAGAGTGCGGACAGTGGTCATGTGGGCCACAGGAGCGAATGTCTCATCATAATCGCGTCCTTGCTCCTGCTGAAAGCCACGAGCCACAAGACGAGCTTTGTAGCGCTCAAGGGAACCATCGGAGCGAGTCTTAATCTTATAGACCCACTTGCAGGTGATGGGACGAACACCGAAAGGAGGAGAAACCAGATCCCACGTGCCATTGCGCTCAAGCGCCGCAAGCTCCTCGGCCATCGCAAGCTGCCATTCAGGCTGAGTCATGGCAGCCTGATAGGTGGTGGGCTCAGCAATGGCAGAAAGACCATACCGGTCAGGAGAATAGCGATCAGGTTATGGACCGGTGTAGGCGTGAGAGGAGGTGCACTGGAAGTAGAGGGCACATCAGTAGGATCATCCACAGCACGAGGACGACGAGTGTAGTGGAGAGGAAACGGGGAGTGAGGTCGAAAGACTGGGGAGGAGGGTGGGGAGGGAGATGACGAGGGAGAGAAGGAGGAGGGAGGGGATGGTGGTACCGGGGATGGTGGTACCGGTGGTGTAGGGAGACTCACCGGGGGAGAGGGAAGAAGAGGAGGCACAGAGGGAGATGTGTCGGGAAGGAGAAGGAAGGAAATATCTTCCACGGAAAAGCTCAAGGAGGAGGGACGCGGATAGTAAGAACGAGACTCATCAAACGTCACATCACGTGAAATGCGCAGTCGGCGACCAACATGATCCCAACAGCGATAGCCCTTGTGCTCATCACTGTAGCCAAGGAAAACACACTCAACTGACTGAGCAGTCAACTTGGTTCGTTCTCGCGGAGCAAGAAGAACATAGCACACGCATCCAAACATACGAAGAGCGGAGTAGTTAGGAGAGCGACCAGAGAGACGCTCCATAGGAATACCACCCTTCAAGGCAGCCGATGGCTGAATGTTGATGAGGTGGGTGGATGCGGAAACGGCCTCAGCCCAAAAATGGGGTGGAAGAGAGGCGGCGATCATCATCGCCCGAGCCGTCTCAAGCAAATGGCGATGTTTGCGTTCAGCAACACCATTCTGAGCATGGGCACCAGGGCAAGAGAATTGGGCAAGAGTACCCTGCTCCGCAAGAAAACCACGCAACATGTGAGAGAGAAACTCTCCAGCGGAGTCAGCACGAAAAGTACGAATAGGCGTGGAAAACTGGGTGTGAACCATGGCAGCGAATCGTTTGTATATAGAGAGAACCTCGCTACGAGATTTCATAAAGTAGAGCCAAGTGTAGCGAGAGAAATCATCAATAAACAGAACATAGTAGCGATGACCACCTTTCGAATCAAAGGGAGCACGACCCCATACATCGGAATGAACCAAGTCAAAAGGACGCTGAGATACCGACTCACTAGTAGGATAAGGTAACTGGGTCTGTTTTCCAAGTCTACAACCATCACAATGTAAAGAAACATCTCCAGAGACAGACCCTAAGACACCCTGACGCACCAACGATGACAAGCGAGAGCCACAGATGTGACCAAGTCGATGATGCCACTGCTGGAAGGACGCAGAAGAGGAGGCAGCAAGAGCATGAGAGCTGGCGTATGTGGTAGCAGCGGAAGGAACACGAAGCCAGTCAACCTCCCAAAGGCCCTCAGACTCACGGCGCCGAGGGCCACCGCCAACCAGAGCCTGAGTGCGACGATCCTGAACAGAACAGGAGTCGGCATCAAGAATGACACGACAGCCAGAATCAGTAAGTTGGGCAGCGGAAAAGAGATTCATGGTAAGACGAGGAACATGAGAAACACTAGGAACCGAAAAAGACGGAGTGGAAAGGATGCCACGACTAGCAACAGGAAGAGGTGTGCCATCGGCAGTGAGAACATTAAGAGGAAAATCAAGAGGTCGAAGAGAAGATAAAGCAGAAGAATCAGAAGACATATGAAAAGAAGCTCCAGAATCCAGAACCCACGAGGATGTACCTGACTGAGTATGCTCCGACGGGGGCGGAGTGGTGGTGGCAGTCACAGCGGCAACAGAACCCGTCGAGGAAGAACCAGAGGAAGCCAACATGCGCTTGAGCCGCACAATATCCTGGTCAGTGAGCGACGAAGTCGAGGAAGACGCACGAGTCCCACTGGAAGAAGAGCACTTCAGGTCTTTCCGCTTCTTGTGACAATCAGACTCTGGGTGACCTGGCCTGTTGCAGTAGCCACAGAAGGTGTGCGAGCGCGGCAAGTACCACAAACAACTGTCCTGAGAGAGTCAAGCTGGCGCCAGATGGCAGAGCTCTGTGAGTAGAACTCATCAACAGAAGAGTCACCCTGCTGAAGAGCGTGCTCCTGACGCACCACAGATAAGTAGAGAGCATCACTAGATGGCTGATATCGTTGACAAAGATAGGACCACATCGCAGCAACAGGACCGAGACCCATGAACTCAGACGCAAACTGAGGTAAGACACTCGCAGTGAGAACAGCAGCAGCTCGAGCATCATCGTTGCACCACTGAGTGTAAGCAGACAGATCATCTCGGTAAACAGAAAGAGCATCTGAGTAGGCGGATACCTGCTGATCATAAGCATCAACCGCAGCATCATCAAGGGCCTTGGCTATATCCCGATCAGCCTGAGAAGCATCAGCAGCAAGAACAGGCAGCACCGGCGGGGTAGGAGCCACAGGAGCAACAGGGCAGGGCGGACAGGGAACCTCGCCAGAGAGAACGCCCCACAGGAGAAGACCACGCATGTGGATGCGCATGAAACCCACAAACTCAGCATAGTTGGTGCCATCGAAGATTACCGAGCACCGAGGAACAGCCACATAGCTCGACGAAGACATGACGAGCTCACCCTGCCCTGCGGTAGTACCACTTAGCTCAGCGGTAGTACCGTTCCGGACGGTAGTACCGCTCTTCCCAGCGGTAGTACCGCGCTACTCAGCGGTAGTACCGCTTGCGCGGTACTTCCGCGGTTCCAGTGCCGTGGGCACTTCCGCTTATATGAACCTTCTGCAAGTTTCTGCACTGCCTGACCTTCGAGCGGAAGTAGAGCGGCAGAAACGGGCGGTAGTACCGCTTCAGGACGGTAGTACCGCTCTTCCCAGCGGTAGTACCGCTCTGCTCAGGGCGGTAGTACCGCTCTTCACAGCGGAAGTACCGCTTGCGCGGTACTCGCTGCGGGCGGCGGCGGCCGGGCCGAGCCTGGCAGTGGGCGGGACGGGGCGGCCGGATCCGCGAGGGGGGCGACCGGATCCGCGGCGAGGAGGGCCGGGCGGAGCAAGGGGCGGCGGCGGCCGGCCGGCAGGAGGCGGCGGCGGCCGGGCGCGTGCGGGCTCGGAGCAGAGCAGCGCCAGGCCTCAGGCGCGGGCACGCGCGGGCGCAGAGGAGAAGCAGCCGAGCGGCCAGGGAGAAGAGGGCCGGCGGCGGGGGTGGAGGCGGCCGGCGGCCAGGGAGGAGATGGCCGGCGGCGGGGCAAGCGAGAGCGCACGGAGCTGCGGCGTGCGGGAGAGGAACCTGGCAACTGATACCATGTTAGAGAATGAGCAACTGACATTCACAGGGGGCCAAAGGCCAATATAAGTACATGAGTGGTAAAGTGCAGAAAGCCCCTTATACAATGGGGATATACAGAAAAGGGGACTATACACATCTAACAGGTGCATCTTTCAGATAAGGTAGCAAGAGCAGTAACATAAATTTAGTTTCTGTACAGTTAGTAGATTAATTTTGACTGTCAGAGTGATTTTGTGATGTTGCTGTATGGAACTAGTCAGGTACAACAAAGTTAAGGAGACGGCAGTGTCAAGGTAAGGGATCTGCTGGTAGAGTATGATGTAGACTATGGACTAATGGTTGCCTGTTGGTTGGATCATTGGGCTACTGCGGACGAAATAGTGTGGTATTTATACTCTGCCTCTAGGAGAGTACAGTCCAAGACCAATAAATGGAATTATTATTCTTTGATATTTACAGCCCAATAAAGCGTCAGATGGTCGGTAATACATTCAAGTCTAGGAGCATCGATTGGTTGAGCCATGTTCCTATATACTCCCTCTGTCCTTGAAAGAGTGTACTTCCAACTTTGTTGGCGGGTCAAACTATTTCAAGTTTATGCAAAAATATATCAATGTTTGTGAAACCAAATAGGTATATGATGAAAATATATTTTATCATGAATCCAATGCTACTAATTTGATGGCATAAATGTTGGTGTATTATTGTATAAATACGGTCAAACATAAAAAAGTTTGACTTTCCAACAAAGTTGGAAGTACACTCTTTAAAGGACGGAGGGAGTATGCCAGTAGCTTATCGACCCATGCTTCGCCTAAGATTAGTCAGTAGCTTTCCTAGAGTCAACAAAGAATAATGTGACTGAAGATATGAAGGACCGTAGGCTTGATTGGGAGGGTGATCATGACAAAACATTTACTGGCACTGCATTGTTACTTATATGATGATCCATGGGAATATGATGCACTGGGAATTGACACAAAGCGAGCGTATGCTCGGCCATTCGCACCATTGGCGATACCAGGCACATATCTAGAATGTGTATCGTTTGGCATCGGCAGGCGCAGTATTACAGTGTCAGGCTACTTGCACTGCAAGACTCTTGTCACAGTGGCGGCCCATTCCAGTGCGCAGCTTCAGGCCCAGTCCACTCTAGAGCTTCAGGCCCAACAAGAAGAGTGAACACGAGGGCCTAGCGTGGCTGTGGCCAGCGTGTGTGTTAGGTGAACAGGGGCATCGAAGATGAACTATAATCATTTCCCTTATTCTTCCTCTCCTCCTGTCTCCTCCCAAACATTGTAATCTAGAGCCTTTCGATCCTCGGATATTATCCTATACACTATGAAAATCCCAAAAATAGCTAGAAATTTGGTTTCGAGTTTGGTGGCAATGTTGATCGGTCGTGCGATTCAGGTTGGGTTCTCATGTAAAAACCCTGTGTTCTCTCACTGATCACAGCGACGGTGTGGCGGCTCCTTCCCCTCTCGTCAAGCGGCGCTGGTGGAGGTTTCGTTGGCGGCGGAGCTCGTTCGGCTGCTGATTTGACGACACGGGGAAGGTTTCTGTTGTTTCGCTACAGTAGAGGTAAAATCCCTGTCTTGTGGTTGAATTGGCGCAGTTGGTGGCGTGTGGATCGGTTGCAGAGGAACGGGGTCTCCCAAGTACTTGCCGATCCCGGCGGCGGTAGATCAGAGAGTCAAAGATGGCGCGTGGTTTCTTCTTCAAGTGAGTCTTCCGGGCTTCGATCCTCCTCAAGTTCGTCCGTTGGGATGAATTAGACGAAGCTCCGGCGTAGATTCTTGCCAGCTCCTCGGGGCGGCGAGGTTAGGGTTTCTCGCCGTGCGTACGCAATGGCAATATTTGGCGTCAGGTTCTTCAGATCGATTAAAGGTTTCAACGGCGATGACTGTGGCTCCGGAGCGCTGGTCCTTAGGGCCACGTGCACGAAGACTTCCCGGCTATCATCGACAAGGTCAGGCCGGCTGCGGTATGTGAGCAACGACAACGGCGCGTCGGCGGCTCGTTCTGGCGGCGGCAATGGTTGTTCGGTGGTCCATGGACCTAGATGTAATTTTTATTATGGCTTAGGTGTTTTGTACTTCCGGTGAATCTTTTTAATAGATCTGATCCTTTTCGCAAAAAAAAAAAAAATCAGCAATGTTTTGTATGTTTTATTTCTATCTGAGTGGGAAATCAATAAATACCAATATTTTTTTTTACTTCTTTACACATGTATAACTTTTGAATGACATATAGTAGGACCACTTTCCTGCAATTTGTTTTTAGGAATATACATTTGTTGTTATGGCTCCATTTTGCATTGGTTGTTTTGTCTTGGCTAGATAGCTCTATGGTTCATGGTTGCTAAAGCAAGGACATCAGCAATCTTCAACAACTATAACAGCCGCAACTGAAATAAACGATGAATGCAGTAGAAATAAATGGCCACAACAACTATCATGTGAAGTTTGGTGAAGGAATATTGTCCACATGACAAACTACGCTCATTCACTGACCTTCTATAAACAACTAGTTCCACGTATAGTAGAATCATGTTTGGTTGCTAGTGGGAGATTGACAAAGTGCAGAGGAGAGAAAAATGATGAGGAAGAAGAGTGTCGCCGGCGGTTGGATGGTGCAACCTCTTTGGTAATGGGATGCATTGGGAATTTGATTTGAAGAAGTAAATGTATGCTAGGTGTAGAGTCGTGTTCTCGAGCTACAGTGTGAAAATTAGCAGGCTCCACCCCATTCAAGATGGTGCATTTTGCTCCGGAGAGTGTCGAGCTTGAGATTTCCTTGGAGTGGTGTACGAGACTACAAGCTTACCACACATGTACTGCTGGTGGTGTATTTCACACTCTTTCATATTGGTGCACAATGCAGATCGTGAACGTTCTCCCACCACCACCCGTGTATTCTCCCTCTCTTGCTGGTGGTCTTTCACGCTATGATTATGCAATGATCAGTTATTCATGTTATTCCTATATAATTGCGAAGGCAGAATCATCTTAAGTCCGTCGTGTCTTTTCTCACAAATAGGAAATGGATATAGTGCAGGAAATATATACATGGTTATATGAGGAAACTTATACAAGTGTGATAAGAATGGATTATTTGCTACCTCAAAAAGAATGGATTATTTGCTTCCTCAAAAAGAATGGATTATTTGCAGACAGACCGTTCACATGTCCAAACTGATGCAAGAAGTGTCTCTCTCTCTCTCTCTCTCTCTCTCTCTCTCTCTCTCTCTCTCTCTCTCTCTCTCTCTCTCTCTCTCTCTCTCTCTCTCTCTCTCTCTCTCTCTCTCTCTCTCTCTCTCTCTCTCTCTCTCTCTCTCTCTCTCTCTCTCTCTCTCTCTCTCTCTCTCTCTCTCTCTCTCTCGTGCTAACACTTGTTGATTTTGTGACATTGGTTCAGTTTTTTTTATCTGACCCAACAAATTAAAGCAAGGGACACCTTTTCTATGAATACCCTCCAAAATGGCCGAATTGCAGTAACAAGTGCTCCCTTTGTGTTCCCCTAAATCCCCAGAGTCCTCGCTCCCGTGCTCACCTTCCAAACCATACTAGGGTTTCCGAACTGTGGCATGCACCATTAGTGAGTTTTTTTTACGAGAACAGCAGGAGCTCTGCCTTTGCATTATAGTGAGGGGAGAAAGTACAAAGTACAAGGATGAGGAGCTAAACACCCCAAAACAGCCGAGCAAAACCGACTAAAACTCTATTACATCACAAGGAGCAGAAACAAAACACTCTAACAGACGTGCACTATCCCTCAGCCGTAGTAGAAGGATTCAAACCTCATTACGCATTTTAAGATCATCACGAATCAGGTTCACCAACGCCCGAGGAGTCAGCTCCTTATCTTCAAAAACTCTTCAGTTTCTCTCCTTCCAGAGATGCCAGGCGATGTATGCCGCCAAAGTTAAATCTTTCTCAGTCCTTGCAGGCGCACCTCTGTGTGTGCAAAACATTCTCCACCAGTCCGAAACTGAGGTTGTCGACAACCAACCATGTCGCACCCAGCTGTTGGCCCCAAGAGCTAGGTGCCAAACCTGTTTCGCATAGCAGCACTGGAGTGTGAGATGCGCCGCTATTTCCGGCTCCTGGTCACAAAGCCTGCAAGAATCGTTGTGTGGCCATCCTCTGGCCTGCAGCCGGTTGGCAGTCCAATTTCTGTTCTGTAGTAGAAGCCACATGTAGAACTTTACCTTCCCTTCTAACTTGCACCTCCACACGCGGGCAATCCCGGGTTGCTCAATCCTGGCCAAGAATTGGATCTCATAAGCAGAACACGCCGAGTATCTTCCATTGGCAGTGATGTTCCACTTGATTTTGTCTCTCTGGTTTGATAGATTCACCAATTGCAACTTCTCCCACAGGCCAACAAATTGACATAGCTGCTTGTAACTGTCCAAATGCTGTACACCTTGCATCCATCGCGCTGTACTGAGAGCCTCTTTGACCGTGAGCTGTTTGAACCTAGCAAGCTTGAAAATATCGGGTGCTAAATGCAGTGGGGCCTCGCCATTGAGCCACCTGTCTTTCCAAAAGGCAGCTATGCTACCGTCTCCGAACTCGATACTTGTGCAACTGGAGAAGAGTTGCCGATCCGTGTCGTCACATGGTGTCACTGTGCCCTTCCACGGCCTATCCTCTTCAGCCCACCGGAACCATTCCCATCGCAAGCGCAAAGCCCTGCTGAAACAATGTATGTCCTTCACTCCTAGACCACCAAAACGCTTGGGAGCACAGACTCGCTTCCGGCTGACTAGGCACTTTCCTCCTACAGATTCATCCTCCGCACACCAAAGGAAATTTCTCCTCTCATGTGCTTTCTCCCGAAAAAGAGAAGAAAACGAAATACTCAAGTCACATTTTCAAATGGGCCAGGCCTAAGCCTCTGTTTTCAGGTCAAGTTGGGCCATTTGGGACACACAGCAGCCAGGATTAATCGTACAGCTTCAAAAGGCCCTTCACAAGGTCCAAATCCCCCCCCGTACAGACTAGGGTTTCTCACCGGCGGCGGGATGGGCGGCAACGCGACGGAGACTGCCATCCTCGAGCGCCGCCGCCATTCCTCTCCCCGTCTCCTTCCGCGACGGCATGGCCCCCAGGAGATGGCCTCGCTGCCGATCCTCGACGACCTCCTGCGTGAAATCTTCGTTCGCCTGCCCACCCCAGCCGACTTCGTCCTAGCGTCCGCCGCCTGCGTCTCCTTCCGCCGCGTCGTCACCGACCGCTCCTTCCTCCGGCAGTACCGCAAGCTCCACGCCGCGCCCCTCCTTGGCTTCCTCGATCTCAACCGAGTCTTCCACCCCGCCGAGCCGCCTCACCCCTTCACATCTGCAGCAAAAGCCTTCGCTGACTTCAGCTTATCCTTCCTCCCTGCCCCAGCCACTGACTGGACCATGTTGGACGTCTGCGACTCCACTGACAGGCGCGGCGACTTCACGGAGCTTGTGGTGTGTGATCCCTTGCACCGGCGGCACGTCCTGCTTCCCCCAATCCCTGAAGTCAACGAGTGGCTTCCTTCAGTGGACAACGAGTGGGTTCCTTCAGTGGACAACTCACAGATCTTCCTCGTGGGCGGCAATGAGGATGCTTTGGAAGAAACAATTTTCAGAGTGATATATGTGGCATTCAACCAACATAAGCAGGCCGCCTTCGTCTTCTCTTCCAGCACCAGACAATGGCGAGCTACTCCATCAATAATGCGATCGCTTTCCTCATACTGGCTACAGTATGCGTATGGCTGCTTGTATGGGGTGACAGAGAGCAGTGAGAAGTTACAGGTGCTTGACACCCGGATGATGGAGTTCTCACTCTTAGACCTCCCGCCCGAAGCCAGAGACGGAGGTTCTTCTTATGTGCAAATAGCCATTGTGGAGGCAGGGGAGGGCATCATTGGGATGTTTGTCCTACCACATAAGACATATGACCTCAGTTATTTCATTAAGAGAAACAATGGTGGAAGTTCCAGCCACTGGCAGTTGGAGAAGACAATCTCACTGGATTCTTCTCAGTACTCTCTAGACGTGGGTTCAACAGGGAGGAAATTGTTCCTATACCATCGCGGAAGCCCATCGCTTGATGCCGGCCTTTTCTCAATGGACGTCAAGACATTCCAGCTTGAGAGGGTGTTTGGCTCCAAATATGGCATGCTTTACCCACGGGCATATAACAACTTTCCACCATTCTTGTCGACTCCAATTGTATCAAGTGGTAACCTTTTTGTTGCATCCTAGTTATTACCTTCCCATCATAGTTATCACATGGGTTGTCTGTTGCTTTATAGTTCACTATTGTGCTCAGTAATTCTTGTCCTTTAGTAGTTGTCACCTCTTCTGTGTTGTGACTAAGCTAATAAAGCTCAGGAACACAATTTTGGTTTATTTGTTAGTATGTTGTAATTTCCACTCTAAGGTGATCACTGAAGTAAAAGAAAGGTTTGTGGACAGTACGATTAGCATTTTGGAAGCATCTTGAAATCGTAAGAAACACTAGATGGCGGCAAATATTTTTGTTTTTATGGCCAAACTAACGCAGAAGGCATAGAAGTTCAAAGAACACTTCTACCACAGTTCACCTTTTGTTTGTTTCACCTTATCCCAGACTTATCTTGTCCACCTTTATGATTTATGTCATTTATCATCTCTTTATGTTTACATGCCTTTTCTGGCTATGTATTCTAACTTGTATTGCAAATGGCAATGAGCAACACCATAAAGCGAGCATTTGTTGTTATATATCTCAAATTCCATTGAAGTTAATATTATACCTACGTGACTGGCTAGAAATAGTCCTGAAGGTTGACTCTCCAATCTCTATGTATTGCGTCTGTTCTCTTTTAGCCCCTGGCACTTTATGCTGCTTCCTGTGTTCTTTTTAGTAAGCAATTTATAAAGTGTTGCCCAACGGCAAGATCTATTGATTGTTTTGTTCGCAAGCTGCTGAATATTTACGATCCGAGTATGCATATATTGGGCAGGTACTCAGGAACAAGGTGTGGAGACGCCGCAAGCTGAAGAAGAGCCCATAGATAGCCCTCAGTACGAGAGCACTGTTGATGAGGCGAATGTTGGAAGTCCGGCCGATGTATCGAGGACTGGAGATGGTTCTGATTGACGTTTTGCCATGACTGGACAGTTAACCACAGTTTGGTCAGCAATAGGGTATGTATGGCTCTTTCTGGTCTGTAATGTTATGCCATCTACAATTAACATTGAGTTTATCTTGTGTGGCTTGATTTGACAATGATTGTGCGTTGTCAGATAAGGTAGCAAGAGCAGTAATGACCTTTAATTTCTGGCACAATCAGTTGGTTAATTGGACTATGTAAGAAATCAGATTGCTTCTGATCTTGCTGTATATATGTCTGCCCATCACTGTAGCTGCTATTGTGAGCCATTGGAATGACAGGAGCTAGTCAGTTATTAGCAAATTGAGGAGCAGTAATGATCTCTCTTTACTGCTCTTTGTTTACACAGAGAAGTCACTTTCATTTTTGTTTCTGCTTTGTCAAAAATAATTGGTGGCCAAGTAACATCCGATGAGCTCCACGCAAACAAAACAAAAATTCTGCTCAACAGTGCACAAAAGGTTGAGCACTGATTTTGTTATGTTTTGTATGGAGCTCCTTGGACACCGTTTGGCCACCAAATTTTGCAAGAACCTAAAACATTTGGTCATGATTGAAGCCACGAAACCACAAAGTTTCAGATTTTTTTGAGTTTATTTACTTTTTTTTGGGATTTTACTGTTTATCGTGGGTGCAATGCACCCGGGTGTAGAAAACCACTCTCTGGACGTCAAGACATTCCAGCTTGAGGGTCTGTTTGGTTCAGAGTTTAACATGCTTTGCCGGTGGGCATATAACAACTTTCCACCATTGTTGTCGACTCCACCAGTATCAGGTTGTAACATTTCTGTTGCAACCTTGTTATTTCCTTACTAAATACTCCGTTCACAAATATTAAGATGTTTCGGATATTTCAATTTGGACTACATATGGACTGAAATGAGTGAACAAACACACTGAAACGTGTCTATATACATCTGATTCAGAAAAAAATAGAACATATTATATTTGTGAACGGAGAGAGTAGTTTTCACACAGGTTGTCAGTTTGCTTGATAGTTTGCTACTCTGATTGTAATTCTAGTTTTTATGGTTTCGTAGTTGTCCCCTCTTTTGTGTTGTGGCCAAGCTGGTCAAGCTCAGGAACATAACTGTGGTTTATTTGTTAGTCCGTTATAATTGCCACTTTAAGGTGATCAGAGAACTAAAAAAAGGTTTTTGCATAGTATGAGTAGCATTTTGGAGGCATTTTGATATCATAAGGAACACTGCTACCTGTTCACGTTTGGTTTGTTTCATCTTAGAAACATTTATTTCAGTCAAGTAGGACTTATCTCGTTCATATTTCTTTTGATGGATGTAAGAGCATGGGGGCAAGTGATGTATGTTAGCACGGGGGCAAAGTCTTGTATGGTAAAATTTCACTTCCTGCAAGACGAAGGTACCATTTCTTTTGTGGCTCTCAAGTTCTTTTATGATTCACCTCCTTTTGTTTCCAAGTCTTGTCTCAATGTATTCCAACTTGTAATGCGAATGAAAATGAGAATCATCATAAAGCGAGTGTTTGCTGCTATATACATATCTCAAATTCCATTGAAGTCGGTATTGATATCTATGGGACAATGGGACTATGACTTAGAGGTAGTGCTGAAGGTTGACTCTCCGATCTTCATGTATATCATGCAGTTTCTTTATTCCTGGCATTTGCTTCTTCTCGTGCTGCTTTTGTAAGCAATTTACCAAGTGTTGCCTAATGGTATAACCTAAGGATTGTTTTGCTGGTATGCAGCTGAATATCTATGATCTGAGTATGCATATATTGGGCAGGTACTCAGGAACAAGGTGAGGAGCCGATAGATAGCTTTCATGATGAGAGAACTGATGATGCCGCGGATGTTGGAGGCTGGTGTATCGAGGACTGGAGATGGTGCTGATTGAGATTATGCTGCAACTGGTCAGTTGACGACAGGTTGATCGCCAATAGGTTAGTTGTGACTATGTCTGTCCTTAATATGGTCATTTAAAATTAACGTGGAGTTTATCTTCTGTGGCTTGGTCGGACCATGATCGGTGCGTCTGTCGGACAGGGTAACAGACATTTAGTTTCTCAGTAATTAATTATGACTGTCAGAGTGATCGTGATCTTGTTGTATGCCTGCTCCATGTGGCATGAATGGAACTGTTTGTGCTACTTGCTTGTTGTGTAGCCAAGGTGATCTGATTATGCTGCTATTTTTCTTACACGGTGAAGATACTCTAGTTCTGTTTGTGCTGTGTCAATTTGAGCCAAGGTCGTTCAGAGGCCCAACGTATTTCAGTGTGCGTCCTCTGTATTTATACGAGGCAACATGACTTGGAGAAGACAACCTTGATGAGTTCGAGCAAATTGAGTGTATATGTGAACTCCTTCATTTTCTTAGGAAGGAGTGATGGCAAGAACGTCGGCTGGACACTTAAGGGCTACTGCCGATGTAAGTGTGGGGTATTTATTTTACTGCCTCCGACAGAGTAGAGAAGCCCAATACTTAAAACTATTCTGTGGTAGTACAGCTAAGAGATTTACTTTTCACAAGATAAAAACCACATCATATGATCGGTAATACATTCAACTCTAAGGCCATTGAGTGGTTGAACATCCAGGTTGAGCTGGACTGCCAGGTACTAGTCAAGGCTCTACAGGGATCAGAGATGGATCTAGCTGCTGAAGGCCTACTGTTTAGAGAGATTCGTCAATTTGCCAGACTAAATTTCAGTCGTGTTGTCTTTTCCTTTGCCCCGAGGGCATGTAATAAGCTAGCTCATGATTTAGCTGCCTTTGGTGCTAGCCATCAGGCAAGTGGAGAGACCTGGTATGAGGATCTCCCGTATGATGTATCCGTCCGCTTGGCCAGCACTATGGCTGGACCTGTGTGAAGTATGGAATCGTTGTGTTCCATTTCAAAAAAAAAAAAAGAAAAAAAATACTAGTAGCTTTCTCAATGTCATCCAAACACCACGAATATTGGATGTGACTGAATATATGGAGAAGAACCGGAGGCTTGATCGGGAGGGTGGTCGTGATAAACATTAAGTGGCATTGCATTGTGCATATATAGTGATAAATGAGAATACGACACATCGTGAATTGACACAAAGCAAGTGCATGCTCGGCAATTCGCTTCACTCACAATCCAATGCATTGGTTGATGTTGGGCCGGTGCGTTGAGGATCGGAGATGGCACTGATTGAGGTTGTGTTGCTACTAGATAGTTAACCACAGGTTGTTCAGAAATAGTGTACTTTTGTCTCGAAAGTACTCTATCCCGAGCTCCAGTGATCCTGGATGAACAGTAAAATCCAAAAAAATAGTAAAAAAATTCAAAAAAAATTCTGATTTTTGTTTTGCAAGAAACATTGATATTTTTTCTACATGCATGCAAATTTTCATGATGAAATTACATTTGTGGGGGTGTGGGCAATTTTTTCTTTTGATGTTCCAAAGTGCTCAAAATTGATTGTGATCTTGTTGCTTGCACACCGTTGTATTTGCTATTGCTACAAGCATGTAGAACAGAACTAGTGAAGTACTATGTGGAATCTAGGAGAAATGCCAAGGAACTACTCCCTCCGTTACATATTGTAGTGCATATAATTTTTTTTAAATGTCAAACATCATAAACTTTGATCAAGTTTTTGGAGAAATACATTTACATCTAGAATACCGAATATATAACATTAGATGCATCATAAGGCATAGTTTCATATTTTATATATTTGTTGTAGATATAAATAGTTTTCTCTATAAACATGATCAAAGTTTTCACTTGGAAGAGCATGTATTAATGGACGCATCCCCGTTTCGCACCCTTTTCCCACCCGTGCGTGCCAATTCTGCCTATGATTCCACCGGAACGCGGCCCATTCGCAGTTATATAAACCGGTCAACCCCCCGCTCATTGGCGCCACTCTCCATCTATCTTTTTCAATCGCCGGCTGATGACCCACAAGTATAGAGGATCAATCGTAGTCCTTTCGATAAGTAAGAGTGTCGAACCAAACGAGGAGCAAAAGGAAATGACAAGCGGTTTTTAGCAAGGTGTTTTCTGTAAGCACTGAAAGTAACGGTAATTGATAGTTTTGTAGCAAGATAATTCGTAACGAGTAGCAAGTAACAAGTGTAACAAAAGTACAGCAAGGTGGCCCAATCCTTTTTATAGCAAAGGACAAGCCGGAATGGTCTCTTATATAAATCAAAGCGGTCTCGAGGACACATGAGAATTATTGTCTAATCACTTTCATCATGTTTATTTGATTCACGTTCGCTACTTTGATAATTTGATATATGGGTGGACCGGTGCTAGGGTGCTGTTCTTAGTTGAACAGGCAACTCTCTTATGATTACCCCCTCTCGCAAGAATCCGCAACTACGAAAGAAGAATTAAGATAAATCTAACCATACAATGAAACATATGGATCCAAAACAGCCCCTTATGAAATAACGCATAAACTAGGATTTAAGCTTCTGTCACTCTAGCAACCCATCATCTACTTATTACTACACAATGTGTTCCCTTAGGCCCAAGTATGATGAAGTGTCATGTAGTCGACGTTTACATGACACCACTAAAGAAAGTAACAACATACATATCATCAAAATATCGAACGAATACCAAATTCACATGATTACTTATAACAAGACTTCTCCCATGTCCTCAAGAACAAACGTAACTACTCATAAATCATATTCATGTTCAAAATTAGAGAGGTATTTAATATCATTAAGGATCTGAACATATAATTTTCCACCAAATAAACCAACTAGCATCAACTATAAGATGTAATCAACACTACTAGCAACCCACAGGTACCAATATGAGGTTTTAAGACAAAGGTTGAATACAAGAGATGAACTAGGGTTTGAGATGAGATGGTGCTGGTGAAGATGTTGATGAAGATTGGTCCTCCCACGATGAGAGGGTCGTTGATGATGTCGATGGTTTCGATTTCCCCCTTCCGGAGGGAAGTATCCCCGGCGGAATCGCTCCGCCGGAGGGCAAAAGTGCTCCTGCCCAGGTTCCACCTCGAGACGGCGGTTCATCCCGAAAGTCTTCTCTATAATCTTTTTAGGCCAAATGAGCTTATATAGCAGAAGGAGGGGGCCGGAGGCCAGCTGTGGGCCCCGCAAGGCATCAGGGCGCGCCCCGAGTGGGGCATGTTGCCTTGTGGGCGGCTGGTGGGTCCCCTCCGTTATTCCTTTTCTCTAGTATTTTTTATATATTTAATAAAAAATCTCCGTAAAATTTCAGGTCATTTGGAGCTCTGTATAATAGGTATCTCCGCTGTAGCTATTTCAGGTCCAGAATTCCAGCTGCCGGTATTCTCCCTCTTCATATAAATCTTACAAATTAAGAGAGAAAAGACATAAGAATTGCATCATAAAGTGGAATAATGACCAAATACATTATAAATAACAGTAAGAAATCATGATGCAAATTGGACGTATCACCGGCAAGCACCCATCTTCCCCTTCACCGCGGCCATTTTAGCCCCCAATTTTCCCTTCGCCTCCAGACTCACCGCGGCGGCCGGCCTGTCCATATGGAAATTTTCCCTGGTGAGACCGAAGATGACTGTACCGAGAGGGAGTTCCGGGAGAGGGTTTGGGACTTTTCTGAGTGGGTCAAGGAGGACACACTTCGTAAGGTTGAATCACTCGTCGGGACGCACTGCCACCTTGCCGCTCACCGCTACCCTGCCAGCATATCGGATGAGGCCTACGCAAAAATGGATGCCGCGTTGATGAAACACTTCAAGTTCATAGACCACGTGATGACAGAATTGGAGCCGTCCAAGCAGCCCCTGCATGCGAGGTCACTTCCAAATGGAGGAAAAGCCCGAACAAGATGGGGAAAGTGTCCGGTTTGAGGATGACATGGTGGTGTTGTTATTTTTGTGACATCAAAAAATTGTGTGCATGCAATGTACACCATTACTAGTGAGATGTCCAATTTTTGTATTTATAAAAAGTTGCTAAGCTACTTTGTAGGAAATTAGTATTTTTCATGTTAGCAACGTTTACAGCTAGAAATGCAGCTACTATATACGATTTCTAGCAGCGTGCGATTTACAACCCGAACGCCGTTAGTATGCACTTCGTGTTTTTGGTTGACATGCACATTTAGTTTTGTTTTGTGTTTTTCCAATCTCATGGTACAAAATTTTATTGGTGTACATAAATCCAAACTTTCTTGTGCGATAATTGAAACTTGCATGCGGTACATACTTTAATTACAAATGCCATTTGTGTAATAAAAATTTAGCAACAAATAAATGAGAGAGGAACAAGAAGTGAGAGCGAGGCCAACGCGAGATGCGAAAAAGAAAGGGGGCCGGGGAGGCCACCGTCTTACTCATCGGAGGCATTTACTTGCATCAAACACTGCTAACTGTTCTTCAAGTTGCAGCGTCCTCTAAAACTCGGGCCCAACATTGAGTAAACGCTAGCGGCGTCTGAGTAGAGACCGAATGCTGCTACTTCTTAGGATACCCGCGACATTCAGGTCATTCTAAACGTGGCTAGAACTTTCAGGGAATCGTATGGGCACAATACACTAGCAGCATCTAGAAAGACCGCACGCTGCAAGTGCACACATATTAGCAGCATGCTCGTCCGACGCAAACGCTGCTAGTAGTTAGGAGTAATAGCCGCACCGTTCGATTTTCTATACACGCTGTTGATACGAAAATCTTATAAGGGTTTTCTGTACTACTCCTCTTCTCTTTATCGGACAAGGTGCGGACATTTGATGGATATGGTTGGATGTTTGACTTCCGCTTGGCTGTCCGCGGAACGTGTCCCTGGATGTTTGGTGGTGTCCGTTTTGATGTACCTCAATTACGAATCCTCAAATCCATACAATTACATGCAACGTAAAACCTAATCCAAATTTTCGTCGGCGCTCGTCTGGTTCCACAGTCGTGTCCTTGTCCGGCGGCCGGCTGAGCCCCTCGGAGTGAAGGTGTGGTCATCGGCGAGGTACAGTAGGACATGGGACACGGACCGGCTCACAGAAGTCTAGGCGCCGTTGTCTCCCATGCCCTACCCTTCCTCATCGGAGATACCGACGATCGAATCTCGGGCAAGTAACATACCGAAGAACAAAGGGAACAACGTACGGGATTAACTGAATCCTTGACATAGAGGTTCAACCGATAAAGATCTTCGTATAATATGTAGGAACCAATATGGGCATCCAGGTCCCGCTATTGGTTATTGACCGTAGAGGTGTCTTGGTCATGTCTACATAGTTCTCGAACCTGCAGGGTCTGCACACTTAAGGTTCGGTGACGTTTCGGTATAGTAGAGTTATGTATGGTGGTGACCGAAGGTTGTTCGGAGTCCCGGATGAGATCCTGGACGTCACGAGGAGCTCCGGACTGGTCCGGAGGTAAAGATTGATATATAGGAAGTCCTGTTTTGGTCACCGGAAAAGTTTCGGGTATTTCGGTAGTGTACCGGGAGTGCCGGGAGGGGTACCGGGGACCATCGGGAGGGGTGTCTCGACCCAAAGGACCTCATGGGCTGTGGGAGGAGTCAAACAAGCCCCTAGTGGGCTGGCCTAACTCCCCCACTAAGGCCCATGTGGCTTTGGGTGGAAAAAATCCAAAGGAGGAAAGGTGGAAAGGGTTTCCAAGTGGAGAGGAGGAATCCTACTCCTAATAGGATTGGAGTAGGACTCCTCCACCTCCAATTTCGGCCAAACCTTGAGGGTTTGAGGCTGCCTCCTCCCCTCCCTCCCTCCTATATATACTAGAGGATTTAGAGGGAAGAGCTAACCCTAATTGCCACGTGCTCCCTCTACTTCATCTAGATCGGTTTCTCCTCTAGTCTAGTTTCAGCGGTGCTTAGGCGAAGCCCTGCCGGAATTGTTCCACCACCATCGCCGCCGCGCCGTCGCGCCGCTGGAGAACTCTTCTACCTCTCCGCTCCCTCTTGCTGGATCAAGAAGGCGGAGATCGTCATCGAGCTGTACGTGTGCTGAACGCGGAGGTGCCGTCCGTTCGGCGCTAGATCGGAAGGACCGTCATCAGGATCGCGAGACGATTCGTGATTTGATCGCGCGACGGATCGTGATGGGATCGCGGGATGGATCGATATTGGATCGCGAGATGGATCGTGATGGGATCGCGGGACGCTCGGCGATTTGGATCGCGAAGACGTTCGACTACATCAACCGCGTTTCTTAACGCTTCCCGCTTAGCGATCTACAACGGTATGTAGATCCACTCTCCCTCTCGTAGATGCTCATCACCATGGATAGATCTTGCGTGTGCGTAGGAAATTTTTTGTTTCCCATGCAACGTTCCCAACATCAACATCATCCTCTTCATCCTCATCCCTTGGCTACACGTGTGAAAGTTAGACAAATGATCACATCACATACAACAAGACCAAAATTGAAAGAAAAAAAGGTAAGGAAGGTATTGCAAACATACCACGATATTGAAGTCGGCATGCGCACCCTTGATATAACTTGCACCACAAACTAGTGCCTCCACCATAACCGGCTTTAAAGAACTCCGGTAATCATCTAATACGACACAAGTTCACAAAAGTAGTTCGAGGATGAGAAGTTGACAAGTTTATATCTAAAGTTCGTTTGTAGGAGTTGACATACCTAAAATCCTTCCGGACGTGCTGAAGGTAGATTCCGAAGACACGGAGGTAGCCGGGATAGTAAGGAACCTCTTGGCTATCTTGGCCATAATTGGGTACCTAGGAGCATTCACCTTCCACCAAGCAAGAAGATCAAGAGATTTACTGGGAGGGACAACTTCATCCTCTAAGTAGTTCCTCAACTCACTCTTTGATATTGTTGTTGAACGGGCCGATAAGAAGGACTCGTACCCAGCTTGAACCGGAATACTAGGAATGGTTGTAGACGAAGATGAATTTGCTCCATTTCTAGCTCGCTTATCTTGGGCAACACATTTGTCATACAAGGTCTCCAACTCTTTCTCCACAACCTTGATTTCAGTCGTAAACCTAGTACTTCCTTGATTTTAGTTTGGAGGATCCAACTCTATGAAACCAAGTACACGGGTTTGCATCTTCCAATTATCATCTATATAGTGTGCAACCACACACATGTAAGACAAGGTTTGGTTGCTTGTCCACAAATCCGTGGTTAGAGATATGGAGCTCACACCCCTTAGGCCAGATTTAAGAACCTCCTTTTCTTTCTTGTAAACCTTCATACACTCGGCTCGTATTGCCTTCCTTCCAATGCATTTATAATTTGGATTCATGCACTTCATTAGAATGTTGAACCACTCATGCTCAACCATTCTAAATGAATACTCATGCACACATATCATCTTAGCAATAAGCTCCTTGATGATTCCTTGGTCGTACTCAATGGAGGGGATCATCGTTGGAACACTTGTTGTACCATTAGTTTTGCGCAATTCAAGAGTTGTTTGGATGGCAGCCCTAGCCATCATGGCCTTATAATTCAAACATTTTGTATGATGCCTTCCAATAGTTGAGGTGCTGCCACCTTGTTCATATGCATACCTATTTTCACAATAATTGCAACAAGCCTTCAACAAGCCCGATGGCTCCTTTTCCTTGTGAAAATGAGCCCAAACATCTGATTTTGTCCTAACAGGAGCATTGGCTCTTGGCCTCTTGTTCTTTTTATTTTTCCTTTCTCTTGCCTCCTCCTCAGAGTCCTCACTAGAGACGACATGCACAAGTGATTCCTCGGACATAGTGTCACCTTCTAGTTCATCAGCTGATTCCTTGTACCCATCTGATGTATCATCATCCGACATATCAGCACCTCCTTGCAATGGAGGGACCACAAACAGATTCTGCTCGTCATATTCCTGATCGTCCTTTTCCTTATCCTCCTCCATGTCCCTGTCCTCGTCGTCATCCTCCTTCTCCTCGTCCTGTAACACCTAGCACACATGACCACACAAATAAGGAAAAAACACCTATATGGTTATATGGAAATATGGCTACATCAAGCAAAGAAATCATACTTCAGTAGATGCATGAGGCAGCTTGGAGCAGGTTGCGGAGCCGGAGGCAGCGGCTTCCGCGGCACGCACGCCGACACCGGTGCGGTCGGGGAGACGCGGAGGAGGCGGAGGGTGTTTCTTTAAACTACAAACAAACTCTCCCATTGGGGCATTGGGAAAGTCTTTTGCCTTCCTAATCTGCACCTTAGGCTTGCCCTTCCTCGGAACCGGCGGGGGCAGCGGCGAATCTTGCCTAAGTAGGTAATTGACGCTCCTCTCCTTTGCCCTCGCCTTCCCATTCTCCTTCTCCTTAGCAGCCGCCCCCTTTCCCTTCTCATTGCCCTTCCCCTTCATTCCCTACAAAAAAACAGCACATAATAGCCATAGTCAGTACATCAATCTCCTGAATTTGCCGTTGAAACACTAAATCTCTTGAAACTAAACAATATTTTCTAAACAAAATTTGCTGTTATGTGCTGTCCAAAGACTAAACAATATTTTCTACAAATAGACTTACGAGGATACAGCAGGAATATGTATAAATGCACTAAGAATCAGCACCACTAAATGTATAAATACATAAACATTGCTTATTAAAAAGAATCAGCACCATTTCCTATTAAAAACAACAACACCGGCAGCAGAAACGGCCAGCCCGCCACGGACCTCGACGCCACCTTCCTGCACCAGCACCACCAGTCCACCACGGCACCACCGCCGCCGCCGCCGCGGCGCTGCCTGTGGAGCAGACCCTCGGCCCGAGGCCCCGAGCAGAGGAAGGACTCTACCACGGCAAGCTAGCCCGAGCGGCCGAGCAGAGGAAGGACTCTGTCACCAGTGCACAAGCCGCTGGCGCCGCGTCCGGTCGCCGGTGCTGTTGCTTCTCAGGGAGGAGGACGGCGGCGGGCAGGCGGCCGGGGAGATTACCTCTTCGTGGCGCTCGGCGAGGAACCAGGGAAGGCGGGACCGACGGCAGCGTGCTGCCCTTGCTGCGACCCCGGCGTGCACGTCCTCCTCCAGGTCGGCCTCGGACGAGATGTCGCCGTCGGCGTGAAGAGAAGAGGCCGCGAGCGACGGCGCCGTCGCCTAGGGTTAGGTCGCAGAGGAAGAGGACAGAGGCGTGTGTGCGTGACTGTGTCGAGCGAGAGGAGGAGGAATCGAGCGAGGGCGAGTGGGCGACCAGGTGTCCAGATCGGGACCTTGTTGGGCTCGGGCCGACTCGATCCACTCGGTCGGCCCGGTTAAAGACCGGACCGGACCGAATTATTTTCGGTCTGGAATATTGGCCCCGGACCGGCTTGTTTTGTTAGCGGGCCTGGACCGTACGGTCCGGTCCTGGTCGGTCCACGAGCGGGCCCAAAAGCCCGCTCGGCACGTCCAGGCTGACCACTATCCCCCGCGCGATTTCTCAATATGGCAATTTGACCTGATGGTGGCGGACGAGGCGGGGGACTGCATCCCATGATGGACCGCAAGGGCGAGGCCGTCGGCGTGTGGGCAGCATTAGCGCCGCAGACTTTATAGTGTTCAATCTGGTATAGAACCCCACTAGTCAAATTTGAAGATTATTGTTTTCTTGCAAGAGATCAAGCTAAAAAAAAAATCTGACACCAGATTTTTGGCAAATACGGTTCAGGAAAACAACAAATACACCAAAACGGCCTTTTTTTTTATTTTCGCAATTGCCATTCCCTGGTCGATTGAAAAAATATATCTCGCGACTTAGTCGATTTCTGTGTTGAGAGGAAACACTGCCAAGCCGGAGACAACGACACAACTGGCCACGGCGTCGCTGACAGAGGCGCCACAGAGGGTTGACTGGTGTGGGTACCACATCTACTTTTTGTTTTTTGCACCCTGATTGGCAAACCAACCAACACACTTGAATTTTATTTTCTTTGCATATGTGTAACTTCTTAATAATATGCAATAGGACACTCTCATGCTATTTCCTATAAAAAAAAATACCAAGAGGTGTTTTGTTGTTGATGCATTGACTGCTCGGCGCTGCTTTGATAACAATGTTTGGTGTATGTTTTCTCATAAGTCAGATGAGCAATTCAAATTAAGAACATCAACAGTTCTTCAAAAACTAAATCACTCCGGTTAAAAAAACACTAAATTACTCGCAGTTGAAATAAGCGGCACCCGCGCAGTAGAAATAAATGGCCACAACCACTAGCATGTGAAGCTTGGTGAAGGAGTAATGTTCAGGCCACACACTACGTTCATTCACTAGCCTTCTATAAATAACTAGTTCCACATACAACACAGTAATGTCTAGTTGCTAGAGGAATAATGACCAAGTGCGGGAGGAGAGCCAAAATGATGAGGACAATGGGCGTACCGGTGGTCAGATGGTGCAACCTCTGAGGAATGATAACATTGGGAATTTGAGCCAAACAGAAACAACAATGAGAAGTCCAGAATCATGTTCTAGAGTTATAGTGAGCGTGTCCATTTGAGTTGGTGCAATTTGGTCTAGAGAGTGCTCGGTTGGAACTTTTTTCTGCTCGTGGTCATGTACGAATTCAACCAAGCACGTTTCAGGTGCTGTGTTGTCTAGCTCCCTCGATGCGCATCATTAACGTTCCACGTTCTGCCACCTCCAATAGTTGTTTCTCTCTCTTATTGGAGGTTTTAGATGCATGTTATTTTGTTTCCTACTATTACTGGGTCTGCCAGGTGGTTTTCCTACAGAGGCTAAGGTAGAATCATAACGAGCACGTCACAATTTTCTGTAACGAACAGGAAATGCAAATAACTACTAATAAGCTCACACTTTTCTGCGAATATTATTACATGATTTTAAGTGAGTTCAGTTTAAAATGTTAATCATAGAGTTGCAAAGTTCAAATGTTGTTTAAGTGTCTAGACAAATTGAAATGTTACATTTTAGTACATTAGTTTCCTAGCACAGTTAAGAAAATTTAAGTGGTTGCATCTTATGGAAGTTATTACAAACTAATCCATTTATTTATCTATCTATCAATCAATACCTATAATAACAAGCGACACCCTAAAAATTCCCACGTTAATTAGATTTTACGAGTCGTTCATCTGGTGGGTCCAAATTATTAAGGTGTAGATCCAATCATAAAATCCTAAGCCAAAGATCGGTTGATGTGCTGAGGGGGGTTTCCTCCTCAGACTTGGTGTCCCCTAGCAACGAAGGCTAGGGTTTTCTCTCCTCCGGCGGATCGGATCGACCAAGAGTTTCTACTTCGTCGTGAAGATTGGTCGTTGTGCTGATGGGGTTGCTTGCTCCTCAGACTTGGTGTCCCCTAGCAAAGAAAGCTGGGGTTTTTCTCCTCCAGCAGCTCTGATTGACTGAGAATTTCTTCTACATCGGTCCAGCAATGAAGCTTATTAGTTGGAACTGCCGGGGCCTCCTCGGTGCCCCGACAGTTTGCTCGATTCTGGATATCCAGAGGCGTCATGAACCAGACATGTTTTTTCTGTCCGAAACACATTTGGATGAAGAGAGGGTAGTAACCTGGAGGAGAAAACTATGTATGGATCACATATTGATTGCACCAAGCTTGGATGGAAGAAAGGGTGGTTTATTTATGGTCTGGAAGAAGGAGGTTATGATCTACTCTCGGGCAACTACCCTGGACTTTATTGAGGTTTCAGTTGAGGAGGCGAATGGTGACATATGGAGATTTACTGGTGTCTACGGTGAACCTAGTTGGGATAACAAAGATCGTACCTATCGTATTCTTAGGGATCTTCATGCTTAGTCAAGTCTACCTTGGCTTGTTATATGAGATTTCAATGAAATTATGCTCTCGTATGAGCAGGATTGTGGTGTTCCTCGTGAGCAGGCTCAGATGCAGGCGTTCCAGTATGCCCTTTCGGACCGCTCGTTGGATAATATTGGGTATACGGGAGATATGTTTACATGGTTCCGAGGAGGCCTTCGTGAGAGGCTGGATAGGGATGTCTCTAATTCAGAGTGGATGCACCTTCACCCGCTCGCTGGACTTTCTAATCTTGAGATGGGCAAGTCAGACCACATGCCGTTATGCCTGGGCACGAACTATCTCACTCGTGTTGCTGATAGTAAGCCTTCATACAGAAAGAAGTTCGAGGCAAGGTGGTTAGCAGAAGAAACAGTAAAAGAAGTTGTGAAGACAGTGTGGCAGAAAGTTGGTCAATGTGGTCTTTGTCCTACTATCTGTGAGAAGCTCGATTTGGTCCACAAGGACTTGCACCTTTGGGACAGGCAGGTGCTGAAAGAACCCCGTAGCCGTCTCAATAGGGCTCAACAAGAACTTAATGGACTTATGGGAACTCCTCCAACTGAAGAAGTCAGGATGAAAAAATGGAACTAGCACTCCATGTTGGAAATCTGCTTGAACAAGATGAAATTTACTAGGCTCTGAGAGGGAGAGCCAGCTGGCTACGACGTGGTGACCGTAACAATGCATACTTCCACCAGTTTGCCTCGGCCAGGAGAAGAAGGAACTTAATAAAAAAACTGAAGAACGATAATGATGGTTGGGTGGAAGGCAATGAAAATCTCGGATCTCTTATTCAAGACTATTTATGTAACTTATTTTCCTCTAGCTCGGTGGACATTGACCCGGGTATCCCGAGTGCTATTAAGCCCCCTCTTACAAGTTACATGAATGATTTTCTTACAGCTGATTATACCAGGGAGGATTTCAGGAAAGTTGTATTCCAGATTGGCGATATGAAGGCTCCCGGTCCTGATGGGCTTCATGCATTTTATGAGAAACACATAAAAGCAAGATATTTGCTGTTACTGTTTTTTCTATTGAGGTCAATGTTACATCAATAGGGCAGTAGGTAAGAGGAGCTCTGATGCTTCATTCTCCATTTAATGTATGTTCTTTGATTCGAGCCCTAGCATGGTCAAAATGATGCCCAAATGTTGTCTTCAGAATTAGAATGAAACATTGAAGTACCCAGAAAAAATATGGAGTTCCATAATGTGAACAATATATATTTGTCCATTCCAGGAGAATTTCAGCTGATTTGGATCTGCAACTGGGAGAAAAATCAACTTCAATTTTCACCTGCGAATTCCGACAGAAATTTCAAATATCCAGTTTTTTTTTTCTCGAAACAGATCCAAAAATTGAAGAATACATATATGCTTGATCTGGGAAAGTTTCAGCTAACTTGGATCATTTGCTTGAGAGATTTCATACTTTTGAACTTTCGGCTACAAAATTTGACTGAATTTTGACAGAAATTTCAAAGTTTTAGAAATTTTTGAAATATATCCAGAAATTGAAGAATGCATTTATGAGTTATCTGGGAAAGATTCGGACCATTTGGATAATTGTTTTGAGTGATTCATGCTTTTGAACTTTAAGCTTCAAATTTAGGCATTGAGAACAGGGGGTTTTAACGGAAGAAAGAAATGTGTAACTTGGGTAGAATAAGAAGATTTGTATTTTTTTTACGAACTCACTAATTGAGGAGTACTCTTTTCAAAGATCACTTCCACTTCAGTTTTCCCTTTTTCTAGATCCGTTTATTTAAAATGTTTTATCTCTTAAACCTTGCGTCCAAATCTTGAACCGTTTTCGCTGTCGGATTTCTCGCGTCGAGATCTTTAAAACTAGATCCCATACTGATAGGTTTTGACGAACTTTTTTTTCATGAAAAAACCGGACGAAAAAAACCAAGCGAAAAAACCATGCCTCTCGCGGAAGAAAAAAATGCGTTTTTTTCGCGAAATGTTTTTTTCAAAAAAGAATTTGTCCAAAAGCTAAGAAAGACCCGTGGAAAACCGAAAACACGAAAAAATCCGAAAAAAAACCATCTAAAAAGCCGAAAACGCGTGCGAAAAAAAAATCCGAAGGGAGTGCCCAGAGTGCGACACATGGCGATGACTGAGAGCGCGCCAAGTGGCATGCTCTCAGTCCAGCCTAGAGTGACCCTTAAAATACTCCCGAAGGAGCGCTCGTCAATTAGTTGCTCTCGTTTTTTTAGGGCAGAAGATTTGTCGAGCATGGATCAAAGTTGTTTTCAAATAGGCCAGGCCTAAGCCTGTATATTCAAGTCACGTTGGGCCATCCGGGAAGCATGACACACACCCCTAAAAAACAAAAAGGGGAAGCAGGACACACGAGGGCTTTACTTTTCCTCTTCGTCTTCTCTAGAATCCTGATGCCTGCGTCCAATCCAATCACTGCTGACAGCCACCGCTCTAGGGTTCCGGCGGGGGATCTCCGCCGCAAAATAGCCACCGTTTCCACTTGTGCCACCTCCACCCACCGCCACGGGTGCTAGCCGTCTGCGTATGCACGCGGTCCACGAGGAGGTAGGGCCTCCGCCAACGCTCGGCCCTCCTCCTCGCCCGTCGGAGGAAATGTCCTCGCTGCCGATCCCCGACGATCTCCTCAAGGAAATCTCCCTCCTCCTGCCCACCCCAGCCGATCTCGCCCGCGCCTCCGCCACCTGCCTCTCCTTCCGTCGCGTCTCCACCGACCGCGCCTTCCTCCGGCGGTACCGCAAGCTCCACGCGCGACCCTTCCTCGGCTTCCTCGACGCATGCACAGTCTTCCACCCCACCGAACCGCCTCACCCTTCCGCGCCGGCAGCCAGCGCCACGGCCCTCACCGCCGACTTCACCTTCTCCTTCCTCCCCGCCCCCGCCAGCGACTGGCGCGTCCAGGACGTCCGCGACGGCCGCGTCCTCATTGACAGAGCTCCCCATCCCCACCTCCATAATAAATATAAACTCCTCGTCCCGGAGCTGGTGGTGTGCGACCCTTTGCACCGACGGTACCTCCTGCTCCCCCGTATCCCTGATAACCTAGCCGCTTTGGTGGAGGACCCACTCCTGAGAAAAATATACTCCTGCGAGACCTTCCTTGCTCCCCCTGGCGACGATGACAAGGATGCGTCGGCTGCGGAAGAGACGTCATTCAGCGTGGTCTGGATGGCGCAGTGTGTAACTAAGGTGGTCGCTTTTATATTCTCTTCCAACACTGGACAATGGCGTGCCATTTCATCCCAGAGCTGGAGCGATCTGTTTGCTGGCTTGCTGTCATCGACAGGGAAGGCTCTCTTCTCCTGGCGCCAATATGCCTATGGCTCCTTCTATTGGGTGGAAAATTGGGTGCAAAACTTGTTGGTGTTTGACACCAGGAAGATGCAGTTCTCCATTGCTGAACCCCCACCTGAAGCCAGAGGTTTATGCGGTCCAGATATAGCCATTGTGGAGGCAAGGGATGGCAGGCTTGGGATGCTTATGCGTGCAGAGAACACAAATCGCCTCAGCTTTACCATTAGGCAAAGCGATTGTGTGAATTCAGGCCAGTGGAATTTGGAGGAGACAATTCCATTGGATTCTCGGTACTTGTTCGTAGGTTCAACAGGGGGGCACTTGTTCCTACAAAAGTGTCCAAGCCCATGGCTTGATGAAGGCTATTTCTTGATGGACGTCAAGACATTTCAGCTTGAGAGTCTGTTTGTTTCGAATTCCTTCGTCCTCATGATGTGCGCATATTACAACTTCCCACCCTCGATGTTGTCAACACCTACAGTATCCAGTGGTAAACATTTTGCTACTTCCTTTTCTTCCCTTTTCTCCATAGTTATTGCAGCTACTCTGATGCTTGATATTTCATTATCATGATCGGTTATTCTTGTTTACACAGTTTGGTAGTTGTTACCTTTCAGCATAGGAACGTAGCAGTGATTTGTTGGTTTTCATCTTCTAGTTGTCATTTCAGGGTAGTTAGATTAGTAAAGAACGGATCATACACACTACTACATGACATGAGTAGCATCCTTGAGGCATCATGGAATTCTAGAAAGCACTAGATTGCAACAATTATTTTGGTTTTTATGGCGAAGCTAATGTAAGAGGGAACGCAAGTTTAAATGAGGACATTGCTGCCAGTTCACCTTTAGATTATTTTACCTTAGAAGCATTTATTCCAGTCAAGCAGGATTTTATCTTGTCCACATTTATTTTGATAGATATAAGGAGGCAAACAAAACTCGTACGTGGTCATCGTTAGACCTAAACCTTTGCACCACTAATGCATCATCTCCTATATACTCACATGAGAAAAATTCAAGAAGTGAGCTTGATTAATTTCTCATGGGATTATTCACCAAAAAATTGGTCATTGGACTCACCATTCAACTAGCCAAAATTACCTGTGCTCAACTATTTGATTTGAGTTCAACCGCTCGAGATGAATTAGAGGCAGTGCACCCATGTTTTCTTAGACAGTTTGACATTTTCACCTTCCTCTGTCTCAAATTCAAGTCCTTCAAGGCACATTCCAGATGCAATCAATTTTTTTATTAGGACTAGAGGGAGGCTGTTGCATAGTTTTTTTTTCACCCTGTCATATGAATATTGTAAGGTAGTAATTAAATTGTATGACCGGCCAATTATTTCAGAAATATTGGTGCACGCCTCCTGACCGACCTGTGTCGTTTTCTACTTTGGTACTGTCCAGAGGATAGCATGTTTACAGGCCTACCAACCAAACTTATTCACCTCAAAGAATTGTAGTTTACATATTTTTGAATGCAACATCCCACGGAAATTTATAAAGACAAAATATAACAAATCCTCATTTCTTTGATTATTTATAAATCAAGCTTTCAAAGTGGTATAGAAAAAAAATTAGGTATCTACGTAATTGATCCGCCCCTTCCTTTTATGTGACCAGCACACTGATAATTAGTTTGTCAACTTAGTATATACATAATTTTAAACAAGGATAACAACGCCTTCAAGGTACTTCTACCTCCCCAGCAGCAGTAACCTGATAGTAAAAGGGCAGAAGTTAAATGCACTTCTTACAGAATAAGGGAAGCGATCATTTTCCAGGGCAACACACTCATGAATAGTTAAATTAGTACCATACATAAACTAAATATGAGAAAGGTAGAAAAGGTAGTTCAGCAAATCGACAAGCGTAAGTGATAAGGAAGGCCGCCTTTGACGCAGAATGAAGGAGAAAAGGACTGAATCAGAGAGGGTACCATGGAGAGGTGCAGAGAAGGAGAGTAGAGAAGAGGCACTGCCACGCTGCTGCTGAGGAGGTGGAAGATCTTTGCCGTTGCTGCCATTGGAAGCAAGGATGAGTATCTCCACCGCAGCCAAAACCCTCCCCTCCCCCTAACCCTAGCCGGAGAAGCTCATTTCCCCTCCCCCTTTATACCCCTCATTTTCCCCTCCCGCTCAGCCTTTTTCATCTCCCGTCCGAGGGCATACCCACTCGAGTATCACTGCAGTGTATGCTCAATTCTTCAGTGATACCAAAGCGTTCTTAGCGCTTAATCTGGCAGTAATTTCCCGAGCGAGGTGTTTTGCCATCGATCAGCGCTTAAGTGCGCTAAAGATATAATTAATACGCTTCTTAAAACATTAGGATATCCAATGTTCTCAGTCGTGATTGGAACCAAAAAATTGTGACTTACCATCATTATAGTTTTCCTTACTTGCCTCTGTGCTTTAATGGTAATACTATTTACTTTCTCATTGGGATAACAATGTAGTCATTTATGGGCACTGGATCATGCAAAATTAGTGGCTCGTATTAACTTGGGAGCATCTTAAACTTCCTAAGTTCTGTTTAAAAAAAATCCCGCCTTGGTATAATTAGTAGATAGAAAAGAACATTTGTTTGTTGACAATTAAAATATTGTACCCCTTTCATAATACTAAAGAGTAAAATATAGTACCTCCTGCTGTAACCACCGAGTTCCAGTAGTCTAGAAACTTTCACTGTTGCATTTGTGTGATGGAACTTAGCCTTGCAAACTGTTCCATATGACCCCTTAATGTTCTTAAGATCACTAAAAACGATGAACCCATGATACGATCTTCTGGCCTGTTCATATACTCGGTAAAACATACGATCTTCTGGCCTGTTCTGTTCAACCAGCATATTGGTGATCACCATTACTCCCCGTCGCTTCCTTTTCAGAAGAGCCTTGTTTGGGTTGAGCTTCTGTTCTGGCCACCTCCTGTTTTTGTCTCTCCATTCTCCTTACCAATCTCCTCACCATTTCTTCAGTCAGGCGGCAGCTCAATCTCTCTGAATAAAATTATTTATTCAATGCACCAAATGGCAAAGTTGTTCTGTATATAAGAGCAAAGGTTTAACAAGGAACAGTTTAGTACTTGTATGCATGAGCAAAACTCATGAAGCTTCCTACCAACCAATTTGATTTCTCAGTAGGTATGTAAACCAGTCAATTTGATTGTGATCCTTTGTTGTATGCCTGCCAGTCCCTGTACCTGGTATTGCTACAACTGCATGTGTGTGACCAAGAGGGTCTGTTAAAAATCAACTTGCTGCATTGATCAACTCTCACATTTACACAGTATGTAAAAAGCTAAGCGTATGCTTTTGGCAGAATGAAGTGGACCTGTGCTGAATATATTCACCTGCCAACCGCTCTCTTGTTTCTTCTCAATTAGTGTGTGTGTGTGTGTGTGTGTGTGTGATTTGTTCTCTTGTTGAAGAGAAGAAGCAAACTTGTTGCTGAGGAAATCCTTTTTCCCTTTGATTTTGTTGCCGAAGAAGCAAGTTTGTGATTAATTACAGATTTCCTCTTTGCTCACAAGGCCTTGTGTATGTGCATTTTGAATACACTTAATTTTGAGATATTGGGCAGGTGTTGGAAACGGGTCTGAGAAGGAGATGCTGGAACAAGGCAGTGCTGCAAGCTCAAGCCCAGAGTTACCATGGTCAGAGTAGTTTAGTTGCGGATGCTGGAGATGAGGCAGTGTTGAGGATCAGAAATGCCGGTGCCCGGTGATGTTGTGATGCAACTGGACTATTGACCGCTAAGTTGGTTTGTAGTAGGGTGCTTCTGGCTCTGTTTGGTTGTAATATGGTCATCAAGAATGAACCTAGTGTTGTATGTCTGGGTCTGTAGTAGGCTGCGTCTGTACCTGCATAGTCAATGTGATTGTCATCCTGTAGTAGGCGTTTCTCTTGTGTGAATAGTCAATGTGATTGTGAAGTTGTTGTATGTATGTGTACCTGCTATTTGCTACAACTGTATGCGTTTGACATGGAACTTGTCAGGCATATTGGATTTCAGGTGAAAAAAATGCCAAACTTGTTGCACCGGCCTATTCTCATTGTTTCTTCACATCTATTCTGCTTGTTGCACCGGCCTTTCTGCAAAGTTAAGTGAACCGGATGGTATGTCTGCACAGTGAGTTGAATCACATGCTTACACATATATTGCATGTTTGTGTCAATCTGTTTCTTCCTCCGTGCCATAAGATAAGATCGTTTTGCTAGCTAAAACAGCTTGCAAAACGATCTTATATGAGCTCTTTTACGGTACCCTGGGATAAATACTGGTCGTCCATTCGCCAATCTAACGGTAGCGACTGATCTATACTGCTCCGATTTGTCAATGAAATCACGAGCGGTATAGTTTGCACCGCTTCGCTCCGCACGTCCTCCAGTATAAAATCATGAGGTCATTTTAGGAAGTAAAACTTTCAGCCTGTCAGCGTGTCGACCTGGTCATTCCTTGTCTTCGTATCCACAGATGTCCTTGCCGGCGCCGCACGTCGGAGCTTTGCGCCTGTCTACTCCGCCGATCTGCACTCCGGCAGCAGGCGCCTCCTCATCCTTGCTTGGCCGCGTCGCGGACTTCAGCAGTTCAGCTCCATCATCTCGCCCTCCGGGGACTGGACTGCCGCGGATAGGCCGGCTGGCCGGCAAGGTGCAGCACCTCCGAAACGTGCGGGGCTGTGGCGCGTGCATCGCGGCTGTTGCTGAGGGCATGGAGGGCGAACGGGCACGCGCGTGGCTGGGTGTGTGCATGCAGGAGGAGCTCCATGGACTCGCCCATGGTGGACAGGGCGCCGGCTTGAGCGAGAGCACGCTACGGTGGACGAAGACGACGGGAATGGAGGCGCGGACGAGCGGCAGATCTCCACGGGCTCGATGGACGCGACGAGATGGTCGGGGACACAGTGAAGATAGCAAGGGAGCGCGCTGATGCCGACGGCCTTGGGTGTGACGAAGAAGACGAGCTCGCGGTCGACTCGAGGACAGCAGCTTGGGAGGACGTCTCCGTCTAGCTACCTGGGCAGCAGGTCGAAGGAGACCGTGGGACATCACGTCGGGTCTCGACGTCTTGATTTACGGTCATTATTATCTTCCAACCGACGACTGTCTATGTCTAATTGTCTATCCTACCCTCAAAACATCAGTGGTTGAATTTTAATATACTGCTCCCTCCTCTATCAACAGTACAGGGTACCGTAAAAACTCTCTCTTATATTATGGGACGGAAGGAGCATTTGTTTATTTATTCCGAGCCTGATGAGAGTAGAGTGTGTTTGAGATGGCGACGGCCATGGCTGTTGTGCGCTAGTCTAGACTTGTTGTGGTGGTGGTGTGCTCGTCGTCGTCCTGTCCGACGGGCGTGCTGAAGATGTTGCCGGCCTGTCCGACGGGCGTGCTGAAGATGTTGCCGGCCAGTCCGACAGGTGTGCTGAAGATGTTCACCTACCAACGCCGGAGAGATAACATGTTCCTTATTAATCCAAATTTAGCTGAACCACTGGAGGCAACAACTCTCCCGAAACAGTAAATTTTTCTTACAGTGATAATTAAAATTTTCTAATCCATTACACTGATATTTTTACCGTGAAGATATTTCCAGCAACAATTGCACGGTGAAGTTTATCCCAGTACCTCACCCAGCGGAGCTCTCTTGCAAAATGAATTTAATCCCAAATTTCAGAGACCGGGATGGGGAGCTTATAAATTTACCAGAAGGCCAGAAGGCCCTTCACAATGTCCAAATTCCAGTCATAACTGCTCCCTTCTCCTTCTCCCAATTCCAGAAAATGAAAATGTTGGTGCTCGACACCCAAAGGATGGACTTCTCCATTACCGACCCCGCCCCCCCCCCCCCCCCCCCCCCTCTCCGAAGTCAAATATGTATCCGGACTTGATATAACTATGGTGGAGGCAGGAGAAGGCAGGCCTGGGATGCTTGTCTGTGGGCATGACACATCTGGCCGGTGGTAGAAGGAGAAGATAATCTCACCCTCACTGGGCTCTGGGAGTCTGGGTACGTGCTCAGATGTTCAATGGGGAAGTACTTGATCCTGGATCACCGGGGAAACTCATCGTTTGAGCCAGGCTTATGCACGTTGAACTCAGATCATTATAATTTGAGAGAGTTTGTGCTTCGACAGTGGATGGCTGCGCATATAGCAACTACCCACCATCGTTGTGGTCATCGACAGTATCAAGTGGTAAACCTTCTGTTGCTTCCTAGTTATTCCCTTGCTTCTCATAGTTATCTTACATCTTGTCTAATTTTTGATAGTTAGTTATTGTGATCACCAGTTCCTGTTTACATGTTTGGTAGTTGTTACTTCTTCTGTGCTTGTGGCAAAGCTGATCAGGCTCAGGAACATAATTGCAATTTATTTGTTAGTCTGATCCGACAAGAGAAAGGATCTTCAACACTACATGTACCTTTTTGGAGACATTGTGAACTCGTACAGAACACTAGTTCACAACAAAAAAAATTGAGATTTTTTTTTCTGCTAAAGCCAATGTAGAAGGAATACAAGTTTGAAAGTATGTTCATCCTTGGATTGTTTCACCTTGGAAACATTCATTCCAGTTAGTAGGACTTAGCTTGTCTGCTTTTCTTTTGATGGATATAGTGAGGCAGCAAAGTCCTTTTTGGTCATCTTTAACCTACATATTTTTCTGTGATGTTGATATCAGATAGATGTAAGGAGGCATAGATGGTATGGCTGCAAATAAATGACTAAGATAGATTGGAGGCTGAGCTTGATTAATTTCTCAAGGGACTACTATTCCCCAAGAAATTGCACGATGGTTGCCATTGAAATTGCAAAAATAGCTTGTGCTTAGAAACGGTTTGATTTGAAATAAGGTTCTCAAGATCAATTAGAGGCAAGGCAGCCATGTTTTTTTTTTAGATAGTTTGAGCTTCTGACCTGTCCTTATCTCAATCCTGCAAGGCGTGTACCAAATGCAAGTACTCAGTCTTTCTGAAATGGTAGAGGACACACGTATTTTGTTGATTCTACTGAGATCCCTGAGTATGTTTTTCTCGACTTAAGTTAGAAAATTAGTATATTACTATGTAATTTATGAAGCCCCGTAACATGACACTACCATTTCTCTTATGACTTTTAAATTCTTCTATGATTCATTTCTGAATGTTTACATGCCTTCTTTGAACTGAATGGTTACTTGTCTTTGTGTGGCCACGTATTTACTCTTGTACTGCAAATTACAATGGTAAACACAAAGTTGTTGTTTGAGGTCAATATTAGCAATTGGACCATGGGTGAAAGAGCTTTGAAGGTTGATTTCCCATGTATTGTGTGTGCTTTGTTTTAAGCAGTAGTATTTTGCATCAGCTATTTTGCTTCTTCCCATGTTTTCCTCTTAAGTGATTTACCAAGTGTTACCAAACATAAAACCTACGGGTTGTTCCTTTTTTTCCTCAGATGCTGAGGAGGCGATGCTGGAACACGGTGTGGAGGTGCTGCGAGCAGAAGAGCACATAGATGACCATCATGATGATAGTACTACTGCTGCTGAATGCTGATTGAGGTTGTGCTGCAACTCGAGAGTTGACCACAGCTTGGTCTGTAGTGTGGCATTTTGGCTCTCTGTTTGGCTTACATGGTGTTTCTCTTGTGTTCCTTTATCTGGCAATAACTGGTGTGTCTGCCGGGTCAGGCATATATCAAGAGCATTAACAGGGTGTTTAGTTTCTGCACAATCAGTAGATTAATCAAGACTCCGTAGCAAGTCAAAGTGACTGTAAATGTGACCTTGTCCTGTATGCCTGCACATCTCGGCAGCTGCTATTGCTACAAGTATGTGAGGTACTATTTGGAGATCAAGGAGAAATGCCAAGGATCCATTAAAAGTTGACCTGTAGTTTTCTTACTTTGGTTCCGTATAGAAATGATTCAGTCGTAAGCAACATGTCGGAGTACATGAATGCCATCCCTGCTGGTGGGATGGTGATGGCAGGACAAATTGCTTGGTGAATTATGCCTGCTCTGTTTTTTATACTCTGCCTCTGGGAGAGAACAGTCCAAGCCCAATAAATGAAATTATTCTTTCGTATTTACAGCTAGGAGATAAGATTTTCACTAAGATAAAAAAACACGCCAGATGATTTCTAATGCATTCAAGTCTTACACCATCGAGTTAGTCAGGTTTTAGAGTTTATAGACCAAATTTAGCTTAGAAAATAGTTGATGGCTCAAGAATAAGCTACTTCCATATTTTCATGATGAGCCTTTCCGGTCCTAAATAAACAATCGGCAAGTGGTAATCCAAGAGTTCATCAGTGAAAGGAGGCTTATTGATACACCATCTTCGACCTGTAGCAATTATACCAATATATCGACCGTCTTCTGCGTGTAGGAACGATATCATTAGTTTGTGAAGATCAATATTGACCTAACTGAAAGCAATAAAATACTACAAAACACAACTATATCCGACGGAAGATCCGTGATGAGCAAGGAAAACCCATCTCGAATAGGACCCTATATATCCAAGACGGGACATGCCTTTATACCTATAAACTTATCTCATAATGCTGATTTCAGTTAAGGTATTAGGAGGCATATATAGCTGGTATGGTTGCAAATAAAACCCTAGCAACTGCTACCACTAACGCATTTCCTGTGTATATCGTGAGCATATAGTTGAGCGGTGACCTTGATTAATTTCTGGGATTACTATCCTACCCAAAAATTTCTTAATAGGAAAAAGAAATTACTTAACAGTATTGCCATTCCGATAGCAAAAATACTTCTACTTGAAAACTGTCTGATTTAAAATAAGCTTCTCATGATAAATTAGAGGCAGGGCAACCATGTTTTTACAATTTTAAAAGTTTTGAATTTCTCACCTATACTTAGAAAAAAATGATTGGCCATAAGGGGAAGAAACCATCAGTACTAATGATTAAGAGGTAATTGTGTGTACAACAAGCATTTGCGAGCACGAAGGCTCAAACATGGGCAAGCGAGGACGCATCAGCCCGTCCTAGCCATCCAGGATATGACTTAGAAAGCTGGCATGCTACTACGTAATTTATGAAGTCCTGCAATATGAACCTACCATTTCTTTTATGACTTTTAAGTTCTTCTATGATTATTTCTAAGTTATTACATGCCTTCCTGTGGCTATGTATCTACTCATGTACGCAATAATGGTCATGACAAACAAACGAAATTGAGTGTTTGAGCTCAATATTACTAACTGGGTGGTGCGGGAAAAGAGTTTTTCAGGTTGATTTTCCATGTATCGCGTGTGCCGTTTGTTTTAAGCCCTAGTATCCTATCACAACCATTCTGCTAGCCTCTTCATGCCTTTCCTCCTAATCGATTTGCCATTTGTTACTCAATATAAAGAGGCATTGTTTGTTCCTCGTTGCTAACAAGCTCCTGAATGTCTCCATTTTGGTTGTGAATAATTCAGGTATTAAGGAGGTGGTGGAACAAGGTGCTCAAGCGAAGGGCCCGTAGATGGCCATCACAATGATGATGCGGATGCTGGTGTGCTCGGGATTGGAGATGGTGCTTATTAAGGTTGTGTGCTGCAACTTGACAGTAGACTTATCGTCTGTAATAGGGTGCTTTTGGATCTGTTTAGTTGCAATATGACACATCTAGAATCCCTATAGTTTATCTTGTGTGCTTTGATCTGACCATGATAAACTACAGATCAGTTCCCAGTGAGATCGGTGTAGACCTGTGCATGGACAACCCGGCCCGGCTCAGGCTCAACTTTTCCGCCCGAAAGCCCAAAAAAACCCGAAATGACCATATATATACTTTTTATTCGAAACATAGGTATAATAAATTAATATAATATCGTAAAAAGATTATTTTAATTTAAAAATAGCAATGTTCATGTGTCTCGGGCCGGGCCAGGCTAGGCTCGAGTTTGGGATTTTCGCTTTGGGCTTTGCCAAGCCCGGCCCGAACGCAACCCAGCCCGGGTATGATAAGGTTTTGATCGGTCCTGTTACTAGTGCAGATCGGTAGGTTCATCACAGACCCTTACATAGCACGTGCCTAAACCTATAAAAACACGTTAATCTTACATATAGCCAGAGATAGTTGGTTGAGCACATGATTATGAATCCGTGTAATTAATTTGACTGACAATTCCGTATATTGTACGAGCAACGCTTCACATAAAAAGATTGTACTTATTCATCTTTTATCACGACCTTTCACGAGCCACACCACTACATGCACGTTGCCCTTAAATAGATGGCCCCTCCAAGTGGCATGATCAACGCAGTACTGAGTTTCCTTCTCCTACAAAGAGGAGAACACGAGAATGCAGAGAGTAGCACGCCATAAAGTGCGGCGACTCAGCATGCTGTGTGATTTCCTGCTTATGAATGGGATGTATTAGGAAGTTGAGTTGAACATGAAAATTTCCGGTCTGCTTTCAGCACGGGTTCCCTCCAAGTTGGAAGGTCTGTGTCTGCGCTGTCTAGTTATCTCTGTCTCCACCGCATGCCTGTGGCAACGCTTCTGTACTGAACGGTATATGCATCTCTCCGGTATGACGAAGACGGTGGCTTGGAGCCAGCGCGCACACAAGTCACCATACGGGGCTGCCTGGTCATCATATGTAGGATGAGCAACACGGTTCGACGGCATCTGTACCAAAATTAGGATTTCCATTGAACGATGAGAAATATACTTGACTTGGATTCACATAGAGATACAAAGTTGAGCTTTTCAGCTTCACGCAGAGATACAAAATTTAGCCATTCAGGTTTACACCATTTTACCGGCTGGATACAACAAAAGCACCTTCAGGCACATCATTTTGTCCCATGAAAGCACCGAAAGCACCTGAATGTATGAATATCGCAAAACAAAAATTACTTAGCTGAAAGGGGTGTTACTACACCTACAACAAGATGCATCTGAATGACTGGCAAATTGGATTGGCGGACTCGTGTTCCTTTCATCACTTATCATAGGAACGAATTGCATAGCTTGAATAACTAACTACTTACTGCCGCTCAACTAATTATCTATAACACCTTAAGTTGCCTTCCCATTCGGCTGTCGCCACTACAATGGAACATCCCTCTAGCGCGAACTCCATCACACAAACTCCTTAAGCTACCTGTTTCACTTCTGCCGGCGAGAAATAGCTATTCCATAGTGATGGATGCATGCGTGCTACACCATCGATGCCTTCTCTGGTGTGGTATGCCATTGCATAAACCAACTCCATCGCGCATTAATCAGCACACACGAACTTGTTTTGGTCACCAGCTTGTCAGGAGTTGTGCTATACTTTTGCGGTTGGTCTTCGTCTTCTTACTTCCAGGAGTTGTGCTATTTTGTTTCCCCATGTTCACAATGAGAACAATTCAGTTTAAAAGACTTTCCCCATGTTCTTTAACATATGCTGCCATGTGCGCTTCCCTCTCAACTCCACTATGTGTGGCTTCCACTGGCATTGCCGTTCTCAACAACTACCACTACAGACAACATGTCTTTTGTCTTTCCTGTAGTTTTTTACTGTCATGCTTAGTGCCCCTCAATCTCTCATCACTTTCTTCCAGTTTCCCAGTTTGTGATAAAATATAAAGGAGCCTGATTAGAGCAGATAATAGCTTTTTTCTTGTAATCAAGAGATGGGCAAAAAGAGAAGAAAACAAAAGGGAAAATAATCTTCCAACAGCAAAGAAATCCCCAGAACAAAAAATACAAATATTTTACTGCAGTACATGTTAGCTTTCTTAACTCTTTCATATATCACAGTTACATTTTGTTCTGATAATATATTTGATAAATTTCTAGAAAAATAATTTTTAGTGATGTTTTCAACTCCCGTATGCAGCAAGGCTTTAATTTTTTTGAGTTATTCCTAAATTGAACGATCCCTAGCATTTGAACGTACCATCCATGTTATTTCTTGGGTACTCCACAATCCATATATGGTTCTAGCTGCAGGGAGATAGTTAAGCGTAAAGATCGCTATCTAATTGACCATGTATTTCATATTGATCTCTGCATTTTGGTTGTTTTGCTTGAACGATGAGAAAGTAATGATTGAATTTTCTTTTTAGAGTTATTTTAATATTCAACTTATACTTAAAGAAAAGAATGCACCAAAACACTTTTAAATGGAAAATGTTCTACAATTTATTAGAGTGTGTTTTGTTCCATATAAATAGCAGCATGAGTTTTTCAGATGTTCCATGTCACAGCAAAATAATGGATGGTCTGTTAGGAGACAGAATACTCTATGAAAAAAAACCTTGTTGCTGCTGTAAGTGGACAGAAAGCCAAGTGTCTTTTTAAGATGTGACTTCAAAGGTTTGATCTCAGTTTTTAGACAATGAGAAATGAAAATGTATGGATAACTTATGTGTTATATTGGAAAGATGAAGCAATTGGATAACCTATGTGTTATATTAAAAAAGGCATGTAGCCGCCCATACTCATCACGTTAGATTGCTTATATCTATTCTAAATAAACCATGCTGTTAAAAAAAA
This sequence comes from Elymus sibiricus, assembly GCA_039707655.1. NCBI lineage: Eukaryota > Viridiplantae > Streptophyta > Magnoliopsida > Poales > Poaceae > Elymus > Elymus sibiricus. Next base: position 60,357,211 of record CM077674.1, on the reverse strand, counting down.
GAAGAGTCACTACAAAAGAAATTTGTGGTGAATGTTACATTAACTAAGAATGTCAAGAGCTGCGTCATTGGACGAAAAAGAGACGCGAGAGGGCGTGCACAGAATAGGGACCGAGATAGCAGCGAGGGAGAAAGAAATAGAAGTAAGAGTGTGTGCACATTGGAAATAATTGTCCTACAAAAATAATAATTGATACCATGTCTATCTTGTAAACAAAAGCTATATGTTTGCGTAATACCAGTTGGAACATTATAAACACACGTGCTCCTTTTCTCTTTTCCACAGATTATTTGCTGAAATACGAACTGGATTTACGATATTCTTTCTCATATTTACATATTCACATATGTATAGAAACAAAGGATTTGCACACCGTTCTCTTAATGCATAATTGCATATATGTTGGTTCCTTATGATTTCGTTCTTGGGGTCATTCGTGGGAACTCAATGAACCTGAGATGTATTCATCACTTCTTTATATGATAGACTCAAAATCACATCGGCAGAAATCATGCATGTGCTATGTCATTGTTATTGATACCATGTCTATCTTTTAAAACCAAAGCTATAGTAGACTGGTGGTACTAGACCATGAATGTAATGTAAAATCAGTGCATCCTCTCAGCTTTTTGTTTGTACTATATGTCATATACACCTGTCTTTTGAACATTTATTTTGTATGCCTTGCTACGCCCAGGCAGACTAGAAAATGGTGCTAACCATGGAAACTCTTTTACTCAAATCAATTGGTTTAATTGCATATTAGTTCTAAACTTTGATACAACATGAGAAAAAAACATGTATTGAACCCGAACTCAATTTTTTATGTTAAATCAGTGCCCATCCCAAAAATAAGAGAATGTGCATCAAAACGTCTAGAACACTATTTATTATGCAATGAATGTGATAAACATGAGTAAGAAAAATTGGCGCTTTCAGTATAGTAAGTATGTTACTAGTGTTTAAAAAACGAAAATAAGGATAGAATATTCTTTTTCTTGCCATGCCCGCTGGTTCATAAGAGGTGCAACAGGGGAACTTCTCCAAAAAAAAAAAACAGTCACAAATAATGTTTTGATGTATGATTCTGTTACATCTATCAAAGTTGGGACAGCCAGGTTGTAGCAGATTATCCTTGGTTCAGCACATAATTATAAATTAACAGTTCGATTGAATGCTTATACTCTATATTGAACCAGCCACGATCTGCAGAAAAAGTTCTTATTTATTCATCATTATCACGTCCTTTCACAAGCCATCTACTGAATGAACATTTCCCATACAATAGATGGCACCTCCAAGCTTACAAGTTTTTATTTCATTGCAAAACTAGAGTACTGCTAAACATGCTAGTTTCCTTATGCTGCTAAAAGGAGAATCTGAGAAAGGAGAGTAACCACTAAACAGTGCATCATAATGATCATCAAGTGCGTTGTGAATGGCTCAATATATTGTGTAATCTCTTATGAATGGGATGCATTAGAAACTTGAGCTGAAGAGGAGAAATCATAGCCTGCCTTAACAGTATTACTGAGCGCAGACCATTCACAAGTCGGCAGGATGTGCTCATCATGTGTTATCGTATATCTGTGTTATGGATTAATCATGTAGGATGTGCTCACGTGCAGGTAAGAATATTAGTATCCCAAGGAAATAGGGACCTTTACATGTAAGACCAGAAGCAAATTTGAGAGAGCAAAGTTGTAGCAGACGAAAATGATTAGAACAAGTTTAATTAATTGACTGACAGGACTGGAGTATCACTAGAGAAGTAGCCATGGACAGGGGTGCGTGGAAGCTTGCTATCCATGTGCCAGAACCATGAGTTGGTTGCGAGATCTTATGGGTTTCAGCTCTAGCCTACCCCAACTTGTTTGGGACTAATGGCTTTGTTGTTGTTGTTGTTGTTATTGTTGTTGTCAGTACCATATATTAATTCAATACGGTATATGTTAAATTTGCCTGAGATAGTTGGTTGAGCACATGGTTATAAATCAGTTTAATTAATTGACTGACAAGACTGTATATTAAACTAGACACGCCTAGTAGAAAAAGGTTGTATGAGTATTTATTTATCTTCTATCATGTCCTTTCACAACCCGTATCAAGGCATGCACGTTGCCCATAAATAGATGGCTCCTCCAAGTAGCTTGATCAGCGGATGCAGTGCCTGTTTTCTTCTCCTGCTAAGAGGAGAATGTGAGTAAGTAGAGTAACACAACATCAAGTGTGCAGTGAACGGCTCCATATACTGTGTGCGCGATTTCCTCCTTGTGAATGGGATGTATTAGGAATTTGAGGTAAAGATGAAGTACTCCAGGCAGCTTCGAGCGGGGGTTCCCTCCTAGTTCAACTGTGTGTACCTGTGCGGTGACCTACCTTGTCGGTGCCTCCATCGCATGTCTGTGCCAACGCTGCTCTATTGAACGCTATATCCGTTTTTTTAAAACGAAGACGGTTGCCAGAGGTGGGCGTGCACACACAAGTCACCAGTGTGGGACAGCCTGGTCATCGCAGTTAGTGACGGAGAGCAACACGAGTTGACAGGATCTGGACAAAAATTATGACTTCCATTGACGATGAGAAATAGACTTGGCTTGGGTTCACATAGAGATACAAGTTGAACTATTCAGCTTCACTCAGAGATACAAAATTTAGCCATTCAGGTTCACACCATTTTACCTGATACAGTTACAATGCCTTCGGGCAAATCATTTTGTACCATGAAATTAAGGAGCAGCTACCTGCCAAGTCAATGTGTAAATGTGTATGCGTACTGAGTCAAGCGAGCTCAAGAGCCAAGACAAAATGACAATTTGGCACCAAGTATGCTACTCCATAGGAATATGTACTCCAGTAGCAAGATAAAGGTTAGACCTGGGACATTCATAAAAGAAGATCGTCAGTTAGCAAGCAAGGATCCATAAGAAGAGTCATAATCTGAAAGGTTGATGAAAACAGGTCACCTTGCAATGGTCATTTGTGTTGGGAGATGAGGCCTTGAGTCCAAGATTCCATAGGCTAACATATGTCCAGGAAACGAATATGGGGGGAAATAGCTACTAAGTGGTAAAGCCTGGGAAGTTGTGGGTTGCTAATAATCCGCAATGTCTGCAGTTTAGTAAGGCATTGTATGGAGCGTGGCAAGAATGTAAGCCTACTGCAATTTTCTATCCAAAGCAATTGAAGCGCAGAGAGTTGTCCAATCCACTGCGGCAGAACCGTGACAGCGTCACATTTAATTATTAGGAGTTGACTTAGCAAACTTAGGCCCCGCATGGACTTGGGAAGGTGAGCCAGAGAAGGCAAATTACTGATGAAGAGTTCATAGAGAATGGAGTTCTGCAATTTCATTAGGCAACGTGCGAAGGGCATTGCACCTATTGATGAAAAGCAATACTAGGGAGGTGAGCAACACTAGGGTGCAGCCACTACATTCCCATCGATGAAAAGCAACACTAGGGAGGTGAACCCTCGCATGGACTCTGGAAAGCTTTGTCAGACTCGGCAAATTCTTGATCTCAAGGACCTAAGCGGAGTTCCCACAATTCCGGTTGTTTGCCAAGGGTGTGGCATCCTTGTATCCTTAAACATAGCAGGGTGGTCCGGTGCTGAATCCCTTCTGGCAACTCAATCAGTTTTTTGCAACCAATGATTGACAAACCTTGTAGTGAGTGGAGTTCCCAGAGCCACTGTGGTAGCATGCAAAGATCAGGGCACTCAGTGATACATAGCTCTTGGAGAGTGGTGAGGCTCAGAATGCTCTCAAGAAAATGCATTAGCTCATTGCATCCGGAGAGTTGTACTTTTCGTCTTTGTAAGGTGATTTGTTCAACATTGTTGACAAATAATAATACATGTTTGTGCGCATCACTTGATGCAGAGGTAGAGGGTCTTTCTCTATTTTCGAACAAATTTTTCTGACTCATCACAGATCCAAATATTAGTTGTGTATCTCACTACTAGGGAAAACCCTATAGGTAGACTCTTAGCAGCAGCGAGGGGTAGAGTGCCGGAGCTACTGGTATATAGCAGCAGCGCGGAGTGGAAACAGACGCTACAGGTATACTGATAGCAGCAGCGCGGGCTTACTTTCACGCGCTGCTGCTAGGTGGGCCCCACCATATCCCCCGGGGCGGGCAACAGTAGCAGCGGGGGCGCGTAACACGCGCTGCTACTAACAACGTAGCAGTAGCGCGGTCTTTAGTACCGACGCTACTACTGTTTATACACAGGCCCGGCTCCCAGGCACCGCCTAGCAGTAGCGTGTGATTCCAGCCCGCGCTACAGATAGTGAGCTTAGTAGCAGCGCGGGTTCCCTACCCGCGCTACTACTATGGGCACTTTATCCACACCACGCGCGCTCGTTTCCTCTCTTCCTCACTCTCCCCTCACACTCTCGCGCTCGCTCTCTCTGCCGCCGCCGTCGCCCGCCGCAGCCATCGCCCCCGAGGTATCTGCCTCCCTCCCTCCCTCATCCTCTCGTCGCCCTCCTCTCTCCTCCCTCCTCCCGCCGCCCGACGCCCTCCTTCCTCCTCCTCCGGCCGCCCTCCTCCCTCCTCCCACTTCCCTCCTCCCTCCTCCCTCTACCCTCCTCCCTCCTCCTGCTCACTCCTCCTCCTCCTCACTCCTAGGTCTTTTGAACCAAATACCTTTAAGTATTTAGTAAATGTAGGTCTTTTGAATAGAATAGAAAAATTTTAGGTATAGAAATGTATTGGAATGCTATATGAGAAATTTTTAGTAAATGTAGGTCTTTTGAATAGAATTTTTTTTTTGTAGTAAATGTAGGTCTTTTGAGTAGAATAGAAAATGTAGGTATTTAGTAATAGAAATTTTTAGGTATCAAATTACTAACAGAAATTTTTAGTAAAAAAGTATAGGTATAAAAAATTTAGTAAAAAAATTTAGGTATAGAAATTTTTAGTAATTATTTTTTCAATATAGAAAAGTATTGGACAATTTAATTATTTTTATGTCACTATGATTTTGTCATCAAAGAATGCTATATGACATTTGATGATCTAACATTTTCACTCGATGGAATATGCAAGCTTTGTAGTGTCGTGTCTCCGTGGAGTGATCGTCGTCGGAGCTTCCTCTACAACCGAGTCGGTGAGCTAAAAGTATCTGCTCCTCGGACATGTCGATGATGATATTTGAACATGTATTGATTGTCCCTATATATGGACATGTGTAGCATTTTGCAGGGAACACCTCCGAGTGGCCTATGTTTTGCCGGAATGTTGATTCATTTCCGTTCCGGCAAATTTCAGGCGCTCGATATGTCCTATTTTAGAAAAGGTCATGCCGAAATTTTTCGTGAATTTTGGCATGACTTGTGCTAGAAAGTAGGAAATATCGAGTGCCCGTGATTTGCCGGAACGGGAATTAATCAACATTCCGACAGAACATAGGCCATTTTTTATGTCATTGCTCCATATATGTAACGGGTTGGCTTTCAGTTTGTCGATGCTCCTTGAGTGACTTAGAATCTGTTCTTGAAGGAAGGATGCCGACTGTTGTCGTGGGGGTCGTTTCCTCTCCTTCTTCTCGTGATATACCTTGGTAATGCACGAGAGAAGGAGGGGAAGCGACCATCACCGACGGTCGAAATATCTGTGATGAGGGAGTGTCCACCATATACTGTCGAAATATCAAAGAGGAAGAATCCCGACTGTTGTCGTGGGGGTCGTTTCTCCTTCGATCCCGTGTGCTAGACATTTTGGTGTAATGCACTCGGGAACGAAGGAAGGAGCGACCATCACCGACGGTCGCAATATCAGAGAGGGAGTGCCCACCATATACACCACGTGAGATGAGAGTGTAGCAAGGAAGACTCGATGGACCGAAAGTCAACCGGTGCTGAATAGTGATCTGTGTGTTGAGTTTTCTGGTAATTGCCGTCGATCGATTTTTAATCTTTGAATTATGAACATAGGAAATGTCTGACGACGATAGGATCCCTGAGTGCGACTACTGCGGCGATGACCGGGGTCTGTGCGACAGGCCTCACCTGGAAGACGGTCGGTGCTTCAGTATTAAGCTCGACGAGACTTTCGATGTTTGTATGGTACGCAACGACGACAAGTCTTTTTTCGTAATTAAGCATGACTTCTGCTTCTTCAATGTGTAATTTTCGTTTTTTACAATTCGACTAGTTCATCCCCTGCCATGCAAGACGTTATGTCTTGGAGAAGCTGAATTTCAAAGATCACGAGAATAAGAAGACAAAGAGAGTTCACCTCAGGACCCAACATGGTTACGCTTTTGCCGTAAAGCTATACAATGCGGTGACCTACTCCCATTTTGGTTGCTCGAACTTTCAGGGAATCGTATGGGCACAATACACTAGCAGCATCTAGAAAGACCGCACGCTGCAAGTGCACACATATTAGCAGCATGCTCGTCCGACGCAAACGCTGCTAGTAGTTAGGAGTAATAGCCGCACCGTTCGATTTTCTATACACGCTGTTGATACGAAAATCTTATAAGGGTTTTCTGTACTACTGCTCTTCTCTTTATCGGACAAGGTGCGGACATTTGATGGATATGGTTGGATGTTTGACTTCCGCTTGGCTGTCCGCGGAACGTGTCCCTGGATGTTTGATGGTGTCCGTTTTGATGTACCTCAATTACGAATCCTCAAATCCATACAATTACATGCAACGTAAAACCTAATCCAAATTTTCGTTGGCGCTCGTCTGGTTCCACAGTCGTGTCCTTGTCCGGCGGCCGGCTGAGCCCCTCGGAGTGAAGGTGTGGTCATCGGCGAGGTACAGTAGGACATGGGACACGGACCGGCTCACAGAAGTCTAGGCGCCGCTGTCTCCCATGCCCTACCCTTCCTCATCGGAGACCATGGCCTGCACGTCGTTGGTCGATGTGAGGTCGATGATAGATCCGTCATGGTCGCAGCCCGACACCTCCACCATGAAGCGGTTGCGGCGCCAGGGGTTGCCAGTCACCTGTAGCGGCATCGCGGCAGTGACTCCGCTTCGCCAGCCTATGCCGCGGCCTCTGCCTCGCACGGCGGGCAGGTCGCGCCATATTAGCCTCCCAAGCGGCCGCGCCATAAATGTGGGCATTTACATCTGGCTCGGCGAGGCAACAAAGGGGTTGCGCCTCCGCCACGGCGTTGGGGCTCCAGACGGACCGCACTGCCTACGGTGAGGCTGCGGTGACGCAATGCATTCCCGCCGGATCGATTTCGTCCGCTGTCGGGCGGACTCCTCCCAGGAGCGGCAGAGCTCAATGAAGATGGCCAGCTCCTCCTTGGGCCCGCATGGGACGAGGTCCCAGTCCACAGATCGGGTGACCAAGGACTCGGATCCACTGCTCGTCATGCCGGGAAGGCCGGAGATCGCCTGAAGGGAACTTGGGGGTGGAGTGGAGTGGAGTGGCTAGGGTTTGGTCCAGGGAGCGGATCGGAACGAATATATATGGGGTCGCCGGATACGACGTGGAGGACGTGGGTAAAATCGAGCACTTATACCGCAGCTTAGTACTCATTGCGAATGGGTACAAGTACCAGTTCACATGGCACTTTTGCTTTATCTATTCGTGAGTATCACAATAAGTTTTAACTAGCAAAGTGGCTCGATCTTAAGATTAACAAAAATAAGTTATATGGAATATTATTATTCGATTAGTCTAAAGGAAACTGCAACAAAACATGGTGGCATTTAGAATATGAGCTGTTTGCCAACATAGTTTTGTCTTAGATACGTTTTGCTATATATGGAGTGTATTCCATTTTTTACCCCCCAGTTTCATGTTTGTGACAGATTTTACCCCATTTAGAAGAAATTTTTTTTATACATAATTTAACGATACATGTGACACAAATTAACCATTTCAATATATTTTTTCAATTTTTTTGTTGATGGTACCTGCCACGTGTGCGATTTATCCTTTTGATATTAGCAAGAGATCGTTGGATGAGCACATGATTGTGAATCAGTTTAATTAACTGTTTGACAACACCGTATAATGATCTAGACAGCAGAAAAAAATTGTATTTAATCATCTTCTATCATGTCCTTTCACAAGCCATATCACGGCATGCACCTTGCCCATAAATAGTTGGCTCCTCCAAGTAGCATGATCAGCATACGCAATGGCAGTTTCCCTCTCCTAGTAAGAGGAGAACATGAGAAAAGAGAGTAACTGATCATCAACGGCTCCAGTTATATATTGTGTGCGGGATTTCCTCCTTGTGAATGGGATGTATTAGGAACTTGAGTTCAAGATGAAATGGTCCGGGCTGCTTCGAGCGCAGGTTCCCTCCAAGTTCCACTGTCAGTCTCAGCGCCACCACCTTGGATACGTCTGCGGCGAAGTCCTGTGCAAGCGATGCTCTATTGAACACTATATCCATCTTTCCGCTACGACCAAGACGTTGATGGAATGCACGTGCAAATACGCAGTGCTGAGCTGCCTGTTACTCTGTTAGGAGTAATCTTGACCAGCGAAGTCTGGTTATTGTGTGCGTGTTCGAATCGAGCTAATTAAGGCCGGCAGCTTGTCGTGCCCGTGTACGTGCTTCCTTAGCTGGTCCAGCTTGGTGAGTACTAGCGGCACTCCGAAACGATCTAAGACTGCCTGCTTCTCACCATTTTCCTCTGGTAGAGCCTTGCTCTATCAACTCTGTCCGCTAACAGAATCACACAGCAAAACATTAGTCTTGACTGTTTCCTTTGTATGAAAAGTGCCTCTGTTTTGAAAGTTCCCATTGATTTGTTATTTGAAATATGTAATGAGCAAAGTTGCCCGCACGATTGCGCAGCCAACATCTTTAGTTTTTCTTTAAATAAATTCTTAAGCAATTTGAAATCATAATTTTTCTTGATGATAAGTAAATATCTTGTCCTCACACTACTGGACTTACCTCCTCGCCGAGTGCTTCATACCCTTCGCTACAGTAGCGGCGCCAGGGTAGGCATAATACCCAGGCAAGCATTGGAGCTAAATCGCGGCACTGTAGAATAGAATATACTGTAGCTACAGGCACAAGAGCTCCATGCAAACGCCCCAGGCCTCAGCCTGGGCTGCCTGGGCCTGGCGCCTGGCGCCACCACTACTTGGCTATGCACCGAAACACTTGGTAGATGGTTTGCCGAGTGTAACACTCGGCATATGCGTTTCGGCCTACCCTGGGCCGGCAATACCAATTACACCCAGACTCTGCAACAACGAAATGTCCTAGAGACACTTGGTAGATGGTTTGCCGAGTGTAACACTCGGCATACGTGTTCCCTCTTAAAACGACAATTCTTCCTTGGAGATAGTTTGGTTTCTGAGATGTGTACTTCACAACTTTTGCAAAACCTTCCAAAAAAATTTACCTTTCCTCTAGGTTCCACATCATATTTCATGTTGTTCTTACTTAATTTGCATTTTAGATACTTAAGAAAAATAGCCTCCATGTTGGTGAGTCTTGCCCCCTCCCCCCAAGTTTGGAATTCATTTGCTTTTCTTGGATAAGGCGTAAATACAGAAGAACAGAAGCACGACCTTTTTAACCTATTTTGACATATTATTTCATGACCTTGCATTTCAAAGTTGAATTATATACATTAAATACCAAGAAATGCACTTAATGAATTAAGTATAGTAAACAAACTTCGGAAAATAGCAAATTTTAACATGAAACATGAAATGGTGTATGTTGAGCGTACAAAAAAAAATTCAAGGTGAACCGAAGTAGCCAACCATCACTTTGGCTTACAAGAGAAGAGGAGAAGGAAAAAAGAAAAGAAAAGAAAAGAAAAAATATAGAAAAAATTAAAAAGAATTTTTTCCAAGTGTTTTATAAAAAAACATGGCAAAGCCGGTTCATTGCTGAGTGGTTTTGTTTTGCCAAGTCTAGCACTAGGCAGCCCACATATATGCCCAGAGTCAGTTTTTTGTCGAGTGTTTTCTCTAGCACACTCGGCAAAGGACCTGTTTGCCGAATGTTCGATAAAATACATTTAGCAAAGAACTTGACACTTGCAAACATTTCGATTCTGGTAGTGTCACTTAATAACTCATAATATTACTAAAAACATTATTGTTTTAACATATTTTAATGGAAATTATAGAAAATAAATCATAACAATATCTTTTGGGTACGTAAAAAAGGAGAAAGATATACTGAGATACCCAAAAAATTAGTTGTTTTGCCATTCATAAATGGACGAGTTCACAAAGGTCAAATAGTCACCAGTTTGGCTACAACTGTGCACAAAAATACTACAACTGTAAATTACTTTCTCCTTTCCGGTTTAAAAGGCCCATGCGTATCACTTGATCAATGATTTGACCAGTGTAACATGAGTTATACACAACAAAAAATATACCATCAGAAACTTCAAATGTTATATTTCTAATGGTATAACTTTTATGATATACAATTTGTATTACATTGGTCAAATTGCTGATCTAGGGATACGTGTAAGCCCTTTAAACTGGAAAGGAGGGAGTATTTGATTTGCCTTGAAAAAATTCGTAATTTTCTAACAACATATGCATACAAATTTAATAATGAAAGTTGTATATAAATATCATGTCAGTGTGTCTTTTCAGACTATGAATGCAGGGAGTAATACACTATTCTTTTGGTAATATAGTTATGTGTAATGTTTTTTATTTGGCGAATAAGCTCTGTGTATTGTTCATCCAAGCCCGTACTAATACCGCAATCAATGTAGGAAGATGAACGATGTGTTATGCAGGTATGGAATATAATTATATTTCAAGTAATTCACACTGTGATGTCACCCAATTGTTTGGGCGCACGCGCAAACACACACACAGAATATTAATCCAGTATTTTCTCGAAAAGGAGGAATGGATATTAAATGTATATTGAAATTAAATAAAAAATCAAAGGGGTCTTTGGAAACAAATGCACTTTTCATCAAAAAGAAACAGGTTCACAACTAATGTTTGTTGTTTGATTACAACTGTCAAAGTTGAGAGAGCAAGTTTGTGGTGGACAAGACAAGAATGGTTATAGTCAGACAGACATCCTTCATTTAGCACATAATTATGAATCATTTAATTGACTGACAATATTGCATGCTGAACTAGTCACGGTTTGCAGAAAAGTTGTATTTATATTTTCATCTTTCTTCCAAGTCCTTTCACAAGCTGTAGCAATGCATGGACGTTGCCCATAAATAGGTGGCTCACCCAGGTAGCATGATCAACGCCATGCCAGTTTCCTCCTCTTGCTAAGAGGAGAATATACTGATCACCAAGTGTGCCGTGATCATGATTTCCTCGTTGTGAATGGGATGCATTAGGAACTTGAGTTGAAGACAGCTAAAGCAAATCTGCTTTTAGCACAAGTTCCCTCCCTATTCAAGTGTTCGTGTCTGCACGGTTAATTTATCTGTGTCTCGATTGCACGCCTGTGCCATGGCTACTCTGCTGAATACTATATCCATCTCTCCGCTACGACGAAGATGGTGGTCCGAGACGGAAGTGCACACACAAGTTACTAGTACTGAGTCTCTTACGTTGCCTGCAATTGTCATCGCGATAGGAGCATTTTTTTTTCGAAAAGGAGGATTACCCATCAAAATGATGCATGCAGCCATCTTTAGGAACACGTGCCAGCAGGATCAGTATATATTTATCCTTTAGAAAGGCTTTTGCGTTCTCAACCACCTTCCTCCGACCTTCCCTGATGCTATCGCTGCTGGACTGTGGCCCCTCCGCGTGCTCCTCCGCCTCCCTGCCGACTGTCTCTCACTCGCGCCAATCCCAACACGTGGTGGCAGCCCTATATGGTCCTGCCGCCCACCGCTGCCTCCCTTTCCGTAGTGGCCATTGCTCTCGGCAAAGCGGATGCAATCATTCGAGGTCGTATGGTCCGCGCTAGTCCAGAATCCAAGACGTTGGCCACTTCGGCACCACCGCATGCCCCCCTGGTCGGTGCTTCCTCTAGCCAACTGCAGCCCACCCCGGCGTCAACTGCCGCAGGTTTATCTCCAGCAAGCAGGCAATGGACCGTCTTCCTCCACCTCCATTGTCTTTTCCAGCCCGGGAACGTTGGCTTAGAACATTGTCTTTTCCAGCCCCGGAAATGGTAGTTTCTTGATTGTCGCTAGAGAGAACCTGTGTTTTTCTCCTTCAGTTAGAAAGTTGGCATGCTACTATGTAATTTATGAAGTCTTGCAATTTGAAGCTACCATTTCTTTTATGACTTTTCAAGTTCGTCTATGATTCCTTTCTAAGTTATTACATGCCTTTGTGTGGCTATGTATCTACTCATGTGCGCAAAACTACAATGGTCATGACAAACAAACAGAAGTGAGTGCTTGAGCTCAATATTACTAACTGGGTCGTGCGGAAAAAGAGTATTGGAGGTTGATTTTCCATGTGACATGCGTGCCGTTTGTTTTTATCCCTAGTATCCTATCACAACCATTCTTCTAGCCTCATCATGTGTTTCCTCCTATGCTATTTGCCAAGTGTTTTTTCTCTTTTCGAAAAGGAGGTTGAAACCCCCGGCCTCTGCATCAATCGATGCATGCAGCCATATTTATTAATTATTCAATAACGGGCTGACAAGAACATACATCAAACCACTTGAAGCCACCACTCACACCTACAAACTCAATAATGCGGACTGGTCTCACTCCCACCATCTAGAACCGGGGTCACCGCCGATCCGCCGGCATGACGTATCAGGCGCCTGCACCCGGTGCAGCAAATGTAAAGCGTATACCGCATGCACACGTTTTGGAAGCCGCCACCACCATCGAACTGCTGACCCATCTCCAGGAAGGAGATCCGCATCATCTTTGCCAGGCCGGCCATCCATCGACGGCGCCAAACAGTGCCGCCGCCCTGCGCTCGTCCATCCAGACGCATCCGTCACCGAGACTCAGCTGCACCATGCCGCCAAGACCCGCCATCATTCACGCGGTAGATGCCACGCCGCTCCACCTGCCAACCTCCACCCACCGCGGTCGCTCAAGCCCTTGTCACCCGGAGACCACCGCCTACAGCAACCCTTTCCCGCAAGCCCAAGCCTCCCAAGACGGCGCCTCCATGGAGGGTACGACGCGCATGGCGCCGCCGCCGCCCAATCCAAGGCAGATTTTGGACTTTTGTCTGGGACGGGGATCGGGTGTGGATAGGGGGGACCTCGACTGTGCCTCCAAGATGGAAAACGACACCGAAAGACGTCACCACTGCCGGGCCGACCGACCAAAGTTTCCTCCGGCCTCAATCCTACACCACCAGCCTCTGTCTGCTCCGGATCCGGCAACCTCGAGCCGCCATCAACCGGAACCTACAGAGAAGAGAGTACCATAGGGGAAGTACAACCTTCCAGATCGGTTGATGAGGAAGGTCCGCTCCGCTCGCACCAGCCCGCACCGCATCCGCGTCAGGGAGCTATTTGCCAAGTGTTGCCCAATATAAAGAGGCACTGTTTGTTCCTCGTTGCTAACAAGCTCCTGAATGTCTTCATCTTGGTTGTGCATAATTCAGGTATTGAGGAGGTGGTGGAACAAGGCGCTGCAAGTGAAGGGCCCATAGATGGCCATCATGATGATGATGCGTATGCTGGTGGAGTCGGGATGGTGTGCCCAGGATTGGAGATGGTGCGGGTTAAGGCGGTGTGCTGCAACTTGACAACAGACTTGTGGTCTGTCTTTGGGTGCTTTTGGATCTGTTTATTTGGAATATGACACGTCTAGAATGAACCTATAGTTTATCTTGTGTGCCTTGATCTGACAATGATAAACTACAGATCAATTACTAGTGCAGATCGGTTCTATTACCAGTGCAGATCGATAGGTTCATCACACGCACCCAGTGGCGAGTCTAGTAGGGGGGCTTCAACAGGCTCTAGCCTACCCTCCAAATATAGAGTACACTTTTTTTTTTACTACTACACGTCCTAGCCCAGCAACCCAATCTCTCATTCTTAGCCGTACAACACGAAAAGCCCACAGGCAAGTAGCGGACAGCACAACACCTAATATATAGTAGCAATCTGGCAAATACCCCTAAAAAAGCAATCTGGCAAATTTTGAGCTTATTTGAAGAAAAAGGATTAAGAGATAATGACTATATTTTGCTAAATAAATTCAAATTTTGGTTAAAATTTTGATATACTTTTTTTGAAAAATCTAGCAAATACTTCATGTTTCCAGTAGTAATCTAGGAAAGTTTTACCTTCTTTGGAGCAAAAGGACTAGGAGATAACGACCATTTAGGTAGATTTAAACTTCCGTTCAATTTTATATTAAAAAAACAGAAAATGACAGTAATAATACTTATGTTTTCAGTAGTACTCTAGCAAAATATTAGCTTATTTGGACAATAGGATTAGGAGATAATGCCTTTTTCTTTTCTTTTTTTTTGACCGAAATGCCTTTTTCTCTTCAAAATGGCGTTAGTTTTCTCGCTGTTAACTTTGAGCCCACCCTTCGTTTTCTTCCTGGATTCGCCACTGCACGCACCCATACACAGCACGTGCCGAAACCTATAAAGAGAAACACCTCAATCATACATATAGCCAGAGATCGTTGGTTGAGCACATGATAATGAATCCGTGTAATTAATTTGAATGACAATACCGTATATTGTACTAGCAACGCTTCACAGAAAAACATTGTACATATTCATCTTTTATCACGTACTTTCACGAGCCACACCATGCACGTTGGCCTTAAATAGATGGGCCCTCCAAGTGGCATGATCAACGCAGTGCTGAGTTTCCTTCTACTACTAAGAGGAGAACACGAGAATGCAGAGAATAGCTCATCATAAAGTGCGCTGACTCAACATGTTGTGTGATTTCCTTCTTATGAATGGGGTGTATTAGGAACTTGAGTTGAACAGAAAGAGTGTGAGTTAGCTTTCAGCACGGTTTCCCTCCAAGTTGGATAGTCCACGCATGCGCCGTCACCTTATCACTGTCTCCATCGCACTATCGTGGCAATGCTGCTCTATTGAACAATATATCCAGTACTTACTGCCGTTCTCATATCACTTTCTTTCAGTTTCTCAATTTGTGATAAAATATAAAGAATTAGCCTGACTAGAGCAGGGAATTAGCCTGACTAGATCATGTAAAAATTCATTTTTTTTTCAAATCTTTTAAGCACTTGTTTGGGGGGGGGGGGGGGGGGGGGGGGGGGGGGGGGCGGTCAAAACAAGGTGCTCCAATGCACCCATGCTCAGCTCAGAGCAGTTCCAGCTCGATTCGACTCAGCTCAGCCCGAGAAGAAACTGGCCCAGCAGAGTTTGCTAAATGGGCTCATTCGGCCTCGCAGCCGTGCCTGTTTCAGCCCAGTCCAGCAGAGAGAGAGAGGGGGATTGCTCAACCTGGCAATCGGGTCGGGTTTGGTCGGGTCGACATTCCTAGACCCATGCCCGACAACCTTATCGGGTCAAGCACTTGCCCACGACCCTACCCATGGATCTTGAATCATACCCACGCCCATGCCCATCAGGTAACCCGACCCTAATGGGTGCCCATCGGGTTAGGTATATTTTTTTATATTAATTAAATCATGCTTCCTATAGGGCACAATCACTTACAAATGAATGAATGAAGTCGTCGATGCCTCTTATATAGGCAGAGCTCCACCTCCTTGTTTGCTCGTTGGGCGAGGTGGTACTAAAGCAGCTAGCAAGATGCGTGTTTTGCTTGTTGTCCGTGCATGCAAAGCAGCACAAATGCTGCAAGGGCTTGTTTTATGCCCAATAGGTCTGCTTGTTGCTCTGTTGAGGCTACTTATTCTAAGCGTCCAGTCATTCATGGTTCAATTTTTTCTCCAGCAAGTATAATGAAGCAATGTGGATCATGTTCTAAGCAAATCTTCACAAAAATGCCCACATGTCATGTAAGATAAAACATTTATATGATTATTAATATTAATCGGGTAACCCATTGGGTGACCCATGGGCAGAACATTGTGCCCATACCCTACCCATAACTAATCGGGTTACCCATCGGGCTTACCCATGGGTCAAGTTGGCGACACATACCCTACCCATTAGGGTCGGGTGCCCATGGGCGACGCTGCCCATGGGTCGGATTGCCGGGTTGAGGGATTGCACAGCAGTGTTTGCAGTCCGGTACGATCAGGATTGGTCAAAGTAGTTCGCTCTCCTCAAATTTCCGAAGATGTGAGGTTAGTGAGCGATAGCGCTCCTTTCCTCTTCTCCTTCGGCGCATTAGGCTGCCCGTAATGGGAGTATCATAAGTAGTATCATGCATGTCAACTAGGCAATTTTGATTAGGTGGCTTTGAATTGAATAAAGAAAAAGATGATTGAGTATCATATTATGATACCGTATGATGTGCTACTATGTGTCATGCATGGCAATTAATGAGGTCATCTATGATACTAACTTATGATAGTATACACTACGGAGGTAGTATCATACGCTAGTATCATATGCATGATACTAGTATGTGATACTCTCCATTACGACCAGCCTTATGCGAGCACCGTTTTCTTGAGATGACTTAAGGAAGAAATATGCATCTGAACCTAGCTGGGACAAACATCTCATTTGATCTAGGCTGACTTGCTTCTTTCCTTCCTCTTTTTAGCGCCTTTTTCATTGGTGCATTGCTCGTTTTGGGGTTCCTTGCCTGGTAAATCTTTGGTTTTCTCCCCTTAATCCATGAATTTGGTAGGTCTCCTACAAACTTTCAAAAGAAAAAGCCGTCCACACCTTGAATCCCAACTAGGGCGGATGGTGGAGATAGCTAGTAGACGTCTAGTTAGGTGTGGGAAAATAAAACTCCCACGTGCATCCTTGATGCAAAGGACGGGAGCAATACAGCAAATCTTCTATCAGTCTGACGTGAAACGTTTATGTGGGAGAGCCATGGTGAAGTATATATCATACTTTTAGTGAAGTTGTTGACCTGTTCTTACTTCAGTAGGTGTATAATGGTAAGCCGATAAGCGCATATAAACTGTCCAGCTCAATGGATTCATAAGTAAGGAGAAGTCAAAATCAGCGGAACTGCTTGCGTACAACATTTTCTTGTGCCATGGTTGTATGACCACAGTAAATATATTTTGCATATCGTTTTTCATATTCGACGCACTCCATCTGGAGGACAAGGGTAGCCATCACGGTGAAAGTACCAATTCTACTGCCGAATATTAATTGAGGTTGATGCTACGACTCTAGTTTGGTGCATGTAATACAAGCCCAAGTGTGTCACATAATTCTAACTTTTCTGATTGATTTCGGTCCATTGCTGGAAATTACACAGATGATCGAAGGTCCATGCGAACCCGATAGGGAATTTTGCGACAAATACACTTTTTATGTTCTGAAAATAATACGAAAAACAATCTTACAAATAGAGGATGAATACAAATATGTGCATGTAAAATTTGAAATTTAATCGAGACTGTATGGGACATGTAAAAATTGACAAAGTGGTCGCTTGAATCCGTCATCTCTGTCCAATCATGTTTGAAACAGTGCAAGTCACTTTGGAAACCAGATGCGCATGGATCTGGCATATCCATCTAGTCTGTGACGACAAGAACAGTTGAATCAGATTTGTTCATAAAGTGTCTAAAGGGTAGAGGGCATGGATCCAATGTATCCATCAATACCCGTACAGAAGGGCACTATAAGTTCAGAGCCATGCTGGATGACGGTGCATGGCGGCCTGGTGCTCGAACATGTCGATTCCCTTGGAGATGTTGATGGTAGAGGTTGTGCGCACCGGGATGGTACGTAAGACCAAACCTATGTTATAAGCACAATGCACAAGAATGCAGCTCTACGGATCAACCGACTTGTGCATCATGTGGGCTACAAAAGTAGTTTCCTTCAACTGGAACCGTTTTGCGTTTGTCATTTCATTTTCTTGTCTAAACAGCGCAGATGTACATACATACTATGTGGTTGGGTTCAAATTTCCATGAACTAGGCTATATTGCAAAGAATTTGTACTGCACAAACATTTTGAACACCGTAGCATACCTGGGCACATGCTCCTGATTGTCTAAATAACTTTAACTGAGGTAAACAATGCTATTTTGTGTACTTGCAATTTTTAACTAAGGATTGAATCAAGGGTAATGTACAGTGTAGCCATAGATCCATTGTTTTTTAAAGCCACTGCATTGTAGTAGTCACCATACCAGTATCAATGTGCTCATATGACCCGATGTTTAAGAGCAGATATGCAAGGGCTATTCACGGTCAAATCATTAATGGTACACTTGCGGACTAAACTTATATATAGGAATATGGCATCTTCTAGTTGGAATTCATGGGTGGGGGCGCATGGTGAAATTCAGAAGGGAAACGTTTACATACGGCGGGCCGGCCGAAACTTCAGCCGGTCGCACGCCCACGCTTCATGTGCCGGCGGTCCCACCCCTTCTCCACCACTCATTCCTCCACGTAGTAAGCCTTATCCCCATCTTCTCTTCTTTTTTCTGAGACAAGTCTCCTTTCTTCCTCCTCTGCTCTCAAATGACGCCGCACGCCGTGGTCCATGGCCTGCGTCCTGGCTCGGCTGTCGCCACATGCTTGCACCTGCGGACAACGGCCGCGAGTGGGCTACGACACAGGGATGAACGCGGGCAATCTAATTGCAACAACCGCGTCCTGGGGGTGCTACAACCGCGGCGCCGGGTGCTACCACCCACGGCACGCTCCAACCATTTTTTTTGCAACGAGCTGCAACCATGTTTGCGGCGAGCTGCAACCACCATGGCGAATGCTACAACCAGCATGGCTAGATGCTACTAGCGGCCAGGTGGGAGCTCAGCAGCGAGCTTCAATGAAGGAGACCGGTGTTGCAACCGACGGTGAGTTTTGCTGGAAGCGTCAAAGAGTTTTGCTGGAACTGACAGTCAGTTTTGTTGCACATATAGAACACACGAGGCCGAATGCTACAACCGGCGACGTGATTTGCTGGATACGGCGGCATGATTTGTTGCATTGCCAGATAGGCTATGGCACGACTGCGACGACACGAGGGACACCGGTGAGACGGTGAGCGGAAAATGTTGGAACCGTATGCGTGGGGTGCTACGACCGGCACATCAAATTGCTAGAACCAGCCATCGGCATGCACACGGACAGCATCAGAACTTTTGCTGGAACCAGTTCGTCGGCGTTCCACGCGCCGGCGATGTTTCTGCTTGCATCTTTTTGTAAACGGCGAGCTAGAACCGTCATCCGGAGATGTTCGAACATGAGGCGCTGATTGCTGCAACTAACATGCGGCACGACGAACGCCGGCCTGCTGGTGCTCTGACGACGACGGCCTGGTGCCGTGACGGTCGCGACCTACGAAGACGAAGGGTGGAGGTCCGCGGTGGTCCGATTAGCGGCGAGTGGAGCGCGAGGGGAGGAGCGGGCGCCGCGCTGAGCTCGCAGCTGTGATGCGAGGGACAGGGGAGGCGCGAGGAGGAAGACATGGCTCGAGGGGATAAGATCTGAACGGCCTAGGATGCGCTAATCGCACGGCCGCGCGGCGACCGGCCGAATTTTGGGCCGGTCCGCCGGCGCCTATCATTGGCCAATTCAGAAGAGGGGAGTAATGGGTGAGACAAGTACGTTTGTAAGTTCCAATCCGTACATACATGTCCATAACTTCAGCATTTTTGCTGGCAAATCCATAGCCCCCACATGCAGTGCAAGACATTAGTTGGCACGCAAACTCAAACTGCTTTTCGAATATCTAGACATCACACTGTCTTATATATAAGATCTCAAAGGAGAAACTCAACTTAATGTTGAAATATAGGGTGGGCTTTGGGCCCATCTAACAATTTAAAAAAAATCTCTAAGGGTCCATGTGGGTATATGGCACTAGGTGTGGTGGGAAGTTTAGTCCCATACCGCTAGTGGAGAAGGAGTTGGATATCCTTATAATGGATTCTCTTCCACATACTATTGGAGCTTGAGAAGAGAAGTGGTTCCCGCGCGCTCCTCCTCTGCCGCCCGCTGCGCAGCGCCGCAGGTTGCGGGATTGAGCCGAGCTGAGCTCACACCTATGCGCTTATTTTTGCTCCAAATCCTGTACGGGAGAGGGGCGATTAGATTTTTGGGGAGTGTCTCCTACGTGACTGCTCGTCGCCATTCGTCTGCTTCCCCTACTTCGTCCACGTCCGCTGCATCGTCTTTGTCGTCATCATGTCCACCGACACTGAGAGAGCCGCCGCCGAGAAGGAGAAGGCTGCTACTGACCAGAAGGCGGCCGAGGACGCCGCCGCTACTACTATGGCCAACTGGCTAACTGGAGGGTATAACTCGCTTATCCCGCTCCTATTGTTTTCTGTTGTAGCCATACTAGCGTTATACGTAGATGTATCTGCTATTAGCGTAGTATGTGCTTGCGTGATCGAATATCAGCATGTTGTTAATTCTGTCAATGCCATGCTAGTGTTTTTATATTCATGGATTAAATTAATCGAAAAATTGCCTATTTACTCAGCAATCCAAAAACCTAATGTTTGTAGGAATTTTTTGAATCATGGTTTTGCTGCTGCACTGAAACCGGATAAGTTTACCGGTACATATTTTAAGCGTTGGCAGACCAAAACCATCTTATGGCTCACGACAATGAACGTGTTCTGCGTTACCGGTGCGACTCCCACTGGAACGATTACTTCTGAACAGGAGAAGGCGTTCAGGGAGGCCAACGTCATCTTTCTCGGAGCAGTTCTGAGCGTGATCAGAGATAAGTTGGTTGACGCATATTTACATATGCGGGTTGCCAAGTATTTGTGGGAGGCACTCGAATCTAAATTCGGGGCCACCGATGCTGGGAGCGAGATGTATGTTATAGAGCAGTTCCACGATTACAAAATGGTCGAGAGCCGTTCTGCATTGAAACAGGCTCATGAGATAATATGTGCCGCTAAGGAGCTTGAGCTTCTTAAGTGCGATTTACCAGGCAAATTTGTCGCGGGGATGTATAATCGCTAAGCTCCCTAATTCGTGGAGAAATTTTGCTACCACTCTGAAACATCAGAGGCGTGAATTCTCAGTAGAGGATGTCATCGGCCATCTGAGTGTTGAGCAGAACTCGAGAGCAAAGGACTCGCACAGAAAAGGGGCCGAAAGTACTTCTGTCGCCAATATGGTACATCAGAGGAACTTCAATTCCCACAAGCCCAAGGGAAAGAACGGTGTCCAACAAAATACCGACTTTAAGAAGAAAGGTAAGAAGACCTTCAAAAAGAACAAGAAGGGAGATGGATGCTTTACTTGTGGTTCGAAGGAACATTGGGCCAACAAAGTGCCCAAACAAGTACAAGAAGCCAGGGCAGGACTCCAAGTCTGCCAATATGATTGTGGGCAACAATGAAAGTGGTGCATCTGGGTACGGTAATTTATTTACTGTATTTTAAGTTTGTCAGTCCACTGATTGGTGGGTGGACACAGATGCAGGTGTCCATGTGTGTGCTGACATTTCATTGTTTTCTTCTTACCAGGCCACAGGTCACGGGTCCGTATTGATGGGGAATGGCGCGAGTGCTTCTGTTCATGGTGTTGGCACGGTCGATCTGAAGTTTACTTCGGGAAGGATCGTGCAGCTGAAGAACGTGCAGCATGTCCCCGCCATTAAGAAGAACCTTGTTAGTGGCTCCCTTCTGTGTAGAGAATGGTTTGTGTTGGTCTTCGAGTCTAATAAAGTAGTTGTTACGAAATATGGACTATTTGTTGGAACGGGTTATGAATGCATAGGAATGTTCCGCCTTCCTCTCGCAGATTTTTGTAATAAAGTCGTGAACAATATTTATTCCTGTGTTAATGATTCTGAGATTTGGCATTCACGTCTTTGTTACATTAGTTTCGGTGTTATGACGCGGCTAGCCAAGTTGAATTTAATCCCGAGTTTCACTTTAGCCAAAGGTTCTAAGTGCCTTTCGTGTGTGCAAGCTAAGCAACCTCGCAAGCCTCATAAGGCTGCGGAGGAGAGACACTTGGCGCCATTAGAACTCATACATTCCGATCTTTGTGAGATGAATGGTGTGTTGACTAAAGGTGGAAAGAAATACTTCATGACATTGATAGATGATTCCACTAGATATTGCTATGTGTATCTATTAAATACTAAAGATGAGGCTCTACACTACTTTAAAATCTATAAGGCAGAAGTTGAGAATCAACTTGAAAAGAAAATTAAATGAGTCCGGTCAGATCGTGGTGGAGAGTACTTCTCGAGTGAGTTAATTTGATTCCTTTTGTGCAGAATATGGTATTATTCATGAGAGGACGCCTCCCTATTCACCCCAGTCAAATGGGGTTGCCGAACGGAAAAACCGTACTCTAACTGATTTGGTTAGCGCCATGTTAGATTCATCGGATTTATCCAAGGAATGGTGGGGGAGGCTATATTGACATCATGTCATGTCCTGAATAAAGTTCCGACAAAGGATAATGAGATCACTCCCTATGAGAAATGGGCGAAGAGAAGGACAACACTCTCGTACTTGCGTACTTGGGGCTGTTTGGGGAAAGTCAACGTCCTGATTCCCAAAAAGCGTAAGCTTGGACCAAAGACCGTGGACCGCATTAATCTGGACTACGCTAAGAATAGCGTTGGCTATAGATTTCTAGTAGTGAAATCAGAGGTACCTGAACATAATATCGGTACAATTATGGAGTCGAAGGATGCTACATTCTTTCAGGATATTTTTCCTATGAGAGATATGCAAAGCACTTCTAGACAGGAATCTGAGGAGACTCCTGAACCTGCCATTCCGATGGAATATTATGAACAAACACATAATGAAAATCCTGAGGATGATGATGAGGAAACCGTTGGTAGGGGCAAGAGACAAAGGACTGTAAAGACCTTTGATGATGATTTCCTTGTGTACCTCGTGAATGATACTCCCACTTCTATTTCAGAAGCATATGCATCTCCAGATGCTGAATACTGGAAGGATGCGGTTCATAGCGAGATGGATTCCATCGTGGCTAACGGGACTTGGGAGATTACTGAACGTCCTTATGGTTGCAAACCATTGGGATGTAAGTGGGTGTTCAAAAAGAAGCTTAGGCCCGATGGTACGATTGAAAAATATAAGGCTAGGCTTGTGGCCAAGGGCTATGCCCAGAAAGAAGAAGGAGATTTCTTCGATACTTATTCACCTGTGGCCAGACTGACCACCATTCGAGTATTACTCTCGTTGGTGGCCTCGCATGGTCTTCTCATCGACCAGATGGATGTTAAGACAGCCTTCCTGAACGTTGAGCTAGAGGAGGAAATCTATATGCAACAGCCTGATGGCTTCGTAATAGATGGTCTGGAAGGAAAGGTGTGTAAGTTGTTGAAATCTCTATATGGCCTGAGACAAGCACCTATGCAGTGGCATGAGAAATTTAATACAACTTTGGCATCTGTTGGCTTCTTTGTCAATGAAGCCGACACATGTGTATACTAGCGCTATGGTGGGGGCGAATGAGTTACATTGTGCTTGTATGTTGATGACATATTGATATTTGGAACCAGCCTCAAAGTGATTGAGGAGGTTAAGTCCTTTTTATCTCAAAACTTTGAGATGAAGAACCTTGGTGTGGCTGATGTTATCTTGAACATAAAGCTACTGAGAGATGATGAGGGTGGGATTACACTTCTGCAATCCCATTATGTTGAGAAGGTATTGAGTCATTTTGGATATTCGGACTGCAAACCATCTCAAACACCATATGATCCTAGTGTGCTGATTCGAAAGTTCAAAGGCACAGCTAAAGATCAATTGAGATACTCTCAAATTATTGGTTCACTCATGTATCTAGGAAGCGCAACGAGGCCTGACATCGCGTTTGCTGTGAGCAAACGCGAGCCGGTTTATTTCCAAACCGGGTGATGTACATTGGCATGCTATTAAAAGAGTTATGCGCTATCTGAAAGGTACTATGAACTATGGACTTCACTATACCGGATACCCATCGGTACTTGAAGGGTATAGTGATGCGAATTGGATCTCTGATGCTGATGAGATGAAGGCCACAACTGGGTATATGTTTACTCTTGGAGGTGGTGCTGTTTCCTGGAAGTCTTGCAAGCAAACGATCTTAACGAGATCGACAATGGAAGCAGAATTAACAGCATTAGACACATCTGGTGTCAAAGCAGAATGGCTTCGAGATCTTTTGATGGACTTGCCAGTGGTTGAGAAGCCGGTTCCTGCCATCCTTATGAACTGTGACAATCAGACGGTTATTGTCAAGGTGAGTTCAAAGGACAACATGAAGTCCAACAAACACATAAGAATGAGATTGAAAGCTGTCAGAAAATTAAGAAACTCTGGAGTGATAGCGTTGGATTATATCCAAATAGCTAAGAATCTGGCAGATCCCTTTACTAAAGGGCTATCACGTGTTGTGATAGATAATGCATCGAGGGAGATGTGTATGAGACCCACATGAGTTGCCATGGCGGTAACCCAACCTATGTGATCGGAGATCCCGTGAAGTAGGACCTGGAAAAACAAGCCAGTGGTGAACTGAGGAGAGTAACTTTACTAACCCACTCTGTTGGAGATGCAATACTCTCGGAAACTGTATGGTAGGTTGACTACTGTCTTAATGTGTTCCAAGGCTTATATATATAAGCAAGATGCTTTCCTACAGAGCGATTTTTGGAGGAACACAACTATATGAGCCCGATTGCTGATCACAGTCTATGAGATTTGGGTGATCTTTAGCAAGCTCATGAATAGGCCAGGAGTGTGACTAATATGCTCCACCCGAGGGGTCAGCCTTCGGCAATCTAGTACTAGTAAGACATGTGGTGAAACTTCTTTACGCCAAACTGACAATTCAAGGCATAGTCCATTGGTCAGTTGTGAAGGAGTGTAGCTACTTGCTCTAGGCGGAGTTCTACCTTAACCGGTCTCCACTGAAATACTGGTATATCAAAACAGTGTTTGGAATAAAGTACAAAATTGGCCCTTGAGATCTGGTGGGGGGTTGTTGAAATATAGGGTGGACTTTGGGCCCATCTAATAATTTCAGAAAAATCTCTAAGGGTCCATGTGGGTATATGGCACTAGGTGTGGTGGGAAGTTTAGTCCCATACCGCTAGTGGAGAAGGAGTTGGACCTCCTTATAAGGGATTCTCTTCCACATGCTATTGGAGCTTGAGAAGAGAAGTGGTTCCCGCGCGCTCCACGGGTTGCGAGATTGAGCCGAGCCGAGGTCACACCTATGCGCTTATTTTTGCCGGTCAGGAACGAAGAGTCTTTGACAGATGGGGCCAAGATCTGAGACGTCAGATCGTGGGCTGTTACCGACTTGGACGTGGGTTCAGCCCACGTCTCTCCACGCGGTTGCGCCTATATATGTGAGGCGCTGCCAACCCTAGCCGTCACGCGAAACAGATCGCATTTGCCTCCACGCCCACGTCGTTCCATTGCTACTGCTGCTGCCGGTGATCCCATCCTGTCTGCCGCGTACACGGTCAACGGGATAGCAGGCCTCCGAAACCCCGCCTCTCCAGATCCTGTACGGGAGAGGGGCGATTAGGTTTTTGGGGAGCGTCTCCTACGCGACTGCTTGCCGCTGTTCGTCTGCTTCCCCTACTTCGTCCACGTCCGCTGCATCGTCTTTGTCGTCATCATGTCCACCGCCGCCGAGAAGGAGAAGGCTGCTGCTGACCAGAAGGCGGCCGAGGCCGCCGCCGCCGCTGCTACGGCCAACTGGCCAACTGGAGGGTATAACTCGCTTATCCCGCTCCTATTGTTTTCTGTTGTAACTATACTAGCGTTATACGTAGATGTATCTGCTGTTAGCGTAGTATGTGCTTGCGTGATCGAATATCATCATGTTGTTAATTCTATCAATGCCATGCTAGTGATTTATTCATGGATTAAATTAATCAAAAAATTGCCTATTTACTCAGCACTTAAATCCTAGTAAGTAATGTTGTGTCGAGTTTCATGATTGATACATCCAACTATGCGAATATGAGGCATCTGGGATAGGAGTTCGAGGTTCAAATTTGAAGCTAGTAACGTACGCTATGGTGCACCTCTTGGCTGTTGGATTTTATCCCTAAGGATTGATCACATCAAAATCACACAATGAACACGCGCAAATTTTTTAGCCAAAAGGCCCTTGTTGTGACCTCTTTTTCCTCTTTACTTCTTTTCTCTTTTTTCTCTTGATGGTACAAATCTCTCGGTCTGACCTTCACGTGTATATATACATGCACACCTAACTAGGTCCAAAAACTAATCGGATACAAGCGAACCAACCTGTGATTGGATGGTTAGGAGGACAATGGTATTCCCAGCCCACCAGGGTTCAAGTCCTGGTGCTCGCATTTATCCTGGATTTATTTCAGGATTTCCGGCGATGTGCGTTCAGTGGGAGAAGACGTTCCCATCGACTACGAGACGCCTACGGTGACTTCGTAAAATCTCAAGATATTATGCCGACTCAGTCTTTCGGAGGTGCTCATAGGGATAGGGTGTGCGTATGTGTGTTCATGGGGTAAGTGTATGCGCGTATATATGAGCGCTTGCATCTGTATTGTGTTTAAAAGGAAAAAAAAACTAATCGGATACAACGACTAGACTCCTAATCGTTCTAGACTCCAACACACGTAAACAGCCAAGTACAACTCTTGGCTGGACTCAACTAGGTATATAACTTCCCTAATCTAAACTAACACGGATGTGCCGGATCAAACTCTACGGCAACATGACCAGCTAATCTAATCACCACTCGCCTGATCACTACTCCCTCCATCCGGAATTACTTGTCGCTAAAATGGTTAAAATAGATATATTTAGTTAGCGACAAGTAATTCCAGACGAAGGGAGTATTAACTTTGACTTATTTGCATCAGGATAAGATTATTGCTAACAATCTTCCCATAATCTTGACTTTTGTCTTCTGCGCTTCTTCTGATCTTGGCTCGTTATAGGCTCGTTGATGATTCACCTCTTGTTGACTCATCCGTTCGCATCACGACAAGTCAAACTGCCAGCTAGATTGTTCGCAATCTCTCCCCTCAATTTCACTTGGTGAATTTACGGACCACCTCAAATATGCCTTGGACTACCCAAGCCTCACTCGAAACCTGATGGAATACATCACCCTGTGGACTTCACCATCCACCCTAGCGAGATACATGCTGGCTCCTTGTGAATCACACCACCCTGTGCACTACACCATGCACTCCAGCCTCATGTAGAGACATTGCCTCACTGAAGAGACTCGCCTTCACTAATTTGCCGCCCCCACATAATTAAACATGATCCTCTTGTCGAGACATGTAGATGACCCGAATGCCATTGGTACCCCCGACCACTATTAAGCCCCCATAATCGCACACGATAGGGACGAACCGTGTGTGATGAAGACACCCCACATGGTAGAAAAATACAACCGTGTCTCGAAAAACACAAGCTCTAAAGGAGCTTTCGATTCACTAGTAGATCTGGAATAAGGAAGTTGACGGCTCATGGCCATCTGACATGCATCACAAACCAAATGATGGTCTTTTTTATTTGACATCGGAAGACTAAAATCTCAAAGAATTTTCTGGACCACCGGAAACGAAGGATGCCCTAAGAGTTTATGCCACTGTGAAGTAGATGGTTTTGCCACGCCTAGCACTTGACGACGAGGTACACCCTGGCGACCGGACACGAGAAACAAGCCACCTATACTCTTGCTTTGAAGAATTGTTCTCCGAGTGGCCCGATCCTTAACAAAGAAAATTTTAGGGTAAACCTCAAGAAAAGCATGATTATCTTTAATAAGCTAGTAGGAAGAAAGTAAAATTTTGTCGGCTTGGGGAGCATGGAGGATGTTGTTTAGTTCTAAGGATCCATTAGGAGTAGTAAGAACCGTACAACCAACATGGGCAATGTTCATATCTTGACCACTCGCCGTGTGGATTTGTTCCGTGCCGGTGTAGCGATCACGAACAACAAGCTTCTCCAACTCCCCTATCACATGATTGGTCGCGCCGGTGTCGAGATATCAATTGGTATCAACTCCATAGGAATGAGCATAGTTGGCGGTGCGATTACCACCACCACCTCCGCCACCCACGGGATGCCAGACGTCATTGTTGTAGTTGCGATCATAGCGTTTCTTGTAGCGCCACGCACCGTGCCCTTCAAGTTTGCAAATTTGGCACTTCTCGCGGTCACCACGGTCAACACCTCCCTTTCATGGCGCACCACCAAAGCCGCCGTTGCCAGAGTTGTCGGAGTAGCGTGCACCCGCGTTGTGGTTGTTGTTGTACCCGCGGGAGCCATCGCCGCCGCCGCTGTTGCCGCCACCAGGACGGCTATAGTTGCCACGACCTCCACCTTCGAAGCACGCCACCGCACCATCACCGGAGCAGCCGGGCTGCCATTGCTGCACCGCTGCGGCCGTCGCAACATCATCGAAGCAGCCATGCCCATCATCGCAACACTGTCGCGCCCGTGAAACACGTAGTCAAAGCAGTCAGGCCTCCGTCGTAGCATCGCTGCGGTTGTCGAAGCACGACATCGCAGTGTCACCATGATTGTTCGAAGCACGCCATTACAGCATCCCTGCGGCCCTCGAAGCATGCCGTCATAACATCACCGCGGCCGTCGAAGCATGCCGTCATATCACCATCGTGGCCGTCGAAGCACATCACAAGCGTTAGAAGAAGGCCGTCATGCCATCACCGCGGTCGTCGTAGCACGCCTCCTAGCATCACCGCTGTCGTCGAAGCACACCACGGGTATTCAAAGCATGTCGTCGTGCCAATGCCGTTGCCGTCGCACCATAATCGAAGCAGTCGGGATGCCGTCGCAGCATCGCCGCAGCCGTCGAAGTACACCACAGGTGTTCGAAGCATTCATCGAATCATCACCGCAGCCATTGCAGCATGCCTCGTAGCATCGCCACGGCCGTTGAAGCAGTCGGATGTCGTCCAGTGTCGCAGCACTGCCCGCGGCCTCACAGTGACGCCCGTTTCAGCCAGACCACCCTCAAAACACCGTCGTTTTGGCTTTGAAGCAACTCGCGTCGCTGCAGCGACGACTGCCATTTCACTTCTGAAGATGCGCACTGCTGCGATGCCTCTATCCACAAGCCAGGGACGCGCGTGGCTGGAAGTTGCATCAAGGGCCTCTGCCGGTGATGATGTAGGTTGGACATCAATGACTAACAACGCGGAAGGTGTTGGGCTGCAGCATTCAAGGCCATGGGAGGCTACTGCGTTGGTGGCTAGTTGCATTGGATGCACGACGCAATGAGCAGGGTTGGTTTCTTGACGAGCCGTCGACGGTGGTCCGACGGTGCCGTGAGCACAACCCTGTGACGACACTATGAGAATATGAACGCACGTGTGCAGCTGTGAGACGTGACAAGAAAAAAAAAAGCGAGTGCGGGTTTCCATCTAATGGTCATAAGCATGCCAATCGGACGTCTAGGGAGGCGGCTGATTCGTAGCACTGGCCTAAAAATAGTCACTAAATCGACTTGCCGCTATACCCCTTTTTGATGTGTCATACATGGTTTTCACTTTTCACTGAGATTTCAATGAAATTCACTGAATTTCATTAATTTCAGTACACACTGAAATATTACGTTTCGGTCAAAATATTTCAGCAATTTCAGTAGTGCACAGGAAATCAAATATTTTTCAAAGTAGTGAAGTCTGGCCCAAATACTTTCTGCGCTCATCCTCTATCCATAAATAATTGGCTTTCCCTTTCATGTGCGAAAAAAGCAGTCGCTGAAAAACCTAGTGACAGCACACTCATGCAAGACCACCACCTTTTCGTTTGACAGTGAATAGTGTGGTAGGATGAGAGCAAAGATGCAAATTTACACCGCACCAGCAGCCGGATGGAGATATCTGCATATCTGGGGATGAGATGCATCAGTAATGGGAGTTGTGGCTGATTTGGAACATGTAGCCATGCAATTCTTTCTAGCTGATAGGGCATGCACTACCAGAATTCCTTACTATGGTGATCTGGTGAAGGAAAACGAAAGTCGACCACTACAGCGTGACGGGAGCTTTGAGGGGCCGAATCAATGTGTACAACGTGAGCTTGCACCATGGCACCGCAGGCGCGCGTGCAGCCATGACGCCAATCGCATGACACGAACTGCACGCCGTATGCGCGCACACTCGCCCGTTAACAATACCGAAAAGAAAATACCATCTCAGGGCTTCCAAACTGTATGCTACCATGGTGTGTTCATGGTATATCATTGAAACGAGTGACAACGTGCTAATAAAAATAACTCCTTGCTTCTCTAGAGTCCGTCAAATGTGCCATACTGTCGTTAAGCAACAACACATGTTCTTTTGGACAAAGCAAATATCAGACGCCATGTGGCGTTAAAAAGCATCGGCTGCATACCGATGCCACAGATCACTGCTCTTCTGGGCCAACAGTCTAATAAGTGTGTGTGTTTTAATATTTGTTTGCCATGTTAGGGCATCTCCAACGGCAACCCGCAAATTTCCTTTCACATCCGTCAGCGGAAAGGGGGACCAGTCCACGGACATGGATGCGGGAGGACGCCATCCAACGCTAGCCGTATATATTTCAAACTCTTTTTCAACAAACCGGATGAATTCATGCAAACACGGTCGGATTTCATACAAACAAGACGGATTTCGTACAAACACGGCGGATTTTCATTAGATTTCGAACATTTAGAACAAAAAAAAAGACCCGACCCTAAACCTATCCTACACGGTGGCGGCGCCCGGCGTCCGAGCCGTGTCGTCCTCCATCCGCCGTCTTCATGACCACCGACGATAAGACCCGCGAAGTGAAGGTGCGGTCTCCGGTGAGGAAGAGTAGAAGACGGATCGGCCCAGATGGGACACCAGGCCCTGCCGCCTCCCGTGCCCTACTCATCCTCGGAGGAGTCCGCGACCTGTCCATCGCCGGTGGACGTGAGGTCCACGATGGAAATGGTGGCGCCCGCGCTGTCGTCGTCCCACCGGGACACCTGATGGTTCGTCGACGGCGCATAGGAGGCACAGCTGGCGTTGTTCTCCTCCGATCGCCTGGAGCTGCGCCTCGGCGGCGGCCACTTCCTAGCGAGCGGCGGCTTGAGCGCGGAGGGCATCGTAGATGGCACGTTGCTCCGCGACGAAGTCGGAGACCTCGGGCGAGCTAGCCGGCAAGCCGGCCTCAATCCGCCTGGCACGGCGGTTCTGCCAGGCGGCGGCAAGGGCGGCCACTGCGTGCTTCATCTCAGTGGAAAGGCTCTCTCGCAGAGCTTCGCCGCCTGCAGTCATGGCGGATGCAGTGCAAGGGCAAGAGGATGGGGAGAGGCTTGTGTTGTGTGGTGGAGTTAGCCAGGTGTGGCCGCGTTTAAATAGTGGCTTCCAGTGTGGCCAGGCGTTCGGTTGCGTCAATGCGCGTCGCCGGAGTGGGTTTCTCGGCCGGCGAGCCTACTTAATGGCGGCATACGGACGGACGGGCTTTGAACGGGCGTGGTAGATATCCATCCCGTCCCGTCCGGTCACGCATCTCCGGCATTGAACAGGTGCGGATACCGGAGATGTGTCGCAGGCAAGGTTTTCCATTTCGGAAACAAAATAATTTCGGACCTCACTGAAATATGCGAAATTTCGGAAATTTCGCATATTTCGGATGTTATTTCGGAGTTTGAGATTCCAAATTTCACTTAATTTTAATGAATTTTAACATAATTTAAATTTATTTTAAAATCAGTTTGAATCTGCATCGAAATTTCGGGGTTAAAAATATTTCGGACCGAACTGAAATATGCGAAATTTCGTTGAAATATTTAAACCTGGTCGCGGGCAGCGCCCTCAACCGGCACACCGCTTCAATGGCGGAGGCAGTGAGAGATCGCGTCCGCCCTGAGCCGTCTTCAATGTTGAGCGGCGCGCTCTACAACGGCATGAATGCGGGAGATGACGCTGGGCGGGATACGCGCACGAGGAGGAGTGGGTTTTGGTGGGGCAGGGCGGTCAGAATTGGGCGAAGTAGCGGTCCGGACTCTCGCAAAGCACCCCATATTTATCTCTGATTTGCGGGAGAAATCGCGTCCGGACCGCTCCGCGGACCGACACAGGACCGCGTTGAATGACTTCCGCGGTCCGGACGGTTGCGGGAGATTTGTGAGTCGGCGTTGGACATGCCCTTATATGGGCAATTAATATCCTTGCATTCTGCTTCCTGCTTCTTTTCCTGTTCAGAAGAAGGAAACAGAAGTTTAAACCCCACCAAGGGTGCCATTTCCTTACGCCATGTGCCGAATCAAACATGGCATGTCTAGCCAGTACGTGCCTGTCCAGAAATCAGAATTTTTTATGAGACAATGTCCAGAAATCAGATTTTTTTCTTTCTGTTTGAGACAAAAAAAAACCAGATCACAACACACGTTCCATCCCGGAAGAGATTTTGTCTGGCCCATCTAGCAACCCACAACAACTCGTGCGAGAGACCCGGCCCATTTTGCATTGAATGAGCTTTCCAGTTGTGGCCTGCATCAGAGAAATACGATGCCAGTGGAGTATACTATTTTCCCTAGGCGTGCAGTGAATACTGTTAGAAGGGATAGAGAGGGTTTGATGGAATTGTTGGATTGATTATTGAGCCTCGAGGGCGAGAATATATTGAGTACAAGACTTGAAGGGCAAGAAGCCTCTCCTAGAGATAAGATAGGAGACGGATTACAAATCCTAGACTACCAAATACAAGTAACCCAAATATATCTCTAACATCCTCCCGCAGTCGTAGCTGTGCGCGGGTCGGGGCAGCCGGCGGGAAGACCTCGGGGTGGCGACGCAGCGCTCTGAAGGGACGACGCGACGGCAACCTGTGGCTCGATAGGCGGTAGGCGCGTGCTCGGGGACGTGCTTGGCGAAGACAGGCTTGTGATCGGTTGATCAGACCGATGGCGGCGCTGTACGCGTCATGGTGGGGACGACGCGGAGATCGGAGTCGATGGCGATGTTGTCGGTGATGTCCCGGGCGATGACGACGAAGACGGGCCGGCAATGGAGACCACGCGGACGAGCGGCCGGTAGCGACGCACGAAGGCGTCCCTTGGGCGGCGCGTTCAGCCTTGCCGCGTGGTTGATGACGAAGTGGCCGGTGGAGGGTCGACGCCGATGTCGGAGTAGAGGCGCGGGATCGATGGCGGCGGCGGGCGATGCAAATCGATCTTAGATCGGAAAACCAAAAAGAAAACGCCGATCAAGACGACCGGCGAGAGAGAAAAAACCCAGAGCAAGGGCTCCGGAAAAAGACTCTCCAGGGCAACCGGTCAACACGATTGGTGGACGAACCCTAGGTACGGGTGGCGCGGCCCCCGGCTGCGGTCATGGAGGCCGACCGCCCCGGAGGCGGCACGCGGGTGGAAGCGGCGGGCGGCAGCTAGGGTTTGAATCGGTTATGCTGATACCATGTTAGAAGGGATAGAGAGGGTTTGGTGGAATTGTTGGATTGATTATTGAGCCTAGAGGGCGAGAATATATTGAGTACAAGACTTGAAGGGCAAAAAGCCTCTCCTAGAGATAAAGTAGAAGACGGATTACAAATTTTAGACTACCAAATACAAGTAACCCAAATATATCTCTAACAAATACACTGACAACACATAACACGAGGACATAACACGAGGGTAATGGCCACAGTCGATACCGAGCTACCTGTAGCCCGAACACCGGATCGACTTTTCGATGCACGTTACCCATAAATAGATGCCTCTTCGAAGTAACATGAGCGACATATCAAGTTCTAGTTTCCTTCTCTCATGTGGAGAATGCGAGAGAGGAGAGTAATCGATACGGTGAGCTGTCCAATATATCTTGTGATTTTCTCGCTATGAATGGGATGTACTATGAGTTAAAGACGGAAGTTCAACATTAGCTTTGACACTATTACTTAGACAAGACTCAGAATGAAGGCATGCATGGTCGTCATCTTTAATTAGGTCTAGATTATTTTTTAGATCTCACTACTGGAATTTTCCTCTTTGCCGAGTGTTAGACTCTTTGCCGAGTGCATTATGTCGGGCACTCGGCAATAGTGTCTTTGCCGAGTTCCAACAAAAAAGTACTCGGCAAAAAAGCGAAACTCGGCAAACAGGTGCTTTGCCGAGTGTCGTGGACAAAACACTCGGTAAAACAACAAAACTCGGCAAATAGGGCTTTTACCGAGTGCTGCACTCGGCAAAAGGGGGTCTTTGTTACGCTGCATGGTTTTGACTGTAGAGGTTGCATATGACCTCGGATGAAGATGGTCCAAAAATCAAAGTTGTTCATTTTGACAGACGAATAATTTATATGTGGAGAACTTTTTCGTTTGAGGCCATATAAATTACACTTTTTGCCATGTAAAAATATGGTCTCAAATGACCAACGTGATGACCATATTCATTGCATAGTTTATGATAATGTGGTGAACTTGGGCATATAGGTGCATCTTGCCATTATAAACAATGTTGACAAATAGAGTTTCCAACTTTTTTGTAAAAAAAATCATTTTCTATTTTCTAAGTATCAAAAATGGTATTTTTTGTGAAGCAAGTACAAAAAACAGGGTGCAAAATGGCACCAGTCCAATTTTCGCAGTAATTAGACCTTATTTTATGCACAATTCCCAAGTTTCATGAATTTTCTAGATTTATAGCTACTTTCGCACATTTAAATGACTTTATGTCGATTTCCGAAAATAATTCAAATTTGAACTGCTATTGTGTGATAGCTCTGTCCTAAAAATTAGCAAAAAATATTTTTAGGTACACAAGTAGTCATTATATGGGAGAACCACTTAGAGTTTTGAGAGATTCAACCCCTTGCCATGAATAACCATGCCGACCATTTTGACCCCGTTTTAGAAAAAATGAAAGAAAAAGCATACAAGTTCAGAAAATGCCCTTTGCATGGAGTCCTTTTATGTGTACTAGTTGCGAGAAAAAATATCAAACTTTCAATATGACAAATTTGAAAAAAATTCCTTCACAAAACGGGCTATCGTGTATGAACATTCTTGGCTTTCAACTCAAATGACCAAGGTGATGGCCATATTCATTGCATAGTTTATTATAAATGTGCCCAAATTAGACACATAGGTGCACCTTGACATTATAAACAATGTTGCCAAATAGAGTTTCCAACTTTTTTTACAAAAAAAATCATTTTTCATTTTCTAAGTGTAAAAAATATGTATTTTTTGTGAAGCGAATACAAAAAAGAGATTGCAAAATGGCACCACTCCAATTTTCAAAGAAAGTAGACCATATTTGATGGACAATTCCCAAGTTTTATGGATTTTTTTGATTTCTAGCTACTTTCACACATTTAAATGACTTTATGCAAATTTTCTGAAAGTAATTCAAATTTGAACTGGAAGTTCATGAAAATTGTGTTAAAAAATCATAGTTGTGTTTTTGAGTTCGTAATTAGGCCTTATCCGAGAAAAGTAAAAAAGTTTCAAACATGAGCGTGCCAAGACACGACCCTGAACATGGATGTTGTTGTTTTTTTATTTTAAAAAATGCAAATGAAGTCCAAAAAATGTGGTATTGCAAGTTTGCAATTTTTGGTGGCAACTATTACACATCAAAGGACTCCATATAAAAGGATTTGATTTTTTGAAACTATATTCATTTTCTTTTCTTTCTTTTTAAATGGGTAAAGAAGCACACACTCATTGATATGTATGCTTCTGATTGGCCAAGGCTTGGAGCCATGGATCGATGACGTGGCAGAGGATCCACCCCACGATCCAAATCCTTTCTTCATCCCACGGAGTCACGGACTTGCACGGTTGTGGTGATACATCTTTCTCTCTCCCTTATCTTCTCATCTCGCACTCGAAACGTACCCAGCTCCTCTCCCTTATCTTCTCATCTCTGCGTGTAGTGTGCATGGCCGCTGCTCCTGGCGCGAGCCGCAGCTCGATCCGTCGAGCACCAGCGACCTCCTCTTCCTCGAGCCGTGGTTCGTCCCGACGACCACCAACCCGCAGCCACGCCTTCTTCCCCTGCCTGGATCCGACGGCGGCTTACCCCGGCCGAATCTGGCCACCGGCGACCAACATCCGGCCACTACGCCTCCTCCCGGTGTGAAATCCAGGCGAGGGCGACGCCACCCCCCAGCCGAGGTACTGACCCGCGCAACCACCACCACCATGCCGCGAGCACGAGTTCTGCGTCCCCCTTGCCGGCGTTCCCCCTCCACAGCAGCTCCGTTCACTGTCGCGCCTTCCACGCGGAGGACCACCACCACGCTGCCCTGCGTCTCCCAAACCGTTGGCATGCGAAGCGGCCTCCTCTTCCTCCTCTCCAGCAGGAGCAGCTGGCTCCGAACGGAGCGGCTCACCTTTTTTTTTTGGGGGGGTTCTTGTTACACGGTTTGCCGAGTGTTTGCACTCGGTAAAGTCGTGGCCTTTGCCGAGTGTTGCAACGGCACCGTAGGCACCGTTCCGTCTGGTCGCTTTTTTTTTTTGCCGGGTAGCACCTTTTGGCTCTCGGGAAAGGCTTTGCCGAGTGCCCGACGGACGGAACTTGGCAAACTCCGCTTTGCCGGAAGGGTCTACGCCGAGTGTTCTTTGCCGAGTACAACACCCGGCCGAGTTTTTTTTGGCCCTTTGCCGAGTGTTTTAGGCACTCGGCAAACAATTAAATTCTAATAGTGTCTAGAGTAGAAAGGTCTACTCGGATTGGACCACTACATTCAGTTAGCATGAGTGGTCGAAGGCTCTCAAGGACGTCAGCAATCGCCACCTAAACTTCTGTCAACGTGGTCAACCCGTGCGCCAGGCTGTTGTTGTTGCGCTTAATGCAACTGCCGCTGTAAGCAGAAAACGTTGACACTGCTTTTTCCTTGTGCATAATCAGGCCATAACAGGGGGGCCGTGTAGGGGCTTGTGCAACCAATTCTTTTGCAATGATTTGACAGTCCACCTTCAGTACAACGAGTCCCCTATAAATTACAGCCAGAGCATGCAAGACCACAAGGGCTGCGCGGGATTCAGCCTCCTGAACACTGCAACAAGGAGTTTGTGCCTGCCCAGAAATTAGATCATGGAACAGGCTCCATTCCATCCCGGGAGAGGTTTAGTCTGGGCCCATCCAGCAACCAGCAACCAACCACAACTCGTGGGAGAGACCCCATTTTGCATTGAATGAGCTTTTCCACCGCGGGGCCTGTATAGAGAAATACGATGGTAGTACTATTGTCCCTAGACATTTGGGTGAAGTGAACTACATGTAGTTTGGGCACCGAGACTTTTCCATGCACATTGCCCATAAATAGATAGCTCCTCCAAAGTAGTATGATCAATGCATCAAGTGCTAGTCTCCTTCTCCTCTTACTAGAGAACAGAGAGGAGAGTAATCAGTATGTTGTACTTATCGCCAAGTACACCATGAACAGTTCAATATATTATATATATCATGGGGTTTTCTCATTATGAATGGGATGCATTAGGAACTTGGGTTGAAGATGATAGTTCTGGATTATCTTTGACACTACTACTTAGACAAGACTGAGAGTGATGGCCTAGTCATGGTCCTTAATTAGGTCTAAACATCTTTCTTGCGTCATGTTTAGCTTATTTTGCATCACATTAAGATTTTCTAGGGTCATTTGGTACTCTCGGCAGGCGGGTAGGAGTTCTCTCTTTCCATGTTATTAACTCTGACCTTAATATGATTATCTAATTTCTCATTCGCTCAGGTGCCTCTGCCTCCCTCATCCTAGTACCGATTCCCTATTTGCCAGCTCATACTCTTACTTATAATGTGTTGATGCCCCTGCATGTTCTTCCCTCTTTGCTACCTAATCGTTCTCTTCATGTCTTTGCCACCCCCTCCCAACCAACATCTATCAACCCACGTTATCCTAGTCATGTCCATCACAAGCATGTGCCACCACCACACTATTGAATGGTGTATTTGTTTCTCTGCTACGGTGAATACAACGGACGGTTTTCCTGACTCTTGTTGTTGCCATGGAATGGATATAATGAGTTTGGGTCGTTCACAGTTCTAGTTTCTTACTGTGGAATGGATCTGGTATGTATATAATGTTACTCATGTAGACGCAAATAGTTGTAGCCAGAATTCAAGTGACGGGTGCCAAATCTTGCATTATATGTCCGTGATGTACTTCTAACAATTTCCTGTTGTTGGACATACTGCTGGACATATTTGATCAAGAAATGATTGAACTTCCAAGTGCAAACGGCCCAATATTGTATTTTTCAATTTTCAACTGTCAGGACATGCAACCAAATTTTGTAAAAAATACACAGATTTCAGTTGAAAATTCAAATCAAATTTGAATTTTACAACATGTGATTTGATTAGACTACTGGAGCTGCATGTAGTTTCTGACCCACTGTTTTTTCACAGTGTTTATTTACATACTTTCAAGCTCATATGTGTCCTGGAGAACAAAGTACAATTTTAATTTTAGTAAGTTCGTGTGCACTATCGGGATTGATATACCACTGAGTTTTCTGGGTTCAAAAGCAAGATTCATATATATTACTACTTCTTGCTGGCTAGAAATGGAAGTGAAGTACATTAAGAAAAATCACACGTATGGCTGGCAAACTTGGTTTTTTGTTTCCCAGAAGCAGCTGATATTTAGCACGTTGGCAGAACATGCAACACACTGTATGAATTACTAACCATAATGTATGAATTGCGAAACTATATAGGTAGCTAGAAAGAGGGTGCTGTTTATTTTGCCAATGAGCTATGGTCCTTCTCGTGGCGGGATCAAAGGGATGCATGCTCCAAGTCGTGTCCACGTATTAAAGTACTAAATCTTGTTTTGTAGCGGAAATGTGTTTCAGTATGTCACTTTACGACAAATATCCAAATAAATGTAGAATTTACTCTTGTTTGTATACATTTGCGTTGATCTAAGTAGCTACAATTATAAAGCATTGGGCTTGTATGTTATTTACTGTAGCCATGTGCTGTTTATATATATACAAGATACATATACATGCATGCATGCATGATAAGCTAGCCATATTCTAGCCTTCGAGGAGCATGCTTGTTGCTCAACATCAGCATCAATCAGGAAAGCTAGCCATATTCTAGCCTTCGAGGAGCATGGCTCAAGCAGTTTGCTGAATAGTATGACACACAAACACACCACCGACCACATCTTCTGTAGCTAGTCCAATCTTGGAATATAATTAAAGAATTATTAGAACTAGTTGTCAACCCGTGCATTAGCACGGGCTAGCAGAATGCCAATTTTGTACAATTTAAACAAAACCACAATTAGGCTCGTATTAGTTGACATTGGTTTGACAGTTTGATAATCGTCTTATTTCGACAGCGAACATGAATTTCATATGGAAGAGGTTGATTACTTAAATTGGTACGATTACATGTAGTTTCTATTTAAATTATAAATTAGTTTGATAATAATTTTATTCCTTGAGCATGTCACGCTTTGGTCAATGAGATCTATCCATTTTTATTACAAACCATAGGGTACACTTTATTGAGGAGAGCCAAATTTTGTTTTTCTTCATCTTACTATTTGTCACCATCCTTTTGCGTATGTTTATGCCAACTGTCCAATGGTCTCCAAATCCTATTGCTGATCTCTATAACCAAAACTTTAAAGAGGCAATCAACATTGTCTCTATTATCTCCTGACCCCCTTTCGTTTTCCCAAATGATAAGTGCCACACGCGTCATGTTTTCAGTCTTTGTCGTTTGTGCTCCACAGACGGGAAATTACCTGATTCCTGTAGTGACGTGTGGCACGAAGCACTCCGGTCTTGATGTTTTTTACAACTAAAGTTGTCATCCGAAAAGAAAAAACAAATCAAAAAAAACTGAAACTTGCCATAAAAAACGTTTGGAGTTGCTATGTGTTCATGCCACACGTGTGGCACTTATCAGGGTCCCTTTTTATACTTACTAGATCATTGATGGCGTGCGTTGCCACGCCTATCTATTTTTCAGTAGAATGATAGGAATTTCCATAACTATATTGGGACACGTAGAAATTTCCATACATGCTAAACAAATAATATTGTTGGTAATTGATAAATGAATACTTAATGGAGAACAATACATTTGAGGCAAGATACATGATAAAAATAGAGGCCTTATAATCATCATCCCGTGAATGCGAGTAGACAAAAATCTAGAGCTATACAACGGATTCAGTGTTTTTGTGATTTTTTAAAATATATCTACTAATATATGGTTCAATTTGTATACAAATGCACTAAGAGAAAGTTCTGATCACAATGTAACCTGCAGCTAGACTGCATATGAATCATTTTGACTTGAATATGTACACATGTTCCCAAGTAACGGACTGCACCTCTCCGTTCATATTTTCCTTTTCACAAATAATAATGAATGTAACTTCACAGGGAATAACATAAGCTCTATGCTACAGAGCCTGCAAACATGAATAATTCAAAAAAAAAAAAAAGAATCAGATAAGCACATTGCTTATATTGTGCAAACATCCGGTGGATCAAGATAATCCAAAGCAATTGATCGGTGGATCAACAACATATGAACAGAATCAGATTGTTTCATGCATGTAGTACACAAAGACGGCCATTGTATGTACTACATCGCACAGACCTCCAATATGTTTAAACCGGAGCATTAGTTAGTATGTATTATCAGCAACCTGCAACAAGACACGGACAAACTGAAAAGGATAATGCATGCGATAAACAATAGAAAATTGAGCAAACCAGAGAGAGGCAACAGACCTCACTAACAGTATATACTTCGTTGAGAGAAGATGCAAGCCAAGCAAAGTTGTGTACTCCTCACAAGCATAATCGTCCCTGCAAACAACACGAAACAGCATGCATGAATACTCCAATGACACACATCACACGAACCAGACCAAATTTCCGGGAATATGAAAATGTTTAGCTTGCAGGTTCACAGTCGCAGCAAGTAGGAAATAATGATCCTCATATCAGTAAAAATACCGATGATAAACAAACCAGCATTAGCTCTGCTTATCAGTCAAACAACCCGACTCTAACCTGATGTATCAAGCAATCATAGGGTCGGAGGAAGCCCAGATTATATCCATGGTGGTGGGCAAAATTGTGCGGCGGCCGGCTTGGATGGTGCACATCGTCCTGGGCTCCTGGCGAGGAAGAGCAGCTCTGGCACAAGAGTAACAGCGGTGATGTTGTTTACACTGGCACGTTGTCATCGCTGCTACCGGCGGACAGATCTTCGAAGGTTGATGGGGAGATAGGAAGGGGGAGGGGAGGGGATGGGAATGGGATGCAATATATGGAGAGATGGCGGGAGGTGCGCATCAGCTGCCATGAATGGGTACCGAGAACTGATGCTTCAGTTTCCACACCGGCGCATATCGAATTAAATTTCCACTCAACAGTCGTATTTGATGCTTTCCATCTCTCCCTGCCGCATCAACTGCGATAACCCGCATGATTAGGCAGTTTCCCCATCGCCTCGCCTCGCTGAGCGCATCACCCGACCGGCCCCGCTTCGCCTGCGTTTGCTGGATCGAATCGGTTCGTTGACCTTCCTCTGCAACGATAGGCCGATCGATCGAAAGCTTTTTTTTCTCGAGTGGGTTAGCGTGTTATCTCTGAGCTCTAGCTCCTATCAATGGCGGAACGACAGAGAAGACTGAGATTTTTTGTGCAGAGCACTGAACTGCTGCTTTTCTCCTTCTCTTTATTCACTTGCTGAACATGAAAACCGGATCGAGGCAACTCCCTCTACTGGATCGTGCCATCCCACGATCATGAGCATGCTCTCGCCGAAAGCTTAGGCGTCGGGAGCGCACATACCGCGTCCTCAGGCACTGTCTAACTGAAAAACGAGAAAGAAGCTAACTGAAAAAACGAAAGCAAACGCTGCGACTGCAGCTCTAACTAACCTGACTTGCTAACAGCTCTATTGACCCTGTCACGCTAGATTATTTGCCAACAATCTCCCCCTAAGCTAGTCGTGACAGAGAGCTAAACTTCAATCATACCAATGCGCGCACGAAGCTCCTGGAACCGCGTGCGCCCAAGTGACTTTGTGAAAATGTCTGCAAGTTGATCACCGGTGGCGATGTGCTCCACCTTGATCTTCCCTTCTTCGACACACCTGCGGATGAAGTGGAATCGCACATCGATGTGCTTGCTGCGGTCGTCGAAGACAGGGTACCTGCACAGCTGGATGGCGGACTTGTTGTCGATGAAGATGGTGGTGGCGCCGGCGTCCTCCAACAGCAGGTCACTGGTGAGCCTGCTCAACCAAATGGCCTGGCACGCTGCCGTCGTCGCAGCCACGTACTTAGCCTCGCACAAAGACAGGGCGACAATCTTCTGTTTCTGCGACTGCCAGGTGATCGGCGCCCCTCCAAGGAAAAAGAGGTTGCTCGATGTGCTCTTCCGGTCGTCGACGTTTCCGGCCATGTCCGAGTCGCTGTACCCGACGAGCTTGCCGTCGCCTCCCCTGACATACCTGCAGCCGTACTTGCGGGTGCCTGCAATGTAACGCAGCAGGTGCTTGACAGCGGCGAGGTGGGCTGTGGTCGGCGCCTCCATGAACCGGCTGACATACCCTACTGCAAAAGTAATGTCAGGCCGTGTGTGGGTGAGGTAGCGCAGCCCGCCGATGAGGCTGCGGTAGTCGGTGGCGTCCACCGGCGGCTCGCTTCCCTCCTTGCTCAGCTTGAGGCGGGGCTCCATCGGGACGTGCACTGGATTGCAGTCCGCCATGCCCGCCCGCTC
The DNA here is from genome assembly GCA_039707655.1 of Elymus sibiricus. Taxonomy (NCBI): domain Eukaryota; kingdom Viridiplantae; phylum Streptophyta; class Magnoliopsida; order Poales; family Poaceae; genus Elymus; species Elymus sibiricus. The sequence continues at coordinate 60,314,519 of CM077674.1, read as the reverse complement.
CAAGAGCTTGCCGGCGTACGCCGCCTGTGACAGGGTGATCTCTCCAGCCCCCTGCTTCACCTCGATCCCCAGGTAGAAGCTAAGCAACCCGAGGTCGCTCATACGGAATCTTACCATCATCTCCGTCTTGAAGCTGCGGATCGCCTCGGCATCGGCTCCGGTGACGACGAGGTCGTCGACGTACACGCCGACCAGGAGCCGCGCACGTCCTACGCCGCGTGCATACATGGCATGCTCCGATGGGCAGCTCGCGAACCCAAGCTGTTGCAGGGTGCAGTCGAGCTTGGCGTTCCATGCTCGTGGTGCTTGCCGCAGCCCGTAGAGTGCCTTGTGGAGGCGGTACACCTTGTGCTCCTCGCCTCTCCGTGCGAAGCCTGGAGGCTGCGTGACGTAGACCTCCTCCTTGAGCTCGCCGTTGAGGAAGGCAGACTTGATGTCAAGATGATGCAGCTCCCAGCCGTGCTGCACGGCCACGCCGACCATGGCGCGCACCGAGTCCAGCCTCGCCACGGGCGCGAACGCGTCGTCGTAGTCCACGCCCTCCTTCTGCACGAAGCCCCTTGCCACGAGCCTCGCCTTGTGTTTGATCACGGCACCTGCCGCGTCCTTCTTCAGGTTGAACACCCACTTAAGACGGATGGCCCGGTGACCAGCAGGCAGGTCAGTGAGTGTCCAGGTTCCATTCTCCTCGATCAATGCCAGCTCGTCCAGCATAGCGCGTCGCCAGCACTCGTGGGGCTCGGCTTCGATGAAACTGAGCGGCTCCTCCTCAGCTAGCAGCAGGCGTTCGGCCGGCTGCGGTGGCTTGCCTGGTCTGCCGAGGAAGTCCGTTATGCGACAAAAGCGGTGCCCTACAACAGGATCATCGTCGGCGTCGAAGAGATCGGGTGCGTCGGCGGCGGCGTGATGAACTCCACTCCCCCTGGGGCCTCGTCCAGGGGCGTTCTGCTGCTGGGCGCGACCGGGGATGCCGCCGGTCCTCGGCGTTGCTGGAGATTCCGCCATGGCAGCGCTTTTGGGCGTGGCTGGTGAAGCTGCCGTGGCGTCATCCTTGCCTGCTCGGTCTTTGCTCGAGTCGCCCGCCGCGGCGGGCTCCTTCTGCGTTCCAGTGGCGAACGGAAGCTCGTGGTGGACGACGAGCGGCTCATCCGTGTGCTCACCGGCGGCGCCCCAGTCCCAGCTGGCGCCCTGGTCGAACACCACATCGCGCGACGCGTATACGCGCTTGGTCAGTGGATCGTACACCCTGTACACCTTCGAGCCCGCCTCGTAGCCGATGAAGATCATCTTCGTGCTGCGGTCGTCGAGCTTCTTCAACCCCGGCCGCGTGTTCTTGACGTAGGCGATGCAGCCGAAGACGCGCAGACTGTGCACGGTGGGCTTCTTGCCGTACCACACCTCGTACGGGGTCTTGCCATCGACGCTGCGTGTGTAGGATCTGTTGAGGATGAACACCGCAGTCGCCACGGCCTCCCCCAGAACCAGCTCGGCATGTTCTTGGCCTTGAGCATGCTTCTAGCCATGCCGACGACGGTCTGGTTGCGCCGCTCCACCACGCCGTTCTGCTGCGGCGAGTAGGGCGCCGTCAGGTGCCTCTGTACACCCTGGTCTACAAAGTACTCGCCAAGCGCGCTGGAAGTGAACACACCGCCTTGGTCCGTCCGGAACGTACGCAGTCGTGCCCCATGCTCCGCCTCGACAGCGGCGACGAAGTGCTTGATGCTGGCCGCGGCGGCGTCCTTCGCGGGCAACATCATGGCCCACATGTAGCGGCTGCGATCGTCGACAACGAGCATGAAGTAGCGCTTCCCGCCGGGGGTGGCCGGAGTGATTGGCCCACAAAGGTTGGCGTGGACGAGCTCGAGCGGCCCCGCCGCGCGATAGCGCGCCTGTGAGGGAAACGGCGCACGCCGTTGCTTCCCCACCAAGCACGCATCGCAGAGCTCCTCGACGTGGTCCACCAACGGCATCCCGCGCACCATGTCCGCGCGCCCCATGCGCCGGAGAGCGTCGAAGTGCAGATGGCCGAACCAGGCGTGCCACTTCCACGCCTCGTCGCCACCGTGTGCTGCCAGACAGACAGGGTGCGAGATGTCCAAACGTACGACGTAGAGACGCTTGCCGTTATGGTGTACCTGAGCTAGCTCATGCTGTCGGCGTTCGTACAAGGTCAGGATGCCGCCGTGGATCTTGGTGGTGCAGCCGTGCTCGTCCAGCTGCCCGAGGCTGATGATGCTGGTCTTGAGGCGCGGGATGAAGTAGACATCTGTGAGCGCGCGATGGTTGCCGCTGCGCACGGTGAACGTGACCGTGCCGCGGCCGTGGATGGCCACGCTGGAGCCGTCGCCGAACCTGATGCTGCCGGTGACTCCCTCGTCCAGCTCCGCGAATGCCGTGCGGTCGCCGGTCATGTGATTGGACGCGCCGATGTCTAGAAACCACCGGCTGTCGCATGGCACGTCCTCCGCGCCTAGGTTCGCCTCTGCACGCTCCTCGTTGAGCATGATGTGCTCCCCCGCGCTCTGTGGCGGGTCGTCGTCATGCCCATCCGCGGCGTGCCCGCCCTGTTCGGCGAGGTTCGCTTCCTCGCGGATGCGCGTCCGGCACTCGTGCGCCCAGTGCCCGTACTTCTTGCAGTGACGGTACTGGTCAGTGGGCTTCGCGCGGCTGCCGGAGCCGCGTCCACCCGCCGCGACCGCGGCCTCGCCCGCGGCGTCTGCCGCCACACCCTGACCCGGAGCAGCTGCCTCCGGATCCGTCGTTCTCGCGGCGCTGCAGGCGCGTGTGCCACTCCTCCGCCGTCATGAGAAGCTGGCCACCGCCTGCGCCCGTGGAGTCCAGGCCGTAACGCTCCTCCGCCGCCTTGAGCCGCCCGACGAGCTCCTCCATCGAGAGCGTGTCGAGGTCGACAAGCGTCTCAATAGAGAGCGCGATCTGGGAGAATTGCCGGGGAACGACGGAGAGGAACTTGCGTATGACCTTCTTCTCCGGAATCGTCTCGCCAAGGAGACTTAGTTGGTTCACCATACCTGTCAGACGCATGGCGAAGTCGTCGATGCACTCGCCGTCGTTGAATGTCACGGCGGTGTATTGCTTGCTGAGAGTTGCCGCCTTGGCCTCCCGCACACGAGCCACACCAAGGCGCATCGTCTTGGGGGCCTCCCAGGTCTCCTTCGCCGTGCCCTTGGCCGCGAGGGTCGCCATCATCTCAGGTGGCACGCCGCGCAGGATCGCCTCCATGGCGTGCCTGTCGTCGCTGCGGACCGCCGTGCCGGTCTCGATCGCCTCCCACAGGTGCCGCCCCTTGAGCATTACCTGCATCAAGAGGGCCCAGTCCCCGTAGTTGGTTCGGGTGAGCATTGGCCACGGCGACCCGCCGCCGCCCTCGCGCACTACCCGAGTCTGCACGATCGACCCCGGTAACTCATCGCCGGTGGTGATCTGCGCTCGCGGTGTGCCGCCCGAGGCCTGCGGCGACTTGGACTTGTCGTCGTCCACCATCTCCTAGGTTTGCTCTGGTGCCAATTGTTATCTCTGAGCTCTAGCTCCTATCAATGGCGGAACGACAGAGAAGACTGAGATTTTTTTGTGCAGCGCACTGAACTGCTGCTTTTCTCCTTCTCTTTATTCACTTGCTGAACATGAAAACCGGATCGAGGCCCTTTAGGACAGCTGGCTCAGGTAAAAAGAAACTGCGGTGGTGGGCCGAATTGACAGCACATCTAACGGCTCAGATCGGGCAGATCAGGTGAACAGACGGCCAAAAATTACCAGGTCGTGAGATGACTTGGTTTAGGTTCAGTTATATATACTGTCCTAAATGTTTGCATCCAGATGCCGCTGTGTAGGAGAGATGGTGAAGGTGCGGTGGAAAATCAGTTGATTTGCTCATGTAGGCATGCGAGACCAGGAGTTGAGCTGCGAGCCTTAGCTACAGTGACATATTGAGGAGATAAGGGTAGCAAGGCTGAGTGTGAAGTTATGGTGCATGGGCACCATGGTGCCCTTTATTTTGAAAAAAATTAAAAACATATTTAGAAGTTTCAAAAAAATCGAAAATAATTCTATGGAAACTTGTATGTGTTCACTACGGATTCATGAAATTTGTTTTGAAAAAATGTAATTTGTAAGCTGTACAAAAAAACAAAATTCCGGCCCAAAAACAAAAAAATGGCCCATTTGAAAATATATATTTGTCTTTTCTTTGTACGCCACATGTGAAAGTAAAATGTTTTGAAATTTTGCACATACATAATATACATGTGTGTGTGTGTGTTTACAAAAAATTTCAACCTGTTTTGCACTGTAGAAAATAGTCTTTTTGAAACGGGCACCATGGTGCCCGTGCACATCTACCAATTTTCGTAGCAAGGCTATTCTAGGTCTACTGGAGCTGATCCAGCCACTCCCATCGCTGGAGTTAAGCAAGGCTAGGCTGACGTGTGGAAGGTGGTGGACATACCTACGGTGTGAGATCGAGCAGGATGAGGCGACTATGGTTATCTGCCCGTGCAGCTACTGGAGCAGGAACCGATTGCGCTCTGGCCGACGACCGTCAAGCACAGGGATTCATTAATCGGGATGGAAGAATTTCTTACATACTAGATGAGACCCCACGCGTTGCTGCAGAAATTTTTTAGCACGCAAAGGTAGATGTTAAATTCGATAAAATTATGTGGTTCAAATATTGAATAGTAGAAATAGCCAAAAAAATAGATAGTAGCAAAGAAGTTTTCTTTTTGAGAGGAATAAAGAAAGTTCGGTACAAATGGAAATAAACCAATCAAGGAGAAATCATGACAAAAGAAATTCAAACATGTCTTGGTTAGATCGCTCAAAAAAAAACATGTCTTGGTTAGAGGAGGCAAGAATTTCACATATTTTTCTTGAGTATATAGCAATTAGATTTGTAGCTAAGTTTGTATGATATACATGTATCTCTTAGCTAGGGTCCATTGGCTACGTAGCTCGGGTAATTAGCAAAGAACTAATCATGCATGCTTGCAAGCATGCATTAGTGCGCATGCTTGTACTACCAGCAACGACATACACAGACGCGTAATAGTAGTGGCATGCAAGCACGAGCAGCGCTCTCGCTGTTGAGGCTGCCAGAGGACGTCGTGCTGGAGATCCTGGCGCGCGCGTGCCCGGCGTCGCGACCTCTTGGGCCGCCGCGCCCAAGTGCTGGTGCGCCCATGTCACCGAGCCGTCCTTCCTTCTCTGTCGCTGGCTAGGGGGCGCCTGCCACTGCTCCTCCCTTGTCTGCTTCCTCGTCCGGGAGCAGCGCCACGGCTGGGAAATGGGAAGGTCCGCCGGTCTCGAGCTTCGTCCACACTGCGCGGTAGGTGCTCTGCCCGGCCGTTCCTTGCTCGGCTCCTTCGTCCAGGCCTCGCCAGCCTCTTCGACGACCACGTCACGCCACTCGTGTCGGCGTCCTCCTCGAGTGCTTCGGCGGTGGTGACGAGTCAGAGCCCGGCGTCGATGGCCGTCTGCACAGTGCTCTCCGGGGCCTGCCACGTACTCCAGGAGAACATAGGTGCATCGGTGTTTTTCCTCTCCGCTAAGCTGCGAATGGTTCTTCCACTTCTTGGACAGGAGTGTGCGCGTGCCTGTACCGGACGACGGCAGGACCTTGGCAGGAAGACAACACGGACTACGGAACACACACAAAATTGTGCGTGGGTCAGCGGCTCACCAGATAAACCGTGGGTGCTTGGCTGCAATTTGGAAGAACGGATCCGACCACGAGCTTGAGGCCGTCTACATCGGCGAAGATTAAGCGCCAGTCGTCAGTTAGGTGCGAAGGTCCGCAGGAGCTTCCCAAGATGATGGACGCAAACAAATGGACGCTCATGGTCACAGTGTCAGCATCGCCAAGTCATCTCCTGCTGGCGACCAAGACAACGGCAAGGGCCAGGGCACGACGTCGACAACAAGTGTGGAAACTGTAGCTGATCCGGCAACGGCTTCAAGGGCGGGAGAAATCAAATCGGCTCATGAGCCTGGCACAAGGCCCATTCGCGTGAAGACCAAGCCCCGCTGGATGGCCGACCCAATCTGGGCCCATTGAGCCAGCAACGGTCCTCTGCTACAAAAGGCATCTACGACTCATTCGTCGGACAGGCTGGAAGGAAAGGGCGGCTTCGGCCGATAGCGTGTGGAGTTGTACTAGCTGTGTAGATGTAGGAGGAACAGCTGAGTGAGATTCGTTCCCAAATTCGTGTATGAACCCTAAATTTCCATCGATAGATCGAGTGGTAGCTTACATCTGGTATCAGATTCAGTGGTCCTGGAGATTCCGCGGCACCACCACGGGACGCGCTGGCGTGATCGGCGACGAGCGGAGGCAATGGAGAGGCTGTCGGCGGAAGGGCGCGGGGTGTACGACCTCATCCGCGCCGATCTAGCGACGGATCTGGACAAGCGCTTCAAGGAACATGGCGACAATCTGCTCCAGGCCATGGAGAAGCTCATCGCGACGAACACGGCGACCCTCGACGGGCTACTCTCGTCGCGCGTTGATGGCGTTCGGGAGGAAATGATGCTCGAGTTCGACCAAATCCGCGGTGAGATTCCGAAGGCAGTTCCAACTACCAGTGATCCTCCAGTCTCGTCTGCGACACACTCTGCTGGAATTGGTCGCGGCTTGGCTGCCTCCGAGTTCCTTGGCATCGACCCAGAACACCGGGGGAAGGCACATAATGTTTATGTCCCTCCTCCGGTCAGAGGTGCGCGTGATTCCATTTTTCCTCTTCATCCTAGTTCTGCTCGTGATCTGGTGAATTTGGATCCTGCTGATTGTTATTCTGCTGGTGTTCGTCTGGAGTTACCTCGTTTTGATGGAGCGAATCCAAGACTGTGGCAGAATCGATGTGAGGATCAGTTTCGATTGTGGTGTACGCCTACCCATCGGTGGTTGTCATTGGCAACAGCTCAATTTGAAGGTGCAGCGGCTCGTTGGTTAGAATCCATGCAGAGAAGGCAGCCGCAAGCAAGCTGGACTGAATTTTGTCAGTGTTTGCATTCTCGTTTTGGGCGCAATCAGCATCAGACCTTGTTGAGGCAGTTATTCCGCATTGCACAAACCACGACAGTGGCTGATTATGTTGAGCGTTTTGCAGATCTGTATGATCAATTGACAGCACATGAAGATGCTCCTAACTCCTTGCATTATAGCACTCGTTTCCTGGATGGTTTGAAACCGGGCGTCAGAGTGGCAGTGGCTCTGCAGAAACCTCGTGATTTGGATGCTCCTTATGATCTGGCCTTGTTGCATGAGGAACTGGGTGAAGGTTTGACACCTATGAACTCCTTGGTGAGCAGCCGCTCAGGTGCATTTCCATTACCGCCACCTTCTCCTAAACCGTGTTTATCTGACGACAGGAAGTTACCAGATCCGTTGAAAACAACACAAACTGAAGACAAGTGGTCTGCATTGCAAAATTTTCGCAAAGCCAAGGGTCTGTGTTTTGTTTGTGGGGAACGTTGGTCTAAGGATCATGTATGCAAGTCCTCAGTACAGTTGCACCTAGTGTAGGAGTTAGTTGATCACATTCAATCTGGGACACAAACTGATATAGCAGATTCAGAGACAGACACTATGTCAGTTCATCATATGCCACTGTCAGCAGCAGCTATGGGGCGTTCTTCTGATGCACCTACCTTGCAGTTGCTATTGCAGGTTCAGGGCTGTGATCTGATATTCCTTGTGAATTCTGGCAGTACTCACTCTTTCATTGACAGTGGGTTGCAACATATGTTCACATGAGTTCAAGAAACCAAACCTGTCAGTGTTACTATTACTGGTGGTGGGACTCTCCAGTGCAATCAGATGTTATCTCAGTGCTCTTGGGAATGTAATTCCAGTCACTTTGTTTCTGATTTCAGGCTATTACCCCTTTCCACTTATGATGGTATCATAGGCCTAGATTGGTTAGCAAGCCACAGCCCTATGCAGGTGGACTGGATTCAGAAGTGGATGTCCTTTCAGTATCAGGGGAAGCAGATTACTTTACAAGGGTTGTTACCTGAAGATGTTGCAGTTACAGTTTTCTCTGTGTCACTTTCCCCTGAAATGTCCAATATTCCAGACATTCCTGAGTTACAAGTGATTCTGGATAAGCATGCTGTGGTGTTTGAGAGCCCCACTTCTCTCCCCCCTCGAAGATTACAAGATCATAAAATTCCTCTTATTCCAGGAGCTAGACCAGTGTCCATCAGGCCTTACAGAATTGCTCCACATCTTAAAGATGAGTTGGAAAAGCAAATTAAGGAGTTGTTGGCACTAGGTATGATTAGTCCCAGTAATAGTGCTTTCTCTTCTCCAGTACTATTGGTTAAAACGAAAGAGGAAGGTACTTGGAGAATGGTGATTGACTATAGGCATTTAAATGCTATTACGTTGAGGAGCAAATATCCAATTCCAGTTATTGATGAGTTGCTGGATGAACTTGCGGATGCTTGTTGGTTTTCTAAGATGGATTTGAAAGCTGGTTACCACCAAATCAGGTTGGCTCCTGGAGAAGAGTACAAAACTGCCTTTCAAACACATAATGGGCACTATGAGTTTACAGTGATGGGGTTTGGACTTTCTGGTGCTCCTGGAACCTTCCAAGGCACTATGAATTTTGATCTCTCTCCTGTTCTGAGGAAGTGTGCTGTAGTTTTCTTTGATGATATCCTAGTCTTCAGTAAGACATTCGAGGAACATATGGAACACCTGGATGAAGTTCTAACCATTCTATATAAACAACAGTGGAAAGTTAAGTTGTCCAAGTGTTCTTTTGCTCAGCAACAAATTGCTTATTTGGGCCATGTGATTTCAGCTGAAGGTGTTTCTACAGATCCTGACAAAATAGTGGCTGTTCAACAGTGGTCTACTCCGAAGAATACTAAGGAGGTCAGAGGTTTCCTAGGGTTAAGTGGGTACTACAGGAAGTTTATCAAACATTATGGCCTCATTGCTAGTCCATTAACTGCCTTGCTCAAGAAGGGAGTGCCTTTTGTTTGGACACCTACCACTGAAGAAGCATTTTGTCTTCTGAAACAAGTGTTGCTCTCTGCTCCAGTTTTAGCTTTACCTGACTTTTCCAAACCATTTACCGTGGAAACTGATGCTTATGAGTATGGCATTGGAGCTATGCTCATGCAGCAAGGGCACCCCCTGGCTTTTGTCAGTAAAACACTAGGCCCCAAAAACAGGGCATTATCAGTTTATGAGAAGGAGTACATGGCTATTCTGTTGGCAGTGGATAAATGGAGGTCTTATTTACAAGTTCAACAGTTTACTATCAAGACTGATCAGTAGAGTCTAGCACACTTACAGGATCAGAGGTTGCACACTGAGTGGCAGAAGAAATGTCTTACCAAATTGCTGGGTCTAGATTATCAGATTGTGTATAAGAAAGGCTCTGAAAATATTGCTGCTGATGCACTTTCTAGGCGGCCTCCTGTTGCAGATCATGTATTATCTGTTTCTACTGTCCAACCCACTTGGTTATCTGAGATTGTTGACAGTTATCAGTCTGATGACAAGCTTGTGGCCATGTTACAGCAATTAGCTGTCCAACCTACTTCCAAACCACCTTATCAGTTAGCAAATGGGTTGCTCAGGTATAAAGGCAGTATTTGGGTGGGTCCTGTTCCTGCATTGCAACTTAAAATTTTCTCTGCATTTCATGATAGCCCAATGGGAGGACACTCTGGTTTCCATGTGACCTACAAAAGAATTCATGCTCTGTGTTCTTGGGCTGGTATGAAGCAGTTCATCAAAAATTAGATTCAGTCTTGTTTGATTTGTCAGAGGACCAAACCTGAGAGAGTTAATTATCCTGGGTTACTCTCTCCCTTGCCAGTTCCTCCTAAAGCTTGGGATATAGTTACTATGGATTTTATTAATGGATTGCCTCAATCTTCTTAGTATAACTGCATTCTGGTGGTCATTGATAAATTTTCTAAGTATGGCCATTTTATACCTCTCAAACATCCTTTTAATGCTCCCAAAGTGGCTGAAGTGTTTCTGGATAATATTTACAAGTTACATGGCATGCCCAGACTTATCATTTCTGATAGAGATCCCATTTTTACCAGCCTGTTTTGGAAGATTTTGGTCTCCAAAACTAGGTCTCAGCTGAATATGAGTACAACATATCATCCTGAAACAGATGGTCAAACTGAGAGAGTAAATCAGTAGATTGAGTGTTACTTGAGGTGTTTCATTAGTGCTCAGCCCCATAAATGGAGTAAATGGCTCTCTTTATGTGAGTTTTGTTACAATACCAACTGGCATTCTTCCTTGGGCAAGTCTCCTTTTGAAGTGATTTATGGTTCAGTTCCAGGTACTTTGGCATTTCTGCTTCTGATACTATTGCTCCTCCTGATTTGCAACAGTGGTTGGAAAGTAGACAAACTGTTACAAAAACTGTCAAGCAACACTTGTTGTGAGCTCAACACAGGATGAAACACCAAGCACATAAGAACAGGACTGAAAGAATCTTTGCTGTGGGGGATTTGGTTTTCCTCAGACTGCAGCCTTATGCTCAATTGTCAGTGGCTTTCTGAGCTAATCATAAGCTTGCCTTCAAGTTCTTTGGGCCTTTCAAGATTCTGGAGAAAATTGGTGAAGTTGCTTATCGACTGGCCTTACCTGATACTAGTAGAATTCATCCAGTTTTCCATGTTTCTCAGCTCAAAAAGTTCCTTCCTCGGGATACTGTCAGTTATTCAGAGCTGCCTACAGTTCATTCGGCGCTGTAGGTTCCTGTGAAGGTACTTCAATGTCGCGTTCGCTCGGTGGGGCGACATACGATAGCTCAGGGACTCGTCCAGTGGTCGGATTCTTCTCCAGTTGCTGCAACATGGGAAGATTTGGCGTTTCTACAGCAGCAGTTTCCGAGGGAACCTGCTTGGGGTCAAGAAGGTTCTCAAGAAGGAGGGGATGTCAGCATCGCCAAGTCATCTCCTACTGGCGACCAAGACAACGGCAAGGGCCAAGGCATGACATCGACAACAAGTGTGGAAACTGTAGCTGATCCGGCAACGGCTTCAAGGGCGGGAGAAATCAAATCGGCTCATGGGCCTGGCACTAGGCCCATTCGCGTGAAGACCAAGCCCCGCTGGATGGCCGACCCAATCTGGGCCCAGTGAACCAGCAACGGTCCTCTGCTACAAAAGGCATCTACGACTCATTCGTCGGACAGGCTGGAAGGAAAGGGCGGCTTCGGCCGATACCGTGTGGAGTTGTACTAGCTGTGTAGATGTAGGAGGAACAGCTGAGTGAGATTCGTTCCCAAATTCGTGTATGAACCCTAAATTTCCATCGATAGATCGAATGGTAGCTTACACACAGCGGGCGATCGGCTCGATCATGTCGATCCACTGTTATATCAAGGAGAGATTGGAAGAGGAGAAGACATGCTGGAAGGGGAAATGACTCCACTAAAAAACACTTAATGGTCGGTATTAATATGATTGCATTGATAGTTGGCCTAGACGCCCAGTGGCCAACGTGGATGCATGGGAAAGATCGTTCCTATTCTGTTGATGGAGAAAAAAATCGGTTCAGACCTGACACAGAGCTCAAATGAAATGCATGAGATGGGTGAAGAATTGCTGACATGGCACAAAGCCGAGGTGGACAATCTGCATGTTGAGAGAATGCCTTATTGTGGGGATGAACTTCTTAAGGATGTAGGATTTGAGTTTTTTTTTCCAAAAAGGAGAAATATCACCGGCCTCTGCATCGAGCAATGCAAACAACCATTTTATTATATTATTATTACACAGAACACAGCAAAACAAATACATAGATCAACAAAAAGCCCTGGAACTACCGTCGCTACACTTACAATCTTGATGACGTGCCCTGACCGTGCATCAACACAGAAAATCTATTCCGGTGCCCTCATCAAGCCACCTGCTAGCAAGCCAAGAGCACCAACCGGTCTACCTAGACCCTCTGCGCGCATCGCATCCGCACGCTCTAGGATCAGCTGTGGCTATCTTCCGTCGTCCCACCTTTAGGAGTGATCAACGCATTCACCTCACCAGGCCATACTACCGTCGAAGTCGCCATGATGCGAGATAGTGCCACCATCCTACACGCGTCCATCCACACACACCTGTCACTAAACTCTGCAACGCCATGCCGCCGAGACCCTCCGTCGGCCTTGCGGTAGATGTAACACTGCTCCTCCTCTCGTCCCCTCCAACCAAAAACCGCTCCAAAATGGTGCCCCTGGAAGGGAGAAAGGAACGGAAGGAGTCGTTATCGTCTGATCCGGGAGACCCAGATTTAGGGTTTCCCACGGAACATCCTGAGCATGGTGACAAAACCTGTGACGAATGTCAGAGACGCCGCCATCTGCCATCAGCACGATTTTCATCGGAAGCCGCATCGCCCTGATCTCGCAGCTGGCTGGATCCGCGAGCACCCTCGCCATCTAGACGAACGGCGTCGCCGGAATGCCAGTAGAGGACCTCCGTCCGCCCCCATATCGGTCCCATCACGGGCCCCGGCCGGCCAAAGCCATGTCTTGACGGATCTGGCCGGGACGCCAGATCCACGGCTGCCGCCGCCGCCCATCGCAGAGTCGGGGAGCCCACCGAAGCACCCCGCCGGCCATGGGGCCGCCGATTGCCACCACCCGGCCAGGAAGCACTGGTACAAAACAGGGCTTTAGTCCCGGTTCCAGAGGGCCTTTAGTCCCGGTTCTGGAACCGGGACAAAACAATCGGGACTAATGCCTAAAACCTTTAGTCCCGGTTGGCCTACGAACCGGGACCAAAGGTGCTCCACGTGGCCGCTGTGGGGCGCCCAGGCAGGAGGACCTTTAGTCCCGGTTGGTAACACCAACCGGGACTAAAGGGTCTCCACGTGGCCGCTGCGCAGCACTCAGGCAGGAGGACCTTTAGTCCCGATTGGTAACACCAACCGGGACCAAAAGACAGCCACGCGTCAGCAGCTCGCAGGCGTTGGGGTTTTTGTTTTTTTTTGAAAGGGGGGGTTTAGGGGTTTTGGAGGGTTTAGGGGTTTCATATTGTGTTAGCTAGCTAATAGAGAGAAGTGACCTCTCTTTCTCCGTGCTTGGTCGACGCTAGCTACTACATATAGAGAGAACTCGACGCTAGCTAGTAAGCAATGAAGGAACCATTAATTACACAACATCGTCATGCATGATCAATATATAGAGAGAAGTGACCTCTCTTTCTCCGTGCTTGTTGGTCGAACAACAAGTTTTCGTATATCTATTCGACGCTACTACAGATAGTACACGTTGATGCATATATCTATTCAACAGGTTTGCAATTCCCGATGGCATTTTCCGTCTTTAGGAATGACGTGGTCAACAAAGAATCCCGCCAACTCCTCTTGAATTGCGCATAGGCGATCAGCTGGTAGGAGTACGTTCCACTTCTGCATGGTCTAATTTAAAGAAGGAGGGTCAATATATATATATATATATATGAATGAAATCAACACAATTGATGGTGATAAAATAAAATTATGAATATTGTTTACGTACTTCAAATTGTTGTTTAGTGAAGCCCCTCTCGGTGGTCTTTTGGTGAATGAACTCGCAAACGTAGTATCCACATAACTCAGTTCCGGGTTCCTGCCACATGCACTTTACGAGAATAGAGTTCAATCAAAATGATAATCAACCATGATAATGGTATTGAAACTATAATCAATGAGAGATGCGCGGAACTAGCTAGTAATACTTACTCTGGGTTGTTTAAATCGCAGCTCCGGTCTCCATTCACCCTTAACCCGCGTGATGAACTTTTTCCAAACCCTGCCCGGCAAAGAACATGATTACTTGATATCAGGAAATGAACGAAAGTTGCCGATATAGTGCTATAATGATTGAACTTACTTCTGGAGCATTTCAATCATGTCCGCATACTCCGTAGCCTCTTTACGTCTCGAGTCCAAGACAATTACTGCTCCCTCGTCAAGCTGAATGGCTAGCAGAATAAAGTGGAACCTGCGCGCGCATAACTCATCAATTACACTTAACCTCGAGTCAGCGAAACAGAATATGCAGAAGACAGTAACACTCACTTGAAGTTGTAAGGAAAGAGTATTTCCCTTTTGTTTTGGTGTCGAAGGAACGAGCTGAGCAAGATTTTCTCAGTCTCCTCGGGGATCTTCTGTACCGACCATTCATTTACGATATTTGGGTTAATGAACCCAATGTCATAGATTTGTCTTTTTTTAAATTCGACGATCTTCAATCTGCATAATATAGTGAGGATAATTATATACATGCAATGAATGAGCTGGGCTAGAGACTTAATTACAGAAATAATACTTACAGACAATAACAAGCCATGAGACTTTTGTCGAGGGCGACTTGATTGTATAACTGAAAGAGTTCGTCAAATTCAACGAAGATCGAGTCGACTCCAACGAAGTCGTGCTCATCCTTAATTCCCACCAAGATACTGCCCGTCCCATCCTTGCAGGTTCCCAAGTACCATTTATGTAATGTTCGCATCATCGTTGGTTGATCTCGTTCCAGATCATCACTTCTGACGAGATGCTTCCCGTGCTGGTATTTAAAGGTGTCTACCGGCTTAGCGATTTCAAAATGTACATCATCGCCTAGGTAATCACCAGGATTGAAACCAGGAGCAACGGCCGCTACCCCCGGGGTATCGGTAAACACCTTGAGCGGGGGGCACGATTGCTTTTCCTGTTCGTCGAGCTGGGGAATTGTTTTCCCACTTCTTGCACCAGTACTGCTACTTCTCGACTGACTCATAGCTTTGTCATATGTCTTTGCAATAATGCGGTCATAGTTTGATAGCGGCGGAGGCGAAGGTGGTCGCGTAAGGGCATCCAGAGTGCGATTTGCCTTTACCGGATCTATTTTTTCCTTCGGAGGTGGAACTTTCCGTGCAAAATGGGCCTGCACTTCGGCAGCACTGATGTCCTTGTTTTCCTCGTCAGTCCTCTCATATGGTAACTTTGGAGGAACCCTGAGGCTTGGACCAAATTTGAATTTTTTCCCACCACCTATTGTACTGCTAGCCGCCGGAGCGGCGGCGGCTCTCTTCTGCCGTTGCTGACGAGGCGGAGTTCGCTGACGCGGCGGAGGAGGCGGAGATTCCTGACGCGGCGCAGGAGGCGGAGTCCGCTGACGCCGCGGAGGAGGCGAAGGAGGATTCTGCTGAGGGGCCTCCTCCGCCGGAGTCGGCTGAAGCGACGGAGACAGCTGAGGCGGCGGAGACAGCTGACGCGCCGGACACGAATGAGGCAGCGGAGTCTACTGAGGGGCCTCCTCCGGCTGAGTCTGCTGAGGCGGCATCCAGTTTGGAAGCTTGATGTTCTCCTTTCTGCATAGGCAGGTACTCCTTAAGGCATTTTCCAGAAGATTATCCCCTTCACCTGTAGGGTAGTCAAGCTCCAGCCCCTCAAATCCCTCCATTATTTCATCGACCGTGAGAATAGCATAGCCATGTGGAATCGGACGGCAATGGAAAGTTCCCTCAGGTCGAGGAGGAAAAACAGAGCCGACCGCCGCCTTCAACGGCAGGTTATGGCATTTCGCCATTAGCACACAATGTTCAGCCTCCGTGATACTATCCACGGGGTAGCAAGGAGCCGTGATATCAGGCTGAAGGAGCTCCGTGGAAGCCACGCTGCTTCTCCGCTGAGATGGTGGGGTAGCTTCTGGGGCAGTGTCGAAGGAAGGATCTTCGTGCCGCTGAGATGGTTGGCCGATAACTCGCTGGCTCTCAAGTTCCTCTAGTTTCGCTAATCTTGCACTGATCTTCTGCATTTCGCTTGCTTCCGCTTTCTTCTTTCTCTCTCGGCTTCTATAACCAGCGCTGTCGGGAAACCCATACACCCACGGAACGGAGCCTGATGTGCCTCGTGTTCGTCCAGGGTGTTCAGGATTCCCGAGGGCCTATGTCAGCACGTCATTCTCTCTGTCGGGATGTAACCTCCCTTCCTGCGCTGCCTGGATTGCTTCCGATAGCTTCTTGACGGGTATTGCAAGTTGAGCTTTCGTCCAAACACACTCCCCTGTGTCTGGGTCCAAAGTTCCCCCAACCCCGAAGAACCAAGTCCTTGACCGATCTGGCCAGTGCAATGTCGCTGGTTGGACCCCTTTAGCAAGCAGGTCTTGCTCAGCTTTGTCCCACGTAGGCCGGGATTTGCTGTCGCCACCTGACCCCGTAACATGGTGATACTTCTTCTTTGCAGCATTTAGCTTATTTGTCGCTGACCTTTGCTTGCCCTTGTCCGATTTCTTGTAGGCCACAAATGCGGGCCAGTGATCTTTTATCTTCTCATATGGACCGGTGAATTCTGGAGTCTTGTCTTTCTCGACAAACTTTTTGTTCAAATCTTTCTTCCAGTTCTTGAATAGTTCTGCCATCTTCTTAAGAGCAAACGCCTTGACCTTATTCGGACCCGCCTCCGGTGGTAGGCTGAAATTTGTCATCAGCGAGGTCCAAAGATCATCTTTCTGTCTATCCTGGACATAAGAAACTTCAGGGTCCTTCTTCTTATTCCATTCTTGGATGCTGATCGGGATGATGTCCCTAACAACCACTCCGTACTGATGTATAAATGTGTCCCTGCTCCGCTTGGGAGCAATCGGTTGGCCATCTCGACCGACTTCTTCGATCGTGAACCTTTCATCCTGGCGCAACCTTTTCTTCGGGCCTCGTCTCCTTACGAAAGTTTGGCTCGATCCGGAGGGCTAATTAAAAGAAGAAAGAAGCGTTAATATATGTACATACAAAACAATTAATGCATCAAGTCAGCAGAGGCTTAATTAATATATGTATATATACCTCGCCGGACTTTGCAAAAATTAAGGCTCCCTCCTCCGTTCGGTCACCGGAGCCGTCATGATCTCCTTCCTCCTCCATTCGGTCACCGGAGCCGTCATGATCTCCTTCCTGACCATCGATGTCGTTGAGAAACGACAAGGTGATATCACCTTCGTTGCGGATTATATCCCCCAACAACTCTTCTTTTTCTAAGTCTCTGTCCATAGTTTCTGCAAATATTACAACATGGCAATATACAACCATGAGAGATGGATTAGTGGCAAACATAGACCTAGCTAATCACAACAAGGAATCATATGCATATATGAGCAATGGATTAGTCGCAAACATCATGCAAAGTTATCGGGGGTTATACTTTCGAGAGAGGATACTTTGCGGACCGCCTCTCTCATGCATGTCCGACGTCCCCCCTCATGAAGAAGTTATCGGGGTTATGTTTTAACTACGTACCCCCCCCCCTCATGTCGAAGTTATCGAGGTTATGTTTTAATGGAACAGAATTTGTTAACTTGACATTAGACGTCAATAGTATTATACATAACAACAGTGCTATATGATATTATTGTTGTAGCATTATATATAAGACCCCACCTGCCACCTTCGACAAACGGGTAGGCGAGCGGACCGGGAGTAAATTTTGAATATATGAGTTGTTACTCCCTCTCTCCCATAATTAAACTTAGTAAATTTCATTATCATCATGCCCATTTAGTAAAGTTGCCTCTCCCCAATTTAGGCAAAGTAAAACTTAGTAAGATCATCATGCCCATTTAGTAAAGTTGCCTCTCCCCGATATAGAAAAACAATATGCATACATCCATGGATCATCCATACATCATTGCTCATATATTCAAACTTAATATGAGTTTTAGCAAGATCATCATGAACAAAAATTTCTTTGAACAAAAAAAATTTCTATGTACAATTTTTTTTTGTATGAACAAAAAAAATCATGAACATTTAGTAAAGTTGCCTCTCCCCGATTTAGGCAAAGTAAAACTCAGTAAACTTAATATGAGTTTTAGCAAGATCATCATGAACTTAGTAAACTTAGTAAACTTAATATGAACAAAAAAAAGCATACATCAATGGACAAAAAAAATTCTATGAACAAAAAAAAGCATACATCAATGCATACATCCATGGATCATCCATACATCTGCATATACATACATATACCATCCATTTATGGTTCAAACCCAGTTAGAACAAGTTGCTAAATCTCAAAGTGAATTGCTCAATGAAATGAATAACAATATGAATGATCATGCTATTAGAGTAATGACTAGAGGAGGTAGAATGACTCAGGAGCCACTTTATCCTGAAGGTCACCCTAAAAGAATTGAACAAGACTCTCAAAGAATTAATGTTGATGCACCTAGCCCATCTAAAAAGAAAAATAAAAAGAAAAATGATAGGACTTTGCATACTTCTACTGAACCTGAGGTAGAAAAACCCTTAGAGGATAGTAATGATGTTTCTATTTCCAATGCTGAAACACAATCTGGTAATGAACAATCACCTGATGATAATAATAATTAATATGGTCATGTGGATACCCAACCTGATAATGATAAAGAACCTGATAATGATGTTGAAATAGAACCTGCTATTGATCTTGATAACCCACCTCCTAAAAATAAACGTTATGATAAAAAAGACTTCGTTGCTAGAAAACATGGTAAAGAAAGAGAACCATGGGTTCAAAAACCCATGCCCTTTCCTCCTAAACCATCTAAGAAAAAGGATGAGGAAGAATTTGAACGCTTTGCTGAAATGCTTAGGCCAGTCTTTTTGCGCACTCGTTTGACTGATATTATAAAGATGGCCCCTTATGCTAAATATATGAAAGACATTGTCACAAATAAAAGAAAGATACCTGAAGTTGAAATTTCCACCATGCTTGCAAATTATTCTTTTAAGGATGGAGTACCTAAGAAACTAGGAGATCCAGGAATACCAACTATACCATGCTCCATTAAACGAAATTATTTCAAAACTGCTCTGTGTGATTTAGGAACCGGTGTTAGTGTTATGCCTTTCTCTTTATATAAAAGACCTGATTTGAATAAACTCACTCCCACTGAAATATCATTGCAAATGGCTGACAAATCAACTGCCATACCTATCGGTGTTTGTGAGGATGTGCCCGTTGTAGTTGCAAACGATACTATCCTAACAGACTTTGTTATACTTGATATGCCCAAGGATGACAATATGTCGATTATCCTTGGTAGACCCTTTTTGAATACTGCAGGGGCTGTTATTGATTGCAACAAAAGCAAGGTCACTTTTCATATCAATGGTAATGAACATACGGTGCACTTTCCGAAGAAACAATTTCAAGTAAATGGTATTCGTGTTATTGGAAAAACTTCGACAATTACTATTGGAAGTTTTCAACTCCCTCTTCCTCCTATTAAAAAGAAATATGAAACTCTTATTATTGGGGAGATGCATATCCCCGTTGAGGTAACATAGTGTTATACGAAAATTCTTCGGTTTCATGTCACTCGGAAATGGTTTGTTAATAAGACTTGATCAACCTTATTAATGGATTCTTTTTGAGAGGCATGTGGTTGATGAATTTAGTAAGCACAACCTTCTGTACCCACTCTTTGTTTTCTGTTATTTTTAGTTAAATACAATAAAATGCCATGATTACCCTCTTTTCTGAATTATCCGTGCAATAAAAAATGTGTAGAAATAAAAGTACTCAGAATGCAATAAAATTTTGATATGAATTTTTATATAATATTTAAGAATTTTTGGCACTGGAAACATACCAAGGGGGTGCCCCAGGTGCCCACGAGGCACCAGGGCGCGCCACCCCCCTGGCACGCCCATGTGGCTCGTGGCCCCACAGGGACCTCCTCACTTATTCCTTCAGCCCACTTCGTCTCTTACCTCTAGCAAAAATTCCTGGTAGCTCTCTCTCTCTCGTGTTCTTGCTCACAAACCTGAAATTTTCGATCTCTTTGCTCGGAGCTCCGTTTCCAAAACTGTTTTGGGAGATTGCTCCTTGGTATGTGACTCATCCATTGCTCCAATTAGTTTTTGTTGGGATTCGCCCTCAGGATCGATGACATCAAAACACGATGAACACGCACGCGCAAAAAACTTTTGCCAAAGGCACGTGTCGTGCCTTGTTCTTTTTTTATTCTCTCTTTTTCTCGGTTGTACAAAACTGTGGCACTACCCGTGCTTATATACACGCAGGCAGCACCTGACTCAACATGACTCGGTTATGGACTCTATCACCTATTCGTACTAGTACTCTTACGTCTCAAGGAAACTAACCTACTAGTACACCAAGAACTCTCACGGCCTACACGTATACTTGGACAAGTACAACTCCTAGCCAGACACAACCTGATAGCTAGCCAACCTAAACTTAGTTAGCTTACACCACGTATGCAAGCAAACCAACTCAAGATTATCTCTAACATTCTCTCACAAATCTTGACACTTTGTCTTCCATGCTTCTTCTGATCTTGGTCGTTGTAGATCACCCCTTGTCGACTCATCCGCTCGCACCACGACAAGTCAAATTTGATGACCTTGATTGCTCAACAATCTCTCCCCAATTTTGACTTGGCGAATTTACGGACCAATCCAAATATGCCTTGGACTACCCAACCTCGCTAGTAACCCGTGGAATACACCACTCGGTGGACTTCACCATCCACCCTAGCAAGATACATGCCGGCTCCTTGTGGATCACACCACCCCATGCACTACACCATGCACTCTAGCCTCATGTAGTGACATGGCCTCATTGAAGAGACTCATTTTCACTGGTTTACCGCCCCCACATACTTGAACTTGATCCTCCCGTCGAGACACATAGACGACCTGGGCTTCATCTTCAACGACTCCTCACAGAGACGAGCACTTGGACTTGACGATGACTCGCTGACTGGACGACGACCTAGATGTGCTAACTCGCATGACTCCTTGACTCCTCCGGACGACGATCTTGACGACTTGCCGGCACCGCACCTTGGCACCACCGCTCCCATCAACGATCACCTTCCACCGCCTTGCCGACGACAGCCTGTCGCCTCCCTCCATGTCGCTCCACCGAACGACAATCGCATGATCCTCCTTGTCGCTGCACCACCCAACGACTATATTGCCCGCCCCGAGGCGCTAGTCGGGTCGCAACCCCGGGGCAAGCGCAGCTTCAATCGACCTAGCTCAGATACCAATTGTTGGGATTCGCCCTCAGGATCGATCACATCAAAACACGATGAACACGCACGCGCAAAAAACTTTTGCCAAAGGCACGTGTCGTGCCTTGTTCTTTTTTTATTCTCTCTTTTTCTCGGTTGTACAAAACTGCGGCACTACCCGTGCTTATATACACGCACGCAGCACCTGACTCAACATGACTCGGTTATGGACTCTATCACCTATTCGTACTAGTACTCTTACATCTCAAGGAAACTAACCTACTAGTACACCAAGAACTCTCACGGCCTACACGTATACTTGGACAAGTACAACTCCTAGCCAGACACAACCTGATAGCTAGCCAACCTAAACTTAGTTAGCTTACACCACGTATGCAAGCAAACCAACTCAAGATTATCTCTAATAGTTTTTGCTCTTGTGGATTATATTTTGCATAATTAGCTGCTCTTGGTGCTACTGAAAATGAGCTTGTATGTTGAATTCTTTGAGTTCCAAGTAGTTTGAATGCTTGATATAGCCTCTAGGAATCCATATGAGTAGTTGCTATCAATATTATGAAGTTTTATTGATATCATTTTGTGACCCAAAAAATTTCAGAAAAATGTTCTTAGGAAAATGAATATATTCCGGATGAGTTCTTCGAAGCGGAACGCTAAGGGAGTCCTTGGGGACTCCTCGGACAATGACCTCAACACCCCGTGTAGGACGGAGGTCCGGTCGTGTGAATGGCCGCACAATGCCTTCATGAACGAAGCCAGATTCTACCAAGAGTTCGCGCAATTTGTTGCTAATGCCGGATTGACCGACTTCCTCGCAGATGAGTGTGACCAGCACCACATCCTTACAAATTCCTTTGTGCAAAATTTTCATTTTCTAAATAGGCTCGAACCCCCTGAGGTGCGCTTTGATTTATATGCTGAACATCATCAGATACCACTTGCTGAATTTTGTGAGATATGTTTGATTCCCTTTGATGGGGATATAAGAGAGCTTCGACCGGAGGAGTATGAGGGTTTCCTCCACACTTTAACTGTGGGAGAGACAAGGGGCGTGTCGAGAGCCTGAGCCACTAGCTTGCAGTTTCCCTCTGTTCATTACTTTGCTCTGTTCTTAGGGAAATGCTTAATTGCTAGGGAGCAAGGTAGTGCGCTTGCTGCACCTGACTTTGCCATTTTACACCGTGCACTGCATAATGACAACACTTATAACCTGGGAGCTATCATTGCACGCCGCCTGCACACTAATAGGACTAGGGGTAAAATTCATGGTGGTATTTATGCTACTCGCTTAGCGAGACGTTTTAATGTTAACATACGCCCTCATGATTACTTGTTGCCCAGAGTTTACTTAGATCACCAGTCCATGAGGGACCACCACTTTCTTGATACCCCTGAGCCTCCTCACAACATTCGTTATAACTTGGTTTTTAGTGAGGATACTCGTGATATTATTCCGTTGCCTGCACCTGCTTTGTTTGATTTTCATGCCAGGAATGGATATACCGTGATGCCACCGGACATCGTTGCTTACCAGAACGCGTTGGCAACGGTAGAGGAGGATGCCCAGGATTGGGACTCTCGGGTGCTGCCGCCTCAGGACTTTCACATGGGACCGGATGGCTACTACGGATGGCCGTAGACCAAGCTAGGCCAAAAGCCTAAGCTTGGGGGAGTACGTATTTCTCACCGACATTACATTCATGCTCACACATTTCATTCCAGTTGTCGGTGTTCATACTTTTTCATTGTATAATCCATGTTAATTTTTATTTTCTCGCTTTCTTCTTATGTGTTTGAAAAACTTTGAGAAAATCCAAAAATATTTCTCGTTTCTTTTTGGTTTTTCTTTCTAGCTTAATTAGTTGTAGTATTAAAAGAAAACCCAAAAAGATTTCTCGTTTCTTCTTTTGCTTGTTGGGAGTTCTCCCATGTAAATAGTTTTCTTTTCTCATTTTTGTTTTTCTCCCTTATTTGTCTCCTTTAGAAAAACTAAAAACTCCAAAAATATTTCAGTGTGTTTCTCTGAAATTCTTTCCTTTTGTTGAGTCATTGTAAGGAGAAGACCACGATGAAAATGTTGAGTGGCACTCATATGCATTATTGTTGATCTAACAAAGAGCCCATATTACCTTGTCTTCTCCTTTGAATAAAATGCTTACAGATTCCAGCTTAGTCCACGGCACACTTGCACTATTTTCATTTTCATATCATTCGGTCGTGCAAGTGAAAGGCAATAATGATGATGATTTGATGAAGTGATTGTGGCAAGGAAAATCGGGTATGAACTCAACTTGTTATTTGTTTTTGTAAATATGTTTAACTCAGTATCCATGATTCAGCATATTATGATTAAACATGTTTATGATGACAATTAGAGATTATAGTTGCTCATGCCATGCTTAAGTAGCTAGGAGTGGATAATGATTTATCTTGAGTGTCAACATGCATTAAAATGTTCATGATGTAGTATGATGATATGGTATCCTCCTCTGAATGTTTCATGTGGCTTGACTTGGCACATGTTCACACATGTAGTTGAATCAAAACCAACATAGCCTTCACGATATTTATGTTCATGGTGCTTATATCCTACTCATGCTAAGTATTCAATGTTGATTATTCATAATGCATGATTATGACCATTTTCGCTCTCTAGTTGGTCGCTTCTCAACCTATTTGCTAGCCTTCGCCTGTACTAAGCGGGAATGCTGCTTGTGCATCAAAATCCTTAAACCAAAGTTATTCCAGATGAGTCCACTATATCTACCTATATGCGGTATTACTCTGCCGTTCTAAGTAAATTTGCATGTGCCACCTCTAAATATTCAAATGAACATCTGTTTTGTGTGCCCGTACCGCTCATGGAGCGACAGGGGGCGGTCAGTATCTTCCATGCTAAGCGGGTTATTCTCATGACGAGTGTTTACTCACTTGTCCCGTACCGCTCAATCGGGATGCCCAGTCCCATAATTAAAATTGCAAAATAATAAAACAAAGTCCCCCGGAAAGTTGTTGGTATGGAGGGCACCCGAGGATTCGGCTAGCCATGGCTTGTGTTTGTTGGTGGAGGGGGAGTAAACTTTACTTTACCGCTTGGGAACCGCCGATAATGTGTTTAGCATGGAAGATATTGAAAACTCTCGGTCGTGACGTTGACAGGAAAGGCATACCTCCCAAAATTATATTTATCTCTGATTTAAGCTTTGAGCTCTGGCACCTCTGCAAATCCATGGTTCCCTCTGCGAAGGGCCTATCTATTTACTTTTATGTTATTTTACTTTTATTGTTGAGTCATCACCTTCTCAAATAAGCACCAGTCCTGAGAGCACTATTGTCATTCTCATGCATTGTGAATAGTTAATGTTGTGTGCATCATGACTAGATCTCTGCTACCATGAATTACAATGTTTAGTCGCTGCTTGAACTTTGGAGGTGCTCTGCATTTATGTTTTGCGGTTTCAGAAAGGGCTAGCGAGATACCATGTTGTCATATTATATCATGATTGTTTTGACAAAGTGTTGGCGTTTGAGATATTTTATTATTGCTCGCTAGTTGATTATGCCATTGATATGAGTGAATATAATTTCTAAGAGTTATCATTTGCATGGTTAGTTATAATCTTTGCTGAAAACTTGGACACTATTTAAGGATATATATAGATACAAGAACAAAAGAGTTTGTAAAAGTTTTTCTTTATCACTTTCAGTTTGTCAACTGAATTGCTTGAGGACAAGCAATGAGTTAAGCTTGGGGGAGTTGATACGTCTCTGTCGTATCTACTTTTCCAAACACTTTTGCTATTGTTTTGGACTCTAATTTGCATGCTTTGAATGAAACTAACCTGGACTGACGCTGTTTTCAGCAGAACTACCATGGTGTTGTTTTTTGTGCAGAAATAAAAGTTCTTGGAATTGGATGAAACTTTTTGGAGAATTTTGATGGAATATATAAAAATTATTGGCGCAAGAATCAACAGGAGGGGGGCCATCCAGTGCCCACGAGGCACCAGGGCGCGCCACCCCCCCCCCCCCCCCCAGGCGCGCCCTGGTACCTCGTGGGGCCCACAGGCGGCCGTCTGAGCTAATCCAACGCTATAAATTCACAATTCCAGAGAAAAAAATAAGAGAGGAAGTTTTATTGTGTTTCACGATACGGAGCCACCGCCACCTCCTGTTCTTCATCGGGAGGCCAGATCTGGAGTCCGTTTGGGGCTCCGGAGAGGGGGATCTTCCGGCATCGTCATCATCAACCATCTTTCATCACCAATTTCATGATGCTCACCGCCGGGAGTGAGTAATTCCTTCGTAGGCTTGCTGGACGGTGATGAGTTGGATGAGATTTATCATGTAATCGAGTTAGTTTTGTTAGGGCTTGATCCCTAGTATCCACTATGTTCTGAGATTGATGTTGCTATGACTTTGCTATACTTAATGCTTGTCACTAGGGCCCGAGTGCCATGATTTCAGATCTGAACCCTTTATGTTTTCATGAATATATTTGTGTTCTTCATCCGATCTTGCAAGTTGTATGCACCTGCTACGTGTTATGATCCGCATACCCCAAGGTGACAATAATTGGGATTCTTTCCGGTGATTGCCGTAGTTTGAGGAGTTCATGTATTCACTAAGTGCTAATGCTTTGTGCCGGTTCTCTATTAAAAGGAGGCCTTAATATCCCTTAGTTTCCTTATGGACCCCGCTGCCACGGGAGGGTAGGACAAAAGATGTCATGCAAGTTCTTATCGCAAGCACGTATGACTATATACGGAATACATGCCTACATTACATTGATGAATTGGAGCTAGTTCTGTGTCGCCATAGGTTATGACTGTTACATGATGAATGTTATCCAACAATACCACCGATCCAATGCCTACGAGCTTTTCACATGTTGTTCTTGCTAAGTTACTACTGTTGCTACTGCTGTCACAATTGCTATTACTGTTACTGCTACTGTTACCGCTACTATTATTGCTACTACTATCAAACTACCATACTACTGTGCTACTGATCACTCTGCTGCAGATATTTAGTCTCCAGGTGTGGTTGAATTGACAACTCAACTGCTAATACTTGCAAATATTCTTTGGCTCCCCTTGTGTCGAATCAATAAATTTGGGTTGAATACTCTATCCTCGAAAACTGTTGCGATCCCCTATACTTGTGGGTTATCATCGTCGGCTCGATGGAGCGATGGCGCAGTCGATGCTAGCGCAGGTCGGCAGCCGTGGAGCAACGTGGTCGGGCCGGTTTGACATCGGCGCGATGGTGACGATCGCGTTGGAATAGACTAAAAATTTGTAGGCACGTGTTTGAGAACAACACACGATACACTCCTCGCTCCAAACTCGTCCAGATTCCCGTCCAGATTCGACAGGGCTCTGGTATGTCAGAGATTGCCGGAGAATCCTCCATCGGAATGCGATGAAATTTTACAGGGTTGTTCTAGACTCAATTCCGCACCACTCCACCAAAGCAATTGTAAAAGCGACGCCCGAGGAGGCGGGGACGGTGAAAACGACTCCGTTGCCCAGAAAAACTTCAAGGTCGCCCGAGGACAATGTTGACGTTGAGCCCCCGAGCTCCATGGACGAATTCCTCCATAACCCCAGTTGAGATTGGAGTTGGTGTTGATGAAGGCACCCGTCCGATCTTGACGATCCGACGAGGAGCGTAATCCTCAATCCAGCCGAGGTGACCAGTCGAACCGACGACGAAGATGCTGACGTCGACGATGAAGTTTCGTTCCAATGCGTAGATCGCGCCGGAACTAATCTGAATTCACATCGCACCATGGCGACTGCCAGCAGGGACATGTATGGGCCACCAATGTCGGTGCTAAGTCCGGCATATCTCAATGTAGGGGTCCTAAGCTTGGCGTCTTGGCACGATGGTAACAGGATGAACAAGGGACACGATGTTTTACCCAGGTTCGGGCTCTGTCGAAGAGATAATACCCTACGTCCTGCTATTGACTGCATTGATATGGGTATAGTATAGAGTACATATATCTATCACGAGATTGTTGTAATGAATATGATATGTCATGATCTATTGACTAGCCTGGCCTAGGCTTATATAATGTACCGGAGGCCTAGGATTGAAGGAGTCCTTGTCTTGTGCACCAAGTCTTGTGGAGTCTTCCTTGTATACGTTATGGGCTGTCCAAAGTGGCCCATTAGTGAACCACCATGGGGGCCCTCGGCCCGACCCACCTGGTCGGGAGACGACATGGTGAGTACCCCCTAGTCCAGGACACCGTCAACCGATACATCTAGAAAGATTCTTCAACAGCAGCGACATCAATAAGGGAACGAAGCTCTAGCGTCGCCGTTGCTGGATCCAACCACCGAATGCCAGATCATGGGTTTTCACCCTGAAGAAACAGTCTAAGAAAATTCGATCAATGCTTTCAACAAGGTAATGGCACAAGAAATATCGCCATTGCTAGATATAACAAAAAAGGTTAGACCTTTGGTTTTTCACCCCGGAGATCGAGACCGAATTGAAGTCATCCAGTGTTGTTGACACCACTTTCCGCGATCCTAGCAGCTGCCTGCATAGTACGATCTTGAGATGAGATGCCACGCAAGTGAAGACCATGCTTGCACAAGCAACAGTTGAGCCACGACAAGACCCGGTCGCCATCAACAGCTCCAAACAAATAGGTCGCCGTCGCATTTTGCAATTGAAGGAGGTAGGTCGTCAGCACTGCCAAATCACAATTCAAAACGCTCCGGTAGTCTCGCTCCATCCACCTGCTCGCCCTCTTCATCTGTTGCGGTAGAATCAGGCAGTAAAACATATTCGTCGTTGCTACCAGATTTGAAGATCCACAATCATCGGCCACGTCTCAAATCACATGCAGTTGGGACAGTGGCCATTGACGTCTCATCACCAGAGACCGCGAACCCAGCTAGAAAATCCAACTCACCGCTGCACATCCATGCCCTCTGCCTCAAGTCGTTGTGCATAGATCGCATCCGAAGCAACCCCACCAAACGCTGGATCAGGGTTGATATGCACCACCGCACCACTGAGTGCCTCCATCCTTGTCGAGCACCACTGGCTGCTGATGAGCCTGGCATCGGCACTAGGATGGCGATTCTAGCCCTATGCTAGATCTGGGCAAGGGCGGCACCGGACTGCGCTCCCCGTCCATTGCAGGACGAGATGGCCCTAGGACCTCCTGGCCTCGTCCACCCTGCCCCAGGCCGCCAAGCAGACCAGCGGCAATGGTGGACCAGCGATCGGTGGTGGCACATCCAACAAGGGTTGAAGTAGCCCGAGTAGAACCGGGAGTGGATGAAGAAGATGTCCCCACCGTCGCCAGCAGCCGCATGGGGCTTAGCCCGACGACTTCGGCCGGTGGCAGCCGGGAAGAGGGATGGGGAGGAGGGATTCTTGCGGTGGAACCAGAGGCGCCGCTCGTGTTGCCCCAGAAGAGCGATGCGGGGGCCTCAGTGGTGATATTTTTTTCCTGTTTCCCCCCTTATCTCCCACAAATCTTGCAGTGAACTATGAAATGTTCAAATAGAAAATATTGTGTTGTGTTGTGGGTACACAACTATTCATACATATACAGTGCTTTGTGTTAGCATTGACATGACTCTATATGCTCCCGGAGAGAAGTGCAATTTTTGTTAAAGTGACTTACTTTTCGGAATTGACATATTGCCTTGTCAGGCTAGCTATGGGGCATAGAAGGCATCTGGAAGTTAGAGAAAGTGTTGCACACACTTAGTCTATCTTCTGAGAAAATCATCCTTGGATAGTGAACATTCATTGTAAATAAAGAAGTGTTATCAAGGATATCACCAATAAATTATGCAATAAGTTTTTTCAAGGATAAATTATGCAATAAGTCATGTGACTACCTTCTGCACACCTTGACTCTTGATGCAATTTTCTTGCCAGCTTCGAGAGTACATCCAAGGCCGTTGTATGGATTGGGAACCACCAAAAACCACCTCTACATCAACATCATTTGACGAGAAATTGTATTGTTGGATAAGGTGACAATTGGAGAAAAATGCCAATTCATTGTAATGTTCAGGCTTTGGTCAGACAACTCGCTAGACTGACTGGAAATCTTTATTGAAAAAAATTCTTGCTGATGTTTATACATCCATGAAGAATATGCATCTATTCAATTTCTGGAGAAAACGAGAGGACAAATTAGATACAAAAGTAAGATACTCATGATTTTTTTACGTGTTAGTAACATATCCCAAATGTATGCTATTAATTTTTTGAATTACTTGATCCTTAGCTAAGTGCACATTTCTTAATTTGAAAAAGGTAATCTAACTAAACCTAAGCGCTAATGTGTGTACTCATCAAATGTTACCTGCTTTCCTCTGTTAGGAGGAAAACATAAATTTTGGTTTCCAAATTATGATGAGTTTACTGTAACTAGCACATTGGCCCTCACAAATTAGAGGGCATCGTATTTATATTCTGTGTCATCCAAATCTATTCTCATTTTCTCTTACTACAAAACAAATCTCATTTCCGATGTCTTTCATATATGCTTGCATATAATAATCATGCTTAAAAACATGAAGCCTCATATGAATATATGTTCGGTGCATTATTTTCTATATAAAGATTTTCAGTTTCTTATGAATTTAATATAAGAAAATTTTACCCGGGTCGAGAGGTAAGACAATAAAACAACTTCCTCTGGTTTATTTCCCCCATTTTGAAAAATAATGTTCAAGCCATGCAACATGCATGGTCTCAAAAGATGCAACCTTGACCATTACTATTTTCTATATGAATACATTGTAACAAATTAGAAAAGCAATTTGAACCAAATTTGTGATATTAGGTCCTTTTGGCATGTCTATTTTCTTTTTCTTTGAATCTATCAATGTTATCCCCCACTCTTGAGTTCAGCCGTTCTATGAACTCGCTAACATGTATGCATTGTGTCATGTAATGTGACTACACAAACCCGGGCCACATTGTTCTGACATATTAAACAGCAATCAATCTAGTTATGTGTCTTCACCCACATAATATTCCCAATCTCATGACACCACCAAATTCTGTCCAACCGTTCATAAACACTCATAAGTTTAATCGTCATACCACCACCAATGATATGTTTTCTTAAATCTTAATGGATTATAAATATTGGCACAAGAGTGTGTTTGATTACATAACAGAAAATACATAGGAGCTATTAGGGCATAGTATAATGTTTCCAGAAATGACTTAAAAGAAGCCTTTTCTTCCAAACTAAGTGTGATCTATAGAAAAATCCAAACTAGATTGATTGTCTCAGATCTACAATACCAATGGTGAAGATGAAACCTCGTTGGTGCTTTTTTCAGACAAAAACCTCGTTGTATTGATCAAGTGGAATTGAAGTGTCGGTTGTACATATGTTGGCGGTTTCATTGTACATGACATTAGATTAGTATGTGCCATTAATGTTTGGAACATGTCTCTATCGAGAGATCATTTCTACTAAGTCGGTAGGTTGGTCATACGATATATCATCTTAGTACACACTATCAATGGATTTGAATCATCTCACCTTCGTTTCTTTACATCATGCCACCATAAGAAAGCACGCAGCGAAACATCTGGAAGTGCTCACTTCGCCGCGCCCAATTTTTTCCATGGGAAAGCCAACCAAAGATTCGATTTGGACTTCGTAGACAATATTTTGTTGTTCTCTGCGTAGGGATGCCTCACACCCCGTCATAGGGCACTAACGGTTTTCTTTTAGGGACAAACATTGGTGTTTAGAATAAACGCTTTTGTTGTGACATGCTAAGTTTTCTCCCCCATAGATAGTTGGTTGATAGTTCTTATTCACCACACACATGTTCTGCCCATGCTAACTCATAAGTTAAAGGCATGTGATCGAGTTCACGCATGGTATTATAAGATTGACCAAATATATTAGCAACTTCCATAAATTTATATACACAAAGCCTTTTAGTTTATAAAATACATTTTTTTCCAACATTAGGTCTAAAAACATGCAACTCCCTTGTATGCATATCTCTAAATCTGAAATTGCACTTCATCTAAAATATGCAGAAACTTAAGTAATAGTTAGATAAAAAAATCAATGTAAAAAAGCGTCCACTTGAAAATAAAATAACTTTGTTTGCCTGGGTGCTATGCAGGTATCAAAATATCAATTGGTTCACTGTACAAAATAGTTTGAAAATGACTGGAATTATTAATATAAATTGAGTGAAATAAGTCTTTTAAAATGACTGAAATCAGTGTTTTTAAATAAATGAAATCAACATTCTGATTGAGTGAAATCGGTGTTTTGAATATATTTCACACTATCAGTTTTTAAGAAACGAGTGAAATCTGTTTTTTAGAAATGAGTGAAATATGTTTTAAGAACTTTAAACTCGTTTTAAATATATTCAAGTTTATCTTGTTTGAAAGATTTAGATGTCAGGAATTCAAATATGTGAAAAGATTTAACAATCAAATTTTATTTCAGAAGATACCAATGAATTAACTCACAAGAAAAATAAAATGACACCTTTTTATGGGTCAGAGAGAGAGAATCATGTGTGCATGCAGGCATGCAGCCAATGTCTCACTCTCTCTCTGACATAAAGCTGACACATCTAAAAATAGCATATGTATTCCTCTAGTGTATCGCACAGGAAATTCTTTTTCAAAGTATACCTATAAAGTTGAAATGAATCTTGACGTTACAATGAGTGGTGGATCCATTATCGGTACATACTGGTAACGTTAGAAAAAACAACTTTCATTACATGCACGACCTGGGCCGCGCGTCTCTTCCAATCAACTGTTATCGTTGTCGAGATGCGGCGAGGTCCTCCCGAAGCCTGCGTCGTTGAAACTCGCCCACACCTTCTTCTCCAGCTCCTGCTCCTCGTCCGCTGGGGCCATTGCCGGCCACGCCGACGCCGTCCTGCCGAACTTGAGCACGCTGTCGGCCTCCTCGCGGAGCTTCGCCATCTCCGCCTCTCCCACCGAGGCCGAGCGTCTGTACCGGCTCCCTCGTACCGCGCGGCGGCACAGCGCCACCGGCGCGCGTACCGTGGCGAGGAAGGCGAAGTCCACCACCGCGCACGGGAGGAGGCAACTTGCGGTGGCGAATCCACCCATCGTTTCACCGGTCAGCTGCTTGCACCCGGGCTGCTTGGTCGGCTCGCCCTCGCTGTGGCTGTGGCTGCGTCGATGATGCGACCGGCGGGAAGGCTGCTGGCTGCTGTGCCGGTGACTGTGGCTGTAGCTGAGCGTTGGAGGGCGACCAAGCGCTCCAGCGCCGTCTCTGGCCTTGGTTCCGGATACTCCGTTGGCGTGGTGGTGAACGTGGGCCATGCTGCTGGAGCGACCGGCCATGGCCGGTCGCGTGGGGCGCGCCGTGGCTGTTGCAGCCGAGCTGCCGAGGTCGCCCGCCATAGAACCGACCACCGGGATGCCCTGACTCCTGAGAACAACAATTAGGCGTCGGTGAAGGACGAGAGACCAAGAGTTGCCATGGATTTGAGGCTGGGCGGCGAAGCCGGTCGGCCTCTCTGCCTCTCTCCAAGTTGGGACTTGCGAGGGGCGGGCAAGAGCTGTAACGGGGAAGGCAAAAACTGCCATGCATGTTCAACGGGACACAATAAGACGGTATGGTGGTGACGACTGGTGGTGTTACAGAACTTAAAAAACTTCCCCTGTAAAATTTTCACAAACTCTTTTCCATTGTCATTTTCTTTGGCTGGATTATGGGTAATTTGAATTCCATTACATGGATCCACAGAACAATAAAAAGACATGATCATAGGTAGCATGTCGCCGCATGCAACGTTTACCATGCATATCAACACCCTGTGGGGGTGCATTTGGTGTAACATGGTTTTGTAGCAGTAGGGGATGTTGTGTTGCTTGGCGGCCGGTTGCTTTGAGATATCGCAAGCTGACAGCCATGCTACCCGCACCATAGTTTAAGAAAAACGAACCGGTCGGATCGCCGGTTCACCGGTTCGATGTCTGGTTTTCTATAGCATAACTAATGTCATACTAAATAGATGTAAACTACAATCATTTACTTAAATTTAATAAGAAAGTTGGCTAGCCAAGGTGGTTACAGGGCCAAAGCTGCAACTTACCCACCTATATGCTATATCTAGCATCTTGGGTTTGAATCCCCTTTGACGCAGGTTTTTTTTTTTTAGTGACACTGGTTCAACCGCCAGCTTTTATGCCTTAGGTTCATGCAAAAACCAGCCGGTTTACATGATTTTTACCAATCCAATTGTAGGTCGGTCTTTTTAGCTTTAAAAACCGATAAGGGCGCCGGTTCATGTTTTTTCCAGTCCGGTCCGGTTGTTTAAACTATGACCCGCACTATAGGACATATGGACGTCGGTTCGTGGTTCTTGCCTTGAAAACCAGTGGGTACGATTGGCTGCCAATTTCTTCCACAGGGGCAAAGGAAATGCTAGGTAAAGGCAGATGAACTACTAAAGAGAGGCACCAAAGGAGGGAGAAATCTATCCCATGTGCAAGAGGACGTATGGTGGCTGGTGGTGCATGCACACTTCGTATTATCGTGAGCGAAAGTTACTACTCTATGCGAGATGACACGAGGGTAGCCTATGACTAACATCAAGGAAATTTCGTATATCAAAGACTTGTAGGTTTTTGTAAGTAAAATTTGTAAAAAAATCTCATACTATTAAATATTATTTTCCCAATAAACTTGGTTAAATGTTACAGTGTTTGACTTAGGAAAAAATTGATAGGACTTGGATATTTACCTATATACTACTTTGTTTATAATATACTGGTGTGTGGGAACTCTAATATTCTCCTGCGTCTACTTAGGTACTTTATTTTCTTCAGCAATCCCTGGATGTGGTTGAACTATAAATGGGTTTGGAAATTTATAACATGATAGATGTGATGTTTTCTGGGGGTCCTCAGTTCATTTATTGATGTAATATTGAAGTGCATACGTCGCTCGGTACATATATGGCCCCTACCAAGGCATCCCAAGCTCCATATATGTATGTACCTGTAGCTTATGTGGTCTGTTGCCAGCTAGTAAAAAAATTTAGCTCAGCTCGATCTTTTGAGAAGAAACAAGGACCAATGCGAAGACTGGACCAAGACTAATTCGGGTTGTTGGTTAGCGTATAAGACCATGGGTCAAGGAGAATGAAACACATATTGTACGACTAAGAAAAGAAAAGTGTGTATCATTTATTTGGTGAAAGGAAGATCTTTTGCAGCAATTAAAAGTGTGTATGGTAGCCGCAATGAGTTCATACATTCTTTTATCGATCCTTGTTTCACTGTTTGATAGGGTGTATTGGGAGTCCTCAGCCATGCACAACTCATACTTCAAATGGCCCATATGTATTCCCACGAGGGAATCTGGGGTTGAATGTTCGTTCCTTAGCATGGCTGCCTCGCACCTGCGCAAAAACTATTCCGCTCAACCCATGCTTTGCCTCGCGATTTCTTGTCGACCTCTTCCAAATGTTTGTTCTTTCTCAAACTGGAATCCCTCTCGCTAGCGCTCTCCTCTCGGGCAAACTGAAGATCTACTAGAACTGCAACCTGCACACCCTAACACGGAGACGTCCACCTCTAGACTGTTGGAATTGTGTCGAATATTTGTACAAGGTAGATTACAGTTGAACTTGAAGTCGTACGGTGTGTAGACAGGGTATGGTGTAGTGTCCTAGTAGGACTCTTATATCGTAGACCTCTTATATAATGTGAGGGTAGACACACGATATAATCTATGCCAACATAATAGCACATGCACGTAGAGGGAGCCGGCGGCGTGTGCCCGTGCCCAGGTGTCCAGGGCGAGGTATTGTGACGGTTTCATGAGGACGAGACTACGCACCTCGGATTAATTCTAACATACCCAATTGTCACGCAATCTCGGGTGGCTAACACCAGCGTTTCCAACCCACATGCGTCAAGTAGGCCCAACCGGAGAGCAATAACGACTTAGAGAGGGCTTGGGCCCTCTTTCCCCCAATAGACTACCCTGTTAGGAGGGGACATCCCATCCTTATAAGTCGTGTTCTGTATTCTCTTACAACCTATGTGGGACTAAACCCAACACAGATCATGCCAACCTACATGATGGCACTGTGTCCATGTCCCATGCGCGGACATCTGCTACCGGATCCGCGGCGATGTTTGTGGCTCGGCAAAGGTGATGGCGATGAGGTGTAGAGGCCGTAAGAGAAGAGCCTTTTCTGGGTGTCGGCTTGGTAGAAGACGTGCCAGAGGAGCACCACGAGACCTCACACCACCGCTTGCCCATCGGTCTTTAAGCTCCATCACTACAGCACACCAACCTCGACACGAGCTCCGTCCAGCTTGCAGGCCGTTAACTACCACCTCGTTGTTGTCCTCGACTCCAGCTCATGGAAGTTGCTGCGCTGAGCTTCCCCTCCTCTCTTTTCTGTTCGTCGTTTTTTGAGAGCACATCTTGCTATATTTTTTTAGCTGTTCTTGCTATATTTTTGTGAACCATCGGGGACAATGGAAATTATGTTCTATTAGATAATTGTGATATTCATACTCCCCAGACGGGAATGTTAGTCGGGCACGGGGTTTTAAGGTCTTCATATTGACTAAAAAAATATGTAATATATTGCAACAAAATATATGCTTAGAAACTTCATTAAACAACGAATCTAAATATATATTGTTTATAGCATATAACACATGTTTTGTTATTGAAAATGAGACCAGAAAAACCGTATCCGACTTATAAAACCTGATGGAGGTAGTATACAAGAATCTAACTTTGTACTTTGTAATCTAATTTTGATTAAGATGTCTTCTGATCTGTAGTCTTATAGTGCAAAATATTTCATATTCTCCATTTCGATTGAATGGGTATGGCCGAGAGCAAATTTTGCTCTATTCTAGTGCAGTGTTGATGTTTGTTGAATGGTGGATCATATTGTTTACTTTTCATGGTTGATTGTTCTATTTGGTAGATACATGTTTGTGCAGGATTGAACGGAGTACATGTTGTACTTGGTTGCAATTTATAATAAGTTCTTTGCTCTAAAAATGAATTATCTTTTGAATAATTATTTCCCAAAAATTGCTGAATTATTTTGTAAATATGTTTTCATGTCTTGAAATCTTGTCTGAATTGTGTCAAAATATTTCTTCATGACACATATCTCGTAATTGTGGTGGTAATCTC
Source organism: Elymus sibiricus (assembly GCA_039707655.1). Taxonomy (NCBI): domain Eukaryota; kingdom Viridiplantae; phylum Streptophyta; class Magnoliopsida; order Poales; family Poaceae; genus Elymus; species Elymus sibiricus. The sequence goes on along the minus strand of CM077674.1, from coordinate 60,278,315 downwards.
ACCACCTCAGATCGGATATAACCACATACACCTCGGACATAGTCTACCAAACAAAATCTCTGCCCACATCTTTCAACAGATACAACCTACCGAACAAGATCTTCGCTCATCAGTATGTCTCAGCACATACATGTTAACACAATGCAATTGTATGTCCTCTGCAACTTAGCATGTATCAATGGAGAACAACCATGCCAAGGTGAGAGTAGCTACAAAAACACTCAAAAGGACTCACTAGGTATTGCACATGAATGAAAGGATTGATCATTCTCGAACACCAATCACTTACCTTTATTACACTTTCTCAAACGAGAACAAAAAATTAGGTCTTAAATTGCTTTATACCAATCTAATGTGAACTACTATATTTATTTATTTTTAGCACTCTTAGATAAATATCAAGATTTTATTTGTTCTTTCGGCTCATTTTTAGAAATACTAGGATACCTACACAACTTATTCATGAGATAAACAATCGTATGTGCATGTTTGTGCAACAATAATTGAAGTTAGGAACATCTAACGCACAAACTAGGTTGTGTGCTCCATATAGTGGAACAAGTGGAGGAGGATGCAAGGACTAGTTAGCAAAGCAATGGCAGACATCCTTGAGCACCAACTGCAAACCAAATAGGTAAGAAATCTACACTTCGGGCTTAGAGAAAGGCATGATCACATGCTTGATCAATTTGTGAGATAATGCCAATATGGGTGATGGGAAAGGGGGAGGAAATAGAAGGAATGATGGTGGAGGTGTCCAAGCACAAGGTGGAATTTATGACGGAGTATCCATTCACATCCCAAGAAAAGAGAACAAATAGTTGCTAGTAAAGTTCATTAAGGCCCCATCACTAGACTACTTTTCCATATATGTGAAACCAACACATGAAGGGACATTTTCAAATTTGTATCACTTACTCGTTGTGTGGAGAACTGAAAAGCAGAACGATGGGAACATAGATTTATAAAATCATTCATTGGGAATGAGATGCATCAAACACTTGGATTGACGAGGAAGATCAAGAACTAGGCCATGTGATTAGTGACATTGTTTTCTTAGCAACATTGTCTTTGAGTACTTACTTGCTTTAGTGCTATTGTGTAGGTATTGTACTAGTTAATGGAGACATAAATGTAAGCGTTGAGTTAATTAATGCTTGATAGAAAATGTATTGAATGCACATAATGGCCATCCTAGTATACCCTTCAAATTCTCCACGCATCCCATTGCTGGACGATCATGTTGGGCAATTGATTTCTGATGCCATTGCACTTCCTCAGTGCCCTCATCATCTTTGATTTTTATTCTAACAGTTAATAGTTAAACATAGTTCACATGCAAGCCTTGTATTTATTTCCATGTTATACATTGATGGAAGAAGTGACTCAGATCTTACCGTCTCAAAAACCATCTACCAATTAATTTAGATGAAAATATTTTGAAAAGGCATAAGGTTTTAGTGCCCAATAAGACATTCGGCAAGTTCATTAAGGCCCCATGTCACTAAGCCACTTTTCCATATATATGAAACCAACACATTCAACAACATTCTCATATGTGTGACATTTATCCATTAAGGAGACGACGGGAACATAGGTTTAGAAAACCATTTTTTGGAATAAGATGAATTAAAAAAAACACTTGGGTTGCAAAGGAAGATCAAGAACTAGCGTGACTAGTGTCATTGTTTTCTTCACACCATTGGTACTGAGTACCTCCTTGTTTTAATGCTATTGTGTAGGTAAATTATTAGTCCATGAAGGACATAAAATTACTTCATTGTGTTCACTTATGGTTGAGAAAACATGTATTGAACGCACATGATGGCCATCTCAAATACTATTCAAATTCTCCATGCATCCCAGTGTTGGAAAATCATGTTGGGCATTTCATATCTATTTCCATTCCACTTCCTCACTGCCTACAATCATGATGGCCATCTTCAATGACCTGAGCATCTCGTGAGAAATCCCTTTGCCTACAATTTAGTGCCTGCTCAACCAACAACACATCGGTCTCAATGATCAACCTGACGATGCCAAGCTCCACTGCTATTTCGATCGCCCTTTCCACTGCCTTGAGCTCCGCCGAGATGGCGTCATGATTGTGCACTTGTCGTGTGAGTAGTAGGACAAAAACTATACATATGCTATGTTGGTCGGAAGCATATGCACGACCGATACTGCACATATCGTTTTATAGTCTATAATTTGGCATATTGTGATGTGGTTCATACAAATAAGAGTATATATTACTCGTTATACACACAAATCATTTCGCATCCTAGCAATCAGCATGCATTAGTCCCTTTCCTTGAATGTGTTGGTTCGAGTCTTGCCCAACACATGTGTCATTGATGACAGTTTCCCCCCACTGGGATTGTTTTTGGCCTTAATTGATCATGCATATAAATGACTTTATCCGTGCTGGTATCGTTTTTGGCCTAATTGATCACATAAATGATTTTATGGGCTAAATCTGATCACTTTCTGAGTTTGTGGCCTAAACTGTGCAACCACTTTGATTTAATGGACTAATGACACATTTCACTCCAATTTGTTCTAGTACCTCTTTAGAATTTATAGCATGGTTTCTTCACATGATCCCACATATACAAAGAATTAGCAACACTTAATCAAGACAAATTTTATCTACCACCAGTGATAGTTACCACCTAGTCGTTTGTCCTCCACGTGTCCTCCACCATTGCACTCAACCGGGTAGAGAGATTGGCTTAACGGGTGTTGTGAAATCCAAACCGTAGCAACTAATTTAGTTTATAATAAAATAATCCGGCAAGTGATTCGTTTGTTCAACCACCTCCTCAATTCCTGCCTACGTACGTTGAACAAACAATCTATCGGATAACCACGTTGACCCTAATCGTTCTCTTGGTCGCTGGAAGAAATTTTTCTGGTGAATACGTAGCTACCTTTTACTAGAAATAGCCAAATAAGTACTATACGCTGATTACTCTTGTAGAGTGAAAGAATTTCCTAGTGAATACATACCTACTTTTCCTTAGAAATAGCCAAATAGGTAGTATGTAGTATGTAGTATTCGCAAAAAAAAAAAAAATGTAGTGTGAACTTAAAATTTTCCTTAAAAAATTCATAATAATATAGTAGTATGTACCTACTTTTTAGCCGCATGGAGTATACTACTGTATACTTGGACTATAGAGTTTAACATATAATTAGCGGAGTATGGAGTATGTTGTATATTTATATTTTCCATTAAGTGTGAGGAGCATGTTTTTTTTTTTTTTGCATGACATATATTTTAATTCAGTATGTGTGTTTTAGACGTGCCCTTTAATATAGGAAGTACATTCATAAATTCGCACAAAAAAGGAAGTACATTCATAAGACAAGGTAGTATGTAGTATAAAAATAAAGTAGTATGGAGTATATGGTATTTCATAAAGAATAGAGTATCTGGTGAGAGTATGTTTTAAAGAAGGCGGCTGCTACAAATCAGCCGACTGATTTCTCCCTGAAATCAGTCGGCTCGCTGGCCGCTCATTCTGTTTCGATCTCGCCGCGTTCAACCGTCGGATACACGTACATACTAGACGGCTGCTTCGTCCTCCTTGCCTCGCGACCAAAAGCACTCACTCCCAGCACGGGCACGCGGAAAAGGCTAACCCGAGGGCGGCGAGCTCCGGCGAGAAATTCGCAGCGTCCCCGTAGCCTCGCCTGCTTCAGTGCTGCTCCAAGAGACGCCGGCAACCGCTGCATCACAAGACCAGGAGCCACCGGAGTGCTGCTCCATGGAACACCGAGCGTCGCAAAAAAGCTTCAAACGCAGCACAGACGACGCCTCCAGCGGCTTGAGTGCAGCTCCGGCGGCTTCAATGCAACTCTGGCGACGCTTCAGCGCAGCACCGGCGGCGCTCCATTGCAGCCCCGGGCGGCGCTCGATTGAAACTCCATCGGCGGCGAGCGGTGCTTCAGTGCAGCTCTGTGTGCTGCACTGCATCACCGGCGGGGAGCTGCACTCCATTGCAACTCCGTCGGCGGCGAGCGGCGCTTCAGTGCAGCTCCGCGTGCTGCACTGCATCACCGGCGGCGAACGGCGCCCGACTACACTCCGGCCTCCGTGCTGCGTTGCAACACCGACGGCGAGCAGCCCAACCTCTCAAACGCAGCACCGGCGAGCGCCGGCTCGCAGCACCGGGGCCGACGAATGTCGCATTGGAACGTCGGCAGCACCGTCGAGTCGCCGGGTCGCAGCACCGGCACTATCCGAGTCAACGACGAGGGCTGCGTTGCAGCACTGGCTGTCGTCAACAAAAATCATTGCGTCACGGCACCGGCGTGTGGATCGTAGGCAACAGGTGGAGCTTGGGAAGCAGGCCATGGCGGACTGGGACTTGGACGGGAGGCCATGGCGAAGGGGGTCGAACTCGTTGGATTTTGACTGGTTCTCGCTCCATCTGAAGAGATAAGGCCGGGCAGGTGGTGGGCAGGCCCCCACCAGGACGCATGGCATCCGTAGCGCGAGGCTTAAGGGAGAGAAAAATCATCCGGTGGAAAATAAACGTTTCCCTTTAAAGAAAGTATGGAGTATCTCCAAAAAAACAATGAGAAAGAGTATATGCTCCAAATATAAGGAGTATCTCTAAATAAAGGAATACTTGTAGATATTAGAGATACCGAAAGAAGTATATTCATTATGTTCCCTCTACATGTACAAGTACAATATATGATGAGATTGCTTGGCGGCAAAAATGCATACATCTGCGCTGCAAAACGAAGTACCTATTCTCGTACTAAACTTTGAAGCAAAATGAAATGTCTATGCATGTATTACCCTCTGAAGCAAAAAGTGAGTACTAGACTATTAGCATGTAGTCTCTCCCTGGTTGTGGTGCATGCTTATGCACGTGCGTGTACAGATCTATAACTTGATATACACATTGGAGTAAGGAGTATGGAGTATGTGAGTGCTAAGGCATTGTCGCGCCAACACCAGAGCAGCCACCTGTCGGCGATGTGGAGCCTCGCCGCTGTCGCCGCCGCCGGCGATGACTGAGCAGTCACCGGCCAGCCGTGTCTAGATGTCTGCAACCTTGCCGGAACGGTGACCAGTAGGGCCGGGTACAACTGCTAGTCGCCGTCGCCGCCGCACGGAGCCGTTACGTACCCATAAGCAATCGCACTGCCCGATATTAGGTCATCGTCGACAGGCCACATCGGAGCAGCCAATGGATTGTGCAGCCGTACATCTACATGGCCGTCACTAGTAGAAAAACGACTTTACGTTCGCATCATTAGTCCCGGTTTGACTACGGTCCGGGACTAATGTGACCATTTGTCCCGGTTCCAACGGCTAGGGGCAGGGAAATCATTAGTCCCGGTTCGTGTTGAACCTTTAGTCCCGGTTTGTGACACAAACTGAGACTAAAGGTGTGGTGACAGGCTGGTGTCAGGCTGGGACCCCATGATCACCTTTAGTCCCGGTTCGTGTCACAAACCGGGACTAGAGGTTAGCCTTTAGTCCCGTTTGTCACACAAACCGGGACTAAAGGTCTGGTGGCAGGCTGGTGTCAGGCTGGGGCCCCACGATCCCCTTTAGTCCTGGTTCGTGTCACAAACCGGGACTAGAGGTTAACCTTTAGTCCCGATTTGTTACATGAACCGGGACTAAAGGTGTCACTATATAAACCCTTCGTCCATCCCGAGCCGAAGCTCTCTGTTTTTCCCCTTTCCTCTCCTCTCTGTTCTTCCCCTCTTGCTCGAGCTCATCCTCCATTTTTGCAAAAATTTGTCAAGATTTGAAGGCATCCCATCAATCCAAGTGTTCACAGAGGTTAGCAACTTTGTCCTTTCATATCTCATTGCTAGATTAGCTCGTGCAATGTTCTATAAGTATAGTGATTTGTGGGTTCTAGTTTGGGAGTAATTATGTGGGAGTTTATTTGATTTATATGCAATTTGAGCTCAAATTAACTTCTTAGTTTGCATATGTGTAGGTGTGGTTTACTTAGTGCCTTCCCGTCCCCGTCCTAACCACCGTCGATCGCCCGCACCGTCCCGTCGCCGGCACCACACCTTGGTGAGCCTCTTGTTCTTATCATTTTTATAAAAAAAAATCTTATTTGTATGATTTAGATAGTTAATTGTATAATTTTCTTACATGTATGATTGTTTGTTATACATAGTGCCATGACTTTGATATCCGTCCCCGTCGGCCCTCGTTCGATTTATGATTCGGATGTGGTATATATATTCTTTTTTATAACTATTTGTTGCATTTCACGTTTATGACAATTATGCCCATCAAGTTGACATAGATATTTTTATCTAGGAGATATGTGAACCGGAAATTGCAACCGACCCTCTTGTCGAGAAGTTAAATTTAGTTGAAAAAGAAAATGAGTATTTGAAAGAAAAATTGAAAAGAATTGAAGAAGAGAAGATGAAACTGGAGTTGTATGTTGCCGATGTCGTCGATGATCACAAGATCAAGATGGATAGAATGCACTTGAAGATTAGAAAATTTAAAAAATATGCCGTTAATCAAGAGGCTTGGTATCACTATGCTGTTGGATCAATTGTTACCTTAGTTGCGATCTTGATCGCATTTGTTGTTGCATTTAAATGCTTTAGCTAGAGAGTTTCTATGTTGTTTTATGAGAATAAGTGTGTATGAACTATATGTATGAACTTGTATTAATTTGGTCTTTTCGGTGTTGTGTAATGAAGATGAGCCGGCAATGGATGTACGATGACCGATGCTCTCCCCAGTTCATTAATGGCGTGCGTACTTTTCTGGTTGCAGCTGAGGCAAACAAGCGGGCGGATGGTTTTATGTGTTGTCCATGTGCTGTCTGTAAGAATGATCACAATTACTCTAACTCAAGAACCATTCACGTCCACCTGTTTACGTCCGGTTTCATGTCCGGCTATAACTGTTGGACCAAGCACGGAGAAAGAGGGGTCCTAATGGAAGAGAATGAAGAAGAAGAGGATGATGACAGCTATCCTGACCATGGGTTCCCTGAATACGATGGTACAACAATGGGGGAAGAAGCTGAGCCGGCAATGGGGGAAGAAGCTGAAGAAGAGGCATCAGATGAGCCCGCTGATGATCTTGGTCGGGCCATTGCCGATGCAAAGAGAAACTGCGCAAGTGAAAAGGAGAAGCTGAAGTTGCAGCGCATGTTAGAGGATCACAAGAAATTGTTGTACCCAAATTGCGAAGATGACAAGAAAAAGCTGGGTACCACACTGGAATTGCTGCAATGGAAGGCAGAGAATGGTGTATCTGACAAGGGATTTGAAAAGTTGCTGATAATGTTAAAGAAGATGCTTCCAAAGGACAACGAATTGCCCGACAGTACGTACGAAGCAAAGAAGGTTGTCTGCCCTCTAGGATTAGAGGTGCAGAAGATACATGCATGCCCTAATGACTGCATCCTCTACCGCGGTGAGTACGAGGATTTGAATGCATGCCCGGTATGCGGTGCATTGCGCTATAAGATCAGCCGCGATGACCCTGGTGATGTTGAGGGCGAGCGCCCCAGAAAGAAGATTCCTGCCAAGGTGATGTGGTATGCTCCAATAATACCACGGTTGAAACGTTTGTTCCAAAACAAAGAGCATGCCAGGTTGATGCGATGGCACAAAGAAGACCGTAAGAAAGACGGGAAGTTGAGAGTACCCGCTGATGGGTCGCAGTGGAGAAAAATTGAGAGAAATTGGCCGGACTTTGCAGGTGATGCAAGGAACTTATGGTTTGGTTTAGGTGCAGATGACATTAATCCTTTTGGGGAGCAGAGCAGCAATCATAGCGCTGGCCTGTGACTCTATGTATCTATAACCTTCCTCCTTGGTTGTGCATGAAGCGGAAGTTCATTATGATGCCAGTGCTCATCCAAGGCCCTAAGCAACCCGGCAACGACATTGATGTGTACCTAAGGCCATTAGTTGAAGAACTTTTACAGCTGTGGGACATAAAAGGTGTACGTGTGTGGGATGAGCACAAACAGCAGGAATTTGACCTGCAAGCGTTGCTGTTTGTAACCATCAATGATTGGCCTGCTCTCAGTAACCTTTCAGGACAGACAAACAAGGGATACCACGCATGCACGCACTGTGTTAGATGATACCGACAGTATATATTTGGATAAATGTAAGAAGAATGTGTACCTGGGACATCGTCGATTTCTTCAGATCAATCATGTCTTAAGAAAGAAAGGCAAGCATTTCAAAGGTGAGGCAGATCACCGGAAGAAGCCTCGCCACCGTACTGGTCATGATATACTTGATATGGTCAAGGATTTAAAAGTAATCTTTGGAAAGGGTCCTGGCGGACAATCTGTTCCGAATGACGCTGACGGACACGCACCCATGTGGAAGAAGAAATCTATATTTTGGGACCTACCATATTGGAAAGAACTAGAGGTCCGCTCTGCAATCGACGTGATGCATGTGACGAAGAATCTTTGCGTGAACCTGTTAGGCTTCTTGGGCGTGTATGGGAAGACAAAAGATACACCGGAGGCACGGGAGGACCAGCAACGTATGCACGAAAAAGACGGCATGCATCCAAAGCAGTATCAGGGTCCTGCCAGCTACGCTCTTACCAAAGAAGAGAAGGAAATCTTCTTTGAATGCCTGCTCAGTATGAAGGTCCCGTCTGGCTTCTCGTCGAATATAAAGGGAATAATAAATATGGCAGAAAAAAAGTTCCAGAACCTAAAGTCCAATGACTGCCACGTGATTATGACGCAACTGCTTCCGGTTGCATTGAGGGGGCTTCTACCGGACAACGTTCGATTAGCCATTGTGAAGCTATGTGCATTCCTCAATGCAATCTCTCAGAAGGTAATCGATCCAGAAATCCTACCAAGGTTACAGAATGATTTGGTGGAATGTCTTGTCAGTTTCGAGTTGGTGTTCCCACCATCCTTCTTCAATATCATGACGCACTTCCTAGTTCACCTAGTCGAAGAGATTGCCATTCTGGGTCCTGTATTTCTACACAATATGTTCCCCTTTGAGAGGTTCATGGGAGTCTTAAAGAAATATGTTCATAACCGTGCTAGGCCAGAAGGAAGCATCTCCAAGGGCCATGAAACAGAGGAGGTCATTGAGTTTTGTGTTGACTTTATTCCTGACCTTAAGCCGATTGGTGTTCCTGAATCGCGGCATGAGGGCAGACTTGGTGGAAAAGGCACGCTAGGAAAGGACCAAGTAATATGTATGGACGGGCAGTCTTGGGTGCAAGCACACTACACAGTTCTACAAAATTCCAGCTTGGTGGGTCCGTATATCGACGAACACAAGAATATTCTACGCTCCAAACACCCGGAGCAGTCTGACGACTGGATTACACGTGAACACACGGGGACTTTCGGCGGTTGGTTGCAAACACGTCTCATGCATGACGACAGTGTTGGAGATGAGCTGTACTTGCTGTCCAAGTTACCATCTTCGACTATATTGACTTTCAAAGGGTACGAGATAAATGGGAATACATTTTACACGATCGCCTAAGATAAAAACAGCACCAACCAAAACAGTGGTGTCCGCTTTGATGCAGCAAACACCAATAGGCCAAAGGACACATATTATGGTTACATAGAGGAGATATGGGAACTTGACTATGGACGTGAATTGAAGGTCCCTTTGTTTCGCTGCAAATGGGTCAATCTGTCAGGAGGCGGCGTAAAGGAAGACCCGCGGTACGGAATGACAACAGTGGATCTCAAAAATCTTGGGTACGCAGATGAACTATTCGTCCTAGCCAATGATGTGGCGCAGGTTTTCTATGTGAAGGACATGTCTACCAAGCCGAGAAAAAGAAAAGATAAGGAAGCGAATACATCATACGATGAGCCAAAGCGCCACATAGTTCTTTCAGGGAAAAGAAATATCGTGGGAGTGGAGGACAAGATAGACATGTCAGAAGATTATGAAAAGTTTCATGAAATTGCTCCCTTCACAGTGAAGATTGACCCTAGCATCCTGTTAAATGATGAAGATTGTCCATGGTTACGGCGCAAAGGAACACACGCGAAGAAAAAGTTTTATACCCAAAGATCCCACTCTGGGATGTGACCGGCTTCACCGTCATCACTTTCTTCTCTAGTGAGTTTCCGGACTTATCTCGAAAGTCCCACTTCGGACAAACCGGATGGAATCTTTGTAATAGTTAGGGTATATATGTGTTTTGGCATTTGAAAGGCGAAGAAATATATCTTTAAGGACTGGATGCAATTTTCAACCCTTTCTGACTTCATTCGCTATTTTTCATGCATTTAATGAATTTTTGGAGCTAAATGGCCCTGAAATTGAAAAACACTACAAATGAACTCTGAAAAGGTTGAAAGTTGGCATGGTATCATCATTTCACCCACATAGCATGTGCTAAAAAGTTGAGAGGGTTACGGCAAAAACTGGATGCACTTCGTGTACAAAATGGACAATCTCTTTCGAAGTATCAGAGTTTCGGACGAAAACTCATCTGTTACAAAGGCATTTCATTTTTTTAAACTTATTTCAACTCCAGACATTTTGTGAGTTCAACATGCACCATTCAAAGCCACATCATCAATTTTCAACCATTTTTGACTTCATTCGCTATTTTTCATGCATTTCATGAATTTTTTGAGCTAAATGACCCTGAAATTGAGAAGCGCTACAAATAAACTCTGAAAAGGTTGAAAGCTGGCATGGTATCATCATTTCACCCACATAGCATGTGCTAAAAAGTTGAGAGGGTTACGGCAAAAACTGGATGCACTTCGTGTACAAAATGGACAATCTCTTTCGAAGTATCAGGGTTTCGGACGAAAACTCATATCTTACAAAGGCATTTTCATTTTTTAAAATAACCTAAGAATTACCAAATTGAATATAATGATAAAACACACTAATATTAAACAGTAGAAAAAAGAATCACTGATAAATCTATTTTTAAAGTAAAGTTATTCACAAACTAGTGATTCACACAAATTTCAAATAATTCAAATTTAAACTATTCAAATTTGAAAAGTACTGGCACTAACAGAAAGTTTATAATTTTTGTGACCTAAAGCAAAAAGATTCACTCAGAAACTCTAAATATTTGGCTGTAAGTAGAAACAAAAGAAAATAAATAAAGCAAAAAAAAATAGAAAAAAAGCCCGCCTACTGGGCCGCCACGGCCTGCATACGACTAGAAACCCAACCTCTAGTTGGGCCAAGATGCAGGCCCGCATGGCCCAATAGGCCCCACAGGGCAGCACAAGTTCGGTAGGCCCACAAAGGCCTGCTTAGAGAGGAGCTCGACACGGTAGCCGCGGCGGGGCTTATAAACCGCTGCGAGCTCCTCTCAACTAGCGAGGTGAGACTAAACATTCGACACGGGAAGCCAGGCCTTTAGTCCCGGTTGGTGGCTCCAACCGCGACTAAAGGCCCCCTTTAGTCCCGGTTGGAGCCACCAACCGGGACTAAAGGCCTGGCTTCCCGCCGCTTGGCCTGGGTGAATTTCACCTTTAGTCCCGATTGGTGGCTCCAACCGCGACTAAAGGGGGGCCTTTAGTCGCGGTAGGAGCCACCAACCGGGACTAAAGGTTTTCATATATAAGCGGCACTTACGAATCCATCCTCTCCATTCTCTCGACGCCAAACACAGAGACACCGCCAGGCTGCTGCGCCGCCGCCTGCCCCGACGCCGGCCGCCCGCGCCTCCTCCCCGACGCCGCCCGCGCCTCTCCTCTCCGACGCCGCCCCTGACGCCGGCCGCCCGCGCCTCCTCCCCGACGCCGCCCGCGCCTCTTCCCCGATCGACGCCACCCGCGCCTCTCCTCTCCGATGCCGCCCGCGCCCGCCGGCCTCTACCTCGCCGTCGCCGGCCTCGATCGACCTCGCCGTCGCCGTCCTCGACCTCGCCCGCTGTGAGCTCGCGCCGCCCCCTCCGGCGATTTTTTTTGTACTAGATATGTTTTAGATTATTATTAACTAGTATACAATGTATGTATATATGTATGTATGTTTTGATGTTTTAGATGTTTTAGATGATTATTTTTTCACTATATGTATGTATGTTTTAGTTTTTTTTTCACTAGTTTTTTTTATACAATGTATGTATATATGTATATGTAGATGAACGGTGGAATTTGCATAGATTTTCTGTTTTTTAGTTTTTTATACTTATAGAAAAAAGTTGCATAGGAAAAGGTTGCATAGAAAAAAGTTGACCATGTATTAATAATATTTTAATGTTAATATATATCTTAATGTTGTATTTGCAAAAGTTTGTCATGTATTTGCAAAATCAAGTGAAAAAGAATTACAAAAATCACAATCAAGCATTTAAAAAATGTTAAATTTGCATAGAATTTGTTCTCGACGTCTACGATGCCCGGCCCGCATCCTCCTCGTCGACTTGGTGGCGAGTACCTGCTTGAGAGGCGCCATGTCCGGGACTGGGCTCCGTCGGGCTGGCACTGGGAGGTGCTACCTTCCGGGGCGCGCAACTTGGTGAGGAACCGGGCTCCCGTCGTCGACCAGGAGCTTCTTTGGTGGCGGTCGCGTGGGCCACTTTCGGTGCGGAGGCAGCCGGCCCCCGCGGAGGTGGTACGTCGCCGTGTCAGGGAGGAGGACGAGCACGTCCGTCGCTACATGGTTGCGTTGGACGTCAGGTTCTCCAATACCTGGCAGGTTCTTCAGGGATCTCACCCGAGCTATGATCCTGTGATGGTTCCTTCTCTTTGGGTGTCCACCGCCCGCGCCTCAGGAACCGCGAGTGAACTAGATTCTTCGATAATATTCGATCTGTATTAGCTAGTGATGTTATATGATAATATTCGAGATGTATTAGTGATAATTAATACTCGAGATGTATTCGAGATTATATTCGATAATATTCGAGACGATGTATTCGAGATTATATTCGATGATGGATATTATCTGGATTATTCGAGATGTATTAGTGATATTATTCGAGATGCATATTATCTACTATGATTCAGTTTTTCCTTATTGATTGCATTCTAATTTGAATACTAAATTGTTTTGTCTTTCTTCTGGATTAGTTAATATAAGCTATGGACAATACAGGCAGAGACGGGGAAGAGACCATGTTCGACATCATACGCTCCCCGAGCCCAGATGAGAATGAACCCGAAGATGACGGCTCGCAATATCTGAACATTAATAATTCCGGTGAGGGAGTATTAATATTTGATGAAGACGAACGAAGAGACGAAGGCCACAACAATGATGACGAAGGAAATGTTCTTCAAATAACAAAGACCGGCGAGGTATATATATATAAGGCCTCTGGTGATCATTACATGTATTAATTGATTTATATATATTAACGAATCGATCTTTCTTCTTTTAGCCCTCCGGATCGAGGAAATCTTCTACAAGCAGGGCAGTACGAGGCCCGGCCAGAAGGTTGCAGGCTGGCATAAAGTACAACATCGATGCCATCAAAGAAAATGGCGAACCGCTTGCTCCTAAAAAGAATGCGGACAAATTTACTCGTCAATGCGGACTTATTGTCAGAGACCAAATCCCGATCTCCGTTCAAGAATGGAATAAGCCAGCAAAGGGAGATCAAGGAGTTACTTTTGTCGACGGAAGAGAAAAAGATCTGCTTTGGGAATCGCTCATGGCACATTTCACCCTACCAGATCATTTGACAGATGAAGAATGGGAGAAAGTCAAGAAGAGTGCTCTTAAGAAGATGGCGATAGCATTCAACAACCACAAGAAAAGAATATGGGCCAAGTACCAAGCAGACGGAAAGAAGACTCCAGCATTCAAGGGAACACTGGAGAAGGGAAAAGATCACTGGGACGCTTTCGTGCAGTTCAAGGAATCGGAAGAAGCTAAGGAACGGTCGAGAATAAACAAGACTAATGCTGCGAAAAAAAAGTGGCACCATACTCTGGGGCCAGGTGGCTACCAGGTCGGCCGGCCTAAGTGGGATCTCGCTGAGGAACAGATGATTGCTGCAGGGGTCACTCCAATTACATTGAGTTGGCCCCCCAGGTGCAGGACTTGGTTTTATGTGCATGGGGGGAAGTTGGACCCAGAGACAGGGCTGGTTATGGAGCGGGCAAGTCTTAAAGAAGCCTCCGACGCTTTACTTGTTGCAATACAAGATGCTCGAACGGGAAAGTACAAGCCCGACAGAGAGAATGACGAGCTTACGCGCGCCCTGAACAATCCTGAACACCCGGGAGGAACACGAGGCAAAGGCGTTGTTCTGTGGTTTGAGGGGTTTGCGGATTGGAACGCCACTTACAGAAGCCGTGCGAGAAAGAAGCAGCAGGAGGAGGAGCAGAGGAAGCAGGAGGAGGAGCAGAGGAAGCAGGCAGCAGACCGCCTTCAACTGGTAGAATCAAAGCATGCGGAGTTGGAACGCGCTTACCTAAGGCAGCAGGAGCAGATCGACTCACTTAGCCAGGAAAGGGCGTCTCAGCGGCAGCAGCAAGCAGATCCAGCATTGGATACAACCGTCCCATCTATGCCGAAAAGCAGCGTGGGTTCCACCCCGGCCGATGATGCACTGCTGGATAGATACCCCGTGGATGATATCAAAGATACGACACCTTGTGAGCTACACATGAAAGTGAAGAACATATCCATGAAGGTGGCGGACGGCTATGCTTTAACAAATCCCCCTGAAGCAAACTTCCATTGCAATCCGATTCCAGCTGGCTATGCTCGTGTCGGGGTTGATGAAGTGATGTCAGGATATTACGAGCTACTGCTTGACATTCCTGGAGGTGACGAGGAACGCACACTGGGAGAGGCCATACATCGTATCATTCTATGGAGAAAGGATTGCATCGTCTTTCCAAGGCCACCGACTCCTCCTCCAAGTCCGCCACCGCGTCAGCCGACTCCAACCCTGCCCGAGACGCAGCACGGTGCTAGTCCGCCACCGCGTCAGCCGTCTCCACCACCCACCCCGAGACGGAGCCCATCAGCGCGAGTCCGCCATATCGATCTCGGGCGCGTCAGCCTTCTCCAAAGCGGAAGAGAGCACCAAGCAAGAAAGCCTCTCCTCCTGCCAAAAAGAAGTTGGCTTACGAGATGACTATCGAGGAAAACAAGGCCGAAGTGGCTGCCCAAGTGAAGGCCCATTTTGCACGGAAACAGCC
Source organism: Elymus sibiricus (assembly GCA_039707655.1). Lineage (NCBI taxonomy): Eukaryota > Viridiplantae > Streptophyta > Magnoliopsida > Poales > Poaceae > Elymus > Elymus sibiricus. Next base: position 60,263,199 of record CM077674.1, on the reverse strand, counting down.
CCCACCGAAGGAGAAAATACCTGATGAAGTCATACAACACTTTATTGATAATGCTCAACCGGCTGTGAAGAGGACGGACTCAGACTATGAGCGTTCTATTAAGAAGTTATATCTGGCACAAAAAGATAAGGAGTCGAGCTCGAGCCAAGCAAGGAGTAGTAAATGCGGGAAAACTGTTCCCCAGCTGGGAGAACAGGCAGTGCAATCGATCCCCCCGCTCATTGTACAATCACATGTTGTGAATACCGCCGATCAGCCGGTAATAACCGATGCTCATAGACAGATTGCTAGAGAGGCCGGTGTCACTGTTGAACAACTCCTAGGCATCGAGGAACTCCCCAAGATTCAAGATCACGAAGTAGCATGGAAATATGTCCCCGGCCAAGATCTGGTCAGGGAGGTCGAGAATCTATCAACGAGAATGCGCAATTTGCATGACTGGTACCTGAGAGAAGTCAAGAAGGGGCGAGATTCCCTCATGGTGAAAGTCAATGAAGAGCATTACTTCCATGCAAAAGATTTGTGGGTTGAGTTTCAAGAATTGTTTCAGTTATTCAATCAAGACGCACTCGACAAATCTCTCGTCAGTTGCTATTGTCTGTAAGTGATTTCTTTCTGTAATTTAAGTCTCTAGCTATGCTCGTTCGTTGCCTGTAATTATCCTCACTATATTCTTTTCTGTGGTATTATGCAGAATGAAGATTTATGAAATGAAAAGAGATGGACGCTATGGCATTGGGTTCATTGACCCAAATACCATTAATGAAGAGGTTTGGTCACGTCACCCAAAAGAGACAGAGAAGTACTTGCTAGAGTTTTTGAAGCAACTAAATACCCAACCAGAAATAGTATTTCCTTACAACTTTGGGTGAGTGTTACTGTCTTGTACTACAAATTCTATTTTGCTTACTAGATGTTAATAAGTGTAGTTGATGAGTTATGCACATGCCCGCTTAATTATACAGACGTGTGCGCATGCAGTTTTCACTGGATCCTGCTAATCATTGAAGTTGACGAGGGAAAAGTTAAAGTACTAGACTCACTACTTAAAGAACCTAAAGAGTACTTAATCGTGAAGGGGATGGTCGACAGGTAATTTCAATCATTATCGCACTATGTCAGCCAGCTCTTTATTTCATTTCCTGATATCAACTAATTAATAACTCATTTATTCATTTTCTTTGCCGGGTAGGGTTTGGCAAAGCTTCATCAAACAGGTCCCAGGCGCATGGAAACAAGAGCTGAAATGGGTGCGACCCAGGGTACGTAATTAAGTAGTACAAGCTACGTGTCCGCGCATCTCTTTAATTCTAGTTTCAATACCATTATCATGCTTGGTTAATTATTATCTGATTAAATTCTATTCTCGTAAAGTGCATGAGTCAGGCGTCGGGGAATAATTTATGTGCATACTACGTTTGCGAGAACATTCGCATTATGACGTCCGAAAGGAACAGATCTGAAAGACAACTTTGGGTACGTTTGCCAGAACACTATCCACAATTTTTTTTATCATGATCTAATATATATACACATAACTAATATATTCATCTTGATCTCCTTCTTTAAAGCTGAGGGAGATGCGGGAAAAGCTCCTACCAACGGACCGCATACGAGCACTTCAAGAGGAAATTGCGGGATTTTTGGTTGACCAGGTCATACATCCCAAAGGAGCATACCATTACACGGCTGAATAAATTGTGGGATTTTTGGTCTACAAATTGCGGGATTTTTGGTTGACCAGGTCATACATCCCAAAAATATTGTTTTTGCATGCATGTAATTATCTGCAAATTGTAGGAGAAATTGTATATATATATGTGTATGCGCATATGGTCGTACGAGAAATTCTATGATATATATATATGATTGGCTACGAGAAATTCTATTTATATATGCATGACGTGTACAGTATGTATTTAGTAGCGTAAAATATGTTTGAAATGAAAAAGAATTTCTCGCAAAAAAAAAGAATTAAATGGAAAACACAAAATTAAAAAGAAAAATAAAACATAAACCCCTAAACCCCTATACCTTGCGCGGGCTCGTGCCACGTGGACCTTTTAGTCCCGATTGGTGTTACGAACCGGGACTAAAGGCCCCCCAGCCCCCGGCACGGGCTCGTGCCACGTGGTGGGCCTTTGGTCCCGGGCCGTGACGAACCGGGACTAAAGGGGGGGGGGCTTTAGTCCCGACCCTTTAGTGCCGGTTGTTGAACCGGGACTAAAGGCCCTTACGGATTCTGCACTAGTGCCGCTGCCACCAGCACCTGCATATTGATCGCGCACAGAAAAAAGTCCACGATTTGACGAACAAAAAAAGAAAGAATACATGCATGTACACATGCTAGATCTAGAGAATTAGAATGAGATGGATCTAAGATTAACATGTCCATTCAAAACAAGATGGATGAAAGAAATGGATCACGATGGTTACCTCTTGGCCGTGAAATATGACGCGCCGGCCAGCAAGGGATATGATTGGAATGGTAGCTTGGTCTTTTGACTTAGGTAGTTATATATGCTAATTATCTGGCCGTATAAATCGGGAGGGTGCGGCTCGTTTTTTCAATCGGGTAGATGAAATCTGTCTACTTTTTAAAACCGAAAAAAATTCATCATAACACCTGGGGTAGTTACCCCACATGTCTCATATACTATCATGTGGTAATATATATACTACTTTATCATTGTAAGTATTTGCATATACTATATATAAGATACTTCAAGGCGAGTTACATGAAAAAATTACAAGTTGGCCCATGGTTTTTATTATATTTGTGAAATACGTACATATTTGTACGTAAAAAGGAGCATACTCAAAATACGATAGATACTACCTAAAAAATGTGATACATACTACCCAAATGTTCTTATATACTACATACTGCGCGTACATTCCATCATAATTAATATCTGTTAGTCATCTTGTACACCTAACCATGTACAAGTATAAACTTCTCAAGCTTTCTCCCACTCGGATTGTTTTTGGGCTTAATTTATCCCCACCCACCCACCGCCCACCCCCCCCCCCCCCCCCCCCCCACATTGTTTTTTTTTTTTGCCTTAATTGATCACATAAATGACTTTATGGACTAAATCTGATCATGTTCTGAATTTGTAACCTAGAGTGTGCAAACACTTTGAGTTAATTGACTAATGGCACATTTAACTCTAGTTTGTTCCAGTACCTTTTAGAATCTACAGCATGGTTTCTTCCCATGAACCCACATGTACAAAGAATTAGAAACACTTAATCAATATAGAATGTGTATCTTTATTATGTATGTGCTCCTACATTTCATTCATAACTTCAATAGGTTCGGTCATGATTGTATGTGCTAGTCATCTCATACACCTAAACATATACACATCTAAGCTTCTCCACATACAACTTTAGATTGAACTTCTTATCAGCCAAATGCAAGCTTGCCCACCTCCTTGTTAGTTTGTCGAAGAGAAATAGCAAACTAGTTCGAAACGTCGGATGCCGGCGTCGGCCTATGGTGGTTGCATGGTGAGGTCTTAGGGAAATAAGATGCACTCGGAATTCGAGGTGTTTCCATGCATGATCTTCACATCCTCAATGGCCATGTCTACCAGCTAGTGTGTGTATCGACATACACAACATATGAGCTCCGGATTAGAAAACAATTTCTGAACCTGCAATTTCCTATTTATCGAACATTGCTAATAATTGTACAATAGTAAAGTACACCTATGGTATATCCGTGCTATACTTTTGGCAATTGTCGAGAGAAAAATTAGAGATATAAAGTGAAATTTCACATGTTTCTCAATAATCGCATGTCACATGCGAATCATCAAAAACAAATATTTGTGTGGATATCTTGTACAGACAATCATTCTGTATCTGGCAGTAGTAACTTCTTATAGCATGACGACTTCCAGAGTGTATACTATAACAAGGTTTGTCCGGCTCCGGTGAGGCAGGAGCCATGACGACGGCATGACTTCGGCTTGATCGAGTGCTTATAGTCGTCGCTGCTTGGTCCATGGACATGGTTTTTAATTTTTGTTAGTTCTGGTGTATTGTACTGCCATGGCATTTTATTAATAGAATGGGAGATATCCCCCCAAAATAAATAACTTCTTCATGGTCAAGGACAAAAACAAGTATGTTTATAGTAGCTATATGCGACATCTTTCGTTGTGGCGCAATCTAGACAATTAAAAATACCTATGTAATAAGGATGTTATACAAAATAAGGCCAATGGAGGACCGGCTCCATGGAGCCCTTTTTTTTAAGATCCAGCTGGACGTTGGCTATGTTTCATTTAGCAGATAGAACATGGGAAACATTGGCGATCAAGTTATCATGGAAAGCGTAGAGAAAAGAAAAAGAACTCTACTAGTGCTATGCTTCTATCTCGCAAGATAATCCCCAAAAGCGTGTTCTAGCACCTTTGCTCCCACAAGTCGCCACTGCTCCAAATTCCTTCTGACGGCTTAGATCACGTCTGAAGATCGTGGTAGCTTGTTACGGAAGACACAGTCGTTTATTTCCTTCCAAATTTCCCAAGTGATCAGCATGATCATCGATCTGATGTCCCGCCGATTCTCCTTATTGCCTCTATAATCTTCTTGGAGTTGTCAGTTGTTAGCCCCGTCTGTTTCAAGGACTCACACCCGATCCAGGTTGCAGCTATAGCCCAAATTTACTTAGAGAATGGGCAATTCCAGACTAGGTGTACATTAGATTCAAGACTCCTGACACAGAGAGGGCAGAAGTAATCTTTCGGACATCCCCTCCGTTGCAGGTGATCGTTGCACCATAGCCTGTACAGCAGCAGCAACCAAAAGAAGAATTTGAGCTTCGCAGGTGCCCATGCCTTCCAGATCAAGCTCTTGAACCCAGTTGCCACCTCGGGAGCCAACTGAGCTTGTATGCCGACCTGGCAGAGTAGTTTCCCATGTTGTCCGCTGTCCATCTAATGCAGTAGTCGACGCCCTCCCTTAGAACGATGTTGGAGCTGTTAATTAACCTCCACAGACGGAGGAATTCGACAACAATGTTGCCAGTGTTGACATGCCTCAGATTGCTGACCCATTTATCATTTAACAGGACCGCCTCCACTGTTCTGTTTTTCAACTTGGAGTGCTTGAAAATGGTTGGGGAAGGAGACAGACAGTGGCCACCCGCCAATCCAAGAGCACTTCCAGAAACTTGTTGAAAGACCGTCCCCAATTGTTACCGTCGTGGCTGATGCAAATAGAGCTTCATCCGTTTCATCACTAGGTGCTGGGAAGCAAGACCATGGCCTCCTGGGCTGCTGTCACGCCAACCAGAGCCATCTGAGTCGCAGGGCTTGACTCAATTTGTAGATCAAGGAGTCACAGCGCCCCCCCCCCCCCCCCCCCCAACTCCACCAACGAGCATACCTTCCCCTAGCTTACCTTGCATTTGCCACAAGAGATATCTTCCTCTTGTGCCCACGGGAACTTCCTCCTGGCCTTGTCGACGTCTTCGAGCAGTTTCTTCGGGACCTTGAACACTGTAAGTGCAAAAGTTGGCATTGCCGTCAGAATAGAGCGCACCAAAACCCTTCGCCCAGCCAAGTTCAGGAGACGGCCCTTCCATCCAGCAAGGTGAGCCTGGATCCTGTCAAACACGAATTGCAGATGCACTAGGCGAAGGCGGGAAATCGCTATCGGGAGGCCCAAATAGGTCATTGGGAACTAACAAGTTGCCCGCCAAAACACTGTAGCACATCCGACAACACTATCCCCTCGCATCTGATTGGTGCAATAGTCGATTTTCCTTGGTTTGGGGATAAAACTGTTGCATCTCCAAACTGTTTCAGAATTGCCATGAGAGCCTCCACCTCTAGCTTGATTGGAATGGCGAAATTCACGGCATCATCTGCATACAAACTCACTCACAAACTGAGTCCTCTCCCTGGCAGGGGAGCCAGTGTACTGTTTTCAGTTGCCGCAGCTACCCGCCTATGCAGTGGATCAATGACCAGAATGAAGAGAAGGGCCGACAGGGAATTGCCTTGCCGAAGGCCTCTTTAGTGCATGATATGTAAGACAGTTGTGTCGTTTAGCAGGCATGAAGAAGAGGCCGTTGATAGTAACACTAGTAGAAAACAGGGCATTGGTTTTTGCCAGATCAGAGCAACAGTCCCGGTCGACTTACGAACCGGGACTAATGCGTGCATCAGTCCCGGTTCGAGCGGCCAGGACGCCGGCCGGGCCTCGGCAGGCATCACTCCCAGTCCAGCCACCAACCGGGACTAAAGGGCCTCGCTCCTGGCGCAACCCCTTTAGTCCCGGTTGGTGTCTGGAACCGGGACTAAAGGTCAGTCTTCAGTCCCGGTTCTAGACACCAACCGGGACTAAAAAGATGCCTATATATATGCTCGCCCCTGCGCGCTCACTCCTCTGTTTTTTGGCCGGCCGGCGTGTGGGAGGTGTGTGCTACTCTGTTCTCACCTCCTATGCACATGAGGTGTTTGATGAAATGCCCGAGCCACACTTAAGCTTTCTCCTCTCTAAGCTCGACCTCCAAGCTCCATTTTCCTCAAGATTTGTCTAGGTTTGGCGGTGCACCAACTATCCAAGTGTTCTAAAAAGGTTAGCAACTTCATCCTTTCATCTCTCACTGCTAGTTTAGCTCATTTCAAATGCTCTAGAAGTAGTGTGGTTTGTGGGTTTTAGTGGAGGAGTGTATGTGTGAGTTTATTTGATTTAGATGCACAATTTGAGCTCAAATTAACTTCTTCGTTTGCACATGTGTAGGGTGCCGTCCCGTCCCCGTCCCCGTCCTCACCGCCGTCGATCGCCCGTGCCGATCTCGTCGCCGGCACCACCGTGGTGAGCCTCTTGTTCTAATCTTTTTTTTAAAGAAAAAATTCTTACTTGTATAATTTTCTTACTTGTATTATTGTTTGTTATTATATAGTGCCATGGTTTTGGTATCCGCCCCCGTCGGCTCTCGTCCGGTCTATGATTCGGATGTGGTATATTATCTTTTATAACTATTTGTTTCATTTAGTGTTTATGAAAATTATGCCGACCAACTTGACATAGATGTCTTTATCTAGGAGGTATGTGAACCGGAAATTCCAACCGACCCTCTTGTCGAGAGGTTAAATTTAGTTGAAAAAGAAAACAATTATTTGAAAGAAAAATTGAAAAGAGTTGAAGAAGAGAAGATGAAATTGGAGTTGCATGTTGCCGATGTCGTCGTTCTACACAAGATCCAGATGGATGCAATGCGCTTGAAGATTAGAAAGATTAGAAAATATGCATTTGATAATGAGGCTTGGAATCATTATGCTGTTGGATCAATTGTTACCTTAGTTGCGATTTTGATCGCATTTGTTGTTGCATTTAAATGTTTTACATAGTTGTATGTTAGTTTCAATGTATGTTTTAATTAGATGCTCTAGAGAGCTGTATGTTGTTCTATGAGAACTATGTATGAACTTTATGTATTTATTTTTTCAGTAATAACATTTGATCACTACTGTACTTTGGTTTTAATGTGATGATGAACTTGTATTAATTTGGTCATTTCTCTATTCATGATGTTCTGTAATGGTTTTTGATATACTTAATTATATAATGCACGTAGATGAACCGGCAATGGATGTACGATGACCGACGCACCTCCGACTACATTACGGGCCTGCATAATTTTCTCGATGTGGCTGAGGCAAACAAGCATAATGGTTTTATGTATTGTCCATGTACTGTCTGTGAGAATACGAAGGATTACTCTGACTCGAAAACCCTTCACTTCCACCTGCTTAAGAAGGGTTTCATGCCACACTATAATGTTTGGACCAAGCACGGAGAAAGAGGGGTTATGATGGAAGACAACGAAGAAGAAGAGGATGATGACAACTATCCTATGTTCCCTGAATACGGTGATACTGCAAAGGGGGAAGCTGAAGATCAAGAGGCACCAGATGTGCCCAATGATGATCTTCGCCGGGTGATTGTTGATACACAGAGAGGATGCGAAAGTGAAAGGGAGAAGTTGAAGTTCGATCGCATGTTGGAGGATCACAAAAAAGGGTTGTACCCAAATTGCGAAGATGGCAACACAAAGCTCGGTACCGCACTGGAATTGTTGCAATGGAAGGCAGAGAATGGTGTATCTGACAAGGGATTTGGGAAGCTACTGAAAATAATGAAGAAGAAGCTTCCAAAGGATAACGTATTGCCTGACAGTACGTACGAAGCAAAGAAGGTTCTCTGCCCTCTAGGATTAGAGGTGCAGAAGATACATGCATGCCCTAATGACTGCATCCTCTACCGCGGTGAGGAGTACGAGAATTTGAATGCATGCCTGGTATGCGGTGCATTGCGGTATAAGATAAGACGAGATGACCCTGGTGATGTTGAGGGCGAGCGCCCCAGGAAGAGGGTTCCTGCCAAGGTGATGTGGTATGCTCCTATAATACCACGGTTGAAACGTCTGTTCAGAAACAAAGAGCATGCCAAGTTGTTGCGATGGCACAAAGAAGACCGTAAGAAAGACGGGAAGTTGAGAGTACCCGCTGATGGGTCGCAGTGGAGAAAAATCGAGAGAAAGTGGCCGGACTTTGCAGGTGACGCAAGGAACTTATGGTTTGGTTTAAGTGCAGATGGCATTAATCCTTTTGGAGAGCAGAGCAGCAATCATAGCACCTGGCCTGTGACTCTATGTATCTATAACCTTCCTCCTTGTTTGTGCATGAAGCGGAAGTTCATTATGATGCCAGTGCTCATCCAAGGCCCTAAGCAACCCGGCAACGACATTGATGTGTACCTAAGGCCATTAGTTGAAGAACTTTTACAGCCGTGGGACATAAAAGGTGTACGTGTGTGGGATGAGCACAAACAGCAGGAATTTGACCTACGAGCGTTGCTGTTTGTAACCATCAATGATTGGCCTGCTCTTAGTAACCTTTCAGGACAGACAAACAAGGGATACCACGCATGCACGCACTGTTTGGATGAGACCGAAAGTATATATTTGGATAAATGTAAGAAGAATGTGTACCTGGGACATCGTCCATTTCTTCCGACCAAGCATGCCTTAAGAAAGAAAGGCAAGCATTTCAAAGGTGAGGCAGATCACCGGAAGAAGCCTGTCCTCCGTACTGGTGATGATATACTTGATATGGTCAAGGATTTAAAAGTAATCTTTGGAAAGGGTCCTGGCGGACAATCTGTTCCAAATGACGCTGACGGACACGCACCCATGTGGAAGAAGAAATCTATATTTTGGGATCTACCCTATTGGAAAGACCTAGAGGTCCGCTCTGCAATCGACGTGATGCACGTGACGAAGAATCTTTGCGTGAACCTGCTAGGCTTCTTGGGCGTGTATGGGAAGACCAAAGATACACCGGAGGCACTGGAGGACCAGCAACGTATGAACGAAAAAGACGGCATGCATCCAAAGCAGTATGAAGGTCCTGCCAGCTACGCTCTTACCAAAGCAGAGAAGGAAATCTTTTTTGAATGCCTGCTCAGTATCAAGGTCCCGTCTGGCTTCTCGTCGAATATAAAGGGAATAATAAATATGGCAGAGAAAAAATTCCAGAACCTAAAGTCTCATGACTGCCACGTGATTATGACGCAACTGCTTCCGGTTGCATTGAGGGGGCTTCTACCAGAAAATGTTCGATTAGCCATTGTGAAGCTATGTGCATTCCTCAATGCAATTTCTCAGAAGGTAACCGATCCAGAAATCCTACCAAGGTTACAGAATGGTTTGGTCCAATGTCTTGTCAGTTTCGAGTTGGTGTTCCCACCATCCTTCTTCAATATTATGACGCACGTCCTAGTTCACCTAGTCGACGAGATTGAAATTCTAGGTCCTATATTTCCACACAATATGTTCCCCTTTGAGAGGTTCATGGGAGTCTTAAAGAAATATGTTCGTAACCGTGCTAGGCCAGAAGGAAGCATCTCCACGGGCCATCAAACAGAGGAGGTCATTGAGTTTTGTGTTGACTTTATTCCTGACCTTAAGCCGATTGGTGTTCCTGAATCGCGACATGAGGGGAGACTGAGTGGAAAAGGCACGCTAGGACCGACCTCAATAATATGTAGGGACGGGCATTCTTGGGCGCAAGCACACTACACAGTTCTACAGAATTCTACCTTGGTGGCCCCGTATATCAATGAACACAAGAATATTCTACGCTCCAAACACCCGGAGCAGTCTGACGACTGGATTACACGTGAACACATGGGGACTTTCGGCGGTTGGTTGCAAAAACATCTCATGGGTAACACCACTGTTGGAGATGAGCTCTACTTGTTGGAGATGAGCTGTACTTGTGGGCCAGGACACCATCTTTGACTGTATTGACTTTCCAAGGGTACGTGATAAATGGGAATACATTTTACACGATCGCCCAAGATAAAAAGAGCACCAGCCAAAACAATGGTGTCCGCTTTGATGCAGCAAACACCAATAGGGCAAAGGACACATATTATGGTTACATAGAGGACATATGGGAACTTGACTATGGACGTGATTTTAAGGTACCTTTGTTTCGGTGCAAATGGGTCAATCTGTCAGGAGGCGGGGTACAGGTAGACCCGCAGTATGGAATGACAACAGTGGATCTCAACAATCTTGGGTACACAGACGAACCATTCGTCCTAGCCAATGATGTGGCACAAGTTTTTTATGTGAAGGACATGTCTACCAAACCGAGAAAAAGAAAAGATAAGGAAGCGAATACATCATACGATGAGCCAAAGCGCCACATATACGATGAGCCAAAGCGCCACATACTTCTTTCAGGGAAAAGAAACATCGTGGGAGTGGAGGATAAGACAGACATGTCAGAAGATTGTGAAAAGTTTCATGAAATTTCTCCCTTCAGAGTGAAGACTTTCCCAAGCATCCTGTTAAATGATGAAGATTATCCATGGTTACGGCGCAATAATCAAGGGACACACGCGAAGAAATAGTTTTATACCCCAAGATCCCACTAGCTCTGAGATGTGACCGGCTTCACCGCCATCACTTTCTCTGTAGTGTGAGTTTCCGGACTTATAGCTGGAAAGTGCCACTTCGGACAAACCAGAGGGAATCTTTGTAAGAGCTAGCTAGGGCATTTGAAACATGATTTTAGAATAATTATTTATTAAGTTATGAAATTTCAATTATTCATATCATTTTAGTATTTTAATTATACAGAGGAGTTAATCAATGCAATTATGTCCAAACAAAATATGAATGTCTTCTGAGCACCGGTTGGTTGTTCAATATTTTCAAAAACATATTGACAAACCACCACCTGATGTGTCAAAGAATAAAGTTATATAAAATTCTAGTTATGATCAACTAAAACAGAACTATAATATTCTTCAATAGCAAAAAGAGTCAACTAAAAAGCTTTTATAAAACTCTAGTTATGATCAAAATAATATTAACTTAAAATTATATAAAAATGAGGTACATACCTCCGACTTTACCTCAAGCCCGCTCCTCTCTATAAAATTGACATAACATATGCAAAAAATAACATAAAAAATAAAAAACATAACATATGCAAAAAATTAAAATTGCCATAACAAAAAAATAACATAAAAAATAAAAAGACATAACATATGCGAAAAATTAAAATTGCCATAACATAAAAAATAACATAAAAAATAAAAAGACATAACATGTGCCATATATTTTATAGTGGTTATGAAAGAATATTAAAATTGACATAACATATGCAAAAAATAACATAAAAATAAAAAAACATAACATATGCAAAAAATAACATAAAAAATAAAAAAATACCCGCCTACTAGCAGACACTACGGCCTGCATACGACTAGAAACCCAACTATATATGGGCCAGGATGCAGGCCCGCGGAGCTAGTAGGCCCAATAGGGTAGAGGTTAGGCAATTAACTGACTGCTTTAGAGAGGAGCTTGTGAGAGAGATCGCAGCCGCGTATATAAACCGGTGCGATCTCCTCTCGCTTGGCGAGGTGGGACTAAACTTTCACCACCCGACGGCTGTGCCACCCTTTAGTCCCGGTTGGTGGCTAGGACCGAGACTAAAGACCCCCCTTTAGTCCCGGTCCGAGCCACTAACCGGGACTAAAGCGCTGTGTATATAAGCAGCACTTAGGAAATTTTCCAAAAGCCATCTGCAGTTTTCGATCTCCCTCTCCCCCGACGGCGCCGAAGACCACCTCGACGCCGCCAGGCTGCCGGACCTCGCCATCGCCTCCCCGAGCCCGCTTCTCGTTGCCGCCCCCGACGCCGTCCCCGAGCCCGCTCGCTCCTCGTCGCCGGCCGGACCTCCCCGAGCATCGCCGCCCCTGAGCCACTCCTCGTCGCCGGACCTCCTCGCCATCGCCACCACCGAGCCCGCTCCCCTCGTCGCCGGCCCTCCAGCTCCATCGCGCGCCGCCCCTAGTGAGCTCCCCCCTTCCCCTGCTGCCACTGCTCCGCTGCGTGCTCTGCTTGCCGCCGCTGCCGCCGCTGCATTGCTGTTGTTAGATGGATGGATGTTAGATGATGATCTTGCTAAAACAAATTGAAGAACAAATTTTTTTCTGAATTTTCTGAATTTTTTTACAGTGCACATCAAGTGTATGATGAAATGCCAGAGGGCTCTAGGAATTTTAGGAATTTTTGAGAATTTTTGTGGTGAGGTGTTGATGCACAAAAGAGAGTCTGGCAAAGTTTCAGAATTTTTGGAGCAATTTAAATTGGGCTTTGACCATGGAGTTTGAATCTGGTCCAAATTTGAACTGAATGAAATTTGAAAAATTTGAACTATGGAACCAAATGGTTTTGGTGGAATGGTTGTGGGTACTGTCAAATAGATGGAGTAATTTTTGTGGGTGCAAAAGAATTGGGGAGAATATAGCTCCTTTGCAAATCAAAGAACAAATTTTTTGCATTAGAGTTCATTTTGTCTTTTTTGTATGTTTTAATGCAAGCATCTTTTGGGCAATCTTTGAACATGAAGTAGGAGCATTTTGATGTCATCTTGCTGGTAGATTTTAGTTCATGCCATGTTAGGACCTGTAGTGAGTGCTACAAGCTTGTAAACTTGCTATCTATTCATTTCTGCCATGCCATGCTATTTTTCTCTTAAGTCTGAAACTGGCAGTATTAATACTTTGCATTTTGCCTTGAGGTTTGCAACAAATCTGTGCATCTTTGGATCATGATCAGTAAGGGTGTTTTGTTGAGGGTAATTAGTACATGCTTGCCATGCTCTTTGTTGCCATGAAAAACTGCTGTAGCATATATTTTACTTGCCTCAAAGGTTGCATCATGAATCTGTTTTCTGCCACTATGCAAATATCACTAGATCTAGGGATCATTTGAATTAGTTCAGTAAGCATGTTTTGCCATGTGTTACATCTCCGTGGAATTACAGGTTGTGGTGTTGCATCTCCGTGGAGTTGGTCCCTGATCGTCCCTCCGCTGTTCGACAAAAGGTGTCCATTTGTTGTATGTTGAGTTTTGTTCATAGGATGATGGTTGGTTCATTTGTTGAGTTGTGTATTCATCTTGTGTATAAATCTTGTATTCATCTTGTATTCATTTTGTATTCATCTTGTGTATAAATCTTGTATTCATCTTGTATTCATTTTGTATTCATCTTGTGTATAAATCTTGTATTCATCTTGTACAAATATCGTCGTAACTTTGACATGAGGGGGGGGGGGGTCGTTAAAACATAACCCCGATAACTTTGATTTTGAGGCATATGAAAACCTGATTTGCACGTCGGACAGGCATGAGAGAGGCGGTCCGCAAAGTATCCTCTCCCGAAAGATAGGACGACTCATCAGATATGATTCTAGATAATGTCCAATGCCTCATATCACGAACATAGGTATATTCGATAATTGATCTTCATATAAATGAAGCATAAAAGTTTAGCAATCACTTACAAATTTTCATGTTGTTCATTGACTTCAACATGAGGGGGGGGGGGGGGGGGTCGTTAAAATATAACCTCGATAATTTCGGTATAACTTCGACATGAGGGGGGAGGGAGTCTTTAAAACATAACCCCGATAATCCACTAATCCATTGCTCATATGCATATGATTCCTTGTTGTGATTAGGTCTATGTTTGCCACTAATCCATCTCTCATGGTTGTATATTGCCATGTTGTAATATTTGCAGAAACTATGGAACACGACAGAGACTTAGAATAAGAAGAGGCGTTGGAGGAAATAATCCGCGACGGAGATGATGATATCATCACCTCACAGTTTCTCAACGACTCCGATGGTGAGGGAAGAGAAGATGACGGCTCCGCCAGTGTTGGAGCCTTAACTGTTGCAAAGTCCGGCGAGGTATATATATTAATTAAGCCTCTGCTGACTAGATGCATTAATTGTTTTGTATGTACATATATTAACACTTCTTTCTTCTTTTAGCCCTCCGGATCGAGCCAAACTTCTATAAGGAGACGAGGCCCGAAGAAAAGGTTGGGCGAGAATGAAAGGTTCACGATCGAAGAAGTCGATCCAGATGGCAAACCGACTATTCCCAAGCGGACCCAAGACTGATTTATACATCAGTGCGGAGTTGTTGTTAGGGACAGCGTCCCGATCAGCATCCAAGAATGGAATAAGAAGAAGGACGATGGAGTTTCTTATGTCGACGATAGATGCAAAGATCAGCTTTGGAACTAGCTCATGATAAATTTCAGCCTACCGCTAGAGGAGGATCCAAATAACCCAGTTATACAGCTAAAAGTCAAAAAATGGGCTCTTAAAAAGATGGCAGAACAATTCAAGAACTGGAAGAAAAGATTGAACGAACAGTTTGTCGAGAAAGACGAGACTCCAGAATTCACCGGTCAATATGCGAAGATAAAAGATCACTGGCCCGCATTTGTGGCGTACAAGAAATCGGAGAAAGCTAAGAACAGGTCACAGACAAATAAGCTAAATGCTGCAAAGAAGCAGTATCACCATGTTACGGGGTCAGGTGGCTACAAGGTTGCCCGGTCTACGTGGGACAAAGCTGAGTACGACCTGCTTGCTAAAGGGATCCAACCAGCGACATCGAACTGGCCCGAACGGGCAAAAACTTGGTTCTTCGGGCATGGGGGAACTTTGGATCCAGAAACAGGGAAGTGTGTTTACACGAAAGAACAACTTGAAACACCCGTCACAAAGATTCAGGAAGCAATCAAGGACGTGCAGGAAGGGAGGTTCCATCCCGACAGAGAGAAGGACGTGTTGTCACGCGCCCTCGGGAATCCTGAACACCCTGGACGAACACGAGGCACAGAAGGCTCCGTTCCGTGGGTGCATGGGTTTCCCGACAGCACTAGTTATAGAAGCCGAGGGAGAAAGAAGAAAGAGGAAGTAGACCGGATGCAGAATGTAGAACAAAGATTAGCGTTGCAGGAGAAGAAACTAGAGGCACTTACCAGTCAGCGAGCTACCGACCCACCATCTCAGCAGCACGAAGATCCTTCATTCGATACTGCCCACGAAGCTACCCCACCATCTCAGCGGAAAAGCAGTGCGGCTTCTGTAGGAGATATGCCCTAGAGGCAATAATAAATGTTATTGATTATCTCCCTGTTCATAATTAGGTTTATGTTCCATGCTATAACTGCTGTGGTTCTCGAGTCTGCAATAACCACGAGGCTCGGAGGAAGACTCATATGCACGTGTGGGATAATAAACGGTAAAATGTATTCCTAGTCAAGCCTCTATGACTGGCTCAAGTATTGCATGATGATCCTGTTTTCCTGATCATGGGCATGGCTATGCCGGCAATTTTTGAGGGCATAATTGTTGGTAGAACACTTGTGTTGAATCGACCCGAATTGATGTTATGCTATGAGATACATTCGTCATTAGTTAATGGTTTATAACACAGAGATAGTTAATGTTTGCATAATTCCTTAGACCATGAGAGTGTCGAGTTTCTTCATGCTTGCTTCATGAACTTTGGGGTTTGTTAAACGTCATCCGTAAATGGGTGGCTATTACGGCGGCTTACGGGTTCATGGAAAAGTATGTCAAGGGACTTGATAGCTCAAGATTGGGATTTGCTCCTCCGACGATGGAGAGATATCTCTGGGCCCTCTCGGTGTTACGGTATCCATCATCGTCTGGCCAGACACAGGGTGATTTGATCACAGGGATGCCGGAACACGGGAACGAGAAAAGAGAACAATACCGGCAACGAGGTAACTGGCATTGTGGACAAGTGTTGATCCACGAGGATGCCAACATGTCTCACCTCGGGTTATTGTAACATATCGCGAAGCAACAGGAATAGCTCACGGCAACTGGAGGTTCACTCGAATATTTATTCGTGTGGGTATAGGGATCGGTATGGGTGTCCACGGCTCCGATGTTGATCATTGATCGGAAGGGGTTCCGGGTCATGTCTATGCTTCACCGAACCTATAGGGTCACACGCTTAAGGGTCATCTATCTGCTGAATACTAGACAGGGAGTCTGAGAGAAAAACACCGAAAAAGTTTCGGACGCCGGAAAAGTTTCGGACAGCGGAAAAGTTCCGCAGAGAGAGGTCACCGGATGAGTTTCGGTGAAACTGGAAAAGTTGTTTCAGGGGATACCATAAAGTCAAATTGGTCTTGGCACATGCCTGATAATTCTTGGAGGGTGCCAGAATCATTCTGGAAACTTTTTGGAATTTTCTGGAATGAAAACCGGAAATGTTCCGGAGCTGCCGAAACCGCTTCAGATGCTTTTCGCAGATGAAATCACTAAACCGGAATTGTTCCGGCTCGCGTTGAAAATTCTAAGCCCACATGAATATTTTCAGTTCGATCAGACGCTGAAAAATGTCGTCGTGAATAGTGAAAGCACTTTTTGGATATTTTTGAGAAAGGCATATTCCTTTTGAGAAAGGGATATTCCAAAGGCATATTCCTTTGAGAAAGGGATATTCCCCTTGGGATTTCCTATAAATAGGAAGGGAGATGGCTGCCATCTTCACACTCTTGCTCTCACATACAAAGCCATGCATGATCTGGCATTCTTCTCTCCCTCCCAGCGAAATAGTTTCGTAGAGCCGAAAGGCTGTCTGGGTTCCGGCAGGAACTAGTTCTGGACGGCGAAGCCCTGCCGGATAGATGACACCGTATGTGTGCAACTCTGTAGAGAGATCGTAGTTTCGGTCTTAGTTCGCGAGTGCCTCCCGAAGGGCTATCCGTGTGACCGTCCGAGTTTTGGAGGTCCTCCCGAAGGGCTGTCCGAGTGACAGTCCGAGTTTCGGAGGTCCTCCCGAAGGGCTGTCCGCAACACCGTCCGGGGGACTGTGCGACCGCCTCCCGGAGGGCTGTACGCGGGGCAGATGAGGGTATACATCCTCGCGGTTGGGAGGTTGTAAAATCCTAGCTGCGGGGATCTGCACCGCCGTTCGTCATCGACTCTACTTCCGCTGCGCTATGAGTCGGTAACGAAAATGATCAAACCTTGTATGCAGTCTCCATAGTGGTCCTGGGCTGGTGCGTAGGTCGGAAATTTTTTGTTTTCTGCTGCGTTACCCTACAGTGGTATCAGAGCCAGGCTATGCGTAGATGCAGGTTGCGATCTAGAATACATAGAGATGTATGGGTGTTGCACAATATAATTAGGTAGTAGATGAGATCTATTGCTGAAAATTATTTGTGCGGGTAGCAGATGAAGTCTGTTACCCGATGTTCTTGTTGCTTCCCTAGAATTTGCATATTTCTGATCTTGATAACAGTATGGTGGAGTTTCAATGTTCTGGCAATCCGCGATCCTGATTGATCAACGAAGTGCTAACAGTTCATTGAATTCCACCGTAGTTAAAAAGAAAGATGAAATTTCGCAGACGAAAGGGCAATGCAGATATGATCTGCACGGGGGTCACGCGTATGACGAAGTTTAGTATGGGGCTCGAGATTTTATTATCTCGTGTTTCATACACCCTGGAATGTTAATCTAGCGACTTGGATTATCATGCTTGATGATGGACGTTGGTAGCTTCGGTTTGTTTCGAAACCTTAGAAGCCACGTAAAATAAAATTTTGCATGAACCGATTAGAGGCGTCTAACTTGGTTTTGCAGGATTGTTTGCATGTGCATATGATGTGGTATAGCAGTGTTCATAATAATTTGATTATGTATGAGATGACTATATGATGTAAATTGATTAACATGACCTGCGTGTCATGATTCGGCATGATGGCTGGAGCCATATGATTGCACTTTAATGACCTGCGTGTCAACCTTATGTAATGCACTTATTTTATTAGCTATAGAGATAGCAATATTATCTGGTGCACCGACAAGGTGGTGGCAATCTTCGCAAAGGTGAACACCGACGCGAATGCCGAAGACGAAGAAATGAGACTTCTCCGTCAGAAAGGGCTACACCATGTCATGCTAATTATGAATTGCCTGAGATGTTTATCCCTTATGATGCACCCTTCTTGATTGCGCGGTAGTCGCTTTTTATTAGGGTGATCTCTCACAAAAATATCAAGTAGTTAGTGTTCTCCCAAGTGTAGCACCGTCACGGCACCTAACTTTTCGGGGTACGACATGTACACATGAGTACGAACGATTAGGGATGTGTGAGGCGGGTGAGGTCAGACCTCGCAGCGAGATCACTTGGTTGTCTTGACGTTCAGGCATGAGAGTCATGAGCTCGGAACACACGCATCGAAAGATGAACAAGAGTCACATAGAGATGTGATTGGCAAGTTGGCCTACCGATTGAAATTCACGTCATCAGTGATGAACCCGTCAATGGCGTTGAATTGAAATGTGGATCTTGTATCACTCACAATCAATTATGAGAGATATTGATTTGAGTGGGAGCGCACTGTAGAATTAACTTGTTTAATTCTCAGTGCAATTAATTTTGAACACTGTCTAAGTGTGATTTGCATAATAGTTGTAGAAGGATGGCTCGCGTTTCCACCTTCCCTATTAAAATTGAATAGCTGTTAAATATCTGGTTAAAACTTTACGGTTGGTAACGTAATAGGAGGATTTTCCTCAAGAGTGCCGAGAAGGACTTGTCCTATCGCATGCTTTCGGTATTCTCCCGCTAATGCTATGGATCATGTGACTCTCGTCCTTCGATCCAAAAGCTAGAATTCCTTTTCAGTCAAAGTGCAATATGTTTGCTTCCATGAGACCCGAACTTCGAAAGTTTGGATAGTTATGTGATATTCATGGAATCTGAAAATCATTTTCAGAGACAGACAAAGGCTAAAAGATATGAGATATCCAAAGCAATGTTTGTTTGCGAACTGTTAGTAAAGGAGTTTACTATGCATTAGACTGATAAGAGAGGGATCCAGAAGAACGCCTGTCATATGATGATGGTGAATAAAACAACAACTTAAAGAGAAAGGAAGTGTCCGAAGGGTGTTAGTGAAACTTTCACGCCTAGGAAGTCCGGGGCTAACGCCACTCTTAAGTTGGGTGCTTCTTCTGAGAGTAGGAGAAATACTAAAAGTTAAACTGTTAGAAGTATAATGGCAGAAAGAAAGAAGACTGGAATATCCAGCTCATGTATGAATGTCATACAAGTTTTTGATGTATAGAAGGCTGGTCAAAGATATAGTTCTTGGGAATTATGGTTAAACATGTTAATCACTAATTCTTGGGTATTGTGAGTTAATCACAAAGATACCCGCTCGATTGCATTCTGTTGCAACTCGATGTAAGAACTACTATGGCCTGAGAGACTAGCCAGGAATGAGGTTTAGATACACGCAGGGAGCATAGTAAATG
The DNA here is from genome assembly GCA_039707655.1 of Elymus sibiricus. Classification (NCBI taxonomy): domain Eukaryota; kingdom Viridiplantae; phylum Streptophyta; class Magnoliopsida; order Poales; family Poaceae; genus Elymus; species Elymus sibiricus. The sequence goes on along the minus strand of CM077674.1, from coordinate 60,243,473 downwards.
TTACTATGCCTTCCATCGGTATATTCCCTATGTATTTACTTTCATAATTCATTTTAGAGTTTCACACTCTAGCCCTTTGCATAAGGTATCTTGCAAGAAGGTTGTTCATAAGAGAACTTTTGATGTTCGGTGTTATGAATAACATAAGGGCCATACTTTCATTATGAATGAGACGTATGTTATGAATATTGATATTAATACATTGCCTCTGTATTTACTTTCATAATTCATTTTAGAGTTTCACACTCTAGCCCTTTGCATAAGGTATCTTGCAAGAAGGTTGTTCATAAGAGAACTTTTGATGTTCGGTGTTATGAATAACATAAGGGCCATACTTTCATTATGAATGAAACGTATGTTATGAATATTGATATTAATACATTGCCTCTGTATTTACTTTCATAATTCATTTTAGAGTTTCACACTCTAGCCCTTTGCATAAGGTATCTTGCAAGAAGGTTGTTCATAAGAGAACTTTTGATGTTCGGTGTTATGAATAACATAAGGGCCATACTTTCATTATGAATGAGACGTATGTTATGAATATTGATATTAATACATTGCCTCTGTATTTACTTTCATAATTCATTTAGAGTTTCATACACTCTAGCCCTTTGCATAAGGTATTTTGCAAGAAGGTTATTCATAAGAGAACTTTTGATGTTCGATGTTATGAATAAAATGAAGGGCCATGCTTCCATACAGGATGGGATGTATGCTATGAATATTGATGGTAATATGATACATCCATAACACTGACGCTAAATGTCGCAAGACTAAAAGAATACCACACAAGTGTGGCACTGCATTTGGTCACATTGAAGAAACCCGCATGGAAAATTCCATTGTGATGGATTTTGAAGTCGTTTGATTTTGAATCATCTGACACTTGCAACTTTCCTCTGAAAAGTGAAGTGACTGAAATACCGTTCACAGGCCATAAGGAACGAGCAAAGAATATATTGGTGATCATACATTATGATGTGTGTAGTCCAATAAATGTTGTTGCAAGTAGTGGATTTGTCTATCTTCAGAAATGACTCAAGTAGATATATGGATATTTACTTGTTGAGTCGTAAGTCTGGATCTTTTGAATTCATTCATAAGGTTTTCAAAAATGAAGTAGAAGTTATTGTAACAACAAAATTATGTTTCTACAATTCGATTGCAGAAAGGAATATTTGAGTTACAACTTTAGCGAATGTCTAATGAGTTATGGAAGGGGTTTCATAACTTGCACCTCCTGGAACACCACTGCAAGTGGAAAGTCCGTGAAGATGTAATCGAACCATTTATGACATGGTAAGATCAAAGATGACATAAATAAAATTGCCATTATCCCTTTTAAAGTGATGCTTTAGAGACTGCGGCTTTTTCACTAAAAAGAGCTCCATCAGGTCTGTTGAAATGACGCCATGGTATGGTACGCCCAACCATGTTATATCTTTTCTTAACATTTGGAATATGGGGCTTGTGTAAAAGGTTACAAACCTATTCCAAATCAGACAAGTGCTACTTTGTAAGGTTATCCCAAGTCATTGGGTATTTCCCCACCACTATACCGAGGCAAAGGGTTTTGCCGCAAAACGGTATGCTTTTAAAGAGAATAGTTCTTACAAAAGGTGAGTGGGAGGACAGTGCAACTCGACGAGATAACCAGTATCTTCGTCATCAGGTCAAAGGAAAGGAACCTTGGAAGTGATTCCGGCGTTTCCTACTGCGACTGATACGGAAGCCTCTACATGAGATGTATGGACTTTGGTCGAACTTGCAGCTGAACCGCGTAGGAAAAACTCGTGCAAACCTCTCAGGTGCGCATACGAGATATTGTTGTTAGACAACAGTATACCTACGATACACAAGGAAGCGTTGATGGGCCCTGACTCCGGAATTGGCTAAATGCCAAATACAATCCGAGATAGTTTCCATATAAGTGGTTCGAGATTAAAATCTTGATACACCTTTCGGAAGACTTAGAGTCTAACGAATATTTATGGAACTAAAAACTGATACGGATAAAAATGTTTTATCCATAAAGCTCGACTTGTTGAAATAACAAGTTCAAGGAGTTGACTACGATGAGGTTGTTTCACCGTAGCGATGCTTGAGGTCGGTTCGGGTTGAACTAGCAATTAATTCATATATCAATCATGAGATATGAAACATGGATGACAAAAGGATTTCCATCTGATGGAAATGAAACCTAGGACTTATATGTGATACAGTCCAAAGTAAATTGTTGATCCAGAGGATGCTAGTAAGTATGCAAACTTCAGAGTTCCAGCGATGGACAGAAGAGAGCAAAGTGGAGTTGGAATCTTCGTTTTTGATGGAATGGTCAAAGGGGTTTGACTTCATCAAATGGGTATCAAAGATACTTGTGATTCAAGAAAGTAAGTGGGAGCATAATAATATTTCTAAAAACCTTGTGTACTTGACACATTGTTAATTGGAAATAAATTTCTTGACACGAATTAGGACTTCATTTGAAAATAGTTTTTCGATGAAGTGCTTAGGCTAAATAGCCTCAATATTAGGCATGATGATCTATGGAGATAGATTTACCTAATGGGGCTAAGCAATGAATACATATTGACAAGGTGCTAAAACCTTTTAGCATTTAAAACGCCAAGGAGTGATTCTTGCCGAAGTCACATGGGAAGAGTTTTGCAAGACTCGGTGTCTCAAAACACAATTGAGCAAAAATACATGATGGTGATTCCACACACTCTTGTGTTTGGATTAATCATGTATTCCATGGTATGTAAAACAACCAGATATGTCCAATACTCCAAAGTTGTTGCGAGTATAGATACCAAAGTGATCAAAAGTACTGATCATGGGACAACAGTGAAAGATGTCATTAGGTACTAGAGTAGTACTGATGACATGTTTTCTCGCAAGCAGAGATTATGAAGTGCTCGTTGTAAGTAATTACATCGATACAGTCTTCATCAATGCTCCATGCGATTTTCGATTTAAGTTAAGGGTTTTGTGTGATACACAATACGGTGGCACGGTAAGTTGGAATTGTTCTTAACAGGTTACTGTGGCGAATTCTATAACAAAGGCTAAGTATGTTGACGCTTTAGAAGCGACAAAGAAGTTGTTGAATCATATAGTTCATTCATGAACTTAGTATGGTTCCAAGATGGCTTTGGTCTATGGGACACTATTGCAGATAGTTGCTCCATAGCTCAGTCTAAGGAATCAGGTTTCGACCAATGATTCACACATATGCAAAGCCAAGTCCACACAAAATATGAATTTTGTGAAAGCATGAAAACGCGAGGATATGCAAAGTTACACACGGAGCTGAAGTCGTCAGATCCGTTGGACATCAGGCTATACCACATGCGAAGCATATTTTACACCAGTATGCCATAGGTGTAAAGTGCATTAGCATTGACTAGATTATTGACTCTAGTGCAAGTGGGAGTCTGTAGGAGATATGCCCTAGAGGCAATAATAAATGTTATTGATTATCTCCCTGTTCATAATTAGGTTTATGTTCCATGCTATAACTGCTGTGGTTCTCGAGTCTGCAATAACCACGAGGCTCGGAGGAAGACTCATATGCACGTGTGGGATAATAAACGGTAAAATGTATTCCTAGTGAAGCCTCTATGACTGGCTCAATATTGCATGATGATCCTGTTTTCCTGATCATGGGCATGGCTATGCCGGCAATTTTTGAGGGCATAATTGTTGGTAGAACACTTGTGTTGAATCGACCCGAATTGATGTTATGCTATGAGATACATTCGTCATTAGTTAATGGTTTATAACACAGAGATAGTTAATGTTTGCATAATTCCTTAGACCATGAGAGTGTCGAGTTTCTTCATGCTTGCTTCATGAACTTTGGGGTTTGTTAAACGTCATCCGTAAATGGGTGGCTATTACGGCGGCTTACGGGTTCATGGAAAAGTATGTCAAGGGACTTGATAGCTCAAGATTGGGATTTGCTCCTCCGACGATGGAGAGATATCTCTGGGCCCTCTCGGTGTTACGGTATCCATCATCGTCTGGCCAGACACAGGGTGATTTGATCACAGGGATGCCGGAACACGGGAACGAGAAAAGAGAACAATACCGGCAACGAGGTAACTGGCATTGTGGACAAGTGTTGATCCACGAGGATGCCAACATGTCTCACCTCGGGTTATTGTAACATATCGCGAAGCAACAGGAATAGCTCACGGCAAATGGAGGTTCACTCGAATATTTATTCGTGTGGGTATAGGGATCGATATGGGTGTCCACGGCTCCGATGTTGATCATTGATCGGAAGGGGTTCCGGGTCATGTCTATGCTTCACCGAACCTATAGGGTCACACGCTTAAGGGTCATCTATCTGTTGAATACTAGACAGGGAGTCTGAGAGAAAAACACCGAAAAAGTTTCGGACGCCGGAAAAGTTTCGGACAGCGGAAAAGTTCCGCAGAGAGAGGTCACCGGATGAGTTTCGTTGAAACTGGAAAAGTTGTTTCAGGGGATACCATAAAGTCAAATTGGTCTTGGCACATGCCTGATAATTCTTGGAGGGTGCCAGAATCATTCTGGAAACTTTTTGGAATTTTCTGGAATGAAAACCGGAAATGTTCCGGAGCTGCCGAAACCGCTTCAGATGCTTTTCGCAGATGAAATCACTAAACCGGAATTGTTCCGGCTCGCGTTGAAAATTATTTTGGTGGGTACTAGAATTGTTCTAAGCCCACATGAATATTTTCAGTTCGATCAGACGCTGAAAAATGTCGTCGTGAATAGTGAAAGCACTTTTTGGATATTTTTGAGAAAGGCATATTCCTTTTGAGAAAGGGATATTCCAAAGGCATATTCCTTTGAGAAAGGGATATTCCCCTTGGGATTTCCTATAAATAGGAAGGGAGATGGCTGCCATCTTCACACTCTTGCTCTCACATACAAAGCCATGCATGATCTGGCATTCTTCTCTCCCTCCCAGCGAAATAGTTTCGTAGAGCCGAAAGGCTGTCTGGGTTCCGGCAGGAACTAGTTCTGGACGGCGAAGCCCTGCCGGATAGATGACACCGTATGTGTGCAACTCTGTAGAGAGATCGTAGTTTCGGTCTTAGTTCGAGAGTGCCTCCCGAAGGGCTGTCCGTGTGACCGTCCGAGTTTTGGAGGTCCTCCCGAAGGGCTGTCCGAGTGACAGTCCGAGTTTCGGAGGTCCTCCCGAAGGGCTGTCCGCAACACCGTCCGGGGGACTGTGCGACCGCCTCCCGGAGGGCTGTCCGCGGGGCAGATGAGGGTATACATCCTCGCGGTTGGGAGGTTGTAAAATCCTAGCTGCGGGGATCTGCACCGCCGTTCGTCATCGACTCTACTTCCGCTGCGCTACGAGTCGGTAACGAAAATGATCAAACCTTGTATGCAGTCTCCATAGTGGTCCTGGGCTGGTGCGTAGGTCGGAAATTTTTTGTTTTCTGCTGCGTTACCCTACAGCTTCCACGGAGCTCGTTCGGCCTGATATCACGGCTCCTCGCTACCCCGTGGATTATATCACGGAGAGGGAACATTGTGAACTAATGGCGAAATGCATCAACCTAACCTTGAAGGTGGCGGTCGGCTATGTCTTACCTCCTAGACCTGATGGAACTTTCCATTGCAATCCAATTCCAGATGGCTTTGCTATTGTCGGGGTGGATGAAGTTACCAACGGATTCGAGGGGCTGGAGCTTGAGTACCCTACAGGTGAAGGGGAGACTCATCTGGTAGATGCCGTTGTCGGTACCAAAACTGGCAGATCTCGGGTAGGGGGTCCGAACTATGGGTCAAGGAGCAGATGGTAACAGAGAGCGTAGGGACAGCGATTTACCCAGTTTCGGGCCCTCTCGAGGAGGTAAAACCCTACGTCCTACTTGATTGTATTGATGTGATTGTATGAAGGTTACAGAGTTGATCTACCTCGAGATCAGATGGGCTAAACCCTAGATTATGAGTCTTCTCCCTACGGACTAAACCTCCTGGTTTATATAGACACCAGGGGGGCCCTAGGGTTACATATGGTCGGTTACCATCAGGGATAAACATGCCGGTTACGCCATCTATTCCTTGGAGGAGACGCCAAGACTTCAGAGATTTCCTTCTATCATACGGGGCCGTCCACAATCCAGCCTTCCATCGACGTGTAGAGAGCGGCCCACCTGTAACACCCCGATTTTTGGCCCTTTCTTTTTCTTTTGGATTTCTTCGAATTTTTATTTGGAGTTCTTTTTCCGTGGCTATGTGGTCTTGAAACCTGGGAAAATCTTCTCTCCTGCCACATCCAAGTGGCTTGTCATTCTCAAATCTATCCCAAGGCCATGTCATTTCCATCTTAGCCCAACCCCAATATTTATTTCTTGGGAATATTCCTTTTTCTATTAAAGGAATAACCCTATATTTCTGTCTTCCCAAAATTCCCACAAAATTCTCATAAATTCTTTGGATCATATCTCCCACCAATATGTCAAAACCCATCCTTGCCTAGTTCAAAAATAATTCTAGAATACTCATTTTCCATTCTGTCCAGAATGGCACTTTGTGAAGGAAGTGCTATTTATCTTTTCTTATTTGCCCTCAAAAATTTTGGGCACTCTTTCCTATCCAAATTATTTCCACATGCCAAAATTCAGCTTCATTTGCCTAGTAAAACTTCCTCAGTAAATTTCCAAAGTTTCTGTCCAAAGAGAAGCTTTGTGAAAGAAGTACTAGCTAGGCTTATTCTAATGAGTTGAAATTTTCGTAGGTCATTCATATGATAAAATCATGACTCTCCACCAAATTTCATCTACATTCAACAATCTATGTGAGCACACCTTCAAATCTTGGTTTCTGGTCAGAATTTCAGTTTGTGAAGCAACTATATTTTATATTGCTTCAAAAATTCTGAAATTAATCCAGGACCTAAATATCCCTATATCCTTTGATAATGCCAAGATTCACATCATTTTGCCAAGCCATTTTCTCCACAAAATTCCCCCAAGTTTCTGTCCAGTGGGTATCATTGTGAAGGAAGTACCAGTTTGGTGTACCCAAATGGGATGAAATTTTTATGGTGCTTTCATATGCCCAAATTATCATGCTCCACCAATTTTTAGTTTAACCCAAGCAACCATGTGAGTGCTACTTCATGATCTTCTTTCTGGACCAGAATATGTGGTTGTGAAGCAACTATATTAAATATTGGTCCAAATCATTTCATTTTACATAGGATCATAGTCCTTCCTACCCTAATTCCCTGAGACATCCTGGTTAGCTCTTATCCCCTCTAATTTGATCACAACATCATGCCTAAGTTTGCAACAGCAAACTTCAGTCGATCATTCCCATCAACTCACAGTCACTTTGGTCGAACCATCTTATCAGTGAGACTGTAGGTTGAAGGGACAACGCGTTTGACAACTTTTGGCAGACCCTCGTGCCCTCTCCTCGCCATGCCACGCGGTGACCATGCTGGTGGCAAGCGCTGGGTGCGCTCTGCTCATCGTTTTGCTTCGGGCATTCTTCTACCAGCCGTTTCCGCCCGTCCTAGTGTGTCCTCGAGCCCCGCAATGGCCGCGTGCATCCCCCTGGCACCTCTCCCCCTCCTCCTCTGCCCTCCTCGCGCCACGGCAACCTTGCCCGCGTGAGCACAGTGTCTCGGTGGCCGACCGGACACTGCACCGCCCGCGTCTGCCACCCCACTAGCCCTCTCTAGTCGCTGTCAACCCCTCCTCGCGTGCACACGCGTACGCAGCCGCGTCTGTGCACTCCCCGAGCGCCCGTGGCGGCATCTGGCGAGGGCATCTTCTCCGCGGCTATATAAGCCCTCCCCGGTGCTGCGTCTCCTCTCCAAGCTCCTCTCCAACCTCCCAGAAGCCTCCCCAATGTCTCCAGTGAGCTCGAGGAGCTCCCTACGCTCGCCATAGCCACCTCGGCCGCTGTCTCGGTCGGCTCAAATTCGAGCTCCACGGTCTCTCTGTCTCTTCGCCTAGCCCCTCCTGGAGATCACCAGCACCACCCGTGAGCCACCCCTACTCCCTTCCCTCCTCTTAGCAGCTGTAGCGCCGAGCCCATCTCCGGCCGAATCTGCCGTCCGCCGTGGGAGATACCCCGCCTGAGTACGAGCTCCTCGGCGACCAAGCCACCCAGGAACGGGACCGTCTCATCGTCCTGGACCCGTAGGTAGGCTGGACGCCGCCTATGGTGGCCTGTGCCGGCGGCAAACGCCGTCGGGGCCGGCCCCGTCCTCGGCCAGGAGCGGGCGATGGAGGTTGACGAAGACGAGCTGGCCAGGCGGGCCCCACCGCTCCTTGGTTCCCACTTGTCAGCCGAACAAAGAAGTCAACCCCGGGCCCGCGTAGATTTAAGTGGAGACGTATTGTCCAGAATACGTTTTCGCTTACTGAAGACGTATTCAGTCGCGGCTACGGGCGAGAGTGCGCTTTCCTTTGCCAGAAAGCGTATTCTTCGGAGTGTGCCTTCTGTTTTAACCCGCCGGCCCAAACTCTTATATTGCGGACGTTCACTCTTTAAGCGCAGAAATGAATAAGTTTTTATTTGATTTCTACCTAACGAACGAACGTCCGTATCTCCGCAACCGTAACTCCTATTCAGGTGATTCCAAAGCCTAGTCGAGCCCGTTCCGATGGTATCATTTTCATGAGGTTGTCACACTGTGAAAATGAACATTTTGACCTTGCCCTTAAAACAGCTCCGCCGGGAGGGAAACTTTTCCGGCGATTCTTTCCGCGAGTTCATCGCACCTCTCCCCGATGGTTCCTCCATCCCCAGGCAAGCCACGACAGCCACTTGCATGATGGCATTGCAGTAGCCATGGTTTCCACTTGAATATTTAATAATTGTTTGTTTATTTAATTATTTGGTGAAAGCTTCGAATATGCTTGTGAATCCATGTCTATGTTTATGCCATGTTCATTTTCATCTAGTGAGTGACCTGATTAATTGTTAATGATTTTATTCTCATGTTGTATTCTTGTACTCTTGTGATATTCGTGATCATCGTTATGCTATGCTCATTTGCATCCCGTAGCATAAATGATTTATCATCGTTCATGTCATGATGTTAAATGGTTATGTTGCCCATCCATGGTTACACTGATATCATGCTCATCTACATTGTTATTTCATTATGACTCAGTTCCTCACCATTCAAGTTGAACCTGACATTAATCGAACTTGAACAAATCTGTTGGCTGAGTCATGGTGCCACCGAATCGAGCTAACCAGTGCAGCCACACTTGCCTTTATGGAGGGCCCTGATTTAGTCTATTGTCATGCCTCTCGCCGGTGCCTCCAACTAGGGAAGGTTATGCGCGCGCGCTACCCTGATCAGGTAGGCGGCCATAAGCCTTGTGCCCGAGTTGTTTGCGCGCGGTTGTCCTTGTTTGGGACGAGTTTGTTTTGTTGGGCCACGACGGTGGCAGCCACGAAGGTGGCGGATGTCACGAGTTGACATCGGGGCGACCCAGGACATAGCCCAAAGGGGAGTTTGTCGGGAGTGGCCGGGAGAGTGTCATGCAATAGACTGGTTTTGTCGGAACGTCGTTGGTCCACCCGAATGGGAGCACGAGGCCATGAGTTCCGTGGTGTGGGTACAGTGTACTAACCTCTGCAGAGTGTATAATCTATCGATAGCCGCGTCCTCGGTCATGGACACAGTTCGTAGTAGGTCACACTATGGGTCAACAGAAATAATAACCTGAACAATAACAACCCTGGTTCCATGAGAAAGAAGTTGGTTGATCTTTATGTGGTCGTGCGATGATCACAGGTAGAGATCAAGCTCCGTGTGGTCATGTGATGATCACGATGGTATAGTTGATACCGAGCTTGGTTGATCCTGAGGTGATCGTGTGATGATCACGATGGTAAGTTGGTGGTTACGAGATAACCTCCGAGCAGAGTAAGTTCGTCCATGAGACCTTAAAATGTCGACCCCCTTGCATGCTAGTGCTAGTATCATCCTGTTCATATCATGAATTATATGTACATGCCATGCTCATATTGTTGCCATGCTCATGTTGTTCTAGTAGTATCGTGTTCATCTTTGATGATTAACCTGTAAATGCCATGCTGTTGTATGTCTTGATTGCTTTGGTTGCTGTGAGCTTGCGAGTACATTCAAAGTACTCACCTGGCGTGTCATGCCAGATTGCAGGTGATGCCGTGATTGCTTGTTTGTCAAGGATCCCGAGGTTGCGCTCTAGGATACGTCCCAGCCAGAGTCCCTGCGGAGTGGAGTTCATCACCGTCGTCGTTGTTCCGCTGTTAGGATTTATTCCGCTTCGAGATGTCTCGCTGCTAGCATAGAGCTATCTGAGCAGGTGAAGTGTCGCCGTGCCCCTGTAACCTTCGTGCCTTCAGAACCTTTGTACCCATGTTATTCGTAATAAAGAGCTGATTTGTTCTATGCCAAGCAGTGCCGTATTCCAGAAGACTTGATCTCTGGGCTGGAATACGGGGTGATCCGGTCTCTCTGAGCCGGGGTGCCACACCACCAGTCCGGCCCATGAGAGATAGGCCGGCAGCCCAAGTACCCCCTAGTCCGGGACACCCTCAGTAGCCCCCGAACTAGTCTTCGAAGCCGAGGTAGATGCCGAACACCATTGGCTTCATGGACCAGTTCACTTTCCTCCGTGGCTCTGGTAACAGGCCTGTATCACTCCGAGTTGTATTTTCAAGCATTATCCGGTCGTGTATGCGCCGAACTGTATCTTGGTAACGAAGTATAATAATAACTTAGCCCCGAAGGCTAGCCGCTTCGGCGTGAACAGTGTTCTCATCTGACAACTTTTACCGAAGGGTCACACCTTGCCACGACCGCAAGTTGGTTTATGACAAACTCGATGCGCGGTTCGAGGTGGTTCTCATTGGCACGTTCCATCGATATGGAGATCGTGTCCTGTTTTCAAGGGATATAATCAATAATCCGCCTCACCCCACGCGCGCATAATGGCACGGTTATACGGGGAAGCGGCGAGGACTGCGGCGCAGTAAAGGGACCGTGGGTTTTACAGCCCATAAAAGGGGCACAGTCCTTGTTTCAGTCGCACGCTCTCATTCTCCCCTTTCGCCATTGCCTTCCCCGTCTCCTGAGCTCCAACACCCAGATCTGCTCTCCCTCCCAAGAACCTTTCCATCCACCCGCCTAATCCGGCAATGGCGGGTTCCGGGTCCAAGGGCAAGTGGGAGGCATCCGTCGTCACCGAAAGCGTCATCATGGAGTTGAAGGGCGCGGGATATCTCCCTGCCGACGTAGCCCACCGTGCTCCAGAGGCCGGCCAGGTCGTCCCCACGCCGCGACCGGGCGAAATGGTGGTGTTCGTCCCCCACTTCCTCCGAGGTTTAGGATTTCCCCTTCACCCCTTCGTCAGGGGTCTTATGTTTTTTTACGGGCTTGACTTCCACGATCTCGCGCCGAATTCCTTCCTACATATCTCGGCCTTCATCATCATTTGTGAAGCCTTTCTCCGGATCCGGCCACACTTCGGCCTGTGGCTGAAAGTCTTCAACATCAAGCCGAAGATCGTCGACGGCCAACAAGCGGACTGCGGGGGTGCTATGGTCAGCAAACTCCCCCGAGTGGAATGGCCAGAGGGCACCTTCATCGAGACCGTCAAGGTTTGGCAGAGGGAATGGTTCTACATCACCGAGCCGAGGAGCGCGGGTTGGGGGGCGATTTCGGCCTTCCGATCCAGACCCCCTACGAGGTTGGTCTCATGGACCAAGAAAGGCCTCGACTGGGGGGTAAACAAGGAGGTGGAGCAACTACAGCAACGAATTGCCAAGATGATAGGGAAAGGCGTCGAGCTAACCAACGTGGTCCAGATCATGCTCGGCCGTCGAATACTCCCATGCCAGGATAGGGGCTCCCCCATGTGGGCCTACAAGCCCGAAGACCCGGCCACCGTGCGCAACTTCTTCCGCACCACCCACGCCCAGCTATGGAGAGCGCTGTTCAAGCCACAGAAGGACTGGCCGGCCGAGGGAGAGGACATCGGACTTGAAGCCGCAAACCCCCCACGGGAGGTATGACTAAGTTTGTTCTTGTATCCGAACTATTTCCCTTTAATAAGGTACTCAGTCTTCTTGACTTCTCATCCACAGAAATGGCTGAAGAAGGCCCAGCGGATTGACAGTCCAGCGCCGCTACCAGAAGGACCCAGGACGCCCCTCCTGATGGCCATATTGGCCGTGGAGCCGTACGAGGTGCCGGAAAGGAAGGAGAAGAAGAAACAACAGGGGGAGGCCAGAGAGAGCCTCCGCTCCCGAAGACCCCTGGGTGCTAGATCCGGGGACACCAATGCTCCCTCCGCGCAAGAGGAGGAGAAGGAGCAAGGAGAGGACGGGGAGGAGGACGATTCCTCCCGAACAGGGAAGAGGGTGGCGTCCGAAGATGCCGAGGAGGAGCCTCCTCGACCCGCTCCCAAAAGACCGCGCAAGGCCAAGGTAGACTTGTCCGGCGATAGCTCGGCTTCTACCGAGGACTCTGAGGCCTCAGAAGAGGTTCCTCAGAAAATTCCCAGGGCCAAGCCGCAGGCCCAAAGGTATGCGCTCTACCGAGTACCTGACCGTCTTTAGCCGAACTGGGCTGATACTGATCAAGTTTCCATGTGCAACTTTGCAGTCCGCTGCGCGATCTCCCCGCCGACCGAGTTTTGGAGGGGGATTCTCCACCAGCGGCGCTAGCGGAGAGCGGCACTGGATCCCGCGCCTCGCCTTCTCCAATCGTGAAGGAAACCGAGGAGGTCCTGTCGAGGAGGACTCCTCCCATGCCACACACAAGGGAAGGGGGCGATACTATCATGGCCGAGGTGAATGCCTCAGTCGCCGAAGACCAAGAGGGGAGGGCCCCTCTGATGAACGAAAGGGAGGAGCTCGGACAAACCGAGCTCTCTCCGAGGACCACTCCAGAGATGTCAAGGCGTCCCGAGTCCGGTGCTCCGGACTTGGAGAAGGAAGGAGCCGGAGTACCACTGCCACCCCCGCCTGCCCAAGAGCAGGCATCGACTAGGTGGCCGGACGAGATGGAGGACGCTGTAACCAGCTCATCCATCGCCGAAGAGCACCGTGCACTTATGGGCGCGGTGTTACAGAGTATTCGGTCCGTGGATAACGGACTGAAGGAGGCTTTTAGTGGCCTTCTGATCGGCTTCAAGGTGAGCGAAGTAATGCTTTTTCCTTAGGAAAATTCGTTTGTGCAAATATATAGCCTCATACATAGTAGCCCCCGAGACTCTGACCGGTTGAGCAAAGCCGGTTGGAGGATCAAAAATTGACATCTCGGATACTAACGGGTGCAGAATAATGCGCAGGCATCATCCTTAGCCAAACAATGCGGAACGTAAGAGGGTAAACACAGGAGCCGGGCAACCCAACTATTGACCAAAGACGCAATTCAGAACTGATTCATATAATGCAATATCCGTGACACCGAGCACATGAAAAAAAAAGTGCTGGTATAGAGTTTTAAGGCAAGATCTATGGTCGAGCCCCCGGTCTATTAGCCAGTTTAAAATAAATGTATCATGATAGTTTACTTCGGCAGAAAAAGGCGGAAAGGAATATGCAACGTGAATGACTGCACGAGTATTCCATAATAAAGTGGTCTTTGCTTCCTTTAAATGTGTGACGTCCAACCGTACAATCCGTATTGCCGAAGTAACTTGAATAGATACTTTAAAGGAATGTATATATTGAGAGTAAAGGTTTACATAGGGCTTCCATGAGTGGTTTGACGTCCCTACTACGCCCTGCTGCACGTCTGCACCTTTGCTCGTCAAGAAGCTTTCGTGGAAACAAAGCCGTCCGCCGTGTATTCGGCGGAAGTAGTAATCTTTGGCGGGCGAGCCCTTGAAAAAGGGGTTTTGAGAAGTCGCCGTGGTATATCAGCTGGACGCTGATCGGGCCCTAAATGGTGCCCATTGTTGATGTCGATTCGAAGACATTTGGTGGCCATTGGTCGGTCGAACCGAGCTCTGGACCTTTTGCTTGCTGTGTCCCCACAACTGCCCATGGAATTTTGAGCTCGAAATTGTGCACTCGAAGTACGTATTTCGCGACAAGGTGGGCCGTGCTGTGGGGCGCGTATCCCTATTTGGGTGGAGCATGAGAGCGCGCCGGGACCAAGGCTGCAGCTCGGGAGCGTTTGCATGTGTCCGGTGTCTTGACAGTGGACTAGGATTGCGACGCCTCTTCGGCAGCTTGGACTTCGGCGGCGAGAGCCGCAGTGTGTTCCTCTGTTCGGAGCGAGTGCTCGGTATTACCGTTAATGGTAATAACGCCCCTTGGTCCTGGCATCTTCAACTTCAGGTACGCATAGTGCGGGACGGCGTTAAAGCGAACGAAGGCGGTCCGTCCAAGGAGTGCGTGATAACCACTGCGGAAAGGAACGATATCGAAGATCAAGTCCTCGGCGCGGAAGTTGTCGGGCGAGCCGAAGACTACTTCCAAAGTCACAGATCCCGAGCAGCGTGCCTCGACGCCAGGTATTACACCTTTAAAGGTGGTGTTGCTGGGTTTGATCCTTGACGGGTTGATCCCCATCTTCCTCACTGTATCTGCGTAAAGCAGGTTAAGACTGCTACCTTCGTCCATCAGGACTCTAGTGAGGTGAAATCCGTCCATGATGGGGTCGAGTACCAGAGCCGCCATTCCTCCATGGCGTATACTGGTCGGATGATCTCGACGGTCGAAAGTGATCGGGCAAGCCGACCAAGGGTTGAATTTCGGGGCTACCGGCTCTAAGGCGTAAACATCCCGAAATACGCATTTCCGCTCCTTCTTTGGTATATGCGTGACGTAGATCATGTTCAAGGTTTTGACCTCCAGAGGGAACTGTTTTTGGCCTCCATTGTTTGGCCCGCGAGGTTCGTCGTCGTCCTCACTGCGGGGGCCCTTGCCCTGTTCTTCGGCTGTGGCCTTGCCGGCCTGCTTGATTACCCAACAGTGACGGTTGGTGTGGTTAGCTGGCTTGTTGGGGGTGCCGTGAATCTGGCAGGGCCTGTCTAATATTCTGTCCAGCACAGACGGGCCATCTTGGTTCCCTTTAGAGGGTTTTCTCCGCTGTCCCGATTTCGAGCCGCTGAATCCGGCGTTCACCGCTGCGTCATCGGCTTCACCGCCGTTGTTTGAGTGTCGGCGCTTGTTGTTCCTATTACGCCGGGGTTTGCCATTCCCGTCCCGGGTCTCTGAAGTACCGGGGTCTTCGGGGTGGTTGCTTCGACGAGCTAACCAGCTATCCTCACCCGCGCAAAAGCGGGTCATGAGAGAAGTAAGGGCCGACATTGTTCTTGGCTTGTCTTGGCCGAGCTGGCGAGCGAGCCACTCGTCCCTGATACTGTGTTTGAATGCCGCAATTGCTTCGGCGTCCGGACAGTCGACGATCTGGTTCTTCTTGGTCAAGAACCGGTTCCAGAATTGCCGGGCTGACTCTCCGGGCTGTTGGATAACATGGCTCAGGTCATCGGCATCCGGTGGTCTAACGTAGGTGCCCTGAAAGTTAGCTCGGAATGCATCTTCGAGTTCTTCCCAGCTCCCGATGGAGTTTTCGGGTAGGCTGTTCAACCAATGCCTGGCCGGTCCCTTAAGTTTCAGTGGTAAGTACTTGATAGCATGGAGATCATCTCCTCGAGCCATATGAATGTGGAGAAGAAAATCCGCAATCCACACGGCTGGGTCAGTTGTCCCGTCGTAGGATTCTATATTAACGGGTTTAAACCCCTCGGGGAACTGATGCTGCATCACCTCGTCAGTAAAACACATTGGGTGTGCGGCGCCCCTGGCCCGGGCCGCATCGCGCCGAAGATCAGTTGTCATCCGGGCACGGTGCTGATCCCGAGCCCTGTCGTTTCTATCGCGCCAGGCCAGGTATCCGTCCCGTCCAGCGGGTGCGTATCCTGTGGGTCCATAGATGGACCTCGACTGAATCGCTCGTGTGTTCAGGTCGTGGCGCAGATCGTATTGGTCATCCGGTTGAACCGGGACTTTTCCTGCTCGGCGAGAAGGCACGAGTGGGTATTCGGCTTCCCTGGCCGTCCTATCCCGTCCTCGAGGGGGCACGGGTGGGAGTTTGGCTTCTCCGGCCGCTCTATTTCGTCCTCGAGGGGGCGCGGGTGGGTATTTAGCTTCTCCAGTCGTTCTATCTCGTCCTCGAGGTGGCGCGGGTGGGAGCTCGGCTTCCACAGCCGGCCTATCTCGTCCTCGAGGTGGCGCGGGTGGGAGCTCGGCTTCCACAGCCGGCTGGTCTGCGTAAGTTTGTCTGGGAGGTACGGGCTCAAAGGCCTCATCCTCGAAGTCTGGAAGGAGGCGCCGCCGCGGGTAACTCCTATATCGGCCCTGACGTTGATCGTCGAGGCCTTCTTCGGCAGCTAGGACCATCGTCCATCTATCGTTGAGTGTATCCTGCTCGGCCCTGAGCTGTTGTTGTTTCATCTTTAAGCTTCGGGCAGTGGCAATGAGTTGCCGTTTGAATGTTTCTTGTGCCAGGGGATCCTCTGGGACGATAAAGTCCTCGGGTCCGAGGCTATCTTCCTCTTCGGATGGGGGGAGGTAATTACTGTCCTCGGAATCGTCGAGGTCCTCGGGGTCACCCTGGTCCTCATGCCCTTCAGGGGTGTCAGGTCGTTGCTCGGGCGTGTTGTCGCCGAGCTCCCCCAAATTATCTGGAGTCTCGTTAGCGCCGGTGTCGTTTGTGTCTGTGTGATTTTCCTTGCCCTTCCCCCGCCCTCTGGCTCGCCGTCGTCGGCGTCTGGGCGGGTGTTCGGTGGTGTCATCGCCGCCTTTGTTGGTTGTGTCACCGTCCTTCACGGGGGTGTCAACCATGTAGACGTCATAAGTGGAGGTGGCGGTCCAGTTTCCGGTTTTTGTAGTGGCAAGGAAGGTGTCCGTGGAGGGCGGGACGTCCATGTCCTCGTCCATGTAGTCAGCCTCCTCGGAGGCGTAGTCCAGCATGTCGGTTAAGTCTTCGACAGTAGCTACCAAGTGGGTGGTGGGTGGGACGCAAAATTCCCCACGACCGGCATCCTGTCCGACCTGCTCCTCGTCCGAGGACGGGCCGTCCGCGATATTTATCATTTGGATCCGGTCCAGCATCTCGCTTAAAATCGAGGAATCCACCGGATCTATGTTTGGACGGTCCCTGGAGTTGAGCTCCAGCGTGTCGTTAACGGGAGTGTGCTCGGCCAAGGGTGACCCCTGGTTCTCCGGCACCGGGGTTGGAGCCAAACTCAAGGTCAGGTCCGATCTGAGGCCCGCCCCGAGGACTGGGGCGGGGAAGGGATCCGAAGTCAAGGCCTCGGGGTTGGTGGGTTCCTCAGGTGAGGCCGAGAACCCAGTGAAGATCAGATCGCCTCGAGCGTCGGCGATGAACTGAAGGCCGCCGAACCTGATTTCCTGCTCGGGGGCGAAGTTGCCGACCTGCTCGAGGTGACCGGTCGGATCGGCGTATAACATGATGCTGCCGAACGCGAAGAGCTGGCCGGGGACGAAGATGTCCCTGCTACGAACTCCGTCGCTGAAGAGAAGAGCTGTCCGAGGACGATGATATCCCCGCTGCAGATTCCATTGCTGAAGAACTGTCCGGGGACGGCGAGCCATTGATCCTTGGCGACCCACGACGGGACTCTCAATGAAAGCACCAATGTCGGTACCAAAACCGGCAGATCTCGGGTAGGGGGTCCAAACTATGGGTCAAGGAGCAGATGGTAACAGAGAGCATAGGGACAGCGATTTACCCAGGTTCGGGCCCTCTCGAGGAGGTAAAACCCTACATCCTGCTTGATTGTATTGATGTGATTGTATGAAGGTTACAGAGTTGATCTACCTCGATATCAGATGGGCTAAACCCTAGATTATGAGTCTTCTCCCTACGGACTAAACATCCTGGTTTATATAGACACCAGGGGGGCCCTAGGGTTACATATGGTCGGTTACCATCAGGGATAAACATGCCGGTTATGCCATCTATTCCTTGGAGGAGACGCCAAGACTTCAGAGATTTCCTTCTATCATACGGGGTCGTCCACAATCCAGCCTTCCATCGACGTGTAGAGAGCGGCCCACCAGTCCGGCCCATGAGAGATAGGCCGGCAGCCCGAGTACCCCCTAGTCCGGGACACCCTCAGCCGTAAGGACTACCATTCTATGGAGAAAGGAATACATCGTGCTTCCACAATGGACACCGCGTCAGCAGACTCAGCCGGAGGAGGCCCCTCAGCAGACTCCTCACAGTCCAGCTCTATCTCCGCTACCTCAGTCGTCTCCGTCGCGTCAGCACACTCCGCCGCCTCAGCTGTCTCCGCCGCGTCAGCGGACTCCGCCTCCTCCGCCGCGTAAGCTGACTCCGCCTCCTCCGCCGCCTCAGCAACATCGGAAGAGACCCGCCGCCGCTCCGACGGCTAGCAGTACAACAACGAAGAAATCCAGAGCAGGTCCAAGCGTCAAGAAGGCTCCTCCCAAGTTACCATACGACATGATTGAGGAGGAAAACAACGAGATCGTGGCTGCCGATGTGAAACGCCAGCTTCCACCGAAACGTCCAGATCCAAAGGAGAAAATAGATTCGGTAAAAGCGAAGCGCTGTCTGGATGCCCTTCAGCGACCACCACCTCCTCCGCCGCTCTCACACTATGACCGATGTATTGTAAAGACATTTCATGAAGCGAAAAGGTTGGGAAGTACTAGCAGTGCTGCAAGAAGTGGGAAAACAATTCCCCAGCTCGGCGAACAGGAAAAACAATCGTGCCCCCCGCTCAAGGTGTTTCCCGATATCGCTAATGATCCGGGGGTAGCGGCCGCTCATCCTGGTTACATTCTTGCTGATTACTTAGGCGATGAGGTACAGTTCGAAATGGCTGAGGTAGCCTTTAGATACGAGCACGGGAAGCCTCTCGTCAGACCTGAGCAGCTCCCGCATCTATCAACGATGATGCAAACATTGCATAACTGGTACTTGAAAGCCTGCAAGGAAGGGACCGACAGTATCTGCGTGGGAATTAAAGATGAGCACTACTTCAATGGAGTCGAGGCGTTGTACATTGAATTTAAAGAATTATTTCAGTTATACAATCAAGCCGCCCTCGACAAAACTATCGTCGGTTGCTATTGTCTGTAAGTATTTTTTCTGTAATTAAGTCTCTAGCTCAGCTCGTTCATTGCATGTATAATTATCCTCACACTATATTATGCAGATTGAAGATCCGCGAATGCAGAGGAAAAATCTATGACATTGGGTTCATTAACCCAAATACCGTAAATGAATATACGGTACAAAAAAACCCCGATGATATAGAGAATTACTTGCTAAAGGCGTTACTTGGACAACAAAACAAAAGGGAAATACTATTTCCTTACAACTTCAAGTGAGTGTTACTGTCTTGTGCACATTCTGTTTCGCTTACTCGAGGTTAAGTGTAATTGATGAGTTATGCGTGCGTAGGTTCCACTTTATTCTGCTAGCCATTCAGCTTGATGCGGGACTAGTAATTGTCTTGGACTCGAGACGTAAAGAGGCTAAGGAGTGGGCGGACATGAGTCAAATGCTTCAGAAGTAACTTCAATCATTATCGCACCATATCGGCAACTTTCGTTCATTTCCTGATATCAAGTAATCATTTTCTTTGCCGGGCAGGGTTTGGAAAAAGTTCACCAACCAGGTTAGGGGTGAATGGAAAAAGAAACTGCGATTTTCACACCCCAAAGTAAGTACTACTAGCTAGTTCCGCCATCTCTCGTTGATTCTAGTTTCAATACCATTATCATGCTTATTATCATTTTGATTGAACTCTATTCTCGTAAAGTTCTTGTGGCAGGAACCCGGGAATAATTTATGTGGATACTACGTTTGCGAGTACATTCGCCACGAGATCTCTGAGCGGGGCAGATCTGAAGAACAATTTGAAGTACGTAAACAATATTCACATTTTTATTTTATTACCATCAATTGTGTTGAGTTTCATTCATATATATATATATATATATATATATATATATATATATATATTGACCCCCTTCTTTAAATTAGATCAAGTGGAAGCGGGACGAACTCCTACCAACTGATCGCATACGAGCAATTCAAGAGGAATTGGCGGGATTCTTTGTTGACCATGTCATACCTACAGACGGAGAATACCATCGGGATTGGCAATACGATTTTAGTAATTAGATATTAGGGATCGTAAGAGATATTATATTGTATATATGCATGAACGTGTACTATATGTAGTAGCGTCGAATAGATATACGAAAACTTGTTGTTCGACCAAGCACGGAGAAAGAGAGGTCACTTCTCTCTATATATTGATCATGACGATGTTGTGTAATGGTTCCTTCATTGCTATATGTAGTAGCTAGCGTCGAGTTGAATGAAAAGCATAAAATAAAAATGAAAACCCTAAACCCTCCAAAACCCCTAAACCCCTAAACCCTAAACCCCTCCTTTAAAAAAAAGCGCTTGGCAAGGGCTGACGCGTGGCGGCCTTTTAGTCCCGGTTGGTGTTACCAACCGGGACTAAAGGTCCTCCTGCCTGAGCGCTGCGCAGCAGCCACGTGGAGACCCTTTAGTCCCGGTTGGTGTTACCAACCGGGACTAAAGGTCCTCCTGCCTGAGCGCTGCGCAGCGGCCACGTGGAGACCCTTTAGTCCCGGTTGGTGTTACCAACCGGGACTAAAGGTCCTCCTGCCTGAGCGCTGCGCAGCGGCCACGTGGAGACACTTTAGTCCCGATTCGTAACACGACCGGGACTAAAAGTGGGGGCCTTTTGTCCCGATTCCTTTGTCCCGGTTGCACAACCGGGACTAAAGGCCCTTACGAACCGGGAATAATGCCCTGTTTTCGACTAGTGTAAGGGTGTGTTTGGTTCGGTAACGAAGTGGAATGAAATGTCATGGTTACATTTCACTAGAATGGGTTGGTTCCGTCCGCATGTTTGGTTGTGACTATCGGGTGGAATGGAATGGTTATATTTCAGTGTTTGGTTGAAGACATGGAATGGCATGGATTTGTTCTGATCACTCTTTGTATTTTTAGAAGAATTATTCAAATTTTCTTTTCTAAACTTGGAGTCACAAATTATTCGTAATCTCATTAGAAATACACACTACTTTTCTCTTTGCTCCAATTCAACCTGCACATAAAACCAGTCATGGCTGGAGTCCATGGATGTGTCATATGAGGTTCACCGATAAAGATCTTCGTGGAATATGTAGGAACCAATATGAGCATCCAGGTTCCGCTGTTGGTTATTGCCCAGAGAGTCGTCTCGGTCATGTCTACATCATTCCCGAACCCGTAGGGTCCGCACACTTAAGGTTCGATGACGATATAGTATTATATGAGTTATGTGATTGGTGACCGAATGTTGTTCGGAGTCCCGGATGAGACCACGGACATGACGAGGAGTCTCGGAATGTCCGAGAGGTAAAGATTCATATATTGGAAGGCTATATTCGGACGTCGGAAAGGTTCCGAGTGATTCGGGTATTTTTCGGAGTACCGGGGAGTTACGGGAATTCACCGGGAGAAGTAATGGGCCTTATTGGGCCATACGGGAAAAGGAGAGGCAGGCCACGTGAGGAGGTGCGCGCCCCCCCTTGCCCAAACCGAATTGGACTAGGGGAGGGGGCGCAACCCCCTCTTTCCTTTCCCTCTCCCTTCCCCCTTTCCTACTCCGTATGGGAGGTGGAATCCTACTAGGACTAGGGAGTCCTAGTAGGACTCCCCACACTTGGCTGCCTCCTCCCCCCTCCCTCCTTTATATACGGAGGAGGGGCACCCCTTGGAGACACACAATTGTCCCATAGCCGTGTGCGGTGCCCCGATATCCGTTTTCCACCTCGGTCATATTTTCGGAGAGCTTAGGCGAAGCCCTGCCGGAATCACTTCACCGTCACCGTCGCCACGCCGTCGTGCTGACGGAACTCATCTACTTCCTCGATGTCTTGCTGGATCAAGAAGGCGAGGAACGTCACCGAGCTGCACGTGTGTAGAACTCGGAGGTGCCGTACGTTCGGTACTCGATCGGTGGAGCTCGAGGGATTGTTCGACTACATCAACCGCGTTGTGAGACGCTTCCGCTAACGGTCTACGAGGGTACGTAGACACACTCTCCCCTCTCGTAGCGATGCATCTCCATGGATAGATCTTGCGTGAGCGTAGGAAATTTTTGAAATTCATGCTCCGTTCCCCAACAGTGGCATCCGAGCCAGGTCTATGCGTAGATGTGATTTGCACGAGTAGAACACAAACGAGTTGTGGGCATGGGTGTATACATATTGCTTGCCGTTACTAGTTGATACTTGATTCGGCGGTATTGTGAGATGAAACGGCCGGACCGACATTACGCGTACGCTTACGCGAGACAGGTTTCACCGCTACGTGCACTCGTTGCATAAAGGTGACTGGCGGGTGTCTGTCTCTCTCACTTTAGTTGAATCCATTTCAATGAAGAGGGTTCTTTTAGAAGATCAAAAAGCAATCACTACACCACGTTGTGGTTTTGCGTAGGTAAGAACGGTTCTTGCAAACCCGTAGCAGCCACGTAAAACTTGCAACAACAAAGTAGAGGACGTCTAACTTGTTTTTGCAGGGTATGCTGGTGATGTGATATGGCCAAGACATGATGTGATATAAGTTGTTGTATGAGATGATCATGTTTTGTAAGTTATCAGGCAACCGGCAGGAGCCTTATGGTTGTCTCTTTATTGTATGCAATGCCAACGCTATGTAATTGCTTTACTTTACCGATATGAGTTAGCAGTAGCAGTAGTAGCAATAGCCGGCGAGACGACCACGATGCTACGATGGAGATCAAGGTGTCACGACGCTACGATGGAGATCAAGGTGTCAACCCGGTGACGATGGAGATCATGACGGTGCTTTGCTGATGGAGATCAAAAGCACAAGACGATGATGGCCATATCATGTCACATATATATTGAATTGCATGTGATGTTAATCCTTTTATGCATCTTATTTTGCTTAGGACGACGGTAGCATTATAAGATGATCCCTTCACTAAATTTCAAGATAAGTGTTCTCCCCTAGTATGCACCGTTGCGAAGGTTCGACGCTTCTAAGCACCACGTGATGATCGGGTGTGATGGATTCTTTCGTTCGCATACAACGGGTGTAAGCCAGTTTTACACACGCAGAATACTTGGGTTAAACTTGACGAGCCTAGCATTTACAGATATGGCCTCGGAACACAAGAGACCGAAAGGTCGAACATGAGTCATATAGTAGATATGATCAACATGAAAGATGTTCACCATTGATAACTAATCCACCTCACGTGATGATCGGACGTGGTTTAGTTGATGTGGATCATGTTACACTTAGACAACTTGAGGGATGTTAATCTAAGTGGGAGTTCTTAAGTAATTTGATTAATTGAACTTCAATTATCATGAACATAGTCTTACTTGTCTTAGCAAATTTATGTTGTAGATCAATAGACCGCGCTGTAGTTCCCATGTTTTTATTATGTTCCTAGAGAAAACGAAGTTGAAAGTTGATGGAAGCAACTATGCGGACTAGGTCCGTGATCTGAGGATTGTCCTCACTGCTGCACAGAAGGCTTATGTCCTTAATGCACCGCTCAGTGAAATACCCCTACGGCTTTGTCTGAGGACGTTATGAACATCTGGCAGACAAGAAAAGATGACTACTCGATAGTTCAGTGCGCCATACTTTACGGCTTGGAACCGGAGCTCCAAATATGTTTTGAGCAACACGGAGCATATGAGATGTTCCAAGAGCTGAAAGTTTGTTTTTCAAGCTCACACCCGGGTCGAGAGGTATGACACCTTCGACAAGTTCTATAGCTACAAGATGGAGGAGAACAGCTCCGTTAGTGAGCATGTACTCAGAATGTCTGAGTACTTCAAACACTTGAATCAAGTGGGAGTTAGACTTCCGAATAAAGTGGTGTTTGATAGAGTTCTCTAGTCACTATCACTAAGCTACTGGATCTTCGTGATGAACTATAAACATGCAAGGGATAGAAGATCCTTAAGCTATTCGCGATGCTACAACCTGCGGATGTAGAAATAAAAAAAAGGGAGCATCAAGTGTTGATGGTTAATAAGACCACTAGTTTCAAGAAGGGCAAAGGAAAGAAAAGGGAACTTCAAGAAGAACGGTAAAACAGTTGCCGCTCACGCGAAGAAACCCAAGGCTGAACCAAACCCGAGACTTAGTGCTCCCATTGCAAAGGGAAATGTCACAGGAAGCGGAACTTCCCCAAAGTAACTGACAGATAATAAGACTGGCAATGTCAACAAAGATATTTGATATACATGTTATTGATGTGTACCTTACTAGTACTCGTAGGAGCACCTGGGTATTTGATACTTGTTCAGTTGCTTGCAACTTGAAACATGGAGCTTCAGAATAAACGAGGGCTAGCTAAGAACGAGGTGACGATGTGCATTGGAAGTGTCTCAAAGGTTGATGTGATCACCATCGCCACGCTCTCTCTACCTTCAGGATTAGTGATGAACCTAAATAATTGTTATTTGGTGCTTGCGTTAAGCATGAACATTATATCTGATAGTGTTTATTGCAAGACGATTATTCAATTTCAGAGAATAATTGCTATTCTATTTGGATAATATCATTGATGATCATGCACTTAAAATGAAAGGTTTATTGAATCTTGATCGTAGTAATACACATGTTCATAACACGAATGCCAAAAGATAATGATAGTACCACATATTTGTGGCACTGCCGCTTAGGTCATATAAGTGTTAAACACATGAAGAAACTCCATGCAGATGGGTTTTTGGAATCTCTTGATTATGAATCATTTGAGACATGTGAACCGTGCCTTATTGGCAAGATGACTAAAACTCCTTTCTCCGCAACAATGAAGCGAGCAACCAACTTATTGGAAATAATACATACCGATGTATGCGGTCCGATGAGTGTTGAGGCGCGCGGTGGATATCGTTATGTTCTCACATTCACTGATGATTTGAGTAGATATGGTTATGTCTACTTGATGAAGCATAAGTCTGAAACATTTGAAAAGTTCAAAGAATTTCAGATTGAAGTAGAGAATCATCGTAACAAGAAAATAAAATTCTTACGATCTGATCGTGGAGGAGAATATTTGAGTTACGAGTTTGGCACTCACTTAAGACAATGTGGAATTGTTTCACAGCTCACGCCACCTGGAACACCACAGCGTAATGGTGTGTCCGAACGTCATAATCGTACTCTATTAGATATGGTGCGTTCTATGATGTCTCTTACCGATTTGCCACTATCATTTTGGGGTTATGCATTAGAGACAGCTGCATTCACTTTAAACAGGGCACCGTCTAAATCCGTTGAGGCGACACCGTATGAACTGTGGTTTGGTAAGAAACCTAAGCTGTCGTTTCTGAAAGTTTGGGGATGCGATGCTTATGTCAAAAGGCTTCAGCCAGATAAGCTCGAACCCAAAGCGGATAAGTGCGTCTTCATAGGATACCCAAAGGAGACCGTTGGGTACACCTTCTACCACAGATCCGAAGGCAAAGTATTCGTTGCTAAGAATGGATCCTTTCTAGAGAAGGAGTTTCTCTCGAAAGAAGTGAGTGGGAGGAAAGTAGAACTTGATGAGGTAATTGTACCTCCTCTGGATAGTAGTACGCCACAGAAAGTAATTTCTGTGACATCGACACAGACCAGAGAAGAAGTTAATGATGATGATCATGAAACTTCGGATCAAGTTGTTACTGAACTTCGAAGGTCAACCAGGACACGTTCCACACCAGAGTGGTACGGAAATCCAGTCTTGGAGGTCATGTTGCTAGACAACGATGAACCTTCGAACTATGAAGAAGCGATGGCAGGCCCGGATTCCGACAAATGGCTTGAGGCCATGAAATCCGAGATTGGATCCATGTATGAGAACAAAGTGTGGACTTTGGTAGACTTGCCCGATGAACGGCGAGCTATTGAAAATAAATGGATCTTTAAGAAGAAGACGGACGCTGATGGTAATGTCACCGTCTATAAAGCACGACTTGTTGCTAAAGGTTATCGACAAGTTCAAGGAGTTGACTACGATGAGACTTTCTCACCCGTAGCGATGCTAAAGTCTGTCAGAATTATGTTAGCAATTGCCGCGTTTTATGATTATGAAATCTGGCAAATGGACGTCAAAACGGCATTCCTTAATGGATTCCTTAAGGAAGAATTGTATATGATGCAGCCGGAAGGTTTTGTCGATCCTAAAGGTGCTAACAAAGTATGCAAGCTCCAGCGATCCATCTATGGACTGGTGCAAGCATCTCGGAGCTGGAATACTCGCTTTGATGAAGTGATCAAAGCGTTTGGGTTTATGCAAGTTTATGGAGAAACTTGTATTTACAACAAAGTGAGTGGGAGCTCTATAAACATTTCTCATATTATATGTGGATGACATATTATTGATGGGAAATGACATAGAATTTCTGGAAAGCATAAAGGGTTATTTGAACAAAAGTTTTTCAATGAAGGATCTCAGATAAGCTGCTTACATATTAGGCATCAAGATCTATAGAGATAGATCAAGACGCCTCATTGGACTTTCACAAAGCACATACCTTGACAAGATTTTGAAGAAGTTCAAAATGGATCAGTCAAAGAAAGGGTTCTTGCCTGTATTGCAAGGTGTGAGATTGAGTAAGACTCAAAGCCCGACCACGGTAGAAGACAAAGAGAAGATGAGTGTCATCTCCTATGCCTCAGCCATAGGCTCTATTATGTATGCCATGCTATGTACCAGACCTGATGTGTGCCTCGCTATTAGCTTGGTGGGAAGGTACCAAAGTGATCCAGGAGTAGATCACTGGACAGCGGTCAAGAATATCCTGAAGTACCTGAAAAGGACTAAGGAAGAATTTCTCGGGAATAGAGGTGATAAAGAGTTCGTCGTAAAGGGTTACGTCGATGCAACCTTTAAACACCGATCCGGAAGACTATGAGTCTCAGACCGGATACGTAAAGTGGGGCAGTCGTTTTTGGAGTAGCTCCAAGCAGAGTGTGGTAGCAGCATCTACATATGACATAGAGATTTGCCAAGAACACACGGATCTGAATATTGCAGACCCGTTGACTAAAACCTCTCTCACAAGCAAAACATGATCAGCCCTAGAACTGATTGGATGTTAATTACATGGAGATGTAAACTAGATTATTGATTCTAGTGCAAGTGGGAGACTGTTGGAAATATGCTCTAGAGGCAATAATAAATTAGTTATTATCTTATTTCCCCGTTCATGATAATAGTTTATTATTCATGCTAGAATTGTATTGACCGGAAACTTAATACATGTGTGAATAGATAAACAAATACTGAGTCCCTAGTAAGCCTCTACTAGACTAGCTCGTTGATCAAAAGATGGTCAAGATTTCCTGACCATGGACATGAGTTGTCATTTGATAATGGGATCACATCATTAAGAGAATGATGTGATGGACTTGACCCAACCGTCAGCATAGCATATGATCGTTCAGTTTAATGCTATTGCTTTCACTATGTCAAATACACGTTCCTCTGACCATGAGATCATGCAACTCCCGGATACCGTAGGAATACTTTGGGTGTATCAAACGTCACAACGTAACTGGGTGATAATAAAGGTGCACTACAGGTATCTCCGAAAGTGTTTGTTGAGTTGGCATGGATCGAGATTGGGATTTGTCACTCCGACTATCGGAGAGGTATCTTTGGGCCCTCTCGGTAATACAGCATCACAGAAGCCTTGCAAGCACCGTGACTAAAGAGTTAGTTGCAAGATGATGTATTACGGAACGAGTAAAGAGACTTGCCGGTAACGAGATTGAACTAGGTATTGGATACCGACGATCGAATCTCGGGCAAGTAACATACCGCCGGACAAAGGGAACAACATATGTTGACATATGAGGTTCACCGATAAAGATCTTCGTGGAATATGTAGGAACCAATATGAGCATCCAGGTTCCGCTGTTGGTTATTGCCCAGAGAGTCGTCTCGGTCATGTCTACATCATTCCCGAACCCGTAGGGTCCGCACACTTAAGGTTCGATGACGATATAGTATTATATGAGTTATGTGATTGGTGACCGAATGTTGTTCGGAGTCCCAGATGAGACCACGGACATGATGAGGAGTCTCGGAATGTCCGAGAGGTAAAGATTCATATATTGGAAGGCTATATTCGGACGTCGGAAAGGTTCCGAGTGATTCGGGTATTTTTCGGAGTACCGGGGAGTTACGGGAATTCACCGGGAGAAGTAATGGGCCTTATTGGGCCATACGGGAAAATGAGAGGCAGGCCACGTGAGGAGGTGCACGCCCCCCCCCCCTTGCCCAAACCGAATTGGACTAGGGGAGGGGGCGCAGCCCCCTCTTTCCTTTCCCTCTCCCTTCCCCCTTTCCTACTCCGTATGGGAGGTGGAATCCTACTAGGACTAGGGAGTCCTAGTAGGACTCCCCACACTTGGCTGCCTCCTCCCCCCTCCCTCCTTTATATACGGAGGAGGGGCACCCCTTGGAGACACACAATTGTCCCATAGCCGTGTGCGGTGCCCCGATCTCCGTTTTCCACCTCGGTCATATTTTCGGAGAGCTTAGGCGAAGCCCTGCCGGAATCACTTCGCCGTCATCGTCGCCACGCCGTCGTGCTGACGGAACTCATCTACTACCTCGACGTCTTGCTGGATCAAGAAGGCGAGGAACGTCACCGAGCTGCACGTGTGTAGAACTCGGAGGTGCCGTACGTTTCGGTACTCGGTCGGTGGAGCTCGAATGATTGTTCGACTACATCAACCGCGTTGTGAGACGCTTCCGCTAACGGTCTACGAGGGTACGTAGACACACTCTCCCCTCTCGTAGCGATGCATCTCCATGGATAGATCTTGCGTGAGCGTAGAAATTTTTTGAAATTCATGCTTCGTTCCCAATCTCGCCGGTGGTGCGCTCGGCGCATCCTAGGAGCTAGCAAGCCATGAGGCTCCAGTGCGACGCGTGCGAGGGCGCGATAGAGACGGTGGTGTGATGCACCGACGAGGCAACGCTGTGTGCGCGCTGTGATGTGCAGATGCACATCGCGAACAAGCACCAGCGCCACCGGCTCGAGGACGCCGCTGCCGCCAGGCTCCAGCACTGTTACGTGGAGACGTACACCACCCGGTCAACCCCCCTCCTCCGCTCCGGGCCCGGCCCATTTTACTCTTTTTTTCAGTTAATGACACAAAAAAATGTGCACCAACATGACTCGAACTCCTGACCTCCCGGTCAAGCGAAACAGTATTAACCAAGTGGGACAGCTAGCCTCACGTGCCTAGTTTAGTTCTCTTTTCTTCTTCAAATCAACGCTAAAAAGGGACCTCCTATACAGCACGCCCTTTTGGGCCGGCCCATCTACGGCGCGCTTGGTTTTCTTAATTTCTTTTTTTCATTTTCTTTTTTTTCATTCTAGTTCATTTCTACTTTTACTAATTTGCTATTTCAAATAGTTTTGAAATTTTAAAAAGTTGCGCATTTTGTAGAAAATGTTTAAAAAATCATAAAATGTTCGCAGATTCAAAAAATGTTCGTGATTTTACAAAAAATGTTCACATATTCAAAAAACGTTGGTGTATTAAAAAAATATTATGAAATTGAACAAATGTTAGCAACTTCAAAAATTGTTTTTGAATACTTAAAAAAATTCACAAAATTTCAAAACTGTTCATGAATTACAAAAATGTTTGCTGATTCAAAAAATGTTCATGCCTATTAAAAATGTTTGTGCAAAACAAAAAAAATGTTCGTGAATTAAAAAAGTTGTTCCCCCAATTTCAGAAAAAATGTTCGTCGCTTCAAAAAATGATCGCTGATTCAAAAACAATGTTCACGGGTTTAAAAAAATGTTTAAAATTTCTGCGAATTTGTACAAAATGTTCGTCAATTCACAAAATGTTCATGATTTGAAAAAAATCACAAATTTGAAAAATGTACACATTTTCAAAAATGTTCATGAGTTCAGAAATATTTATGATTTTCAAAAATTGTTCACGTTGAGAAAATATGTTCATAAATTTTAAAGATGGTCGCAAAATAGGAGACACCCTAAAAGTCACATAGCGGCTTTCTTGTTCGGTTTTTCTTTTGTTTTTTATTTGGCTTGTTTTTTCTTTTGTTTTTATTTGGCTTGTTTTTTCTTTTGTTTTTATTTGGCTTGTTTTTGAACGAGTTCCGACACTGCATGCAAGTTGCGTCACGTCCAGCCAATTATCGTCCATTTTTCACCTAGAAAACATCAGAAAATGCAAGATTTGTCGAAAACTAAAATATCTTGGCATGGTGGCTTTAATTGGTCATATAAGCTCATGGAAAAAAATTGGGTCATTTGAAGGATGCCGAGAAACACACGCTCATGGGAATGCCCATGGTATGCATTCATGCCAGGTTTAATCGATTTCAGGCACCGTAGACAAGTTGCGACAAGTCCGACCATTTATCGATCTTTTTTGACCGAGAAAACTCTAGAAAATGCAAAAAATATCAAAAATCAAAACAACTTGGCATGCTGCCTTGAATTGGTCATACAAATCAATGAAAAAAAATTGGGGCCATTTGACGGATGTCGAGAAACAACATGCTCTCAAACAGATCCTTCTGGCATATCCGGACACCATACGATGAACATGGTGTTTTTTGGAACATTCTTGAAATGGCCACAACTTGCGAGAAGGTGGGCATGCCCATTGTAGACATTCATGCTAGGTTTAAAAGAAAAAGGTATTTAAAATCATAATTTAAACAGGTACTTAAAACTACTATTTTAAGTTTTTAACATAATTAATAAATACAAAGTGATAAAATTGAAAACAGTAAATGATTTTCTTTAAAAAGCATTTAATAAATGTTTGACAGAAAAAAGAATTTAAAATCATAATTTAAAACATTTCCTTGAAAGTGTTATTTTGGTATTCTAAACAATATATCAAAATTTTGAACTGGTTTCAAAAAGAATAATAAATTTCAAAAAGGAGAAAAATGAATCAACGAAACAAGAGAAGAATAACGAAAAAATAGAAAAAAATGCTTAGGCCTTGGCCCTACTAGGCGACTGTATTGCTCCCGTCGGGCCCCTGTTGGGAATTTCTAAAACTGTTTGCATTTTTTAAAAATTGTTCAGGTTTTCAAAAAATATTTGGAAATTTCAAAAATTGTTCATGTTATAATTTTTTGTACAAATTTGAAAAACTGTTCGTGTTTTTCAAAAAAAATCGTAATTTTAAAAAAAGTTCAGGAAAATAAAAAATGTTCGCACTTTTCAAAAAAATCAGAAGTTAAACAAATATTCTTATTTTCAATTTTTGTTCACAAATTAAAAAAAAGGGATTTCAAAAAATGTTCCCACTTTAAAAAATTATTCACAAATCCAAATGTTCGGGGTTTCTAAAAATGTTAAATGTTTGTGTTTTTAAAAAGAAATCGTGTTTTTTAAAAAAAATTCGTTTTTTAAAAAGTTTGGAATTTGCACATTTTTCGCATTTTTATAAACTATATACATTTATCAAAAAATGTTCGGAACCCCAAAAGTTCATCACATTTTTAGAAAAATGTTTTCGAATTTCGAAAATTACTAATTTTTTTAAAAAAGTTCAGAGTTTCATAACAAGACGCTTGGTAGAGCGGCAAGTAGCCTTTTCCTATAGCGTGAGGTTCTGAGGTCGAGTCCTCATGAACTCCTTTTCCACAATACTTTTTCTAAATAAAACTGACGGTCCTGACTTAGTGGGCCGGCACAGGTGCGCGAGGTACAGGAGGTCGCGCGTATAAATACGAAAGTGGGGTATGATTTGTCAAAAGTCCATATTGCCCTTTATACGTTTTGTGAGGGGGGTTGTACCAAAGCGGGACTCTACGTCTCCCAGGACAAGGCAACCTTTATCTTCTGCTTGGAGGACATGACGCTCTTCCGTCGTGACTGCATTGACTTCATCCAAATCCAGGGAACGCTCTCGGGCAACCACCAGCGCGACATCGCCAGCGTATCCGCATCGGGGTACCTTGATAGGAGACGTCAGCGACGCTCACGCAGTTGTTAGCCCGCCATAGTTAGCACCCCTGCCGCCGCTGTTAGCCTGCCGCCCCGCTACAAAACCACCGAAAAGAGTGGCCGGTGGCGCAGATCGAGAGGAGGTAGCCGGCGCCGCAGATCATGGGAGGGAGATATGAGAGGGAGGCGGCACAGATCATGGGAGGTAGAGACGAGTGGGAGAAGCGATAGATGGTGGGAACAACGACCGATTCTGCGTGATTTCTCTGATTTGGAGGTCTCGGTGCATTCCGGATATTGGGAGAATATTTGCTATATGGGAACGACTTGGTTCTGGTTCCACTTACAAACTAAACACAGGAACGAGGCTCTGGTGCAAGTCCGACCCATGTCGTTCCAGTCCGTGACCGGAACCAAACACACCCTAAAGAGCAATATTCAATCACGCCAGCGGCTGCTAAACCCCATCTGTTGCAGCAGCTCTAGCAAATATTCCCAGGAAACTAAATCAAAGGCCTTTGTAATATCTAATTTGAAGAGGAGAGCTGCCTTTTTTGATCTGTGCAGGTCTTTACCACAACTCTGGACATATTGATAGCTGTCATGGATGCACTTTGCCTTTTGGAACGCCGATTGTGCTGGAGAGATGATCTCGCTGATAACTGATCCCAGCCTCATTGATAGAACTTTTGCAATGAGCTTTGCTATGGAGTGGATCAAATTGATGAGGCGGTAGTGACTCAGCTCAGCAGGTCCATCTTTCTTTGGCAATAGAGCAATGAGAAAGTTGGTAGAACTTCTGGAAAGCAATTCCTCCCAGTTGATCATGCAAAAACGATGAGCCTTGACCCCCAACACATTTCATAAAGGGAATGATTGTGCACACCCTCGGCCTTCTCTGCATGTGCTCTTGTGCCACGTCTAGTCTGAATATCACTTCATTTGCTATGTGGAACTGAATCCTTGCCCCACTGAACAAAGACATGCTCCGGATCTTGAGATCAGTCGCTACCCTCTCCATTTTCATCTTAATTCTGACGAACGGGCAGTCATGTTGCACCGGTATGGACAATGCCCAGCTCACTGTCTCCGTGTAATGCTGGAACTTTGGCCAGAAGCTCTCGAAATGAAACTTGGTCTGACGTGTCTGCGCCCCCGTGTTGGACAAGTGGAGGGGGAAATGGTCAGAGAAGGAGGTTGAGGCCGCCGACAGCATGAACGATGGATGCATGGCCTCCCATTCTATGTTGCAGAAATACTTGTCAATGTTGCAAAGAGTAGGGTTTTCTCTCTCGTTACTCCAATTGAATCTCCGATTTTTGCAGTTGATCTCCCTGAGGCCTGCCGTGCCGATTGCCTTTCTGAATTTTCCCATAATCCTTCTGTTTAGGTTTGCGTTGTTCTTGTCCCTCGCTTCATATATCATATATGAAATCTCCACTTATCAGCCATGGCTCACCCAGCGGAGGGGCAGAAGCTCCAAGCTCTACTAGAAAATTAACTTTGGAAGCATCATCTGACGGCCCGTCAGCAAGAAAAACTCTCCTGACTGAATTGGCGAGACCTTCACCGTGATTGAGAATCTACCATCAGCGTGGGTGTTGATCGACACTACATGTTTGTCCAAGAAGATTGCCGCCCCTCCTCTAGTACTAATCGCCGGAAAGACTACGAAACCGTCGAGCCGCGCACCACCTATTTCTCTAGCGACCGCCGTCCTCCAGGTTTCTATCTTAGTCTCCTGCGGAGCTAAGATGGCTATCCTATTAGTTGCTGCAACCTCTGCAATAGCCTTGCGTTTCGCCGGAAGATTCAGCCCTCTAACGTTCCACGACATGGTCTTGTAATCTCTGCTACTCATGGGACACATTGAGATTTCTCCGTCGGCTAATTTCACTACTGAAACAAACACAGTACTCCAGCCTTCTCCCCGGGAGGGGGGAGGGGGGGTGTCAACGGCGGCCATGAACAGGCCCAAAACCCCGCCGTCAACGAACAGAGCACATAAACCTGCTACGATCACTAACATAAAAGATGAACCTAGCTCCAACTGGCATAAGGCCAGCCGCCGACGAAGACTACAACTGATTGTTGAGTACATTGATTAATTAGGAAACATAGGATAGACCAGGAATTATTCCAGCTTGTCTTGTACTCCAAGTTGATCATGTACTCATATATATATATATGCTCACGAGGCTCGAGCAATAAACATCGATTCCACCAATCTCTCTCTAATCCCTTCTAACATGGTATCAGTCTAACCGATCCAAACCCTAGCCGCCGCTTCCGCTCCGCGCCGCCCCCAAGGCGGTCGGCCTCCATGACCGCCGCCGGGGGCCGCGCCACCCGTACCTAGGGTTCGTCCGCCGGTCGTGTTGACCGGTTGCCCTAAAGAGTCATTTTCCCGATCCTTTGATCTGAGTTTTTCTCTCTCTCGTCGGTCGTTTTGATCGGCGTTTACTTTTTGGTTTTCCGATCTAAGGTCGGTTTGCGTCGCCCGCCGCCGCCATCGACACCTGCGCGCCTCTACTCCGACACCGGCGTGACCACCCGGCCTCCTCCCCGACCCGGCGGCCTCGCGTGATGCGGTGGCCCGTCCCGGCTGTTGTTCGCGCGTCTGCCCGCCCGTCGCTCTAAGCCGACCGCCGTCGCCCTCATCTAATCAGGATCTTGCATCACCTCACCTCCACCCCGCTCGGCTGCATCTGTCCGCCGGCCCTGGCGCCGCGCCGCAAATGATGCGTGGACCGACTGCGTTGTGATGTGCTGCTTGCGCCCCTCTCGGGCGTGGGCCGGGTGCACGTGCCGGCTGTTTGCGCGTCCCTCGCGCGTGCCCTCGGTGGCTCGGCCACCTCATCACCGCCCGGCGACCCCGACCTTGCGAGCGGCCAGATTGATCACCTGGTCGCCGCTCCACTCCATTCGCGCCGCGTGACCGACCTAGCTAATCGCTTGCGCGCGCCTCCGTAGGTCCTGTGAAGATCGTCCCCGAGTTCAGCGCACCCCCTCCACCGATCGAGCAACGGGTTGCCGCTGCGTCGCCCCGTTGGGCCGCAGCGCCGCCGCCCCGTGGTTCTCCCCACGGCTGCACCGACTCGCGCGTCGCCGCTGCGTCGCCCCTTCGGGCCGTAGTGCCGCGACACGTGGTCCACGCCGCCGCCCCGAGGCCGTTCCCGTGGTTGCACCGACCCGCGCTCCGCCGCTGCGCCGCCCCTTCGGGCTGTAGCACCGCGGCCCGCGGTCCCCGCCGTCGCCCCGACTCGCCTGCTGCCGCTGCGTCGCCCCTTCAGGCCGTAGCGCCGCGGCCCGCGGTCCACCCCGCCGTCCCTGCATGTCGACTTCTCGTGGTATGCGCCGCGCCGCCTCGCTTGGCGCGAGAACGCCACCGTCTGCGCCGGTCTTCGTCACGCTGTCAGGGTTCCTCGTCTACTTCGAGCATCGCCGTCGCGCTCCTAACCAAGCCGCCGCCGCCGCCGTCAGGCCGCGGCCGCCGCTCTTCTTCGGCACCGCTGCCGCTCGCTCACCTGAGCCGCGCCGCCCGTCCACCCCCTTCGTCTTCGTCCAGCACCAGCCCGTCGCCAGCGTCGCCGTCATCTTCTTCGTCTACTCCGACCACCGTTGGTGACATCGGCCCCACGCCGATTGGCGCCACAACCGTCGTCGAGTCTCCTTCTCTGCTGGCCCCTCCGACTCCTCGACATGGCGTACAGCTCGTGCAGGTCCCTCGTCTACACATGCCCAGTGCTGGCAACACCGATGCGTGCCTTCGTCCACGACGTGTCCTCGGGCCTGGCAAGCCTGGTGCGGCGCTTCGTCAACTTCATCTTCGTCCATCTACGCATGTCCGGTGTTGGCAACACCGATGCGTGCCTTCGTCCACGATGTGTCCCTAGGCTTGGCAAACCAGGCGCGACGCGTCGTTAACAACGTCTTCTTCCCGGCGCACCACTACTTCGACATCACTGCGCCCATGACTAACTCGGCGCCTCCTTGCCCCCGCGGCTCCACGGCGACTTCCTCGACACCGTCTACCCCGACTCGACATCGACCACGGCATTCTTCGCACGGCTACCTCGACCACGGCTACACCACCCTACGCTCTCGGCTACATCGACATCGGCACAATGGGCTACCGCCTTGCTTGAGCAACCTCGTCGGTTTCCACTCCATCCACGACTTCCGCGATGCATCGACCGTTACGACTGTGGGGGGGGAGGGGGGGTGTCCGTCGGCTTACCTTCGGATTCTTGTCCAGTCTCACCGTCTGCGTCGCTACCGTTGTGACTGCGGGGGGATGTTGAGTATATTGATTAATTAGGAAACATATGATAGACTAGGAATTATTCCAGCTTGTCTTGTACTCCAAGTTGATCATGTACTCCTATATATATGCCCACGAGGCTCAAGCAATAAACATCGATTCCACCAATCTCTCTCTAATCCCTTCTAACACTGATCCTACGCATGATGACTACGTGGCCTCCTCGGCAGCTCCGTCCATGCCCACCGTGATCCGCAGCGCCTTGACGTTGAGGCTGGTTAGCTTAGCTATGGCTTCGATGTCCTTGTCAGAGAGTGGCTCCTCGAATTTCTCGATCAGGGCGACCGCGGCTCTTGGTGTCTTGGTGACATCTTGTCCCTCGGCCCCAGCCCACCAGTGTATATACACTACAAAAAGAAAATCAGAAAAGAAAATTATGCATACTCATATACATATATACTACTTTCACTCAGACATCTATTTACATTGCAGCGACCATGCACCTAATTCGGGTGACTAATGGTAATGTTGATGCACCTGCCATCAGATTCAGTTGCATGTTACATTTTCAGTGGTTTGCTTGTCCCCATGTTCATGTGGTTGAGTCTCCTAGAAATTGGAGGGGGGCAGCAGCAGGGAGAGAAGACATCAGAAACGTCTTCACATGTGGTGTAGATAACTGATCTGTTTGGAGGTGTAATTCCAGCAGTACCACCTAAAATTAATTGGGCTCGTTTCTTTAAATAGATGCCATGTAGAAAAGAGGTGCTTCTACAACCTATAAAATGGGATGATTGCAGGCCAGTCTTGACTCTGGAATTGTTTTCTCTTAAACTATACCATGTAGCAGAGAAGATTTTTCGACATGTTCCTTAATGTGTTCAATATCACACAGTTATGTGCATAGAAAATGGGGGATACCAGGATTGTGATACGGTAATCTAAATTGATGGCTCATTCATTGTTTCTGAACGAGACGCGGAGGCAAGGATGAATACCAATTGGTGCAAATTTCATATTTCCCGGAAGATCTTCAGTTCCAACGGTAGTCCATGGTGAATTAGTGCTGATATGCGACTTCATGGGACAAACTTGAATAACGAATCTCTGTTGCGACATGCTTGTGTTAGCCTAATAGCCTTAGCACTAGTACCTGAAACTATCACAACAGAAATCCCCCTTGCATTAATTATTAGTTTGTGTCTGGTAGATAGCAAGCATAGTTTTAAGATGATAGCATGAAAATCATACACTTTCTTTTAATCAATTAGCATGATTTGTGTTTTTTCTGTTTAGACATACTCCCTCCGTTCCGATGAATAAGGTGTATTTCGTTTCGTTAAGACAAGACTTTGACCAACAATTACTCTTTTAATTTTTAATTTATGTGATACAAAATCACTATCACAACAAAGTACTTTTAAATACGAATCTAGTGACCCAAATTTCATGTCATATAACCTTGTATTTATGGACTAATAAAATTATTGGTCAAATGCATGTCTTAACGAAACAAAATACGCCTTACTTTTAGGAATGAAGTGAGTATAACTGTTGGGGGGTCTTGGCTGATTTTTTATACTTACACGATCCTAGTTGAGGATCAATAAACTATGAAATGTGTTGATTAATTTCATCTGAGCAACTTCACATAACCAATATTTCGTAATATTGAGTCTTCTTACTGCACAATATTAAGGGTGAGTGGCACAATATTACTCTCATTAATTCTTCTAGATGGATACCCTTTTAATTTATATAGGCTCACTTTGTATTATAAAATAAGGTGACTTCAGTGCATGCTCCATTATTGACCATATGGCAAGCCATGCGAGGGATCTTGTTCCACTGTTGCGGTTTGACGGGCGAGTCGGTGGTGGAAGGAAGGGTGATGTGGAGCCGTGTTTGCCTCAGGCATCTTGACAGACAGCAGAGGGAGTTGGTAGTGGTTGGCGGCGTGGAAACCAAGAAGTGGGCATTTGAGGGAAGAGAGCAACGAGAGGGAGAGGGGCACGAGGATTTTGGGGAGATCAGAAAGGCAAGCGATTCTTGGCAAAAGTTATTTCGGGAATGCAACGATCGTACCTGGGAGAAAACCTGGGAGAGGAGGGCATAGACGAACGAACTACGATGTACGCATCTAGTCCACAGATTCCCCTTTAATGGTAGAGATTTATGAACATTTTGAAATATGTGAACATTTTCAAAATATTGTGAAAAAAATAAATTTTTGAAAATTATACGAAACTCTTGGACATTTTTATTATCATGATTTTTAAATCACGACTATTTAAAAAAATTCATCAATATTTTTTATATAAATTTTTAAACATTTGAAAAAAATCATGAAAAGTTTTTTACTCCGTGGACATTTTTGGAACTCATGTTATTTCGTAAATCTGATAAAAACCTAATAGCTGGTTTTTTCAAGATAGGGTGCCGGTTTTTACAGCTGAGTGTTTTCTCAGCGAACGGCAGAAAATAATAATTTGAGCGAAGAGGAGCAAGTGAACTGTGAGAGCTCCTACTTAGCGCTTGAGGCGCCGAGAATTTGCGTTGGCGCTGCGCGCGGTAGATGGGCCACGACCCATTAGCACTTCACTGGTCGCCTCCCGTTGTCGCCTCCCGTTGTCGCCAGGCTCATTCGCTCGGTCGTCCCACTTGTGGATTCAGGAAAACCATTACTGGTGATCGCTCGATCGTCCGGGCTCGCTGGTCGTGAGGGTCGTTGCACAGTTACTGGTTCACTAGAAAACCGGATAGTGCTCTGTTATATGTTAAAAATTTCGTATAGTAAAAAATGTTCAAGGATTTTAGAAATAGTTCACGAGTTTGGAAAATTTTGCGGTTTTAAAAAAGAAACTCGTGAATTTGAAAAATGTTCATGAACTTGGAAAAAAAAGTACACGGATTTGGAAAGTGTTCGAGAATTTTTTTAAAGTTCGAGGGTTTTGAGAAAAGGTTCGCTTATTTGAAAAAAGTTGGCAGATTTAGAAGTGTTCATGAATTTAAAAAAAATTACTGGATTTTGAGAAAAAAAGGGCGAAGATTTGAAAATAGTTCACCGATGTGAAAAGGGTTCATGAATTTGAAAAAAAATTGTGAATTCAAAAAATATTTGTGAATTCAAGAAAAAACTCGGAAAAATGTTCATGGGCTTTGAAAGCAAAGTTCACGGATTTGAAAAAGTGTCCCTGAATTCGAAAAGATTTGAAAATTGTTTGTTAATTCGAAAAAAAATCACTCGTTCAAAAATAGTTCACAAGTTTTAAAAGTTTTTTAATTCCAAAATCTAAACAACAAGAAAAATGGAAAATGCAGAGAAATAAAAAAAACTACAAAGGAAATGAAAAACAGAGAGAAAACTGAAAAAATAGGTGTGGAACCTCCCCGAATCTTCACAAAATCGGATGGGATAGCTCAATCATCGTTCGGTTTACATGGGCCCGCCCA
Source organism: Elymus sibiricus (assembly GCA_039707655.1). Classification (NCBI taxonomy): domain Eukaryota; kingdom Viridiplantae; phylum Streptophyta; class Magnoliopsida; order Poales; family Poaceae; genus Elymus; species Elymus sibiricus. Next base: position 60,203,740 of record CM077674.1, on the reverse strand, counting down.
ACTGCTTAGCTAGTGAACGCTTCGTATTGGAACAACACTATTTGTGAAATCACTAGTTAAGGGTACATCTTGCAAAATCACTACCATCTTCTCATGTACTGACAAGTGATGCACTGCATGTGCGTCACTTATCGCAACTTGGTTATTTTTTTTTAGATTATTCAAAATATTTTATCTCTTGAACCGTACATCCAAATCCAAAACCATTTCAACAACTGGATTTCTCGCGTCGAGATCTTCGAAACTAGATCCCATGTTAATTAGTTTCGACGAATTTTTTCAACAAAAAAACCGGAAGAAAAAATAACAGAGCCAAAAGCACGTTTTTTCTACTTTTTTCGAGAGGCTGTGCTTCTGGCGGAAGCAAATATATTTTATCTCTTGAACAATGCATCCAAATCCCGAGCCATTTCAACAGTTGGATTTCTCGCGTCGAGACCGCATATTAATTGGTTTCGACAAACTTTTTTTTTCTACGAAAAAACCAGAAGAAAAAATAACAGAGCCGGAAGCATGTTTTTTGTACTTTTTTATTTTTTTGAGAGACATAGTTGTGCTTCTCGCGGAAGGAAATCCATGCCTCCATGAGAAGCAAATTTGAGCTTCTCGTTGAAGCAAAGAGACACATTTTTTTTTCGAGAGGCACAGCTGTGCTTCTCGCAGAAGCAAATCTCTGCCTTCATTAGAAGCAAATATACATATCGTGAAAGAAAAAAAAAGTGTTTGCTTCTCGGGAAAGCAAATCTGTGCCTTGCTTCTCGTGGAAACTATTTTTTCGTTTTTCGAGAGGCACAGCTGCGCTTCTCGCGGAAGCAAATCCGTGCCTCTACGAGAAGCAAATTTGTGCTCCGAGAGTCACAATTGTGATTCTCGCGGAAGCAAATTTGTGCCTCCACGAAAAGTAAATTTGTATTTCTCGTGAAAGCACAAAAAAAATTCGCAATTTTTCCTGATGTTTTTCCCGAAAACGTAGAGAAAACCAGTCGAAAACCGAAAAATCCCGGAAAAAAGAAATCATATAAACCCAAAAATGCGTATAGAAAAATAAAAACAACTAAATCCTGAGAATGCGCCCAACATGCGACACGAGGCTCCCGTAAAGGGTACCCCTTGCCTAGTTGCTCCCATTGGCGCGTGTAACGCCAAACAGGATTCCGTACGGACTGCAGACAGTGATAGGAGCACACGAATTGCTGGTCGCCGGCCCAACTGCGCGATATAGACCTCCTCAAATCGAGAGTAATTAGCAGAGGGCGCGCCTATGTGGCGCCTCTGCTCGACCGTGCACTAATCATACACGTAAATGCACACGATCGAGATCAGAGACTCACGGGAAGATAACACAACACAACTCTAAACACAAATAAAAGTCATACAAGCTTTATATTACAAGCCAGGGGCCTCGAGGGCTCGAATACATAAGCTCGAGTCAAACAAGCATCAGCGGAAGCAACAGTATCTGAGTACAGACACAAAGTTAAACAAATTTGCCTTAAGAAGGCTAGCATAACAACGACATCTGATCGAAAAGGTGCAGGCCTCCTGCCTGGGAACCTTCGAATCTACTCCTGGTCGTCGGTCTCCACGTAGTAGTAGGCTCCACCGGAAGTGTAGTAGCAGTCGTCGGCGGAAGCAGCTGGCTCCGGGGCTCCGTCATCTGATCGCAGCAATCGGGTATGGGGAAAAAGAAGTAGCAAAGCAACCATGAGTACTCATCCAAAGTACTCGCAAGACTGACATCAGAACTATACTAAGTATGCATCGGTATCAAAGGAATAGGGCTACATCTTTGGACTAAACTGCAGAAATGCCAGAATAGAGAGAAAGGCCTAGCCTATCGAAGACTAGCAACTTCAGCGTCTTGCAGCATTAGAAGAGTGCAGATTAGCATAATATAAAGTATAAACCATGTAATAGCAAAGCCCAGAGATCCGTCCTCGACTCCCTGTGAGAAAGCGATCCCGGAGCTTACAGTTAAAGTAACATGTATTCAGTTCAAGTTGTAGTAGATCGGGATACAACACTGAGCGTCCTGTTACCGTGGACAAGGCTATTCGAATAGATAACTTCTCTGCAGGGGTGCACTACTGTTACCCAGCACGCTCGATTACATCTGGTCGGACACACTTGCTGGGTAATACCCGGCCTCGGGTAATCGACACGACGCAGTCCTACCTAGGCTCAACAGAGAGGTCAACACGCCGGTCTAAATCCTAAGTGCGAAGGGGTCTTGGGCCATCGCCCTCTGCACTCCTGCACGTTGCGTGGGTGGTCGGGGCCCACGCGCGACACTGTATACACAAGTGACGTAACCAGCCCACCCCAACAATCAGCCCGCATCTCTGAGCTGTGACATCTGAAGAGCTTTCGGCTGATACATACGACGTAGAGGGTCCCATAACCATTATCCCACGTGGTGGTAGTGCGTATATGGCCAGCGGCCAACTCAGATCAAATACCCAAATCCGTTAGTGTATTGGGAGCTCGCGGTGGCGATCAGTACTCCTGTCGTCCCGTCTCGAGGAAGTGCAACAAGGGTCAGGCCCATCCCTCTCTAGGGCGGTCTCTACCTGCCCGGCCGCGCCTCGTAATTATCTCGCGGGTACCCTCCAGGTCAACCCGACTTCACATTCCCCGCGGGTACCCCTCGGGGTCGACCCGCCTGTAACAAAGGTCTGAGGTAAAAGTTATGGTAATCGTGTGTTCAAAATATCAAAGGGAACCCGAGGAATCACCCTCATTGAATTCCTACTCGATGTAATCCGTCAAGGAGAACCAGGAGGAATCACCCTCGATGGTCCACACTTGAGGGGTTGCAGGACCGAGTCATCATCGCGAAGGGGAGAGCGAGGAATCACCCTCTGCAATCACCACCGATGTGCTGTACTACAGAGATATCATCAGGAATGCAGTACGAGGTATCACCCTTGGCACTCGATAGTAGCCCTGCAGATCCGTACAACTAAGGGGGTGTGCGGTGATGTGACGGTCTCTGCACATCGATCACAAAGATCGAAGTACTGGTAACAAATCGGGGCAACGGGGACAAGGGTGCGGGGTCATTGATGGATCACTAACCAACCTATTCTAAGGAGTTTAGGATAACAGGTAAAGTAGCAATAGCAGGTTATAAAAACAGGCTATGCATCAGAATAGGAGCAAGCAATTACAGTAGCAAAATCAAATGCAAGCATGAGGGAGAAGGAATAGGCGATATAGGGATGATCAAGGGGGTTTGCTTGCCTGGAAGCTCTGCTGAAAGGGGCTGGTCGTCAGGGGCGTAGTCGTACTCGGCAGCAGCGTCGGTCTCGGGGTCTACCAGAGAGAAGAGGGGGAAGAAACAATAAATACAAGCAACAAATGCAATCACAGACGCATGGCATGGCAGCATGTTATTCGAGGAGTGCCCTAATGCAGTACTACGCAAGTTAGTCGGAGCGGGAAACATCTGGAGGTGTTTTACCTGCTCCGGGCAATTATCGGTCAGATGAATCGGAGGGGAAAGTTCCATGTGCATCATGTTAGAGGGGTGTGGCAGGTATGTGGGTAGCATATTCGGATTCGTCATATTTTTCTGATCGTTTTTCATATATAAATTATTTTCATCCGAGTTACGGTTTATTTTATATGATTTTCCAAAGTTTTAATCATTTTCTGGAATTACTGGAATTGTTTTAATTATTTAAATTCGAATTATCCAAAACAGTGACTGGTGACGTCATCATGACGTCAGCATTGCGTCAGCGGTCAAATCCAGCTGGCCAGAGTCAAACCTGACCAGTGGGTCCCACTGGTCAGTGACTGTTTAGACTTAACAGTGGTTAATTTAGTTAATTAGGTTAATTAACAGGTGGGACACAGTAGTCAGTGACTATTTAGTAATTAGATTAATTAACAGATTAATTTAAATTCAAATTAGTTTTAATTAAACGCGGGCCTGCATGTCAGTGACACTGGGCTGCCCAGTCAGCACCGTTGATTGGTCAACCCAGTCAACGGGGCCAGTGGGGCCCAACGTCAGTGGCTCAGGGTGGGGCCCAGAGGCGCCCACGTCAGCGGCCGGCACCAGAATCACGCCGGCGAGCCCTTCCGCGGCGGTTCTTCGCCGGAGAGGCTCGGGTTTCGCCTGTGGGGGGCCAAAATGGATGCGGGCGGTGCCGTTCGAACGGGCGTCGAGCGCCGCATCCAACGGTGGCGGTCTCGCGGGCGGGGGTGGCCGGAATGGCACACGACGACGTCGGCGGGTGGCGGCGGTCGTCGGGTGAGTTCGGGCGTGCGGCTACGGGTCAAAAACGAGCGGGCTAAGCGGCTAGGGAGGGTCTACGAGGTGCGGTGAGGACGGCGGGCATGAGCCCGTGACCATTTGGTCGCCGGAGACTCGCCGGCGATGAGTTCTAGCGGCGACAGGTACGGCCATGGAGGAATCGGCGACTACGGTGCGGAGGAGAGCACGGGAAGAGAGGGAGAGGGACACGGTGCTCACGGTGAGCCTGCAGAGGAGCAAGGTGGGCTCGGGGAGGTCCGGTGGTGGCGGATCGGCGCCGTCGATAACCGGCGTCCGAGGAGGAGGGCGAGGTCGTAGGGGACGATGCAGCGGCGTTGAGCTCCAATGGGTGGCCTCAGACGACGTAGCGGAACGCGGCGGTGCTCAAGGGCATGTTGGCGAGGCGAGGGGTGGTCGGTGTCCGCGACGGCGAGAGCTGTGTGGCGGCGGAGCTCTCGGGCGCCGCCGAAAGCGTGGGAGAGAGAGGGCGAGGGGGCAAATGGGAGCTAGGGTTCGACGAGGGAGTCGGTGGAGATGCCCTTATCCTCACCATGGCGGCAGCGACGCCGCGATGTCGAGCAGGCGAGTAGGGGGGCCGGGCTCAGGCACGCGCACGGGTGCGGCAGAATGCGACAGCGAGGAGGGAGGTGGGGGACGGCGCTTAGCTGGGCTGGGCTGTGCACTGTGCACTCACAGCCCAGCCGCACCGTAGCCCATTTCTCTTTTTCTTTTTCTTTTCTTTTTCTTGTGTTTTTATTTCTTTCCCCCATTTGAAAAATGTTCAACCACCAATTCAATTTTGCAAAACATGTGACTTAGTTCAATAAATAGCATGCAATATTTAAAACTGCCAGAAAAAGGTTTGGAGTCCAGATAATTTCATTTGAATTTTGTTTTAAATGAGCTGTTTAGGTATTGTTTGGTGATGTTAGAGTCATTTAAATAATTCAATTAATGTTGATTTTATTTTATAATTGTTTTGGGAATATTTGCAATATTATGAACTATTTAGTTCCTGGATTTGAACAACTTTTAAATTCACTTTAAATTTGAATTCTCAATTTGAATTTGGAATTTGAAATGAGATATGACTCAAATGATGATCAAGCACAGTTAATCATGGTGACTTGGCATGATTAAGAGGTGATCACTGTAGCTTAATACTTGGGATGTTACAATTCTCCTCGTCTAAAAGAAATTCTCGTCCCGAGAATTCAGGAGGTAGGAGGGGGAAGGTCGGGGTATTCATAGCAAGGAGGCTTGGCATGGGCCCGCGGGAGAATTTCCCGTTAACGGATTATGCAACGGTTCACATCTAATGTCAAGCGTGAATGCAAAGGATTTTAGCGTAAAATGAATGCGATGCCCCTGATTCAATTAAAATAGGAGGCGGTATTGAGTGAACAAGGATAGTACCGATCACAGTAGCAAGCTGATCTTGAGCTTCATTCAGATCAACATGGTTAGCTTGACCACGACCATAAGAAGGTCTGGCATTATTGCTGCGGGGTTGGTTGTTGCCACGGCCATTTCCACGGCCAGCAGAGGGAAGCGCAAGCTGATTCTGATTCTGACGGCATTCTCTGGAACGGTGACCTAGACGGCCACACTTGAAGCAGAGCCCATCACTGGGGCGGGGAGCAGGGGCTCGAAGCAGTGGAACCTGAGGTCTTGGCTGCCCCGGCGGTGGGGGAGGTGCAGCTGGATGGTACATGCTGTGAGGAATCCAGATACGGCGCTTCTGCGATGACGAGCCCGAAGATGAGCCAACGTCATGGTGGCGCTTGATGGCATTCTTGTGTTCCATCTGAGCGGTCTCAACCTGGATAGCCTTGTTCACGAGGGTGGCAAAGTCGGTGAAGTTATGAACAGCAAGTGCAAGCTTGAGGTCTGGGTGGAGTCCGTCACGGAACTTTTCCTGTCTGTGGGCATCAGTGGCAATGTCTTCTTCAGCATAGCGGGATAGGTCAAGGAATTCCCGCTGATAAGCTTCGACAGTTTTATTGCCCTGAGTGAGGTTGCGAAACTCTCTTTTCTTCCAGTCCATGATTCCCTGAGGAATGTAACGGGCACGGAAATCAGTCTGAAACTCGATCCAGGTAACGACTGTCCCAGCAGGTAGTGAACGTCTGTGGGTGTCCCACCATTGAGCAGCGGGACCCTTCAAGAAGTAGGACGCGAAGGTGACAAGGTTGGCATGGGCGACATTGGCAGATTCCATCTCGATGGCGATGTCGCGAAGCCAGTCATCAGCATCCAGTGGCTGTTCAGAGTTGCGGAAAATAGTAGGGCTGAGACGCACAAACTCCTGCAGAGTTATTGGGGCAGGTTGCTGATTCTGAGCATTCTGGTTCTGGTTTGGAAACTGAGCCATGATTCCAACCATGAACTGGCGGTTCAGCTCAAATTGCTGCATCATAGCTGCCATATAGTCTGGCGGCGGTGGATCGTTGGCACCACGGCCACGACCACGACCTGCGGGTCTAACCATCCTGCTAAAGATTTAACAGGGGGTGGTTTAGTAAAAACAACTTCAAGCGTTTGGAGACAAGTATGATGTAAGATGACAATGAACAAGTAGTGCAATAGATTCATAATAGTAGTCAATTAAGACATACATATCCATAATCAAAGTCGGTTACATGTGGACAGCATAAGTTCGGAAATTTAAATAGCTAGACATACTAGGCGGCGCGCAGGCACGCGATAGGGAATACAACAACGGGACATAGCAAAGGCTACATCAACGTCGAGGAATACCACTGAAACCAGGTAACTGCAGGTGCTGACGATGAGTGCTCACGGCAGAAATCTCCTGTGCTCCATGATTACTCTGATGCAGAACTCGATCTCGAACTGGGAGGAGAGGTCCACGTATGGGGGTGCGACCTCCAACAGCAGGCATATCGATACCTGAAGGCATATGAGTCCTGCGCGGGTAAAGGATGTACTCTGGGTGTATCCCTGCACGAACAGCTGGTAGCAACTGTGTCATAGCCTCGTAGAGACATGCTCGAGTGGCAAACAACTCGACGGCAAGCGCCCGGGCAGTGCGATCCAGAGCTTGAGTGCACTGAATCAAAACCCGCGGGTCGTATCGACGTCGCTCGTAAGGGGCACAGACAGCTGTGTAGTATCCGGTATCATCTCCAGCAGGGGCATACGGGATGTATCGGAACTCTGAGTCATCCAAGCGACTATGCTCGCCACGAAGACGTGCGACAGCAGAATGGGCAGCATCATGGACTGCATACCAATCGTCACGCCAATACCGTGAAAAGTGTGCAACTCAGTGATGGAGTTGTTCTGCCGATCAAAGATACGAACCATAGCTTGGTACTGCTCCTGGTTGAACTCGCGGTAATCCTCGTAAACAGTGTACTCAGGGTACCAGCGATATCCCAGCCTGGTCAAGAGATCGACCAGGATAGTAGGGAACCCAGTCGCGTCGATAGCCATAGTCTGGCATACAAGCTGTCTTGCGGGACGCATCTGAAACAAGGAAGTGCAAGATGTCATAAGACAGTGGGAGAAGCATAAGATAACTTTGAGAGGAACAATTGCAGATAATCCAACTCTCCGAGTGAGTGTGATCACGAGAACCTAGAGTCAGAGTTAGTAAAATTTTAACCCGAATAGAAGAGAGAGTAGAATCCCAGAGTAAGGAAGAGGAATAAAAGATACTAATCCCATCCATGTGCAATGTGGGCCCGTAAGCCACGCAGCACAGTTAGTAAAATATTTTTTTAAAGACTAGACTCAACTTCGACCAAGGAATCGAAAGGGGGCTTCCTACAGGCAGTCGGCTCTGATACCAACTTGTGGCGCCCCGGCTCGACTGTGCACTAATCATACACGCAACTGCACACGATCGAGATCAGAGAGTCACGGGAAGATATCACAACACAACTCTAAACACAAATAAAAGTCATACAAGCTTTATATTACAACCCAGGGGCCTCCAGGGCTCGAGTACATAAGCTCAGGTCAAACAAGCATCAGCGGAAGCAACAGTATCTGAGTACAGACACAAAGTTAAACAAGTTTGCCTTAAGAAGGCTAGCATAACAGCGACATCTGATCGAAAAGGTGCAGGTCTCCTGCCTGGGAACCTCCGAATCTACTCCTGGTCGTCGGTCTCCACGTAGTAGTAGGCTCCACCGAAAGTGTAGTAGCAGTCGTCGGCGGAAGCAGCTGGCTCCAGGGCTCCGTCATCTGATCGCAGCAATCAGGTATGGGGAAAAAGAAGTAGCAAAGCAACCGTGAGTACTCATCCAAAGTACTCGCAAGACTAACATCAGAACTATACTAAGTATGCATCGGTATCAAAGGAATAGGGCTATATCTTTGGACTAAACTGCAGAAATGCCAGAATAGAGAGGAAGGCCTAGCCTATCAAAGACTAGCAACTTCAGCGTCTTGCAGCATTAGAAGAGTGCAGATTAGCATAATATAAAGTATCAAGCATGTAATAGCAAAGCCCAGAGATCCTTCCTTGACTCCCTGTGAGAAAGCGATCCAGGAGCTTACAGTTAAAGTAACATGTATTCAGTTCAAGTTCTAGTAGATCGGGATACAACACTGAGCGTCCTGTTACCGTGGACACGGCTATTCGAATAGATAACTTCCCTGCAGGGGTGCACTACTGTTACCCAGCACGCTCGATTACATCTGGCCGGACACACTTGCTGGGAAATACCCGGCCTCGGGTAATCGACATGACGCAGTCCTACCTAGGCTCAGTAGAGAGGTCAGCACGCCGGTCTAAATCCTATGTGCGAAGGGGTCTTGGGCCATCGCCATCTGCACTCCTGCACGTTGCGTGGGTGGTCGGGGCCCAGGCACGACACTGTATACACAAGTGACGTAAGCAGCCCACCCCAACAATCAGCCCGCATCTCTGAGCTGTGACATCTGAAGAGCTTTCGGCTGATACATATGACGTAGAGGGTCCCATAACCATTATCCCACGTGGTGGTAGTGCGTATATGGCCAGCGGCCAACTCAAATCAAATACCCAAATCCGTTAGTGTATTGGGAGCTCGCGGTGGTGATCAGTACTCCAGTCGTCCCGTCTCGAGTAAGTGCGACAAGGGTCAGGCCCATCCCTCTCTAGGGCAGTCTCTACCTGCCCGGCCGCGCCTCGTAATTATCTCACGGGTACCCTCCAGGTCAACCCGACTTCACATTCCCCGCCGGTACCCCTCGGGGTCGACCCGCCTGTAAGAAAGGTCTGAGGTAAAAGTTATGGTAATCGTGTGTCCAAAACATCAAAGGGAACCCGAGGAATCACCCTCGCTGAATTCCTATTCGATGTAATCCGTCAAGGAGAACCAGGAGGAATCACCCTCGATGGTCTACACTTGAGGGGTTGCACGACCGAGTCATCATCGGGAAGGGGAGAGCGAGGAATCACCCTCTGCAATCACCACCGATGTGCTATACTACAGAGATATCATCAGGAGTGCAGTACGAGGTATCACCCTTGTCACTCGATAGTAGCCCTGCAGAGCCGTACAACTAAGGGGGTGTGCGGTGATGTGACGGTCTCTGCACATCGATCACAAAGATCGAAGTACTGGTAACAAATCGGGGCAACAGGGACAAGGGTGCGGGGTCATTGATGGATCACTAACCAACCTATTCTAAGCAGTTTAGGATAACAGGTAAAGTAACAATAGCAGGTTACGAAAACAGGCTATGCATCAGAATAGGAGCAAGCAATTACAGTAGCAAAATCTAATGCAAGCATGAGGGAGAAGGAATAGGCGATATAGGGATGATCAAGGGGGTTTGCTTGCTTGGAAGCTCTGCTGAAAGGGGCTGGTCGTCAGGGGCGTAGTCGTACTCGGCAGCAGCGTCGGTCTTGGGTTCTACCGGAGAGAAGAGGGGGAAGAAACAATAAATACAAGCAACAAATGCAATCACAGACGCATGGCATGGCAGCATGTCATTCGAGGAGTGCCCTAATGCAGTATTACGCAAGTTAGTCGGAGCGGGAAACATCTGGAGGTGTTTTACCAGCTCCGGGCAATTATCGGTCAGATGAATCGGAGGGGAAAGTTCCATGTTCATCATGTTAGAGGGGTGTGGCAGGTGTGTGGGTAGCATATTCGGATTCATCATATTTTTCTGATCGTTTTTCATATATAAAATATTTTCATCCAAGTTACGGTTTATTTTATATGATTTTCCGAAGTTTTAATCATTTTTTGGAATTTCTGGAATTGTTTTAATTATTTAAATTCAAATTATCCGAAACAGTGACTCGTGACGTCATCATGATGTCAGCATTGCGTCAGCGGTCAAATCCAGCTGGGCAGAGTCAAACCTGACCAGTGGGTCCCACTGGTCAGTGACTGTTTAGACTTAACAGTGGTTAATTTAGTTAATTAGGTTAATTAACAGGTGGGACCCAGTAGTCAGTGACTGTTTAGTAATTAGATTACTTAACAGATTAATTTAAATTCAAATTACTTTTAATTAAACGCGGGGCCCCCATGTCAGTGACACTGGGCTGCCCAGTCAACACCGTTGACTGGTCAACCCAGTCAACGGGGCCAGTGGGGCCCAGCGTCAGTGGCTCAGGGTGGGGCCCAGAGGCGCCCACGTCAGCGGCCGGCGCCGGAATCACGCCGGCGAGCCCTCCCGCGGCGGTTCTTCGCCGGAGAGGCTCGGGTTTCGCCTGTGGGGCGCCAAAATGGACGCGGCCGGTGTCGTTCGAACGGGCGTCGAGCGCCGCATCAAACGGTGGCGGTCTCGCGGGCGGGGGTGGCTGGAATGGCACACGACGACGTCGGCGGGTGGCGGCGGTCGTCGGGTGAGTTCGGGCGTGCGGCTACTGGTCAAAAACGAGCGGGCTAAGCGGCTAGGGAGGGTCTACGCGGTGCGGTGAGGACGGCGGGCACGAGCCCATGACCATTTGGTCGCCGGAGACTCGCCGGCGATGAGTTCAAGTGGCGACAGGTACGGCCATGGAGGAATCGGCGGCTACGGCGCAGAGGAGAGCACGGGGAGTGAGGGGGAGGGACGCGGTGCTCACGGTGAGCCTGCAGAGGAGCAAGGTGGGCTCGGGTAGGTCCGGTGGTGGCGGATCGGCGCCGTCGATCACCGGCGTCCGAGGAGGAGGGCGAGGTCGTAGGGGACGATGCAGCGGCGTTGAGCTCCAATGGGTGGCGTCAGACGACGTAGCGGAACACGGCGGTGCTCAAGGGCATGTTGGCGAGGCGAGGGGTGGTCGGTGGCCGCGACGGCGAGAGCTGTGCGGCGGCAGAGCTCTCGGGCGCCGCCGAAAGCGTGGGAGAGAGAGGGCGAGGGGGCAAATGGGAGCTAGGGTTCGACGAGGGAGTCGGTGGAGATGCCCTTATCCTCACCACGACGGCAGGGGCGCCGCGGTGTCGAGCAGGCGAGGAGGGGGCCGGGCTCGGGCGCGCGCGCGGGTGCGGCAGAAGGCGACAGCGAGGAGGAAGGTGGGGGGCGGCGCTTGGCTGGGCTGGGCTGTGCACTGTGCACTCACAGCCCAGCAGCACAGTAGCCCGTTTCTCTTTTTCTTTTTCTTTTCTTTTTCTTCTCTTTTTATTTCTTTCCCCCATTTGAAAAATGTTCCGCCACCAATTCAATTTTGCAAAACATGTGACTTAGTTCAATAAATACCATGCAATATTTAACACTGCCAGAAAAAGGTTTGGAGTCCAGATAATTTCATTTGAATTTTGTTTTAAATGAAATTGGATTAAATGAGCTGTTTAGGTACTGTTTGGTGATGTTAGAGTCATTTAAATAATTCAATTAATGTTGATTTTATTTTTATAATTGCTTTGGGAATATTTACAATATTATGAACTATTTAGTTCCTGGATTTGAACAACTTTTAAATTCACTTTAAATTTGAATTCTCAATTTGAATTTGGAATTTGAAATGAGATATGACTCAAATGATGATCAAGCACTGTTAATCATGGTGACTTGGCATGATTAAGAGGTGATCACTGTAGCTTAATACTTGGGGATGTTACAATTCTCCTCCTCTAAAAGAAATTCTCGTCCCGAGAATTCAGGAGGTAGGAGGGTGAAGGTTGGGGTATTCATACCAAGGAGGCCTGACATGGGCCCGCAGGAGAATTTCCCGTTAACGGATTATGCAACGGTTCACATCTAATGTCAAGCGTGAATGCAAAGGATTTTAGCGTAAAATGAATGTGATGCCCCTGATTCAATTAAAACAGGAGGCGGTACTGAGTGAACAAGGATAGTACCGATCACAGTAGCAAGCTGATCTTGAGCTTCATTCAGATCAACATGGTTAGCTTGACCCAGACCATAAGAAGGTCTGGCATTATTGCTGCGGGGTTGGTTGTTGCCACGGCCATTTCCACAGCCAGCAGAGGGAAGCGCAAGCTGATTCTGATTCAGAGGGCATTCTCTGGAATGGTGATCTGGACGGCCACACTTGAAGCAGAGCCCATCACTGGGGCAGGGAGCAGGGGCTCGAACCAGTGGAACCTGAGGTCTTGGCTGCCCCGGCGGTGGAGGAGGTGCAGCTGGATGGTACATGCTGTGAGGAATCCAGATACGGTGCTTCTGCGATGACGAGCCCGAAGATGAGTCAACGTCATGGCGGCGCTTGATGGAATTCTTGTGTTCCATCTGAGCGGTCTCAACCTGGATAGCCTTGTTCACGAGGGTGGCAAAGTCGGTGAAGTTATGAACATCAAGTGCAAGCTTGAGGTCTGGGTGGAGTCCGTCACGGAACTTTTCCTGTCTGCAGGCATCAGTGGCAATGTCTTCTTCAGCATAGCGGGATAGGTCAAGGAATTCCCGCTGATAAGCTTCGACAGTTTTATTGCCCTAAGTGAGGTTGCGAAACTCTCTTTTCTTCCGGTCCATGATTCCCTGAGGAATGTAACGGGCACGGAATGCAGTCTGAAACTCGTTTCAGGTAACGACTGTCCCAGCAGGTAGTGAACGTCTGTGGGTGTCCCACCATTGAGCAGCGGGACCCTTCAAGAAGTAGGATGCGAAGGTGACAAGGTTGGCAGGGGCGACATTGGCAGATTCCATCTCGAAGGCGATGTCGCGAAGCCAGTCATCAGCATCCAGTGGCTGTTCAGAGTTGCGGAAAACAGTAGGGCTGAGACGCACAAACTCCTGCAGAGTTATTGGGGCAGGTTGCTGATTCTGAGCATTCTGGTTCTGGTTTGCAAACTGAGCCATGATTCCAACCATGAACTGGCGGTTCAGCTCGAATTGCTGCATCATAGCTGCCATATAGTCTGGCAGCAGTGGATCGTTGGCACCACGGCCATGACCACGACCTGCGGGTCTAACCATCCTGCTAAAGATTTAACAGGGGGTGGTTTAGTAAAAACAACTGCAAGCATTTAGAGACAAGTATGATGTAACACGACAATGAACAAGTAGTGCAATAGATTCATAATAGTAGTCAATTAAGACATACAGATCCATACACAAATTCGGTTACATGTGGACAGCATAAGTTCGGAAATTCAAATAGCTAGACATATTAGGCGGCGCGCAGGCACGCGATAGGGAATACAACAACGGGACATAGCAAAGGCTACATCAACGTCGGGGAATACCACTGAAACCAGGTAACTGCAGGTGCTGACGATGAGTGCTCACGGCAGAAATCTCCTGCGCTCTGTGATTACTCTGATGCAGAACCCGATCTCGAACTGGGTGCAGAGATCCACGTGTGGGGGTGCGACCTCCAACAGCAGGCCAATCGATACCTGAAAGTATATGAGTCCTGCGCGGGTAAAGGATGTACTCTGGGTGTATCCCTGCACGAACAGCTGGTAGCAGCTATGTCATAGCCTCGTAGAGACGTGCTCGAGTGGCAAACAACTCGACGGCAAGCGCCCGGGCAGTGCGATCCAAAGCCTGAGTGCACTGAATCAAAACCTGCGGGTCGTATCGACGTCGCTCGTAAGGGGCACAAACAGCTGTGTAGTATCCGGTATCATCTCCAGCAGGGGCATACGGGATGTATTGGAACTCTGAGTCATCCAAGCGACTATGCTCGCCACGAAGACGTGCGACAACAGAATGGGCAGCATCATGGACTGCCATACCAATCGTCACGCCAATACCGTGAAAAGTGTGCAACTCAGTGATAGAGTTGTTCTGCCGATCAAAGATACAAACCATAGCGTGGTACTGCTCCTGGTTGAACTCGCGGTAATCCTCGTAAACACTGTACTCGGGGTACCAGCGATATCCCAGCCTGGTCAAGAGATCGACCAGGATAGTAGGGAACCCAGTCGCGTCGACAGCCATAGTCTGGCATACAAGCTGTCTTGCGGGACGCATCTGAAACAAGGAAGTGCAAAATGTCATAAGACAGTGGGAGAAGCATAAGATAACTTTGAGAGGAACAATTGCAGATAATCCAGCTCTCCGCGTGAGTGTGATCACGAGAACCTAGAGTCAGAGTTAGTAAAATTTTAACCCGAATAGAAGAGAGAGTAGAATCCCAGAGTAAGTAAGAGGAATAAAAGATACTAATCCCATCCATGTGCAATGTGGGCCCGTAAGCCACACAGCACAGTTAGTAAAATATTTTTTTTAAAGACTAGACTCAACTTCGACCAAGGAATCGAAAGGGGGCTTCCTACAGGCAGTCGGCTCTGATACCAACTTGTGGCGCCCCTGCTCGACCGTGCACTAATGATACACGCAAATGCACACGATCGAGATCAGAGACTCACGGGAAGATATCACAACACAATTCTAAACACAAATAAAAGTCATACAAGCTTTATATTACAAGCCAGGGGCCTCAAGGGCTCGAATACATAAGCTCGAGTCAAACAAGCATCAGTGGTAGCAACAGTATCTGAGTACAGACACAAAGTTAAACAAGTTTGCCTTAAGAAGGCTAGCATAACAATGACATCTGATCGAAAAGGCGCAGGCCTCCTGCCTGGGAACCTCCGAATCTACTCCTGGTCGTCGGTCTCCATGTAGTAGTAGGCTCCACCGGAAGTGTAGTAGCAGTCGTCGGCGGAAGCAGCTGGCTCCAGGGCTCCGTCATCTGATCGCAGCAATCGGGTATGGGGAAAAAGAAGTAGCAAAGCAACCGTGAGTACTCATCCAAAGTACTCGCAAGACTGACATCAGAACTATACTAAGTATGCATCGGTATCAAAGGAATAGGGCTATATCTTTGGACTAAACTGCAGAAATGCCAGAATAGAGAGGAAGGCCTAGCCTATCGAAGACTAGCAACTTCAGCGTCTTGCAGTATTAGAAGAGTGCAGATTAGCATAATATAAAGTATCAAGCATGTAATAGCAAAGCCAAGAGATCCTTCCTCGACTCCCTGTGAGAAAGCGATCCCGGAGCTTACAGTTAAAGTAACATGTATTCAGTTCAAGTTGTAGTAGATCGGGATACAACACTGAGCGTCCTGTTACCGTGGACACGGCTATTCGAATAGATAACTTCCCCGCAGGGGTGCACTACTGTTACCCAGCACGCTCGATTACATCTGGCCGGACACACTTGCTGGGTAATACCCGGCCTCGGGTAATCGACACGACGCAGTCCTACCTAGGCTCAGCAGAGAGGTCAGCACGCCGATCTAAATCCTAAGTGTGAAGGGGTCTTGGGCCATCGCCCTCTGCACTCCTGCACGTTGCATGGGTGGTCGGGGCCCACGCGCGACACTGTATACACAAGTGACGTAACCAGCCCACTCCAACAATCAGCCCGCATCTCTGAGCTGTGACATCTGAAGAGCTTTCGGCTGATACATACGACGTAGAGGGTCCCATAACCATTATCCCACGTGGTGGTAGTGCGTATATGGCCAGCGGCCAACTCAGATCAAATACCCAAATCCGTTAGTGTATTGGGAGCTCGTGGTGGCGATCAGTACTCCCGTCGTCCCGTCTCGAGGAAGTGCAACAAGGGTCAAGCCCATCCCTCTCTAGGGCGGTCTCTACCTGCCCGGCCGCGCCTCGTAATTATCTCGCGGGTACCCTCCAGGTCAACCCGACTTCACATTCCCTGCGGGTACCCCTCGGAGTCGACCCGCCTGTAACAAAGGTCTGAGGTAAAAGTTGTGGTAATCGTGTGTCCAAAACATCAAAGGGAACCCAAGGAATCACCCTCGTTGAATTCCTATTCGATGTAATCCGTCAAGGAGAACCAAGAGGAATCACCCTCGATGGTCCACACTTGAGGGGTTGCACGACCGAGTCATCACCCGGAAGGGGAGAGCGAGGAATCACCCTCTACAATCACCACCGATGTGCTATACTACAGAGATATCATCAGGAGTGCAGTACGAGGTATCACCCTTGGCACTCGATAGTAGCCCTGCAGAGCCGTACAACTAATGGGGTGTGCGGTGATGTGACGGTCTCTGCACATCGATCACAAAGATCGAAGTACTGGTAACAAATCGGGGCAACAGGGACAAGGGTGCGGGGTCATTGATGGATCACTAACCAACCTATTCTAAGAAGTTTAGGATAACAGGTAAAGTAACAATAGCAGGTTACAAAAACAGGCTATGCATCAGAATAGGAGCAAACAATTACAGTTGCAAAATCTAATGCAAGCATGAGGCAGAAGGAATAGGTGATATAGGGATGATCAAGGGGGTTTGCTTGCCTGGAAGCTCTGCTGAAAGGGGCTGGTCGTCAGGGGCGTAGTCGTACTCGGCATCAGCGTCGGTCTCGGGGTCTACCGGAGAGAAGAGGGGGAAGAAACAATAAATACAAGCAACAAATGCAATCACGGACGCATGGCATGGCAGCATGTTATTCGAGGAGTGCCCTAATGCAGTACTACGCAAGTTAGGAAACATCTGGAGGTGTTTTACCAACTCCGGGCAATTATCGGTCAGATGAATCGGAGGGGAAAGTTCCATGTTCATCATGTTAGAGGGGTGTGGCAGGTATGTGGGTAGCATATTCAAATTTGTCATATTTTTCTGATCGTTTTTCATAGATAAATTATTTTCATCCGAGTTACGGTTTATTTTATATAATTTTCCAAAGTTTTAATCATTTTCTGGAATTTCTGGAATTGTTTTAATTATTTAAATTTGAATTATCCGAAACAGTGACTGGTGACGTCATCATGACATCAGCATTGCATCCGCGGTCAAATCCAGCTGGCCAGAGTCAAACCTGACCAGTGGGTCCCACTGGTCAGTGACTGTTTAGACTTAACAGTGGTTAATTTAGTTAATTAAGTTAATTAACAGGTGGGACCCAGTAGTCAGTGATTGTTTAGTAATTAGATTAATTAACAGATTAATTTAAATTCAAATTAGTTTTAATTAAACGCGGGGCCCGCATGTCAGTGACACTAGGCTGCCCAGTCAGCACCGTTGACTGGTCAACCCAGTCAACGGGGCCAGTGGGGCCCAGCGTCAGTGCTCACGGTGGGGCCCAGAGGCGCCCACGTTAGCGGCCGGCGCCGGAATCACGCCGGCAAGCCCTCCCACGACGGTTCTTCGCCGGGTTTCGGTTGTGGGGGGCCAAAATGGACGCGACCGGTGCCGTTCGAACGGGCGTCGAGCGCCGTGTCCAACGGTGGCGGTCTCGCGGGCGGGGGTGGCCGGAATGGCGCACGACAACGTCGGCGGGTGGCGGCGGTCGTCGGGTGAGTTCGGGCGTGCGGCTACGGGTCAAAAACAAGCGGGCTAAGCGGCTAGGGAGGGTATATCTACGCGGTGCGGTGAGGACGGCGGGCACGAGCCCGTGATCATTTGGTCGCCGGAGACTCGCCGGCGACGAGTTCGAGCGGCGACAGGTACGACCATGCAGGAATCGGCGGCTACGGCGCGGAGGAGAGCACGGGGAGAGACGGAGAGGGACGCGGTGCTCACGGTGAGCCTGCAGAGGAGCAAGGTGGGCTCGGGGAGGTCCGGTGGTGGCGGATCGGCGCCGTCGATCACCGGCGTCCGAGGAGGAGGGCGAGGTCGTAGGGGACGATGCAGCGGGGTTGAGCTCCAATGGGTGGCCTCAGACGACGTAGCGGAACGCGGCGGTGCTCAAGGGCATGTTGGCGAGGCGAGGGGTGGTCAGTGGCCGGGACGGCGAGAGCTGTGTGGCGGCGGAGCTCTCGGGCGCCGCCGAAAGCGTGGGAGAGAGAGGGTGAGGGGGCAAATGGGAGCTAGGGTTCGACGAGGGGGTCGGTGGAGATGCCCTTATCCTCACCACGGCGGCAGCGGCGCCGCGGTGTCGAGCAGGCGAGGAGGGGGGCCGGGCTCGGGCGCGCGCGCGGGTGCGACAGAAGGCGACATCGAGGAGGGAGGTAGGGGACGGCGCTTGGCTGGGCTGGGCTGTGCACTATGCACTCACAGCCCAGCAGCACAATAACCCGTTTCTCTTTTCCTTTTTCTTTTCTTTTTCTTCTGTTTTTATTTCTTTCCCCCATTTGAAAAATGTTCAGCCACCAATTCAATTTTACAAAACATGTGACTTAGTTCAATAAATACCACGCAATATTTAACACTGCCAGAAAAAGGTTTGGAGTCCAGATAATTTCATTTGAATTTTGTTTTAAATGAAATTGGATTAAATGAGCTGTTTAGGTACTGTTTGGTGATGTTAGAGTCATTTAAATAATTCAATTAATGTTGATTTTATTTTTATAATTGCTTTGGGAATATTTACAATATTATGAACTATTTAGTTCCTGGATTTGAACAACTTTTAAATTCACTTTAAATTTGAATTCTCAATTTGAATTTGGAATTTGAAATGAGATATGACTCAAATGATGATCAAGCACTGTTAATCATGGTGACTTGGCATGATTAAGAGGTGATCACTGTAGCTTAATACTTGGGGATGTTACAATTCTCCTCCTCTAAAAGAAATTCTCGTCCCGAGAATTCAGGAGGTAGGAGGGTGAAGGTTGGGGTATTCATACCAAGGAGGCCTGACATGGGCCCGCGGGAGAATTTCCCGTTAATGGATTATGCAACGGTTCACATCTAATGTCAAGCGTGAATGCAAAGGATTTTAGCGTAAAATGAATGTGATGCCCCTGATTCAATTAAAACAGGAGGCGGTACTGAGTGAACAAGGATAGTACCGATCACAGTAGCAAGCTGATCTTGAGCTTCATTCAGATCAACATGGTTAGCTTGACCCAGACCATAAGAAGGTCTGGCATTATTGCTGCGGGGTTGGTTGTTGCCACGGCCATTTCCACAGCCAGCAGAGGGAAGCGCAAGCTGATTCTGATTCAGAGGGCATTCTCTGGAACGGTGATCTGGACGGCCACACTTGAAGCAGAGCCCATCACTGGGGCGGGGAGCAGGGGCTCGAACCAGTGGAACCTGAGGTCTTGGCTGCCCCGGCGGTGGAGGAGGTGCAGCTGGATGGTACATGCTGTGAGGAATCCAGATACGGTGCTTCTGCGATGACGAGCCCGAAGATGAGTCAACGTCATGGCGGCGCTTGATGGAATTCTTGTGTTCCATCTGAGCGGTCTCAACCTGGATAGCCTTGTTCACGAGGGTGGCAAAGTCGGTGAAGTTATGAACATCAAGTGCAAGCTTGAGGTCTGGGTGGAGTCCGTCACGGAACTTTTCCTGTCTGCAGGCATCAGTGGCAATGTCTTCTTCAGCATAGCGGGATAGGTCAAGGAATTCCCGCTGATAAGCTTCGACAGTTTTATTGCCCTAAGTGAGGTTGCGAAACTCTCTTTTCTTCCGGTCCATGATTCCCTGAGGAATGTAACGGGCACGGAATGCAGTCTGAAACTCGATCCAGGTAACGACTGTCCCAGCAGGTAGTGAACGTCTGTGGGTGTCCCACCATTGAGCAGCGGGACCCTTCAAGAAGTAGGACGCGAAGGTGACAAGGTTGGCAGGGGCGACATTGGCAGATTCCATCTCGAAGGCGATGTCGCGAAGCCAGTCATCAGCATCCAGTGGCGGGGGTGGCCGGAATGGCGCACGACGACGTCGGCGGGTGGCGGCGGTCGTCGGGTGAGTTCGGGCGTGCGGCTACGGGTCAAAAACAAGCGGGCTAAGCGGCTAGGGAGGGTATATCTACGCGGTGCGGTGAGGACGGCGGGCACGAGCCCGTGATCATTTGGTCGCCGGAGACTCGCCGGCGACGAGTTCGAGCGGCGACAGGTACGACCATGCAGGAATCGGCGGCTACGGCGCGGAGGAGAGCACGGGGAGAGAGGGAGAGGGACGCGGTGCTCACGGTGAGCCTGCAGAGGAGCAAGGTGGGCTCGGGGAGGTCCGGTGGTGGCGGATCGGCGCCGTCGATCACCGGCGTCCGAGGAGGAGGACGAGGTCGTAGGGGACGATGCAGCAGGGTTGAGCTCCAATGGGTGGCCTCAGACGACGTAGCGGAACGCGGCGGTGCTCAAGGGCATGTTGGCGAGGCGAGGGGTGGTCAGTGGCCGGGACGGCGAGAGCTGTGTGGCGGCGGAGCTCTCGGGCGCCGCCGAAAGCGTGGGAGAGAGAGGGTGAGGGGGCAAATGGGAGCTAGGGTTCGACGAGGGGGTCGGTGGAGATGCCCTTATCCTCACCACGGCGGCAGCGGCGCCGCGGTGTCGAGCAGGCGAGGAGGGGGGCCGGGCTCGGGCGCGCGCGCGGGTGCGACAGAAGGCGACATCGAGGAGGGAGGTAGGGGACGGCGCTTGGCTGGGCTGGGCTGTGCACTATGCACTCACAGCCCAGCAGCACAATAACCCGTTTCTCTTTTCCTTTTTCTTTTCTTTTTCTTCTGTTTTTATTTCTTTCCCCCATTTGAAAAATGTTCAGCCACCAATTCAATTTTACAAAACATGTGACTTAGTTCAATAAATACCACGCAATATTTAACACTGCCAGAAAAAGGTTTGGAGTCCAGATAATTTCATTTGAATTTTGTTTTAAATGAAATTGGATTAAATGAGCTGTTTAGGTACTGTTTGGTGATGTTAGAGTCATTTAAATAATTCAATTAATGTTGATTTTATTTTTATAATTGCTTTGGGCATATTTAAAATATTATGAACTATTTATTTCCTGGATTTGAACAACTTTGAAATTCACTTTAAATTTGAATTCTCAATTTGAATTTGGAATTTGAAATGAGATATGACTCAAATGATAATCAAGCACTATTAATCATGGTGACTTAGCATGATTAAGAGGTCATCACTGTAGCTTAATACTTGGGGATGTTACAGCCTATATCTCGCATGTAGCGAGATGCGCGGCGACTATATCTAACTTGACGCGAGATGGAAGGATCTATCGCGTATAGGAGACACAGTAACGGGCCGGCCCAGTGCTAATAATAAAATAGGAGAAAAAGGAAGGAAAGGAGGGATCCCAGGTCGCCCAGGCTAGTGCGAGGCGTGCTAGCCATCGCGCCACACTTGCGTCAGTGCTCATACAGGAGGCACGGCTCACTTGAGCGGAAAGACGCTAGATTCTTTTTAATTCTCCTTTTTTTTTTCTTTTTTCGTTTCTTTTGTTATCCCTTTTTATGTAAAGTTTTCTTCTCCTTTTTTCATATTCTTGTTTGCATTTGTTTCTTTGTTTTTATTTTCTTTTTCTTTGGTTTATTTTGACTCTTTTTGGGTTCTATTTTTTGTGTTCTTTGTTTCTTTTGGTTTCATTCTTCAGTTTTTTATATGTCAATAACATTTTTCTAATACACGTTTAACATTAGTACAATACAAATTTAACATTTTTTCAATAAATGGTCAACATTTTTTCTATACACATTTAACAATTTCCAATTGCTTGATTAATATTTTTTAAATATTTGTTCAACATTTTTTCAAATGCTTGACTAAAATTTTTATATACATGATCAAAAAAATTCATCATTTTAAATACTTGAATACCATTTTTCAAATACATGTTCAACATTTTTTCAAATGCTTCATTAACATTTTTATATACACGACAAAAAAAATCATCATTTCTTTAATACATGGTCAACATTCTTTTTATACACATTTAACATTTTTTAGATTCCTGATTAACATTTAAAAATACCTGTTCAACTTTTTTTCAAATGGTTGATTAAAATTTTTACATACATGTTAAAAAAAATCATCATTTTCTTAATACATGGTCAACATTTTTTCTATACACATTTAACATGTTTCGGATGCTTGATTAGCATTTTTCATATACTTGTTCAATATTTTTTTCAAATGCTTGATTAACATTTTTTGAATAGATGATCAATTTCTTACACATTTTTTGTATACATGATAAACATTTCCTGCGTATGGCTGGGCCGGTCCATGTGGAGCTCCCCCGGACGCGAGGGCTGCCATTTGTCTTGCTTACAGCGAGACATAGGGGCGCCCAGCGAGATGTAGAGCAGCCTCGCTTCAACAGGAGCCGTAGTGGGCCGGCCCAGCGCATCGCCCTCACGCGCACGGCAGCATGACAGCACGCTAATTTATTATTTTATTATTCTTTCTCATATAATTTTATTTATATTTTAAATATGTATGTTTTAAAATTTTATATTAATTAAAATATTAATCCTATACTTGCAAAATGCTAGACGTGTATAAGCAAAAAGTTTCTTATGTGCAGAAAAAATGTACAATTTGTATGAAGAATTTAGACATCAAATATATATCTAAAGAAATGTTTCTAATGTATATGAAAATGTATTATCTGTATGAAAAAAGATGGACATCATAACATATGTCCGGAAAAATGATAATCATGTATTTGAAAATGTTTAACGAGTATAAAAAATATTCCTATTATATACAAGAAAAAGTACACCACAAACATATATTTAAAAAAAAATTAGTCATGTGTTTTAAAAATGGTAAACGTGTATAAAAGAGGGTCCTGCTGTATACGGAAATGTACATCATACATTAAATAAAAATAGACATCAAAAACATATATTTACAAAATGTTAAATGTGTATATTAAATTGTTTGTTATGTATACTAAAAATTTACATTGTGTGTTAATTTTTTTTTATTGCCATTAAAAAAGTTCACTGTGTATTTGGAAAAATATTGACAATGTATTAAAAAAAGTGTTCAAAACATGTATTGAATAAAAAAGTGTACATTTAAAAGTGTTTCATGTGTACACTAAAAGTGTACGTTTTGTACTGAAAAAGTAGACATGTATTGATTAAAAAAGTAACATATGAAAACCGACAAAGAAACAAAGAGAGATGAAGAAAAGCAATGAAAACCAGAAAAAATACAAAAATAAAAAATAAAAAGAAACCAATGAAAAATAATTTTAACAAGAAAGAAACAAAGAAAAAAAAATTAAGAAAACAGAAAGAACCGAGGAAAAATGAAGAAAAAATAAAAAGGAAGCCAATGAAAAAGAATGATAACAAGAAAGAAACAAAGAAAACAGAAAAAGAAATAAAAAAGAAAAAAGAAAGAACGAAAAAGCAGTCGAGAAGGAAACAAAAGAAATGAAGAAATCGTAGAAAAAAGAAAGAACAGAAACGAAAACACTGAAAACCAGGAAACAAATGGAGAAAGCCGGTGAAAAAAGTAAAGAAAACAAAAAACAATGAAAAACCATGAATGAAACACAAAGAACGAAAGAAAACAAAAAGAAAACCGGACCAAACAACAAGCAGCACATGATTGATCGAGGGAACAAAAGAAAAACACCAAGACGGCCCGGCCGGGAATCAGACAGGAAAAGAAAAACCTTCAGGTCAGACCCCAAACTGTGGGCCTTCTAGGCTTTGCTTCACTTGGGATCATATGGGCCAGCTATCAGATAGGTGTTGCTCAAAAGAAAAAGAAAAAGTTATATAGGCCAATCTATATCTATATCTATATCTATATATATATACCTAATATTAAAGGGAGGACCGTTTCTCCACTTTTTTTCGTCCTCCTGTTTATTTCGTACGTCCACCTATCAGCCCATAAAATTAAACTAAATTACCCACCACGCCACCCATAAGTGAAAAAAACTCTTCGTTAATTGTTTCTCTGATTTTTTTGCATGTCACTGAAACTGCCCTTAAAGTTGAAGTAAATTACCGACCCCGCCACCCGTAAGTGAAAAAAAACTCTTTGCGAATTGTTTCTTTAGATGTTTCGTCTGTCGTCGAACTGCCCCTGAAGTTGAAGTAAATTACACACCCCGCCATTTGTCAAAAAAATTACACACCCCGCCATCTGTAAAAGTGAAAAAAACGAGCGTTCCTCTGAAATATTCGTCCGTCGTAGGGCCCTACAGTTTTTCATCTATCGAGAGATTTACCTTTTCTTTTCCTTCTCATACACGCATCAAAGATATACTAAAAAATACACACATCAAGGATCAAGTCCAACATCAATACATTGTGAGCATGTTAGAATGCACGTGTCTTACGTTCGCATTTGTGCGGTTGGTGCACAAATATTCAGATACGTGTATATACATAGAGTGCGAATATTTAAAACTTGATTTGAACACCACAATTTTATTATCCCGTTGCAACGCACGGGCACTTTTGCTAGTCTAATATTAAAGGGAGGACCGTTTCTCCACTTTTTTTCGTCCTCCTTTTTCTTTCGTACGTCTTTCGTCCGTCCACCTATCTTCGTTAATTGTTTCTCTGATTTTTTTGCATGTCATTGAAACTGCCCCTAAAGTTGAAGTAAATTACCCACCCCGCCACCCGTAAGTGAAAAAAAACTCTTTGCTAACTGTTTCTTTAGATGTTTCGTTTGTCGTCGAATTGCCCCTGAGGTTGAAGTAAATTACACACCCTGCCATCTGTAAAAGTGAAAAAAAAACGAGCGTTCTTCTGAATTATTCGTACATCGTAGGGCCCTCCGGTTTTTCATCTATCCTGAGACTGACCTTTTCTTTTCCTTCTCATACACGCATCAAGGATATACTAAAACAAATTACACACATCAAGGATCAAGTCCAACGTCAATACATTGTGAGCATGTTAGAATGCACGTGTCTTACGTTCGCATGTGTGCCGGTTGGTGCACAAATATTCAGATACATGTATATACATAGAGTGTGAATATTTAAAACTTGATTTGAACACCACAATTTTATTATCCCGTTGCAATGCACGGGCACTTTTGCTAGTCTTTACCTATAATAATAAAGTACCGATTGCTTCTATCCGTCCGCCGTCAGTATTTTTGCAAAAAAGTCTCTGTAGTTTTGGGCATTCAACCCGCAGTCTTTTTTTAAGTGGCTAATATGAGAAAATGTTTCGTTCTTGCAAAAAAGTCCCTGTAGTTTGGGGTATTCGGCCCGTAGTCCGGGCAGATTTGTAAAGAAAAAAATAGACACGACCACACACGGAACACGGGCTCGCCTCCTCTCCTTCTTGCCCACGAAGTCCTCGCCGCCACCACCACCCACGCCGGCCGCTTTTGGCGAGCTCCGGCACCTCCCTCCCCTTCGGCCAGATTCTCCGCTCCAGGCCTCTACCGCCCACTCGTAACCCCACCCCCGTGGCTTGGGTTTTGGGCAGGGCTTCGCCGGCGCATCTCCGACGGCCCCAGGTTCGTCCCTCCTTCCTTCTTGGCCGGGATCCGCCACCCCTACACCTCACTTTCTCTTCATATCCTCTACTGCAGATGCAGATGGAGCACGCCATGGGAGTTCTCCATCCACCACGGTCGCCGCCGTCAAGGGCTTCTTCACGGAGATGTGAAGGACGCCATGGACCTGCATCTCCTCAAGGTTTTATCTTGTCCCCATCCCTTCCCCTTCCCGTCCCTTCCTCATCTCGTTTCCTTCCCTTCTCACGCAGGTCAGCAGGGAGGAACCCTAGCCAGCAGCGCCTCCTCACCTCGGATGACGCCTCTGCTGCACCAAGATAGGGCAAGCAACCCCCATCTACTCTCTATCTCTCCCATTAGCACAAGTCCAGTTTTTTTTTTTGAACAAAATTCTGCTACTACACGAACAAGTCCATGAACAGATCTATTTTTATTTGTGAATTGACATACTCGATCCCCATGGACGCCAAGGATTCGAGGACATTGGCAGATGTAGAGGAGGCAATGAGGACGAAGATGATTGCGGCACACAATTTAAATAAACCAGAATATCCTGATTTTTTTTGGTGTATAGAATTCAGTTTTAGTCTTTGAATACATTTTCATGATTCACTAACTCCAGTAGTGAATAAAAATATATAAAACTACGTGACAATGTTTTGTAAATTTTTGTGTCCGCCGTGCGTTCCGATGATTCCACCGGCATCGGCCCTCCCCTGCCCTGCCATGGACCACAGTATCAGCGGTCTCCTTGCAGTCCTGAAGCTGCTCGAGGGCATCGTCCTTGGTGCGCCTCCTTGAGGTTTGATGCTTTCTACAGGAAAATATGGTTCTTTTCTTTGAGATGAGGAAAATTACTTCCCTTTCTACAGGAAAAGACGGTTCTGTTAGATAAATGTCTTCCCAAGCTAAAGGCCCATGGCTCCGAAGTACTAATATTCTCTGAGGTACTGATTCTCTCTGTTACTCATGCACCTAGCTTGGTTGCTTCAGAAAGCATCATGACTATGATAAAAGTATGATAGCAATCATGAGTTACATAAATTCTGCTTGTGAGGTGATTTTGTGCCCATGCTCACATTCTATTTGGAGTTTTGTGCCCCATCTTATACGGTTATACCGTATTTTCTTGTATATGCTTGCCATTTCAGTATTTGAACACAGTTGTGTATCCTGCAGATGACCCACCTTTTAGACATCTTGGGAGATTATCAAACGTACAAAGGGTATTAGTATTGCTAGATTGATCGGAATACTGGTGGCAATGATCGTAATCCTTTTATTTAAGCTTTCAACAAGCCAGGGAGTGAAAAGTTCATCTTCTTACTTTCAACCAGGGAAAGTGGTGGGATCAATCTCTCCGCCGTTGATATTGCAACTCTTTATGATAGTGACTGGTATAGTTTTCTTAGATACTCCCTCCGTCCCAAAATAAGTGTCTCAACTTTGTACTAACTTTAGAGCAGCCGCCGCGATTTGGCCATTGATCTCTTCGAGTGATTCAAATCTAGGAAGTTTGCTACTTGTCCAAGCAACATGGTAAGAAGTTTCAGTTTTCTCACTAATGCACCTCAATTGGTAAGGATAGAAGAATGTCAGTTTGCTTATGTTGGTTTTCTAATTTCTACATAGTCCTTTCTTACAAACTCTGCCTTCAAGGAAATCTAATTATCTAGGTAGTATGGAAAGGAGGCAAATTATGTAACTATTTGGGTGTACTCATGCTCTGCTATGCGGATTGAGGAGAAAGAGTTATTTTATTCACCCATCCTATTCTTTTATATATAATGATGATGATCAAAATTTTCATCTTGTGATCTTCTTTGCTCCTGCTGTGCTGATACTTTTTTGCACGTCAGTGGGACTGAAATTTTCCTGCTACCAGGAGGTTTTTTGGTTCTGTCCCAGCATCTTGGTTTTGGAAAATGTGGTGTACTAATGCCTCATGAGGATAATTTCCACTAAGTACTCCAGGTCAGCTTACATATGTTCTTTTAAGCACAACTGTATATTTTAGTCATCAGGAAATGAATTGATCCAAAATGCACAGTGCATCTTTTTGGTAAGTAGTACCCTGTTAGATTGTCAGGTTCAGTTAAAAAACTTTCAAGAAGGGAGGATGCAATCTTGTACTTTTGTTTTGCGAATCAATCTTGTACTTAATTTAGGAGCTCTCCCTTTTCATTGTTAATATCGCCATCACTTCCTATATATTACGCAGCTACAATTTAGAATCGCGTGAGTGGGTATTTATCCCTTTATTCAAGAGAAACATGCAACAAGACACTTATAATTATAAACAGAGAACACCACACATTCTGTAATTTTCAGGACATGCTACAGTATTTTTAGAGATGGGATGAATGTAAGTTGCTGCTGTACAGAAAACAGTTGGATATGTGAGTTCAGTCCTTTATAGTTTTAGGATACTGAACTACAAAAATGGAAGTACTTAGTTTGCCTTTGGACCCCCGCTGGAATGTTAATCTGTATGAAACTTAGAGTGGCTGTACATTGTATATACATCGTTTAGCTCTTTGAATAATGCACATACGACATTACTTGTCCTAGCATGCTACTGTGTAAATCTTGCGGGGTGACAGTTTGGTAAATCGTCCCACCATTTTGTCCCTCACCTTGTTCCGTGTGAGTTCCAAACAAAATACATCTTTTTGTCTGAAATGGAACGGGCATTCATATTTGACAAAGTTACCCGCACAGAGTTATCTAATAAACCTTGCACAAAGTGTCTCTGCTTTGGATGTGTCATGCCACCATCATCTGCACACGCTTTCAGATGTACGGTAGACACAACAGCGAGATGGTCAGATGTTAAGCTGCCAGCTCGGGCGTGCAATAATTCCCTTTTTATTATCGTTACCATGGTGTTTGGGGTTGAATTCTTCTGTTTCTTTGGAACACTCGAGTGGGTTTGCAAGGTGAAGACCGTGCATATAGAACTTGTAACAAAAAAGTTCATGTCTTCCGTTTTTGCACTGAGGTTCTTAATTTATATTTGGAAATGGAAGGGTAGCAGTATGTTTTACTTGTGTCATACAGAAAATGTTCCATGGCAGTATTACTATTGAGGCAAAAGTAATCGAGAGAGCATATGAGAAGCTTGCCTTGGATGCTTTGGTCATTCAGCAAGATTGATTGCCAGAACAGAAAAGTTGCTTTTGTTTCTTCTCACTGCATGTAATGTAATTATTTTTTATGTTAAAGTGGAACAAGTATTAATGTACTTTTGTTGTTGTGTTCTGTATTAGCTGCCAATAAGGATGAGCTGATGATGAGATTTGTTGCTGAAATAGTATTCAGTTCTAAGGAGAAGATATTGACCACATTATCGCTAGAGGAGAAGATACAACATCACAACTTGATGGAAAAAAAAGTGCTCACATTAGTTCTCATGCTTTAAGATTTGGCAGTTGTAGAAGTTATATTCTGTCATGCAAACATAATTTTTATTTTCTTAGATGAAAATAAGATTGGCAATATATATATTTTAACTGGATAAATTGCACTAATAGTCTTCCCTTATAGGTCGTATTTCTTTTAGTTTGTTAACAATCTGTTCAGAGAGTCACTTACTGGATCATCATGTAAGACACACCCAGAACTTAAGGTGAAGCCTTTGTCATCTATACTAGGTGGTCCTTTCCAAATTATGCTAAACGTGCATCCTTCTGGCAGCATCTTAGAAATATAAATATGTTCAGTTTGTTTTCTTATCAAGTTAACCCCATGCAAGTACAAATTGTGGAGGATAGCTCAATGTTCTATGTTCGAAAGATAGTGTGAGGCTAAACCTGAACAGTAATATATCTAGCATTAGTAAAAAGAAGTGATATATATTTATTTAAAGACAACTGATTCATATTTGCTAGATTTCTTTCGAATGTTTGATGAAGTATCTGAACCTGAACTTATTCATAAACTTACCTTCAATGTTAGGCTAAATTATTCCTAAATTAGGTATTGACTATCACACGAGACAATTTCTCGACTCGGCCAACAATGATTCACAGAAACTGCGCGTATTCTCCCGTTGCAATGCACGGGCATGTTTACTAGTGATGCTAATGCAATCCCAATAAAACTAATGTTATAATTACAGAAATGTTTTGACTTAATTAAGACCCTGCCATAAGATTCAAGTTTAGAGTAGAAATTGATCGATTATTTTAGTCAAACAAAAGTAGCAATTAGTGACTAATTAACTACTCCCTCCGTTCCATACTAAGTGTCATGGTTTTAGTTCAAATTTGAACTAAAACCACGACACTTATTTTGGAACGGAGGGAATACTTTGCTAGATTTTTTTTTTGAAGAGGTTAATCCCTTGGCATCTAGATCATTGTGACGTATACACGACCATTTTGCCAAGCTCTTTGCAAATTAACAGTATATTCACAAGATGATCATAGCATCTTAAACAAAGTGAACATCAAGGTAGGTGTAAAATTTAGCGCAGACAAACTATGAGAACGTTATAGGTCTGTACTTTTTACTCGTGGTTAAGATCAATCCCACCCATACCCATACCATACGGAGGGATGACCGCAGGCTGGATCGGGCCGCTATAAAATGGCTTATATGCATCAAAAGAGAGGAGGTTGGTGAATGGTGATGTCTGCATATATATAGCAGACTCGTAGTAGTGCAATTCGGTGATTCAGGCTCTCTCAGTTCTCTCTCTTTTCTGAATTCACTAGCTCGTTAGATAGTTCAAGTAGTAACATCGATCTTTCAGAATAGTTTTGGAATGGTAGGTCTCAGGATGACAAAAAACAGGCGGAACTGGCAGAATTGGCCGACCTGCGACATCCAAGTAGCAACGGCGCGTGTCGGTACGAAAAGCTTTGGTGGAGCTAGTAGCACGCCGACGGGTTAAGCTGGATGTTGTGGCAGTCAAAGGCGCTATTGCAGCACAAACATCAGGAGCAGTCGCGATCTGAACATTTGCACTAGCTACGAGTTTCACAGTAGCTAGTCTTCTCCTAAGTCAATCAAGCACGGGTAGTGGTCTTAAGCCCGATCGATATAGTTCATGTCACCCAAGACACAACTAGTTTCTACAGGCACCAACTATACACCGACTACTCTATTCTGGTACTAGTGAAGTAGTGATCAACTCGATGCATAATTACACAGCCAGGTGTGTCAAATTAAATATACACGCCCACACAGGCGAAGAGCCGAAAACACTCGAAACCTGTAACACGACAGAGCTGATCACTGTTTTTCTTTTGGAAAGCAGAGGTTGAAACCTACGAGGATTTTTGTAGCAAATAAACAACCCATTCTCAAATTCGGCATGGACACGTTTGGCTACCTCCAACAATCTTCGCTTAATACATTGTTGTTCACCTTGTGCATCACATCAACCATACTGGATAGCTAGCCTTACCAGAGACACTATAGAGAGTCACCTTCACTACTTTACCGCATTGGGAAGGAAGTGTACTAAAGCATACTCTTATAATTTTCGAACTCTAGTGGTAACTAAAATTTAACCACATGCACGGGCCTGCTGCCAAGCTCTTTGCAAATAATATGTCAATGGGACAAACATAGCTTATTAATGGAACTAGGAAGTTAGAGATCAATTTATTTTGGAAGAAATTACATGCGAACGGTTCCTGACGCACGGAGAGTATCGATTGTCATGCTTCCAGTTCCTTGCTCGAAGATGGTTTGTGGTTAGAACTTAGAAGTCTCTAATTTGGAACAAGAGGCACATGAAGAATTTTATCTTTGGTTCCGCGAAGATTAAATCTTTTTAATTAGTGGTTGAGCAATGGAACCAATAATATTCGAATTAGCCATCTATTGGGTTAAAGAAATTATATGCGCATGTTGGGACATTAGAATTTCAGGTTAGACTTCCATTGAAAGAAGAGGCAAGGCCTACATCAACCGATCAAATTAGGATCTATGACTTTGACATAATCATCATTCTTTGCATCGGGCTTGTTCACATCTAAACTTGTATGCATAAACCGATACATAAACCGGGGTTAATCCTTTTACTGAAAGAAAAAAAAAAGCTTATTAACATCCTAAGGCTAAGTGTGATACCATTACCCCTGGTGTTGAATGTGACACCATTCTGAAGACGAAATTGGATAGTTTACTTTGTGTTTTCTTACACACAACAATCTAGCTCTTGCTTACTCAGGAATCTGGATAACGACAACGTTGATTATCCGCAACTCCTGCCTAATTTTCTCAAATCCGGCTAACTTGAGAAGCAATCGCTGCAACTAAGCCAGTGCTTGCCCAATAACAGCCTGTCATACAACGACGTGGTTTTTTTTCCAGGTTTTCTTTAAGGATTCTTCGTGTTTGGTTTGGGGCGGCGAAGCGGCGGTGTTGCCCCAGGCTAGGAATAATGTTCTCTCTGCCCTTTCCCCCTGCCATTGGTGTGTTTTTCGCCGGTGGTGGCCGTGTGGAGCTGTTTCTCCGATGTGTCTTCCGGAATCCAGCTGGTTTAGGTTTTCGGTGGATCCATCTGGATTCGGCCGGTTTTTGTGGTGTTCGAAGTTTGTACAGGCCCTGGTCGGCGTTTTTTTTCTCCATCGACGTCTACTGGTCTTCATCGACAACTTCCAGCTGCTGCTTTTTTTAGGCAATCCCGACTACTGCTACTACTGGTCCTAGGTTTCAAAAAGTTTGCTCCGCTGAGGCGGAGGCCCAGAGGTGGCATCGAGCTATCCATCGTGGATGCAGGAGAAAGAAGACTTCGGCACCCTCAAGATTTTGAAAGTATTTCTATTTTTTTTGTAATGGCGTGTTCGTAAGGACATGTGAAACTTAATATATGGCCTTAGGCCTTTTTGCGAAAAAAATGCCTGTTGCTTGTGTATGCGATACTCACACATATCTTGTCCTAATTACGGTTGTCCTTACCATTGTGTACTCCTCCACCACATGGTGCTAGCAGTGCAATTTCTTCTGGGCCTCCCACGTAGTGACATTGAAAGGCGAGGCTGCCAACACCACTGTAGTGGGCGAATTAAAACTTTATAATGAGCACACCTAGTATGCAGTCATCGCAAAAATAGAAAAAAAAGAGATAAACGTAACAAATACTTCTAGTGTAGGCTATATATACATGTGAATCTTAAACTCTTTGGCTAGGATCCTAAACTCTATTCAGCAGCTGAAAAGTAATTTGGCACACAATGATTGATGGTTTTGAATTTTCTACTTCAGTATTAGCGAACAACAAAGTAATGGTTCATATGATCAATGTGAGAATCGAAGGTATCGGGATGCCAAAGTACTCCATTACCGTGGGACAGGGTATTTCATGAGTTATTCGAAGTAGCTGCAGACTGATCTGGGCCACACGACCAAATCATCTGGACCAACTATAATGACACAATTCAAATATTTGAAACTTGGGCTCAGGTTCTAAGTACGTCTATGAGTTATGTGTTGCAATGAAATTAGAATGAAGACATGGCCCGATGGATGTGTATCAACTGGGATGATGGGCAGCTGCATGAGTAGATATACAGATATCGGTGCGTAGTGCTTCAGCCAGAATGCAAATGATGGTGAAAAAGAATAAACAGCAGAGAGCAAGTGTGGATTTGCATGTCGTTGCTAATTAAGTGTTGAGCAGTATGCATATTCTACTACCATGTAAAATTTTGGGATGTATTTCGTCCTTCTACTTTTGGAAGAAGCTACCAAGCTAAGACTGTTACATAATATAATTCAGAGATCTCATCTCACTAAACAACACTGGTGATGATTCTTTTAAAGTAAATTCGAGCTTTTATCATATATCGAATGAATGCAAATATGTTACTTGTAGTATCGGATAATTAATAGAGATAGTCCTTCTATTTATCTCTGGGAAATTTCATCGCTTATGTCAACAAACATTTGTAAGATGTTATTGTGAATGAATAAAAAGTTATATGCTACATTTTGATATTGTTATTTTTTGTGGGGGAACAATTTAATGTTGTCAAAACCCTAGACACGCCGTTAGGGGTACTGTTCAATCATTTAAATTTATTTCTTCATAGGATTCATAATGTAGTTTGTTTAAACCGGAAGTTGAATATAAGGAACCATAAACCATAAACTAATTGGCCCACGGCAACTTTCACTACTAATAATAGTGTAGGTTTTTAAACAACACACGCATGTTGTTTTACTGGAATAAATGAAGCAAGTATTGATGAGTTTGAAGTTTTTAATTGGCAATGTTATCATAGCCGGCGAGAGTATCTAATCATCTCACAATTTACAGAAACATAATTTTGTGAAATATAAACACGGGTCCAACTTTCACACATTGTATATCAAACTTGTAAAATATACATTATATCTTATACACCCGCCAAAACAGACAAAGGACCAGATGCAGAAGAAAGTACT
Organism: Elymus sibiricus; assembly: GCA_039707655.1. Taxonomy (NCBI): domain Eukaryota; kingdom Viridiplantae; phylum Streptophyta; class Magnoliopsida; order Poales; family Poaceae; genus Elymus; species Elymus sibiricus. The sequence goes on along the minus strand of CM077674.1, from coordinate 60,169,590 downwards.
AGAGCGTATCCCAGACAGATACCATGTATTTGTATGACAAGTTGAGAACTCCACTGAGCACCCCACAGCAACTCAGTGATGCTTTGCGGCCAGCCTTCTTGCACCCAGCAGCACCTAATTTTGTTGTACCCAGCACCAACACTATGAGTCTTAGGGACGCCTTGTTCTTGACGCAAACAGCCTTGCTGCTTCAGTAATGCACAAACTACATAATTAGCATACCTTCTGGCATCTAATTTATATGATTTAGCATCCCAATACCTCCCACTCCCACGAGGTAACTATGCAAAACATGTCGTGTGGTTGTAACATAGGCAGAATAATCATTGGAAAGAGACACTACATGGGGTTAATTCCGGTATTTCACTACCAGGGATTCAAGAATCCAAACAGGATATGCTGATGGGTGCGTTGAGAACACAGACCCGGTTTATAGTTTAGGAGTATTAATGCTATAAAATGGATTTCATTATAGCACGTACTACAGGAAATACAGTAGTGAACTAACATAACTCCTGAGCTGAATACATTTAGCTAACCAGATTGTGAAAGAAGTGACCACGTGGTATCTAGAGGTCTTCTGCCAGGCCGCAATTTATATAGCAGTAACTCGTAAGCAAAAAGAATTATGTTCACTTAAAAAAAAAAGGAAAATTGGAGAATCTTGTACAAGTAAATGTTGGTAATTGATAGATGAGGAGCTTCAGAATCTTGTGCGGTTTTTTTGCCATCTTTATAGGTCACTAATTTGGAGATTTGAATGTGACTACTGCATACATGTTATTCACTGCTGCGAGTACAAACATGATATGGACCTACACCACGAGCACAGCTGGTGGACTTTCGGCCAATGGCAGTTTCAAATGCAGCTAGAGGAAACACATGAATGAACTAGCTAGTACAAGTCATATAGTTTACTTTGTTTTACAAAGAAAAAAGGCTAGAATTGATTCTTCACACCTTTTCAAGCCGATACAACCTAAAAAAATGTCCATAAGCCTTTGCATCTTAGATACACCCAACTAATTTATAACAAAACAATAGTTCCCAGGAAGAAAACCTGTAGCAACAAGTACACAGAAAAGGAAACACAAAATATCTCAAAGAGCACACTCAACACGATGTATGCGTCAATTTGAGAGAATAATGCAAGGTAAACGGGTCCACAACAAATATGTGTACCTATGTACATTCCTTCATCACTAGCTCATGGTCCTCTTGTCACTGAATTGGCGCGGGCCCTAGCGGTCAGTCCGACACGGCAGGCGCGTCCGGGCATCCTTATATCCGCCCTAGATTTGGGTTGGATATGGGAGTGCCATTCAGTTCGGGCGTTTGGGCCGGTTGCGGGGAGGCTGGTTGGTTGTTGTTTTTTGTCTGGTTAGTGAACGGGCAGTCCACCCGGACGTTTGGATATAGTTAAGTTAATCATAAAATAAAAATAAAAGTTTGCAAACTAGGGTATACACAAGTCCGACCGTACCCTCAACTTAAGACTAGTATAGCTAGTACCCAACATATACACCCCTCTGGCCCTCGTCAGTTGGACCGGGGTAAGTGAAGGTCAATGCATGCAGGTGATACATGGTGGCTTCTGCTGATTCTCTCCTACTCGTCCACTATTTTTAACTATATCCTCGTCCTTAACTAGAAGAATTGCGTCTATGAAATCGATCCGTTTCTTTACCTTTTGTCATTCTCATCATCAACGGACTGGTCAGACACGATTTTTTTTTCTGCCGCGGTCCATATGTAGTCGATATCCTAGCCATCGTGAGCTTATATGCATCAAAAGAGAGGAGGTTAGTGAATGGTGATGTCTGCATATATATAGCAGACTCGTAGTAGCTTTGTGTGCAATTCGGTGATTCTGGCTCTCAGTTCTCTCTCTTTTCTGAATTCACTAGCTCGTTAGATAGTTCAAGTAGTAACATCGATCTTTCAGAATAGTTTTGGAATGGTAGGTCTCAGGATGACAAAAAACAGGCGGAACTGGAGGAAGGTGCCGACCTGCGACATCCAAGTAGCAACGGTGCGTGTTGGTACGAAAAGCTTTGGTGGAGCTAGTAGCACGCCGACGGGTTAAGCTGGATGTTGTGGCAGTCAAAGGCGCTATTGTAGCGCAAACATCAGGAGCAGCCGCGATTTGAACATTAGCACTAGCTACGAGTTTCACAGTAGCTAGTCTTCTCCTAAGTCAATCAAGCACGGGTAGTGGTCTTAAGCCCGATCGATATAGTTCCTGTCACCCAAGACACAACTAGTTTCTATAGGCACCAACTATACACCGACTACTCTATTCTGGTACTAGTGAAGTAGTGATCAACTCGATGCATAATTACACAGCCAGGTGTGTCAAATTAAATATACACGCCCACGCAGGCGAAGAGAAACACTCGGAACCTGTAACACGGCAGAGCTGATCACTGTTTTTCTTTTCGAAAACAGAGGTTGAAACCTATGAGGATTTCTGTAGCAAATAAACAACCCATTCTCAAATTCGGCATGGACACGTTTGGTTACCTCCAACAATCTTCGCTTAATACATTGTTGTTCACCTTGTGCATCACATCAACCATACTGGATAGCTAGCCTTACCAGAGACACTATAGAGAGTCACCTTCACTACTTTACCGCATTGGGAAGGAAGCGTACTAAAGCATACTCTTATAATTTTTGAACTCTAGTGGTAACTAAAATTTAACCACATGCACGGGCCTGCTGCCAAGCTCTTTGCAAATAATATGTCAATGGGACAAACATAGCTTATTAATGGAACTAGGAAGTTAGAGATCAATTTATTTTGGAAGAAATTACATGCGAACGGTTCCTGACGCACGGAGAGTATCGATTGTCATGCTTCCAGTTCCTTGCTCGAAGATGGTTTGTGGTTAGAACTTAGAAGTCTCTAATTTGGAACAAGAGGCACATGAAGAATTTTATCTTTGGTTCCGCAAAGATTAAATCTTTTTAATTAGTGGTTGAGCAATGGAACCAATAATATTCGAATTAGCCATCTATTGGGTTAAAGAAATTATATGCGCATGCTGGGACATTAGAATTTCAGGTTAGACTTCCATTGAAAGAAGAGGCAAAGCCTACATCAACCGATCAAATTAGGATCTATGACTTTGACATAATCATCATTCTTTGCATCGGGCTTGTTCACATCTAAAGTTGTATGCATCAACCGATACATAAACCGGGGTTAATCCTTTTACTGAAAAAAAAGCTTATTAACATCCTCAGGCTAAGTGTGATACCATTACCTCTGGTGTTGAACGTGACACCATTCTGAAGACGAAATTGGATAGTTTACTTTGTGTTTTCTTACACACAACAATCTAGCTCTTGCTTACTCAGGAATCTGGATAACAACAACGTTGATTATCCACAAGTCCTGCCTAATTTTCTCAAATCAGGCTAACTTGAGCCAGAGCAATCGCTGCAACTAAGCAACTGCTTGCCCAATAACAGCCTGTCATACAACGACGTGGTTTTTTTTTCCAGGTTTTCTTTAAGGATTCTTCGTGTTTGGTTTGGGGCGGCGAAGTGGCGGTGTTGCCCCAGGCTAGGAATAATGTTCTCTCTGCCCTTTCCCCCTGCCATTGGTGTGTTTTTCGCCGGTGGCGGGCGTGTGGAGCTGTTTCTCCGATAGGTCTTCCGGAATCTGGTCGGTTTAGGTTTTCGGTGGACCCATCTGGATTCGGCCGGTTTTTGTGGTCTTCGAAGTTTGTACAGGCCCTTGTCGGCGTTTTTTTTTCTCCGTCGACATCTACTGGTCTTCATCGACTACTTCCCGCTGCTGCTTTTTTTTTAGGCAATCCCGACTGCTGCTACTACTGGTCCTAGGATTCAAAAAGTTTGCTCCGCTGAGGCAGAGGCCCAGAGGTGGCATCGAGCTATCCATCGTGGATGCAGGAGAAAGAAGACTTCGGCACCCTCAAGATTTTGAAAGTATTTCTATTTTTTTGTAATGGTGTGTTTGTAAGGATATGTGAAACTTAATATATGGCCTTAGGCCTTTTTGGAAATAAATGCCTGTTGCTTGTGTATGCGATACTCACACATATCTTGTCCTAATTACGGTTGTCCTTACCATTGTGTACTCCTCCACCACATGGTGCTAGCAGTGCAATTTCTTCTAGGCCTCCCACGTAGTGACATTGAAAGGCGAGGCTGCCAACACCACTGTAGTGGGCGAATTAAAACTTTATAATGAGCACACCTAGTATGCAGTCATCGCAAAAATAGAAAAAAAAGAGATAAACGTAACAAATACTTCTAGTGTAGGCTATATATACATGTGAATCTTAAACTCTTTGGCTAGGATCCTAAACTCTATTCAGCAGCTGAAAAGTAATTTGGCACACAATGATTGATGGTTTTGAATTTTCTACTTCAGTATTAGCGAACAACAAAGTAATGGTTCATATGATCAATGTGAGAATCGAAGTTATCGGGATGCCAAAGTACTCCATTACCGTGGGACAGGGTATTTCATGAGTTATTCGAAGTAGCTGCAGACTGATCTGGGCCACACGACCAAATCATCTGGACCAACTATAATGACGCAATTCAAATATTTGAAACTTGGGCTCAGGTTCTAAGTACGTCTATGAGTTATGTGTTGCAATGAAATTAGAATGAAGACATGGCCCGATGGATGTGTATCAACTGGGATGATGGGCAGCTGCATGAGTAGATATACAGATATCGGTGCGTAGTGCTTCAGCCAGAATGCAAATGATGGTGAAAAAGAATAAACAGCACAGAGCAAGTGTGGATTTGCATGTCGTTGCTAATTAAGTGTTGAGCAGTATGCATATTCTACTACCATGTAAAATTTTGGGATGTATTTCGTCCTTCTACTTTTGGAAGAAGCTACCAAGCTAAGACTGTTTCATAATATAATTAAGAGATCTCATATCAGTAAACAATACTGGTGATGATTCTTTTAAAGTAAATTCGAGCTTTTATCATATATCGAATGAATGCAAATATGTTACTTGTAGTATCGGATAATTAATGGAGATAGTCCTTCTATTTATCTCTGGGAAATTTCATCGCTTATGTCAACAAACATTTGTAAGATGTTATTGTGAATGAATAAAAAGTTATATGCTACATTTTGATATTGTTATTTTTTGCGGGGGAACAATTTAATGTTGTCAAAACCCTAGACACGCCGTTAGGGGTACTGTTCAATCATTTAAATTTATTTCTTCATAGGATTCATACTGATCACATGTAGTTTGTTTAAACCGGAAGTTGAATATAAGGAACCATAAACCATAAAATAATTGGCCTACGACAACTTTCACGACTAATAATAGTGTAGGTTTTTAAACAACACACGCATGTTGTTTTACTGGAATAAATGAAGCAAGTATTGATGAGTTTGAAGTTTTTAATTGGCAATGTTATCATAGCCGGCGAGAGTATCTAATCATCAGACAATTTACAGAAACATAATTTTGTGAAATATAAACACGGGTCCAACTTTCACACATTGTATATCAAACTTGTAAAATATACATTATATCTTATACACCCGCCAAAACAGACAAAGGACCAGATGCAGAAGAAAGTACTAGAGCGTATCCCAGACAGATACCATGTATTTGTATGACAAGTTGAGAACTCCACTGAGCACCCCACAGCAACTCAGTGATGCTTTGCGGCCAGCCTTCTTGCACCCAGCAGCACCTAATTTTGTTGTACCCAGCACCAACACTATGAGTCTTAGGGACGCCTTGTTCTTGACGCAAACATCCTTGCTGCTTCAGTAATTCACAAACTACATAATTAGCATACCTTCTGGCATCTAATTTATATGATTTAGCATCCCAATACCTCCCACTCCCACGAGGCAACTATGCAAAACATGTCGTGTGGTTGTAACATAGGCAGAATAATCGTTGGAAAGAGACACTACATGGGGTTAATTCCTGTATTTCACTACCAGGGATTCAAGAATCCAAACAGGATATGTTGACGGGTGCGTTGAGAATACAGACCCGGTTTATAGTTCAGGAGTATTAATGCTATAAAATGGATTTCTTTATAGCACGTACTACAGGAAATACAGTAGTGAACTAACATAACGCCTGAGCTGAATACATTTAGCTAACCAGATTGTGAAAGAAGTGACCACGTAGTATCTAGAGGTCTTCTGCCAGGCCGCAATTTATATAGCAGCAACTCGTAAGCAAAAATAATTATGTTCACTTTAAAAAAAAAGGAAAATTGGAGAATCTTGTACAAGTAAATGTTGGTAATTGATAGATGAGGAGCTTTCACTAGTAGAAAATAGACCTTTCGTCCGCCCCTTTAGTCCTGGTTTGATTACGGCCCGGGACTAATGTGACCATTAGTCCCGGTTCCAACGGCTAGGAGCGGTCGGGGGCACGGGCATCATTAGTCCCGGTTCATTTTCTACCTATAGTCCCGGTTTGTGATACAAACCGGGACTAAAGGTGTGGTGGCAGGCTGGTGTCAGGCTGGGGCCCCCACGAGCCCCTTTAGTCCCGGTTTGTATCACAAACCGGGACTAGAGGTGGAACCTCTAGTCCCGGTTTGTGATACAAACCGGGACTAAAGGGGTGGTGTGGCAGGCTCGTGTTAGGCTGGGGCCCCACGAGCCCCTTTAGTCCTGGTTTGTATCACAAACCGGGACTACAGGTGGACCCTATAGTCCCGGTTTGTGATACAAACCGGGACTAAAGACGTCCCTATATAAACCCTTCGTCCAGCCCGAGCCCATTCTCTTTGTTTTCCCCTTTCTCTCCTCTGTTCTTCCCCTTGCTCTCGAGCTCATCCTCCATTTTTGCCAAAGATTTGTCAAGATTTGAAGGCACCCCATCTATTCAAGTGTTCACAAAGGTTAGCAACTTTGTCCTTTCATCTCTCATTGCTAGATTAGCTCGTGCAATGCTCTATAAGTATAGTGATTTGTGGGTTCTAGTTTGGGAGTAATTATGTGGGAGTTTACTTGATTTATATGCAATTTGAGCTCAAATTAACTTCTTAGTTTGCATATGTGTAGGTGTGGTTTACTTAGTGCCTTCCCGTCCCCGTCCTAACCACCGTCGATCGCCCGCACCGTCCCGTCGCCGGCACCACACCTTGGTGAGCCTCTTGTTCTTATCCTTTTTATAAAAAAAAATCTTATTTGTATGATTTAGATAGTTAATTGTATAATTTTCTTACATGTATGATTGTTTGTTATACATAGTGCCATGACTTTGATATCCGTCCCCGTCGGCCCTCGTCCGGTTTATGATTCGGATGTGGTATATATATTCTCTTTTATAACTATTTGTTGCATTTCGCGTTTATGACAATTATGCCCATCAAGTTGACATAGATATTTTTATCTAGGAGGTATGTGAACCGGAAATTGCAACCGACCCTCTTGTCGAAAAGTTAAATTTAGTTGAAAAAGAAAACGATTATTTGAAAGAAAAATTGAAAAGAATTGAAGAAGAGAAGATGAAATTGGAGTTGTATGTTGCCGATGTCGTCGATGATCACAAGATCAAGATGGATGCAGTGCGCTTGAAGATTAGAAAGATTAGAAACTATGCCGTTAATAAAGAGGCTTGGTATCATTATGCTGTTGGATCAATTATTACCTTAGTTGCGATTTTGATCGCATTTGTTGTTGCATTTAAATGCTTTAGCTAGATAGTTTTATGTTGTTTTATGAGAATAAGTGTGTATGAACTTGTATTAATTTGGTCTTTTCGGTGTTGTGTAATGAAGATGAGTCGGCAATGGATGTATGATGACCGACGCTCTCCCCAGTTCATTAATGGCGTGCATAGTTTTCTGCGTGCGGCTGAAGCAAACCTGCGGAATGGTTTTATGTGTTGTCCATGTGGTGTCTGTAAGAATGATAGGAATTACTCTAGCTCAAAAGTCATTCATGTCCACCTGTTTACGTCCGGTTTCATGTCCGGATATAACTGTTGGACCAAGCACGGAGAAACAGGGGTTCTAATGGAAGAGAATGCAGAAGAAGAGGATGATGACAACTATGTTGGGTTCCCTGAATACGATGGTACTACAATGGGGGAAGAGAATGAAGAAGAAGAAGCTGAAGAAGAGGCATCAGATGAGCCCGCTGATGATCTTGGTCGGGCCATTGCTAATGCAAAGAGAAACTGCGAAAGTGAAAAGGAGAAGTTGAAGTTGCAGCGCATGTTAGAGGATCACAAAAAATTGTTGTACCCAAATTGCGAAGATGACAAGAAAAGGCTGGGTACCACACTGGAATTGCTGCAATGGAAGGCAGAGAATGGTGTAGCTGACAAGGGATTTGAAAAGTTGCTGAAAATGTTAAAGAAGATGCTTCCAAAGGACAACGAATTGCCCGACAGTACGTACGAAGCAAAGAAGGCTGTCTGCCCTCTAGGATTAGAGGTGCAGAAGATACATGCATGCCCTAATGACTGCATCCTCTACCGCGGTGAGGAGTACGAGAATCTGAATGCATGCCCGGTATGCGGTGCATTGCGCTATAAGATCAGCCGCGATGACCCTGGTGATGATGTTGAGGGCGAGCGCCCCAGGAAGAGGATTCCTGCCAAGGTGATGTGGTATGCTCCTATAATACCACGGTTGCAACGTTTGTTCCAAAACAAAGAGCATGCCAAGTTGATGCGATGGCACAAAGAAGACCGTAAGAAAGACGGGAAGTTGAGAGTACCCGCTGACGGGTCGCAGTGGAGAAAAATCGAGAGAAAGTGGCGGGACTTTGCAGATGACGCAAGGAATGTATGGTTTGGTTTAAGTGCAGATGGCATTAATCCTTTTGGGGAGCAGAGCAGCAATCATAGCACCTGGCCTGTGACTCTATGTATCTATTACCTTCCTCCTTGGTTGTGCATGAAGCGGAAGTTCATTATGATGCCAGTGCTCATCCAATTCCCCAAGCAACCCGGCAACGACATTGATGTGTACCTAAGGCCATTAGTTGAAGAACTTTTACAGCTGTGGGACATAAAATGTGTACGTGTGTGGGATGAGCACAAACAGCAGGAATTTGACCTACGAGCGTTGCTGTTTGTAACCATCAATGATTGGCCTGCTCTTAGCAACCTTTCAGGACAGACAAACAAGGGATACCATGCATGCACGCACTGTTTAGATGAGACCGAAAGTATATATTTGGATAAATGTAAGAAGAATGTGTACCTGGGACATCGTCGATTTCTTCCAATCAAGCATCTCTTAAGAAAGAAAGGCAAGCATTTCAAAGGTGAGGCAGATCAACGGAAGAAGCCTCGCCACCGTACTGGTGATGATATACTTGATATGGTCAAGGATTTAAAAGTAATCTTTGGAAAGGGTCCTGGCGGACAATCTGTTCCGAATGACGCTGACGGACACGCACCCATGTGGAAGAAGAAATCTATATTTTGGGACCTACCCTATTGGAAAGACCTAGAGGTCCGCTCTGCAATCGACGTGATGCACGTGACGAAGAATCTTTGCGTGAACCTGCTAGGCTTCTTAGGCGTGTATGGGAAGACAAAAGATACACCGGAGGCATGGGAGGACCAGCAACGTATGCACGGAAAAGACGGCATGCATCCAAAGCAGTATCAAGGCCCTGCCAGCTATGCTCTTACCAAAGAAGAGAAGGAAATCTTCTTTGAATGCCTGCTCAGTATGAAGGTCCCGTCTGGCTTCTCGTCGAATATAAAGGGAATAATAAATATGACAAAGAAAAAGTTCCAGAACCTAAAGTCTCATGACTGCCACGTGATTATGACGCAATTGCTTCCGGTTGCATTGAGGGGGCTTCTATCGGACAACGTTCGATTAGCCATTGTGAAGCTATGTGCATTCCTCAATGCAATCTCTCAGAAGGTAATCAATCCAGAAATCCTACCAAGGTTACAGAATGATTTGGTGCAATGTCTTGTCAGTTTCGAGTTGGTGTTCCCACCATCCTTCTTCAATATCATGACGCACGTCCTAGTTCACCTAGTCGACGAGATTGCCATTCTGGGTCCTGTATTTCTACACAATATGTTCCCCTTTGAGAGGTTCATGGGAGTCTTAAAGAAATATGTTCATAACCGTGCTAGGCCAGAAGGAAGCATCTCCAAGGGCCATGAAACAGAGGAGGTCATTGAGTTTTGTGTTGACTTTATTCCTGACCTTAAGCCGATTGGTGTTCCCGAATCGCGGCATGAGGGCAGACTGGGTGGAAAAGGCACGCTAGGAAAGGATTCAGTAATATGTATGGACGGGCATTCTTGGGCGCAAGCAGACTACACAGTTCTACAAAATTCCAGCTTGGTGACTCCGTATATCGAGGAACACCTAGATAGTGTACGCTCCAAGAACCCGGAGCAGTCTGAGCCCTGGATCAAACGTACACACATGGCGTCATTCGGCGGTTGGTTGCAAACACGTCTCATGCATGACGACACTGTTGGAGATGAGCTGTACTTGCTGGCCAAGTCACCATCTTCGACTATATCGACTTTCAAAGGGTACGAGATAAATGGGAATACATTTTACACGATCGCCCAAGATAAAAAGAGCACCAACCAAATCAGTGGTGTCCGCTTTGATGCAGCAAACACCAATAGGCCAAAGGACACATATTATGGTTACATAGAGGAGATATGGGAACTTGACTATGGACGTGATTTGAAGGTCCCTTTGTTTCGGTGCAAATGGGTCAATCTGACTGGAGGCGGGGTAAAGGAAGACCCGCGGTACGGAATGACAACAGTGGATCTCAACAATCTTGGGTACACAGACGAACCATTCGTCCTAGCCAATGATGTGGCGCAAGTTTTCTATGTGAAGGACATGTCTACCAAGCCGAGAAAAAGAAAAGATAAGGAAGCGAAGATATCATACGATGAGCCAAAGCGCCACATAGTTCTTTCAGGAAAAAGAAACATCGTGGGAGTGGAGGACAAGACAGACATGTCAGAAGATTATGAAAAGTTTCGTGAAATTGCTCCCTTCACAGTGAAGACTGACCCAAGCATCTGTTAAATGATGAAGATTGTCCATGGTTACGGCGCAAAGGGACACACGCGAAGAAAAAGTTTTATACCCCAATATCCCACTCTGGGATGTGACCGGCTTCACCGTCATCACTTTCTTCTCTAGTGAGTTTCCGGACTTATCTGGAAAGTCCCACTTCGGACAAACCGGAGGGAATCTTTGTAATAGTTAGGGTATATATATGTGTGTTTTGGCATTTGAAACGCGAAGGAACGCTATTTTTCATGCATTTATTGATTTTTTTGAGCTAAATGACCCTGAAATTGAAAAGCACTACAAATGAACTATGAAAAGGTTGAAACTTGGCATGGTATCATCATTTCACCCACATAGCATGTCCTAAAAAGTTGAGAGGGTTACGGCAAAAACTGGATGAACTTCGTGTACAAACTGGACAATCTCTTTCGAAGTATCAGGGTTTCGGACGAAAAATCATCTGTTACAAAGGTATTTTATTTTTTTAAACTTATTTTAACTCCAAACTTTTTGTGCGTTCAATATGCACCATTCAAAGCCACGTCATCAATTTTCAACCCTTTCTGACTTCATTTGCTATTTTTCATGCATTTATTGATTTTTTTGAGCTAAATGACCCTGAAATTGAAAAGCACTACAAATGAACTCTGAAAAGGTTGAAACTTGGCATGGTATCATCATTTCACCCACATAGCATGTGCTACAAAGTTTAGAGGGTTACGGCAAAAACTGGATGCACTTTGTGTACAAACTGGACAATCTCTTTCGAAGTATCAGGGTTTCGGACGAAAACTCATCTGTTACAAAGGCATTTCATTTTTTTAAACTTATTTTCACTCCAGACTTTTTGTGCATTCAACATGCACCATTCAAAGCCACATCATAAATTTTCAACCCTTTCTGACTTCATTCGCTATTTTTCATGCATTTAATGATTTTTTTGAGCTATAAAACTAAAAGAGCTAAACAGAATCTGTTTTTTGATTAAAACACCTATTTAAATAACCTAAAAATTACCAAATTGAACATACTGATAAAACACACTAATATTAAACAGCAGGAAAAAGAATCACTCAAAAATCTATTTTTAAAGTAAAGTTATTCACAAACTAGTGATTCACACAAATTTCAAAAAAAAAAAACTGGAAAAGACCTTTAGTCCCGGTTGGAGCCACCAACCGGGACTAAAACATTTGCAAAAAATAAAAAAATGCCCGCCTACTAGGCCACCATGGCCTGCATACGACTAGAAACCCAACTTTATATGGGCCAGGATGCAGGCCCGCAGGACAAGTAGGCCCAACAGGGCAGAGAGGAACGTTAGGCATATACTGCCTGCTTTAGAGAGGAGCTCGAGACGGTTATCACAGCCGGGCTTATAAACAGGTGCGAATGCCTCTCGCTTGGCGAGGTGGGACTAAACTTCCACCACGCCAGGACCAACCCTTTAGTCCCGGTTGGTGGCTCCAACCGGGACTAAAGGGCCCCTTTAGTCCCGGTGCGAGCCACCAACCGGGACTAAAGGTAGGCCTTTAGTCCCGGTTGGAGCCACCAACCGGGACTAAAGGTCCAGGTATATATATTAACCGCCCCGGCCCTTCTTCCTCCCCAATCTTCTTTCTCTTTGCGCCTCTGCCCCGACGCCGAACCACCTCCACGCCGCCGCCAGGCTGCCGCGACGCCCTGCTCCGAGCCGTCCCCGAGCCCGCTGACCGTCGCCGGACCTCCTCGCCGTCCTCCCCGAGCATCGCCGCCCCCGAGCCCGCTCCTCGTCGCCGCCCCCAATCGAGCCCCGTCCTCGTCATCACCGCCCCACGGTGAGCACCCTTTCCCCCTCCTCCCCCTCTTCCCCAAATGGATGGATGGATGGATGGATTCATGGATGGATGGCAGTAGGTGAACCCTAGTTCATCACTTTGTTTGAAATTTTGTGATGTTAAATTTGTTTAGTATGGATATGAGGTAGTAATAGAGGTGTGTTGATGAATGTATGGATAGATTGTATGGATATGTTGTAGTTAATTTTTTTAATTTGTATGGATGAATAAATTTTGTTGTTGTATATGTACGGATATATGGAAATTTGATGAATGGATGTATGTGTATGTATGGATATATGGATATGCATGTGATGAATTGATATATATATATATATATATATATATATATATATATATATATATATATATATATATATATATATATATATATATATAGGTTGCCCCGCCCCGACGCCCTGCCCCGATCCCCTCCTGGCTTGCTCGTATTGGAAGTAATGCTCTGTATGTAGATGAACGGTGTAATTTGCATAGATTGTTTTTTTTTCACGAGCTAGTTTTTTTTCTTCTGTTTTTTAGTTTTTTATACTTTTAATGTTGTATCATGTATAGTATAGAAACAATTTGCATAGAAAAAAGTTGCATAGAGAAAAGTTGACCATGTATTAAAAATATTTTAATGTTGTATCTTAAAAATATTGATCAAAAACATGTTAATATCTTATTTGGAAAATGTTAATATCTTAATGTTGTATTTGCAAAAGTTTGTCATGTATTTGCAAAATCAAGTGAACAAGAATTACAAAAATCATAATCAAGCATTTAAAAAATGTTAAATTTGCATAGAAACATTTTTGGCGTGGACGATGCCCGGCCCGCATCCTCGTCGTCGACTCGGTGGCGACAACCTGCTTGAGAGGCGCCATGTCCGGGACTGGGCTCCGCCGGGCTAGCACTGGGAGGTGCTACCTTCCGGGGCGCGCAGCTTGGTGAGGAACCGGGCTCCCATCGTCGACCCGGAGCTTCTTTGGTGGCGGTCGCGTGGGCCACTATCGGTGCGGAGGCAGCCGGCCCCCGAGGAGGTGGTACGTCGCCGTGTCAAGGAGGAGGACGAGCACGTCCATCGCTACATGGTTGCGTTGGACGTCAGGTTCTCCAATACCTGGCAGGTTCTTAAGGGATCTCACCCGAGCTATGATCCTGTGATGGTTCCTTCTCTTTGGGTGTCCACCGCCCGCGCGTCAGGAACCGCGAGTCAACTGGATTATTCGATAGTATTCGATCTGTATTAGCTAGTGATGTTATATGATAATATTCGAGATGTATTAGTGATAATACTCGAGATGTATTCGAGATTATATTCGATAATATTCGATGATGCATTAGTGATAATAATCGAGATGTATTCGAGATAATATTCGAGATGTATTCGTTATAATATTCGAGATGTATTCAAGATTATATTTGATAATATTCGATGATGCATTAACTGGATTATTATTCGAGATGTATTAGTGATAATATTCGAGATGTATTCGAGACTATATTCGATAATATTCGATGATGCATTAATTGGATTATTCGAGATGTATTAGTGATATTATTCGAGATGCATTCTAATTTGAATACTAAATTGTTTTATCTTTCTTCTGGATTAGTTAAGCTATGGACGCTAGCGGCAAAGACGACCATGATCAAGAGCATATCATGTTTGACATGATCCGAAACCCAGAGGGTGAACCTGAAGATGACGGCTCACAATATCTGAACAATTCCGGAGAGGGAATATTTGAGGAAGAACCAACAGATGAAGGCCACACAAACAATGATGGCGAAGGCAATGATCTTCAATTAACAAAGACCAGCGAGGTATATATAAGGCCTCTGGTGATCATTACATGTATTAATTGATTTGTATATATATATATTAACGAATCTTTCTTCTTTTAGCCCTCCGGATTGAGCAAATCTTCTACAAGCAGGGCAGTACGAGGCCCGGCCAAAAAGTTGCAGGCTGGCATAAAGTACAACATCGATGAGGTCAAACCAAATGGCGAACCGCTTGCTCCTAAAAAGAATGCGGACATATTTACTCGTCAGTGCGGAGTTATTGTCAGGGACCAAATCCCGATCTCCGTTCAAGAATGGAATAAGCCAAAGGGAGATCGATGAGTTAGTTTTGTCGACGAAAGAGCAAAAGATCTGCTTTGGGAAACGCTCATGTCACATTTCACCCTACCAGAGCATTTAACAGATGCAGAACGGGAGAAAGTCAAGAAGAGTGCTCTTCAGAAGATGGCCACACAATTCCGCAACCACAAGAAAAGATTATGGGCCTGGTACGTCGAAACAGGCCGAAAGCAGACTCCAGAATTCACTGGAGCATTGGAGAAGGCAAAAGATCACTGGGACTTATTTGTGGAGTTCAAGGAATCGGAAGCAGCTAAGGAACGGTCGAGGAAAAACAAGATCAATGCTGAGAAGAAACAGTTTCACCATGTTCTGGGGCCAGGTGGCTACAAGACTGGTCGGCCTAAGTGGGATGAATCTGAGTAAAAGATGATTGCTGCAGGGGTCACTCCAAAAACATTGGGTTGGCCCGACAGGTGCAGGACTTGGTTTTATGCACATGGGGGGAAGGTGGACCCAAAGACAGGGGAGATTATTGAGCAGGCAAGTCTTAAAGAAGCCTCAGACACTTTACTTGATGCAATAGAAGCGGCTCGAACGGGGGTGTTCCAGCCCGAGAGAGAGAACGACGAGCTTACACGCGCCCTCGGGAATCCTGAACACCCGGGACAAACACGAGGTAAAGGCGTTGTTCCGTGGGTTCAGGGGTTTGCGGACTGGAACCTCAGTTACAGAAGCCGTGCGAGAAAGAAGAAGCAGGAGGAAGACAAGAAGAAGCAGGATGCAGACTGGTTTCAATAGCTAGAAGCAAAGCACGCGGAGTTCGAACGCGCTTTCAAGCGGCAGCAGGAGCAGATCGACACACTTAGCCTGGAAAGGGCGTCTCAGCGGCAGCAGCAAGCAGATCCACCATTGGATAGCACCGTCCCATCTATGCCGAAAAGCAGCGTGGGTTCCACGGGGGTCTCGGCTGATGATGCACTGCTGGCTCGCTACCCCGTGGATGATATCGAAGAGACGACAAGTTGTGAGCTACACCTTCCACTAAAGAACATATCCATGAAGGTGGCGGACGGCTATGCTTTACCAAATCCCCCTGAAGCAACCTTCCACGGCAATCCGATTCCACCTGGCTATGCTCGTGTCAGGGTGGATGAAGTTCTGTCGGCATATGACTCACTACAGCTTGACTTTCCTGGAGGTCAAGGGGAGCAGACACTGGGAGAAGTGATACGTGGTATCATTGTATGGAGAAAGTGTAGGGGAACACAGCAGAAAACAAAAATTTTCCGACCTACGCACCAGCCCAGGACCACTATGGAGACTGCATACAAGGTTCGATCTTTTCGTTACCGACTCGTAGCGCAGCGGAAGTAGAGTCGATGACGATCGGCGGTGCAGATCCCCGCAGCTAGGATTTTACAACTTCCCAACCGCGAGGATGTACTCCCTCGTCAGCTCACCGGACGGATCTCCGGACAGCCCTTCGGGAGTTACCTCGTTACCGGTTTTGTTCTCTTTTCTCGTTTCCGTGTTCCGGCATCCCTGTGATCAAATCACATTGTGTCTGGCCAGACGATGATGGATACCGTAACACCGAGAGGGCCCGAGAATATCTCTCCATTGTCGGAGGAGCAAATCCCAATCTTGAGCTATCAAGTCCCTTGACACACTTTTCCATGAACCCGTAAGCCACCGTAATAGCCACCCATTTACGGATGACGTTTAACAAACCCCAAAGTTCATGAAGCAAGTATGAAGAAACTCAACACTCTCATGGTCTAAGGAATTATGCAAACATTAACTTCTCTATGTTATTAACCATTAACTGGTGACGAATGAATCTCATAGCATAACATCAACTCGGGTCGATTCAACACAAGTGTTCTCCTAACTTTGTTCCCTCAAAGTTGCCGGCATAGTCATGCCCATGATCAGGAAAACAGAACCATCATGCAACACTTGAGCTAGTCTTAGAGGCCAGACTAGGAATACATTTTACCGTTCATTATTCCACACGTGCATATGAGTCTTCCTCCGAGCCTCGTGGTTATTGCAGACTCGAGAACCATAGCAGTTATAGCATGGAACATAAACATAATTATGAACATGGGGATAAATAATAACATTTATTATTGCCTCTAGGTCATATCTCCTATAGACTCCCACTTGCACTAGAGTCAATAATCTAGTCAATGATAATGCACATTACACCTATGGCATGCCGGTGTAAAAATGCTTCGCATGTGGTATAGCCTGATGTCCAACGGATCTGACAACTTCAGTTCCGTGTGTATCTTTGCATGTCCTCGCGTTTTCACGCTTTCACAAAATTCATATTTTGTGTGGAATTGGCTTCGTATATATGTGAATCACTGGTCAAACCTTGATTCCTCAGACTGAGCTATGGAGCAACTATCTTCAATAGTGTTCCATTGACCAACGCCATCTTGGAATTATACTAAGTTCATGAATGAACTGTATGATTCAACATCTTCTATGTCGCTTTGAAAAGCGGCAACATACTTAGCCTTTGTTATAGAATTCGCCACAGTATCCTGTTTGGAACGATTTCCAAACACCGTGCCACCATATCGTGTATTACACAAAACCCTTAACTTAAATCGAAAATCGCATGGAGAAATGATGAAGACTGTATCGATGTAACCTTTTACAACGAACTCTTCATGATCTCCGCTTGCGAGAAAACATGTCATCAGTGCTAATTTAGTACTCAATGACCCTTTTTCACTGTTGTCCCATGATCAGTACTTTTGATCACTTTGGTATCTATACTCGCAACACCTTGGGAGTATCGGACATATCTGGTTGTTTTACATACCGTGGAATACATGACTAATCCAAACACGAAAGTGTGTGCAATCTCCATCATGTATTTCGCTCATCAGTGTTTTGGGACACCGAGTCTTGCAAAAATCCTTTCCATGTGACTTCGGCAAGAATCACTCCTTGGCGTTTTAATGCTAAAAAGTTTTAGCATCTTGTCAATATGTATTTTTGGCTTTAGCCTATTAGGCAATTCTCTCTCGCAGATAAATATGCCTAATGTCAAGGCTATTTAGCCCAAGCACTTCATCGAAAACTATTTTCAATGAAGTCCTAATTCGTGTGAAGAAATTTCCAATCAACAATGTGTCAAGCACACAAAGTTCTTAGAAATATTATTATCCTCCCACTTACTTTCTTGAAACCACAAGCATCTTCGTTATCCATTGATGAAATCAAACTCCTTTCACTGTTTCATCAAAATTGAAGATTCCAACTCCCCTTTGCTCTCTTCTGTCCATTGCTGGAACTCTGAAGTTTGCATACTTACTAGCATCCTCTGGATCGACAAAATACTTTGGACTGTATCACATACAAGTCCTAGGTTGCATTTCCATCACATGGAAATCCTTTTGGCATCCATGTATCATATCTCAAGATTGAAATATGTATTAATTGCTAGTTTAACCCGATCTGACTTTAAGCATCGCTGCGGTGAGATAACCTCATCGTAGTCAACTCCTTGAACTTGTTATTGCAACAAGTCGAGCTTTATGGATAAAACATTTTATCCACATCAGTTTATAGTTCCATTAATGTTCGTTAGACTCTAAGTCTTTCGAAGGGTTTATCAAGATATAATCTTGAATCATTTGTATGGAAACTATTTCGGATTATATTGGCATTTAGCCAATTCCGGAGTCAGGACCCATCAACGCTTCCTTGCTTATCGTAGGTATACTGTTGTCTAACAACAATATCTCGTTTGCGCACCTGAGAGGTTTGCACGAGTTTTGCCTACGTCGTTCAGCTGCAAGTTCGATCGAAGTCCCTACATCTCATGTAGAGGCTTCCGTATCAGTCGCAGTAGGAAACTCTGAAATCACTTCCAAGGTTCCTTTCCTTTGATCTGATGACGAAGATACTGTTATCTCGTCGAGTTACACTGTCCTCCCACTCACCTTTTTGCAAGAACCATTCTCTTTAAAAGCATACCGTTTTGTGGCAAAACCGGTTGCCTCGGTATTGTGGTGGGGGAATACCCAACATCTTGGGATAACCTACAAAGTAGCTCTTGTCTGATTTGGAATAGGTTTGTAACCTTTTACACAAGCCCCATATTCCAAATGTTTAAGAAAAGATGTAACATGGTTGGGCGTACCATACCATGGCGTCATTTCAAGAGACCTGATGGTGCTCTTTTCAGTGTAAAAGCCGCAGTCTCTAAAGCATTACTTTTAAAAGGGATAATGGCAAATTGATTTATGTCATCTTTGATCTTACCATGTCACAAATGGTTTGAATACATCTTCACGGACGTACCACTCACAGTGGAGTTCCGGTAGGTGTAAGTTATGAAACTCTTTTCACAACTCATCAGACATTCGCTAAACTTGTAACTCAAATATTCCTTTCGGCAATCTAGCTTGCAGAAACACATTTTCTTGTTACAATAATTTCTACTTTATTTTTTAAAACCTTATGAATGATTTCAAAAGATCCAGACTTACGTCTCATCAAGTAAATATCCATATATCTACTTGAGTCATTTCAGAAGATAGACAAATCCACTGCCAGCAACAACATTTATCGGACTACGTACATCAAAATGTATGATCACCAATAAGTTCGTTGCTCGTTCCTTATGGCCTGTGAACGGTATTTCAGTCACTTCACTTTTCGGAGAAAAGTTGCAAGTGTCAGATGATTCTCAATCAAACGACTTCAAAAATCCATCATTATGGAATTTCTCCATGCGGGTTTCTCCAATGTGACCAAATGCAGTGCCACACATGTGTGGTATTCTTTTAGTCTTGCGACATTTAGTGTCAGTGTTATGGATGTATCATATTACCATCAATATTCATAACATACGTTCCATCAATGATGGAAGTATGGCCCTTATGTTATTCATAATCCTGAACAACAATTGTTCTTTTATGAACAACACCCTTGCAACCAACATTATGCAAAATGGGCTAGAGTGTATAAAACTCTAAAATGATTTATGAAAGTAGATACAGAGGTAAAGTATTATTATCAATATTCATAACATACATCTCATTCATAATGAAAGTATGGCCCTTATGTTATTCATAATCCCGAGCATCAAAAGTTGTCTTATGAACAACCTTCTTGCAAGATACCTTATGCAATGGGCTAGAGTGTATAAAACTCTATAATGAATTATGAAAATAAATACATAGGTAATACACCGATGGAAGGTATAGTAACTTTTACTAAGTTCCCAACATGTATTTAAACCTCATTCCTGGCTAGTCTTTCAGGCCATAGTAGTTCTTGCATCGAGTCGCAACAGAGTGCAATCGAGCGGGTATCTCTGTGATAAACTCACAATACCCAAGAATCAGTGATTACCATGTTTAATCATAATTCCCAAGAACTATTTCCTTGACCATCCTTATATACATCAATAGCTTGTATGACTTTCATACATGAGCTGGATATTCCAGTCTTCTCTCTTTTTGCCTTTATACTTCTAACAGTTTAACTTTTAGTATTTCTTCTACTCTCAGAAGAAGCACCCAACTTAAGAGTGGCGTTAGCCCCGGACTTCCTAGGTGTGTAAGTCACACTAACACCCCTTGGACATTTCCTTTAAGTTGTTTGTTTCATTCACCTTCATCGTATGACAGGCGTTCTACTGGATCCCTCTGTTGTTAGTCAAATCCATAGTAAACACTTTTACTAATAGTTTGCAAAACAAACATTGCTTTGGATATCACATATCTTTTAGCCTTTGTTTGTGTCTGAAAAAAGATTTTCAGTTCCATGAATATCACATAGCTATCCCAAACTTTTGAAGTTCGGGTCTCATGGAAGCAAACATATTGTACTTGACCGTAACGGAATTCTAGCTTTTGGATCGAAGGACGAGAGCCACATTATCCATAGCATTAGCGGGAGAATACCAAAAAACATGCGATAGGACAAAGTCCTTCTCGGTACTTTTGAGGACAATCCTCACATTACGTTACCAACCGTAAAGTTTTAACCAGATATTTAACAGCTTATTCAATTTTAAAAGGGAAGGTGGAAACGCGAGCCATTATTCTACAACTATTATGCAAATTTTACTTTAGACAAAGTTCATAATTAATTGCACTAAGAATTAAAAGAATTAATTCTAAAGTGCGCTCCCACTCAAATCAATATCTCTCATAATTGATTGTGAGTGATTCAAGACCCATATTACAATTCAACGCCAAGGATGCATCCATCTCAAGTGACGAGAATTGCAATCGGTAGGCCAACTTGCCAATCACATCTCTATGTGACTCTTGTTCATCTTTCGATGCGTGTGTTCCGAGCTCATGACTTTCATGCCTGAACGTCAAGACAACCAAGTGATCTCGCTGCGAGGTCTCAACTCACCCGCCTCACACTTCTCTAATCGTTCGTACCCATGCATCCATGTGATACCCCGAAGAGATAGGTGCCGTGACGGTGCTACACTTGGGAGAACACTAACTACTTGATATTTTTGTGAGAGATCACCCTAATAAAAGCGACTACCGCGCAATCAAGAAGGGTGCATCATAAGGGATAAACATCTCAGGCAATTCATAATAGCATGATATGGTATAGCCCTTTCTGACGGAGAAGTCTTGTATTTCTTCGTCTTCGGCACTCGCGTCGGTGTTCACCTTTGCGAAGTTTGCCACCACCTTGTCGATGCACCAGATAATATTGCTATCTCTATAGCTAATAAAATAAGTGCATTACTTAAGGTTGACACGCAGGTCATTAAAGTGACAATCATATGGCTCCAGCCATCATGCCGAATCATGACACGCAGGTCATGTTAATTTTACATCATATAGTCATCTCATACATAATCAAATTAATATGAGCACTGCTATACCACATCATATGCACATGCAAACCATCCTGCAAAAACAAGTTAGACGCCTCTAATCGGTTTATGCAAAATTTCATTTTACGTGGCTTCTAAGGGTTCGAACAAACCGCAGCTACCAACGTCCATCATCAAGTATGATTATTCAAGTCGCTAGATTAACTTTACGGGGTGTATGAAACACGAGATAATAAAATCTCGAGCCCCATACTGAACTTCGTCATACGCATGACCCTCGTGCAGATCATATCTGCATTGCCCTTTTGTTTGCGAAATTTCATCTTTCTCTCTAACTATGGTGGAATTCAATGAACTGTTAGCACTTCGTTGATCAATCAGGATCGCGGATTGCCAGAACTTTGAAATTCCACCATGCTATTATCAAGATCAGAAATATGCAAATTCCACGGAAGCAACAAGAACATAGGGTAACAGATTTCATCTGCTACCCGCACAAATAATTTTCAGTAATAGAACTCATCTACTACAAATTATATTGTGCAATACCCATACATCTCTATGTATTCTAGATCGTAACCTGCATCTACGCATAGCACGGCTCATGATGCCACTGTAGGGGAACGCAGCAGAAAACAAAAATTTTCCGACCTACGCACCAGCCCAGGACCACTATGGAGACTGCATACAAGGTTCGATCTTTTCGTTACCGACTCGTAGCGCAGCGAAAGTAGAGTCGATGACGATCGGCGGTGCAGATCCCCGCAGCTAGGATTTTACAACCTCCCAACCGCGAGGATGTACTCCCTCGTCAGCTCACGGATGGATCTCCAGGCAGCCCTTCGGGAGGCCTCGGGACAGTCTTTCGGATAGTCCCACCGGACGGATCCTCGGACAGCCCTCCGGGAGGCCTCTCGGACAGTCTTTCGGATAGTCCCACCGGACGGATCCTCGGACAGCCCTCCGGGAGGCCTCTGGAAAGTCTTTCGGATAGTCCCACCGGACGGATCCTCGGACAGCCCTCCGGGAGGCCTCTCGGACAGCCCTTCGGGCGGGTCACTCGGACAGCCCTTCGGGAGGACCCCCAAAACTCGGACAGTAACTCGGACAGCCCTTCGGGAGGACCCTCGAACAGCCCCTCGGGCAAAAAGATCGAACCTACGACCTCTCTACGGGATTGCACACATACGATGTCATCTATCCGGCAGGGCTTCGCCGTCCAGAACTAGTTCCCACCGGAACCCAGACAACCTTTCGGCTCTACGAAACTATTTCGCGAGGAGGGAGAGAAGAAGGCCAGATCATGCATGGCTTGTGTATGTTGAGAAAGAGTGTGTCTTTAGGCAGCCCCCTCCACCCCTATTTATAGGCCAAGCCCAAGGGTAGCTTCTCCAAGAAGCTAAGGGGAAAAATACCAAAAGGCCCTCAAGGTAGCTTCTCCAAGAAGACACCCAAAAAGCACTTTCACTATTCACGGAAACATTTTTCCGCGACCGTTTAATCCAAAAATATTTCTGTGGGTCTTAGAATAATTCCAGTACCCACACAAATGATTTTGGACGCGTTCCAAAACAATTCCGGATTAGTGATTTTCATCTGCGAAAAGCAAACAAAGCGGTTCCGGCAGCTCCGGAACATTTCCGGTTTTTCTCTCCGAAAAATCCCAGAAGTTCCCAGACCAATTCTAGCACCCTCCAAGAATTTCCAGGTGTGTGCCGAAACCATTTTGACTTAATGGTATACCCTGAAACAACTTTTCAGTTTTACCGAACCTATTCCGGTGCTCTCTCTCCGGAACTTTTCCGCTGTCTTCGAAACTTTTCCGGTGACTTTCTCTCAGACTCCCTGTCTAGTATTCAGCAGATAGATGACCCTTAAGCATGTGACCCTATAGGTTCGGTGAAGTATAGACATGACCGGAACTCTTTACGATCAATGATCAAAATCGGAGCCGTGGACACCCATATTGACCCCTATACCCACACGAATGAATATTCGAGTGAACCTCCAGTTGCCGTGTACTATTCCTGTTGCTTCGCGATATGTTACAAATACCCGAGGTGAGAATCATCGGCATCCCCGTGGATCAACACTTGTCCACAATGCCAGTTACCTTGTTACCGGTTTTGTTCTCTTTTCTCGTTTCCGTGTTCCGGCATCCCTGTGATCAAATCACATTGTGTCTGGCCAGACGATGATGGATACCGTAACACCGAGAGGGCCCGAGAATATCTCTCCATCGTCGGAGGAGCAAATCCCAATCTTGAGCTATCAAGTCCCTTGACACACTTTTCCATGAACCCGTAAGCCGCCGTAATAGCCACCCATTTACGGATGACGTTTAACAAACCCCAAAGTTCATGAAGCAAGTATGAAGAAACTCAACACTCTCATGGTCTAAGGAATTATGCAAACATTAACTTCTCTGTGTTATTAACCATTAACTAGTGACGAATGAATCTCATAGCATAACATCAATTCGGGTCGATTCAACACAAGTGTTCTCCTAACATTGTTCCCTCAAAGTTGCCGGCATAGTCATGCCCATGATCAGGAAAACAGAACCATTATGCAACACTTGAGCTAGTCTTAGAGGCCAGACTAGGAATACATTTTACCGTTCATTATTCCACACGTGCATATGAGTCTTCCTCCGAGCCTCGTGGTTATTGCAGACTCGAGAACCATAGCAGTTATAGCATGGAACATAAACATAATTATGAACATGGGGATAAATAATAACATTTATTATTGCCTCTAGGGCATATCTCCTACAGAAAGGATTGCGTCGTCTTTCCAAACTCGACGCCAAGGGCACCGACTCCTCCTCCAAGTCCACCGCGTCAGCCGACTCCAACCCACCTCGAGACGGAGCGCAGCGCGAGTCCGCCACCATATCGATCTCCGCCGCGTCAGCCGAATCCACCCCACCTCGAGACGGAGCCTAGCGCGAGTACGTGATATCGATCTACGCCGCGTGGGCCGACTCCAAAGCGGAAGAGAGCACCAAAGAAGAAACCCGAGCCTCCTGCCAAAAAGAAGTTGGCTTACGAGATGACTGAGGACGAAACCAAAGCCCAAGTGGCTTCCGAATTGCAGGCCCATTTTGCACCGAAATCGCCCCCGCCGCCAAAGGAGAAAATACCTGAGAAAGTCGTACAACACTTTCTGGATAATGCTAAACCGGCTATGGAGAAAAGGCAATCAGACTATGAACGCTCTATTAGCAAGTCATATTATCAACAAAAAAAGCAGCAGTCGAGCCTTACAGGTAGTAATAAAAGCGGGAAAACTGTTCCCCAGCTCGGAGAACAGGCAGTGCAATCGATCCCCCCGCTCAAGGTGAGTACCGATAAGGCGGTAACCGACGCTGAAAGAGAGATGGCTAGAGAGATGGGTGTCACTGTTGAACAACTCCTAGGCATCGAGGAATTTCCCATGATGGATCCGAAGGAACTAGCATGGAAATATGTCCCCGGGAAGCCTCTGGTCAGGCCTGACGAGGAGGAGCTTCTACCAACGCAAATGCGCAAATTGCATCAGTGGTACCTGAGAGAAGTAAATGCCGGGCTAGAGAGCCTCATGGTGAAAGTCAAGCCAGAGCATTACTTCCATGGAAATGCTGTGTGGATTGAAATTCCAGAATTTTTTCAGTTATTCAATCAAGACGCACTCGACAAATCTCTCGTCAGTTGCTATTGTCTGTAAGTGATTTCTTTCTGTAATTTAAGTCTCTAGCTCAGCTCGTTCATTGCCTGTAATTATCCTCACTATATTCTTTTGTATGGTATTATATATGCAGAATGAAGATTTTTAAAATGAACAGAGATGGAGTCTATGGCATTGGGTTCATTGACCCAAATACCGTTTATGAAACTGTGTTAAATAACTACCCACAAGACACAGAGAATAACTTGCTATTGTTTTTGAAGGACCTAAATACCAGACCAGAAATACTTTTTCCTTACAACTTCAGGTGAGTGTTACTGTCTTGTACTACAAATTCTATTTTTGCTTACTCGATGTTAAGTGTAGTTGATGAGTTATGCATGCCCGCTTATACAAACGTGTGCGTAGATTCCACTGGATCCTGCTAATCATTAGAGTTGACGAGGGAACTGTTGAAGTACTGGACTCACTAGGTAAAGACCCTGAAAAATACAGAAGCCTGAAGTTGATGCTCGACAGGTAATTTTAATCATTATCGCACTATGTCGGCCTCTTTAGTTCATTTCCTGATATCAAGTAATTAATAACTCCTTTATTCATTTTCTTTGCCGGGCAGGGTTTGGAATAAGTTCATCCAAGAGGTTGTCGGTTAATGGAAACCACAGCTGAAATGGCGATGGGGCAAGGTAATTAAGTAGTACTAGCTACGTCCGCGCATCTCTTTAATTCTAGTTTCAATACCATTATCATGTTTGATTATTATCTGATTGAATTCTATTCTCGTAAAGTACTGTATGAGGCAGGAAAAGGGGACAAATTTATGTGCATACTACGTTCTCGAGTTCATTCGCTCTATTACCGAAAAGACCAAAGATGAAAGATATCTTTGGGTACGTAAACACTATTCACATTTTTTTATCATGATCTAATATATATACAGACAACTAATATATTCATATTGATCTCCTTCTTTAAAGATGATGGAGATGCGGGATAGGCTCCTACCAAAAGACCGCATACGAGCACTTCAAGAGAAAATGGCGGGATTTTTGCTTGAGCAGGTCATATCTCTCGACGAAGTATACCATTTCACCTAATGCCTGCATGTAATGATCTGCAAATTGTAGGAGAAATTGTATATACCAAATTGTGTATATATATATGTGTATGCATGCATGGTCGTACGGGAAATTCTATGATATATGATTGATTCTACGAGAAATTCTATTATATATGCATAACGTGTACATTACGTAGTAGCGTAAAATATGTTTGAAATGAAAAAAAATTAAATGGAAAACACAAAATGAAAAGGAAAAATAAACAATAAACCCTAAACCCCTAAACCCCTAAACCTTTAGTCCCGGTTGGTGTCACCAACCGGGACTAAAGGTCCCCAGCCCCAGCGCGCGAGCGCGACCACGTGGAGGGCCTTTAGTCGCGGTTTGTGACCAACCGGGACTAAAGGGTTGGGGCCTTTAGTCCCGATTGGGCTGTCCCGGTTGGTGACCCGGGACTAGAGGCCATTCCCAACCGGGACTAAAGGCCCGTTTTGTACTAGTGTTTAGAATCTTGTACGTTTTTTTTGCCATCTTTATAGGTCACTAATTTGGAGATTTGAATGTGACTACTGCATACAAGTTATTCACTGCTGCGAGTACAAACATGATATGGACCTACACCACGAGCACAGCTGGTGGACTTTCGGCCAATAGCAGTTTCAAATGCAGCTAGAGGAAACACATGAATGAACTAGCTAGTACAAGTCATATAGTTTACTTTGTTTTACAAAGAAAAAAGGCTAGAATTGATTCTTCACACCTTTTCAAGCCGATACAACCACAAAAAAATGTCCATAAGCCTTTGCATCTTAGATACACCCAACTAATTTATTACAAAACAATAGTTCCCAGGAAGAAAACCTGTAGCAACAAGTACACAGAAAAGGAAACACAAAATATCTCAAAGAGCACACTCAACACGATGTATGCATCAATTTGAGAGAATAATGCAAGGTAAACGGGTCCACAACAAATATGTGTACCTATGTACATTCCTTCCTCACTAGCTCATGGTCCTCTTGTCACTGAATTGGCGCGGGCCCTAGCGGTCAGTCCGACATGGCGGGCGCGTCCGGGCATCCTTATATCTGCCCCAGATTTGGGTTGGATATGGGAGTGCCATTCAGTTCGGGCGTTTGGGCCGGTTGTGGGGAGGCTGGTTGGTTGTTGTTTTTTGTCTGGTTAATGAA
This sequence comes from Elymus sibiricus, assembly GCA_039707655.1. Lineage (NCBI taxonomy): Eukaryota > Viridiplantae > Streptophyta > Magnoliopsida > Poales > Poaceae > Elymus > Elymus sibiricus. The sequence continues at coordinate 60,141,902 of CM077674.1, read as the reverse complement.
CGGGCAGTCCACCCGGACGTTTGGATATAGTTAAGTTAATCATAAAATAAAAATAAAAGTTTGCAAACTAGGGTATACACAAGTCTGACCGTACCCTCAACTTAAGACTAGTATAGCTAGTACCCAACATATACACCCCTCTGGCCCTCGTCAGTTGGACCGGGGTAAGTGAAGGTCAATGCATGCAGGTGATACATGGTGGCTTCTGCTGATTCTCTCCTACTCGTCCACTATTTTTAACTATATCCTCGTCCTTAACTAGAAGAATTGCGTCTATGAAATCGATCCGTTTCTTTACCTTTTGTCTTTCTCATCATCCACGGACTGGTCAGACACGAATTTTTTTTCTGCCGCGGTCCATATGTAGTCGATATCCTAGCCATCGTGAGCTTATATGCATCAAAAGAGAGGAGGTTGGTGAATGGTGATGTCTGCATATATATAGCAGACTCGTAGTAGCTTTGTGTGCAATTCGGTGATTCTGGCTCTCAGTTCTCTCTCTTTTCTGAATTCACTAGCTCGTTAGATAGTTCAAGTAGTAACATCGATCTTTCAGAATAGTTTTGGACTGGTAGGTCTCAGGATGACAAAAAACAGGCGGAACAGGAGGAAGGTGCCGACCTGCGACATCCAAGTAGCAACGGTGCGTGTTGGTACGAAAAGCTTTGGTGGAGCTAGTAGCATGCCAACGGGTTAAGCTGGATGTTGTGGCAGTCAAAGGCGCTATTGTAGCGCAAACATCAGGAGCAGCCGCGATTTGAACATTAGCACTAGCTACGAGTTTCACAGTAGCTAGTCTTCTCCTAAGTCAATCAAGCACGGGTAGTGGTCTTAAGCCGGATCGATATAGTTCATGTCACCCAAGACACAACTAGTTTCTACAGGCACCAACTATACACCGACTACTCTATTCTGGTACTAGTGAAGTAGTGATCAACTCGATGCATAATTACACAGCCAGGTGTGTCAAATTAAATATACACGCCCACGCAGGCGAAGAGAAACACTCGGAACCTGTAACACGGCAGAGCTGATCACTGTTTTTCTTTTCGAAAACAGAGGTTGAAACCTACGAGGATTTCTGTAGCAATTAAACAACCCATTCTCAAATTCGGCATGGACACGTTTGGTTACCTCCAACAATCTTCGCTTAATACATTGTTGTTCACCTTGTGCATCACATCAACCATACTGGATAGCTAGCCTTACCAGAGACACTATAGAGAGTCACCTTCACTACTTTACCGCATTGGGAAGGAAGCGTACTAAAGCATAATCTTATAATTTTCGAACTCTACTGGTAACTAAAATTTAACCACATGCACGGGCCTGCTGCCAAGCTCTTTGCAAATAATATGTCAATGGGACAAACATAGCTTATTAATGGAACTAGGAAGTTAGAGATCAATTTATTTTGGAAGAAATTACATGCGAATGGTTCCTGACGCACGGAGAGTATCGATTGTCATGCTTCCAGTTCCTTGCTCGAAGATGGTTTGTGGTTAGAACTTAGAAGTCTCTAATTTGGAACAAGAGGCACATGAAGAATTTTATCTTTGGTTCCGCGAAGATTAAATCTTTTTAATTAGTGGTTGAGCAATGGAACCAATAATATTCGAATTAGCCATCTATTGGGTTAAAGAAATTATATGCGCATGCTGGGACATTAGAATTTCAGGTTAGACTTCCATTGAAAGAAGAGGCAAGGCCTACATCAACCGATCAAATTAGGATCTATGACTTTGACATAATCATCATTCTTTGCATCGGGCTTGTTCACATCTAAAGTTGTATGCATCAACCGATACATAAACCGGGGTTAATCCTTTTACTGAAAAAAAAGCTTATTAATATCCTCAGGCTAAGTGTGATACCATTACCTCTGGTGTTGAACGTGACACCATTCTGAAGACGAAATTGGATAGTTTACTTTGTGTTTTCTTACACACAACAATCTAGCTCTTGCTTACTCAGGAATCTGGATAACCACAACGTTGATTATCCACAAGTCCTGCCTAATTTTCTCAAATCAGGCTAACTTGAGCCAGAGCAATCGCTGCAACTAAGCAACTGCTTGCCCAATAACAGCCTGTCATACAACGACGTGGTTTTTTTTTCCCGGTTTTCTTTAAGGATTCTTCGTGTTTGGTTTGGGGCGGCGAAGTGGCGGTGTTGCCCCAGGCTAGGAATAATGTTCTCTCTGCCCTTTCCCCCTGCCATTGGTGTGTTTTTCGCCGGTGGTGGGCGTGTGGAGCTGTTTCTCCGATAGGTCTTCCGGAATCCGGTCGGTTTAGGTTTTCGGTGGACCCATCTGGATTCGGCCGGTTTTTGTGGTCTTCTAAGTTTGTACAGGCCCTTGTCGGCGTTTTTTTTCTCCGTCGACATCTACTGGTCTTCATCGACAACTTCCCGCTGCTGCTTTTTTTTAGGCAATCCCGACTGCTGCTACTACTGGTCCTAGGATTCAAAAAGTTTGCTCCGCTGAGGCGGAGGCCTTGAGATGGCATCGAGCTATCCATCGTGGATGCAGGAGAAAGAAGACTTCGGCACCCTCAAGATTTTGAAAGTATTTCTATTTTTTTGTAATGGTGTGTTTGTAAGGACATGTGAAACTTAATATATGGCCTTAGGCCTTTTTGGAAATAAATGCCTGTTGCTTGTGTATGCGATACTCACACATATCTTGTCCTAATTACGGTTGTCCTTACCGTTGTGTACTCCTCCACCACATGGTGCTAGCAGTGCAATTTCTTCTGGGCCTCCCACGTAGTGACATTGAAAGGCGAGGCTGCCAACACCACTGTAGTGGGCGAATTAAAACTTTATAATGAGCACACCTAGTATGCAGTCATCGCAAAAATAGAAAAAAAAGAGATAAACGTAACAAATACTTCTAGTGTAGGCTATATCTACATGTGAATCTTAAACTCTTTGGCTAGGATCCTAAACTCTATTCAGCAGCTGAAAAGTAAATTGGCACACAATGATTGATGGTTTTGAATTTTCTACTTCAGTATTAGCGAACAACAAAGTAATGGTTCATATGATCAATGTGAGAATCGAAGGTATCGGGATGCCAAAGTACTCCATTACCGTGGGACAGGGTATTTCATGAGTTATTCGAAGTAGCTGCAGACTGATCTGGGCCACACGACCAAATCATCTGGACCAACTATAATGACGCAATACAAATATTTGAAACTTGGGCTCAGGTTCTAAGTACGTGTATGAGTTATATGTTGCGATGAAATTAGAATGAAGACATGGCCCGATGGATGTGTATCAACTGGGATGATGGGCAGCTGCATGAGTAGATATACAGATATCGGTGCATAATGCTTCAGCCAGAGTGCAAATGATGGTGAAAAAGAATAAACAGCAGAGAGCAAGTGTGGATTTGCATGTTGTTGCTAATTAAGTGTTGAGCAGTATGCATATTCTACTACCATGTAAAATTTTGGGATGTATTTCGTCCTTCTACTTTTGGAAGAAGCTACCAAGCTAAGACTGTTTCATAATATAATTAAGAGATCTCATCTCAGTAAACAATACTGGTGATGATTCTTTTAAAGTAAATTCGAGCTTTTATCATATATCGAATGAATGCAAATATGTTACTTGTAGTATCGGATAATTAATAGAGATAGTCCTTCTATTTATCTCTGGGAAATTTCATCGCTTATGTCAACAAACATTTGTAAGATGTTATTGTGAATGAATAAAAAGTTATATGCTACATTTTGATATTGTTATTTTTTGCGGGGGAACAATTTAATGTTGTCAAAACCCTAGACACGCCGTTAGGGGTACTGTTCAATCATTTAAATTTATTTCTTCATAGGATTCATACTGATCACATGTAGTTTGTTTAAACCGGAAGTTGAATATAAGGAACCATAAACCATAAAATAATTGGCCTACGACAACTTTCACGACTAATAATAGTGTAGGTTTTTAAACAACACACACATGTTGTTTTACTGGAATAAATGAAGCAAGTATTGATGAGTTTGAAGTTTTTAATTGACAATGTTATCATAGCCGGCGAGAGTATCTAATCATCAGACAATTTACAGAAACATAATTTTGTGAAATATAAACACGGGTCCAACTTTCACACATTGTATATCAAACTTGTAAAATATACATTATATCTTATACACCCGCCAAAACAGACAAAGGACCAGATGCAGAAGAAAGTACTAGAGTGTATCCCAGACAGATACCATGTATTTGTATGACAAGTTGAGAACTCCACTGAGCACCCCACAGCAACTCAGTGATGCTTTGCGGCCAGCCTTCTTGCACCCAGCAGCACCTAATTTTGTTGTACCCAGCACCAACACTATGAGTCTTAGGGACGCCTTGTTCTTGACGCAAACATCCTTGCTGCTTCAGTAATTCACAAACTACATAATTAGCATACCTTCTGGCATCTAATTTATATGATTTAGCGTCCCAATACCTCCCACTCTCACGAGGCAACTATGCAAAACATGTCGTGTGGTTGTAACATAGGCAGAATAATCATTGGAAAGAGACACTACATGGGGTTAATTCCGGTATTTCACTACCAGGGATTCAAGAATCCAAACAGGATATGTTGACGGGTGCGTTGAGAACACAGACCCGGTTTATAGTTCAGGAGTATTAATGCTATAAAATGGATTTCTTTATAGCACGTACTACAGGAAATACAGTAGTGAACTAACATAACTCCTGAGCTGAATACATTTAGCTAACCAGATTGTGAAAGAAGTGACCACGTGGTATCTAGAGATCTTCTGCCAGGCCGCAATTTATATAGCAGCAACTCGTAAGCAAAAAGAATTATGTTCACTTAAAAAAAGGAAAATTGGAGAATCTTGTACAAGTAAATGTTGGTAATTGATAGATGAGGAGCTTTAGAATCTTGTACGTTTTTTTTTGCCATCTTTATAGGTCACTAATTTGGAGATTTGAATGTGACTACTGCATACATGTTATTCAGTGCTGCGAGTACAAACATGATGATATGGACCTACACCACGAGCACAGCTGGTGGACTTTCCGGCAATGGCAGTTTCAAATGCAGCTAGAGGAAAGACATGAATGAACTAGCTAGTACAAGTCATATAATTTACTTTGTTTTACAAAAAAAAAGGCTAGAATTGATTCTTCACACCTTTTCAAGCCGATACAACCACAAAAAAATGTCCATAAGCCTTTGCATCTTAGATACACCCAACTAATTTATTACAAAACCATAGTTCCCAGGAAGAAAACCTGTAGCAACAAGTACACAGAAAAGGAAACACAAAATATCTCAAAGAGCACACTCAACACGATGTATGCATCAATTTGAGAGAATAATGCAAGGTAAACGGGTCCACAACAAATATGTGTACCTATGTACATTCCTTCATCACTAGCTCATGGTCCTCATGTCACTGAATTGGCGCGGGCCCTAGCGGTCAGTCCGACATGGCGGGCGCGTCCGGGCATCCTTATATCCTCCCCGGATTTGGGTTGGATATGGGAGTGCCATTCAGTTCGGGCGTTTGGGCCGGTTGTGGGGAGGCTGGTTGGTTGTTGTTTTTTGTCTGGTTAGTGAACGGGCAGTCCACCCGGACGTTTGGATATAGTTAAGTTAATCATAAAATCAAAATAAAAGTTTGCAAACTAGGGTATTCAAAAGTCTGACCGTACCCTCAACTTAAGACTAGTATAGCTAGTACCCAACATATACACCCCTCTGGCCCTCGTCAGTTGGACCGGGGTAAGTGAAGGTCAATGCATGCAGGTGATACATGGTGGCTTCTGCTGATTCTCTCCTACTCGTCTACTATTTTCAACTATATCCTCGTCCTTAACTAGAAGAATAGCATATCTGAAATCGATCCGTTTCTTTAGCTTTTGTCATTCTCATCATCCACGGACTGGTCAGACACAATTTTTTTTTCTGCCGCGCTCCATATGTAGCCGATATCCTAGCCATCGTGAGCTAAGTGTTGGGATGTGCACTGCATGCAGTTGAGGTCCCCCACTAGGGTCTACTGCGTTTCTTTAGTTTTGGTCATTCTCATCATCCAATTGGTCCTCCCCATTCTCAGTTGCTCGACCTCAGTGCCCTGCCTCTTAATTAGCTTCATCCTTCAAGCCGGCCACCCCACTGAATCTCCATGTTTCTGACACGCCACATCATGTCAATCATGTTTGCTTATGCATGTAACTATATCTTCATTAGTTAGGTTATAATAATTACAAGCATATGCATGTGTGTTTGCTTAAGTCTAAGTTTGTGAAGTCTAAGTTTTTTTTACAGTAATGAAGCTATCAATTTGTTTTTCCGTTTTATGAGTCCCATTTTTAATGCTCCCATCATATCTTCAGATTTTGAAGTGCATTAAATCGCTGCATGCCAGGATTAAGAAAAAATTCACCAATGCATGTAATAGTTCTTGGTGGTGATTTATTGGTTACGCATGCATGCATATTCATGCATTTTGTAAACACAATTTTTTGAGGAAAACAAGCGCATTAATCGTGTACCTTTGCGAACTACAAAAACTATTCCATCACACCATCCACGTATGAATCTTGCTATGCACACGAAGAAACTTAGACGATGCACAGACGATGGATTAAATCAGGCCGGACACAGGTTGGGTTGACAAGGGCGTCGGCCGCTAGATTTAGGTGTCGTGCTTATATTGGCCACTTGTATACCTTGGTTGGTGAGACTTTTGAACTTGAGCTATAAACCGAAAAGGAGGGAGAGTAACTAACTAGCTAACTAGCATTTGCAAATATTTCAACACATATCAACATTTGTAACAAAGATAGAAATTTTCAACTAATAATGTATTTTTATTTTTAAATTTCTTTCATTTTCTTTATCTTTATCTTTTATATATAAACTCTACACTTACCCGCAAAAATAATAATATATAAACTCTACACACATATACTATATCTATGCAAAATTAGAATGCTATTTTCCATATCGTCTCATCATTTCTTCTCTCTTTTCTCTCACGCTCACAATTATCATTTGTTTTCACACATCCTCTTATATTCTTATCGGTCCATATTAACTTATATGCCCTGGATAAGTATACGTGTAGCTAGTAAATATAAGAATAAAAACAACTAATATAACCACTATATGTCCTCGGGTAGACGAAACGTCATATCTTTGCCGAGTTCATTCTATCGGCGACCCGGCAAAGCTGTGACCAATGGAATTCTAATTTTAAAAAATCAAAAAGAGAAAATGGTTGCCGACTCTCTTTTAGCCGAAACTCGGCAAAGATGTGATCCATGGAATTCCGATTTAAAAAATGAAAAAGAGAAAATATTTCTCGAGTCTCCGTTAGCCGAAACTCGGCAAAGATAGACCGCCGTCACGGCTCTATCGCCTGCTCTACAACGGGGCCCATCTGTCAGACTTTGCCGAATTTTTTCGGATGGGAACTCGGCGAACTTGAGATTCTGCCGAGTTTATTTTGTTCGCCGAGTCATTTTTTGTTTAAACTAGACAAAGTATGATGTCTGCCGAGTTGCTTATCACTGCCGAGCCCAATTTTAAATCAAACTCGGCAGACACAAAATTTGCTGAGTTCCAGATAGAATGAACTCGGCAAAGTTCTGGAACTCGCCACAAACCAGATTCTAGCAGTGTTAATAATAGCTTACCAAAGCGAACATCAAGGTAGGTCTAAAATTTAGTGCAGACAGGCTATGATAAAGTTATAGCTCTGTACTTGTTGCTCGTGGTTAAGATCAATCCCATCCATATCCATATGGAGAGAGGGCCACAGACTGGATCCGGCCACTATAAAACGGCTTATTCATCAAAAGAGAGGAGGTTGGTGATGCCTGCATATATATTGCAGACTCGTAGTGCTTTGTGCAATTCGGTGATTCTAGCTCGCAGTTCTCTCTCTTTTCTGAATTCACTAGCCCGTTAGATGGTTCAGATACTAACATAGAATTTTTTAGAATAGTTTAGGAATGGTAGGCCTCAGGATAACAAAATACCTGTAGAAAAACAAGTGGAACTGGCAGAAGGGACCAGCCAGGGACATCCAAGTAGTGACCATGCGCGTCGGTACGAAAAGCGTTGGTGGAGCTAGTAGCACGGCGACTGGTTCAATACAAGGTCGTGGCAGTTCAAGCCGCTATTGCGGCGTGCAAACATCAGGAGCAGCCGCGATCAGAACATTAGCACTAGCTACGAGTTTGAGTGTCGCTAGTCTTGTCCTAATTCAATCAAGCACGGGTAGTAGTCTTAAGCCTGCTGGATATATAACACATGTCATGCAACTAATTTCTACACGGACGAACTATATACCAACTACTCTACTCTGCAACTAGTGATCAAATCGATGCATAATTACACAGCCTGATGTGTGGAATTAGATATACACGCCCACGCGGGCAAAAAACCAAAAACACTCCATACATGTTAACATGGCATATTTGATCACTGTTTAATCTAACGAAACTCAGCAACCTACTACGATTTCTGTAGCAAATAATCAACCCATTCTCAAACTAGGCACCGACAAGTTTTATTACCTCTAACAATCTTCGCTTACTACATTGTTGTTCACCTTGCGCATCACATCAACCTACTGGCTAGCCTTGCGCATAGACATTGTAGAGACTCACCTTCACTACTTTACCGCATGGGGAAGGAAGTGTACCGAAGCGCAGTCTTATGATTTTCGAACTCTAGTGGTAACTCAAATTTAACCACATGGGCATGCTGCCAAGCTCTTTGCAAATAATATGTCCAAGGGCATATTAATCGGATTAGAAAGTTAGAGATCAAAAATTTATTGAAGAAATTACATGAGAATCACAGTTCCTGATGCACGGAGAGTATCTATTGTCATATATGCTTCCAGTTCCTTGCTCGAAGATGGTTTGTGCCTTTGTGGTCAGGACTTACAAGTCTATTTTGGAACAAGTGGCACATGAAGAATTTGATCTTTGGTTCCATGAAGGATTCATCTTGTTAATTCGTGATTGAGCAATGGAACCATGAATATTCACTTAGCAATCCATAGCGTTAAATAAGAAACTGTTTGTGCATGCGAGAAATTAAGTAGGATTACAGGTTTCAGTTCCATCGAAATAAGACGCAAGGCCTATACCAAACTATGTAAGATCTGTGAATTTTGACATACCCATCATTCTTTGGATCAGGTTTGTTCACATCTAACGTTGTATGCATCAATCGATACATATACTGGGGGTAATCCTGTTTCTGAAAGAAAAGAAAAAGCTTATTCACATCTTAAGGCTAACTGCACAATAAATAGTATTCCCACCGATCCATACTAATTGTCACTGATTTAATTCATAATAAAGAAGCGACAATTAATATAGATCGGAGGGAGTATGTACAAAGTGACACATAATCTCTCGTGTGGAACGTGACACCATTCTGGAGACGAAAATGGATAGTTTACTTTGTGCTTTCTTACACATAGGGTTAAAAATTTCAACGAAAATTCAGTAAAATTTCTGAAATTTCGCATATTTCAGTGGGGTACGAAATATTTTTAACCCCGAAATTTCGAGGAAGATTCAAACTGATTTCAAAATAAAGTTAAATTATGTTAGAATTCATTAAAATTAAGTGAAAATTGAAATCTCAAAATCCGAAATAATTTGCGACATATGCAAAACTTTACATATTTCGATGAGGTCCGAAATTATTTTTCTTCCGAAATTAAAAACCTTGCTTAAACACGAAAATCTAACTATTAGTTACTCTGGAATCTGGACAACCACAACGTTGTCTATCGACAAGCCCTGCTAAATTTACACGGAAACATCGCCATAAAGGTACTAGGAATATTCGAGGACCGAGTTCTTAATTCACATCTAGCCAACTTCAGCTAGAACAATCGCTGCAACTTGACAACAGCCTGTTGCTTGTGTACTCGATACTCACACATGTCTTGTCTTAACTATCGTTGTCCTTACCTTTGTGTACTCCTCCAGCCACATGGTTCTTAGCAGTGCAACCTCTTCGCCACCTCCCACATAGTGACATCGAAAGGCGAGGCTGCCAACGCAACTGCAGTGGGCAAATTAAAACTGTATAATGAGCACAAGTATTGTGCAGTCATGCAGAGATAAAAGCGGATGTAACAAACAATTCTAGGATAGGCTATATATACATGTGAATATCAAACTCTTCGGTGGATCGTATGCTCTATTCAGCAGCCGAAAAGTAAGTTGGGTCAGGATGTTTGATGGTTTTGAATTTTCTACTTGAATATTATACGAACAACAAAGACATGGTTCATATGATCAATGTGAGGATGGAAGGTATCAGGATGCCAAACCACTCCGTGTTACACAGTATTTCATGGCATATGTGAAGTCCTAGCAGATTGACCTGGGCTACGCAAGCAAATCTGCTGGATCATTGAGAATGATGCAATTAGAATCAAGGAAAAAAATAGCGCGCTATAGCAAAATAGCGTTGGCCTTAAATATGCTACTAGCGTGCTATATCACGCTATAGTGTGCTTTTAGCGAGACATTGTACACTGATTTATTTAGCGAGACAATTCTCGGCACGCTATAGCACACTATTTTTTCTATGATTATAATATTTCAATCTTGGTCTTATGTTCTGAGTACGTGTATGAGTGATATGTTACTATGAAATTAGAATGAAGATATGAGGCCTTATGGATGTGTATCAACTAGGATGATGGGCAGCTGCATAAGTAGTGTCAATCAAATGTGTCCTAGTGGTGTCAGTACACTGTAGTAGCATTGTACATTTGTACTTCAAGATCTACAAACCACCTACATTTTATTACTTGACATGAATGCACCTATAGAGTATTTGCATTGCCTAAGCTTACGTGAGTTTTCAGCAATCATATTTGCATTGTTCAAAGTCTGAATCAACATTTGGAGCGGTGCTGACACAAGGGCCAGAGAGCTCACAGGCAATGTTGTTGTCACCTATTTGCGTATCTTCGCTCCTGCAGTTTTGAAAGTCGAAATGTGCTTCTTGCTGGACTTCTTACTAAGTTTTGAAAGCTTAGTACACGTGCTCTCTATAAAACTGAAGTTGAGAAGTCACCTACCGCTCAGAATGAACAAGTATAAATGGGCTAAACTGCAAAAATATATGCACTGGACTCAATGCTCAGATTTTATTTCTCTGAAGGATTTCATAACGAACAATGATTCTTCCTTACGGTGGTTCCCATTTTCTAAAACAACCTTTTCTAGTGGGACCCAGGTATTGAAGATACCCCACATACAGTATAGGGCGAAGTTGGTCATATACTGTAATGGTCAATTCCTCGTCCACTTGCCATCAGCCGAAGCATGAAGAGGGCGACCGGTCATCTTCGAGGCCAGCACGGCCTTGCCACCGGCCTTTGTTGACATCACGACGGTCTGCACCACGCCCTTCGTCCCAAGCCACTTCCTTGGCCTGGGTGGCAGCGCGTGGGTCGTCTCAGGCGGCATAGTGCCGACGGGTGTGGCCCGTGGGGTTGAGGAGGCGGCCTGTGGTTTCATTCCCATCGGAATTGGGACCGACAGTGCCTCTGATGGCGACATTGGGTGACGGAAGCGAGAAGAGGAGCCACCCCGGGCGAACCCTGAGAGGGGAAACCTTTCTCTAAGAATTTGCGTGCGGCCGTTTAAAATAAGAGAGATGGCAAGGTTTTGAAAGTTAACTCCTCGATATTTTGAGGAGTTAACCGTTTGTAAGGTTCCGGCTAGAGTTGCTGGACAAACTTAAAACTTCAAGTACTTTGAAACCTTAAAACTTTTTTTTTTTGAAATGGAACACACCGATTCCATAAATTAAACTGTCTCAGCCAAGATGCTGGCCCTTCGGACGTTTACATCGTTCGGCAAGTCCTCTACCCAAACTTGTCTAGCGACCTGACTACTAGCACCAAATGCCGCTAAAGCGTGCGCTAATTTATTACATGCCCTGGGGGCAAAACCAAAAGAAATATGACTAAAGTTCAAGTTTGCAAAGTATCTTATTTCTTTAAAAAGTACTCCCTCCCTGGCCAAGTCAGCTTGAGTTCCCCAGACAGCCTTGATTAGCTCCTGACAGTCTGATTCAACTTCAAGTACTTTGAAACGGATGTGTCACGGACGAGACTCTCAACAGCCTCTAGCAATGAGAGCAATGATACTGTTATGTTGTGATCCAAATTCAAGTATAAAGAGAAAGGCTAACTTCTGACGAGCGAGCGGAGCGAGGCCCGTCGCCGGTAGGCTTGGGCCGAAGCGGCACAAGTTGACCTATCCCGAAGCGGAGGAGGTTACAAACGTCGTACGGATCAGTATTGACCTAGGTCACCTGTGTTATATATATCCTTTGTAAGCCGCCGCACGGGATAGGTTGATCAGTTGTAAACCCCCGGCGTTTGTAATCTCCCTCGATATAGTGAAGATTTGCTGGCTGGCGCCCGTGGTTTTTTCCCCTTCGTGTTGGAGGGGTTTTCCACGTTAAATCTCATGTCTCTTGCTTGTTTTCGTTCTTCGTCGTGTTGATTTGCCTGTCGTATCTCTAACAAGTGGCATCAGAGCCTTGTTTCTGTCTAGGGTTTCGACGACATGGCATCGATGAAGTTCGATCTTCCGCTGCTGGACTACGACATGAGGTTTTCCTTGTGGCAAGTGAAGATGCGGGCTGTGCTGGCACATCCCGATCTGGACGAGGTGCTAGATGGCTTCGGTGGAAAAGAACCGAAGGCGTGGACCGAGGATGAGAAGCGCAGAGATCGTAAGGCTTTGTCTATGATTCATCTTCATCTATCTAACAATATTTTGCAAGAAGTGCTGGAGGAGAAATCTGCAGCAGCCCTCTGGCTTAAACTGGAGTCGATCTGCATGTCCAAGGATCTGACCAGTAAGATGCACATGAAGATGAAGCTGTTCACGCACAAGTTGCAAGAAGGTGGTTCGGTGCTGAATCACTTATCGGTCTTTAAGGAGATCGTTTCTGACTTACAGTCTATGGACGTAAAGTATGATGATGAAGATTTAGGTCTTCTGCTTTTATGCTCTCTGCCTAGTTCTTTTTCAAATTTTCGAGATACCATATTATATAGCCGTGATGAACTAACTGTTGTTGAAGTATATGAGGCCCTTCAACAGAAGGAAAAGATGAAAGATATGTTGCAATCTGAGGAATCGTCCTCCAAAGGAGAAGCTTTGCAGGTACGAGGCAGGCCTGAGCAGAAAAAATAGTACAACAAAAACAACAGAGATAAAAGCAAGAACGGCAGGGGTCGTTCGAAGTCCAACTGATCTAGGAAGAAAGATTTCTGCAGGTATTGTAAGAAAGAGGGTCACCTCATTGATGATTGTTGGAAGTTGGAAAATAAGGAGAAGAGGAACGGTACGTGGAAACCTAAAACCAAATCCGAGGGTGATGGTAAGGTCAATTTTACATCTGGTAATAAGTCTGATTCAGATGATGCTTTAGTTGTTTTTGCTGGCTATGTTTCATGTCATGATGAATGGATACTTGATTCTGCCTGTTCGTTTCATATATGCTGTAACAGAGATTGGTTCAGTACTTATGAGTTTGTGCAGAGTGGAGATGTTGTGCGTATGGGAGATGACAACCCACGTGATATTGTTGGGATTGGTTCTGTTCAGATCAGGACGCATGATGGCATAATACGCACGTTGACAGATGTGAGACACATACCAGGCATGGCCAGAAACCTCATCTCGTTGAGTACTCTTGACGTCAAAGGGTACAAGCACTCCGGTTCAGGTGGAGTTCTGACGGTAACAAAAGGTTCCCTCGTTCATATGATAGGTGACATGAATTCTGCTAAGTTATATATTCTTAGAGGAAACACTTTTACTGGTACTGCTGTTGCTGCTGTTACTTCTGATAAATCCAGTAGAACTAATATTTGGCATATGCGCCTTGGGCATATGAGTAAACTTGGCATGGCAGAATTGACCAGGAGAGAACTTTTGGATGGCTGCAACGTAAGTGAGTTGGAGTTTTGTGAGCACTGCATTTTCGGTAAGCACAAGAGGGTAAAGTTCAATGTTGCTGTTCATACCACAGAGAGTATATTAGATTACGTACATGCTGATTTGTGGGGTCCTTCCCGTAAACCCTCGCTTGCTGGTGCTCGTTATATGCTTACAATTATTGATGATTACTCCAGAAAAGTGTGGCCTTATTTTCTGAAAAATAAATATGATGTGTTTGATGCCTTTAAGGATTGGAAAGTTATGGTAGAAAGGCAAACTGAGAGGAAGGTAAAAATACTTCGTACTGACAAAGGTTTGTATGCTGAGCTTTGTGAAGATAATTCTTGCATTAATCTGTTTTGTGACAGTCAGAGTGCCATATACCTCACTAAGGATCAGATGTTCCATGAGAGAACAAAGCACATTGATGTCAAATACCATTATGTTCGAGACATTGTTGAGCAAGGTAAACTGAAGGTATGCAAGATTAGTACTCATGATAATCCTGCTGATATGTTAACAAAGCCAGTTCCTGTTGCTAAGTTTGAGCTTTTCTCAGACTTAGTTTGTATAACTCATTAGCCCTAGTGGCTGTTTGGCGCCGAAAGTGTTTTCTTTGTTGTTCAGGGAGGAGGTTCTCATTCATGCTACAAGATGGAATTTGTCTCAAGGTGGAGTTTGTTATGTTGTGATCCAAATTCAAGTATAAAGAGAAAGGCTAACTTCTGACGAGCGAGCGGAGCGAGGCCCGTCGCCGGTAGGCTTGGGCCGAAGCGGAGGAGGTTACAAACGTCGTACGGATCAGTATTGACCTAGGTCACCTGTGTTATATATATCCTTTGTAAGCCGCCGCACGGGATAGGTTGATCAGTTGTAAATCCCCGGCGTTTGTAACCTCCCCCGATATAGTGAAGATTTGCTGGCTGGCGCCCGTGGTTTTTTCCCCTTCGTGTTGGAGGGGTTTTCCACGTTAAATCTCGTGTCTCCTGCTTGTTTTCGTTCTTCGTCGTGTTGATTTGCCTGTCGTATCTTTAACAGATACGTTGATCGTTCCTAAATGAAAAGTTAACTAACTTGGTGGGTTCAATAGATGATGGACGCTAATAACTGGCGATCGTTCCCCCGGGGTGATCCCAGTACGAACGATTCGTTCCCTGGGAATTGATCGAGGGAACGAAATCATTCGCTAGGGAATTACCCTCCCGGCGAACTCCTCGCTTTCCATGCACATCTGCGTGGCCCAGTTGGCCCAAAATAAAGCCCAATTTTCGCCACAACTTAAAAACTGATATGGAGATCATATTAATGCTCAGAACAACACAAAAAATGCCATGATGTAGATGATAAAAAATGTTGTCACGTTCAAATTGATCAGGTGTTGTAAATCCCCCAAAAAGACAAATTACAGAAAATCAAAAAACAATTGACATGTTAAATTTAGAGAAAAAAAACTGAGTATTACCATCCCACTCTGCATTATTGAAAATAGAACAAAAAACTTTGAAAAATGCCGTGTGACCATGCCTTGAACACACATTTCCAATTATTGAAAACTTAAGAAATACGAAACAAAAAGAGATTTACCATGATATGCTAAAAAAAGGCCATGTTCTTACTAACAAAATTGCCATGATGTACAAAAATAAAATGCCATGCTCGATAGAAAAAATACCATGCTCTTTATAATTAAAATGACATCCTCTTTAAAATAAAAGTGCCATGCTTGTACAAAAAAAATGTCATGATCTTTATAATAAAAATGACATGCTCTTTAAAATAAAAGTGTCATGATTGTACAAAAAATGCCATGCTTTTTATAATAAAAATACCATGCTCTTAAATTAAAATATGCCATGCTCTATAAGATAAATTCATGCTATTTAAAGTAGAAATGCCATGCTCTGCTAAAAAGTGCGACGCTCTCTGAAATAAAAATGCCATGCTATTTAAAATAAAATTGCCATGCTCTAGACAAAAATGCCATAATCTTTAAAATAAAAATATCATGCTCTTAATAAACGAAAATGTCATGCTCACAAAAATTAAAATGTCATGCTGTTGAAAACTACCATGTTCTACTTAATAAAAAGTGACATGCTACCCACAAAAGAAACTACCGTAGACTAGGTGAAAAAGAATTGCCGTGATCCATTTAATATAATTGCCATGCTTTGAACAAATAAGAAGTGACATTACACCTACAAACGAAACTACCAATGCCTAATTAATGAAATTGCCATGCACCTAGAACAGCTTAGTCTAAGAAAAATGCCACCACACTGAACACTTTTATCAAAGAAAAAAGCACAAAAAAATGTGCCATTTTCTATAACATTAGTTTATATGCAAAGTCTACAGAAATATTCAACAAATTGGACATGTTTCTACTCAAATGTCATATTTTGCTTTCAAAAATACCATGTGCAAAAATAGTGGTTTGAATGCCAAGTAATACAACAATTTGTTCTTTAGAAAATTGCCATGGACCAAGAAACAAAACATTTGCAAAAAAAGCAACAAAATATCAGAAAAATGCCATGACACTTTTTGACAATTTTGCCATGCTCCAGATAACATTTGGAGCAAGCGGTAAAAAATTAGAAAAATCCCATGACATATATGTCTAACACACACAAAAGAGTGCCATGCTACCTATAATAAAACTACCATGGTCTAGTTGATAAAAATGGTCATGGTCTTAGATAATAGAAGTGCCATATTACCTACAATAAAACTACCATGATCAAAACTAATAAAAGAGCCATGCTACCTACGAATAAGCTACCATGGTATAATTAATAAAATTTGCCACGTTCTAATAATTAAAATTGCCATGGTATAAATAATAATCAAACTGTCATGCTATGTACCATGAAACTACCCTGGCATGGTTAATAAAATTGCCATAGTTTAAATAATAAAAATGTCATGCTACTTACAATATCTAGTCCATGGCAAAAGATCTCTGAATTTGCCATTGCAATGAAAAGGAAACGATATCTAATTCATGGCGAAAATGTATGCACTGGACTCAATGCTCAGATTTTATTTCTCTGAAGGATTTCATAACGAACAATGATTCTTCCTTACGGTGGTTCCCATTTTCTAAAACAACCTTTTCTAGTGGGACCCAGGTATTGACGATACCCCACATACCGTATAGGGCGAAGTTGGTCATATACTGTAATGGTCAATTCCTCGTCCACTTGCCATCAGCCGAAGCATGAAGAGGGCGACCGGTCATCTTCGAGGCCAGCACGGCCTTGCCACCGGCCTTTGTTGACATCACGACGGTCTGCACCACGCCCTTCGTCCCAAGCCACTTCCTTGGCCTGGGTGGCAGCGCGTGGGTCGTCTCAGGCGGCATAGTGCCGACGGGTGTGGCCCGTGGGGTTGAGGAGGCGGCCTGTGGTTTCATTCCCATCGGAATTGGGACCGACAGTGCCTCTGATGGCGACATTGGGTGACGGAAGCGAGAAGAGGAGCCACCCCGGGCGAACCCTGAGAGGGGAAACCTTTCTCTAAGAATTTGCGTGCGGCCGTTTAAAATAAGAGAGATGGCAAGGTTTTGAAAGTTAACTCCTCGATATTTTGAGGAGTTAACCGTTTGTAAGGTTCCGGCTAGAGTTGCTGGACAAACTTAAAACTTCAAGTACTTTGAAACCTTAAAACTTTTTTTTTTGAAATGGAACACACCGATTCCATAAATTAAACTGTCTCAGCCAAGATGCTGGCCCTTCGGACGTTTACATCGTTCGGCAAGTCCTCTACCCAAACTTGTCTAGCGACCTGACTACTAGCACCAAATGCCGCTAAAGCGTGCGCTAATTTATTACATGCCCTGGGGGCAAAACCAAAAGAAATATGACTAAAGTTCAAGTTTGCAAAGTATCTTATTTCTTTAAAAAGTACTCCCTCCCTGGCCAAGTCAGCTTGAGTTCCCCAGACAGCCTTGATTAGCTCCTGACAGTCTGATTCAACTTCAAGTACTTTGAAACGGATGTGTCACGGACGAGACTCTCAACAGCCTCTAGCAATGAGAGCAATGATACTGTTATGTTGTGATCCAAATTCAAGTATAAAGAGAAAGGCTAACTTCTGACGAGCGAGCGGAGCGAGGCCCGTCGCCGGTAGGCTTGGGCCGAAGCGGCACAAGTTGACCTATCCCGAAGCGGAGGAGGTTACACACGTCGTACGGATCAGTATTGACCTAGGTCACCTGTGTTATATATATCCTTTGTAAGCCGCCGCATGGGATAGGTTGATCAGTTGTAAACCCCCGGCGTTTGTAATCTCCCTCGATATAGTGAAGATTTGCTGGCTGGCGCCCGTGGTTTTTTCCCCTTCGTGTTGGAGGGGTTTTCCACGTTAAATCTCATGTCTCCTGCTTGTTTTCGTTCTTCGTCGTGTTGATTTGCCTGTCGTATCTCTAACAAGTGGCATCAGAGCCTTGTTTCTGTCTAGGGTTTCGACGACATGGCATCGATGAAGTTCGATCTTCCGCTGCTGGACTATGACACGAGGTTTTCCTTGTGGCAAGTGAAGATGCGGGCTGTGCTGGCACATCCCGATCTGGACGAGGTGCTAGATGGCTTCGGTGGAAAAGAACCAAAGGCGTGGACCGAGGATGACAATCGCAGAGATCGTAAGGCTTTGTCTATGATTCATCTTCATCTATCTAACAATATTTTGCAAGAAGTGCTGGAGGAGAAATCTGCAGGAGCCCTCTGGCTCAAACTGGAGTCGATCTGCATGTCCAAGGATCTGACCAGTAAGATGCACATGAAGATGAAGCTGTTCACGCACAAGTTGCAAGAAGGTGGTTCGGTGCTGAATCACTTATCGGTCTTTAAGGAGATCGTTTCTGACTTACAGTCTATGGACGTAAAGTATGATGATGAAGATTTAAGTCTTCTGCTTTTATGCTCTCTGCCTAGTTCTGTTTCAAATTTTCGAGATACCATATTATATAGCCGTGATGAACTAACTGTTGTTGAAGTATATGAGGCCCTTCAACAGAAGGAAAAGATGAAAGATATGTTGCAATCTGAGGAATCGTCCTCCAAAGGAGAAGCTTTGCAGGTACGAGGCAGGCCTGAGCAGAAAAAATAGTACAACAAAAACAACAGAGATAAAAGCAAGAACGGCAGGGGTCGTTCGAAGTCCAAAGGATCTAGGAAGAAAGATTTCTGCAGGTATTGTAAGAAAGAGGGTCACCTCATTGATGATTGTTGGAAGTTGGAAAATAAGGAGAAGAGGAACGGTACGTGGAAACCTAAAAGCAAATCCGAGGGTGATGGTAAGGTCAATTTTACATCTGGTAATAAGTCTGATTCAGATGATGCTTTAGTTGTTTTTGCTGGCTGTGTTTCATGTCATGATGAATGGATACTTGATTCTGCCTGTTCGTTTCATATATGCTGTAACAGAGATTGGTTCAGTACTTATGAGTTTGTGCAGAGTGGAGATGTTGTGCGTATGGGAGATGACAACCCACGTGAGATTGTTGGGATTGGTTCTGTTCAGATCAGGACGCATGATGGCATAATACGCACGTTGACAGATGTGAGACACATACCAGGCATGGCCAGAAACCTCATCTCGTTGAGTACTCTTGACGTCAAAGGGTACAAGCACTCCGGTTCAGGTGGAGTTCTGACGGTAACAAAAGGTTCCCTCGTTCATATGATAGGTGACATGAATTCTGCTAAGTTATATATTCTTAGAGGAAGCACTTTTACTGGTACTGCTGTTGCTGCTGTTACTTCTGATAAATCTAGTAGAACAAATATTTGGCATATGCGCCTTGGGCATATGAGTAAACTTGGCATGGCAGAATTGACCAGGAGAGAACTTTTGGATGGCTGCAAGGTAAGTGAGTTGGAGTTTTGTGAGCACTGCATTTCGGTAAGCACAAGAGGGTAAAGTTCAATGTTGCTGTTCATACCACAGAGAGTATATTAGATTACATACATGCTGATTTGTGGGGTCCTTCCCGTAAACCTTCGCTTGCTGGTGCTCGTTATATGCTTACAATTATTGATGATTACTCCAGAAAAGTGTGGCCTTATTTTCTGAAAAATAAATATGATGTGTTTGATGCCTTTAAGGATTGGAAAGTTATGGTAGAAAGGCAAACTGAGAGGAAGGTAAAAATACTTCGTACTGACAAAGGTTTGTATGCTGAGCTTTGTGGAGATAATTCTTGCATTAATCTGTTTTGTGACAGTCAGAGTGCCATATACCTCACTAAGGATTAGATGTTCCATGAGAGAACAAAGCACATTGATGTCAAATACCATTATGTTCGAGACATTGTTGAGCAAGGTAAACTGAAGGTATGCAAGATTAGTACTCATGATAATCCTGCTGATATGTTAACAAAGCCAGTTCCTGTTGCTAAGTTTGAGCTTTGCTCAGACTTAGTTTGTATAACTCATTAGCCCTAGTGGCTGTTTGGCGCCGAAAGTGTTTTCTTTGTTGTTCAGGGAGGAGGTTCTCATTCATGCTACAAGATGGAATTTGTCTCAAGGTGGAGTTTGTTATGTTGTGATCCAAATTCAAGTATAAAGAGAAAGGCTAACTTCTGACGAGCGAGCGGAGCGAGGCCCGTCGCCGGTAGGTTTGGGCCGAAGCGGAGGAGGTTACAAACGTCGTACGGATCAGTATTGACCTAGGTCACCTGTGTTATATATATCCTTTGTAAGCCGCCGCACGGGATAGGTTGATCAGTTGTAAATCCCCGGCGTTTTAACCTCCCCCGATATAGTGAAGATTTGCTGGCTGGCGCCCGTGGTTTTTTCCCCTTCGTGTTGGAGGGGTTTTCCACGTTAAATCTCGTGTCTCCTGCTTGTTTTCGTTCTTCGTCGTGTTGATTTGCCTGTCGTATCTTTAACAGATACGTTGATCGTTCCTAAATGAAAAGTTAACTAACTTGGTGGGTTTAATAGATGATGGACGCTAATAACTGGTGATCGTTCCCCCGGGGTGATCCCAGTACGAACGATTCGTTCCCTGGGAATTGATCGAGGGAACGAAATCATTCGCTAGGGAATTACCCTCCCGGCGAACTCCTCGCTTTCCATGCACATCTGCGTGGCCCAGTTGGCCCAAAATAAAGCCCAATTTTCGCCACAACTTAAAAACTGATATGGAGATCATACTAATTCTCAGAACAACACAAAAAATGCCATGATGTACATGATAAAAAATGCTGTCACGTTCAAATTGATCAGGTGTTGTACATCCCCCCCAAAAGACAAATTACAGAAAATCAAAAAACAATTGACCTGTTAAATTTAGAGAAAAAAAACTGAGTATTACCATCCCACTCTGCATTATTGAAAATAGAACAAAAAACTTTGAAAAATGCCGTGTGACCATGCCTTGAACACACATTTCCAATTATTGAAAACTTAAGAAATACGAAACAAAAAGAGATTTACCATGATATGCTAAAAAAAGGCCATGTTCTTACTAACAAAATTGCCATGCTGTACAAAAATAAAATGCCATGCTCGATAGAAAAAATACCATGCTCTTTATAATTAAAATGCCATCCTCTTTAAAATAAAAGTGCCATGCTTGTACAAAAAAAATGTCATGATCTTTATAATAAAAATGACATGCTCTTTAAAATAAAAGTGTCATGATTGTACAAAAAATGCCATGCTTTTTATAATAAAAATACCATGCTCTTAAATTAAAATATGCCATGCTCTATAAGATAAATTCATGCTATTTAAAGTAGAAATGCCATGCTCTGCTAAAAAGTGCGACGCTCTCTGAAATAAAAATGCCATGCTATTTAAAATAAAATTGCCATGCTCTAGACAAAAATGCCATAATCTTTAAAATAAAAATATCATGCTCTTAATAAACAAAAATGTCATGCTCACAAAAATTAAAATGTCATGCTGTTGAAAACTACCATGTTCTACTTAATAAAAAGTGACATGCTACCCACAAAAGAAACTCCCGTAGACTAGCTGAAAAAGAATTGCCGTGATCCATTTAATATAATTGCCATGCTTTGAACAAATAAGAAGTGACATTACACCTACAAACGAAACTACCAATGCCTAATTAATGAAATTGCCATGCACCTAGAACAGCTTAGTCTAAGAAAAATGCCACCACACTGAACACTTTTATCAAAGAAAAAAGCACAAAAAAATGTGCCATTTTCTATAACATTAGTTTATATGCAAAGTCTACAGAAATATTCAACAAATTGGACATGTTTCTACTCAAATGTCATATTTTGCTTTCAAAAATACCATGTGCAAAAATAGTGGTGTGAATGCCAAGTTATACAACAATTTGTTCTTTAGAAAATTGCCATGGACCAAGAAACAAAACATTTGCAAAAAAAGCAACAAAATATCAGAAAAATGCCATGACACTTTTTGACAATTTTGCCATGCTCCAGATAACATTTCGAGCAAGCGGTAAAAAATTAGAAAAATCCCATGACATATATGTCTAACACACACAAAAGAGTGCCATGCTACCTATAATAAAACTACCATGGTCTAGTTGATAAAAATGGTCATGGTCTTAATTAATAGAAGTGCCATATTACCTACAATAAAACTACCATGATCAAAACTAATAAAAGAGCCATGCTACCTACGAATAAGCTACCATGGTATAATTAATAAAATTTGCCACGTTCTAATAATTAAAATTGCCATGGTATAAATAATAATAAAACTGTCATGCTATGTACCATGAAACTACCCTGGCATGGTTAATAAAATTGCCATAGTTTAAATAATAAAAATGTCATGCTACTTACAATATCTAGTCCATGGCAAAAGATCTCTGAATTTGCCATCGCAATGAAAAGGAAACGATATCTAATTCATGGCGAAAATGTATGCACTGGACTCAATGCTCAGATTTTATTTCTCTGAAGGATTTCATAACGAACAATGATTCTTCCTTACGGTGGTTCCCATTTTCTAAAACAACCTTTTCTAGTGGGACCCAGGTATTGACGATACCCCACATACAGTATAGGGCGAAGTTGGTCATATACTGTAATGGTCAATTCCTCGTCCACTTGCCATCAGCCGAAGCATGAAGAGGGCGACCGGTCATCTTCGAGGCCAGCACGGCCTTGCCACCGACCTTTGTTGACATCACGACGGTCTGCACCACGCCCTTCGTCCCAAGCCACTTCCTTGGCCTGGGTGGCAGCGCGTGGGTCGTCTCAGGCGGCATAGTGCCGACGGGTGTGGCCCGTGGGGTTGAGGAGGCGGCCTGTGGTTTCATTCCCATCGGAATTGGGACCGACAGTGCCTCTGATGGCGACATTGGGTGACGGAAGCAAGAAGAGGAGCCACAGCGGGCGAACCCTGAGAGGGGAAACCTTTCTCTAAGAATTTGCGTGCGGCCGTTTAAAATAAGAGAGATGGCAAGGTTTTGAAAGTTAACTCCTCGATATTTTGAGGAGTTAACCGTTTGTAAGGTTCCGGCTAGAGTTGCTGGACAAACTTAAAACTTCAAGTACTTTGAAACCTTAAAACTTTTTTTTTTTGAAATGGAACACACGGATTCCATAAATTAAACTGTCTCAGCCAAGATGCTGGACCTTCGGACGTTTACATCGTTCGGCAAGTCCTCTACCCAAACTTGTCTAGCGACCTGACTACTAGCACCAAATGCCGCTAAAGCGTGCGCTAATTTATTACATGCCCTGGGGGCAAAACCAAAAGAAATATGACTAACGTTCAAGTTTGCAAAGTATCTTATTTCTTTAAAAAGTACTCCCTCCCTGGCCAAGTCAGCTTGAGTTCCCCAGACAGCCTTGATTAGCTCCTGACAGTCTGATTCAACTTCAAGTACTTTGAAACGGATGTGTCACGGACGAGACTCTCAACAGCCTCTAGCAATGAGAGCAATGATACTGTTATGTTGTGATCCAAATTCAAGTATAAAGAGAAAGGCTAACTTCTGACGAGCGAGCGGAGCGAGGCCCGTCGCCGGTAGGCTTGGGCCGAAGCGGCACAAGTTGACCTATCCCGAAGCGGAGGAGGTTACAAACGTCGTACGGATCAGTATTGACCTAGGTCACCTGTGTTATATATATCCTTTGTAAGCCACCGCATGGGATAGGTTGATCAGTTGTAAACCCCCGGCGTTTGTAATCTCCCTCGATATAGTGAAGATTTGCTGGCTGGCGCCCGTGGTTTTTTCCCCTTCGTGTTGGAGGGGTTTTCCACGTTAAATCTCATGTCTCCTGCTTGTTTTCGTTCTTCTTCGTGTTGATTTGCCTGTCGTATCTCTAACAAGTGGCATCAGAGCCTTGTTTCTGTCTAGGGTTTCGACGACATGGCATCGATGAAGTTCGATCTTCCGCTGCTGGACTATGACACGAGGTTTTCCTTGTGGCAAGTGAAGATGCGGGCTGTGCTGGCACATCCCGATCTGGACGAGGTGCTAGATGGCTTCGGTGGAAAAGAACCAAAGGCGTGGACCGAGGATGACAATCGCAGAGATCGTAAGGCTTTGTCTATGATTCATCTTCATCTATCTAACAATATTTTGCAAGAAGTGCTGGAGGAGAAATCTGCAGGAGCCCTCTGGCTCAAACTGGAGTCGATCTGCATGTCCAAGGATCTGACCAGTAAGATGCACATGAAGATGAAGCTGTTCACGCACAAGTTGCAAGAAGGTGGTTTGGTGCTGAATCACTTATCGGTCTTTAAGGAGATCGTTTCTGACTTACAGTCTATGGACGTAAAGTATGATGATGAAGATTTAGGTCTTCTGCTTTTATGCTCTCTGCCTAGTTCTTTTTCAAATTTTCGAGATACCATATTATATAGCCGTGATGAACTAACTGTTGTTGAAGTATATGAGGCCCTTCAACAGAAGGAAAAGATGAAAGATATGTTGCAATCTGAGGAATCGTCCTCCAAAGGAGAAGCTTTGCAGGTACGAGGCAGGCCTGAGCAGAAAAAATAGTACAACAAAAACAACACAGATAAAAGCAAGAACGGCAGGGGTCGTTCGAAGTCCAAAGGATCTAGGAAGAAAGATTTCTGCAGGTATTGTAAGAAAGAGGGTCACCTCATTGATGATTGTTGAAGTTGGAAAATAAGGAGAAGAGGAACGGTACGTGGAAACCTAAAACCAAATCCGAGGGTGATGGTAAGGTCAATTTTACATCTGGTAATAAGTCTGATTCAGATGATGCTTTAGTTGTTTTTGCTGGCTGTGTTTCATGTCATGATGAATGGATACTTGATTCTGCCTGTTCGTTTCATATATGCTGTAACAGAGATTGGTTCAGTACTTATGAGTTTGTGCAGAGTGGAGATGTTGTGCGTATGGGAGATGACAACCCACGTGAGATTGTTGGGATTGGTTCTGTTTAGATCAGGACGCATGATGGCATAATACGCACGTTGACAGAAGTGAGACACATACCAGGCATGGCCAGAAACCTCATCTCGTTGAGTACTCTTGACGTCAAAGGGTACAAGCACTCCGGTTCAGGTGGAGTTCTGACGGTAACAAAAGGTTCCCTCGTTCATATGATAGGTGACATGAATTCTGCTAAGTTATATATTCTTAGAGGAAGCACTTTTACTGGTACTGCTGTTGCTGCTGTTACTTCTGATAAATCCAGTAGAACTAATATTTGGCATATGCGCCTTGGGCATATGAGTAAACTTGGCATGGCAGAATTGACCAGGAGAGAACTTTTGGATGGCTGCAACGTAAGTGAGTTGGAGTTTTGTGAGCACTGCATTTTCGGTAAGCACAAGAGGGTAAAGTTCAATGTTGCTGTTCATACCACAGAGAGTATATTAGATTACGTACATGCTGATTTGTGGGGTCCTTCCCGTAAACCCTCGCTTGCTGGTGCTCGTTATATGCTTACAACTATTGATGATTACTCCAGAAAAGTGTGGCCTTATTTTCTGAAAAATAAATATGATGTGTTTGATGCCTTTAAGGATTGGAAAGTTATGGTAGAAAGGCAAACTGAGAGGAAGGTAAAAATACTTCGTACTGACAAAGGTTTGTATGCTGAGCTTTGTGGAGATAATTCTTGCATTAATCTGTTTTGTGACAGTCAGAGTGCCATATAGCTCACTAAGGATCAGATGTTCCATGAGAGAACAAAGCACATTGATGTCAAATACCATTATGTTCGAGACATTGTTGAGCAAGGTAAACTGAAGGTATGCAAGATTAGTACTCATGATAATCCTGCTGATATGTTAACAAAGCCAGTTCCTGTTGCTAAGTTTGAGCTTTGCTCAGACTTAGTTTGTATAACTCATTAGCCCTAGTGGCTGTTTGGCGCCGAAAGTGTTTTCTTTGTTGTTCAGGGAGGAGGTTCTCATTCATGCTACAAGATGGAATTTGTCTCAAGGTGGAGTTTGTTATGTTGTGATCCAAATTCAAGTATAAAGAGAAAGGCTAACTTCTGACGAGCGAGCGGAGCGAGGCCCGTCGCCGGTAGGCTTGGGCCGAAGCGGAGGAGGTTACAAACGTCGTAAGGATCAGTATTGACCTAGGTCACCTGTGTTATATATATCCTTTGTAAGCCGCCGCACGGGATAGGTTGATCAGTTGTAAATCCCCGGCGTTTGTAACCTCCCCCGATATAGTGAAGATTTGCTGGCTGGCGCCCGTGGTTTTTTCCCCTTCGTGTTGGAGGGGTTTTCCATGTTAAATCTCGTGTCTCCTACTTGTTTTCGTTCTTCGTCGTGTTGATTTGCCTGTCGTATCTCTAACAGATACGTTGATCGTTCCTAAATGAAAAGTTAACTAACTTGGTGGGTTCAATAGATGATGGACGCTAATAACTGGCGATCGTTCCCCTGGGGTGATCCCAGTACGAACGATTCGTTCCCTGGGAATTGATCGAGGGAACGAAATCATTCGCTAGGGAATTACCCTCCCGGTGAACTCCTCGCTTTCCATGCACATCTGCGTGGCCCAGTTGGCCCAAAATAAAGCCCAATTTTCGCCACAACTTAAAAACTGATATGGAGATCATACTAATGCTCAGAACAACACAAAAAATTCCATGATGTACATGATAAAAAATGCTGTCACGTTCAAATTGATCAGGTGTTGTACATCCCCCAAAAAGACAAATTACAGAAAATAAAAAAACAATTGACATGTTAAATTTAGAGAAAAAAGACTGAGTATTACCATCCCACTCTGCATTATTGAAAATAGAACAAAAAACTTTGAAAAATGCCGTGTGACCATGCCTTGAACACACATTTCCAATTATTGAAAACTTAAGAAATACGAAACAAAAAGAGATTTACCATGATATGCTAAAAAAATGCCATGTTCTTACTAACAAAATTGCCATGCTGTACAAAAATAAAATGCCATGCTCGATAGAAAAAATACCATGCTCTTTATAATTAAAATGCCATCCTCTTTAAAATAAAAGTGCCATGCTTGTACAGAAAAAATATCATGATCTTTATAATAAAAATGACATGCTCTTTAAAATAAAAGTGTCATGATTGTACAAAAAATGCCATGCTTTTTATAATAAAAATACCATGCTCTTAAATTAAAATATGCCATGCTCTATAAGATAAATTCATGCTATTTAAAGTAGAAATGCCATGCTCTGCTAAAAAGTGCGACGCTCTCTGAAATAAAAATTCCATGCTATTTAAAATAAAATTGCCATGCTCTAGAAAAAAATGCCATAATCTTTAAAATAAAAATATCATGCTCTTAATAAACAAAAATGTCATGCTCACAAAAATTAAAATGTCATGCTGTTGAAAACTACCATGTTCTACTTAATAAAAAGTGACATGCTACCCACAAAAGAAACTACCGTAGACTAGCTGAAAAAGAATTGCCGTGATCCATTTAATATAATTGCCATGCTTTGAACAAATAAGAAGTGACATTACACCTACAAACGAAACTACCAATGCCTAATTAATGAAATTGCCATGCACCTAGAACAGCTTAGTCTAAGAAAAATGCCACCACACTGAACACTTTTATCAAAGAAAAAAGCACAAAAAAATGTGCCATTTTCTATAACATTAGTTTATATGCAAAGTCTACAGAAATATTCAACAAATTGGACATGTTTCTACTCAAATGTCATATTTTGCTTTCAAAAATACCATGTGCAAAAATAGTGGTGTGAATGCCAAGTTATACAACAATTTGTTCTTTAGAAAATTGCCATGGACCAAGAAACAAAACATTTGCAAAAAAAGCAACAAAATATCAGAAAAATGCCATGACACTTTTTGACAATTTTGCCATGCTCCAGATAACATTTGGAGCAAGCGGTAAAAAATTAGAAAAATCCCATGACATATATGTCTAACACACACAAAAGAGTGCCATGCTACATATAATAAAACTACCATGGTCTAGTTGATAAAAATGGCCATGGTCTTAATTAATAGAAGTGCCATATTACCTACAATAAAACTATCATGATCAAAACTAATAAAAGAGCCATGCTACCTACGAATAAGCTACCATGGTATAATTAATAAAATTTGCCACGTTCTAATAATTAAAATTGCCATGGTATAAATAATAATAAAACTGTCATGCTATGTACCATGAAACTACCCTGGCATGGTTAATAAAATTGCCATAGTTTAAATAATAAAAATGTCATGCTACTTACAATATCTAGTCCATGGCAAAAGATCTCTGAATTTGCCATCGCAATGAAAAGGAAACGATTTCTAATTCATGGCGAAAATGTAGAAAAAAACCATGTCATGGCAAATTTAGATTTTATTTTGTTCTACCAATTGATGGAAAATTCACAAAAAAACATAGTACATTGAAATGGCAATTTTTTTGTAAATTTTCCACCAAACAAATGCATACTTTTCCATTCAAAACACAAGGAAGAAGCTATATGAGCACAACGAGTTGACCAAAACTTGCTAGCAAATTATGCATGGGCACAACAAAGTTGATTGCAGGCATTGATGCATTTGTTTTGAATGGCAAAGTTCATGATTCAGAAGTGACATGGGCACAACAAAGTTGAATTCAGAGCTAGCGCTGCAATGACCAATCAGAAAGATACATGGGCACATCAAAGTTGAATTCAGAGTTGTACGGAGCTAGTGCTGCAATATTGCATGATTCAGAAGTGACAGAGCAGGGATGAGAATGGGCGCGTACCTGTTTCCACTTGACGACATGAAGGACACTACAACACTTGAAAGACACCCCTACGCCCAAGACAAAGCACCGAAGGCCCATGGGGAGATCTCGCTCTCGTGCTCCAGACGTCCATCACAAAGCGCCCAAGACCACAGCATCCGCGGGGAACCGATCTTGGTCCAAGATTCGTGTTGCGCCATGCGACGTCTAGAAGGGCTTGTTCGGTTAGGCAGGGTTTGAAGAGGTTTGGAAGGGATTGAAATGGATTAATTCCCTTGCAAGTCAAAATCCTCTTCATACCTCTCCATCCACTACACCACA
Organism: Elymus sibiricus; assembly: GCA_039707655.1. NCBI lineage: Eukaryota > Viridiplantae > Streptophyta > Magnoliopsida > Poales > Poaceae > Elymus > Elymus sibiricus. Next base: position 60,112,433 of record CM077674.1, on the reverse strand, counting down.
ACACTTGATTGGGGGCAGTTAACTGCCGGGAGAAATACCTAACCAAGGGCAATAGAACTGTCGGGACATTACTTTCTGCCGGTACAAGTATCTCAGGGCAGGAAAACTGCCGGGAGAACTTGAACAACGACGTCGTCACAAGCACTGCCGGTACATTTCAGGGCACATTGTCTGCCGAAACAATTAAACAGCGGGCCGTAATCTACCGGGGCACCGTCTTCGGCGCGAGACCAAAATTGTATCGGGCCTTAGCGCGGGCTAGCGAGGAAAAGCGTGCGATTGATGAAAATTTTGGCCCGAAAATAACAACATACGCGCCGGCCCTCCACGGCTCCAACAGACCGCAGCGCCTCCCCCAAATCTGGACTCCCAATCTACCCGTGCCCTCCACAGGCCGCCGCCGCCCCCAACCATCTCAGCGCCGGCGGCCGCCCTCCACCCAGACAACCACTGCCGTAGTCCGTCCGCCGCCCCTAACTACCACCGCAGCCCCTCCGCCGCCCCAACCACCACACTGCTGCCGACCGCCCTCCGTCCCCGACCACGCCGTCATTGCCCCCAACCACTACAGAGCGGTGCCGCCGAGCACCCGATTGACTCGGGGCACCACTAGTGTCGCCGAGCCGCTCCACCGGCGACAACCATCCTCTGCGGAACGCCTTCCCTCGCCACCACCCTGAGAGCTTCCTCCCCCGAGCAGGCTGCTTCCTCTTCAACCGAGCACCAAGCGGGTCCGCCTCCTCTTCCGTGAGTAGCTCTACCCCAAGCAGCTGAGCGTCGACCTCAAGCGGCCATGAGCGGGAGCCCTCCTCCCACCTCCTTGTGACCATCCCCTTCGGTCCTTCCTTCTCTTTGCCTGTTTCCCTTTGACATAAATCCGAATCAAATGTTCGTCTTCATTTCTGCGCATTCGTAATCCCCTCGATCGGCCAACTCCTAGGATTTAAGGGTTGCGGCTGCAGAATATATCTGCATGTTCTTGGACTAGGGGGTGCACAATTGTAGGGGTTGTGATATCCTTTGCTGTTAATGGCTGACCCTATACTAGGAGGATTATTGATATTGGAATATTTTAAGGCTACTATATGTCAAATATAAACTGTGGGAATATGGAGTAGATCTATACAAGCAAACTAGAGCTATCCAAGCAATATGTAGTTTTGCCTGATGAAATATAAACTGTTTGGACTTTGGAGTAGAGCTATACAAGCAAACTAGAGGGGTATTGTGCGATTGACCAACCAATAGTTAGTTTTGAATGATGAATTGCTGCCTATTCCAGTTCTCATGTGTGTATTTGGACTTTGGAGAACCCTGATAAGAAAGGTTACTTAGTTTAATATCAAACTTAGGGTGATATGATGTTGTTTGTGGGGTTTACAATTATTCCCTTTATGTTGAGATGCACGACTTGCTAATGGCAATTTGTCAAGTGCCAAAGGCAAAGTTTCAGATGGAAAATATCATTATACTCTATAGACCTTATAGTGTTGTGGTCTAGCTTTTGCTTGTGGATCCGTAGGATTGTAGATTTTCTTCTGTAAAAACTGTATAATGTGCAAAATTCTAGTCCCATTGTTCTACTTTTCTCCTGCAGTTCAGTTACATTTTTTGGAATCTACAAGTGCAATAAATTTGCTCTGCAGTGCAGTGTTGTGTAGTTTCTGATGTTTTGAGGGTACCCCTGGAGGGGGACGAACCTGAGACATGTGGTTGTGTTTTATCAGTTTTCAGTAATGGAAATTGGGAGCTATGCTCCTAAGTAGGAAAAATGGAAGAAATGGGTCATGAGGCTAGCTTAGTACCTTGCTCTTTTTTCCTATATGTAATTCTTACAAACTGTTCTCTAATTTTCACTTGGTGCTTTCACTGAAATAAACTTTTTAGATTGTTTGTTTTGTGATCAGCGTGCATCTTCTGGTAGGCATGCCCTATGTATTCAGAACTGAGCTTTTGCATCCCCTGTGTATTCTGAAGCTTAGTCTTGTGTTATTGGGCAGTACTTGACACAGAGTTGTTGGTCTGCCTGCCATAGAACCATTTACGAAGAGGATAGGTGTTGCCTTCTCTTGTATTCCTACGCATAGTCTATTACTTCTTTTTCATGTGTAAAAGTGGTTGACCTGGCATTACACTGTTTAGTAGTTTGTACAACAGAAATAGGTATGCTGTCAGCTACTGTTTGCTGTTCTTTGCTTAACTAGATATCAAAGTATAAACAACAAGCTCACGCACAAGATGTCAAAGTATTATTAAATAACAAGCTCTTGTTCTTTGCTTAATAATATAACAACTTTGCAAATGACAAGCAGTAGTACAAAGATGTCAAAGTTTTGATATAAATTGTACTGACTTATAATTGTGGATTCTAATTATAGTGAACTAGATAGTGTTGGGGAACGTTGCATGGAAAACAAAAAAAATTCTACGCACACGCAAGATCTATCCATGGAGATGCGTAGCTACGAGAGGGGGAGTGTGTCTACGTACCCTCGTAGACCGTAAGCGGAAGCGTTAGAACAACGCGGTTGATGTCGTCGAACAACTTCACGATCCAACCGACCGAGTACCGAACGTACGGCACCTCCGCGTTCAGCACACGTTCAGCTCGGTGACGTCCTCGACTTCTTGATCCAGCAAGACGGCGAGGTAGTGGATGAGTTCCGGCAGCACGACGGCGTGGTGACGGTGATGGTAATGCTATCTCCGCAGGGCTTCGCCCAAGCACTGCGAAAATATGACCGAGGGACGGAACTGTGGAGGGGGGCGCCGCACACGGCTAAGACAATGTTGTGTCGCCTTTGGGGCGCCCCCTCTCCTCTATTTATATATGTGTAGGGGCTTGGAGTAGAAGGAATAGTGCCATGTGATCAGTAACCGTGAATTGTACACACGTGGACTTGGACTCCAAAGTCCAATCCTATTCCTACTAGGACTCTCCCTTTTTCCTTCCCTAGCTGCGTGGGCTTTTGAGGACTTGGTGCGCCTGGCCCAATAAGGCCAGGGCGCCTCCCCTTAGCCCATGCCATCCCTTGGGACGTGGTGGACCCACTTGTGGACTTCCGGACCCCTCCGGAATCCTCCAGAACCTTCTGGAAGCTTCCCGGTACAATACCAAAAAAAAAACTGCACCTTTTTCCGGAACCCAAAATATGACTTCCCATATATAAATATTTACCTCTCGACCATTCCGAGACTCCTCGTGACGTCCGGGATCTCATCCGGGACTCCGAACAATATTCGGTTACCAATTCACATAACTCATATAACACTATATCGTCAACGAACGTTAAGCGTGCGGATCCTACAGGTTCGGGAATGATGTAGACATGACCGAGACGCCTCTCCGGTCAATAACCAATAGCGGAACTTGGATGCCTATATTGGTTCCTACATATTCCACGAAGATCTTATCGGTCGAACCGCAATGACAACATACGTAATTCCCTTTGTTCGTCGGTATGTTACTTGCCCGAGATTCGTTCGTCGGTATCTCCATACCTAGTTCAATCTCGTTACCAGCAAGTCTCTTTACTCGTTCCATAATACATCATCCTGTAACTAACTCCTTAGACACTTTGCTTGCAAGCTTCTTATGATGTGCATTACCGAGAGGGCCCAGAGATACCTCTTCGAAACACGGAGTGACAAATCCCAGTCTCGATCCATGCCAACTCAACGGACACCTTCGGAGATACCTGTAGAGCATCTTTATGATCACGCAGTTACGTTGTGACATTTGATAGCACACAAGGTATTCCTCCGGTATCCGGGAGTTGCATGATCTCATGGTCTGAGGAACATGTATTTGACATTCAAGAAAGCAGTAGCAATAAACAGAACGATCATATGCTAAGCTAACGGATGGGTCTTGTCCATCACATCATTCTCCTAATGATGTGATCCCGTTATCAAATGACAACTCATGTCTATGGTTAGGAAACCTTAACCATCATTGATCAACGAGCTAGTCTAGTAGAGGCTCACTAGGGACACGGTATTTGTTTATGTATTCACACATGTATTTAAGTTTCTGGTCAATACAATTCTAGCATGAATAATAAACCTTTATCATGAACAAGGAAATATAAAATAATAACAACTTTATTATTGCGTCTAGGGCATATTTCCATCAGTCTCCCACTTGCACTAGAGTCAATAATCTAGATTACATAGTAATGAATCTAACACCCATGAGTCTTGGTGCTGATCATGTTTTGCTCGTGGAAGAGGCTTAGTCAACGGGTCTGCCACATTCAGATCCGTGTGTACTTTGCAAATTTCTATGTCTCCATCCTTGACATATTCACGAATGGAGTTGAAGCGTCTCTTGATGTGTTTGGTCTTCTTGTGAAACCTGGGCTCCTTGGCTATGGCAATTGCTCCAATGTTGTCACAAAAGATTGTCATTGGACCCGATGCACTAGGTATTACACCTAGATCGGATATGAACTCCTTCATCCAGACTCCTTCATGTGCTGCTTCCGAAGCAGCTATGTATTCCGCTTCACACGTAGATCCCACCACGACGCTCTGCTTGGAACTGCACCAACTGATAGCTCCACCATTTAATATAAATACGTATCCGGTTTGTGACTTAGAGTCATCCGGATCAGTGTCGAAGCTTGCATCGACGTAACCCTTTACGACGAGCTCTTCGTCACCTCCATAAACGAGAAACATGTCCTTGGTCCTTTTCAGGTACTTCAGGATATTCTTGACCGCTGTCCAGTGATCCACTCCTGGATTACTCTGTTACCTCCCTGCCAAACTTATGGCAAGGCACACATCAGGTCTGGTACACAGCATGGCATACATAATAGAACCTATGGCTGAGGCATAGGGAATGACTTTCATTTTCTCTATATCTTCTGCCGTGGTCGGGCATTGAGTCTGACTCAACTTCACACCTTGCAAGACAGGCAAGAACCCTTTCTTTGACTGATCCATTTTGAACTTCTTCAAAACTTTGTCAAGGTATGTGCTTTGTGAAAGTTCTATCAAGCGTCTTGATCTATCCCTATAGATCTTGATGCCCAATATATAAGCAGCTTCATCGAGGTCTTTCGTTGAAAAATTCTTATTCAAGTATCCCTTTATGCCATCCAGAAATTCTATATCATTTCCAATCAACAATATGTCATCCACATATAATATTATAAATGCTACAGAGCTCCCACTCACTTTCTTGTAAATACAGGCTTCACCGTAAGTCTGTACAAAACCATATGCTTTGATCACCTCATCAAAGCGTATATTCCAACTCCGAGATGCTTGCACCAGTCCATAGATGGATCGCTGGAGCTTGCACACTTTGTTAGCACCCTTAGGATCGACAAAACCTTCTGGTTGCATCATATACAACTCTTCTTTGAGAAAACCATTAAGGAATGCAGTTTTGACATCCATTTGCCAGATTTCATAATCATAAAATGCGGCAATTGCTAACATGATTCGGACAGACTTAAGCATCGCTACGGGTGAGAAAGTCTCATCGTAGTCAACCCCTTGAACTTGTCGAAAACCTTTCGCGACAAGTCGAGCTTTGTATGCAGTGATATTACCATCAGCATCTGTCTTCCTCTTAAAAATCCATTTATTCTCAATGGCTTACCGATCATCGGGCAAGTCCACCAAAGTCCACACTTTGTTCTCACACATGGATCCTATCTCAGATTTCATGGCCTCAAGCCATTTGTCGGAATCCGGGCTTATCATAGCTTCTTCATAGTTCGTAGGTTCGTCGTTATCTAACAACATAACTTGCAAAACATGATTACCGTACCACTCTGGTGCGGAACGTACTCTGGTCGACCTATGAAGTTCAGTAGTAACTTGATCTGAAGTTTCATGATCTTTATCATTATCTTCCTCTCTTATTGGTGTAGGCATCACGGGAACGGTTTTTCTCTGATGAGCTACTTTCCAATTCGAGAGAAGGTACAATTACCTCATCAAGTTCTACTTTCCTCCCACTCACTTCTTTCGAGAGAAACTCCTTCTCTAGAAAGGACCCATTCTTGGCAACAAAGACCTTGCCTTCGGATCTGTGGTAGAAGGTGTACCCAATTGTTTCTTTAGGGTATCCTATGAAGACGCACTTCTCCGCTTTGGGTTCGAGCTTATCAGGTTGAAGCTTTTTCACATAAGCATCGCATCCCCAAACTTTAAGAAATGACAGCTTAGGTTTCTTGCCAAACCATAGTTCATATGGTGTCGTCTCAACGGATTTAGACGGTGCCCTATTTAACGTGAATGCATCTGTCTCTAATGCATAACCCCAAAATGATAGTGGCAAATCGGTAAAAGACATCATAGAACGCACCATATCCAATAAAGTACGGTTACGACGTTCGGACACACCATTACGCTGTGGTGTTCCAGGTGGCGTGAGTTGTGAAACAATTCCACATTTTCTTAAATGAAGGCCAAACTCGTAACTCAAATATTCGCCTCCGCGATCAGATCATAGAAACTTATTTTCTTGTTACGATGATTCTCTACTTCACTCTGAAATTCTTTGAATTTTTCAAATGTTTCAGACTTGTGTTTCATCAAGTAGATATACCCATATCTACTCAAATCATCTGTGAAGGTTAGAAAATAACGATACCCGCCGCGTGCTTCAACATTCATCGGACCGCATACATCGGTATGTATTATTTCCAACAAATCAGTAGCTCGCTCCATTGTTCCGGAGAACGGAGTTTTAGTTATCTTGCCCATGAGGCATGGTTCGCAAGTATCAAATGATTCATAATCAAGAGATTCCAAAAGTCCATCCGCATGGAGTTTCTTCATGCGCTTTACACCAATATGACCTAAACGGCAGTGCCACAAGTATGTTGCACTATCATTATCAACTTTGCATGTTTTGGCATCAATATTATGAATATGTGCATCACTATGATCGAGTTTCAACAAGAAGAGACCATTCACAAAAGGTGCGTGACCATAAACTATTTTACTCATATAAATAGAACAACCATTATTCTCTGACTTAAATGAATAACCATCTCGCAATAAACAAGATCCAGATATAATGTTCATGCTCAACACTGGCACCAAATAACAATTATTTAGGTCTAAAACTAATCCCGAAGGTAGATGTAGAGGTAGCGTGCCGACGACGATCACATCAACCTTGGAACCATTCCCGACGCGCATCGTCACCTCGTCCTTAGCCAATCTTCGCTTATTCCGTAGCTCCTGTTTCGAGTTACAAATATGAGCAACCGAACTAGTGTCAAATACCCAGGCGCTACTGCGAGCATTAGTGAGGAACACATCAATAACATGTATATCAAATATACCTTTGCTCACTTTGCCATCCTTCTTATCCGCCAAATACTTGGGGCAGTTCCGCTTCCAGTGACCAGTCCCTTTGCAGTAGAAGCACTCTGTTTCAGGCCTGGGTCCAGCTTTGGGTTTCTTCGTGGGAGCGGCAACTTGCTTGCCGTTCTTCTTGAAGTTCCCCTTCTTTTCCTTGCCCTTTTTCTTGAAACTAGTGGTCTTGTTAACCATCAACACTTGATGCTCCTTCTTGATTTCTACCTCCGCTGATTTCAGCATCGCGAAGAGCTCGGGAATTGTCTTCTCGATCCCTTGCATATTATAGTTCATCACGAAGCCTTAATAGCTTCGTGGCAGTGACTGAAGAACTCTGTCAATAACACTCTCAACCGGAAGATCAATTCCCAGCTGAATCAAGTGGTTGTGGTACCCAGACATTCTGAGTATGTGTTCACTGACAGAACTGTTCTCCTCCATCTTACAGCTAAAGAACTTGTTGGAGACTTCATATCTCTCAACCCGGGCATTAGCTTGAAATATCAATTTCAGCTCTTGGAACATCTCATATGCTCCATGGCGTTCAAAACGCTTTTGTAGCCCCGGTTCTAAGCCGTGGAGCATGGCACACTGAACTATCGAGTTGTCATCAGATCGAGCCTGCCAGGCGTTCACAACGTCTGCAGCAGCTCCTGCAGCAGGTCCATCACCTAGCGGTGCATCAAGGACATAATTCTTCTGTGCAGCAATGAGGATAATCCTCAAGTTACGGACCCAGTCCGTGTAGTTGCTACCATCATCTTTCAACTTAGCTTTCTCTAGGAACGCATTAAAATTCAACGGAACAGATGCACGGGCCATTTATCTTCAACATAGATATGCAAAAACTATCAAGACTAAGTTCATGATAAATTAAGTTCAATTAATCAAATTACTAATGAACTCCCACTTAAATTAACATCCCTCAAGTTAACTAAGTGATACATGATCCAAATCAACTAACCCATGTCCGATCATCACGTGAGATGGAGTAGTCATCAATGGTGAACATCTCCATGTTGATCATATCTACTATATGACTCATGTTCGACCTTTCGGTCTCCTGTGTTCCAAGGCCATGTCTGTACATGCTAGGCTCGTCAAGTTTAACCCAAGTATTCTGCATGTGTTAAACTGGCTTACATCCGTTGTATGCGAATGTAGAGTCTATCACACCCGATCATCACGAGGTGCTTCGAAACGATGAACTTTAGCAACGGTGCATACTCGGGGAGAACACTTTTATCTTGAAATTTAGTGAAGGGATCATCTTATAATGCTACCGTCGTTCTAAGCAAAATAAGATGCATAAAGGATAAACATCACATGCAATCAAAATATGTGACATGACATGGCCATCATCTTGTGCTTTTGATCTCCATCTCCAAAGCATCGTCATGATCTCCATCGTCACCGGCTCGACACCTTGATCTCCATCGTTGCGTCGTGGTCGTCTCGCCAACTATTGCTTCTACAACTATTGCTAACGCATAGCGATAAAGTAAAGCAATTACATGGCGCTTGCATTTCATACAATAAAGAGACAATCATAAGGCTCCTGCCGGTTGTCGATAAATTACAAAACATGATCATCTCATACAACAACGTATATCACATCATGTCTTGACCATATCACATCACAGCATACCCTGCAAAAACAAGTTAGACGTCCTCTACTTTGTTGTTGCAAGTTTTACGTGGCTGCTACGGGCTTCTAGCAAGAACCGGTCTTACCTATGGCACAAAACCACAACGGTGATTTATCAAGTTTGCTGTTTTAAACTTCAACAAGGACCGGCCGCAGTCAAATTCGATTCAACTAAAGTAGGAGAAACAGACACCCGCCAGCCACCTTTATGCAAAACAAGTTGCATGTCTGTCGGTGGAACCGGTCTCATGTACGTGGACATGTAAGGTTGGTCCGGGCCGCTTCATCTTACAATACCGCCGAATCAAAATAAGACGTTGGTGGTAAGCAGTATGACGATCACCGCCCACAACTCTTTGTGTTCTACTCGTGCATATCATCTACGCATAGACCTGGCTCATGATGCCACTGTTGGGGAACGTTGCATGGAAAACAAAAAAAATTCTACGCACACGCAAGATCTATCCATGGAGATGCATAGCTACGAGAGGGGGAGTGTGTCTACGTAACCTCGTAGACCGTAAGTGGAAGCGTTAGAACAACGCGGTTGATGTCGTCGAACAACTTCACGATCCAACCGACCGAGTACCGAACGTACGGCACCTCCGCGTTCAGCACACCTTCCGCTCGGTGACGTCCTCGACTTCTTGATTCAGCAAGACGGCGAGGTAGTGGATGAGTTCCGGCAGCACGACGGCGTGGTGACGGTGATGGTAATGCTATCTCCGCATGGCTTCGCCCAAGCACTGCGAAAATATGACCGAGGGACGGAACTGTGGAGGGGGGCGCCGCACACGGCTAAGACAATGTTGTGTCGCCCCCTCTCCTCTATTTATATATGTGTAGGGGCTTGGAGTAGAAGGAATAGTGCCACGTGAACAGTAACCGTGAATAGTACAAACGTGGACTTGGACTCCAAAGTCCAATCCTATTCCTACTAGGACTCTCCCTTTTTCCTTCCCTAGCTGCGTGGGCTTTTGAGGACTTGCTGCGCCTGGCCCAATAAGGCCAGGGCGCGTCCCCTTAGCCCATGCCAGCCCTTGGGACATGGTGGACCCACTTGTGGACTTCCGGACCCCTCCGGAATCCTCCGGAACCTTCTGTAAGCTTCCCGGTACAATACCGAAAAAAAAACTGCACCTTTTTCCGGAACCCAAAATATGACTTCCCATATATAAATCTTTACCTCTCGACCATTCTGAGACTCCTCGTGACGTCCGTGATCTCATCCGGGACTCCGAACAATATTCGGTTACCAATTCACATAACTCATATAACACTATATCGTCAACGAACGTTAAGCGTGCGGACCCTACGGGTTCGGGAATGATGTAGACATGACCGAGACGCCTCTCCGGTCAATAACCAATAGCAGAACCTGGATGCCCATATTGGTTCCTACATATTCCACGAAGATCTTATCGGTCGAACCGCAATGACAACATACGTAATTCCGTTTGTCCGTCGGTATGTTACTTGCCCAAGATTCGATCGTCGGTATCTCCATACCTAGTTCAATCTCGTTACCGGCAAGTCTCTTTACTCGTTCCGTAATACATCATCTCGTAACTAACTCCTTAGTCACTTTGCTTGCAAGCTTCTTATGATGTGCATTACCGAGAGAGCCCAGAGATACCTCTCCGAAACACGGAGCGACAAATCCCAGTCTCGATCCATGCCAACTCAACGGACACCTTCGGAGATACCTGTAGAGCATCTTTATGATCACCCAGTTACGTTGTGACGTTTGATAGCACACAAGGTATTCCTCCGGTATCCGGGAATTGCATGATCTCATGGTCTGAGGAACATGTATTTTACATTCAAGAAAGCAGTAGCAATAAACAGAACGATCATATGCTCAGCTAACGGATGGGTCTTGTCCATCACATCATTCTCCTAATGATGTGATACCGTTATCAAATGACAACTCATGTCTATGGTTAGGAAACCTTAACCATCTTTGATCAACGAGCTAGTATAGTAGAGGCTCACTAGGGACACGGTATTTGTTTATGTATTCACACATGTATTTAAGTTTCCGGTCAATACAATTCTAGTATGAATAATAAACCTTTATCATGAACAAGGAAATATAAAATAATAACTACTTTATTATTGCCTCTAGGGCATATTTCCATCAGATAGGCGCTCACATGCTAGTGGTCTTCGGTGACATTTTAAGATCTTGTCTGTTGTCTTTAATGCCAGTGTGTAGCAGCCAACAAAATTAGCTCCACTTCTTGTTCTTGGTGTGAATTTATGATGGTTATTTAGTTTATTTCATTTTACACTGCATCGTGCTATGTTTCAGAAGTATAAACATGCTATGTTTGGCATGCAGTTTTGGGCTTTTGTGTCCATCAGCCATGAATTTGTAGAGAGGTCAGTTGAATAAATTTGGTTACTCTGATCTCGCAAGGATAGTGGTTATTTTTGTATATATAGATACTCCTACAGAAGGTATAAAAAAAGATTCTCCTACAGTACTTATTTTCGTCCATTACAAATATAATCTGCAATTGGATCATCTTTCTTTCATGTACACGATAAACTCTGCCATGTAGAGAAATGAGTTTCATTGGATTCCATGCTCACAACTTCACTTTGATTCATTTCTCATAGTTGGATCCTCTTTCTTTCATGTACATAAAGTATTTCAACTTAATTGTCTGTAGAAAGCCTTGGTTTGATTTTCTAGGCTAATTCAACTTGTTGTGCGAGATGTACGAAAGTGATCCAATAAAAATTCTTTATTATTGAACCAAATGTTCGTAGTGTTTCACTATGACACCCTGGTTTTCGCTTCCTGTTTCTTTTCCTTCGCGGGATTGGACTCCCGTCTTTTTTTCGATGTTATCGGATTTTTTATCGCCTTTGGGTATATAAAGATGGTCATATAGCCTTGCCTTTCCCATTCTACCAGAGATTCTCTCCAGACCAATCTTGCCACCCAAGATATATTCTCAAGATTTTGCCGCCGAAACCCTAACTTCTGAGTTATCGAAAGGGAAACCCTAATTCCGGCAGTTACAAAGGAACCCCAATTTTTCTTTGCTCTGTTGCCTTCCAAATTTTTTCCCAGTGATCATCCTATCTTTTTAAACCCTGGATATGCAAAAATATTGCCAAGTCTTTTGCAATATTTTTCATTTAAAATTAATTCCTTTTTCTACTGTTTAAAGGAATTAAATTCAGGAAAATATCTATCCATCTCCAAAGTTCATGAAAACTTGTGGAGATATTCTTTGTGATCATATTGAGCTCTCATAAAAATATTGGCAATAATTAAATAAGGGAAATTGCATTTTCCTATTTAAAGCCAATAGTGCACTTTGGGCACTTTCCAAAGGAAGTACCATTTTGGTAGCCAGGAAAAATCCCAAATAATTTGTGGAGCTTCTCCTATCCATATCTTCACCATTTCCATCAAGAACCCAAGTTCCATAGTTCAACTTTTGAGCACATCATCCAATTCTTGTCTCTGGACCTATTTTGAGGTTGTGAAGCAACTATATTTTATATTGCTTCAAAAATCTTGAAATTAATCCAGGACCTCACATTCCCTATATGATGTAAGCATGCAAAAATTCACATCATTTTATATAGCCATTTTCTACCAAAAATTCCATCTAGTTTCTGTCCAGATTCAAGCTCTCTGAAGGAAGTACCATTTTGGTATATCCAAATGAGCTGAAATTTTCCCAGTACCTCCATATTTCAAAATCATCACTCTCCACAAAAGTTCAGCTCATTCCATTCAGCCATTTGAGCACAAAATCAAAACCTAGATTTTGGAACAAAATTTGCATTACAAAGTAAGTATATTCAAATCAGGTCCAAATGGCTTCAAATTTTGCCAGCTTCTACACCTTTCTACTACATTTCCCTGTGACAACTTGCCTAGCTCATTGGCACATTTTTCTGACCACAACTTCCTGCCCAAGTTTCTGTACAGAAACTGTTTTGGATTCCCACGATTAACCTAGACACTTCCTGGTCAATCCAGTGCCATATATTACCTATTTGAGCAATGAGGGACGTGTTGGACAAGGTATGGCAAGCAGGTACGCGCCCGAGCACGTAGTGCACGTGGTGACCGCCCAGCGGCCGTGCGGAAACGGCGCTCTGCGCTCTGCCAGCTCCGTGCGGTCACCTCCGGCCAGTCCCCGCTTGTCCAAACATGTCCGGCGACACCGCACCATCCGCGGGCACCCTCTCCAGCACCTTCCCCCTTCTCTCTGTTCCTCCTCGCGCCACGACGAGCGCCGCCGCGGCACTGTCTTGCCCGTGACCCATGTCGTCTTCTTCCCCGAACTCTCCCGAGCGCTCCTGAGGCTTCTCCACTCCCCTGGAGACCCTGCCGACGCCGCCCTCTCCCGCCGCGTGGCCTTCGAGCGCCAGTGTGGCGATAAGGACGCCACGGCGGCCGTGCTCATCCAACCCCGCCGCTCCCCTATAAAAGGCCATCCCCAGAGCCTCCCCGAGCATCCACCGCACCCCAGCAGCCCCCTCTCCCTCCTAGACCCTCCCTTGCTCGAAGGAGCGAACTCCGGCGCCCAATCCCTCCTCCCTGGCCGCCATAGCCGCCACTGTCCCCGCTCGAATTCGAGCCAACCGGAGCTCCTCCCTTCTTTCTTTCTTCACCAGAGGAGCATCTCAACCTCGGCGAGGCCCTCCCGAACCTCACCCCTCCCTCCCTCCCACCATAGCGCCGAACCCGTCGCCGCCCGAATCGCCGTCCACCACGGGTAGCGGAGCCATGGCTCCGATGGTCCCCGGCGTCCGTGCCACCCACCGTTGGATGTGCCTCTCCACGCTGAACTCATCCATGGGCGGAGCGTCGCCGGAGACGGCCAGTAGCTCCGGCTATCGCCGTCGGGAGCCGTCCCTCTCCTCGGTCAGGCGTGCGCCGGAGGGAGACGACGACCTGCAGGCGGGCCCCTCTAGCCAGAGGGAGAGGCGAGGCGCGCGGCGGGCCCGCGCATTTTAAGTGGAGGCGGTTTCCACTGGAACCGTCTTCCCTAAGGGAAGGCGTACTCCAGGAAAACCGTCTTCTGCGTCACGCCCTCCCGCGTCTCGGCTGGGCCAGCCCAGCAGCGGCCGAATTTGGCCCAGGACGGCCCAGTGCAACAGTGCGATTTCTCTTTTATCGGTGGATTTACTGGCAAGGGCCCGTATGCAAATATAATAATTGCAGAAAGGTCCCTGGCAGAAAAACCATCATATCTTTTCACTCGTAACTCTGAATCAGGTGATTCCAAAGCCCACTTCTTCAGTTCGACGAGCCCGTTCCGATGATGTCACCTTCACAATGTTTACAGTTTGTGAAAATGCCCATTTTGCCCCTGCCCTATACTCAGCCCCTCCGAGAGGGAATCCTTTCCGGCGAATTCTTCCGCGAGGTGATCGCACTTCTCCCGGAGTATTCCTTCACCCCCAGGCAAGCCGACCATCTGATATATGCCCTAAAGCATTGCTCTGTGTTATTCTTGCGTGTTTAAATTAATGTGCTTATGCTCGTGTGCATAGTGGTGAGCTGCATGTGATGCTGATGAACCCTTGCTTGCCTTTCTTTGATGACGGCACCACGCCTGTGTTCTGAGCTGCTTTCGGTCGTCCGGGGTGGATGCCGACTTTATGTTCCTCTTTTCAACAACTGGCCCGTGTTCTGAGGTGCTTTTCGGCCGTCTCGGACAGCTGTTGAATTTCTTTCTGTAGCGGTGACCCTATACTCTAAGCTGTTCTTCGGCCGTCTTAGGGAACCGCTACACTCTTTTTATCAACACCGTCTCATGCTCTGAGCTGCTTTTCAGCCGTCTTGAGCCGGGGTTGAGTTATTCCGGTAACGTCCCAGATCTGAGTTGTAAAGACCGTTCTGGTGGCTACTGGTTTAATTGCCGGTTTCATGCAAAGGTTCAGATGGTCGTAGCTTACAGCTAGAACTTGTAAAGTGATAACTTGCCATTTAAATGTTGTTTCACTAATGACTTGTTGTGACATTGTGTGGAGAAAGGTTGTTATGTTTTCATAATTGATACAATATGCATTACTACTGTTATTGCAATGATAAAGAAATGTGACTTAATTATGACAAACTCCTCAGTCGGCTGGATCGAGTCATAGTGCCACCGAACTGAGCTCATCGAGTGCAACCACATTTGCCGGTATGGGATGACCCTAGCTTGTTCTATTGTCTTGCCTCTTGTCGGTACCACCAAAGAGGGAGGGTTATGCGTGCGTGCTACCCTGGCCCGGTAGGCGGTGATAATCCTGTGAGCCCAGTTTAGTTATATGGTACCAGGTCCCCGTTTGGGACAGTTTGTTTGGCCACGACGGTGGCAGGTGACACAGGGGCCACCCAGGACATGACCCTGGGAGGGTATGATTGTCGGTGGGGCCGTAAGAGTGCCAGGCAATAGACAAGTTTTGTTGGAGCAGCACTGGTCCACCCGAATGGGAGCACGAGGCCAGGAGCTCCATAGTGTGGGTAAAGTGCGCAACCTCTGCAGAGTGTAAATCTATTCGAATAGCAGCGTCCTCGGTCATGGGACACAATTCGTACTAGGTCACACTATTTGGTCTGTGTCGAATCTGGAGGAGCAAATTATATAATGTTATTGCTAAGACTGAACCAGAGAATGGTAAGGTTTGTCAGACTTGCAGTACAGATGCATGGACATCGGATGTTGTCAGGAATATGAGATGTTAGCCTTGGGACGTCTAAGAGAGAAACGGTCATATGCCCGAAAGATTCGGAGTATCGGTTAATTACTTGATATGATGTATCTTCGTCATACTACAGTTACTTTGATAGTTATCATGCTAGATAATCCTGTTATGATATAATATTGCTAGATAATCCTGCTAAGACATGATAGTTAATATTGTTAAGATAATGAATGCATGCTTGAATGCCATGGATTACATTACTTGGTGTATATGTTGGTTTGGTTTGCTTGCGAGTACATTCAAAAGTACTCAGTAGCCTTCAATGTGGCCAGGTTCACCTAAGGATTCGACGTCCACTAGCAAGGAGCCGGAGTGTTCGCGGGCTAGAAGTGTAACCCAGTCAGATCCCTGTGGAATGGAGCCGCACTAAGACCAGGCTGCCTTAGATAGAGCTTTTCCGCTGCCATCACCCTTGTAAAACATCATGCAAGACTGATATATCCATTAATAGAAATGCCTGTGTTCATGATACTTGTTGTAAACGCGCATGCCAGAGTGATTTCCTGGGCTGGTGTGTGCGTCGACCGTCTAGCTACAATGGTAATCAGGCGGGGCGCCGCAACGGATGGTATCAGAGCCAGGCTGACGGTAGGTTACCCTAGCCAGATTTCAGTGCCTCTTGATCAGTAGAAGGCCCCGATGGATTTCAGCCATCTTTGCCCGGCAGGCACGGCTACTATTGATCATAAGGCAACCCCATAGGTTTTTGGCTCCATCAAACCCCAACTCTCGTGGCCTTTGCCTCCGGTGTGTAATGTCCGCACCAGGCAATGACCCGTGAGCCCTTAACCCCTAGGTAAACCAGATATCTCTACCTTGCTTGCTAACCATGGCATTTCTCTCCTTAAATCTAGTTTCCTTTGGGAAACGCTTATAAATTCCATCTTTTCCCGACAACCCTAGGATCGTTGACTAAGCCTCTTTGGCTATGGTCGTGCGTCGAGTTTGATGTTCCCTAAGGAAGTAGTAGGAGCTTGACACCAATCGCTACCAGGAGCATTGTGTGGTTTTGCTTCTAAGTCCTTAGAGGTGCATCGAGTACGGTCTAATAGTTATACTAGTGAGTCTTTGGCCACGTGTGTAAGGTCCGCAAAATTTGAGCTTTATTTCCTTTTGGTTTTTCGCGGTTCTTGTTTCTTTTCTCGATCCCGTTCTTTTGCTTCGACTGGATCCATCCGCAAGTGCTGCTAAGAAGACCAGATCACGGTTGGATAATACCCAATAATCCAAATTCAGTAAGAGTCAAGCCAAGACAACTGCCCAGTATTCAGAACATTATCACCGGATTTTTCAAGAATAAAGAATGGGTCAGAAGCAAAAGCGGAGTGCAACCGCCAAGGCCAAACTATACCTGAGAGAGTTTGCCACATAATTAATCACACTTAAGGAACAGCCAGATGAGCTATCGGGAATGGACACCAGTAAGACGAAATCATTCCGTATTCGACCCAAGGATTATTTTAGTCAATGTGCTATAATGTAACACCCTGGTTTTCGCTCCTTGTTTTTTTTCCTTCGCGGGATTTGGCTCCCGTCTTTTTTCGATGTTATCGGATTTTCTCTCGCTCTTGGTTATATGAAGATGGTCATTTAGCCTTGCCTTCCCTATCCAACCCGAGATTCTCTCCAGACCAACCTTGCCACCCGAGATATATTCTCAGGGTTTTGCCATCCAAACCCTACCTTCCGAGTCACCGGAAAGGAAACCCTAATTCCTTCCGTTACAAAGGAACCCCACTCTCCTTTGATCTATTGCCTCCCAAACTTTTCCTAGTGATCATCCCATATCTATAAACCCTGGATATGCAAAAATATTGCCAAGTCATTTGCAATATTTTTCATTTAAAATTAATTCCTTTTTCTGCCAGTTAAAGGAATTAAATCCAGGAAAATATCTATCCATCTCCAAAGTTCATGAAAACTTGTGGAGATATTCTTTGTGATCATATTGAGCTCCCATAAAAATATTGGCTATAATTAAATAAGGGAAATTGCCTTTTCCTATTTAAAGCCAATATTGCAATTTGGGCACTTTCCAAAGGAGCTACCATTTTGGTAACCAGGAAAAATCCCAAATAATTTGTGGAGTTTCCCCTATCCATATCTTCACCATGTCCATCAAAAACCCAAGTTCCATAGCTCAACTTTTGAGAGCATCATCCAATTCTTGTTTCTGGATTTTTTTTGAGGTCGTGAAGCAACTATATTTTATATTGCTTCAACAATTCTCAAATTAATCCAGGAGCTCCAATTTTATATATTATGTGAGTATGCCAAAATTCACATCATTTCATCTAGCCAATTTCTCCCAAAAATTCCATCTAGTTTCTGTCCAGATCCAAGCTTTGTGAAGGAAGTACCACTTTGGCATTTCCAATTGAGCTGAAAATTTTCCAGTACCTTCATATCTCGAAATCAGCTCCCTACACCAAAATTCAGTTCATTTCATCAAGCCAAATGAGTGCAGCTTCAAGGTAAAGTTTCGGGACCAAATTTGGCATTGCAAAGGAAGTATATGCAAATGAGGTCCAAATTCCTTCAAATTTTTCCAGACACTGCCCCTTCCTACCACATTTCTCTGTGACAACTTGGCCAGCTCATTGGAATCTCTGTTTGACCACAACTTCCTCCCCAAGTTTCCATCCAGAAACTATTCTGGATCACCTCGTTTACTCTGGAGCCTTCCTGGTCCATCCAATGTCATAGCTTACGTATTTGATCAGTGCCTATCGTGTTTGACATGGTGTGGTGGTCAGACGGGCACTGGAGCAAGCCATGCACGTGGTGACCGCGTGGACAGTAGGCAGAAACGGTGCTCTGCGGCACTGTTCTCGTCGGCAGGCCAGCTCCGGCGTGTCCCGACGTGTCTACTGGCTCCGCGGCGACCACCTGTCCCTCTCCAGACCCTTCTCCCCTCCTCTTTCTTCTTCTCCGCGCCGCGGCGAGTGCCGCCACCGCACTGTCCGCGCGTGAACGTCGTCGTCTTTCCCCCCTACTGTCCTATTCCTCCCTGAGCCGTCCCCTCCCTCTGCCCCTCGCTAGGTCGGCCGCTCCCTAACGCCGGGAACCAGCCAGCCACGCCACCCTCAAGCTCCAGTGCGCAGATAAGCCAGCCACGGCGGCCGAGCTTATCCGGCGAGCTCCCCCGCCTATAAATAGGCCGCTCCCGGGTCCTCTCGAGCTCACTCCTCCCCCTCAGCCTCCTCCCCTCTCCCTCAGGTTCCCTCCCGTGCCTCTGCCCGGTCGATTTCCTCGCCGGAGCTCTCTAATCGACCGGAGCAGGTGCTCTCTGCCTCGGTCCGCCGCCGCATCCCCAGCCTCCCCCGAGCCCAGTGCCACCCACCGCGAGATGCGCCACTCTCCGGCGACCTCGCCTGTACCCTCGCCCGGCCTCCCCGCTCACCGGAGCGCCATGCCCATCAACGCCCGAGCCGCCGTCCGCCGCTGCTCATGCCCTGCTCGAGTTAGTGCTCCTCGGCGTCCGAGTCCAACGCCGCTGGATGCGCCTCTTCGTGGAGAACCCGTCCTTGAGGCCGAGCGTCGCCAGGGACGGTCTGTGGCTCCGGCAATCGCCGTCGGGAGCCGCTCCTCCCCTCGGGCAGGCACGCGCGGGAGGAGGGTGACGACCCTGCAGGCAGGCCCGGCTCGTCAGTGGCTTGGCCCCTACCCTCCGTTTTTTTATGTGGCGGTGGTGCGGGTGGGCCGGCCCAGTGACGGCAGCAGCTGCGCGGCTCGGCTGGCGCTCCGGCTCTAGCCACTTTCGGCCCGAGCCGGCCCAGCTGCGCAGTGCCGTTTCCATTTATTCGCAGAAAAACTGTCCAGGGACCTAGATGTGAACAAAAGTTTTACAGAAAGGACCCTGAATGGTTAATCTGCTATAACTTTTTCCTCGCAACTCCGATTCAAGTGAATCCAACGCCCACTTCTTCAGTTCGTCGAGCCCGTTCCGATGGTATCATTTTCATAATGTTTCCACACTGTGAAAATGACCATTTTGCCCTTGCCCTTCTATCAACCCTCCGAGAGAGAATCCTTTCCGGCAAATTTTTCCGCGAGGTGATCGCACTTCTTCCGGAGTATTCCTTCACCCCCAGCCAAGCCGACCATCTGATATGCGCCCTAAAGCATTGCTCTGTGTTATTCTTGTGTGTTTAAATTAATATGCTTATGCTTGCGTGCGTAGTGGTGAGCTGTATGCGACGCCAGTGAACCCTTGTCTGCCTTTCTTTGATGACGACACCACGCCTGTGTTCTGAGCTATTTTCGGCCATCCGGGGTGGATGCTGAGTTTATGTTTCTCTTTTCAACAACTGGCCCGTGTTCGGAGCTGCTTTTGGGCCGTCTCGGACAGCTGTTGAATTTCTTTCTATAGCGGTGACCCTATGCTCTGAGCTGTTCTTCGGCCGTCTTAGGGAACCGCTACACTCTTTTTATCAACACCATCTCATGCTCTGAGCTGCTTTTCAGCCGTCTTGAGCCGGGGTTGAGTTATTCCAGCCACGTCCCAGATCTGAGTTGTAAAGACCGTTCTGGTGGCTACTGGTTTATTTGCCGGTTTCATACAAGGGTTCAGATGGTTGTCACTTACAGCTAAGACTTGTTAAGTGATAACTTGCCATTTAAATATTGTTTCACTAATGACTCGTTTTATATTGTATGGAGATAGGTTATTATGTTTAAATAATTGTTACATCTTGCATGGTTACTGTTATGAAATGTGACTTAATAATAACAACAACCGCCTCCGTCGACTGGATCGAGTCATAGTGTCACCTATCCGGACTCATCCGTGCAGCCACATTTGCCGGTATGGGACGGCCCTGACTTAGTCTATTGTCTTGCCTCTTGTCGGTACCACCAAAATAGGGAACGTTATGCGTGCGCGCTACCCTGGCCCGGTAGGCGGCGATAACCTTGTGAGCCCAGTTGTTTGTTTGCGCGCGGTCCCCGTTTGGGACAGTTTTGTTCGGCCATGACGGTGGCAGGTGTCATGGGGTGACACAGGGGCCACCCAGGACATGACCCTGGGAGGGTATGATTGTCGGTGGGACCGTAAGAGTGCCGTGCAATAGACAAGTTTTGTTGGAGCAGCACCGGTCCACCCGAATGGGAATATGTACTAAAGTACGAGGCCGGGAGCTCCATGGAGTGGGTAAAGTGCGCAACCTCTGCAGAGTGTAAATCTATTCGAATAGCCGCGTCCTCGGTCATGGACAGTTCGTACTAGGCCACTATTTGGTCTGTGTCGAGTCTGGAGGAACAAACCATATGATGTTAATAACGAACCAGAGTAAGGTATGATTTGTCAGACTTATAGTACCGATGCATGAACATCAGATGATGTCAGATGTATGATTGCTAGCCATGTGATGGTTATGAGATGAGCGGTTGGATGACCGCAAAGTTTGGATCGGACTTGGATCGTGAGAATATTCGGAGTATGGATTATTTATTTGATATGCTTTACTTTACCGTATTTATTTCAGTAGTTATCATGCTAGATAATCCTGTCATAACATGATAGTTAATACTGTTAAGATAATAAGTGTAGGCTTGAATGCCATGGATTGCTTTGCTTGGTGTATATGTTGGTATGGTTTGCTTGCGAGTACATTCAAAAGTACTCAGCGGCCTTCAATGTGGCCAGGTTCGCCTAAGGATCCGATGGCACTAGCAAGAAGCCGGAGTGTTCGCGGGATAGAAGAGTAACCCAGTCAGATCCCTGTGGATTGGAGCCGCACCAAGACCATGCTGCCTTAGATAGAGCTTTTCCGCTGCCATCACCCATGTAATATATCATGTAAGACTGATATATCCATTAATAGAAATGCTTGTGTTCATGATACTTGTTGTAAACGCGCATGCCAGAGTGATCTCCTGGGCTGGCGTGTGCGGCGACCGTCTGGCTACAGTGGTATTAAGGCGGGGCGCCACAACAGATGGTATCAGAGCCAGGCTGACCGTAGGTTACCCTAGCCAGATTTCATTGCCTTTTTGATTAGTAGAAAGCCCAGATGGATTTCAGCCACCTTTGCCAGATCGGCACGACTACTATTGATCTTAAGGCAACTCCATAGGTTTTTGGCTCCATCAAACTCAACTCTCATGGCCTTTGCCTCCGGTGTGAAATGTCCGCACCAGGCAACGACCCGTGAGCCCTGAACCCCTAGGTAAACCAGATATCCTTACCTTGCTTGCTAAGCATGGCATTTCTCTCCTCAATTCTAGTTTCCTTTGGGAAACGCTTATACATTCCATCTTTTCCCGATAACCCTAGGATCGTTGACTAAGCCACTTTGGCTATGGTCGTGCGTTGAGTTTGATGTTCCCTAAGGAAGTAGTAGGAGCTTGACACCAATCGCTACCAGGAGCGTTGTGTGGTTTTGCTTCTAAGTCCTTAGAGGTACATCGAGTGCGCTATATTAGTTATACTAGTGAATCTTCGGCCACATGTGTAAGGTCCGCAAAATTTGAGCTTTATTTGCTTCTTTTGTCTGTTCCGTTCTTTCGCTCCGACTGGATCCATCTGCAAGAGCTGTCAGGAAGACCAGCACACAACTTGGATAATGCCCAATAATCCAAATCCAGTAAGAGTCAAGTCAAGCCAACTACCCGATATTCGAAGCATTATCACCGGATCGGTCAGGAATGAGGAATGGGTCAGAAGCAGAATCGGAGTGCAACCGACAAAGCCAGACTATAGCCAAGGGAGTTTGCCGCAGAATGGATTACACCTAAGGAGCAAATTATTCGGTCCTCAACACAAGGATTATTTCAGCCAGTGGGGTGAACCTTGAGTCTTTTCTCGCTGGACTCAAGAATCATTTATTACCCACAGGAGACATATTTCGAGAATGTGAAGATGTCGAGAGCAACAACAAAACTCTGGTATGTTGGTACAAATTTCAAAGCATATTTTGGAATTCACCGGTGCATATATAAAATTCTGGGCATGATGAGCAAGGTCTGCGAGAAATATGGATAAGTTCACGGCTGCCCAGAATCAATGAGAATTCCAAACACCTGGAAGCTCAGCTGAACCGGATGGAATTATCCGTCAACTGCTCACTACCAGCAACACATGGTTTGAATGCAAAAGGTATTCCGAATTAATTGTCAACATAAAGTCAGCATCAGTTGTGCAACCTTTACAGCAGTAATGATCAAGTCAGCCGAGGGTCAAGCGGTGTGCATGACCAACGGAACATCTTCTGTCAAGGTCCGACTGTTTATCACAGTGCAAGGCTTTACAAAGAACCCATCCTTCCTCCGCAAGTTATCAGGAGCAGCTTACGACGCAAGACTCCCAACCTTCCTCGCTACACCACTTGGTGAGAAGATCTTCTGGGATACGGCACACCCACAACGTGCTACCGCGGAAAGCTTTCGGCATAAGGCACCTGACCTTTCGCAGTAAGCCACATGAAGGAAAGCTTCTGAGGTACGATATCCAGCCTTCTTCAGCACGCTACCTTGATGGAAGCTTCGAGCATAAGGAATTCAGCCTTCTTCAACACGCCATCAACAATCCTGTCAGGAGCACAAACTCGTCCGGGCACACGTCCGCCTCAGAGCTCACTTGATTATGAAAGCACTACTGGAATTCAGTTATTTGCCATCTGCCAGCTCTTTGCCGTCTGCCAGCTGATGGCAAAGAGGCTGTTTGCCGTCTGTCTTGCTAAAGCAGACGGCAAAGAACCAGCTGATGGCAAAGAGGGTCTTTGCCATCTGCACTTCTTTGCCGTCTGCTGCCAGACGGCAAAGAATTCTTTGCCGTCTGCCAGCAGACGGCAAAGACCAAAGTGGGCCCCACGGGGCACGGCACTGGCTAGGTCAAGCTCTTTTCCATCTGCCACTTCTTTGCCGTCTGCTCGCAGATGGCAAAAATTTCTTTGCCGTCTGCCAGCAGACGGCAACGAGGTGAGGGTGGGGCCCACAATGTCACGGCGGGAGCGGGCTAACGGTCACCGTCTTTGCCGTCTGCTGGCAGACGGCAAAGAATTCTTTGCCGTCTGCCAGCAGACGGCAAAGAGGGGGGCTTAATTTTCGCCCCCGCGCCCAAAGCCTCTCTCTCTCTCACACACACATCTCTCTCTCCCTCTCTGTCTCAGCGCCGCCGCCCCGCCCTGCCCTGCCCTGCCCCCGCCGCCCCCGCCACCCCGCCCTGCCCTGCCCTGCCCCCGCCGCCGCCCCGCCCTGCCCCGCGCCGCCGCCCCGCGCCGCCGCCCCACACCTCCGCCGCCCCGCGCCGCCGCCCCGCAGTCTGCCGCAGCGGCCACGCGCCGCCGCCCCGTCGAGCCCCCCCGGCGAGCCCTCCCCGGCGGCACCCCCCGGCGAGCCCCCCCGACGGCACCCCCCCGACGAGCCCCCCGGCGGCACCCCCTCCAGTGAGCTCCCCCACCTCTGCCCTTTTTTTTCTGTTTTTCTGTTTTTTTTCCTTTTTTTAATATCATGATTATAGATATATATAGATGCTACTGTTAGTAGATAGTAGATGCATCAATTAGGTTAATTAGTTAGATGTTGTTAATTAGGTTTTTTGAGTAGGTTAATTAGTTAGATGCTACTGGTTTCGACATCAATTAGGTTAATTAGGTTAGGAGGAAGAGAAGAAGAAAAAAGAGGAGAGGAGGAGAAGAAGAAGAGGAAAAAGGAAAGGAGGAAGAAGAAGAAGAAGAAGAAGGAAAAAAAAGGAAGAAAATGAAGAAAAGGAAAAAGAGGAAGAAGAAGAAAAGAAAAAAAGAGGAAAAACCCCGACCCCGACCCCGACCCGACACCCCGACCCCGACCCCGACCCCGACCCCGACACGACACCCCGACCCCGACCCCGACCCGACACCCCGACACCGACACGGCACCCCGACCCCGACACCCCGACACCCCTGACACCCCGACACCACGACACCCAGACACGACACCCCCGACAGCTCGACACCCCGACCCCGACACGACACCCCGACACCCCGACCCCGACACGACACCCCGACACTTAAATTAGGTATATATTCAATTTTTTAGGTATTCAATTTTTTATTATGTTCATGATGATGATACACTTAAATTATATACATATTATTCATGTCAGGTATTCATTCTTTTTATGTTGTACTTTTCGTTTACTCTTTGTCATTGCAGGTGTTGACAGATGGTGGGCGCGGGTCGAGAGCGCTCCGAGGCTCCTACCTCGGCGCGTGGTGGGAGGGGTAGTTCCATTCCACCCCATAGCCTCCGGAGAGTGCTGGATCTCAGTATGCAGACACCACCGGCGGTCGCTTCTTCTTCGGCCGGGAGAGGTCGGGGGGGGAAGAAGGCTGGTTGAGGTGGACGTGGCGGCGGGAGAGGTAGGAAGGCTGCTACTACGCCTTCCTCGCCGCCACCCCCAGCTGATTCACCCGACCACATGAGTGCTCCGTCTGAGATGGAGCCGCCTGAGGTGGACCCGTCTCGGACTCCGGTCCACGAGCCTCGGGCCGATGAGCCTATGGCAGACGCGCCTACGGCCGACGAGCCTCGGGCCGACGAGCGTCGGGCCGACGAGCCTTCGTCCCACGAGACTCCGTCCCACGAGACTCCGGAGCTCAGCAGGGATCACGCTGAGTCGCAGCGGAACTCGACGGAGTCGAGTGGCCGGGCTGAGGGTGGCTATAGTTCTGATAGCTATAGCGAGGGTGAGTGAGTTGAGGGGCGCAAAGTCTACCAGCGTGGTGGTACAAAGCTCCCGCCCACCCTGGCGACCCCCGACCAGAGGTGGTTGATTGCGCCTAACGGGGCCAAGTAAGTGCATTTACTCTTTTTTAACCTTTTGCCTTCACGTTTTCTTCGAATATCTAATGCATTGGCCTTGTCATACTGCAGGTCTTGGACACACTAGCCTCATGTCCGCAGGCCCAACAGTGTCCTTGGTGTGATTTGTCGCCAGAGCTTCCCGGGGTGGGTCACGTTGCCCGGTGAGGGCCGGGTTCCAGAGTTAGGAATGACCTGGGAGCACTACTTGGCTGCCCCGGCCCCGCCGGGGCATAGGATCGGCGATGTCGAGTGCCACAAGGTGGCCGACATTGTGATCCCGACGTTTTGGGTAATTTCTCCTTTGCCGTCTACGTTTTGTTTCCTTCTTTGATTGGCAACCCTAGTGATTGTACTAATTCGTGTTTTCTTGTTTTATTGCAGACCTTCTACAGGTGTGCTGAGGGACAGGAGGAGGCCGCGGCTCTGGTTATCGACAACGAGTGCAGGCGCCTACTTCAAAACTTTCGGCACGAGGCTCGGACGCAGGCTATTCGAGACTACTTCGCCTCGGCTGGTATTAGGAGGAAAAGAGAGAAGTGCCGCGAGAAGTTTCTGAGTAAGGAGAAGTACATGAAGGTAATTACCTATTCTTAAGGCCTTGTACTTAGTTTCCTTGATTTGATTCGTAGGCGTAGCGCTCAAATTTCTCTTGCTTAACTTAGGTTCCCCCGAGATGGTGTGCGGATAGGATGGACTGTTGGGAGGCGTTGGTGGATGAGTGGTGCTCTCCCCAATGGCGCTCCACCCACGACACTGCAAAGGACAAGCGTGGCAAAATGAAAGGTGTCCCACACCATCTAGGCAGCGTCAACCTACATCAGTACGGGGAAAACTGGGTATGTGGTTTGCTTCATGATTCATGCAAATTTATTCTTCATGCTAGCTTGAGCCCTCAACTAATACTCTGTTCCTCTCTTTTAGGCGCGAGAGAACAAGGCTCCAGTGCCACAGCTGTTCGACCTCTATGCCATGTCCAATGCTGCCTCGTACAAGAAGGCCAAGGCATTCTCTGAGTCTGACCTCGATGATCCAAAGAAATTCACCAACCGCGCCTCCCACCACAAGCTTGTGAGGTACAGAGACGAGGGGAAGGCGAGGAAAGGGCCAGACTTTAACCCGAGTCAGCAACCTCTTGATCCAGAGCTGGTGATGATATCTAGTGGCGGGAGGCCCCATGGCTCGTTAGCCATTGGGGATGGACGGATACGTTGTAGTAGCACTCTCCCGCAGATCAAGAAGCGCCAGACCGGCTCCAATCCTGAGATATTGCCTCGTGCACGGCCAGTGGAGCTCGAATTCAAGGTTAGTTATACGGACTCAGATACCTTTCCTTCAATACATTGTGTGTGCGGCCGTCGATGATTACAATGCTAACGAGTGGTGTTGCAGGCTGCTATTGAGGCACAGAGAGCGAAGACCCAGGCTGCTATTGAGGAAGAGAGAGCGAAGACCCAGGTGATTCTAGAGGAGAGGGACCGGCAGGCGGTGGAGAGGGAGAGGGAGCTTGAGGGCAGGACGGCTAATGCGTTGGAGGAGGAGAGGAACCGGAACATGATGGCTAACCGGGCCCTATACGAGATGTTCGCGGTAAGTTTCTTCTGCATATTAGCCAAATCATGCACGTAATGTTCCTTACAGTAGTATCTAATATGACTGACTCGTCAAAACCAAATGTGCAGACCCTGTGCGAGAAGAGCGGCACGACCCCTCCGCCGATGCCAGTCATTGCTCCGGCGGGCACGGTGAGTTTCATTTGAATGGTCATTAGTTACTAGTCTTCACATTTGAGTTGCATCATGCTAACGATACATTGGAAATGATCTTTGGTGCAGCATAACTCCCGACAAGCATCGACCGATCCTCCTCCGTCAGCCACTGGCGCGACTGGTCCTACAACTACACCTACAACTACACCTCCATGATGACGGTAAGTTTTCGCAAGTGTTTAGCATAACAAATGCGTACTTAGCTTAAGAAATGACCTATTTATCTCCAAAATGCCGTATACTTAGCTTAGTTTCCTCGTAAATGACATTATAACCTTACTTAGCTCCAAAATGACCAATTTTACCATGGATAGCTCTCAAATGACCTATACTTAGCTTAGCTTAAGAAATCACCTATTTAGCTCCAAAATGACCTATTTAACCTAGGAAAGCTCTAAAATGACATATACTTAGCATTTATTCCGCCAAAAATGAATTTATATGGTTAGCTAGCTCAAAAATGACATAATAACCTTAATTAGCTAAAAAATGACCTATTTAACCTAGGATAGCTCTAAAGTTACCTATACTTAGCATTTATTCCTCCAAAATGACTCAATATGCTTAGCTAGCTCAAAAATGACATAATATGCTTAAGAAATGACCTATTTAGCTCCAAAATGACTTAATATGCTTAATTAGCTCAAAAATGGCATAATTACTTAGGTTAGCTCTGAAATGACCTATACTTAGCTTATTTAGTTCATTTATGACATACTTAGCATATTTAGGTCAAAAATGGCCTATTTAACTAGGTTAGCTCTAAAATGACACAAGTAAGCAATAAGAAGAAGAAAAAGAAAGAGAAGAAAAATTCTTCTTCTTCTTCTTCTTCTAGTCTTCTTCTTCTTCTTTTTCTTCTTCTTCTTCTAGTCTTCTTCTTCTTCTTTTTCTTCTTCTTCTTCTAGTCTTCTTCTTCTTCTTTTTCTTCTTCTTCTTCTAGTCTTCTTCTTCTTCTTTTTCTTCTTCTTCTTCTAGTCTTCTTCTTCTTCTAACTTCCTTCTTTCCCATTTTGCAGATTTGATTCACTTCACGGAAGCTTGCGTTCATGGAGTCCTTGTCCTTCCATTTTGTTTTGATTTTGTAGGATCAACAATTGACACTGGCATATGTATGTATAGATGAATGAAACTTGCATATGTATGAACGAGACTTGCATATGCTTTGATTTGGTATGTGTTGGATGATCATATCCATATGGCTTGCATATTATTAGCATATGTGTTGTTTATTATGTGGTGGATGAGACATTTTATGTGATGGACTAGACATAATGTTTGCCTTATTATGTGATTCTGAATATATATATATATATATATATGTGTGTGAATTTATGTGCAAATGAATTGATATAAGAGAAAACAGTAAAAACAGAGGCTATATAGCAGACGGCAAAGAGCTGCAGCTGACGTCAGCTGACGTCAGGCGTCAGCTGGGCCAGCGCAGGCTCTTTGCCGTCTGCCAGCAGACGGCAAAGAAGAAAGCTCTTTGCCGTCTGCTAGCAGACGGCAAAGTGGCTATATAGCCCCACGTGGCAGCAGCCTGTGCAATCTGGGCTGGCCTATTTGGCCTGTTTGCCGTCTGTGAGCAGACGGCAAAGAGCTTTCTTCTTTGCCGTCTTCTGGCAGACGGCAAAGAGCCTGCGCTGGCCCAGCTGATGCCTGACGTCAGCTGACGTCAGCTGCAGCTCTTTGCCGTCTGCTGGCAGACGGCAAAGAGCGCCGTTAGCCCCCTAACGGGGCTGGCACCTTTTGTCTGGCGTCCAGGGGCTTTGCCGTCTGCCAGCAGACGGCAAAGTGGCCTTTACCGGCACCCGTTCGGCCGGACTGTTCGCCGTCTGCTGGCGGACGGCAATGGCTTTGCCGTCCGCCAGGCAGGCCTTTGCCGTCTTCAATGGCAGACGGCAAAGAAGCTGATTCCAGTAGTGAAGGATTTATCCTACCTATGCATATGTTGTGAGCATGTAGTCCAGGTGATCAGTTAATGCGAGCCACTCGTACACGGGAATGACTGTGCTCAAGAGAAATGTTGGCCCATACCTCAAAGAAGGATATGAACACCGTACCCCTACGAGATATGCAATAGTAAATTGTGAATACAAGTCCAACAAGCTGGGATATGACCAAGGAGCCATGATGATAGGTCATGACAAGTTCCCCAAAAGGAACCCCCAAGAACAAGGAAGTCTTGAATAAACAATCTCCGCGACGGTCAATGAAGTAAAGCTCCACAGACAAGGTGATATTGCCAATCCTTGTCAGACTCTTGTATATACGGCCACAACAATGCAGCCAGCATGTCATCGTGAAAACGGCCCATCAACCAAGATCAGAGGTTATGCTCCGAAAGATACACCGGATGATAGCCATACTATGTCAGCTCAGTGGTCATAACAAGGATCACAGAGGCTATATATGGCAGAGCCACCTCAGAGATGACCGTCTATGATTACTTTGTGATCATGCCCGACATTTCAGTTGGGAACCTCCTGAGAACGAAGTTAAAATGCAAGAGATAGGAAGAAAGCATCCGTATAGGACCCACAACCAGATTGAACATTATGACAAGGCAAAAAGAGAGCCACTCCTAGCCACTCCAGGCCATACGAGCACGTGAGTACGGTACCCAGAAAGAATGTCTCGCCCTTGGCAGTCAGTGTACGAAGTATCACAATAAAACCCAAACCAGCTAGTCCCAGGCCATGGAAACCAGACTATTTGTCGATACTCGGAGCTACCTACCAACCCCAGCCAACAAACTACCAGCACAAAGGGTTTGCCTGACAGGAAAGAGAAGGATTCAATGCAGCCGTCTGAAAAAGACAGCACCTGAGCTATCAAAAGAGGCAGTTAAAAGGTCAGTAAACAAATGAAGACAAGATAGCTGATGGATCCAAGTCGCACACAGGTAAGTCCCCTTAGCCGGCAGGTAAGCCCGGAAATCTCGAGGATGAGATTTTCTTAAGGGGGGTAGGTTTGTAACACCCTGGTTTTCGCTCCTTGTTTTTTTCCTTCGCGGGGTTTGGCTCCCGTCTTTTTTCGATGTTATCGGATTTTCTTTCGCTCTTGGGTATATGAAGATGGTCATTTAGCCTTGCCTTCCCTATCGAACCCGAGATTCTCTCCAGACCAACCTTGCCACCCGAGATATATTCTCAGGGTTTTGCCATCCAAACCCTACCTTCCGAGTCACCGGAAAGGAAACCCTAATTCCTTCCGTTACAAAGGAACCCCAATCTCCTTTGATCTATTGCCTTCCAAACTTTTCCCAGTGATCATCCCATATCTATAAACCCTGGATATTAAAAAATATTGCCAAGTCATTTGCAATATTTTTCATTTAAAATTAATTCCTTTTTCTGCCAGTTAAAGGAATTAAATCCAGGAAAATATCTATCCATCTCCAAAGTTCATGAAACTTGTGGAGATATTCTTTGTGATCATATTGAGCTCCCATAAAAATATTGGCTATAATTAAATAAGGGAAATTGCCTTTTCCTATTTAAAGCCAATATTGCAATTTGGGCACTTTCCAAAGGAGCTACCATTTTGGTAGCCAGGAAAAATCCCAAATAATTTGTGGAGTTTCTCCTATCCATATCTTCACCATGTCCATCAAAAACCCAAGTTCTATACCTCAACTTTTGAGAGCATCATCCAATTCTTGTTTCTGGATTTATTTTGAGGTTGTGAAGCAACTATATTTTATATTGCTCAAAAATTCTCAAATTAATCCAGGACCTCAAATTCTATATATTATGTGAGTATGCCAAAATTCACATCATTTCATCTAGCCAATTTCTCCCAAAAATTCCATCTAGTTTCTGTCCAAATCCAAGCTTTGTGAAGGAAGTACCACTTTGGCATTTCCAATTGAGCTGAAATTTTTCCAGTACCTTCATATCTCCAAATCACCTCCCTCCACCAAAATTCAGTTCATTTCATCAAGCCAAATGAGTGCAGCTTCAAGGTAAAGTTTCTGGACCAAATTTGGCATTGCAAAGGAAGTATATGCAAATGAGGTCCAAATTGCTTCAAATTTTTCCAGACTCTGCTCCTTCCTACCACATTTCCCTATGACAACTTGGCCAGCTCATTGGAATCTCTGTTTGACCACAACTTCCTCCCCAAGTTTCCATCCAGAAACTATTCTGGATCACCTCGTTTACTCTGGAGCCTTCCTGGTCCATCCAATGTCATAGCTTACCTATTTGATCAGTGCCTATCGTGTTTGACAAGGTGTGGTGGTCAGACGGGCACTGGAGCAAGCCATGCACGTGATGACCGCGTGGACAGCAGGCAGAAACGGTGATCTGCGGCACTGTTCTCGTCGGCAGGTCAGCTCCGGCCAACTCCGGCGTGTCCCGACGTGTCACCTGGCTCCGCGGTGACCACCTGTCCCTCTCCAGACCCTTCTCCCCTCCTCTTTCTTCTTCTCCGCGCCGCGGCGAGTGCCGCCACCGCACTGTCCGCGCGTGAACGTCGTCGTCTTCCCCCCTACTGTCCTCTTCCTCCCTGAGCCGTCCCCTCCCTCTGCCCCTCGTCAGGTCGGCCGCTCCCCGACGCCGGGAACTAGCCAGCCACGCCACCCTCAAGCTCCAGTGCGTGGATAAGCCAGCCACGGCGGCCGAGCTTATCCGGCGAGCTACCCCGCCTATAAATAGGCCGCTCCCGGGTCCTCTCGAGCTCACTCCTCCCCCTCAGTCTCCTCCCCTCTCCCTCAGGTTCCCTCCCTTGCCTCTACCTGGTCGATTTCCTTGCCGGAGTTCTCTAATAGACCGGAGCAGGTGCTCTCTGCCTCGGTCCGCCGCCGCATCCCCAGCCGCGCCCGAGCCCAGTGCCACCCACCGCGAGATGCACCACTCTTCGGCGACCTCGCCTGTACCCTCGCCCGGCCTCCCCGCTCACCGGAGCGCCATGCCCATCAACGCCCAAGCCGCCGTCCGCCGCTGCTCATGCCCTGCTTGAGTTCGTTCTCCTCGGCGTCCGAGTCCTACGCCGCTGGATGCGCCTCTTCGTGGAGTACCCGTCCCTAGGCCGAGCGTCGCCGGGGACAGTCTATGGCTCAGGCAATCGCCGTCGGGAACCGCTCCTCTCCTCGGGCAGGCACGCGCGGGAGGAGGGAGACGACCCTGCAGGCGGGCCCGGCTCGTCAGTGGCTTGGCCCCCTCCCTCCGTTTTTTTTAAGTGGCTGTGGTGCGGGTGGGCCGGCCCAGTGACGGCAGCAGCTGCGCGGCTCAGCCGGCGCTCCGGATCTAGCCACTTTCGGCCCGAGCCGGCCCAGCTGCGCAGTGCCGTTTAATTTTATTCGCAGAAAAACTATCCAGGGACCTAGATGTGAACAAAAGTTTTATAGAAAGGACCCTGAATGGTTAATCTGCTATAACTTTTTCCTCGGAACTCCGATTCAGGTGAATCCAACGCCCACTTCTTCAGTCCGTCGAGCCCGTTCCGAGGGTATCATTTTCATCATGTTTCCACACTGTGAAAATGACCATTTTGCCCTTGCCCTTCTATTAGCCCTCCGAGAGAGAATCCTTTCCGGCAAATTTTTCCGCGAGGTGATCGCACTTCTTCCGGAGTATTCCTTCACCCCCAGGCAAGCCGACCATCTGATATGTGCCCTAAAGCATTGCTCTGTGTTATTCTTGTGTGTTTAAATTCATATGCTTATGCTTGGGTGCGTAGTGGTGAGCTGTATGCGACACCAGTGAACCCTTGTGTGCCTTTCTTTGATGACGGCACCACGCCTGTGTTCTGAGATGTTTTTGGCTGTCCGGGGTGGATGCTGACTTTATGTTTCTCTTTTCAACAACTGGCCCGTGTTCTGAGCTGCTTTTCGGCCGTCTCGGACAGCTGTTGAATTTCTTTCTATAGCGGTGACCCTATGCTCTGAGCTGTTCTTCGGCCGTCTTAGGGAACCGCTACACTCTTTTTATCAACACCGTCTCATGCTCTGAGCTGCTTTTCAGCCGTCTTGAACCGGGGTTGAGTTATTCCAGTCACGTCCCAGATCTGAGTTGTAAAGACCGTTCTGGTGGCTACTGGTTTATTTGCCGGTTTCATACAAGGGTTCAGATGGTTGTCACTTACAGCTAAGACTTGTTAAGTGATAACTTGCCATTTAAATATTGTTTCACTAATGACTCATTGAGATAGGTTATTATGTTTTCATAATTGTTGCATCTTGCATGGTTACTGTTATTGCAGTATTATGAAATGTGACTTAATAATAACAACAACCTCCTCCGTCGACTGGATCGAGTCATAGTGTCACCTATCCAGACTCATCCGTGCAGCCACATTTGCCGGTATGGGACGGCCCTGACTTAGTCTATTGTCTTGCCTCTTGTCGGTACCACCAAAATAGGGAAGGTCATGCGTGCGCGCTACCCTGGCCCGGTAGGCGGCGATAACCTTGTGAGCCTAGTTGTTTGTTTGCGCGCGGTCCCCGTTTGGGACAGTTTTGTTTGGCCACGACGGTGGCAGGTGTCACGGGGTGACATAGGGGCCACCCAGGACATGACCCTGGGAGGGTATGATTGTCGGTGGGCCCGTAAGAGTGCCGGGCAATAGACAAGTTTTGTTGGAGCAGCACCGGTCCACCCGAATGGGAATATGTACTAAAGTACGAGGCCGGGAGCTCCATGGTGTGGGTAAAGTGCGCAACCTCTGCAGAGTGTAAATCTATTCGAATAGCCGCGTCCTCGGTCATGGACAGTTCGTACTAGGCCACTATTTGGTCTGTGTCGAGTCTGGAGGAACAAACCATATGATGTTAATAACGAACCAGAGTAAGGTATGATTTGTCAGACTTACAGTACCGATGCATGAAGATCAGATGATGTCAGAAGTATGATTGCTAGCCATGTGATGGCTTAGAGATGAGCGGTTGGATGACCGCAAAGTTTGGATCGGACTTGGATCGTGAGAATATTCGGAGTATGGATTATTTATTTGATATGCTTTACTTTACCGTATTTATTTCAGTAGTTATCATGCCAGATAATCCTGTCATAACATGATAGTTAATACTGTTAAGATAATAAGTGTAGGCTTGAATGCCATGGATTGCTTTGCTTGGTGTATATGTTGGTATGGTTTGCTTGCGAGTACATTCAAAAGTACTCAGCGGCCTTCAATGTGGCCAGGTTCGCCTAAGGATCCGATGTCACTAGCAAGAAGCCGGAGTGTTCGCGGGCTAGAAGAGTAACCCAGTCAAATCCCTGTGGATTGGAGCCGCACCAAGACCATGCACTACTGGAATCAGGCACTTTGCCGTCTGCTATAGCAGACGGCAAAGGCATACTTGGCGGACGGCAAAGGCTTTGCCGTCAGCCAGCAGACGGCAAACACTCCGGCCGAACGGCTGCTGGCAAAGGCGGCTTTGCCGTCTGCTGGCAGACGGCAACGGACTTTCCTTCTTTGCCGTCTGCCAGCAGACGGCAAAGAGCGTGGACGGCACAGAAAAGGTTCCATCCCCGTTAGGTGGCTAACGGCGCTCTTTGCCGTCTGCCAGCAGACGGCAAAGAGCTGTAGATGACGTCAGCTGACGTCAGGCTTCAGCTGGGCCCAGGCAGGCTCTTTGCCGTCTGCTGGCAGACGGCAAAGAACTTTCCTTCTTTGCCGTCTGCCAGCAGACGGCAAAGAGGCCACATAGGCCAGCCCAGGTTGCACAGGCTGCTGCCACGTGGCCTCTTTGCCATCTGCCAGTAGACGGCAAAGAGCTTTGCCGTCTGCTAGCAGACGGCAAAGTGGCTATATAGCCCCTGTTTTTTCTGTTTTTTGTTATGTCAATTCGTTTTCACAGAAATTCAAACACATATATATATATATTCAGAATCACATAGTTTCAAACATCAAACATCATACATCAAACGTAGTTTCAAACATCAAACATAGTTTCACCATCGTCATCAAACATCATATATACATCCAATTCATATATACATAGTTTCACAAACATCTAATATGTAAACAGTAGCATTATGCCCTTCCATGAAGTGAATCAAACCTGCAAAAATGGGAGTAAGAAATTAGAAGAAGAAGAAGAAGACTAGAAGATGAGGAAGAAAAAGAAGAAGAAGAAGAAGAAGAAGAAGAAGAAGACTAGAAGAAGAAGAAGAAAAAGAAGAAGAAGGAGAAGAAGAAGAAGAAGAGGAAGAAGAAGAAGACTAGAAGATGAGGAAGAAAAAGAAGAAGAAGAAGAAGAAGAAGAAGAAGAAGAAGAAGAAGAAGACTAGAAGAAGAAGAAAAAGAAGAAGAAGAAGAAGAAGAAGAAGAAGAAGAAGAGGAAGAAGAAGGAGAAGAAGGAGAAAAAGAAGAAGAAGAAGAAGAAGAAGAAGAAGAAGAAGACTAGAAGAAGAAGAAGAAAAAGAAGAAGAAGAAGAAGAAGAAGACTAGAAGAAGAGGAAGAAAAAGAAGAAGAAGAAGAAGAAGAAGAAGAAGAAGAAGAAGAAGAAGAAGAAGAAGACTAGAAGAAGAAGAAGAAGAAGAAGAAGAAGAAGAAGAAGAAGAAGAAGAAGAAGAAGAAGAGGAAGAAGAAGGAGAAGAAGGAGAAGGAGAAGAAGAAGAAGGAGAAGGAGAAGAAGGAGAAGAAGAAGAGGAAGAAGAAGAAGGACAAGAAGAAGAAGAAGAAGAAGAAGAAACAAGAAGAAGAAGAAGAAGGAATAGAGGAGAAGAAGAAGAAGAAGAAGAAGAAGAAGAAGAAGAAGGAGAAGAAGAAGGAGAAGAAGAAGAAGAAGAAGGAGAAGAAGAAGAAGAAGAAGGAGAAGAGGAGAAGAAGGAGAAGGAGAAGGAGAAGAAGGAGAAGAAGAAGAAGAAGAAGAAGGAATAGAGGAGAAGAAGGAGAAGAAGAAGAAGAAGAAGAAGAAGAAGAAGAAGAAGGAGAAGAAGGAGAAGAAGGAGAAGGAGAAGCAAGAGAAGCAGGAGAAGGAGAAGGAGAAGGGGAAGGAGAAGGAGAAGGAGGAGGAGGAGGAGGAGGAGGAGGAGGAGAAGGAGAAGGAGAAGAAGAAGGAGCTAAATAGGTCATATTAAGTCATTTTGGAGCTAAATAGGTCATTTTGGAGCATATTAAGTCATTTTGGAGCTAAATAGGTCATTTTGGAGCTAATTAAGGTTATTATATCATTTTTGAGCTAGCTAAGCATATAAATCCATTTTTGGAGGAATAAATGCTAAGTATAGGTCATTTTAGAGCTATCCTAGGTTAAATAGGTCATTTTGGAACTAATTAAGGTTGTTATGTCATTTTTTAGCTAGCTAAGCATATTAAGTGATTTTGGAGGAATAAATGCTAAGAAGAAGAAGAAGAAGAAGATGATGATCCTATTCCTTCTTTTCCTCCTCTTCCTTGTTTTTCTTTCATCTTATTCATTATTTGTGTCATTTTAGAGTTAACCTATCTAAGTATGCCATTTTTTTGCTAACCTAGGAAAATTATGTAAGTATAGGTCATTATTGTGCTTACCTTGGTAATTATGCCATTTTTGAGCTAAATTAGGTAACTATATGCCATTTTAGAAGAAGAAGAAGACAAGAAGAAGACAAGAAGAAGAAGAAGAAAAGAAGACTAGAAGAAAAAGACTAGAAGAAGAAGAAGAAGAAGAAGAAGGTGTTTACCCTTTTCATTTTTGGAGGAAAAAATGCTAAGCATATTGAGTCATTTTGTTAAGCTAAACACTTGGGAAAACTTACCGTCATCATTTAGATGTAGGTGAAGGACCGGTCGCGCCAGTGGCAGACGGAGAAGCATCGGTCGATGCTTGTCGGGAGTTATGCGGCACCAAAGATCATTTGCAGTGTATCGTTAGCATGATGCAACTCAAATGTGAAGACTAGTAACTAATGACCATTCAAATGAAACTCACCGTGCCCGCTGGAGCAATGACTGGCATCGACGGAGGGGTCATGCCATTCTTTTCGCACATGCTCTGCACATTTGGTTTTCTCGAGTCAGTCATATTAGTTAGTAATGAAAGGAACATTACGTGCATGATTTGGCTAATATGCAGAAGAAACTTACCACGAAGAGCTCGTATAGGGCCCGTTGACCCGCCTCGTTCCGGTTCCTCTCCTCCTCCAATAGCTTAGCCGTCCTCTCCTCCGCCTCCCTCTCCCTCGCCGCCGCCTGCCGTCTCTCTTCCTCTAGAAGCGCCTGGGTCCTCGCTTCTGCTTCCTCAAGAGCAGCCTGGGTCTTCGCTCTCTCTGCCTCAATAGCAGCCTGCAACACCACTCGTTAGCATTGTAATCATCGACGGCCGCACACACAATGTAATGGAGGAAAGGTATCTGAGTCCGTATAACTAACCTGGAATTCGAGCTCCATTGGCCGTGCACGAGGCCTTATCTCAGGATCGGAGCTGGTCTGGCGCTTCTTGATCTGCGGGAGAGTGCTAGTACAACGTATCAGTCCATCCCCAATGGCTAACAAGCCATGGTGCCTCCCGCCACCAGATATCATCACCAGCTCTGGATCAAGAGGTTGTTGGCTCGGGTTAAACTCCGGCCCTTTCCTCGCCTTCCCCTCGTCTCTGTACCTCACAAGCTTGTTGTGGGAGGCGCGGTTGCTGAATTTCTCTGGATCATCGAGGTCATACTCAGAGAATGCCTTGGCCTTCTTGTACGATGCAGTATTGGACATGGAATAGAGGTCGAACAGCTCTGGCACGGGAGCCTTGTTGTGCCGCGCCTAAAAGAGAGGAACAGAGTATTAGTTAAGGGCTCAAGCTAGCATGAAGAATGAATTTGCATGAATCATGAAGCAAACCACATACCTAGTTTTCCCCGAACCCACATAGGTTGACGCTGCCTAGATGGTGTGGAACACCTTTCATTTGGGCACGCTTCTCCTTTGCACCGTCGTGGACGTTGCGCCATTGGGGAGTGCACCACTCATCCACCAACGCCTCCCAACAGTCCATCCTATCCGCACACCATCTCGGGGGCACCAAAGTTAAGCAAGAGAAATTTGAGCGCTACGCATACGAATCAAATCAAGGAACTAAGTACAAGGCCTTAAGAATAGGTAATTACCTTCATGTACTTCTCCTTACTCAGATAGTTGAGGCGGCACTTCTCTTTTTTCCTCCGAATACCAGTTGAGGCGTAGTAGTCTCGAATAGCCTGCGTCCGAGCCTCGTGCCGAAAGTTTTGAAGTAGGCGCCTGCACTCGTTGTCGATAACCCGAGCCATGGCCTCCTCCTGTCCCTCAGCACACCTGTAGAAGGTCTGCAATCAAACAAGAAAACACGGATTAGTACAATCACTAGGGTTGCCAATCAAAGAAGGAAACACAACGTAGACGGCAAAGGAGAAATTACCCAAAACGTCTGGATCACAATGTCGGCGACCGTGTGGCACTCGACATCGCCGATCCTATGCCCCGGCGGGGCCGGGGCAGCCAAGTAGTGCTCCCAGGTCATTCCTAGCTCTGGAACCCGGCCCTCACCGGGCAACGTGACCCACCCCGGGAAGCTCTGGCGACAAATCACGCCAAGGACACTGTTGGGCTTGTGGCAACCAGGCCCGTGTGTCCAAGACCTGCAGTATGACAAGGCCAACGCATTAGATATTCGAAGAAACGTGAAGACAAAAGGTTAAAAAAGAGTAAATGCACTTACTTCTCCCCCTGCGGCGCAATCAACCACCTCTGGTCGGGGGTCGCCGGGGTGGGCGGGAGCTTTGTACCACCACGCTGGTAGACTTTGCGCCCCTCAACCCACTCACTCTCGCTATAGCTATCAGAACTATAGCCACCCTCAGCACGGCCACTCGACGAGCCCGCACCTGGGTTCTGCTGCGACTCAGCGTGATCCCCAGTCTCGTGGGACGAAGGCTCGGCGGCCCGACGCTCGTCGGCCGTAGGCGCGTCTGTCGTAGCCTCGTCTGTCGTAGGCTCGTCGGCCTGAGGCTCGTGGACCGGAGTCCGAGACGGCTGCACCTCAGGCTGCTCCATCTCAGACGGAGCACTCCTGTGGTCGGGTGAATCAGCTGGGGGTGGCGGCGAGGAAGGCGTAGTAGCAGCCTTCCTACCTCTCCCGCCGCCACGTCCACCTCTACCAACCTTCTTCCCCCCCCCCCGACCTCTCCCGGTCGAAGAAGAAGCGCCCGCCGGTGTCTGCATACTGAGATCCAGCGCTCTCCGGAGGTGGTGGGGTGGGATGGAAGTACCCCTCCCACCACGCGCCGAGGAAGGAGCCTCGGAGCGCTCTCGACCCGCGCCCACCATCTGTCAACACCTGCAATGACAAAGAGTAAACGAAGTTAGTACAATAAATGCATCACAAATATATGACCCCATCGGCCTCTGGAAGGCCGAAGAGCACCTTTTCGGTCAACAGGAGGCCGAAAAGGTGTCGGGGGTCGGGGGTGTCGTGTCTGGGTGGCGTGGTGTCGGGCGTCGTGGTGTCGGGGTGTCGGGGTGTCGTGTCGGGGTCGGGGTGTCGGGGGGTGTCGTGTCTGGGTGTCGTGGTGTCTGGGTGTCAGGGGTGTCGGGGTGTCGGGGTCGGGGTCGGGGTCGGGGTGTCGGGGGGTGTCGTGTCTGGGTGTCGTGGTGTCGCGGTGTCAGGGGTGTCGGGGTGTCGGGGTCGGGGTGCCGTGTCGGGGTCGGGGTGTCGGGTCGGGGTCGGGGTGCCGTGTCGGTGTCGGGGTGTCGGGTCGGGGTTGGGGTGCCGTGCCGGGGTCGGGGTCGGGGTCGGGGTGTCGGGGTCGGGGTGTCGGGTCGGGGTCGGGTTGTCGGGTCGGGGTCGGGGTGCCGTGTCGGGGTCGGGATCGAGGTCGGGGTGTCGGGGTCGGGGTGTCGGGTCGGGGTCGGGGTCGAGGTGCCGTGTCGGGGTCGGGGTTTTTTCTCTTTTTTTCTTTTCTTCTTCTTCCTCTTCTTTCTTTTCTTCCTTTTCTTCCTTTTTTTTCCTTCTTCTTCTTCTTCTTCCTCCTTTCCTTTTTCCTCTTCTTCTTCTCCTCCTCTCCTCTTTTTTCTTCTTCTTCTTCCTCTTCTTCTTTTTTCTTCTCCTCCTCCTCCTCTTCTTCTTCTTCCTTTCCTTTTTTCCTCTTCTTCTTCTCCTCCTCTCCTCTTTTTTTCTTCTTCTTCTTCTTCTTCTTTTTTCTTCTCCTCCTCCTCTTCTTCTGTTTCTTCTTCTTATTATTATTTTTTGTTCTTTTTCTTTTTTATTTTTCCTTTTTTTCATCTTCTTTTCTTCTTTTTTTTCTTCTAGGTTTTTTCTTTTCTTCTTTTCTATCTAAGTTTTTTCTACCTAATAAAAACTAACTAATATGAACTAATAACTAACTAATATAAACTAACTAAATGAACTAATAAAAACAGAAAAAAAAACAGGAAAAAAACAAAAAAGGGGGGGATGGTGGAGCTCACCGGAGGGTGGTCGACGCGGCGGCGCTGGGGAGGAGGGGGGCGGCGGCGGTCGGCGGGGAGGAGGGTGGCGGCGGCGGTCGGCGGGGAGGAGGGGGTCGGCGGGGAGGAGGGGGTCGGCGGGGAGGAGGCGGCGGCGGCGCTGTGGAGGAGGGAAGGGGGCGGCGGCGGCACTGTGGAGGAGGGGAGGGGGCGGCGGCGGCGCTGTGGAGGAGGGGAGGGGGCGGCGGCGGGGAGAAGAGGGGCGGCGGGGGTCGGCGGGGAGGAGGGGGTCGGCGGGGAGGGGGCGGCGGCGGCGCGCAGAGACAGAGAGAGAGAGAGATGTGAGAGAGAGAGGGGGTTTGGGCGCGGGGGGCGAAAATTAAGCCCCCCTCTTTGCCGTCTGCTGGCAGACGGCAAAGACGGTGACCGTTAGCCCGTCCCCGCCGTTACACTGTGGGGCCCCCCTCACCTCTTTGCCGTCTGCCAGCAGACGGCAAAGAGTTCTTTGCCGTGTGCCGGCAGACGGCAAAGAAGTGGCCCGTGTGACCTAGCCAACGCAGTACCCCGTGGCCCGTGTGACCTAGCCAAAGAAGTGCAGATGGCAAAGAGCCTCTTTGCCATCAGCATGTTCTTTGCCGTCTGCTTTGTAAAAGCAGACGGCAAATATGCTCTTTGCCATCTGCCAGCAGACGGCAAAGAGCTGGCAGATGGCAAAGTCCCTGATTCCAGTAGTGATGCTGCCTTAGATAGAGCTTTTCCGCTGCCATCACCCTTGTAATATATCATGTAAGACTGATATATCCATTAATAGAAATGCTTGTGTTCATGATACTTGTTGTAAAAGCACATGCCAGAGTGATTTTCCTGGGCTGGTATGTGCGGCGACTGTCTGGCTACAGTGGTATTCAGGCGGGGCGCCACATATAACCTGGAGTCTTTTCTCATTGGACTCAAGAATCATTTATTTCCCACAGAAGACATATTACAAGAATGTGAAGGTGCCAAGAGCAACAATAGAACTCGAGTATGTTGATACAAATTTCAAAGCATATTCTGGGAATTTACCGGTGCGTATACAAAATTTTCCGGACACTGTGAACAAGGTTTGCGAGAAATATGGATAAGCTCACGGCTGCCCGGAATTAATGAGAATTTCAAGTTCAGTTAAATCGAATGGAATTATCTGCCAACTGCTTACTATCAGCATACACCTGGATTAATCATCAACACAAAGTCGGCAACCGTTACAATGATCAGACCAGCAGAAGGACAAGTGGTGTCCATGACCAACGGAATATCTTCCGTCAAGGTATGGCCTATACCAAGTTGTGGCTACACTATGGGTAAATTCCGGATACTTTGGAAGGAAGCCAGAATCGGCCATAGATCCAACTGCATACATAGTGCAAGGATTCGGGTGTGAGAAACCCAGCCTT
The DNA here is from genome assembly GCA_039707655.1 of Elymus sibiricus. Lineage (NCBI taxonomy): Eukaryota > Viridiplantae > Streptophyta > Magnoliopsida > Poales > Poaceae > Elymus > Elymus sibiricus. Next base: position 60,070,389 of record CM077674.1, on the reverse strand, counting down.
CCTCCACAAGCTATCGGGAGAAGCTTATGATGCAAGGCTCCCAATCTTCCTCGCTACCCCACTTGGTGACATAATATTCTGGGGTACAGCACTCCCATCCTCCTCAGCATACTATCGCGAAAAGCTTCCGACACAAGTCACCTGACCTTCCGCAGTAAGCCACATGAAGGAAAGCTTCTGGGGTACGATACCCAGCCTTCTTCGGCACGCTACCCGGGCAAAAGCTTCAAGCGTAAGGAATTCAGCCTTCTTCAACACGCCATCGTGCCCACAACAATCTTGTCAGAAGCACGAACTAGTCTGGACACACATCCTCAGAACTCCGTGGTTATGAAAGGATTTACCCTATCCCTGCATATGTTGTGAGCATGCAGCCAGTGGGCCAGTTCATGCGAGCCACTCGTACATGGGAATGACTGTGTTTAGAGAAACATTGGCCCCACACTTCAAAGAAGGATACGAACGCAGCAACCCCTACGAGGTATGCAAGAGTAAGTTGTGAGTGCAAGCCTGACAAGCTGGATGTGACCAAGGAGCCGTATTGGCAGGTCATGACAAGTTCCCAAAAGGAACCCCCAAGAACAATGAAGTTTCGGACAAACCACCTTCACGATGGTCAATAAAATAAGGCTCCACAGACAAGGTAATATTACTAATTCTTGTCAGACTCTTGCATATGCGGCCACAACAATGCAGCCAGCACGTCATACTCATCATAAATATGGGCCATCAACCAAGATAAGTGGCTATGCTCTGTAAGATGCGCCGAATAATGGCCAAACTATGCTCAGCTCAGTGCTCATAGCAAGGACTGCAAAGGATATATATGGCCGAGCTACCTCAGCGTTCGACAAAGTTTGACAGTCTGAGTTTACATGGAAATAAGACATTCAGATAGCATAGCTAAAAGCACATACACGTCGACATTGACGGTTCGTAAATGCCACGGTGTCATTGGAGAAGGAAATTACCGTCTATGATTACTTTGTGATCCTGCCCGACACTTCAGTTGAGAATACGGCAATAATAGTTTGGTCATGTTGTTCCTTATATTGTGGATCACCTAAGGACAGAGTCAGAATGCATGAGACAGAAAGAAACACCCCGTCAGACTGAGCATTCTGACAAGATAGGAAGAAAGCTACCCCTAGCCACTCGAGGCTATACGAGCACGTGAGCCTTGTACCTAAAAAGGATGTCTTGCCCATGAGAGTCAGTGTACGAAGTATCGCAATAAAACCCGAAGCAGCTAGCTCCAAGCTTTGAAAATAAGCTATTCTGTTGATACTACTCGCTATCAACCGACCTCAGGCTACAACCTACCAGGAGAGAAGGTTTGCTTGTCAGGAAAGAGAAGTATTTAATGTAGCTGTGTGGAAAGACAACACCTGAGCCGTCAGAAGAGGCAGTTAAAAGGCCAGTAAACCAATGAAGACAAAATAGTTGATCGATCCAAGTCGCACACAGGTATGTTCCCCTTAGCCGGGAGATAAGCCCGGAAATCTCGAGGACGAGATTTTCTTAAGGGGGGTAGGTTTGTGACACCCTGGTTTTCGCTTCCTGTTTTTTTTTTCCTTCGCGGGATTGGACTCCCGTCTTTTTTTCGATGTTATCGAATTTTCTCTCGCCTTTGGGTATATAAAGATGGTCATATAGCCTTGCCTTTCCCATTCTACCAGAGATTCTCTCCAGACCAATCTTGCCACCCAAGATATATTCTCAAGATTTTGCCGCCGAAACCCTACCTTTCGAGTTATCGGAAGGGAAACCCTAATTCCGGCAGTTACAAACGAACCCCAATTTTTCTTTGCTCTGTTGCCTCCCAAATTTTTTCCCAGTGATCATCCTATCTTTTTAAACCCTGGATATGCAAAAATATTGCCAAGTCATTTGCAATATTTTTCATTTAAAATTAATTCCTTTTTCTGCTGTTTAAAGGAATTAAATCCAGGAAAATATCTATACATCTCCAAAGTTCATTAAAACTTGTGGAGATATTCTTTGTGATCATATTGAGCTCTCATAAAAATATTGGCAATAATTAAATAAGGGAAATTGCATTTTCCTATTTAAAGCCAATAGTACACTTTGGGCACTTTCCAAAGGAACTACCATTTTGGTAGACAGGAAAAACCCCAAATAATTTGTGGAGCTTCTCCTATCCATATCTTCACTATTTCCATCAAGAACCCAAGTTCCATAGTTCAACTTTTCAGCACATCATCCAATTCTTGTCTCTGGACCTATTTTGAGGTTGTGAAGCAACTATATTTTATATTTCTTCAAAAATCTTCAAATTAATCCAGGACCTCACATTCCCTATATGATGTAAGCATGCAATAATTCACATCATTTTATCCAGCCATTTTCTACCAAAAATTCCATCTAGTTTCTGTCCAGATTCAAGCTCTGTGAAGGAAGTACCATTTTGGTATATCAATATGAGCTGAAATTTTCCCAGTACCTCCATATTTCAAAATCATCACTCTCCACAAAAGTTCAGCTCATTCCATTCAGCCATTTGAGCACAACATCAAAACCTAGATTCTGGACCAAAATGTGCATTACAAAGTAAGTATATTCAAATCAGGTCCAAATGGCTTCAAATTTTGCCAGCTTCTACACCTTTCTACTACATTTCCCTATGACAACGTGCCTAGCTCATTGGCACATTTTTCTGACCACAACTTCATGCCCAAGTTTCTGTCCAGAAACTGTTTTGGAATGCCCCGATTAACCTAGACACTTCCTGGTCAATCCAGTGCCATATATTACCTATTTGAGCAATGAGGGACGTGTTGGACAAGGTATGGCAAGCAGGTACGCGCCCGAGCACGTAGTGCACGTGGTGACCGCCCAGCGGCCGTGCGGAAACGGCGCTCTACGCTCTGCTAGCTCCGTGCGGTCACCTTCGGCCAGTCCCCGCTTGTCCAAACATGTCCGGCGACACCGCACCATCCGCGGGCACCCTCTCCAGCACCTTCCCCCTTCTCTCTCTTCCTCCTCGCGCCACGACGAGCGCCGCCGCGGCACTGTCCTGCTCGTGACCCATGTCGTCTTCTTCCCCGAACTCCCCCGAGCGCTCCTGAGGCTTCTCCACTCCCCTGGAGACCCTGCCGACGCCGCCCTCTCCCGCCGCGTGGCCTTCAAGCGCCAGTGTGGCGATAAGAGCACCACGGCGGCCGTGCTCATCCATCCCCGCCGCTCCCCTATAAAAGGCCATCCCCGGAGTCTCCCCGAGCATCCACCGCACCCCAGCAGCCCCCTCTCCCTCCTAGACCCTCCCTTGCTCGAAGGAGCGAACTCCGGCGCCCAATCCCTCCTCCCTGGCCGCCATAGCCGCCACTGTCCCCGCTCAAATTCGAGCCAACCGGAGCTCCTCCCTTCTTTCTTTCTTCACCAGAGGAGCATCTCAAACTCGACCAGGCCCTCCCAAACCTCACCCCTCCCTCCCTGCCACCATAGCGCCGAACCCGTTGCCGCCCGAATCGCCGTCTGCCACGGGCAGCGTAGCCACGGCTCCGATGGTCCCCGGCATCCGTGCCACCCACCAGTGGATGTACCTCTCCACGCTGAACTCATCCATGGGCGGAGCGTCGCCGGAGACGGCCTGTAGCTCCGGCTATCGCCGTCGGGAGCCGTCCCTCTCCTCGGTCAGACGTGTGCCGGAGGGAGACGACGACCTGCAGGCAGGCCCCTCTGGCCAGTGGGAAAGGCGAGGCGCGCGACGGGCCCGCACATTTTAAGTGGAGGCGGTTTCCACTTGAACCGTCTTCCCTAAGGGAAGGCGTACTCCAGGAAAACCGTCTTCTGCGTCACGCCCTCCCGCGTCTCGGTTGGAACTTGTAAGGTGATAACTTGCCATTTAAATGTTGTTTCACTAATGACTTGTTGTGACATTGTGTGGAGAAAGGTTGTTATGTTTTCATAATTGTTACAATATGCATTACTACTGTTATTGCAATGATAAAGAAATGTGACTTAATTATGACAACCTCCTCCGTCGGCTGGATCGAGTCATAGTGCCACCGAACCGAGTTCATCGAGTGCAACCACATTTGCCGGTATGGGACGGCCCTAGCTTGGTTTATTGTCTTTCCTCTTGTCGGTACCACCAAAGAGGGAGGGTTATGCGTGCATGCTACCCTGGCCCGGTAGGCGGCGATAATCCTGTGAGCCCAGTTTAGTTATATGGTACCAGGTCCCCGTTTGGGATAGTTTGTTTGGCCACGACGGTGGCGGGTGTCACGGGGTGACACAGGGGCCACCCAGGACATGACCCTGGGAGGGTATGTTGTCGGTGGGGCCGTAAGAGTGCCAGGCAATAGACAAGTTTTGTTGGATCAGCACTGGTCCACCCGAATGGGAGCACGAGGCCAGGAGCTCCATAGTGTGGGTAAAGTGCGCAACCTCTGCAGAGTGTAAATCTATTTGAATAGCTGCGTCCTTGGTCATGGGACACAGTTCGTACTAGGTCACACTATTTGGTCTGTGTCGAATCTGGAGGAGCAAATTATATAATGTTATTGCTAAGACTGAACCAGATAATGGTAAGGTTTGTCAGACTTGCAGTACAGATGCATGGATATCGGATGTTGTCAGGAATATGAGATGTTAGCCATGGGACGGCTAAGAGAGAAACGGTCATATGCCCGAAAGATTCGGAGTATGGGTTAATTACTTGATATGATGTATCTTCATCATACTACAATTACTTTGATAGTTATCATGCTAGATAATCCTGTTATGATATAATATTGCTAGATAATCCTGCTAAGACATGATAGTTAATATTGTTAAGATAATGAATGCATGCTTGAATGCCATGGATTGCATTGCTTGGTGTATATGTTGGTTTGGTTTGCTTGCGAGTACATTCGAAAGTACTCAGCGGCCTTCAATGTGGCCAGGTTCACCTAAGGATTCGACATCCACTAGCCAGGAGCCGGAGTGTTCGCGGGCTAGAAGAGTAATCCAGTCAGATCCCTGTGGAATGGAGCCGCACCAAGACCAGGCTGCCTTAGATAGAGCTTTTCCGCTGCCATCACCCTTGTAAAACATCATGTAAGACTGATATATCCATTAATAGAAATGCCTGTGTTCATGATACTTGTTGTAAACGCACATGCCAGAGTGATTTCCTGGTTTGGTGTGTGCGGCGACCCTCTGGCTACAATGGTAATCAGGCAGGGCGCCATAACGGATGGTATCAGAGCCAGGCTGACGGTAGGTTACCCTAGCCAGATTTCAGTGCCTCTTGATCAGTAGAAGGCCCCGATGGATTTCAGCCATCTTTACCAGGCAGGCACGGCTACTATTGATCATAAGGCAACCCCATAGGTTTTTGGCTCCATCAGACCTCAACTCTCGTGGACTTTGCCTCCGGTGTGTAATGTCCGCACCAGGCAATGACCCGTGAGCCCTTAACCCCTAGGTAAACCAGATATCTCTACCTTGCTTGCTAACCATGGCATTTCTCTCCTTAAATCTAGTTTCCTTTGGGAAATGCTTATAAATTCAATCTTTCCCCAACAACCCTAGGATCGTTGACTAAGCCACTTTGGCTGTGGTCGTGCATCGAGTTTAATGTTCCCTATGGAAGTAGTAGGAGCTTAACACCAATCGTGTGGCGCCCCGCCTGAATACCACTGTAGTCAGACGGTCGCTGCACATACCAGTCCAGGAAAATCACTCTGGCATGTGCTTTTACAACAAGTATCATGAGCACAAGCTTTTCTATTAATGAATATATCAGTCTTACATGATATATTACAGGGGTGATGGCAGCGGAAAAGTTCTATCTAAGGTAGCATGGTATTGGTGCGGCTCCAATCCACAGGGATCTGACTGGGTTACTCTTCTAGCCCGCGAACACTCTGGCTCCTTGCTAGCGAACGTCGAATCCTTAGGTGAACCTGGCCACATTGAAGGCCGCTGAGTACTTTTGAATGTACTCGCAAGCAAACCAAACCAACATATACACCAAGCAATGCAATCCATGGCATTCAAGCATATATTTGCTATCTTAATAGTATTAACTATCATGTTATGATAGGATTATCCAGCAAGATTAAACATCTAGCAGCATTAATCATCATGTTATAGCAGGATTATCTAGCAGGATAATTACTGAAGTAAATGCAGTAAAGTAAAGTATATCAGGTAAAAGATCCGAACTCCGAATATGCTCACGATCCAAATCTGATCCAAGATTTGCGGTCACCCGACCACTCATCTCATAGCCATCTCATGGCTAGCATTCAAACCTTTGACATCATCTGATGTTCATGCATCTGCACTGCAAGTCTGACAAATCATACCTTTTTCTGGTTCATTGTTACCCTTAGCAATAACATTATATAGTTTGTTCATCCAGACTCGACACGGACCAAATAAGGGCCTACACGAACTGTCCATGACCGAGGACGCGGCTATTCGAATAGATCTACACTCTGTAGAGGTTGCGCACTTTACCCACACCATGGAGCGCCCGGCCTCGTACTTCAGTACATGTTCCCATTCGGGTGGACCGGCGCTGCTCCAACGAAACCTGCCTAACCCGTGACTCTTCCATCGTACCACCAACAATCATACCCTCCCAGGGTCATGTCCTGGGTGGCCCCTGTGTCACCCCGTGACACCTACCACCGTCGTGGCCAACTAAACTGTCCCAAACAGGGACCGCGCGCAAATAACTGAACTGGGCTCACAGGATTATCGTCGTCTACCTGATCAGGGCAGCACGCACGCATAACCCTCCCTAATTTGGTGGTACCGACAGAAGAGCATGCAGTCAGACAAAGTCAAGGCCGTCCCATACCGGCAAATGTGGTTGCACTGATGAGTCCGGATAGGTGACACTATAACTCGATCCAGCCGACGGAGGAGGTTGTTGTCATTATATCAGATTCTTTATCATAGCAATGATAATGGTAATGATAACATGATGAGCATTAGCAGGTAATGTAAATAGCAAATTCAAACTAGCAGGAGTTTAATTACTTTACAAGTCTTAGCTGTAAGTGACAACCATCTGAACCCTTGTATGAAACCGACAAATAAACCAGTAGCCACCAGAATGGTCTTTACAACTCAGATCTTGGACGTTACCGAAATAACTCAACCCCGGCTCAAGACGGCTGAAAAGCAGCTCAGAGCATGAGACGGTGTTGATAAAAAGAGCGTAGCAGTTCCCTAAGACGGCCCAAGATCAGCTCAGAGCATAGGGGCACCGCTACAGAGAGAAATTCAACAGTTGCCCGAGACGGCCGAAAAGCAGCTCAGAACACGGGCCCATTGTTGAAATGAGAAATATAAAGTTGGCATCCACCCCGGACGGCCGAAAGCAGCTCAGAACACAGGCGTGGTGCCGTCATCAAAGAAAGGCAGACAAGGGTTCGACAGAGTCACATACAGCGCACTACTATGCACACGAGCATCAACATATTAATTTAAACACGCAAGAATAACACAGAGCAATGCTTTAGGGCATATATCAGATGGTCGGCTTGCCTGGGGGTGAAGGAATACTCCGGAAAGAAGTGCGATCACCTCGCGGAAGGATTTGCAGGAAAGGTTCTCTCTCGGAGGGGCTAAATAGAGGGCAAGGGCAAAATGGTCATTTTCACAGTGTGGAAACATTATGAAAATGATACCATCGGAACGGACTCGACGAGCTGAAGAAGTGGGCTTTGGAATTACCTCGGTTGGAGTTACGAGCGAAAAGTTGTGGCCGTTCGCTGTTTAGGTAGAAAAACAAATTAAAAATATGCTTTTCTGCGGCCAACCAGTGAATGTTCACTAAATAAGGATTTCGGCGCCGGCTGGAGAGAGGAAGCGCCTTTGAGGAAATGCGTTTTCGCCAACAGAAAACATATTTTCTAGTGAAACCGCAGCCGAGTACGTTTCTGAAACTGGAAAGCGTATTTCCAAAATACATTTCCACTTAAGAACATGCGGGCCCGGGGTCAACATCGCTGTCTGGCTGACAGGTGGGCCCCGCGGGCGTTGACTCTCTCCTCCTCGTCCTTCTTCCACCTCGCGACTGGGCAGAGGAGAGGCGAGGCCGACGTGCGCCGGCGACGACTCCCGGTGGCATAGGCCACCTCTGGCCAAGGTCCGGCCACCGACGTGACCAGGGCGGCGAGCCGCTTCCATCCAGGCAACTCACGGATGCCGGGGAGCTCAGAAGCGGGCGGGACACCGACCATAGTGGACGGCGGCGCTAGAGAGCTCGGGGCTGAGGCTACGGCCTGCCCCGGAGCAAAATGACGGCGGGGAGAGCCTCTGGTGGTGGTGGTGGGTTGAGGGAGGGGGCTAGGTGGAGCAGGGAGGGCGCGGCTGGTGCGGATTTTTTCTAGGCCGAGCGGCGGCCATGGCGGCGATGCGGTGGCAATTCGAGCAGAGGGGCTCGAACGCGCGGGCGGGGAAGCACTAGGGAGAGGAGGAGGAGTGGTTCGTGCTCGAGGGAGGGCTCGGGCTGGGCTATTTATAGCCAGCCGAGCCACGAGGATAAGCACGGCCGCTGGCCGATGCACTGGAGCTCGCAGGCCATGCGGCTGGCGGCTTGCCGGCGTCGCAGCGCGGCCGACCTGACGAGGGCCAGGCCTATGAGATGGCTCGGGAAGGAAAAGGCCAGGGGAGGGGACGGAACGGGAGAAGGCGACGAGGTTCACAGGCAAACAGTGCCATGGCGGGGCTGCCGTGGCGCGTCTGGGAATAAGAAGGAGGGGGAAGGAGCTGGAAAATGGTCACGCGGACGGTGGAAAGGAGGTCGGCACAAGGGGACGGCCGGGCTCTGCCGGAGCTGAGCCATAGATGCGACTCGCGGCGCAGAGCACCGTTTCTGCCTGCATCGCCCGTGATCACCGCGTGCACAGCGCGCTCTGGCACGAGTCTGGCTGTCACACCTTGTCCAACAGGTGGTTCACTGGTCAATTTGGCAGGATGCAACTCTGGAGGGACCTAGGAAAGTTTAGATTGATCAAGATGAGCCAGAAGAACTTCTGGATAAGAACTTGGGGAGCAAGCTAAAGTGAAATGGCTTAACAAGTGAGAGTGAAATGTTGTCAAAATAAGATGGGGTAGGAAGGAGTAGATTCTTGCCAAATTTGAGGCCATTTGGACAAGTTTTGCATACACTTCCTTCACAAAGTATAATCTGGTCCAGAAACTAAACTTTGAAGCTGCACTCATCTGGATTGATGAAATGAACTGAATTTTGGTGGAGAGTGATGATTTGGAGGTATGAAGGTACTGGGAAAATTTCAGCTCATTTGGATATACCAAAGTGGTACTTCCTTCACAGAGCTTGAATCTGGACAGAAACTAGATGAAATTTTTGAGAGAAAATGGCTAGATGAAATGATGTGAATTTTGGCATACTCACATCATATATGGAATATGAGGTCCTGGATTAATTTGAGGATTTTTGAAGCAATAGAAAATACAGTTGCTTCACAACCTCAAAATAGGTCCAGAAATAAGAATTGGATTATGTTCTCAAAATTTGATCTGTGGAACTTGGGATCTTGATGGAAGTGGTGAAGATATGGATAGGAGAAGCTCCACAAATTATTTGGGATTTTTCCTGGCTACCAAAATGGTAGCTCCTTTGGAAAGTGCCCAAAATGCAATATTGGCTTTAAATAGGAAAAGGCAATTTCCCTTATTTAATTATTGCCAATATTTTTATGGGAGCTCAATATGATCACAAAGAATATCTCTACAAGTTTTGATGAACTTTGGAGATGGATAGATATTTTCCTGGATTTAATTCCTTTAGTTGGCAGAAAAAGGAATTAATTTTTAATGGAAAATATTGCAAATGACTTGGCAATATTTTTGCATATCCAGGGTTTATAGATGTGGGATGATCACTGCGAAAAGTTTGGGATTAAAAAGATCAAAGGAAATTGGGGTTCCTTTGTATCAGAAGGAATTAGGGTTTCCCTTCCGGTAGATCGGAGAGTAGGGTTTTGGTGGCAAAGTCTTGAGAAAATATCCTGGGTGGCAAGATTGGACTAGAGAGAATCTCTGTTCAGATAGGAGAGGCAAGGCTAAATGACCATCTTCATATACCCAAGAGCGAGAGAAAATCCGACAACATCGAAAAAAAAGACGGGAGCCAAATCCCGTGAAGGAAAAAAAACAAGGAGCCAAAACCAGGGTGTCACAAACCTACCCCCCTTAAGAAAATCTCGTCCTCGAGATTTCCGGGCTTACCTCCCGGTGAAGGGGACTTACCTGAGTGCGACTTGGATCCATCAGCTGTCTTGTCTTCGTCAGTTCACTGGCCTTTTAACTGCCTCTTCTGACGGCTCGGGTGTTGTTTTTTTCAGACGGCTGTATTGAGTCCTTCTCTTTCCTGTCAGGCAAACCCTTTGTGCTAGTAGTTTGTTGGTTGGGGTTGGTGGGTAGCTCCGAGTATCGACAAATAGTCTAGTTTCCATGGTCTGGGACTAGCTGCTTCGGGTGTTATTGTGATACTTCGCACAATGACTGCCAAGGGCGAGACATTCTTTCTGGGTACCGGACTCACGTGCTCGTATGACCTGGAGTGGCTAGGAGTGGCTCTCTTTTTGCCTTGTCAGAATGCTCCATCTGGCTGTGGGTTCTATACGGATGCTTTCTTCCTGTCTCTTGCATTCTGACTTCGTTCTCAGGAGGCTCCCAACTGAAATATCTGGCATGATCACAAAGTAATCATAGACGGTCATCTCTGAGGTGGCTCTGCCATATATAGCCTCCGTGGTCCTTGCTATGACCACTGAGCTGACATAGCATGGTTATCATCCGGTGTATCTTTCGGAGCATAGCTTCTTATCTTCGTTGATGGCCCAGATTCATGATGGTTGCATTGTTGTGGCTGTATATGCAAGAGTCTGATAAAGGTTGGTAATATCACTTTGTCTGTGAAGCTGTATCTTGTTGACCGTCACGGAGGTTGTTTATCCAAAACTTCTTGTTCTTGAGGATTCCTTTTTGCAGAGCTGTCATGACTGGCCAACACGGCTCCTTGGTCGTATTCTAGCTTGCTGGGCTTGTACTCACAACTTACCCTTGCATATCTCGTAGGGATTGCTGTGTTCATATCCTTCTTTGAAGTATGGGGCCAATATTTTCTGAACACAGTCATTCCGTATACGAGTGGCTCGCATGAACTGATCCATTGGACTGCATGCTCACAACATGTGCAAAGGTGGGACAAATCCTTTCATAACCACTGAGTTCTGAGGCGGACTTGTGTCTGGACTAGTTCGTGCTTCTGACAAGATTGTTGCGGACACGATGGCACGCTGAAGAAGGCTGAGTTCCTTATGCTCGAAGCTTCTGCCAAGGTAGCGTGCAGAAGAAGGCTGGGTATCGTACCTCAGAACCTTTCCCTCATGTGGCTTACCGCGGAAGGTCAGGTGCCTTACGCTGAAAGCTGTACGCGATAGCAGGCTGAGGAACATAGGAGTGCCGTACCCCAGAAGATTTTTTTTCCACCAAGTGGCATAGCGAGAAAGACTGGGAGTCTTGCGTCGTAAGCTCTTTCTGATGGCTTGCAGAGGAAGGCTGGGTTGCTTATACCAGAAACCCTTTCGCTGTGATATGCAGGCGGGTCTATGGCCGATTCTGGCTTCTTTCTGAAGTAATCCAAAATTTACCCGTAGCGGAGCCAAAATTTAATATAGGCCTTAATTTGTCTGAAAATATCCCGTTAGTCATGTACATCACATGTCCTTCTGCTGGTCTGATCATTGTTGCTGTAGAGGTTGCACAACTGATGCAGACTTTATGTTGGTAATTAATTCAAAATACCCTTTGTATTCAAACCAAGTGTTGCCGGTAGCGAGCAGTTGGCGGATAATTCCATTCGGTTTAGCAGAACTTCCACATATCTGAAATTCCTATTGATTCTGAGCAGTCGTGAACTTATCCAAATATTCTTCGCAAGCCTTGTTCACAGTGCCCGGAAAATTTTGTATGTGCACCGGTAACTTCCAGAATATGCTTGGAAATGTGTATTAACGTACCAGAGTTTTGTTGTTGCTCTCGGCATCTTCATATTCTTGAAATATGGCTTCCGGGGGTAATAATTTCTTGAGTCCATTGCGAAAAGACTCAAGGTTCACCCTACTGACTGAAATAATCCTTGTGTCGAGGACCGAATAATTTGTTCTAGCTGATGTACATTGCTGATAACTCATCTAACTTCTTCTCAAATGTGATCTGTTCTGAGGCAAACTCTCGCAGGTATAATCTGGCCTTGTCGGTTGCCCTCAGAGTCTGCTTCTGACATATTCTTCATTCTTGACAGATCCGATGATAATGCTCCGAATATCGGGTAATTGTCTTGACTTGACTCTTACTGAATTTGGATTATTGGGTATTATCCAAGTTGTGTGTTGGTCTTCTTGACAGCTCTTGCAGATGGATCCAGTCGAAGCGGCAGAGCGGAACCGACAAAAGAAACAAGAACCGCGAAAAACCAAAAAGCAAATAAATCTCAAATTTTGCGGACCTTACACATGTGGCCGAAGATTCACTAGTATAACTATTATAACGCACTCGATGCGCCTCCAAGGACTTAGAAGCAAAACCACACAATGCTCCTGGTAGCAATTGGTGTCGAGCTTCTACTACTTCCTTAGGGAACATCAAACTCGACGCATGACCATAGCCAAAGTGGCTTAGTCAACGATCCTAGGGTTTCCAAGGAAAAGATGGAATTTAACGCCGTTTCCCAAAGGAAACTGGATTTGAGGAGAGAAATGCCATGGTTAGCAAGCAAGGTGAGGATATCTGGTTTACCTAGGGGTTCAGGGCTCACGGGTCGTTGCCTGGTGTGAACTTTTCCCACCGGAGGCAAAGACCACGAGAGTTGGGGTCTGATGGAGCTAAAAACCTATGGGGTCGCCTTATGATCAATAGTAGCCGTGCCATTCGGGCAAGGATGGCTGAAATCCATCGGAGCTTTCTACTAATCAAGAGGCAATGAAGTCTGGCTAGGGTAACCTACGGTCAGCCTGGCTCTGATACTATCCGTTGTGGCGCCCCGCCTGAATACCACTGTAGTCAGACGGTCGCCGCACATACCAGCCCAGGAAAATCACTCTGGCATGTGCTTTTACAACAAGTATCATGAACACAAGCTTTTCTATTAATGAATATATCAGTCTTACATGATATATTACAGGGGTGATGGCAGCGGAAAAGTTCTATCTAAGGTAGCATGGTCTTGGTGCGGCTCCAATCCGCAGGGATATGACTGGGTTACTCTTCTAGCCCGCGAACACTCCGGCTCCTTGCTAGCGAACGTCGAATCCTTAGGTGAACCTGGCCACATTGAAGGCCGCTCAGTACTTTTGAATGTACTCGCAAGCAAACCAAACCAACATATACACCAAGAATGCAATCCATGGCATTCAAGCATGCATTTGCTATCTTAATAGTATTAACTATCATGTTATGATAGGATTACCCAGCAAGATTAAACATCTAGCAGCATTAATCATCATGTTATAGCAGGATTATCTAGCATGATAATTACTAAAGTAAATGCAGTAAAGTAAAGTATATCAGGTAAATGATCCGAACTCCGAATATGCTCACGATCTCAATCTGATCCAAGCTTTGCGGTCACCCGACCACTCATCTCATAGCCATCTCATGGCTAGCATTAAAACCTTTGACATCATCTGATGTTCATGCATCTGCACTGCAAGTCTGACAAATCATACCTTTTTCTGGTTCATTGTTAACCTTAGCAATAACATTATATAGTTTGTTCCTCCAGACTTGACACGGACCAAATAGGGGCCTACACGAACTGTCCATGACCGAGGACGCGGCTATTCGAATAGATTTACAATCTGCAGAGGTTGCGCACTTTACCCACACCATGGAGCGCCCGGCCTCGTACTTCAGTACATGTTCCCATTCGGGTGGACCGGCGCTGCTCCAACGAAACCTACCTAACCCGTGACTCTTCCATCGTACCACCGACAATCATACCCTCCCAGGGTCATGTCCTGGGTGGCCGCTGTGTCACCCCATGACACCTACCACGGTCGTGGCCAACTAAACTGTTCCAAACGGGGACCGCGCACAAATAACTCAACTGGTCTCACAGGATTATCGTCGTCTACCTGATCATGGCAACACGCACGCATAACCCTCCCTAGTTTGGTGGTACCGACAGAAGAGCACGCAGTCAGACAAAGTGAAGGCCATCCCATACCGGCAAATGTGGTTGCACTGATGAGTCCGGATAGGTGACACTATGACTCGATCCAGCCGACAGAGGAGGTTGTTGTCATTATATCAGATTCTTTATCATAGCAATGATAATGGTAATGCATGATGTAATCACTATGGAAACATAACAACCTATCTCCATATGCATTACAATGAGTCACTAGTGCGATAACATGATGAGCATTAGCAGGTAATGTAAATAGCAAATTCAAACTAGTAGGAGTTTAATTACTTTACAAGTCTTAGCTGTAAGTGACAACCATCTGAACCCTTGTATGAAACCGGCAAATAAACCAGTAGCCACCAGAACGGTCTTTACAACTTAGATCTGGGACGTTACCGGAATAACTCAACCCCGGCTCAAGACGGCTGAAAAGCAGCTCAGAGCATGAGATGGTGTTGATAAAAAGAGCGTAGCAGTTCCCTAAGACGGCCGAAGATCAGCTCAGAGCATAGGGGCACCGCTACAGAGAGAAATTCAACAGCTGCCCGAGACGGCCGAAAAGCAGCTCAGAACATGGGCTAGTAGTTGAGAAGAGAAATATAAAGTCGGCATCCACCCCGGACGGCCGAAAGCAGCTCAGAACACAGGCATGGTGCCGTCATCAAAGAAAGGCAGACAAGGGTTCGACAGAGTCACATACAGCGCACTACTATGCACACGAGCATCAACATATTATTTTAAACACGCAAGAATAACACAGAGCAATGCTTTAGGGCATATATCAGATGGTCGGCTTGCCTGGGGGTGAAGGAATACTTCGGAAAGAAGTGCGATCACCTCGCGGAAGGATTCGTCGGAAAGGTTCTCTCTCGGAGGGGCTGAATAGAGGGCAAGGGAAAAATGGTCATTTTCACAGTGTGGAAACATTATGAAAATGATACCATCGGAACGGGCTCGACGAGCTGAAGAAGTGGGCTTTGGAATCACCTCGATTGGAGTTACGAGCGAAAAGTTGTGGCCGTTCGCTGTTTAGGCAGAAAAACAAATTAAAAATATGCTTTTCTGCGGCCAACCAGTGAACGTTCACTAAATAAGGATTTCGGCGCCGGCTGGAGAGAGGAAGCGCCTTTGAGGAAATACGTTTTCGCCAACAGAAAACGTATTTTCTGGTGAAACCGCAGCCGAGTACGTTTCTGAAACAAGAAAGCGTATTTCCAAAATACGTTTCCACTTAAGAACGTGTGGTCCCGGGGTCAACACCGCTGTCTGGCGGACAGGCGGGCCCCGTGGGCGTTGACTCTCTCCTCCTCGTCCCTCTTCCACCTCGCGACTGGGCAGAGGAGAGGCGAGGCCGACGTGCGCCGGCAACGACTCCCGGCGGCACAGGCCACCTCTGGCCCAGGTCCGGCCACCGGCGTGACCAGGGCGGCGAGCCGCTTCCATCCAGGCAACTCACGGATGCCGGGGAGCTCAGAAGCGGGCGGGACGCCGGCCGTAGCGGACGGCGGCGCTAGAGAGCTCGGGGCTGAGGCTACGGCCTGCCCCGGAGCAAAATGACGGCGGGGAGGGCCTCTGGTGGTGGTGGTGGGTTGAGGGAGGGGCTAGGTGGAGCAGGGAGGGCGCGGCTGGCGCGGATTTTGTCTAGGCCGAGCGGCGGCCATGGCGGCGATGCGGTGGCAATTCGAGCAGAGGGGCTCGAACGCGCGGGCGGGGAGGCACTAGGGAGAGGAGGAGGAGTGGTTCGTGCTCGAGGGAGGACTCGGGCTGGGCTATTTATAGCCAGCCGAGCCACGAGGATAAGCACGGCCGCTGGCCGATGCACTGGAGCTCGCAGGCCACGCGGCTGGCGGCTTGCCGGCGTCGCGGCGCGGCCGACCTGACGAGGGCCAGGCCGATGAGATGGCTCGGGAAGGAAAAAGCCAGGGGAGGGGACCGAACGGGAGGAAGGCGACGAGGTTCACAGGCAAACAGTGCCATGGCGGGGCTTCCGTGGCACGCCGGGGAAGAAGAAGGAGGGGGAAGGAGCTGGAAAATGGGCACGCGGACGGTGGAAAGGAGGTCGGCACAAGGGGACGGCCGGGCTCTACCGGAGCTGAGCCATAGATGCGACTCGCGGCACAGAGCACCGTTTGTGCCTGCTTCGCCCGTGATCACCGCGTGCACAGCGCGCTCTGGCACGAGTCTGGCTGTCACACCTTGTCCAACAGGTGGTTCACTGGTCAACTCTGGAGGGACCTAGGAAAGTTTAGATTCATCAAGATGATCCAGAATAACTTCTGGATAAGAACTTGGGGACCAAGCTAAAGTGAAATGGCTTAACAAGTGAGAGTGAAATGTTGTCAAAATAAGATGGGGTAGGAAGTAGTAGATTCTTGCCAAATTTGAGGCAATTTGGACAAGTTTTGCATACACTTCCTTCACAAAGCATAATCTGGTCCAGAAACTAAACTTGGAAGCTGCACTAATCTGGATTGATGAAATGAACTGAATTTTGGTGGAGAGTGATGATTTGGAGGTATGGAGGTACTGGGAAAATTTCAGCTCATTTGGATATACCAAAGTAGTACTTCCTTCACAGAGCTTGAATCTGGACAGAAACTAGATGGAATTTTTGAGAGAAAATGGCTAGATGAAATGATGTGAATTTTGGCATACTCACATCATATATGGAATATGAGGTCCTGGATTAATTTGAGGATTTTTTAAGCAATATAAAATACAGTTGCTTCACAACCTCAAAATAGGTCCAGAAATAAGAATTGGATTATGTTCTCAAAATTTGATCTGTGGAACTTGGGATCTTGATGGAAATGGTGAAGATATGGATAGGAGAAGCTCCACAAATTATTTGGGATTTTTCCTGGCTACCAAAATGGTAGCTCCTTTGGAAACTGCCCAAAATGCAATATTGGCTTTAAATAGGAAAAGGCAATTTCCCTTATTTAATTATTGCCAATATTTTTATGGGAGCTCAATATGATCACAAAGAATATCTCCACAAGTTTTCATGAACTTTGGAGATGGATAGATATTTTCCTGGATTTAATTCCTTTAATTGGCAGAAAAAGGAGTTAATTTTAAATGAAAAATATTGCAAATGACTTGGCAATATTTTTGCTTATCCAGGGTTTATAGATGTGGGATGATCACTGGGAAAAGTTTGGGATTAAAAAGATCAAAGGAAATTGGGGTTCCTTTGTATCAGAAGGAATTAGGGTTTCCCTTCCGGTAGATCGGAGAGTAGGGTTTTGGTGGCAAAGTCTTGAGAAAATATCCTGGGTGGCAAGATTGGACTATAGAGAATCTCTGGTCAGATAGGACAGGCAAGGCTAAATGACCATCTTCATATACCCAAGAGCGAGAGAAAATCCGACAACATAAAAAAAAAGACGGGAGCCAAATCCCGCGAAGGAAAAAAAACAAGGAGCGAAAACCAGGGTGTCACAAATCGCTACCAGGAGCATTGTGTGGTTTTGCTTCTAAGTCCTTAGAGGTGCATCGAGTGCGCTATAATAGTTATACGAGTGAATCTTTGGCCACGTGTGTAAGGTCCGCAAAATTTGAGCTTTATTTCCTTTTGGTTTTTCGCGATTCTTGTTTGTTTTCTCGATCCCGTTGTTTTGCTTCGACTGGATCCATCCTCAAGTGCTGCTAAGAAGACCAGATCACGGTTGGATAATACCCAATAATCCAAATTCAGTAAGAGTCAAGCCAAGACAACTGCCCAGTATTCAGAACATTATCACCGGATTTGTCAAGAATAAAGAATGGGTCAGAAGCAGAAGCGGAGTGCAACCGCCAAGGCCAGACTATACCTGAGAGAGTTTGCCACATAATTAATCACACTTAAGGAACAGCCAGATGAGCTATCGGGAATGGACACCAGTAAGAGCAAATTATTCCTCGACCCAAGGATTATTTTAGTCAATGTGCTAGAATCTGGAGTCTTTTCTCAATGGACTCAAGAATCATTTATTTCCCACAGAAGACATATTACAAGAATGTGAAGGTGCCAAGAGCAACAATAGAACTCGGGTATGTTCATACAAATTTCAAAGCATATTCTGGGAATTTAGAGGTGCGTATACAAAAAAATTCGGACACTGTGAACAAGGTTTGCGAGAAATATGGATAAGCTCACGGCTGCCCGGAATTAATGAGAATTTCAAGTTCAGTTAAATCGAATGGAATTATCTGCCAACTGCTTACTATCAGCATACACCTGGATTAATCATCAACACGAAGTAGGCAACCGTTACAATGATCAGACCAGTAGAAGGACAAGTGGTGTGCATAACCAACAGAATATCTTCCGTCAAGGTATGACCTATACCAAGTTGTGGCTTCACTATGGGTAAATTCCGGATACTTCGGAAGGAAGCCAGAATTGGCCATAGATCCGACTGCATACATAGTGCAAGGATTCGGGTGTGAGAAACCCAGCCTTCCTCCACAAGCTATCGGGAGAAGCTTATGATGCAAGGCTCCCAATTTTCCACGCTACCCAACTTGGTGAGATAATCTTCTAGGGTACGGCACTCCCATCCTCCTCAGCATACTATCGCGAAAAGCTTCCGACACAAGTCACCTGACCTTCCGCAGTAAGCCACATGAAGGAAAGCTTCTGGGGTACGATACCCAGCCTTCTTCGGCACGCTACCCGGGCAAAAGCTTCAAGTGTAAGGAATTCAGCCTTCTTCAACACGCCATCGTGCCCACAACAATCTTGTCAGAAGCACGAACTAGTCTGGACACACATCCTTAGAACTCCATGGTTATGAAAGGATTTACCCTATCCCTGCATATGTTGTGAGCATGCAGTCCAGTGGGTCAGTTCATGCGAGCCACTCGTACACGGGAATGACTGTGTTTAGAGAAACATTGGCCCCACACTTCAAAGAAGGATACAAACGCAGCAACCCCTACGAGATATGCAAGAGTAAGTCGTGAGTGCAAGCCTGACAAGCTGGATGTGACCAAGGAGCCGTATTGGCAGGTCATGACAAGTTCCCAAAAGGAACCCCCAAGAACAATGAAGTTTTAGACAAACCACCTTCACGATGGTCAATAAAACAAGGCTCCACAGACACGGTAATATTACTAATTCTTGTCAGACTCTTGCATATGTGGCCACAACAATGCAGCCAGCATGTCATACTCATCATAAATATGGGCCATCAACCAAGATAAGTGGCTATGCTCTGTAAGATGCGCCGAATAATGGCCAAACTATGCTCAGCCCAGTGCTCATAGCAAGGACTGCAAAGGATATATATGGCTGAGCTACCTCAGCGATCGACAAAGTTTGACAGCCTGAATTTACATGGAAATAAGACATTCAGATAGCATAGCTAAAAGCACATACACGTCGACATTGACGGTTCGTAAATGCCACAGTGTCATTGGAGAAGGAAATTACCGTCTATGATTACTTTGTGATCCTGCTTGACACTTCAGTTGAGAATACGGCGATAATAGTTTGGTCATGTTGTTCCTTGGATTGTGGATCACCAAAGGATAGAGTCAGAATGCATGAGACAGAAAGAAACACCCCGTCAGACTGAGCATTCTGACAAGATAGAAAGAAAGCTACCCCTAGTCACTCGAGGCTATACGAGCACGTGAGCCTTGTACCTAAAAAGGATGTCTTGCCCATGAGAGTCAGTGTACGAAGTATCGCAATAAAACCCGAAGCAGCTAGCTCCAAGATTTGAAAATGAGCTATTCTATTGATACTACTCGCTATCAACCGACCACAGGCTACAAACTACCAGGAGAGAAGGTTTGCTTGCCAGGAAAGAGAAGGATTTAATGTAGCTGTGTGGAAAGACAACACCTGAGCCGTCAGAAGAGGCAGTTAAAAGGCTAGTAAACCAATGAAGACAAAACAGTTGATGGATCCAAGTCGCACACAGGTATGTTCCCCTTAGCCGGGAGGTAAGCCCGGAAATCTCGAGGTCGAGATTTTCTTAAGGGGGGTAGGTTTGTGACACCCTGGTTTTCGCTTCCTGTTTTTTTTTCCTTTGCAGGATTGGACTCCCGTCTTTTTTTCGATGTTATCGAATTTTCTCTCGCCTTTGGGTATATAAAGATGGTCATATAGCCTTGCCTTTCCCATTCTACCAGAGATTCTCTCCAAACCAATCTTGCCACCCAAGATATATTCTCAAGATTTTGCCGCCGAAACCCTACCTTCCGAGTTATCGGCAGGGAAACCCTAATTCCGGCAGTTACAAAGGAACCCTAATTTTTCTTTGCTCTGTTGCCTCCCAAATTTTTTCCCAGTGATCATCCTATCTTTTTAAACCCTGGATAGGCAAAAATATTGCCAAGTCATTTGCAATATTTTTCATTTAAAATTAATTCATTTTTCTGCTGTTTAAAGGAATTAAATCCAGGAAAATATCTATACATCTCCAAAGTTCATGAAAAGTTGTGGAGATATTCTTTGTAATCATATTGAGCTCTCATAAAAATATTGGCAATAATTAAATAAGGGAAATTGCATTTTCCTATTTAAAGCCAATAGTGCACTTTGGGCACTTTCCAAAGGAACTACCATTTTGGTAGCCACGAAAAATCCCAAATAATTTGTGGAGCTTCTCCTATCCATATCTTCACCATTTCCATCAAGAACCCAAGTTCCATAGTTCAACTTTTGAGCACATCATCCAATTCTTGTCTCTGGACCTATTTTGAGGTTGTGAAGCAACTATATTTTATATTGCTTAAAAAATCTTGAAATTAATCCAGGACCTCACATTCCCTATATGATGTAAGCATGCAAAAAGTCACATCATTTTATCTAGCCATTTTATACCGAAAATTCTATCTAGTTTCTGTCCAGATTCAAGCTCTGTGAAGGAAGTACCATTTTGGTATATCCAAATGAGCTGAAATTTTCTCAGTACCTCCATATTTCAAAATCATCACTCTCCACAAAAGTTCAGCTCATTCCATGCAGCCATTTGAGCACAACATCAAAACCTAGGTTCTGGACCAAAATTTGCATTACAAAGTAAGTATATTCAAATCAGGTCCAAATGGCTTCAAATTTTGCCAGCTTCTACACCTTTCTACTACATTTCCCTGTGACAACTTGCCTAGCTCATTGGCACATTTTTCTGACCACAACTTCCTGCCCAAGTTTCTGTCCAGAAACTGTTTTGGATTCCCCCGATTAACCTAGACACTTCCTGGTCAATCCAGTGCCATATATTACCTATTTGAGCAGTGAGGGACGTGTTGGACAAGGTATGGCAAGCAGGTACGCGCCCGAGCTTGTAGTGCACGTGGTGACCGCCCAGCGGCCGTGCGGAAACGACGCTCTGCGCTCTGCCAGATCCGTGCAGTCACCTTCGGCCAATCCCCGCTTGTCCAAACATGTCCGGCGACACCGCACCATCCGCGGGCACCCTCTCCAGCACCTTCCCCCTTCTCTCTCTTCCTCCTCGCACCACGACGAGCGCCGCCGCGGCACTGTCCTGCCCGTGACCCATGTCGTCTTCTTCCCCGAACTCTCCCGAGCGCTCCTGAGGCTTCTCCACTCCCCTGGAGACCCTGCCGACGCCGCCCTCTCCCGCCGCGTGGCCTTCGAGCGCCAGTGTGGCGATAAGGGCGCCACGGCGGCCGTGCTCATCCAACCCCGCCGCTCCCCTCAAAAAGGCCATCCCCGGAGCCTCCACGAGCATCCACCGCACCCCAGCAGCCCCCTCTCCCTCCTAGACCCTCCCTTGCTCGAAGGAGCGAACTCCGGCGCCCAATCCCTCCTCCCTCGCCGCCATAGCCGCCACTGTCCCCGCTCGAATTCGAGCCAACCGGAGCTCCTCCCTTCTTTTTTGTTCACCAGGGGAGCATCTCAACCTCGGCGAGGCCCTCCCGAACCTCACCCCTCCCTCCCTGCCACCATAGCGCCGAACTCATCGCCGCCCGAATCGCCGTCCGCCACGGGCAGCGTAGCCACGGCTCCGATGGTCCCCGGCGTCCGTGCCACCCACCGTTGGATGTGCCTCTCCACACTGAACCCATCCCTGGGCGGAGCGTCGCCGGACACGGCCTGTAGCTCCGGCTATCGCCGTCGGGAGCCGTCCCTCTCCTCGGTCAGGCGTGCGCCGGAGGGAGACGACGACCTGCAGGCGGGCCCCTCTGGCCAGAGGGAGAGGCGAGGCTCGCGGTGGGCCCGCGCATTTTAAGTGGAGGCGGTTTCCACTGGAACCGTCTTCCCTAAGGGAAGGCGTACTCCAGGAAAACCGTCTTCTGCGTCATGCCCTCCCGCATCTCGGCTGGGCCAGCCCAGCAGCGGCCGAATTTGGCCCAGGATGGCCCAGTGCAACAGTGCGATTTCTCTTTTATCGGTGGATTTACTGGCAAGGGCCCGTATGCAAATATAATAATTGTAGAAAGGTCCCTGGCAGAAAAACCATCATATCTTTTCACTCGTAACTCCGAATCAGGTGATTCCAAAGCCCACTTCTTCAGTTCGACGAGCCCGTTCCGATGATGTCAGTTTCACAATGTTTACACTTTCTGAAAATGCCCATTTTGCCCCTGCCCTATACTCAGCCCCTCCGAGAGGGAATCCTTTACGGCGAATTCTTCAGCGAGGTGATCGCACTTCTCCCGGAGTATTCCTTCACCCCTAGGCAAGCCGACCATCTGATATATACCCTAAAGCATTGCTCTGTGTTATTCTTGCGTGTTTAAATTAATGTGCTTTTGCTCGTGTGCATAGTGGTGAGCTGCATGTGACGCTGATGAACCCTTGCTTGCCTTTCTTTGATGACCGCCCCACGCCTGTGTTCTGAGCTGCTTTCTGCCGTCCGGGGTGGATGCCGACTTTATGTTCCTCTTTTCAACAACTGGCCCATGTTCTGAGCTGCTTTTCGGCCGTCTCGGACAGCTGTTGAATTTCTTTCTGTACCGGTGACCCTATGCTCTGAGCTGTTCTTCGGCCGTCTTGGGGAACTGCTACACTCTTTTTATCAACACCATCTCATGCTCTGAGCTGCTTTTTAGCCATCTTGAGCCGGGGTTGAGTTATTCCGGTAACGTCCCAGATCTGAGTTGTAAAGACCGTTCTGGTGGCTACTGGTTTAATTGCCGGTTTCATGCAATGGTTCAGATGGTCGTAGCTTATTGCTAGAACTTGTAAAGTGATAACTTGCCATTTAAATATTGTTTCACTAATGACTTGTTGTGACATTGTGTGTATAAAGGTTGTTATGTTTTCATAATTGTTATAGTATGCATTACTACTGTTATTGCAATGATAAAGAAATGTGACTTAATTATGACAACCTCCTCCGTCGGCTGGATCGAGTCATAGTGCCACCGAACCGAGCTCATCGAGTGCAACCACATTTTCTGGTATGGGACGGCCCTAGCTTGGTCTATTGTCTTGCCTCTTGTCAGTACCACCAAAGAGGGAGGGTTATGCGCGCATGCTACCCTGGCCCGGTAGGCGGCGATAATCCTGTGAGCCCAGTTTAGTTATATGGTACCAGGTCCCCGTTTGGGACAGTTTGTTTGGCCACGACGGTGGCAAGTGTCACGGGGTGACACAGGGGCCTCCCAGGACATGACCCTGGGAGGGTATGATTGTCGGTAGGGCCGTAAGAGTGCCAGGCAATAGACAAGTTTTGTTGGATCAGCACTGGTCCACCCGAATGGGAGCACGAGGCCAGGACCTCCATAGTGTGGGTAAAGTGCGCAACCTCTGCGGAGTGTAAATCTATTCGAATAGCCGCGTCCTCGGTCATGGGACACAGTTCGTACTAGCTCGCACTATTTGGTTTGTGTCGAATCTGGAGGAGCAAATTATATAATGTTATTGCTAAGACTGAACCAGAGAATGGTAAGGTTTGTCAGACTTGCAGTACAGATGCATGGACATCGGATGTTGTCAGGAATATGAGATGTTAGCCATGGGACGGCTAAGAGAGAAACGGTCATATGCCCGAAAGATTCGGAGTATGGGTTAATTACTTGATATGATTTATCTTCGTCATACTACAGTTACTTTGATAGTTATCATGCTAGATAATCCTGTTATGATATAATATTGCTAGATAATCCTGCTAAGACATGATAGTTAATATTGTTAAGATAATGAATGCATGCTTGAATGCCATGGATTTCATTGCTTGGTGTATATGTTGGTTTGGTTTTCTTGCGAGTACATTCGAAAGTACTCAGCGGCCTTCAATGTGGCCAGGTTCACCTAAGGATTCGACGTCCACTAGCGAGGAGCCGGAGTGTTCGCGGGCTAGAAGAGTAACCCAGTCAGATCCCTGTGGAATGGAGCCGCACCAAGACCAGGCTGCCTTAGATAGAGCTTTTCCGCTGCCATCACCCTTGTAAAACATCATGTAAGACTGATATATCCATTAATAGAAATGCATGTGTTCATGATACTTTTTGTAAACGCGCATGCCAGAGTGATTTCCTAGGCTGGTGTGTGCGGCGACCGTCTGGCTATAATGGTAATCAGGAGGGGCGCCACATTCACTGGATTTGTAAATCTGTGGGCTTGTCCACTAATCTACCATTTTAGGGAACCTTCATTTGTAACTTGTCCAACAAAAGCATGGAACCAGGAAACTAAACAGCTACCCATTAAAAGATCCCGAAATATACGCTCCAGCTAGTTCCCCTCTTATTCTGTGTAGTAGATGCAGAGAGCTTAGAAGGAAAAGCAAGCCCAAATACAAGCTAACTTAATTCGCTGGCTAGTACAGTAACTTTGTGCATGTAACCTGCTTATACCACTTTGCTTATTGCAGTAACTTATATCACTGAATTCCTGATCCTACTTGAAGATGCATATGTAACTTTGCATATGTGCTTGTTTAGTACAATAGCTTCAAAATGCGCTTGTGTAATGTTCAGTGTGTGATCGTGGCCTCGTGCTTCTGTTTCAAAATGCAGAAAACAATCAAAATGGTCATCAATTCTGTTCGCTTTACTTTGGTACAGGAATAGCCTCACTTCTGCTTGTAACACCCCCAGTGTCATGCTACAGTGACCTCACACTAATGATGCCAAGTCATCATCATTATATACTAAGAAATGCAATTAAGAAATAATTCAACTCAAATTCAAAATTCAAATAACAAGTGAAATTAGAAAAACTCCAAACTTATAAACAAAATAGTTCATAATATTGCAAATAATCCCAAAGCTATTATCAAAATAAGACCAACATTATTTGAATTTCCAAATTGACCCTAATAACCAAAACAGTACCCAAAACAGCATTATTAAATCCATTTTCATTTTTGAAAAATACAAATGAATTCAAATCACTCCCAAACTTTTGTGGCAGTGAGGTGTAATATATATTAATTTTTGGGACCAACTACACATTTTGCAAAAGTCATTTCCTAGCTAAAAGAAAATGCAAACAGAAAGAATAAAAAGAAACAGAAAAGCAGAAAAGGAAAAGGAAGAAGGCCCACTGTGCCGTTGGGCCTAAGTGGGCTACAGTGCGGCCTGGCCCAGGCTGGCCGGCCTTTCCCCTACGTCCCGCTCGGCCACAGTGGCCATGGCACGCGCGCAGCCGCACGTCCACGGATGGCCACGCGCCGGCCATCCGGTGGTGCCCCGCGAAGATAAGGACCCCGAGCACCCCCCTGGCAAACCCTAGCCCTCTCTCCTTTCCTCCCTCGCGCCGTTCTCTCTCTCCCGCAAAACGCCTGGATGCGCCGCCGTCGTTGGCGTGCTCCGGCGCCACTACGCGCCACCGGAGGTTGTCCAGCAGCTGCGCCGCGGACTTCATCGTCACCTGCACCACCGCATCGAGCACGGGGAGCACCACGGCCGTCGCCCGCGCCGTTTCCCTCCATTGGCATCCGCCTCGGCCGCCGCTCGATCCGCCGTCCTCGCTGCGCCCCCGGCCTCCCCGAGCACGTCATTGAGCTCACCGTGAGCTCCCGGACCTCCCGGACCTCCCCTTGCTCCTTCCCATGCCCCGTAAGCTAGTTCCCGTAGAGCACCGCCGTCGCCGTCGTCGAACGTCGTCGTCCCGGTCACGTCCGGCCGTCCTAGCTCGCGCCCGTGCCACCGCTGGATGCGCCGCACCTCTTGCTCCCCGTAGCACCTCCTCCTGGGCCAAATGGTGGCCGGGAGCTCCGTCCCCGTGCACCACTGCCGCACGGCTTGGTCGCCGGAGCTGCGCCGGCGCGCTGGTTTAAACCAGTGGGCCTCGGCAGTCAGCTGGTTAGATTAGGGCCTAACCCCTAATTAGTACTAACCCACTGACCCTAATTAACCACTGACATGTGGGCCCGCACTGCTAACTAAACCTTTTAATAAAACATGTGCCATTGACAGCCGGGCCCCACCACTAATTAAACTCAATTAGATAAATTTAAATGCCCCTGTGTCTATGACAAGCGGGGCCCACCGTACTGTTCCTTTGGATAAGACTCGCTGAGTCAGCGTGCTGACTCAGCAGGGGCACTACCTGTCAGCCTGTGCTGACTGGACCCAGTTGACCAGTCAACGGTCCAGTCAACTGCTGACTGGGCAGTTGACTGGCCCCACATGTCAGCCTCTGTTGCACATCTCTGGGTACACTCTCTGTGTACCCATAGCAATTAATATTTAAATAATTTCGAATTAAATTAATTCCAGAAATTTTAGAAAATGATTAAAACTTTGAAAAATCATATAAAATAATCCGTAACTCGGATGAAAATAATTTATATATGAAAAATGATCAGAAAAATCTAACGAATTCGAATATGTCATCTGCATGCATGATAGAGTCGTCTAAGTAGATGAACATGGAACTTTTTGCCTGTTTCTGATAAATGAATAGTGCATGACTTTGGTAAAGTAATTCCAAATAAATTCCTAAAACATCTAGAATATTTAGAGATGCAATATATCATGCCTGCATATCATTTAGGCATGTCATGCGTAGTGATTGCATTTGAATGCTTGTATTTATTTGTTTCCTCCCCCTCTTCTCTCCGGTAGACCCCGAGACCGACGTTGCCCCCGAGGACTGCTACTCCACCGAAGACCCCACTTTTACCGCAGAGCTTCCAGGCAAGCAAACCCCCTTGATCATTCCTATATCACCTATTCCTTCTTCCCCGTGCTTGCATTAGATTTGACTACTGCTATTGATTGCTAATATTCTACTTCATAGCCTATTTTTGCAACTACTGTTGATACCTTACCTGATATCCTAAATGCTTAGCATAGGTTGGTTAGTGATCCATCAGTGACCCCGAACCATTGTCCGTGTTGCCATGCTTTGCTTCCAGATGTTTCGATCAACGTGATCGATGTGCAGAGACTGAACACAACATCGCACACCCCCTTAGTTGTACGACTTTGCAGAGCTACTATCGAGTACCGAGGGTGATACCTCTTACCTCACTCTTGATGATATCTCTGTGGCGTGGCTAATCGGTTGTGGGTTACCGAGGGTGATTCCTCTTCCACCACCTCCGAAGATGCCTCTGTCGTACAGCCGCTCAAGTGTGAACCCTTCGAGGGTGATTCCTCCGAGTTTACCTTGATGGATACATCTAGAGGGAATCCATCGAGGGTGATTCCTAGGATTCTCCCTTGATGTGTTGGACACACGGTTACCCTAACTTTTATCTCAGTCCCTGATTAAAGTCGGGTCGGCCCCGAGGGGTACATGCGAGAGGTGTGGAGTTGGGTTGACCATGAGGGTTCCCGCGTGATAATTACGTGGCACAGCCGGGCATTCCTGGCCCTTGCCGTAAGTCCACGAGACGGCACGACGGGACCACAGATCGTGGATCACTGCTCGTCTCCGCGAGCTCCTAATAATTCACTAACGGATTTGGGTATTTGATCTGAGTTGGCCACTGGCCTATACGCACTACCACCACGTGGGATAATGGTTTAATGGGGCCCTCGGCGCCGTATGTATCAGCCGAAAGCTCTGTCAGACGTCAAGTTCAGCATTGCGGCACGGCTGGGCCGGCGCCATCCAGGAGAGAGGAGGCGCCTGGATTCGTCCTGCGCGCAACGACCCGGAGTGCAAAGGGCGATGGGCCCAAGACCCCTGAGCGCTTAGGATGTAGACCGGCGGGGACCTCTCTGCGGAGCCTAGGTAGGACTACGTCGTATCGATCAGCCGAGGCCGGGCATGACCCGGAAAAATGTGTCCGGCCAGAGTTAATCGAGCGTGTTGGGTAACAGTAGTGCACCCCTGCAGGGAAGTTATCTATTCGAATAGCCGTGTCCACGGTAACAGGACGCTCAGTGTAGTATCCCGATCTACTACAACTTGAACTGGATACATGTTACTTTAATTGTAAACTCCGGGATCGCTTTCTCGCAGGGAGTTGAGGAAGGATCTCTAGGCTTTGCTACTACATACTTATTAGTTTATGTTATGCTACTAATCTGCACTCTTCTAATGCTGCAAGATGCTAGTCTTCGATAGGCTAGGCCTCCTCTCTATTCTGGCAATTCTGCAGTCCAGTCCACAGATACAGCCTTTTCCCTTTGATACCGATGCATACTTAGCATAGATTTGATGTAAGTCTTGCGAGTACTTTGGATGAGTACTCACAGTTGCTTTGCTGCCTCTTTTCCCCATACCCAATTGTTGCGATCAGATGACGGAGTCCGAAGATAGCTGATCCCGTCGACGACTACTACAACCACACCGACGAAGCTTACTACTACGTGGAGACTGACCACCAGGAGTAGATAGGAGGCTCCCAGGTAGGAGGTCTGCGCCTTTTCGATCTAGTTGTCGTTGTTTTGCTCAGCCTTCTTAAGGCGACCTTGTTTAGTTATGTCTGTACCCAGACATTGTTGCTTTCGCTGATGCTTGTGTAACTCAAGCTTATGTATTCGAGCCCTCGAGGCCCCTGGCTTGTAATATAAAGCTCGTATTATTT
The DNA here is from genome assembly GCA_039707655.1 of Elymus sibiricus. NCBI lineage: Eukaryota > Viridiplantae > Streptophyta > Magnoliopsida > Poales > Poaceae > Elymus > Elymus sibiricus. Next base: position 60,041,304 of record CM077674.1, on the reverse strand, counting down.
TATTTTTTGTCTAGAGTTGTGTTGTGATATCTTCCCGTGAGTCCCTGAGCTTGATCGTGCGCATTTGCGTGTATGATTTGTGCTTGGTCGAGTCGGGGGCGTCACTGTGGCACCCCGGCTCAGAGAACCGGTTTACCAGTGTTTCCAGCCCAGAGATCATGTCTTCTGGAAACACACAACAACTTGGAACAGAACAGAACTGAACTTTATTGAAATATCTCGAGTACAAGCTCATAATTTACATGATAGCGAGGCCAGAAGCACTACATGTGCTATGACAATATCTACATTATTTATGAAACAAAGCAGGGCCTCGATACTACTGGGTAGTCTACGGCGTAGCGGAACATAGCGCGGGAAACTCCATCCACAGGGACACTGCTGTGGACACGGCCTAGTTAGCGTAGCACGAACCTCCGGGACCTTCGTCCTCGGCTTCTACTGCATCTGGCATGATACGCCAGGTGAGTAGTTGGAATGTACTCGCAAGCTCATGGCAACCAAAACAATGCAACAAACAATAGCATGGCAATTAACAGGTTAACAGATTAAGTTGCTCACTTACTGGTACCCAGTACCAACTTACTCTCATCTGGGTTGTCCCACAACCCTCGGAATGCTCACAATCCACAAAGCACTTCCGAACATAAGACAAGTTCTTCCATCATTATTATCTTTATGGTTGACCATCCTAGAGAGGCCTAAACGGACTGTCCAATACCGTGGACGCGGCTATTCGAATAGGTTTTAACACTCTGCAGAGGTTGCGCACTTTACCCACACCATGGAGTACCTGGCCTCGTGATCCCATTCGGGTGGACTGGTGGTGCTCCAACGAAACCTGCCTGACCCGTGACCCCTCTATCGTACCACCGACAATCATACCCTCCCAGGGTCATGTCCTGGGTGGCCCCTGTGTCACCCCGTGGCACCTGCCACCGTCGTGGCCAAACAAACTGTCCCAAACGGGGACGCCGGCAAAATAACTCAACTGGGCTCACATGATTATGGTCGTCTACCTGATCAGGGCAGCACGCACGCATAACCCTCCCTGGTTTGGTGGTACCGATAAAAGAGCACAAAGCCAGACCAAGTCAAGGCCGTCCCATACCAGCAAATGTGGCTGCACGGAAAAGTCTGGGTAGGTGGCTCTTGATCAACCAACTAAGTTTAATATAGCCAAGCATTTAACCAGTATGGATATTTAATTGCAAGTAAATTAACATGGCTGTAGCTAGGCATTTAAATAAATTACTATGGATTATCACAAATAAAATAATGCATGAAATTCAATTAAATAACCAACACTATTGAAATGCTTCATGCAATGGATGACATGGCTTGCCTTGCTCTATTGGGTTGTCCACAAACTCCTGGGCTTCAAATCCAAAATTATTTCCCTCTGAAAATATTTTTAAAAAGCAATTGAAAATGTCACATGCTACTGTTTTGAGCACCAGAAATTCTGTGAACATGGGAAAATTACCAAATTTTGCCAGAAAATAGAGGAGCTCAAGACAAACCAGATGCAAAAAGAATCAATTGATTTGGACTTATGGTTAAAAAGTTATGAACGGTCAAAGTTCTGGTCAAAATCTGGAAATTAAACAGAAACTAGAAAATCTCTCAGGGGGCCACATCGAAGGCGTAAAGTGGAGGGGCGCCTCCACTTACCGCTTCGGCGTGCCGCTGACTGGCGGGCCCCAGCCGTCAGATTTAAACGGGGAGGAGGGAACAGAGAGGGAGCGCAGCTCCGGCGACGCTCGCCGGCGACACAGACGGCGGCGAGTTCCGGTGAGTGGTGGAATGGAACGAGCGCTTAGAGACGGTCACGCACGTACTAGTGGCTTGGCGAACGGTGGCCGGACGACGTCGTCCCTTTCTTCTCCGGCGGCGGCAGCTCTCGGGGGTCGTCGGAGACGGCGACCCCGGCAGCAATTCGACCGGGCAAGGGCTTGGGCGTGACCAGGAGGATGAGCTGAGCTCGATGGAGGAGTCAGTGGAGCTCGGGGAGGAGTGAATCGGCGGGGAGGCAGAGCTTGGGTGGCGGCGGATCTCCGGCGAGGTTCTAGGCCAGAGGGCCTCTCGGCCATGGCTCGGGCTCGGGGAGGTCGATTAGGAGGAGGAGGAGTGGGTTGAGGAGCTCGGGAGAGGCCGGGGAGGGGTATTTATAGGAGGTGGAGGAGCTCGGGCGAGCTCTCCGGAATGGCCGGGACTCGGGCCACGTCGCCGGCGCGAGGACGCCTTGCTGGCTTGGCCGGGCATGGGCGACGAGACGGGAGAGGGCAGGGAGAGTTAAGGCGCGGCGGCAGCTAGCGGGAGGAAGACGACGCGCCGCGCGCCACAGTGCAGCCACGGGCGGCACAGTGGCCGGGTGCCGTGGCGGCCGTCGAGGGCGATTCCGGTGAGGGGAAGGATCGTTAGAGGGCTACGTGGACGGCAACGGCTATGTCGCCACCTCAGGACGCGAAATGGCAGCGAGAGGTCACTGGAATGACCTCGGCCGTCGCCGGCGAGGTGAAGAGCACGCGTACTGGCATGCCAGTACCGTGCTCACCACGGGAGGTGATGTCTCGAGGCCGTCCAAGTCCAGCTCACCGTGTCTAGGGCCTTCTCCTTTGATCATCTAGTGCCTCTGCGTGCTTGGTTTGGCTATGTTCACTCTACTGTGAAGTGTAGCTTCAGCTACAGTTCCTGACAGCAATCTTGAGAGAGATCTAGAGGAGTGGTGAGATGGGGATGGAACCAGTGGAGATGTCTGGGAGGATCTAGGTTGGAAGGACTCCAATCTGGCCAGGTTTGAAAGGATTTCATCAAGAATTGAATATAGTTCATGTACAAGGGTTGTACTGAACCAGAAATAGAGATGAGCTTGACGCACTCATCTGGTTGATCTCCTGGGGCTGAAATTTTGTGTGGCAGGGTTATTTGGTGAGGAGAAGATGCCATAAAAATTTCAGCTCAATTGGAAACCTCTAGCTGGTACTTCCTTCATAGAGGTTCCAACTGAACAGAAACTTGGCAGAATATTGGTGGTGAAAATTTGTACTGGCCAAGATGATATTTTTGGAAATTGTGGAAAGATAGGTTCCCAAATATCTCAGGGAATTTTCTGGGAATTAATTGAGTAGGGAAAATATGAGCTCCTTCACAAATGACCAGTACTGTCCAGAGAGCAAATGGAGTTTTCTGGAATAAACTTTGTACTGGACCATGAGATGTTTATGAAGATTGTGGGAGTAGATGATGTCAAGAAGGTCTGGGATTAATTTGTGATTTTTCTGATCACCAAAACTATAGGTTGCTGTGTAACCCATAGTGCTGAAAGATTTTCCCAAAGGAAGAAAGTGAATATTTGGGAAGGATAAAGAATTGGAAATTGATCCATATGGTGAGGGGCAAGATTTTGGCAAGATGCTGAGGGCTTTGGATCACTGAGAGGAATTCATAAGTCCAAAGTCAACTGAAAAGGTTCAAAATCCAACCAGATTGCAAATAAAGCTAGAAAGATTTCGAAAAGAAAAAGTTGCCAAAAACTAGGGTGTAACAAACCTACCCCCCTTAGAATGAATCTCTTCCTCGAGATTCGGTTGCTCAGGGAACAAGTGTGGATAGGCTGATCTCAGAAAGTCCTCTCTTTCCCAGGTAGCCTCTTCCTCAGTATGATGATCCCACAACACCTTGTAAAACTTAGTTGTCTTACTCCTGGTAGTTCTTTCCATCTCATTCAATATTCTGACAGGTCTTTCCTCGTATGTTAGATCTTTGGTCAGTTCCAGCTCACTCATATATGCCTGCTTGATCGGAGGTGCAATGCACTTTCTCAGCTGTGATATGTGAAAGACATCGTGAACGTCTGACAACTCTGGTGGTAACTCTAGCTGATATGCCACTCTGCCTCTTCTAGCCATGACTGGAAAGGGTCCGATATACCTCGGCGCAAGCTTTCCTTGGGTGTGAAACCTCTTTATTCCTTTCATGGGGGTTACTCGGAGATAGGCATATTCTCCGGGCTCAAAAGTTACTTCTCGATGCTTTGGGTCATAGTAACTCTTTTGACGGGACTTGGCTGCTCGTAGTCGCTCCTGGATATCCTTGACTTGTCTCTCAGCCTCGAGCATCAAATCCGTGCCAAAGATACGGCTGTCTCCTGTATGAGACCAATTTAAAGGAGTGCGGCATTTCCGTCCGTAAAGAGCTTCAAATGGTGACATCTTGAGACTTGACTGATAACTGTTATTGTAGGAGAATTCTGCATAGGGTAGACTGTCCTCCCATTTGGGTCCATAGGCGAGAGCACAGGACCGAAGCATATCTTCCAATATCTGATTCACACGTTCTGTCTGCCCATCTGTGTGTGGATGATATGCCGTACTATGCCTTAGCACAGTTCCCAGGGCTTGGTGCAGTCGCAGCCAAAATGCTGAGGTGAACAGGGAGCCTCTATCTGACGTGATAGATTTGGGTACCCCATGAAGGCTGACTATCCAGGACATGTAGAGCTGTGCGAGCTGATTCGTGTTGAAAGTGGTCTTTACCGGAAGGAAGTGAGCCACTTTCGTAAGTATATCCATGATGACCCAGATAGCATCATGGCCTCTTGTGGACTTGGGTAATCCAACAATGAAGTCCATGCATATGTCATCCCATTTCCACTGGGGAACTGGTAACGGTTGCAGTAGCCCAGCAGGTTTCTGATGTTGAGCCTTGACTCTGTTGCAGATGTCACAACATGCGACATAGTATGCTATATCTCTTCACATTCCTGGCCACCAAAAGGTTTCGCGCAAGTCCTGGTACATTTTTGTTCCACCCGGATGGATAGAGTAGGCAGATTCATGTGCTTCTCTGAGTATTTGTTGTCTCAGGCTGTCTTGATAAGGCACACATATTCGGTTCTCAAACCATACAGTGTCCTGGTCATCAATTCGGAAGGACTTGGCCTTTCCTAGCGGAATGCGCTATCTGATCTCTTGTATTTCTTGGTCTGATTTCTGAGCTGCCTTAATTTCTTCCATAAGTGTTGGGGTAATTTCCATTGTATCCGGGCTAGTTGGGCCGCACAACACCATATTCAACTTGGCAAATTCTCCCTGCAGCCTCGGATGCATTCCCTCCATGAGTGCATTCAGGGTACCTTGCTTTCTGCTGAGGGCATCGGCGACCACATTGGCTTTCCCCGGATGATAATTAATCCCAAGGTCATAATCCTTGACCAATTCAAGCCATCTTCTTTGCCTGAGATTCAGGTCAGGTTGGGTGAAAAAATACTTAAGACTCTTGTGGTCTGTGTATATCTCACATCGCTGTCCAATGAGATAATGCCTCCAAATCTTCAATGCATGTACCACGGCTGCCAATTCCAAGTCATGAGTGGGATAATTCTCTTCATGAGGTCGTAGCTGTCTGGATGCATATGCTACAACCTTTCCTTCTTGCATTAGGACGCAGCCGATTCCACGTCTGGAAGCATCACAATATATGTCAAAGCTCTTGTGAATGTCCGGAAGAACTAAGACAGGGGCGGTGGTTAGCCTCGTCTTTAGCTCCATGAAACTGCTGTCACATTCTTCCGTCCAGGCAAATTTGTGGTTCTTCTTCAGCAGTTTTGTCAATGGTTTGGCTATTTTTGAGAAGCCTTCGATGAAGCGACGGTAGTAGCCTGCCAATCCCAGAAAGCTACGGACTTCCGTTACTATGACTGGGATCTTCCAGTTTAATACAGTGGTCACCTTACTGGGGTCGACAGCCACACCTTGTTCTGACAGAATATGTCCCAGAAATCCCACCTCTCTTAGCCAAAATTCGCATTTGCTGAATTTGGCATACAAGCGATGGGTCCTTAGCCTTTCCAGGACGGTACGGAGGTGTTGCGTGTGCTCATCTTCATCTTTGGAGTAGATGAGAATATCATCAATGAATACTACCACAAATTTGTCCAGAAAGTCCATGAAGACTTTATTCATCATGCTCATGAAGTATGCTGGAGCATTTCTCAGCCCAAATGACATGACTGTAAATTCATACAGACCATATCTGGTAGTGAAGGCTGTCTTGGGGATATCCTCTTTTCTGATTTTTAGCTGATGATACCCCGTTCGGAGGTAAATCTTGGAGAATACCCGGGCTCCGTTCAACTGGTCGAACAAGTCATCAATGCGAGGGAGCGGATATTTATTTTTGATGGTGACCTCATTCAGCTGGCAATAGTCCACGCACATTCGTAGGCTGCCATCCTTCTTCTTGACAAACAGCACAGGTGATCCCCACGGTGAAGTGCTTGGACGAATATACCCTTTCTGTAATAATTCATCCAACTGTTTCTTCAATTCCACCAGCTCTGGGGAAGGCATGCGGTAGTATTTCTTGTATATTGGAGCTGTTCCGGGAACAACCTCAATAGCAAACTCTAGTTCCCGATCAGGTGGCATTCCCGGAATCTCTTCTGGAAATACGTCCGGAAATTCACTGACTACTGGAATCAGACTTATGTCTGTAGCTGTGGCTTTGAATGCCATTCCCTTCTTTGACATTACTCTGCTAGCAGTGAATTGCACTGTTTGGCCTGCCGGGTTAACCAGTGTCACCTTCCTGGTGGCACAGTTGATACACACCTGGTGTGGTACCAACCAATCCATTCCCAGTATTATATCCAGTCCACGGGATTCGATGGCAACAAGAGTAGCTGGAAACTTCACATCATGTATCAAAATTTCCAGATTCTTGTATATCACATTTGTCCTGAGGATGGAGCCAGGGGATTGTACCACCATGATTTTGTCCAAAAGAGAAGGAGAAAATTTGTGCAAGGTGCCAAAACTCCGCGAAATAAACGAATGAGAAGCCCCAGAGTCAAATAAAATTATTGCGGGTATGTTGTTAACAAAAAACATACCAAGGACCACATCTGGTGCTTCGCGGGCTTCTTCAGCGGAGATATGATGGACTTGGCCGCGATAGAAGTTCGGATTGGGGAGGCGTCCAACACTGTTGACTTGTGGCTCAAAGTCGGGTAGTGGCTTCCCATTTCTTGCGGGGCATTGCTTGGAGTAGTGCCCGCTCTAGCCGCAAGTAAAGCATGTGTTGTTGTAGCGGCAGTCCTCCAGCACTAGTTGTTTGCCGAAGGTCTTATCCTGGCTGATAGGCTTGTTGTTGTTGTTGCCATTGTTCCAGGCAGGCTTGTACTCAGATGAACTTGGCTGCCAGATACGTGGCTTCTGCACAAGCTGCTCACGGTTGTCCTTCTTGGGTTCAAACTTCTGCTTGTGATCATTATATCCTGACTATTGCTCTGGTTCAGCTATGAAGGCCTTGTTTACCAGAGTCTGGAAATCAGGAAAGTCCAGCATACAGAGCTGACAGCGGAGGGTATGATTCAGCCCTCCGAGGAATCGGTCAATCTTCCTTTCTTCGGTGGACACATCATGGGTAGAGTACCGTGCCAGATTATTGAACTTGTTCAGATACTCACCCACTGACATATTCCCTTGAGTAAGGGCCAGAAATTCCCTTTGCTTCACCTTCATTATGCCAGTAGGAATATGATACTTGCGAAATACCTCTTTGAACTTCTCCCAAGAAATATCTTCTCCAGAAGACCATAACATTTTTGTGTTGTCCCACCATATGGCTGCTGGTCCCTCCAGGTAGTGAGTGACAAAAGGAACCTTATCTGCCTCATCACAGCGGGCTATTTCCAATTTCTTTTCCATGGTCCTCAACCAATCATCAGCTTCCATCGGATCCACAGCTTGACCAAAACTGGGTGGCTTTGTCCGCTGAAAATCAAACAGCTTAGAGTGCATACCGTTATGGTTGTTTTGACCCACCATAGTCTGCATACTTTTCAGAAATTCCATAAGATCTTGGTTTCTTTTCTCTTCAAACATTCTCATAATCTGATCAGTGGTCGGTGTCTGAGGGGGTGGAGGTGGCAAATCTTCTGGTGGCTGTCCTACCTGTCGGGCCGATCGACGAACGGGAGTTCCATCGCCGCCTTGAGTACTACACCTCTTCATCCTAAATTTTGTTCCCATTGCAATTGCCGAATCGATGAGGAAAAGCAGGGTAGTATGACACCAGAAAAGAAGCAAAATAAAAGAGCGAACAAAGAAGCAGCATAATTATACAGGGCAACCCAACATTATACATGACAAGCTAGAAGGGGGATGATCATGACTAGACTGCTCAGACGGCAGTTGACACATGCAGGGATGCTGTGATGCATGCACTGAAACTCAAGCCTCTGCTCTAGTGACGCCGGTGGCACGAGCACTGGTAGACTGAAGACTCCTCGTCGTCTGATCCTGTCTCAAAATCTGAGCTGATGATGTTCACCTCAGCCTCCGGATCAAAGGAAACACGACGGCGCTGACGAGAAGGTTCTCCCTCGGAAGGAGAAGAAGCACGACACCGCAGCATCGGAGCAGCTGGAGTAGCTAGGAGTGAGGCCCACTCTGACGGGGTCTCATGTCGGCTACCAGACGAAAAGCCTGGCAGTCCGAACGAACTAGAAGGAGTGTCGGAAGATGGGATGGGTGGAGTGTACATAGGTGAAAACGGAGGTGGAGGAGGAGACTGTGCTAGGGAGCAACGGCCGCAAGTGCCTCGCGAGTAGAAGTCAGCTCCTCGGCTAGGGAAGTGATCATACGGTAACTGGCATTCAGATAACGAGATAAAACACCAGTAGCACGATCACTCGCCGGATCAACGGGTGCGAAAAGGACTCGCCCTGTCGTAGGCAATAGGGTGGGGTAGTGAAAGAAACCTGGATGAGTCTGCATCTCGACCTCGTGGAAGCGCAAGTCAGTGAGAGCCTCCATCGCAGCAAACTGGATCGCCAACTCCGGAGTAGAAGCAGTTCCGCCCTTGGAAGAACGGGAGTAGCTGCCAATATCCGAACTCGTAGTGAGGAAGGCTTCCGCATGATACTCGTACACTGAACCAGCAAGCTGCTCTCGGAACACCTGGAACACTGGGTCTTCGCCGTTGGGATACAGCCGAAGCCAGACGCTACGAAGCAGTACTGGAAAAGTTAACGGTGCCGGCTCATGATGGTAGTGGTACGGAACTAGTGCCATCTACACTCATCAAACCAGCGGTTAGCACAATAAAAACTATATGCATGCCATCCAATGCAAGTACTCGGATGCAACAATCAAATGCAGCAAGCAAGACACCAAGACCCTAAACTACTCGCGGTTCTAGCGCAGGGTTAACTAGGGTGTCCTACAGTTAGCACGGCTCTGATACCAAGCGTTGTGGCACCCCGGCTCAGAGAACCGGTTTACCAGTGTTTCCAGCCCAGAGATCATGTCTTCTGGAAACACACAACAACTTGGAACAGAACAGAACTGAAATTTATTGAAATATCTCGAGTACAAGCTCATAATTTACATGATAGGGAGGCCAGAAGCACTGCACGTGCTGACAATATCTACATTATTTATGAAACAAAGCAGGGCCTCGATACTACTGGGTAGTCTACGGTGTAGCGGAACATAGCGCGGGAAACTCCATCCATAGGGACACTGCTGTGGACACGGCCTAGTTAGCGTAGCACGAACCTCCGGGACCTCCGTCCTCGGCTTCTCCTGCATCTGGCATGATACGCCAGGTGAGTACTTGGAATGTACTCGCAAGCCCATGGCAACCAAAACAATGCAGCAAACAATAGCATGGCAATTAATAGGTTAACAGATTAAGTTGCTCACTTACTGGTACCCAGTACCAACTTAGTCGCATCTGGGTTGTCCCACAACCCTCGGAATGCTCACAATCCACAAAGCACTTCCGAACATAAGACAAGTTCTTCCATCATTATTATCTTTATGGTTGACCATCCTAGAGAGGCCTAAACGGACTGTCCAATACCGTGGACGCGGCTATTCGAATAGGTTTTAACACTCTGCAGAGGTTGCGCACTTTACCCAGACCATGGAGTACCTGGCCTCGTGATCCCATTCGGGTGGACCGGTGGTGCTCCAACGAAACCTGCCTGACCCGTGACCCCTCTATCGTACCACCGACAATCATACCCTCCCAGGGTCATGTCCTGGGTGGCCCCTGTGTCACCCCGTGGCACCTGCCATCGTCGTGGCCAAACAAACTGTCCCAAACGGGGACGCCGGCAAAATAACTCAACTGGGCTCACATGTTTATGGTCGTCTACCTGATCAGGGCAGCACGCACGCATAACCCTCCCTGGTTTGGTGGTACCGATAAAAGAGCACAAAGCCAGACCAAGTCAAGGCCGTCCCATACCAGCAAATGTGGCTGCACGGAAAAGTCCGGGTAGGTGGCTCTTGATCAACCAACTAAGTTTAATATAGCCAAGCATTTAACCAGTATGGATATTTAATTGCAAGTAAATTAACATGGCTGTAGCTAGGCATTTAAATAAATTACTATGGATTATCACAAATAAAATAATGCATGAAATTCAATTAAATAACCAACACTATTGAAATGCTTCATGCAATGGATGACATGGCTTGCCTTGCTCTGTTGGGTTGTCCACAAACTCCTGGGCTTCAAATCCAAAATTATTTCCGTCTGAAAATATTTTTAAAAAGCAATTGAAAATGTCACATGCTACTGTTTTGAGCACCAGAAATTTTGTGACCATGGGAACAATACCAAATTTGGCCAGAAAATAGAGGAGCTCAAGACAAACCAGATGCAAAAAGAATCAATTGATTTGGACTTGTGGTTTAAAAGTTATGAACGGTCAAAGTTCTGGTCAAAATCTAGAATTTAAACAGAAACTAGAAAATCTCTCAGGGGGCCACGTCGAAGGCGTAAAGTGGAGGGGCGCCTCCACTTACCGCTTCGGCGTGTCGCTGACTGGCGGGCCCCTGCCGTCAGATTTAAATGGGGAGGAGGGAATAGAGAGGGAGCGGAGCTCCGGCGACGCTCGCCGGCGACACAGACGGCGGCGAGGTCCGGTGAGTGGCGGAATGGAACGAGCGCTTAGAGACGGTCACGCACGTACCAGTGGCTTGGCAAACGGTGGCCGGATGACGTCGTCCCCTTCTTCTCCTACGGCGGCAGCTCTCGGGGGTCGTCGGAGACGGCGACTCCGGCAGCAATTCGACCGGGCAAGGGCTTGGGCCTGACCAGGAGGATGAGCTGAGCTCGATGGAGGAGTCAGTGGAGCTCGGGGAGGAGTGAATTGGCGGGGAGGCAGAGCTCGGGTGGCGGCGGATCTCCGGCGAGGTTCGAGGCCAGAGGGCCTCTCGGCCATGGCTCGGGCTTGGGGAGGTCGATTAGGAGGAGGAGGAGTGGGTTGAGGAGCTCGGGAGAGGCCGGGGAGGGGTATTTATAGGAGGTGGAGGAGCTCGGGCGAGCTCTCTGGAATGGCCGGGACTCGGGCCACGTCTCCGGCGTGAGGACGCCTTTCTGGCTTGGTCGGGCATGGGCGACGAGACGGGAGAGGGCAGGGAGAGTTAAGGCACGGCGGCAGCTAGCGGGAGGAAGACGACGCGTCGCGCGCCACAGTGCAGCCACGGGCGGCACAGTGGCCGGGTGCCGTGGTGGCCATCGAGGGCGATTCCGGCGAGGGGAAGGATCGGGAGAGGGCTACGTGGACGGCAGCGGCTATGTCGGCACCTCAGGACACGAAATGGCAGCGAGAGGTCACTGGAATGACCTCGGCCGTCGCCGGCGAGGTGCAGAGCACGCGTACTGGCATGCCAGTACCGTGCTCACCACGGGAGGTGATGTCTCGAGGCCGTCCAAGTCCAGCTCACCGTGTCTAGGGCCTTCTCCTTTGATCATCTAGTGCCTCTGCGTGCTCGGTTTGGCTAGGTTCACTCTGTTGTGAAGTGTAGCTTCAGCTACAGTTCCTGACAGCAATCTTGAGAGAGATCTAGACGAGTGGTGAGATGGGGATGGAGCCAGTGGAGATGGCTGGGAGGATCTAGGTTGGAAGGACTCCAATCTGGCCAGGTTTGAAAGGATTTCATCAAGAATTGAATATAGTTCATGTACAAGGGCTGTACTGAACCAGAAACAGAGATGAGCTTGATGCACTCATCTGGTTGATCTCCTAGGGCTGAAATTTTGTGTGGCAGGGTTATTTGGTGACGAGAAGATGCCATAAAAATTTCAGCTCAATTGGAAACATCTAGCTGGTACTTCCTTCACAGAGGTTCTAACTGAACAGAAACTTGGCAGAATATTGGTGGTGAAAATTTGTACTGGCCAAGATGATATTTTTGGATATTGTGGAAAGATAGGTTCCCTAATATCTCAGGGAATTTTCTGGGAATTAATTGAGTAGGGAAAATATGAGCTCCTTCACAAATGACCAGTACTGTCCAGAGAGCAAATGGAGTTTTCTGGAATAAACTTTGTACTAGACCATGAGATGTTTTTGAAGATTGTGGGAGTAGATGATGTCAAGAAGGTCTGGGATTAATTTGGGATTTTTCTGATCACCAGAACTATAGGTTGCTGTGTAACCCATAGTGATGACAGATTTTCCCAAAGGAAGAAAGTGAATATTTGGGAAGGATAAAGAATTGGAAATTGATGTAGATGGTGAGGGGCAAGATTTGGGCAAGATGCTGAGGGCTTTGGATCACTGAGAGGAATTCATAAGTCCAAAGTCAACTGAAAAGGTTCAAAATCCAACCAGATTGCAAATAAAGCCAGAAAGATTTCGAAAAGAAAAAGTTGCCAAAAACCAGGGTGTCACAGTCACACTGCTGTACAAGATAGGTACACCTACTAGTTACTGTTAATATTTGTTAATATTTGTACAAACTTTGCACACTATATTTGGATAAGAAATAAGATAAGCTTGCTACTGTCAAGATGATAAAAAATGGACATGTTCTCTACTAAAGTAGAGATTACTCTAGAGATGTTACTAGTTGCTCCATGTTTCAGAACATATGCGGCTGCTGTAACATCTTCATGTTAATATTTGTACAGACTTTGCACACTACATTTTGATGAGAAGATCAGTTTGCTACAGTTAAGATGATATTACCCTCGCGGATTTCCTCCCCATGATCGCCAAGGTCGACAAGTATCTATCCGGATGGCGTGCTTGCCTTCTCTCCCCCGCTGGGCGGCTCGTGCTGATCAACGCGGTGCTGCACGCGCTCCCCACCTATGCCATGGCAGCTATGAGGCTCCCCCCCCCCGCGGTGATCAAGGCCCTGGACGCTCTTCGCCGTGCCTTTCTTTGGAATGCGGCTGAGCGTGCCTCCGGCAGCCAATGCCTGGGAGCGGGTCTGTCGATCCAAAGGAGAGGGAGGGTCGGGGGTGCGTGACCTCGCAATGCAAAATGAGAGCCTGCTCCTCAAGTTGTTGCACCGGCGGAGCTCGACGGCCGCTCTCTCCTCTCCCCTAGAGTATGTCGGAACCTGGGGGAACACGGGAGGGCGGTGTGCGCTATGCTCCCACTGTACCGGGACCTCTCCCGGGTGGACGTGTGCGATGGGAGGAGGACGTCGTTCTGGTTCGACTGGTGGCTCCCCTGCGGGGCCGTGGCTACGGCCTTCCCCGTCCTCTTCTCGCATACGACGGACGCGGAGGCCACAGTGTGGCGCGTGCGGGTGCATGGCCTGGAGCGGGTGCTTGTCCCCAGGCTCACCAGTGCTGGCGCCGTGCTCCTTGACCTCATCGGTGATGCTCCAATGGGCGTCGGGGAGGACGCTCGGCGCTTGATTCTATGTTCTGACGCTCGGGGGCGCCTCGTCACTGGCTCTGTCTACGCCCTGTCGTGCTTGGGTGGCCTGCGAGTGCCTTACGCAGATTTCATCTGGAGGGCGCGTGTGCCCTCTCGTGTGTGGTTCTTCGGCTGGCTCCTGGTTCAACGGCAGATCCACACGCGAGACGTCCTGTTGCGGAAGACGATCATTGAGGAAGATGGTGCGGGTTGCCCTATCTGTGCTGAGGCACTGGAGACTGCTGATCATCTGATCTTTGGGTGCCTGGACTAGTAGAAAAAGGACTTTACGTGAGCCCCATTAGTCCCGGTTTGGAAACGGACCGGTACTAATGTGACCATTAGTCCCGGTTCCAACGGCTAGGGGGGCGGGCATCATTAGTCCCGGTTCGTGTTGAACCTCTAGTACCGTTTCGTGACACGAACCGGCACTAAAGGGGTGGTGGTAGGCTGGTGTCAGGCTGGGGCCCCACGATCACCTTTAGTCCCGGTTCGTGTCACGAACCGGTACTAGAGGCTCACCTTTAGTCCCGGTTTGTGTAACGAACCGGGACTAAAGATGCTCCTATATAAACCCTTCGTCCAGCCCTAGCTCTCTGTTCTTCCCCTTTCCTCTCCTCTCTGTTCTTCCCCTCTTCCTCGAGCTCATCCTCCATTTTTGCCAAAATTTGTCAAGATTTGGAGCCACCCCATCCATCCAAGTGTTCACAAAGGTTGGCAACTTTGTCCTTTCATCTCTCATTGCTAGATTAGCTCTTGCAATGCTCTATAAGTATAGTGATTTGTGGGTTTTAGTTTGGGAGTATTTATATGTGGTAGTTTATTTGATTTATATGCAATTTGAGCTCAAATTAACTTCTTAGTTTGGATGTGTAGGTGTGGTTTACTTAGTGCCTTCCCGTCCCCGTCCTAACCACCGTCGATCGCCCGCACCGTACCGTCGCCGGCACCACCTTAGTGAGCCTCTTGTTCTTATCCTTTATATAAAAAGAAAATCATGTTTGTGTGATTTAGATAGTTACTTGTATAATTTTCTTACCCGTACGTTGTTTGTGATACATAGTGGCATGGTTTTGATATCCGTCCCCGTGGGCCCTCGTCCGGTTTATGATTCGGATGTGGTATATTCTCTTTTATAACTATTTGTTGCATTTCGTGTTTATGACAATTATGCCCATCAAGTTGACATAGATATTTTTATCTAGGAGGTATGTGAACCGGAAATTGCAACCGACCCTCTTGTCGAGAAGTTAAATTTAGTTGAAAAAGAAAACGAGTATTTGAAAGAAAAATTGAAAAGAATTGAAGAAGAGAAGATGAAACTGGAGTTGTATGTTGCCGATGTCGTCGATGATCACAAGATCAAGATGGATGCAATGCGCTTGAAGATTAGAAAATTTAAAAAATATGCCATTGATAGTGAGGCTTGGTATCACTATGCTGTTGGATCAATTGTTACCTTAGTTGCGATCTTGATCGCATTTGTTGTTGCATTTAAATGCTTTAGCTAGAGAGTTTGTATGTTGTTTTATGAGAACAAGTGTGTATGAACTTTATGTATGAACTTGTATTAATTTGGTCTTTTCGGTGTTGTGTAATGAAGATGAGCCGGCAATGGATGTACGATGACCGATGCTCTCCCCAGTTCATTAATGGCGTGCGTACTTTTCTATTTGCGGCTGAGGCAAACAAGCGGGCGGATGGTTTTATGTATTGTCCATGTGCTGGCTGTAAGAATGATCGAAATTACTCTAACTCAAGAACCATTCACGTCCACCTGTTTGAGTCCGGTTTCATGTCCGGCTATAACTATTGGACCAAGCACGGAGAAAGAGGGGTCCTAATGGAAGAGAATAAAGAAGAAGAGGATGACGACAGATATCCTGGCCATGGGTTCCCTGAATACGATGGTACAACAATGGGGGAAGAAGCTAAGCCGGCAATGCGGGAAGAAGCTGAAGAAGAGGCATCAGATGAGCCCGCTGATGATCTTGGTCGGGCCATTGCCGATGCAAAGAGAAACTGCGCAAGTGAAAAGGAGAAGCTGAAGTTGCAGCGCATGTTAGAGGATAACAAGAAATTGTTGTACCCAAATTGCGAAGATGACAAGAAAAAGCTGGGTACCACATTGGAATTGCTGCAATGGAAGGCAGAGAATGGTGTATCTGACAAGGGATTTGAAAAGTTGTTGATAATGTTAAAGACGAAGCTTCCAAAGGACAACGAATTGCCCGACAGTACGTAAGAAGCAAAGAAGGCTGTCTGCCCTCTAGGATTAGAAGTGTAGAAGATACATGCATGCCCTAATGACTGCATCCTCTACCGCGGTGAGTACGAGGATTTGAATGCATGCCCGGTATGCGGTGCATTGCGCTATAAGATCAGCCACGATGACCCTGGTGATGTTGAGGGCGAGCGCCCCAGGAAGAAGATTCCTGCCAAGGTGATGTGGTATGCTCCTATAATACCACGGTTGAAATGCTTGTTCCAAAACAAAGAGCATGCCAAGTTGATGCGATGGCACAAAGAACACTGTAAGAAAGACGGGAAGTTGAGAGTACCCGCTGACGGATCGCTATGGAGAAAAATCGAGAGAAAGTGGAAGGACTTTGCAGATGACGCAAGGAACGTATGGTTTGGTTTAAGTCAGATGGCATTAATCCTTTTGGGGAGCAGAGCAGCAATCATAGCACATGGCCTGTGACTCTATGTATCTATAACCTTCCTCCTTGGTTATGCATGAAGCGGAAGTTCATTATGATGCCAGTGCTCATCCACGGCCCCAAGCAAACCGGCAACGACATTGATGTGTACCTAAGGCCATTAGTTGAAGAACTTTTAGAGCTGTGGAGTATAGAAGGTGTACGTGCGTGGGATGAACACAAACAGCAGGAATTTGACCTGCGAGCGTTGCTGTTTGTAACCATCAATGATTGGCCTGCTCTCGGTAACCTTTCAGGACAAACAAACAAACAAGGGATACCACGCATGCACGCACTGTTTAGATGATACCGACAGTATATATTTGGATAAATGTAAGAAGAATGTGTACCTGGGACATCGTCGATTTCTTCCGAGCAGGCATCCCGTAAGAAAGAAAGGCAAGCATTTCAAAGGTGAGGCAGATCACCGGAAGAAGCCTCGCCACCGTACTGGTGATGATATACTTGATATGGTCAAGGATTTAAAAGTAATCTTTGGAAAGGGTCCTGGCGGACAATCTGTTCCGAATGACGCTGACGGACGCGCACCCATGTGGAAGAAGAAATCTATATTTTGGGACCTACCCTATTGGAAAGACCTAGAGGTCCGCTGTGCAATCGACGTAATTCACGTGACGAAGAATCTTTGCGTGAACCTGCTAGGCTTCTTGGGCGTGTATGGGAAGACAAAAGATACACCGGAGGCACGGGAGGACCAGCAACGTATGCACGGAAAAGACGACATGGATCCAAAGCAGTATCAGGGTCATGCCAGCTACGCTCTTACCAAAGAAGAGAAGGAAATCTTCTTCGAATGCCTGCTCAGTATGAAGGTCCCGTCTGGCTTCTCGTCGAATATAAAGGGAATAATAAATATGGCAGAGAAAATGTTCCAGAACCTAAAGTCTCATGACTGCCACGTGATTATGACGCAACTGCTTCCGGTTGCATTGAGGGGGCTTCTACCGGAAAACGTTCGATTAGCCATTGTGAAGCTATGTGCATTCCTCAATGCAATCTCTCAGAAGGTAATCGATCCAGAAATCATACCAAGGTTAGAGAATGATTTGGTGCAATGTCTTGTCAGTTTCGAGTTGGTGTTCCCACCATCCTTCTTCAATATCATGACGCACGTCCTAGTTCACCTAGTCGAAGAGATTGCCATTCTGGGTCCTGTATTTCTACACAATATGTTCCCCTTTGAGAGGTTCATGGGAGTCTTAAAGAAATATGTTCATAACCATGCTAGGCCAGAAGGAAGCATCTCCAAGGGCCATGAAACAGAGGAGGTCATTGAGTTTTGTGTTGACTTTATTCCTGACCTTAAGCCGATTGGTGCTCCTGAATCGCGGCATGAGGGTAGACTGGGTGGAAAAGGCACTCTAGGAAAGAATTCAGTAATATGCCATGACGGGCATTCTTGGGCGCAAGCACACTACACAGTTCTACAAAGTTCCGCCTTGGTGGCTCCGTATATCGAGGAACACAAGAGTATTCAACGCTCCAAACACCCGGAGCAGTCTGACGACTGGATTACACATGAACAAACGGGGACTTTCGCCGGTTGGTTGCAGACACGTCTCATGCATGATGACCCTGTTGCAGATGAGCTCTACTTGCTGTCCAAGTTACCATCTTCGACTATATTGACTTTCAAAGGGTACGAGATAAATGGGAATACATTTTACATGATCGCCCAAGATAAAAAGAGCACCAACCAAAACAGTGGTGTCCGCTTTGATGCAGCAAACACCAATAGGCCAAAGGACACATATTATGGTTACATAGAGGAGATATGGGAACTTGACTATGGACGTGGTTTGAAGGTCCCTTTATTTCGGTGCAAATGGGTCAATCTGACAGGAGGCGGGGTAAAGGAAGACCCGCAGTACGGAATGACAACAGTGGATCTCAACAATCTTGGGTACGCAGACGAACCATTCGTCCTAGCCAATGATGTGGTGCAGGTTTTCTATGTGAAGGACATGTCTACCAAGCTGTTGACACCTGATTTTGGCACGATACAAAACACAATTAAGAAGGCCTCAAATGGAAAAGTGCTCAAAGTGAAAAAGTTCTGTGTCGTCAAAAGGAGAAACTTTGAAGTTTGGGCCATTGCCATCTGATCTCGTCTCGAAAGCCGAAATTGTGTTCGGAGTACTGGGATTTTGTATCCAGAACACTATTCGGCTGATTACGCCCTCAAGATGATCTCATATGAGAAAACTTTCTACATGAATTGTCTTCGTCTCGTCGAATTGTTCGATTTTCATATAAAAGTCATCTCAATCCAAGTTCGTATGCAAAAGTTAGAGCTATCTGAATGCAGCCATGTCAAGAGGCGAAATAAGACGCGGGAGACCAGACACGTCTTGGCGAGTGTCTGATGCAATGCGTGAGCAATTAGCCATTCAAGATGGCCTCGAATCGAAAAACGTTCAACATGAAAGTTGTTCCTAACGTCGAAACGGTCAACTTTGCTTTTGGGCACATTTTCATCCGAGGTCGTTTACTCCCACAAAAAAGACCCGCAAGGTACAGCCAGAAAGCTTGCCGGGATGGAAACCTTGCCGGGGAAACCTTGCCGGGATAGAAACCTTGCCGGGGAAATCTTGCCGGGATGGAAACCTTGCCGGGGACATCTTGCCGGGATGGAAACCTTGCCGGGGTGTGAAGCTTGCCGGGGTGGAAAGCTTGCCGGGATAAGCTTGCCGGGGTGGAAACTGTCAAATCCGACCAGAAGCTGAAGACGGGCTCAAACGATTATCTAGATGGCCTCGTATGGAAAAATGCTCTACATGAAAGTTGTGCGTATCATCGAAACGGTCAACTTTTCTTTTGGAGTCATCATCATTTGAGATAATATACGGCCTGCAAAATTTCTACAAAACTCGGACAGCCTAATCAGCAACAGGACTAAATCCGACTGGAAGTTGAAGATGACCTCCTGGAGTATTGAATATGGCCTTGTTTGGAAAAGTGATCAACAGAAGAATTGTTCGTCTCGTCGAAACGATTGATTTGGATATAAAAAACGTCTCAATCGGAGGTCGTATGCAGATTCTATAGTCCGCGCAAGGAGCAAGACAGAAATTTGGGCCAGATTCGGGTTGAATCCGAGTTAGACTAGGGCTAGGACTCTAGGACGTGAATTGATGTAATTTTCTTGTAAGGAAAGCCTAGATGAATCCTTTGCTTGTACGGGAAGTCCAGCCGCCTCTTATATATGTTGGGGGTGACGGCCGATTGAACAACACACAATCGAACAAACACATATACATCTTTTACCCTACTTTTATCTTCTCCCTTGCATCTTTTTCTTCTCGTTCTTCGTTCGTTCTTCATGAAGGAGGGCAGAGATCCACGAGGCTCCAGGGGCGTTCAGGACGACTTGGACCAGCCAATCGTCGCCGGGTACTCTGACGGGGTCCCTCCCGAGTAACCGGGGCGTCTGGTGTCAAAAGCGCCGGCCGGATTGTCTTGCGTATCGCGCTTCCGGCAGGCCTCCCACGGTGCGAGCTGCGGAGCATCTCCCTCGGCGCCGCGGGTACGCGTGACGTGTTCGTGTGTCAACACAAGCCGATAAAAAGAAAAGATAAGGAAGCGAATACATCATACGATGAGCCAAAGCGCCACATAGTTCTTTCAGGGAAAAGAAACATCATGGGAGTGGAGGACAAGACAGACATGTCAGAAGATTATGAAAAGTTTCATGAAATTGCTCCCTTCACAGTGAATATTGACCCGAGCATCAAGTTAAACGATGAAGATTGTCCATGGTTACGGCGCAAAGGGACACACGCGAAGAAAAAGTTTTATACCCAAAGATCCCACTCTGGGATGTGACCGGCTTCTCTAGTGAGTTTTCGGACTTATATATCTGGAAAGTCCCACTTCAGACAAACCGGAAGGAATCTTTGTAATAGTTAGGGTACTTATGTGTTTTGGCATTTGAAACGCGAAGAAATATTATGTCCAAAGCCACGTCATCAATTTTCAACCCTTTCTGACTTCATTTGCTATTTTTCATGCATTTACAGATTTTTTTGAGCTAAATGACCCTGAAATTGAAAAGCACTACAAATGAACTCTGAAAAGGTTGAAAGTTGGCATGGTATCATCATTTCACCCACATAGCATGTGCTCAAAAGTTGAGAGGATTACGGCAAAAACTGGATGCACTTCGTGTACAAAATGGACAATCTCTTTCGAAGTATCAGGGTTTCAGACGAAAACTCATCTGTTACAAAGGCATTTCATTTTTTTAAACTTATTTCAACTCCAGACTTATTCTGCGTTCAGTATGCACCATTCAAAGCCACGTCATCAATTTTCAACCCTTTCTGACTTCATTTGCTAATTTTCATGCATTTACTGATTTTTTTGAGATAAATGACCCTGAAATTGAAAAGCACTACAAATGAACTCTGAAAAGGTTGAAAGTTGGCATGGTATCATCATTTCACCCACATAGCATGTGCTAAAAAGTTGAGAGGGTTACGGCAAAAACTGGATGCACTTTGTGTACAAAATGGACAATCTCTTTCGAAGTATCAGGGTTTCAGACGAAAACTCATCTGTTACAAAGGCATTTCATTTTTTAAATAACCTAAGAATTACCAAATTGAATATAATGATAAAACACACTAATATTAAACAGCAGGAAAAAGAATCACTGGAAAATCTATTTTTAAAGTAAAGTTATTCACAAACTAGTGATTCACACAAATTTCAAATAATTCAAATTTAAACTATTCAAATTTGAAAACTACTGCCACTAACAGAAAGTTTATAATTTTTTTGACCTAACGCAAAAAGATTCACTCATTAACTCTAAATAAAGCAAAAAAAAAACTCAGAAACAAAAGAAAATAAATAAAGCAGCAAACAAAAGAAAACTAAAAAGTAAATAAAAAAAAAGCCCGACTACTGGGCCGCCACGACCTGCATACGACTAGAAACCCAACCTCTAGTTGGGCCAGGATGCAGGCCCGCAAGGCCCACTAGGCCCAACAGGGCAGCACAGGTACAATAGGCCCACAGGCCTGCTTATAGAGGAGCTCGAGAGAAATGCCGCGGCGGGGCTTATAAGCTGGTGCGGGCGCCCCTCGCTGGGCGAGGTGGGACTAAACTTGCCCTGCACCGCGCCTGCGCGAGCACCAGCCTTTAGTCGCGGTTGGTGGCTCCAACCGCGACTAAAGGGTGCCTTTAGTCGCGGTTGGAGCCACCAACCGCGACTAAAGGTCTGCGCTTCCCGCCGCTTGGACTGGCGAAATTGACCTTTAGTCGCGGTTGGTGGCTCCAACCGGGACTAAAGGTCTCCGCGTATATATACAACACTTGTAATTTTTCACAGTTCGTTCTCTGCTTCTTCGACCACTACAGAGGAGATCGCCGTGCCGCCCGGCTGCCGCCGTACGCGCCTGCCCCGACGCCGTCTCGCCTCCCCCGACACCGGAGCTCGTCGCCGCCCCCGACGCCGGCCGCCCGCGCCTCCTCGCCGATCCCCGACGCCGGACGCGCCCTCCTCGTCGATCCCCGACGCCGCCCGCGCCCGCTCCTCCCCGAGCTCCTCGCTCCGCCGCCTACCCCGACGCCGTCGCCGCCCCCGACTCGCCTCGCCTCGCCGTCGCCCCGTTGTGAGCTCCTTTCCTCCCTCTCCCCCCTCTCCCTCGCCCCCTGCCGCCATGGCTGCCCCTCCCCGAGCCCACACACACACACATTTTCTTAAGTTAGATGATTTATATGTATTTTTGTATGTTCTAGTATATATGTATAGCAATTTTGACATTTTTCAGAAGATTTTTGACATTTTTTTTCACTAGATGATTAGATGTATAGAAAAAAGTTGCAGAATTTTGACATTTGAGGAATTAATTAGTATAATGTATGTATAGAAATTTTGAGGAATTTTGACATTTGAGGAATTTTGACATTTTGATCCAATGTATAGAAATTAGTATATATATATATGTATGTATACAATGTATAGAAAAAATTTGCATAGAAAAAAGTTGCATATTTTAATGTTGTATTTGCAAAATTTTGTTATGTATTTGCAAAATCAAGTGAAAAAGAATTACAAAAATCACAATCAGGCATTTAAAAAATGTTAAATTTGCATAGAATTTGTTCTCGACGTCAATGATGCCCGACCCGCATCCTCGTCGTCGACTCGTTCGCGACGACGTCCTGCTTCAGAGGCCCCATGTCCGGGACTGGGCTCCGCCGGGCTGGCACTGGGAGGTGCTACTTTCAGGGGCGCGCATCTTGGTGAGGAACCCGGGTCCCGTCGTCGACCCGGAGCTTCTTTGGTGGCGGGCGCGTGGGCCACATTCGGTGCGGAGGCTGGCGTCCCCCGCGGAGGTGGTACGTCACCGTGTCAGGGAGGAGGACGAGCACGTCCGTCGCTACATGGTTGCGTTGGACGTTAGGTTCTCCAATACCTGGCAGGTTCTTCAGGGATCTCACCCGAGCTATGATCCTGTGATCGTTCCTTCTCTTTGGGTGTCCACCGCGAGTGATGTTAATTAGCTAGTGATGTTATATATATGATAATATTCGAGATGTATTAGTGATAATACTCGAGATGTATTCGAGATTATATTCGATAATATTCGAGACGATGTATTCGAGATTATATTATTCGATAATATTCAAGACGATGTATTCGAGATTATATTCGATGATGCATATTATCTGGATTATTCGAGATGCATATTATCTACTATGATTCGGTTTTTCCTTATTGATTGCATGCATTCTAATTTGAATACTAAATTGTTTTATCTTTCTTCTGGATTAGTTAAATAAAAGCTATGGACAATACCGGCAGAGAAGGAGAAGAGGCTCTGTTCGACATCATACGCTCCCCGAGCCCAGATGATCATGATGATGGCTCGCAATATCTGAACACTACGGGTGAGGGTATGATGTTTGATGAAGACGAATGAATAGATGAATGCGACAACAATGATGACGAAGGAAATGTTTTTCAAATAACAAAGACCGGCGAGGTATATTTATTATATAAGCCCTCTGGTGATCATTACATGTATTAATTGATTTGTATATATTAACGAATAGATCTTTCTTCTTTTAGCCCTCCGGATCCAGCAAATCTTCTACAAGCGGCAGGGCAGTTCGAGGCCCGGCCAAAAGGTTGCAGGCTGGCGTAAAGTACAACATCGATGCCATCAAATCAAATGGCGAACCGCTTGAACCTAAGAAGAATGCGACCAAGTTCACTCGTCAATGCGGAGTTATTGTCAGGGACCAAATCCGATCTCCGTTCAAGAATGGAAAAAGCCAGCAAAGGGAGATCCAGGAGTTACTTTTGTCGACGAAAGAGCAAAATATCTGCTTTGGGAATCGCTCATGTCACATTTCACCCTACCAGATCATTTGACAGATGCAGATCTGGCGAAAGTCAGGAAGAGTGCTCTTAAGAAGATGGCGATAGCATTCAACAACCACAAGAAAAATATATGGGCCGCGTACGTCAGAGCAGGAAAGCAGATTCCAGAATTCAATGGAACACTGGAGAAGGCAAGAGATCACTGGGACGATTTCGTGAAGTTCAAGGAATCGGAACTAGCTCAGGAACGGTCGAGACAAAACAAGATTAATGCTGCGAAAAAGAAGTGGCACCATACTCTGGGGCCAGGTGGCTACCAGGTGGCCCTGCCTAAGTGGGATCTCGCTGAGCAAAAGATGATGGATGCAGGGGTCACTCCAGTTACATTGGACTGGCCCCCCAGGTGCAGGACTTGGTTTTATGCGCATGGGGGGAAGTTGGACCCAGAGACAGGGCTGATTATGGAGCGGGCAAGTCTTAAAAAAGCTCAGGATAATTTACTTGTTGCAATAGAAGAAGCTCGAACGGGGGTGTTCACGCCCAACAGAGAGAACGACGAGCTTACGCGCGCCCTGCAGAATCCTGAACACCCAGGAAGAACACGAGGCAAAGGCGTTGTTCCGTGGTTTGAGGGGTTTGCGGATTGGAACGCCGATTACAGAAGCCGTGCGAGAAAGAAGCAGCAGGAGGAGCAGAAGAGGAAGCTGGAGGAGGAGAAGAGGAAGGAGGAAGCACTCCGCCTTCAAGGCCTAGAATCAAGGCACTTGGAGTTGGAACGCGCTTTTAGGCGGCAGCAGGAGCAGATCGACTCACTTAGCCAGGAAAGGGCGTCTCAGCGGCAGCAGGAGCAGATCGATCCAGCATTGGATAGCACCATCCCATCTATGCCGAGAAGCAGCATGGGTTCCACCCCGGCCGATGATGCACTGCTGGCTAGATACCCTGTGGATGATATCAAAGATAGGACTACTTGTGAGCTACACATGAAAGTGAAGAACCTATCCATGAAGGTGGCGGACGGCTATGCTTTAACAAATCCCCCTGAAGCAACCTTCCATTGCAATCCGATTCCAGCTGCTATGCTCGTGTCGGGGTTGATGAAGTGATGTCAGGATATTACGAGCTGCAGCTTGACATTCCTGGAGGTGACGAGGAGAGCACACTGGGAGAGGCCATACATCATATCATTCTATGGAAAAAGGATTGCATCGTCTTTCCAAGGCCACCGACTCCTGCTGCAACAAGTCCGCCACCACGTCAGGCGACTCCTGCTCCTCCAAGTCCGCCGCCGCGTCAGTCGACTCCTCCGCCGGCACCGCGTCAGCCGACTCCTCCTCCTCCAAGCCCGGCACCGCGTCAGCCGTCTCCGCCGGCACCGCGTCAGCCGACTCCTCCTCCTCCAAGTCCGGCACCGCGTCAGCCATCTCCGCCGTCTCAGCGGGCTCCGCCGCCTAGGCAACAGCGGAAGAGAGGCGCCGCAGCTACGGCGGCTAGCGGTACAACAGGCAAGAAATAAAAATATGGTCCAAGCCTCAAGCCTCTTCCGAAATTGCCTTACCACCTGACTGAGGAGGAAACCAAAGCCGAAGTGGCTGCCCAATTGAAGGCCCATTTTGGACCGAAACTGCCCCCCGCCGCCAAAGGAGAAAGTACGTGAGGATGTCATACAACACTTTATTGATAATGCTCAACCGACTGTCAAGCATACGGACTCAGACTATGAGCGATGTATCAAGAAGTTATATCAGGCACAACAAAAGAAGGAGTCGAGCTCGAGCTCGAGCCAAGCAGTTGGCAAAAAAAGCGGGAAAACTGTTCCCCAGCTGGGAGAACAGGCAGTGCAATCGATCCCCCCGCTCATTGTACAAACACATGTGAGTACCGCCCATCAGCTGGTAATAACCGACGATCATAAAAGGCAGTCTAAAGAGGCCGGTCTCACTGTTGAACAACTCCTAGGCACCGAGGAACTCCCCGTGTTTAAAGAGGAGGAACTAAGATGGAAATATGTCCGCGGCCAACCTCTGGTCAAGCCTGAGCAGGTCCCGCTTCTACCAACGAGAATGTACAATTTGCATAAGTGGTACATGATAGAAGCAGCAAAGACCGATCGAGAGTCCCTCATGGTGAAAGTCAAGGAAGAGCATTACTTCCATGCAAAAGATTTGTGGGTTGAGTTTGAAGAGATGTTTCAGTTATTCAATCAAGACGCACTCGACAAATCTATCGTCAGTTGCTATTGTCTGTAAGTGATTTCTTTCTGTAATTTAAGTCTCTAGCTAGCTGTGCTCGTTCATTACCTGTAATTATCCTCACTATATTCTTTTCTGTGGTATTATGCAGAATGAAGATGTATGAAATGAAAAAAGCTAGACGCTATGGCATTGGGTTCATTGACCCAAATACGATTAATCAAGAGACATGGTCAATTGAATGGTTGAGAAAAGACACAGAGATCAGCTTGCTAGAGTTTTTGAAGCGACTAAACACCCAACCAGAAATACTACTTCCTTACAACTTCAGGTGAGTGTTACTATATCTTGTACTACAAATTCTATTTTTGCTTACTAGATGTTAATAAGTGTAGTTGATGAGTTATGCACATGCCCGCTTAATTATACAAACATGTGCGCATGCAGTTTCCACTGGATCTTGTTAATCATTGAAGTTGACAAGGGAAAAGTTCAAGTACTAGACTCACTATATAAAGACCCATCCAAATATGAAATCGTGAAGGGGATGGTCGATAGGTAATTTCAATCATTATCGCACTATGTCGACCTCTTTAGTTCATTTCCTGATATCAACTAATTAATAACTCCTTTATTCATTTTCTTTGCCGGCGGGCAGGGCTTGGCAAAAGTTCATCAAAGAGGTCACCGGCGAATGGAAACAACAGCTGAAATGGGTGCGACCCAAGGTAATTAAGTAGTACTCCCTCCGTCCAAAAAAGCTTGTCTCTCAAATGGATGTATCTAGCACCAAGTTAGTGCTAGATACATCCATTTGAGACACAAGCTTGGGACAAGCTTTTTCGGACGGAGGGAGTACTAGCTAGCTTGATTAATTCTAGTTTCAATACCATTATCATGCTTGATTAATTATTATCTGGTTGAATTTTATTCTCGTAAAGTGGCTGAGCCAGGCGCCGGGGAATAATTTATGCGCATACTACGTTTGCGAGACCATTCGCATGATGACGTCCGGAATGGAAAAATCTGGAAGACAACTTTGGGTACGTTTGCCAGAACACTATCCACAATTTTTTTATCATGATCTAATATATATACACACAACTAATATATATTCATCTTGATCTCCTTCTTTAAAGCTGTCGGAGATGCGGGGCAAGCTCCTACCAACGGATCGCATACAAGCAATTCAAGAGGAAATAGCGGGATTTTTGCTCGACTAGGTCATAGATCCCAAAGGAGAATACCATTACAAGATGTAATGCCTGCATGTAATGATCCGCAAATTGTAGGAGAAATTGTATATACCAAATTGTATATATATATGTGTATGTGAATGGTCATACGAGAAATTCGATGATATATATATGATCGGTTCTACAAGAAATTCTATTTATATATATGCATAACATGTATAGTATGTAGTAGCGTAAAATATGTTTGAAATGAAAAAGAATTAAATGGAAAACACAAAATTAAAAGGAAAAGTAAACCATAATTCATAAACCCAGAATTAAATGAAATACTTTTAGTGCCGGTTGCTGTTACCAACCGGGACTAAAGATCCCCCAGCCCCTGGCGCCGGCTCGTGCCACGTGGTGGGCCTTTGGTCCCGGGCTGTGTTGAACCGGGACTAAAGGGGGGGGCCTTTAGTCCCCACCCTTTAGTGCCGGTTCCTGAACCGGGACTAAAGGCCCTTACGAACCGGCACTATAGTCCGATTCTGCACTAGTGTTGTTTGCTCCTTCCTTCTGGCAAACGGTGGGGGTCGACGTCGAGGGGGGGGGGGGGCGAGTGGACACCCCGCGGTGGGATCGAGGCGCTTTGCCTGCCACTTTTGCGCTCCTGTGCTGCTGGCAGCTGTGGAAGCATAGGAACTCTGTGGTGTTCCGGGGCCTGCCGCCGTCCCTTGCCCGCATGCTTGGCTGCTGTCGTGAGGACGCCGTCCTTTGGCGTGGGTGCGTGAAGCATGATGTACAGTCCGAAGCCGACGTGTGGCTTCGGGCGCTTGGGACCTCGGCGCGGGCCGGCCCTGTGGTGTCTGCTACAGTGCTGTGAGGGACCTGATCTCGTGTATTGTTGGGGGTGCTGTGCCACCCCTCTCCCTCTCTATCTCTAGAGTAGCTAGCTCCCTCCCTATCTCTCACCTGTAACTTCCCAGTCCCTGAGACTCCTATGCAAAATTAATAAAAAGAGAAAAAGATTCAGGTGGGGGGCCTTGCCCCCCCCCCCCCCCCCCCCCCGGTGACCTTGAAAAAAAACTGTTAAGATGATAAAAAATGGACATGTTCTCTACTATAGTAGTGATTACTCTAGAGATGTTACTGGTTTCTCTATATTTCAGAACATCTGCGGTTGTTATATGTGATTGTTGTAACATCCTCCTTAAGTTCTAAATGCAACTGTTGTATGTAACATTTTCCGATCTATTGCAGGTTTCCCAAAGGTGCACAAGTTCACTAAGGTTTGGAAGATCTTCAAGCTGCTGAAGAGTTGGAAGACCTACAATTAAGTTGGTGGAGTGATAATGTCCAGTGTCTTGTTTGTTAAACCTAGAGATTCGCTCTGTGCATTCTGATGGAGTGATGGTTGTTAAGCTCATTTTGGTGGTGTGGCACACATCTAGAAGCATCTGTACATCTCTTGTGGCACTACTTTAGTTTGGTTGTGTGGCAAACATATATATGAACTCCTTTTGACCTTTTGTGGCACAACCTCCTTATATATGGTCATTATGTTTATCGAATGAAGTTTAAGGTTTTCGATGACGCCTATATGTTACTTTGATTGAAGTGCATGTATAAATTGTGTGATATGTCCTGATTGCCTAGACATATATAGTGGATGGATATTACATAATAGGGATGCCCAGAACATTTCGCTTGTGAAATCAACATGCTGGCATAATAACTGTCGGGTAAACATGCTTGTGCAAGCAGTTTAACTGTCGGTAATTGCAGTTTCACATGCCTCGACCAATCTGCCGAGAGAAATGAACTACCGGCAAATAAATGGGTCAGCGCAGAAAAACTGCCGAGAGAAGTTTATTTGCCAAGAGAAGTAATCCCCGGCATCCGTTTTCGTGGCAGTTCTATCTGCCGGGAGAACCACTGTCCCGGCAGTTTGTCTACCCTTTAAAGAGCCTTCTCTTGGCAGTTTTTCTGTCCTGACATCAGTGTTGTGGTGTAGTGATCCCCTTCAATCCCTTTGATGAGGGGATTAGTTTGCTAGAAAAACGTCCCTGGAACGTCAACCAGATAATAGTACTCTCTTCGGTCCTTTTTAATCTTCATGTAAGTTTTGTACGAAGTCAAAGTATCTATACTTTGACCAAACTTATAAAAAAAATATTACCATTCACAATGCCAAACCAGTATTGTTACATTCATTATGAAATGTAATTTCATAGTGTATTTATTTGATGTTGTCTATGTTGATATTTTTAGTATAAATTTGGTCAAACTTTGTAAAGTTTGACTTGACACAAACCTAATACGTCCAGTAAAAAGGAACGAAGGGAGTATTTTTTTAGATAAAAGGCATCGACCGAGCCCGAGATGGGGCTCGAGCCTAGCCCGACTTTGAGTTAACAAAGCATCAACCGGCCAGGATTACAAGCACGACCACGGGCAAAGAGAAAGAAGAACAATGCGGTAACGTACAAAGACATTGGACTGCATCAAACTGAGCCTCAGCCGCTACGAACTATGAAGATACGCAATGGATACAGGAGCCAAAGACGTCGAGGTCCTCCTCCGTGAATGCTGCACCAGGAACAAGAACACACCGGCCCGAAGGAGAGATGGCCCAACACTAGCGGGGCATGCCGTCGCCAAGCCGCTACGGACCCCGGCACGGCTCAACCAGCACACCATCCTCGAAGAAGGCCACTACCTTCTCGCCTGGATCGAAGGCGCCACACTGTCGCGGGATGGGGTGGGTGTCGCCAGAAAATGGTCACATAGAGATGGTCAGCGCAACCCCGCCGAGCTGCCGGAGACTCACCTTGAGTAGAACATGGCTGCTGCACACATCCAGCCACCGGAGGACGGGAATCCTCACGCTAGGATGAAGAGGGCCTCACCACCGCCGCCGCCTACCACCCAATAGCTCCCACCACCCACAGGGCTCCCAAAGCGGCGTCTTCAAGAAGAGAACGGCGCCGAGAGCGCCGCCGCTGCCCAACAGAGTTAGGGCTTTCGCCCGGGAGACTGAGGGGAGGGGGAAGTGGGGGAGCCAGACCAAACTGACGCCTCCAGAAAGGGAAACGGCAACCTCGGGCGTCGCCGTCGCGGCCGGCCATGGCCGGCCAGGGATTTCTCCCAGCCTGAGCTCCCCGCCCCCAACAACAATCCTTGCCCCAGAACCGGCGACCCAGGGAAGCACGGCCAGGCCAGGAGGGGACATGCGCCAAGCAGGGGAGCGAGAGGAGGCGCCAGATCTAGCGCCGCGGGCAGCCGAAGCAGCCATGACGCGCCGCCCACATCCACCGAGCTCCAGCCGCCCGTGCGGCCAGGGGAATCGGGACCAACGCCCGCCCAGCGCCTCGCTGCAGAGCCGGCGGTGCCTCACCAGGGGAGCCGCCGCTCCAGATCCAGAGCTTCCCGTAGGAGAGCAGGGCAGCAAGGAGGCCCGCCAGCACCATCCTTGGCGGCGCCCCAGGCTTGCCCGGCGGCTGCCTCCGGTGGCGGCGAGGGAGGCTGGGGGAGAAGGGTGGGGGGGGGGGGGGGGGGTGACGGCACGGCTAGGGTGAGGGGGGTAGGGATTGGGGAAAAACAAACGTGAATCCGGAGGGAGTATTTCTGTAGATGAGAGCCGATCAAACCACCAGGTCATCGATCCATACCTTGTCGCTCCCACACCAATCAGCGCGGAGCACGTGGATCACTGAGGGCAATCCCGAAACCCTATTTTCCCCCGAACGGTCGCAGGAAACCGCGTCGGTCACGTTTCCCCTGCGTCCCCGCACCTATATAAGTTGCCGCCCCACGCCTCCCCACCCCTCGTCCCAGACGTTCGAGTTTAGTCTCCCAGCAAATCCCGCAGCGCAAGTCGAGGAGGAACCGACGAAAGAGATGGCGCGCACGAAGCAGACCGCTCGCAAGTCCACCGGCGGCAAGGCCCCCCGCAAGCAGCTCGCCACCACCATCGTGCGTCTCGCCGCCTCCCTTCTCTCCTTCCCCTGTTCCCATGTGTTGCTGTTTCGCTGATGATCGACGTGTGTTGCCGTTTCCTTTTCAGGCGGCGAGGAAGTCCGCCCCGACCACCGGTGGCGTGAAGAAGCCCCACCGCTACAGGCCGGGCACCGTGGCGCTGAGGGAGATCCGCAAGTACCAGAAGAGCACGGATCTGCTCATCCGCAAGCTGCCGTTCCAGCGCCTGGTCCGCGATATAGCGCAGGACTTCAAGACGGACCTGCGCTTCCAGAGCCACGCCGTGCTCGCCCTCCAGGAGGCCGCCGAGGCATACCTCGTCGGGCTCTTCGAGGACACCAACCTCTGCGCCATCCATGCCAAGCGCGTCACAATCATGCCCAAGGACATCCAGCTCGCCCGCCGCATCCGTGGTGAACGCGCCTAAAAGCCAGGATGGAAGATCATCGTGCCCTTTGTCACAAGATAGCTAGTTGATTCGCTTCTGGTTTTTAGATGTGTTACTGGATCGTGATAAGCAACTTTTATTTCTTTGTAAAAAGATCTGGTCTATTATCATATTAGTATCAAATATATAGTATATGCGCTAAATGTGAAACAAATGCTTTATTGGGATATCATCAGTACTGAGCAATTGTGAAATCGTGCCTTCTGTTCTTTGATGCTCTCGTTTGTTTTTCTGCTTTGCTTTGTAATTTGTGATTGTCCCGGTGTCACTGGGCGCCGGTCAATGAAGGATTGTTGTCGGGGGATTTTAGGGTGCATGTGTAACACGACTCGCAATTGCGATAATGTGAATTCCACTTTTTACCCTAGCTTCAGGTTTATGATATTTATTTATTTAATTTAGGCTTCGTTCGGTTAATCCCCCCCACAAAAAAACCGAATATGACTCTTTTGGTCAAAAATATTCGACCCAATTTGATTTTTTTGGCCTGGCCACCATCTTCCTCCGAACGCCGTGATCTATTTGTCCGCGTTTGTCTCCTTATATGCGAGAATTTCATCGGGTGCCATCCTCACCGGTCCTGTTCATCCCAACCTACGGCCTTTCTTTCAAACAATGGAGCAGACACTTACCTACTGTCTGCATCAGCTTCCCAATCTTCAGTCCAATTCAGAAATTTAGAAGGAATTCAGTTTTTTGTTTTGTGACACAAGCAAATTAGTGCAATCCGATGCTGAATAAAATACGTGTTCGTTAAGCGGGAGAACTATAATATCATTTCTTATGAATCAAGAGTTTTCAGGTGGTTTGAAATTGAAAACCATACGTACATATAAAATCTTTTATCAGGAGTTCTTGATTCAAAGCGGGTAACAATGTGTGAAAAGATATTACTTGTGAATTTTGGAAACATACTCTCATACACTAACAAATCTCTAATATTTCTTGAAAATTATTTGTTATACACGCTTAATCTAGCCCACGGGTCGTGATTAGTTCAAATAATAAACGGGGTAAAACTCATATATTAACTAAAGCTCAGTCTATCTAATTGTCGCCTAATGATCGATTACAATTACTTGGGAAGGAACTAATAACTACTTCATTTATGCTTCCTAACCAAACTAATCAAAAACAGTGCTGCCTGCATTTATTTCAATGAAACGAGTAGCCTATTACACAGACTAGTGCTTCACCAGCAAAAGAAACTGGCCAAGAGCATCTAACCACTCTATATCGTCAATTCAATGACATCTGCCTAGTCCGCCATAGGTCACAATTCCAGGCCACTTCACCCAGGGAAGACGATGCTTTCCTCATACACTGCGGTTTCCATCCCTACCATGAGGGGGGAGGGGGGGGGGGGGGGGGGGGGAAGTGGAGAGGACATTTCTTTTTCTCGCCCCCGCGTCGCTCCCTCTGGGGCGACTCGGGCGGTACCCCAAACCCTAGCGCCGCCGGCACCTTCCCCAGCCCCCTCCCTCACCTCGCCGCTGCCAGAAGTGAACGCCGGGAAGCTGCGCGGACGCTGAGGAAGGCAGCGGCGAGGATCTCGTCGGTCCGCGCGTGCTGGCCTCGGTTCGCGGCGGAGGACTCTGGAGTTGGGCGGCGGCCCTTGCTGGCGAGGCGGCGGCGTCCTCTGCCGGCGTCTCCGCGGGTGGATCCGGCCGTCGTCCTCGACCTCGCGGGAGGTGTGGCGGCGGCGAGTGGCGGCTGCTACGGGGAGCTCCCCTTCACGTCAGATCTGGGCTAGGAGCAGGGGCAGCGAGGGTGGCCTTCATCCTACCCTGCTTGCTGGCGGCGCCGGCAGACTCCGATGGCGCGGGTGGCCTGCCACGGCTCCTGTTTGCCCTGGATGCGATCTGGCTGGGATCTGTCACCGGCTGGCTGTGCTGCTCTTCGGCCGGCTTCCGTGGCGGCTGAGAGTGCCCTCACAGCTGGCGGTTGGTGGCCGGGCTTCCGACCGGTGGAGGGGCTCGGGCGGCGGCTCTTGGTCCTAGGGTTCCTCTTACGTCAAGACGAAGATTTGCCTGACGCTTGTCCTTCTGATCTGGCCGGAGTGTCGGGTTCCGGAAGGCTCCGCTGGCGAACTCCCATGGGCGTGTTATGCCTGGAGATTGCTGGATCGGGTGGGATTCGGTCGTGCCCATTGGTCCTCCGTTAAAGAGGGAACGGCACGAAGCTCTGCTATCTGTTGCCATCAGAAGCTATGTTTTGCTCCATGGTGAAGTCAGAGGCGGAGAATGTCATGGAAGCCGAGGTTGGAGGACTGGCAAAGGTGATTGGAGCCTACGGCGCTGAGGAACTTGCTTGGAGTTTCGGGATTCGTAGCAGTGGTATGTAAGTGGGGGCGACAACACATGTGAATGTTCAAGGTCTTACCTTTCAGGATGAAAATCCAAGGCCTGGCCTTAATTGGTTGTGCCTGGCAATGGCCTTGTTGAAGGCATTGTTTTGAGTGCGGGGACTATCTTCAGGGTGAAAACCAAGATCTATGATCGGGTGACGACGGCGCTGGTGCACTGTTTCCTTCTTTGAGGCGTCGCTTTTGGAGAACTTGGACTTCAGGTGTTGTTTTGGTGGTGGCTGTACTGCTGTTGCAAGGACTGGAACTCTGTAGCGGGGCTTTTCCTTTTTAGCTTCTTCTTCTTTTTGTTTTGGCTGTGTGCATCCGTAATGCCATTAGGGTATTGCGTTGTTGCAGAGGCTGGGTGTAATTGGTATTTTCGCGATATTAATATATTCCCTTTATCGAAAAATGAGGTCATAGACCATGTTGCTGCCACTAAACATGTCCTCAACATCACCAGTCACCGGGTCGTATGCGCACAACCGGGAGTAGTTATCCGTGTGGGCCAATCGGGGTCGTTCAAAGAGGATGCGGCTGCCATTGTTGATAATGGCGAGTGGGTTGAGCCAGCAGTCCATGTACCTGCCGGTGATACCCGGTGACACCTTGCTCATGTCGATTCGGCAATGGAAATTCCAGACTCGTGCTCCGTGTTCAGCTAGCAGCCAGATGTCGTTACGCAGGCCATCAGAAATCATTTGGGAAAAGAGGGACAAGTGCTCATCAAGCTTTGTCAACTGATGCTTGAACAAACTCTCACTGTTCATACCGATTGGCGGTGGCACAGTTTCGAACTTATGGTCAGCGAGAGAGAACGACATGATGACTATCACGGACCGGGTCGTGAGGGCATGTGCTGGACCGGGGCATGGGCCGTGCTAGGTGGTGGAGCTGGACATGTGGCCCAAGATGACCATCAGGGCGCTACTACAAAAGGAAGTGGCTGGACAGAGGAAAGGGAACGAACAGAATAGACTAGAACTGGCCGAGTGCCTCCTCCTCCTCTACTTTCCCCTCCTGTTCTTCCTTCTGCTCTCTCTTTCTCCCTCCTTTGAATCCCAATTCATGTATCAATCCATGGATCTGAACTATTTGGTGTGTTGCCATTAGTAAGGATCGTAACAATGACCATGTCAATAGGCATGTTGCTGAAATTCCGTGTGGCTAACCAATACACATGCCCTTGTACAAAGGCGCTCGGGTGGTTAGGCCTCGCCCAACCAGGCGGCTTCTCTTGGATTGGCTGCCAGCGCCGCCACGAGGTGCCGACAACATAAACTTGGCATCCCGCAGACCAGAGGTGTTCCTCGTGATCACGTGCCAGACCACGATAGTAGATTCGCACAACTTTGTGTTCTTTTTTATATACATCATAGCCCATCCCTAGACACGCATAATGTCCATCCACACTATAATTCGTGTACGGTTTCTTGTGGCCCTGTGGGAGTGCCGTCACCTGACGAGTTGATGGGTTGCACAGATAGTTGATCTCTCTAGGGGGGATGGCTTCAAGGAGCACAAGGCCACGGCACTCGAGCGTGGCGATGCGTAAGGGCTCGTGATGGGTGGCTGCCTTCTGATCATGGCCAGTGCCGCGGCTGCTAATAGCAGCGTCCATGCACCATGGTGACCCGTCAGGGCACTCCTGCGGCCAGGTGTGCATCACTGGTCCGTCGCGGAACGAGTAATGCAAGAAGAAGACCCTGGGGTGGTTGTGGTTGTTGGCGAGGCGGCGGTGGCGATGGACGAAGTGGTCGGAGGAGAGCGTAGCAGCCCAGGCGCGGGAGAGACAGCGACACCGGGCCACGGACTTGGCTGGCAACCGTGCCAAGATGTCGATGAGGATGTCGTCGGGGAGGGAGGGAGCCACGGCCACGGGGGTTCCCATGCCGGTCAGCGCTCGATTCTGGTGCTTCCGTGCGTGGATCGATCGTGTATGGGATGTCGCCGGCGGCGGCGGCGTGTGCGTCGGTCTGGTCCAATCGTTTAGCGTTCGATGGATCTACTAGTATATACTCCCTCCGTTCCTTTATACAAAGTGTATTTGTTTTTTGATAAAATTCCATAATGTAAGGTGCATTTCTTCTAATTCCTCAAAATTCTGTTTTTAGCCCTCTAGAAAAAAGGAAAGTATCTCTCCCTCAATTGCATGTATCTCTTCTTGTAAAGAAATAAAGGAAAATATCTCTCTCCTGGGTGTGCGTATATCTTACTTTCCCAGCCTAAATGATTTACGATTTTTTGTCGAAAAGGATCCCCTGGCGAACGTAATTGGCAGAAAAGACCCCCTCCAGATAAAAGTGACAAAAAAGACCCCCTGGGCCGTGGCAGCAGGTGCGCCGGGCGACACGTGGCACCTGCCGCCACGGCGTGAGGCGGTCAGCCCCTGCCGCCACCAGGCCAGGCGGCAGGCTGTGGGCGACGGAATTCGGCGCTGCGAACGGAACGGCAGCGCGCGGTGGGCCCTGCCGCCACCGGGTGGGGCGGCAGCACTGTGACCTGCCGCCACCGGGTGAGGCGGCCGGCACTGTTGCTGCTCCACCCCGGCCGACAGCCTCGACTGTACCGGACAGCGCTGATTTCGGTGGTGCGAGTTTCGGCAGATTCCCCTGCGACTGATTGACGGCGCTGATTTCCATGTGCTTTGTCACGTTGTGCCGACACTGATCGCAGTGTATTTTCCCGCCGAAACTTTCATCTGTTCGCCCCTATTTTCCCGCCATCACATTTGTCATCTGAGCCTATAAAACGAGGCATTGAGCCT
The DNA here is from genome assembly GCA_039707655.1 of Elymus sibiricus. Classification (NCBI taxonomy): domain Eukaryota; kingdom Viridiplantae; phylum Streptophyta; class Magnoliopsida; order Poales; family Poaceae; genus Elymus; species Elymus sibiricus. The sequence goes on along the minus strand of CM077674.1, from coordinate 60,004,657 downwards.
CTCGTCATCCGTCGTCCAGCCAGCATCGATATCGCCACTGCGCTTAGTGTGTCACACTTTTTTAAGTCGCTATGAGTTTGCCTTGCTCGGATCAAAGCATCAGGCCGAGGAAAATGAAGAGTGCTAGTTTGCCTCAGGGGTTGGAACTCCTGCACTGTTGTTGTGACGATCTTTGCAAGGTGAAGGAGGTGACGGATTTTTCTGATTGGTTGGGCATGAAGTTTTCATGTGTGCCAATTATGAGGAAGATCCACCCGTAGCTAGTTCAAAGTACGACAAGCCTCCGGTATGCTTTAACCATCACGAATAGATATATTGTTGGTTTTTTGGTTGATTCTTTATTAACATTCTTGTTCTTGTTGTAGTCTCCTCCGCCTCTGTGCATGTACTATCGTTGGATTGACACGGAGATGCCGGCTTGGGCAGTGACTGAGATTCGTGAAAGAGGTCGTCGTGCATGGCATAGTCTGTATGCGGAAGAGCGACGCGAAAAGGCTGCTGCAGAGGAGAAAGCAGGGCAAGAGAGAGAGTTAAAAGAATACTATGCGGAGGAAAAGCGTTTCTTTCAGGATTTACTGAAGAAAAATCGGGAAGAGAGACGTCGCATGGAGGAGCAGGAACGGCAGCGAAAGGAGGCTCGTGAGGCGGAGAGACAGAGAAAGAAAGAAAGGGCTCGTGAGGCCAAGGTAGCAGAAGAAGCTGGCGATGGAAAAGGAAAATGTCCACGCTGGACTCAGTAGATTCCTGTGGTAGTATCTTAAATTTCGTAATCGTTTGTATCTTAATTTTCGCAGTTTAATGTAGCTTTATGTCAGTAGTTCAATGTAGCTTTATTTCAATAGTTCAATGTATCTTACTTTCAGATGTAGTATTTTAATGTCATAATTCAGATGCATTTTTATTTCCGCATACATAGATGTCTCTTACATATATCTGAAAAGTCTGAAAATGTTACAGATAGATAGAATAAGTCAGACACGTAGATAGACGAATCACCCTAGTCGACGATGGCCAGCTGGCCTTTCCCGACGACCGAAAAGCGACAAGCGATTAGGTTGTCGATGTACACGATGACCGTGGCCGTACTCCCCCTGGGCTTCCTGTGTCTGTGACTCCTGCATAGGTGGTGGAGTCTGGTATTCTTGCTGAGATTCTGATGCGTAATTGTAGGTGTATGGTTGTGACTCCGGAGGGATATAAGATGGGCCAATAACGTCCTCTCCGAAGAAGTCCGTAACTAATCCTGTAACCGTGTTGTCATGATCATGTGATGCTCTCAGGATGCCGGTGTTGAGGCCACGTTGGTTGTCCTCATCGTCCCATGTACGATCAGTTATTTCCTGCACAGAAAAACCGTATGTAAATAAACCGTTAGAGGATAATTTATGATATCATTGTAAATGCATTAAAAATGTAGACATTAGTACCTGCTGAGATCCCTCGCCTGTAGTGTATGGCCATTGTGCGGCGTACTGGTATGTGTCTGGGACACGAGTCTCCTCGGGCATGGAGATCCCTCACGTGGAGAGATACGGCTGAGATCCCTCGCCTAGGGTGTATGCGCCATGTCCTGTGTACGCATTTGGGTTCGGGAAAATAGTCTGCTCGGGCATCGAATCCAAGCCCGTGCCATGTTCCTGGGATGTCTGCCCCTGACGAAGCTGCACCGAAGGAGAGCGATGCAGTGGCAGAGATGAGTCATGCCATGGTAATGTCATTGTAGTACTCGTACGCGCCTCGCTCGGTCTGGATGACGGGGTCGCACTCGGTCTGGATGACCTCGCTTCTGGCATGTTGTACGCTCCAGTGACAACGTCGTCACCTCTACCACATCTGATCTTTGTGGCGACGTAGTCTTGAATACGCTTGAAGAATGACCTTCCGTGAGCTGGAATGTCCCGGGCCTCAAAGCCTTCCCCAGCCATCGCCCCTACATGGTTGCAAATATCTACCTGAAAAATATTTGGTTGTTATTTGGTTCAAATGATTATGAAACAATGGACCTGAATAATTTACTTGTCATTACCGCGTAGTCACGATAGTAAGCCGATGGCAGGTCAATCCGTCTCTGCAACTGCTCCGCGTGTGTGAGATGTGTTGGGCTCAAAGGTGGTTGCCCGGTTAGGCTAGTACGCGTGCTCATGCAGTACCACTCCTTGTACGCTTGAGCTGTAGTTTCATCGTACGGCCTGCATAATTAATTAATTAGATGAAACTGTGTATGTACATAAAATATCTTAAATAATAAAATTACCTATGTTGATGCACAATATTTAATAGCGCTCCATTTTCCCATTGCTCTACCCATTGACTGTTGTGTGCCCTCCAATCGTAAGTACCCTTACCCATATTGCTTAGCCTGAAAATTATGTTACAAAGTGTGAGTTTTGTAAATTAAAAAGACGTTAACTATTTAGAGAGGTCAGAACTTGCTTATGAGTTACGTCGTCGATACATCTTGCAATAGGTGGTGGAATATTCTGATAGAGACCGAACTGTCTCATGGCACGCTCTGGATTGTACGGCTCAACAAACCACAGGTATAGTAAGTTGGAGCGAGTCAGCCAGTAGGCACTATCTCTCACACATTCGTCAATCATAGGTTGTCCACCGTAGACGGTCTGAATGTCTTGCTCAGTCCACGGGTTCCATGTGATTAGTGACTCATGCAGAAGCTCAAACTGCTGGTGGTATATAGGGTAACAATTTTTGGGAAGACTAGGAGACCATGTTCTCCATGCGTGAGTCCACCGGCTAGCCATAGTTGAATAGCCTCCTGCAGCAAAGTCGTATGGGTGTATGGGATTCACGATGCGGGGTCGTCCAACAGGGAGGTATTCCCAGGACCACAACTGTAAAAACTCATACGAGACACAAAGTAACGGAGCTTTCTTTGTGAAAGAAGATTTTTGTGTGGCATCACACAAGCCTCTATATGTATGAGAAAGCATAGCAGAAGCGAAGCTGTATTTTGGATTCTCTGGTAAATCTTCATCTACTATCCGCTCGGCAAAGTAGATGAGACCAAGGAGAACTATGTCACCGTGTGAATTTGGGAACGTCATACCGAACAACCACAACAAATACGCAAAGAGGTGTCTCTTGATCGTTTCAGAATCAGCGTTGGGAGGTATATGTTCAATTGCACGGAGCCAGGCGAGTGGGACACCCCGAGGCCCACCAGAACGAGATGATTCTGCCATTGTCTTCCCAAGACGGGCTGAGACATCGCATGGCCAAGATGCAGATACTCTAGGAGGTACTAATGCTTCACCTCTAATTGGTAGAGCAATGATCATAGACACATCTTTCAGGGTAGGTGCAAGCTCCCCACAACAAAAGTGAAAGGTGTGGGTTTCGGGTCTCCACCGGTCAGCGAGGGAGGTCAAAAGACATGGGTCCAAAGTGAATTGGGGTTTGCCAGATGTGAGCTTACCAAAACCAATTAGTCCATAAGCTGCAAGATGTGCAATGAAATGATCATCTACTGTCCATGTGTTCTTTACTGTTCCTAGCCTGAAGGCCTGAGGAGGATTTTCATGATTTGGGTTTAAGTGAAGGTGACAACGGTGTTGAGCGTCGTGGTGCCCCTGCAAAAGGACTGGCAGTTCGGCCATAACCTGCACACACATACAAATGGACTACGTAAATACAAGGCGAATTCAACTTAAATTAAATATCCGAAGAAAATATAACGATTACAAATAATAGGTACGAATCAGAAGTCGCAAATACAAATACAAACAAAAGTAGCTACGTAAATACAAAGCGAATTCAACTTAAATTAAATATCCGAAGATAATATAATGATTACAAATAATAGGTAGGAATGTGAAGTCGCAAATACAAATACAAACAAAAGTAGCTACGTAAATACAAAGCGAATTCAAGTTAAATTAAATATCCGAAGATAATATAACGATTACAAATAATAGGTACAAATGTGAAGTCGCAAATACAAATACAAACAAAAGTAGCTACGTAAATACAAAGCGAATTCAACTTAAATTAAATATCCGAAGATAATATAACGATTACAAATAATAGGTACGAATGTGAAGTCGCAAATACAAATACAAACAAAAGTAGCTACGTAAATACAAAGCGAATTCAACTTAAATTAAATATCCGAAGATAACATAACGATTACAAATAATAGGTAGGTAACATAACGAATACAAATATAACAACATCACGCGGTGTTGTTTCCTCGGTACGGGCATTCCTTACGTGAGTGCCCAGGGCACCTGTAAACGCGACATCGCCTTGGTTCTTCCATCTGGCTATGGTCCATGTCATTGCGATGACGCCTTGACTGACGTCGTCCCTTCGCGGTTCTCATCAACGCGGCGTTCAGAACCTATTTGGGCCCATCTGACCTCTGATATGTTGCTGGTCATTATTCCGTACCGAGCCCTGTGTCGTGAGACTGCGCCCACTTGTACAAATGAGGGCAATTCTCGCCGATCCACTGGCTCAAATTTATTGCCGTCCTACGACCCCTCCGGTCTTCTCTCTGCGGCAAGGCTGCGCGCTCGATCTCACCATTGATACCTGCCCAGATCACATTCATTTTGGCTTCAGTTTTCTGCATGCACATCCTCTTGAATAGCTTGAACCAGTCCTTATTCTTGAATTTGGAGTAAAAATTTGCTGCCAAATGCCTCATGCACCACCTTCCCTCTAGATCGGGCCACCCCCAGCTTTCTGATGACTCCTTAATTATGTCGAGCGCGCTTAATAATGCAGTGTTGCGATCAGAGATGATGCAAACACCTTCGCGCTGTTTCACGACACCCAGCTTCAGGCAGCTCAGGAACCACAACCAGCTATCTTTGTTCTCGCTCTCGACCAGTGCATATGCAATAGGAAGAAGCTAACTATTTGCATCTGCTGCAATCGCCACCAATAGTGTGCCCTTGTACTTTCCAGTGACAAAAGTACCATCAACTGATAATATCGGGCGACAGTGCTTGAAGGCTTGTATAGTCTGGGCGAATGCCCAGAATAAGCGGTTAAGGATTAGCTCGTCCGGCTTCATTGGGTTTTGACGTTCTTTTTTCCAAACTTGAGTCCCCCTGTTAGCAGTTGCTATCTGATGAAGCAGTCTGGGGGCATAAGAATATTCCTCCTCATAGGTTCCATACAACCTCTGGAATATCTGTTCCTTCGCACGCCTAGCCTTGCTGTAGCTGACAGGGAAGCCAATCTGATCTTCTGTAGATTTCTGCAAAGCCCTGATACTAATGTTCAGACTTTCCTGCACAATCGTTTCCATCATCTGTGACACATATCTTGCAGTCACATTGCAGTGCTCTGAAAGAGTCCTGGTTTGCTCACAGCTATGCTCCATTATTTTTGTGACATGCCATGGCTGACATACCCCAGGCTTCAGTCTAGCGAGAACTCTCCCGGGGCAACCGGAATGGATGCAGATGACCTTCAACTCTTTTTTATCAGACTGCTTCACTTTATGCTGGCGGTAGATGGCGATTGCATAGCTATCTATCGCCTGGTAAGCAGATTTCTTGTCTGGGAAAATCTGCCCAACCTGCAGGCTTCCAGCTTCCAGGCCAGAAACAGAGTGAAATTCATTGGTGATGCTCATAACCTGTAAAAACTCAGGTCCTAGTGGTGCCGCGACTGCCCTCTGGGGAGGAACAACATCTTCTTCGCCTGAGTCCGAAGAGGCTGAAGAATGACCGTCATCGTCATCATCTAGCGCCTCCGGCAATCCCTCCATGTGTTCGCTCAAGTCAACGGTCGCAGACCAATATCCTGTGTCATACACTTGTTGGTCGCCTGTCGGTTCCGATGGGCCGGCGCTAGGGGCTGCTGTGATGGCTAACTGGACCTCACCACTGCCGCTACTACATCCGGCAACATCACTGACAGAAATGAACTGCACATACACCATCGGCTGTCCAAACATAGAGTTCTTGGGATTGCTTGCAAACCCCATGTACGACCCCCACGACTTTTCGCCTGTGGCCGGTCGCAAACCCCAACGGGCAACTGTCCCATCATTTCCTCCGTCAACGACGAAGGCCTCCATTGTCATTTTCTTCCCCTGCATCGCTGCGCCAAACGCCGCTCGGATGCACCTTCTGACTGCTGCAAAACCTACGTTGACCATGTCTTTCACTACAACTATAGTGGACCCGCACAAGAACACATCCACCCCGCAAGGACCGTCGCGTACGACGTCCCCATAGAACACTAACAAATTTTCCATAGTAGTACATAACCGAATATTGTATTATTAGTCGATTAAAAATTTAAATATAATAATAAGGGGAAAAACATTTTAACAAGCATATTTACGTTTCAAATAATCAGTGTTTTATTAATATCATTCGGTTCGACCTTAAACATAATAGTACGAGTCAATTTTAATATCCGTATTTTTGTTACAAACTAATCAATTTTTTTAACATATCATATTAATATCAGTACTTTGGTTAAAAACTAATCAATTTTCTTAGTATCATACGACTAGAAAAATAACTATAATTTCGTTAGAAATAATCGGTTTGTTTTTAGTATCATTTGCTTATACTTTAAACATAATAGTTTGTTTACGAATAATATACGACAAATATTCACATCAGCTCTAACATCATTCACAACAGTACATCAATATAAAAAATATTCACAATATTACACGGCGTCATTTATACCTCAGCTTCAATATGGATGTCCTTCCGAATAAAATTAACCGTCACAATGGTTCGAAAAAATATCCGTCAGCCTATTATCACATGAACATAAATATTAGGCATGGATTTTTTTCCTATCAACAGTATCAACATAGCACTTGCATGAATCGTGGTCATCACCTTAAAAGGGAGATCGAAGATCGAAACGCAATTTCTTCAACTACGTCATCTCCTCCTTGTTTGCTACTCAGATGATTTTTTTACCTAATTACATACATATTAAAGATATTAGCATCTAATCTTAATCTACAAAACTAACATTATTGCGAGATAACAAAAATACCACATGAAATAACATCACATTTAACCAAGGAAAGACCCATTACAGTATTAACTTTTTCTTAATGATCATATTAAGACTTCTTGCATGTCAAATGAAACTGATGCATCTGAAAGGCCTAACGCTAATCTAAAATACCGTCAAATATTTTATGTCCAAATTCCAACTCTAACCCAACCTAAACGTTCAACAAAAGTACTAATTATGACTTAATGACAAAAGTAACGACATCTAGCATGTCAAAAAAAATTAGTACTACTGGACACAGCTTACATTGATCTACAACACATTCAACTTACTCTTCTGAAATATATTACTATAAATGCAACATATCTCGTCTAAAAACTTTTCTAAGTTCTAAGCAGTAAACATCACATAGCTAATGACGAGCTAAAGAACTACCTAATTTCTACCTTGCATGCATAAAAAAATCCATGTATTGCAGAGTTCATACCTCGATCTTCACCTTCGTAGTTCACTTCGCACGACAAATCCTACTCCGGAAGCTCCAAATGACTTCACAAAGTGATGAAATAATGTCTAAAACAATAGAGAATACACACTTAAGAACTAATCAAACAGACTAAAAACATCATGCATGCGAACAAAACCAACAAAAATGGATAGATCTTACCTTGATCTATCTTTTCTTCTACTTCTGCATCTTCAAAATCACTACAAGAAATATGGCAACTTGCGACCATCAATATTGGTCACTAAATGGTCGTTGTTTTTCACTTGTGACCTTCTTGTGACCAAAAACAGTTAGTCAAAAGCTGGCCGTCTTTAATGAAACTTAACAACCTTCACTGTGAAATGGTCATAGAAGGTAACGACCAAAACAAAAGGTCGTTGGTTCTACGACCAATTGTTTTGGTCACTGGCAACCTGCCCACACCACGTCAGATCCAACGTGGCAAGCTGACGTGGCAAAATTACGACGAAACGAAATGGTCGTAGGTTAGAATTAGCCCGGTCCAATTCGGTGTTCTACATGGGCCAAGCCCAACAAATTCAGCTTATTTATATTTTTTTCCTGTCAATTTTGGTCAGCTTCATGGGCCAAGCCCAACATTGCAGCCTTTTTATTTTTGGGCCGTGGCCTTTTTAGTCCATTGATTTTCTAGTTTCGGCCATTATATATTGGAGCTGGTCCCACTAGTCAGCCGAGCCCCACATGTCATAATCTCATACATTGGTCCCACACGTCAGATATTTCAACATTGCTCAGATTATTTTGATAAGTGGATCCCACTAGTCAGGTTTCCATTTCACACATTTTTAAATCACTATTTCAAACAAAACAGAACAAACGTAATTTATCAAATAACAGTAAATCTGTTACAATGTCACAATCTCTACAGTCTATTACAGTCAAACAGAACAAACAAATCTCTGGCAAGCAAGGCATCACGACTTTGCACTTGGCTTCATGGCTTCGCACTTCAAATTTGTCCTGGCGCTCCTGTAAAAGAGTGAACACAAAGGCTACCAGCATTAGTGTACAGCTGCTGAAGCCAGAACCAAACAAATGCAATGGCAACACTAATGTAAGCAGCAAAGCCGATCTACCCACTAGTACGTTCCAGCTTCACCTTTCCCGTCCTGAATTTGGACACTATCATACAATACTAGAAAGGGCAAATAAAACAACAGACTTGCATAGTGAAATGTTTGCTTTTACAGATCTTATAGAATAAGATGTTTATGCCAGGAATGCATCAGTTTGTACAATACTAGAAAGGGCAAATAAAAAACCAGACTTGCATAGGGCAAATAAAACACGTTAACCTGCTGTTGTTCTACACTTCCACTACAACATTCAAGCTCATGTTAGGCACTAACAATACTAACCTACAGGTACCAGCATGGTATATTGGTACAAGTGCAGGTCATGCAATGCAGGTCATGCAATGAACGTCACTGTAACACATTCACCTGAAGAAAAGTATAGTACTATTCTACTACCACGACTATCCATTCAAGACAGCATCTAACAATACTAGTAAGCCCACACAAACTAACATCACGAGGCAGGAGAGAATAAAAGGAACCAAGACCTGATGATGATAGTGTCGACGATGATTTGATTGGGATAGCGTCGCTGAGGTGGATGATCTACACACATTTCTCATCAAAAGTAACACCTGCATGATTAAAAAACTAAGTATTGTTCTTAAAGCACAAGAACATTAAGAAACCCCGAAACAAAACACTAAGCTATTAACACTAGAGGAGCAAGCATACTATGAAACTGAGGTGTCTCAATATGAAGGGAATATTGAATTGCAAATTTCATTCTAGATTATCAAATTGTTATCATTCCTGACACGTTGTTTTTCATACAGCTAGCTGGGTCACGCTTGATTAAAGGGCAGGTGAGCCCGGGATAAGTAGAAGCAGGACAATAATAGTACATTCACAACTTCAGTTCAGTTAAATATCACCACATGTATTAGTATACAGGCAGCAATAGTATCATCGAGCATAGCAAAACAGCAGCTTGACCCATATAAGGCATAGCTCTGAAGAAAGAAAGAACAGGTTCAGCTAGCTATGTATTCAGAGTTGAGAGCTAAGCAATTTGTTTGTTTATGCTGTAACTGACAGACCTAGTATGAGAAACAAGCAAAGTGAAACAGTATTGACTGATTCGATGGCAAAACAAGCTAAGCTACTTAGCTAGTAGGTGACCATCCAATCCATGATGCAGCAGCAGGTGCAAATATGATATGATGTGAAGAAGAAGCTCGCTGGAGTGGTGGGGGATGAAACCAAAATTACAAACCATAGTCGGACCTCACATCACCACTGTTTTATGGTTTTATAACCAACTGGAAACTATGCAGAGCAGAGCAGGTCAGACAGTAAAAGAATTATCAAGCAGAGCAAAACAGCAGCGTGACCATCAAGTCGTAGCCCTGAAGAAAGAAAGAACCAATAGGGTCAGCTACTTATTTATTCAGAGTTGAGAGTTGAACAATCATCAGAAAACTAAAGATACTGCTCAGCCAACTAAATAACACATGATTCTGTCACACGGTATAATTCTGACTATAATATAACAAGAGAACTAAAGATACTACATACTTAGAACTCAACTAATAAGTGAGAATGATCCAATCAGATGCAAACAACTGATTTTATTTGTTGATATTACTAAAGGAAGTGTATAAAACAATCTGCAGCAAACAAGCTTTGATTTGCTGCTCCAAATAGAGGACCCTGGGATTGGGGTGCTGATCACATAAGTAAATAAATAGTAGTACATCTCCAAAACCTTAAATATGGTATCAACTTCTCAGATCACAAAGGTAAATGAACAGTAGTATATGTCTAAAATTTATAGCATCACACACGAGGTCTAAATTTATACTATGTTCCTTTAGTAGCAAGAGCTGGTTCATGTCTAGCTTGTATTGCAGATAACTAGTACACTTTTCACACAAAAAATAGGAGCGAAATATGTTTTAATGATCAACTCTGGTGTTGCAGAATATCTTCACAGCATGTAAGAATACTTGGATTAATAGGCTAATCAACCATCAACTAACACTTCACAGTACCAACTAACACTTCACAGTACCAAAAAATGGGGTGGCGCTCACCACTTCAGATGTGCAGCAGCCATGAGGGCTTCTTCCTGTTCCACCTGCAGCAGCAGTAGCGGTGGCAGCTTCTACAGATCTGAGACACAAAACAAACACAGGCAGGAGGAATCAGAGGGAGGGGAGATGAAGAAATAGACAAGACAAGGGGAGAAGAGGGATTGATGCCCACTCACCCATCATGGTCGGAGATCCGCGGTCGCCATGGCCGGAGATGGACGGCTGCCGGCGTGCGTGGTGGAGGTCGAGGATGAACCGTCGTTCTTTGGCGTCGAGGGCCACCGCCGCAGGACGCTCCGGGCCCCACCGAGAGAAGGTGGGTGCGGATCCGCCGTCGCCGCCCCGTCCCCATCCATCCATGGGCGATGGGTGGGTGAGGGGCTAGTGTTTCGGGCGCTGTCGCCCCATCCGTCCATCTCAGGAGGGAGGGAGGTCGCCGGTGGGGGTGGGGGTCGGCGCCGGCGGGATTGGAGAGGAATCGCGAGGGAGCTCGAGTGGATCTCCGGCCAGCGGCGGGATTGGAGAGGAATCGGGGGAGGGGGAGGAATCGAGTGGATCTCCGGCCAGGGAGGGGCGGGGTGGAGGAGAGCAGGGGCCAGCGGAAGGGAGGGGGTGCTGGGGCTGGGGGAGAAGGTGGCGGCGGCGGAAGGAAGGGACTGCGCCGTCGATCTGAATCGGGGGAGAGGATGAGAGGGGATAGGAGTTAGGGTTTGAGCGATGAGGGGAAGCTAGGGTGAGGGGGATGAGGGCTATCGTCGGATCCGGGAATATCCGACGGTGTTTGATGCATGATCCGCGTGAGATGCCCACGGACCAATCAGAACACAGTAAACACTTTGAAGACGTTATGACCATCTAAATTGGTCGTAATTGATTAAAAATAAAAAAAAATCATAAGAAAAGCATTTTCTATTTTTTGAGTGTCAAAGATGATTTTTTTTGTGAAGGACCTACCAAATATTGTGCACAAGGGTGCATCTTGGAATGACAAACAATGTTGCCTAAGTAAGTTTTCATTTTCTTTGGACGAAAATTTCATTTTTCATTTTTCGAGTGTCCAAAATGAGTTTTTTTGTGAAGGACCTACCATATATTTGTTGCAAAATTGGACCAAATCAAATTTCTAAAATATTAGGCCATATTTAATGTACAATTGACCAAATGGTTGCTTGTCAAAAGCTTTGATCCACCTCTCGTGAAAAAGACAAATTTCCCCCGATTCAGCAGGAAGCGGGTCAAATTTGAACTACAGCTGCCTCATAGTTTGCTCTTTATTTTTTTCCAAAAATCATTTCTAGGTACATAAGTTTTTATTTAATTAGAAAAACTCCAAAAGTTTTGCAAGATTCAACCCCTAGCTACGAACGGTCATGCCCGCCGTTTTGACCGCATTTTGAAACGGGCATAAGAAATTCAAAAAAAATCAAAAAAATTGAAAACCTTCGCATCGTGTCATTATATGTGACCTAGTTTCCAGAAAAAATAACAAACTTGGACTACGGCAAATGTCTTAAAAAAGTGTTCTCAGAAACGAGCTATCATGTATGAAGATCCATGGCTTTCAAGGCAAATGGCCAATGTTATGGCAACATTCATGTTATAGTTTGTTCAAATGATCTTTTATTGTTAACAAGGGTGCATATTGGAATGACAAACAATGTTGCCTAAGGAAGTTTTCATTTTCTTTGAACGAAAATTTCATTTTTCATTTTTCGAGTGTCCAAAATGAGTTTTTTTGTGAATGACCTACCATATATTTGTTGCAAAATTGGACCAAATCAATTTTCTAAAATATTATGCCATATTTAATGTACAATTGACCAAATGGTTGGGTGTCAAAATCTTTTGATCCACCTCTCATGAAAAAGACAAATTTCCGCCGAATCAGTAGGAAGCGGGTCAAATTTGAACTACAGCTGCCTCATAGTTTGCTCTTTATTTTTTCCAAAAATCATTTCTAGGTACATAAGTATCTATTTAATTAGAGAAACTGCAAAAGTTTTGCAAGATTCAACCCCTAGCTACGAACGGTCATGCCCGCCGTTTTGACTGCATTTTGAAACGGGCAAAAGAAATTAAAAAAAAACAAAAAAATTAAAAACCTTCGCATCGTGTCATTATATGTGACCTAGTTTCCAGAAAAAATAACAAACTTGGACGACGGCAAATGTCTTAAAAAAGTGTTCTCAGAAACGAGCTATCATGTATGAAGATCCATGGCTTTCAAGGCAAATGGCCAATGTTATGGCAGCATTCATGTTATAGTTTGTTCAAATGATCTCTTATTGTGCACAAGGATGCATATTGGAATGACAAACAATGTTGCCTAAGGAAGTTTTCACTTTCTTTGCACTAAATTCATTTTCCATTTTTTGAGTGCCCAAAATTGATTTTTTTGTGAAGAACCTAGCAAATATTTGATGCAAAATTGGACCAAATCAATTTTCTAAAATATTAGGTCATATTTAATGTACAATTGACCAAATGGTTGGGTGTCAAAATCTTTTGATCCACCTCTCGTGAAAAAGACAAATTTCCGCTGAATTAGTAGGAAGCGGGTCAAATTTGAACTATAGCTGCCTCATAGTTTGCTCTTTATTTTTTCCAAAAATCATTTCTAGGTACATAAGTATCTATTTAATAAGAGAAACTGCAAAAGTTTTGCAAGATTCAACCCCTAGCTACGAGCGGTCATGCCCGCCGTTTTGACCGCATTTTGAAACGGGCATAAGAAATTCAAAAAAAATCAAAAAAATTAAAAACCTTCGCATCGTGTCATTATATGTGACCTAGTTTCCAGAAAAATAACAAACTTGGACTACGGCAAATGTCTTAAAAAAGTGTTCTCAGAAACGAGCTATCATGTATGAAGATCCATGGCTTTCAAGGCAAATGGCCAATGTTATGGCAACATTCATGTTATAGTTTGTTCAAATGATATCATATTTTGCACAAGTTTGCGTCTTGGAATGACAAACAATGTTGCCTAAAGAAGTTTTCATTTTCTTTGCACGAAAATTTCATTTTCCATTTTTCGAGTGCCCAAAATGAGTTTTTTTGTGAAGAACCTACCAAATATTTGTTGCAAAATTGGACCAAATCAATTTTCTAAAATATTAGGCCATATTTAATGTACAATTGACCAAATGGTTGGGTGTCAAAACCTTTTGATCCACCTCTAGTGAAAAAGACAAATTTCCGCCGAATTAGTAGGAAGCGGGTCAAATTTGAACTACAGCTGCCTCATAGTTTGCTCTTTATTTTTTCCAAAAATCATTTCTAGGTACATAAGTATCTATTTAATCAGAGATACATGGTGTGGTGGCGAGACGTCGAGGTTTCGACGGTGGCCGAGGGCCCCAACTCCAGAGCGCGTAAACTGGCATGCCAGCCGCGTGGTCACCGCGTGACCGTGGCGTTGCCACGCATTCTGGGCGGCCTAGGAATGTCTGGTGGGTTGGGCACTCCCCCGGTATGTGTTAGGAAGAATAAAACAACAGAAGAATCTCACGAGGGGACTGAACTAAGCTCAAACATGAATTAGCAGCCAAGTGTTTGATTAGTGGCGGGGGAAATGCACATGTTCAATGGGCCTGAGTTTTGGCTGAGGATGATCATCTACTAAGGAGACTGTCTTGGCAAATTTGCAGCTCAAATGGAGGAGCCTAGGTGGCACTTGCTTTGCAAAGTACCACACTGGACAGAAATATGAATGTTGAAGCTGGGCTCAAATGAATGAATGAATTGAGCTAAAATTTGGTGGAGGATGGTAATTTGGTCATAGGAAAGCACTGTAAAAAATTTATACCATTTTGACATGCCAAAGTGGTACTTCCTTTACAATGCTCTTATGTGGACAGAAACTTGGGAAACATATTGAGAGAAATTGGCTAAATGAAATGAGCTCAAATTTGGTGGAGGGAAGTTATATAGGTAGGATCACGCCCTGGTAAATTTGCAGCAATAATGAAGCAATATAAAATATAGTTGCTTCACAAACTAAAAATATGACCAGAATAAAAGATTGGACGATGAGCTCACATGGATTGCTGGATAGAGCTCAAATTTTGTGGAGAGTGATTATTTGAGCATATGGAAGATTGGGAAAAATCTAAGATCATTTGGATAAGCCTAGCTAGTACTTTCTTCACAAAGTTTCTCTCTGGATAGAAACTTTGGAAATTTGCTGAGGAAGATTTACTAGGCAAATGGAGTTGAATATTGGCATGTGGCTATGATTTGGATATGGAAGAGTGCCCCAAAAGTTTGAGGGCAATTAAGGAAATATAAATAGCACTCCCTTCACAAAGTGTTATTCTGGACAGAATAGGAAAATGAATATTCCTGAATTATTTTTGAACTAGGCAAGGAAGGGATTTGACATATTTGTGAAAGATATGATCCAAAGAATTTATCAGAATTTTTTGGGAATTTTGGGGATGACAGAAATATAGGTTGCTTCACAACCTAGGGCAAAAATTGACACATGGACATGACACATAGGCAAAACTGATGAGGTGGCACCTAGTCATAGCAATGCACCACAATTTACAAGGCTATGACCATCTATATTGGTCGTAAGAAGTTAGAAATAAGGCCGTCGGACAGTGCTGTCTGCTTTACGACCATTTCGTGTAAGGAAATTACGACCTTTCTGACCAAAATGGTCATTATGGTTTAGGGTTTGGAGCCCCCCGAACAGCTTACGACCAATTGGTCTCAAATGGTCGTAGATTTACGACCATTTCTTCCAGGGTCACTGACAGAAGGTCACAAGTTGACATATTTCTTGTAGTGAATCCAACTCTAAATCGGCCAAAATCACGAGTTAAAGTGGCTAAGGAGCTTTTTCTTTCTCTATGTTCTATGAGACTTACGACTTACTTAGAGAGAGCAGAAGACTTAGAGAGAGCACAGAGGCACGGAAGGAAACCTGACAAATAGAAAGAGCGTTTGCGCACGGAGCCCCGCGGTGCGTATAAAAAGAAGAGGAGCACTGTAATGTCGGCACAACAGATTAGAACTTACCTACCGCGCCCTCAGATTCCAGTATCGTAGTGTCTCATCAGCCGCAGCAACAGCACGGCTGTCGGGTGTGCGGCAGCAACAGCACCGGCAGAACACGAGCAAATTATGCATCCGAGAGGGAATCAATTCTGTAGCAATCAGTGTCACGTAAAAAGACGAAACACGCGGGAATCAGTGCTAGATAAAAAGACGAGGACGAAACGCGCGGGACGAGGACGAAAGGCGACGCACGCGCGGGAATCACCGCCGTCCGGTACAGACGAGGCTGTCGGCCGGGGTGGAGCAGCAACAGTGCCGGCCGCCTCACCCGGTGGCGGCAGGTCACAGTGCTGCCGCCCCACCCGGTGGCGGCAGGGCCCACCGCGCGCTGCCGTTCCGTTCGCAGCGCCGAATTCCGTCGCCCGCAGCCTGCCGCCTAGCCCGGTGGCGGCAGGGGCTGGCCACCTCACGCCATGGCGGCAGGTGCCACGTGTCGCCCGGCGCACCTGCCGCCACGGCCCAGGGGGTCTTTTTTGTCACTTTTATCTGGAGGGGGTCATTTCTGCCAATTACGTTCGCCAGGGGGTCCTTTTCGACAAAAATCAATGATTTACTTGTGTGACGCCCCCGACTTAATCATGCACTAATCATACACGCAAATGCACACGATCAAGCCTAAGGACTCACTTGAAGATATCACAACACAATTCTAAACACAAATAAAGTCATACAAACTTTATATTACAAGTCAGGGGCCTCGAGGGCTCGAATACATAAGCTTGAGTCATACAAGCATCAGATATCTGAGTACAAAAATAAAAGTTAAACAGATAAGCCTTAAGAAGGCGGGGCAAAACAACGACACTGCATCGAAAGGCGTAGGCCTCCTGCCTGGGTGCCTCCTATCTACTCCTGGTCGTCGGCGGTCTCCACGTAGTAGTACTCTCCACCAGAGGGGTAGTAGTAGTAGTCGTCGGCTGGGACAGCTGGCTCCGGGGCTCCGTCATCTGGTCGCAGTGATCGGGTATGGGGAAAAAGGGGAAGCAAAGCAACCGTGAGTACTCATCGAAAGTACTCGCAAGACTTACATCAGATCTATTCTACTTTTGCATTGGTATCAAGAAAAGGTTGTATCAGTGGACTGAACTGCAGAAATGCCAGAATAGAGGGAAAGGCCTAGCCTATCGAAGACTAACATCTTCAGCGTCTTGCAGCATTAGAAGAGGGCAGATTAGTACATAAATATAGTAGTAGAAGTAGGTAGCAACAACGCCCAGAGAACCTTCCTCGACTCCCTGTGAGAAAGCAATCCTGGAGCTAACATATTCAACCCATTTCTAGTTGTAGAAGATCAGGATATTTTCCGAGCGTCCTGTTACCGTGGACACGGCTATTCGAATAGATATACTTCCCGGCAGGGGTGCACCAACTTACCCAACACACTCGATTAACTCTGGCCGGACACACTTGCTCGGTCCATGCCCGGCCTCGGCTGATCGACACATCGTAGCCCTACCTAGGCTCAACAGAGAGGCCAGCATGCCGGTCTACATCCTAAGCGCTCAGCGGTCTTGGGCCCATCGCCCTTTGCACTCCTGCGCGTTGCTAGGACGGCCGGGAGCACACCTAGCCCCCTTAATACAAGCGCAGGCTTTCGCGGTCCAACCCGGGCGCGTGCCGCTCAACTGCTGACATCTGAAGAGCTTCGGCTGATACATACGACGCCGAGTGCCCATACTTATTCCCACGTGGTGGTTAGTGCGAACAGGCCAGAGGCATTCTCAGATTACATATCCAAACCCTTAGTGCGTTCGGAGCTCGCGGAAACGAGCAGAGACTCACGATCATGTGACCCCGTCGCCCCGTCTCGTGGACTTATGGCAAGGGCTAGGAATGCCCGGCCGTGCCACGTAATCATCTCTCGGGTACCTTCTTGGTCAACCCGATACCACATCTCTCGCGGGTACCCCTCGGGGCCGACCCGACTTAAATCAATGACTGAAATAAAAGTATGGTAACCGTGTGTCCAACACATCAAGAAGGAATCCGAGGAATCACCCACATTGGATTCCCACTCGTTGTATCCGTGAAGGTGAACCCGGAGGAATCACCCTCGATGGCATTCACACTTGCGGGGTTGCACGACAGAAGCTTCATCGGAGGTGGTGAAAGAGGAATCACCCTTTGTAACCCACAACCGACTAGCTGTGCTACAGAGGCAACATCGGGAGTGAGATAAGAGGAATCACCCTCGGCACTCGATATTAGCTCTGCTGAGTCGAGCAACTTAGGGGGTGTGCGGTGATGTGCTGGTCTCAGCCCGTCGATCACATCTATCGGGGCACCGGTACTAAAGCGGGGCAACTAGGACAAGGAAGAGGGGCCACAGATGGTTTACCAACCAACCTATACTAAGCATTTTGGATAGTAGGTAAAGTATCAATAGCAGGTTACAAAAACAGGCTATGCATCAGAATAGGATCAATCAAAAGTAGTAGCAAAATCTAATGCAAGCAGGAGGGGGAAAGAATAGGAGATATTGGCATGCTCAAGGGGGTTGCTTGCCTGGAAGCTCTGCGGCAAAGGAGGGATCGTCAATAGTGTAGTCGGTCTCCGGAGCTGCGTCGGTCTCGGGGTCTACCGGATAAGAAGAGGGGGAAGAAACAATAAATAAAAAGCAAATAGAGCGATACAGATGCATGGCATGGCAATATGCAGTGCTGATGGTGACCTAATGCAATGCTACATGTCGCAGACGAAGCGGGAATTTGGTATACTGAACCGGAGGGGAAGGTTCCATGTTTAGATAGATAGGAGTGATGGTCAAGCATTTTGACCACGTATTCGGATTTGTCTCGTTTTTCTGATCAACTCTCATGTTGAAACTTTTCGATCCGAGCTACGGTTGAATTTCTACGAATTTCCAAAGTTTTAAACCTTTTTCTGAAAATCCTGGAATTATTTTAATTAACTAAATTCGCATTATCCAGAATAGTAACTGATGATGTTAGCATGAGGTCAGTGTGACGTCAGCGAGTCAACCCAGCTGGTCCAGGTCAAACCTGACAACTGGGTCCCACATGTCATACACAGAAGCTAATTAGGGATTAAATTAAACTAATCTGAGGTTAATTAGATAGGGGCCCCACATGTCAGTGTCTAAACTAATATTTAGATTAATTTTAAACCTAATTATTTAATTAAGCGGGTGGGGCCCGCCTGTCACTGACACTGTGCTGCCACGTCAGCACAGTTGACCTGTCAACGAGGTCAACTGGGGCCCCTTCGAACGAGCGAAGAGAGGCGCGTCGACTGGTGGTGGTGGCTTCGCCGGAGTTGGCCGGAATCGACCGGAACAACCACGGCGAGCGGCAGAGCATACGGGCGAGCTCGGATCTAGCGTTCGCGGGCACGGCAAGCGGCGTGCGTGTGTGCGTTGAGCTCCTGGGAGCCCCAGGAGCTCGATGGTGAGCTCGGGCGAGCATGGCAGTGGCTGTGGCAACGGCGGCGAGCTCGTCGGCGGTGGCGAGTTCGGGCGCAGTGATGTAGCTCGCTAGCGAGCGCGCGCGAGCAAACGGAGAGGGGGAGGAGGTAGAGGAGCTCACCGCGAGGCGCACGGTGGCCGCTGGCAGCTTAGTAGCGCAGCACGGCGGCCGGAATCGGAGAAGAACGGCGGCGACCCGTGGAAGAAGACGGCGGCGTGGATCCGTGCTATGGAGCTCCTCGGCTCACGTTCGAGGCCGTGGACGACATGGTCGACGATGGCGATGACGACTGACACGGAGAGGAGGCGAGGCGAGGTGAGTGGCTACGGTGGCGAGGCAGTGCGGCGACGGCGGCGCTCGGTGGTGGTGGGGAACGAGAGAGAGAGAGAGGCGAGGGAGGAGCGGTGATGCGGAGCATCCTTGATCATCCCCATGGATACTTCACCACCTCACCAAGCACCAAGTGGACCTATGACAAGAGCTCGCGCACGTGCCATCGAGAACGAGGTGAACTCACTCCTTTATGACTTACACATAGATATGGATGGAACTTGGATGCTACCTCACAAAGGAATGTTGTGCATCATTAGGAACGATGGAGTTGACCACCGAGAGGCTAAGGATAATCACCAAGGGCAAGAGGAACCATGCCAAGACCGCACGGAAGACAGAGGCCTGCAACTGGAAGAAGAAGCCCTGCCCAGGCGACCCCGTGCCCACGGGCCTGTTGGACCCCGTGCGCACGGCCTATCCAGAAAGTCTCTGGATACCCCATGCGCACGGGCCCCAATGACCCCATGCACACGGGCCCCTTCATTGTAGCCTCTGCTACCCCGTGCGCACGGGCGTGTACCGTGCCCATGGGACCCCCGTGCGCACGGGCCACCCAGCGAGGTGGCTGACTTTTGGCTGTTTTGCCCTCTCTTCGTCCCCTACCTCCCACCTACTATATATTCCGTACCTAAGACATTTGTTAGGGTTAGCAAAGTGTATTGAGATATTCATAGAGGGCTTTGCTCATCTACCACTCCTCTTGGAGATCAAGACCTCCTAGAGAGAAGATCCCCTTGTGGATTCAAGACCCCTTCTAGGGAAGGATCCCCATCATAGGATCATCAAGGCCTCACCTCCTTTGGAGTGGGAAGAACCTTACCTTTGTGCTACTTTCCTTTGATTGTCTATGTATGCTTGTGGATCTATGTATCCTACTCTAGTGGATGTGTGATTTGGGTTTGTTTGAGTGATTTCTCTCTTGTGTTCTTGTGAGTTCATCCCTCATACACTCCAAGTGTGAAAAGATCTTCACCTAGGGTCTCTACCCTACAACATCATGGTATCATGAGCCACGTTGATTCACATCTTGGAGTCCCTACCCCCATTTTCTATCCTGATTTTGCTTTGTTTTGTTCCTATTTCGAAAATCCCCACAAAAATAGCCATCCCAAATTTTTTTGCATTTGTTGGATCTTGTGAGATTTTGTTGTTTTGGTCCACGAATTTCTTGTTTGGCAACTGGATCTACCCTTTTTCCACCTTCCCCCATCTTCCCCACCACCACTTACCGCGCAATTTTGCACTTTTGCCACAGATTTGGGGCTGTTCTTCCGCAGCCGCCGACCCCGTGCGCACGGGCCCCCGATACCCCGTGCACACGGGCCCAACTTACCCCGTGCGCACGGGCTAATCAGGGAGCTGTTCCACTTCTTGTTTTAGTCCAGTTTTACCACACTTTGCACCATTTTCGTCTCCCGCGCTAACACACGTGTTTCATTGAGATTTTGACTTGCAGTTGCCGTGTCCTAAGGTGTTTCGGCTACTTAGGGACGGTTCTACATCATCATCACCGCCATTCATCATCGCCCCGGACCAGACATCGACATTGTCCACTTCATCATCATCCGTCCTTGCTTACCACGAGAACCAAACGACGGTAACCTCGACGACATCGTGTACTTACCCTTGCCATTGCATTGATAGCCTTGAGCCATTTTGCGTCACTTACCCATCGAGACTAGCGAGTTGAGAATTGCCGGGCCACGTATTTGTGCACCATAGTGATATGCCTCCTCCGCATAGCTACATTTAGCGTGCATTCATCTTGCTATCATCATCGTGCCATAAGTCTCTCCCATGCATATGTTACTTACTTGTCTTAGATATCGGCTCTAGCATCAAGCATTTTGGCATAGTAAAAAAAACAGAAAAAGCTTTTAAGCAAAAGAGAAGAAACAAGAGCTTGTAAGCAATAGCATTGAGCCTTTTGCATAGTAGATCATATAGGACATACATATCATACTTGGTATTGAAGACAAGCACGTTACTCTCTTAGGTTGGTGCACAAGCGTATCTAGCCCATTTGAGCAATCGAGCTAGTGTCTCTCTAGCATCTGTGCAACAAGAGCATTTTCCGTGGTTCCACATTTTGAGCTCATTCCTTGGTTGTGCGGATCCCATTCATCTCCGTGTGTGTGTTTCCAAGTGTTCTACTAGGGTGTTCATCTATTTGTCTTACTTGCAATTTGTGAATCTTCTCAACATTTTCGATATCTTGACTAACACTTGCTTGAATTTTGTGCCACTCATCCTAACGAAGCTACTCCATAAGCCTTACTTTGTAGGTGTGAGAAACAAACCCGGTACCAATTCTACTATTGTTGCATTACATTGAGTGATACTTGATACATCCTCAATCATCGGAAAAGGTAACTTTGGTATTGTTCTCTCATTTCCTACTCACCACCACTTGACTATGATGGATAGGCCAACTACATCGGCGAACCCGCTCTTTGAAGAGCAATAGGAGACGCACGACTACGTCACCAAGGGTCATCTCTTCGGCGTACAACGAGCGCTACACCAAGAAACTGAAGCTTTGGGAGATCGCATCGAGCAACTCGCCGCCGACTTGCGCCACTCCGAAACACGAACAAGGGACTACTTCGACGCCAAGCTTTCATCTGAAATGGAGGAATTGCGGGACATCATGGCCAACCGCGCCACTTCCACGACTTCCTCTTCAAGACGGCGACACTCAAGTCGACACTCTTCAGATTCTTCTTCACGCTCAAGTCCATCTCGAGCACGTTCTCATCGGCGCGACAATCATGACGATCATCAAGCTCCACAAAATCCATTCCATGGCAATGGGTTACGAGACCGACTTCGAGCACGAGAACGTCAAGCGCGCCAAGGCCAAGTACCATCACGTTCAAGACAAAATGACCAAGACGGCGACGCCCTCCGGCAAGAACTACTACACCGAGAAGAACAAGCACTTGAAGTGCAACGTGCTCTCCGAGAAGCCACTCATGCCGTGAATGAGCGCAACCATCGTGTGCATGAACAAGAAGAAGCGCTACGACACGAACAACAAGAAGAAGAAGCTCACCTTGAGAAGCCCCAAGAAAGACGAAATCGAGCTCGGATTCCACCTCCAAGACCTCCGCGTCAAGCAAATCGAGCGGAGCATGAGGATGACGATCCACCACCACGGCAAGAGCGACATCACCAACGAAGACATGATGAGGAACAACGTTTCGGCAAGCTCAAGTTCACCATGCCCAAGTTCCACGGCGGCAACGATCCCGAAGAATATCTCTCATGAGCATTGAAGGTCGACAAGATATTCCGCCTTCACAACTACGACGAAGAAAAGAAGATCGCCATGGCATCTCTCGAGTTCCAAGACTATGTTCTCATTTGGTGGGAGCAAGTGATCGCAAGACGTCAAGAGAAGGGCGAGCCACCCATCGCGACTTGGAATCAAATGAAGGATGTCATGAGAGCTCGTTTTGTGCCTACACATTACAACCGCGACCTCTTCAAGAAACTCCAACTCCTCAAGCAAGGAACCAAGTTGGTTGAAGAATACTATCAAGAAATAGAAGTTTCCATGATACGAGCCAATGTCAAGGAAGATGATGAACAAACTATGGCACGTTTCTTGAATGGCCTCAACCATCCCATCAAGAAAATAGCGGACTTCCAACCGTACTCCAAGTACTCTTCCAAGACCTACGGTTCTTACACTCAAGCTTCAACGACTACGACAACTCCTTCCACGACTCGAGCTACGACAAGTACCGGCGACAAGTCAAGCTCCAAGCAACCTTCGACATCTTCGAGTCGTCTTCCTCCTACTACAAGCAGCTCCAAGCAAAACCTTCGTCCTCGACACCTCTTACGGATGCCAACAAGACAAGTGACATCAAGTGCTTCACTTGCAAGGGCCGCGGCCACAAGTCTTTCGAGTGTCCAACTCGACGCACAATGATCCTCAACGACGACGGCACCTATGACTCAATGAGCAAAGATCAAATGGAAGCCCTCGAGCATGTGGCTATGCACCGACAAGTGAATGAAGAAGAAGATGCACAAATCTATTGTGACAATGATGCGAGCCCCGCTCTTGTTGTCTCCAAGGTCTTGACACTTCAACAACATCAAGACGAGGATCAACGGTGCCACATCTTCCACACCAAAGCGGGCATCCAAGGACGTTCCGTCAAGGTCATCATCGACGGCGGAAGTTGCCACAGTTTGGCAAGTGAAGAATTATGCTCCAAGCTACAATTGGTCAAGAAGAAGCACCCTCGCCCCTACAAGGTCCAATGGCTTAGCGACTCCGGCACAATCCAAGTGGAGCACACCGTCCAAGTATCCTTCAAGATTGGCGCCTACAAAGATACCTTGGAGTGTGATATGGTTCCCATGTCCGTATGCCACCTCCTACTTGGGCGACCTTCGCAATTCGATCGCGGCGTCATCCACAATGGCCGGACCAACCACTATAGCTTCAAGATGAAGGGCAAGGAATTCGTTCTCCGACCAATGTCTCCAAGTCAAGTCGTCGCCGACAATCAAGCATCGAGCCATCGTGGAGAGACTAGTGAGAGAGTGAACCACCACAAAGAGAGTGAGTGCCACAAGCCAAAATTGAGTGCCTCCACGATGAGCGACAAGAAAAACTTAGTTCTACTAGCCACCAAAAGAGATTTGAGGGATGTGAGTGAGAGCCCATCTAGTGTTGTTCACTATGTGCTTTTATGCAAAAGTGAAGCTGAGTGGACTAATACTTCACAACATCTTCCTCTAGTGTTGTCTCATCTCTTGTAGGAATACAAGGACGTGTTTCCTGATGAGCTACCTCCCGGACTACCTCCTCTACGCGGAATCGAACACCGCATCGACCTCATCCCCGGCGCACCCATACCGAACAAGGCACCATACCGCGTCAACCCCGACGAGACCAAAGAAATCCAACGGCAAGTCCAACATCTCATGGAGAATGGGTATGTACGCGAGAGCTTGAGTCCATGTGCCGTTCCGGTAATTCTTGTGCCTAAGAAAGATGGTACCTATCGCATGTGTTCCGATTGCCGTCCCATAAATGCTATCACCGTTAGATATCGCCATCCCATTCCTCGCCTTGATGACATGCTTGATGAACTTAGTGGAGCCACCGTTTTCTCAAAAATTTATCTTAAAAGTGGTTATTATCAAATTCGCATGCAAGAAGGTGATGAATGGAAAACCGCTTTCAAAACCAAATTTGGCTTGTATGAATGGTTAGTCATGCCTATGGGTTTATCGCAAGCACCTAGCACTTTTATGCGTGTCATGCACTATGTTCTTCGCAAATTAATTGGCATTTGTGTTGTGGTTTACTTTGATGACATCCTTGTGTTTAGTGAAACTCTCGAAGATCATGTCAAACACCTTAGAGAAGTATTGCAAATTCTTAGAGACGAGCGACTTTATGCTAACATGGAAAAATGCACTTTTGGTGTTGATAAGATTGTTTTCTTGGGCTTTGTTGTCTCTTCTAAGGGTGTTGAAGTTGATGAGTCTAAAATTGATGCTATTAAAACTTGGCCTCAACCAACCAACTTGCAACAAGTGCGTAGCTTCCTTGGTCTAGCCGGATTTTACCGTCGCTTCGTTAAGGACTTTAACACTATTGCTTCACCATTACATGCTTTGAGCAAGAAGAACGCTCCTTTTGTTTGGGGACCTTCGCAAGATACCGCATTTCTTGAGCTTAAGAATTTGCTTACACATGCTCCAATTCTTGCCTTGCCAAACTTTGAGAAAACATTTGAAGTGCATTGTGACGCTAGTGGTAATGGCATAGGTGGTGTTTTAATGCAAGAAAAGCGACCCATTGCATATTTTAGTGAAAAACTTTCCGGTGCTCAACTTAATTATCCCATCTATGACAAGGAGTTGTATGCTTTGGTGAGAGATTTGCATGTTTGGGAGCATTATCTCCGACCTCATGAATTTTTCATCCATACCGATCACGAAACGCTTAAGTACCTTAGTGTTCAAACAAAATTGAACAAACGGCATGCTAAATGGAGTGAATTTATTGAGTCCTTCCCTTACATCATCAAATATATCCAGAGAAAGGAGAATGTTGTAGCGGACGCTCTTTCCCGCAAATGCATGCTAGTTACTCAACTTGAATTGAATGTTATTGGCTTTGAGCACATTAAATATATATAAGAGCATGATGATTCTTTTGCAACTCCTTATGCCAAATGTCTTGCTAACACTTATTGGGAGCGATATTATATCAAGGATGGATACCTTATGCGCGCTAACAAACTTTGTGTTCCCAAGTCTTCTCTTCGTTTGTTGCTTTTGCAAGAGGCTCACGGCGGTGGACTTATGGGACATTTCGGTCGCGACAAGACTTTTGCCACGCTCTCCAACAAGTACTATTGGCCCAAGATGCTTCGCAATGTCGCACACTACACCAACCGATGCTCCACATGTCGCAAAGCTAAGTCACAAGCTCAATTTCATGGGTTACATATGCCACTTCCTATTCCATATCATCCATGGGAAGACATTAGCATGGATTTTGTGCTTGGCTTGCCTAGAACAAAAAATGGAAAAGACTCGGTTTTTGTAGTTGTTGACTGTTTCTCTAAAATGGCTCATTTTATTCCATGTCACAAGAACGACGATGCTTCACATATTGCAAACTTGTTTTGTAGGGAAATCTTGCGACTTCATCGAATGCCCAAGACGATTGTATCGGCCCGCGACGTCAAGTTCCTAAGCTACTTTTGGAAGACACTATGCGGCAAGCTCGGGATCAAGCTCCTCTTCACGTCGGCTTATCACCCACAGACCGATGGTCAAACGGAAGTCACCAACCGGACGCTCTCTACACTACTTCGCGTGTTGATCAAGAAGAACCTCACGGAATGGGAAGAATGCCTACCGATCACCGAGTACGCCTACAAACGAGCAAGACACTCTACCACCGGCAAGTCTCCCTTCGAAGTGGTCTATGGCTTCAACCCTTTGTCGCCTTTGGACATCTTACCGCTACCACTACAAGAGCGAGCGAACTTGGACGCAAGCGCAAGAGCAACATATATCAAGAAGGTGCATGAAGACACACGGCTCACGATAGAACGCCAAGTACAACGACTCGCCAACAAACTCAACGCAACCAAGCATCCAATGATATTCAACCCCGGTGATCTCGTGTGGCTACACCTTCGCAAGGATCGCTTCCCCAACGAACGCAAGTCCAAGCTTCTACCTCGTGCCGATGGGCCATTCAAGGTGCTAGCACGCATTAACGACAATGCATACAAGATCGACCTCCCACGAGACAAGTACAACGTGAGTGACACCATCAACGTCAAGGATCTATCCCCCTACCATGGTGATGAAGATATTGATCCGAGGGCGGATCTTTCCCAAGGAGGGGGGGGGAGATGATGCGGAGCATCCTTCGATCATCCCCATGGATACTTCACCACCTCACCAAGCACCAAGTGGACCTATGACAAGAGCTCGCGCACGTGCCATCGAGAACGAGGTGAACTCACTCCTTTATGACTTACACATAGATATGGATGGAACTTGGATACTACCTCACAAAGGAATGTTGTGCATCATTAGGAACGATGGAGTTGACCACCGAGAGGCTAAGGATAATCACCAAGGCCAAGAGGAACCACGCCAAGACCGCACGGAAGACGGAGGCCTGCAGCTGGAAGAAGAAGCCCTGCCCAGGCGACCCCGTGCCCACGGGCCTGTTGGACCCCGTGCGCACGGCCTATCCAGAAAGTCTCTGGATACCCCGTGCGCATGGGCCCCTTCGTTGTAGCCTCTGCTACCCCGTGCGCACGGGACCCCCGTGCTCACGGGCCACACTTACCCCGTGCACACGGGCCACCCAGCGAGGTGGCTGACTTTTGCCTGTTTTGCCCTCTCTTCATCCCCTACCTCCCACCTACTATATATTCCGTACCTAAGACATTTTTTAGGGTTAGCAAAGTGTATTGAGATATTCATAGAGGGCTTTGCTCATCTACCACTCCTCTTGGAGATCAAGACCTCCTAGAGAGAAGATCCCCTTGTGGATTCAAGACCCCTTCTAGGGAAGGATCCCCATCATAGGATCATCAAGACCTCACCTCCTTTGGAGTGGGAAGAACCTTACCTTTGTGCTACTTTCCTTTGATTGTCTATGTATGCTTGTGGATCTATGTATGCTACTCTAGTGGATGTGTGATTTGGGTTTGTTTGAGTGATTTCTCTCTTGTGTTCTTGTGAGTTCATCCCTCATACACTCCAAGTGTGAAAAGATCTTCGCCTAGGGTCTCTACCCTACAACAAGCGGCGAGTGGATGAGGGTGGAGGGGAGGCCGAGTAGGCCATCCTTATCCCCTCGCCCGGGCTCGGGCGTCGCCATGTCGGCCGTTCGCCGGTGCGCTCCGGCGTGGCCACGGGCAGGACGACACGCGCGAGGAGAGAGAGAAGGGAGACAGGCCGGGGTGGGCTGGGCCGCACTGTGGACTTAGGCCCAGTCCACAGTAGTGTTTTCCTTTTTTCCTTTTTATTTTTCTGTTTTTCCTTTTTACAGAAAGTTTTGCAAAATAGACAAGCTGCCAAATGCATTTAGTAAAATGTGAAATTGGTCCACAATAATAAATTGCATTATTCTGCACTGCCACAAAAAGTTTGGGCAATTTTGGAATCCATTTGAATTTTTCAAAAATGGAAATGGCATTAAAGTTGCTGTTTTTGCACTGTTTTAATGCTCTAGCCCATTTTAGTAAAATAGGTGATGTTGTTTTCCTGAACATTAATTTGTTTTGGAATTTTTGCTACAACATGAACTATTTTCCAGCAATTTTTGAGCAACTTCAAATTTCACTTTGAATTTGAATTGAATTCAGTGGAGAAATTTGAAATGAGATCTCAATCCACTTTGATTAAACATTGCAAATCACAGAGACTTAGCATAATAATCATGGATCACTGTTGCTCATTACAGAGGGGTGTTACAATTCTCCTCCTCTAAAAGAAATTCTTGTCCCAAGAATTCAGGAGGTAGAAGGGAAAAGATCGGGGTATTCTTCCCGAAGACGATCCTCGCGTTCCCAAGTGGCTTCATCTTTAGTGTGATTCGACCACTGCACTTTAAGGAACTTGGTAGTCTTCTGGCGGATTCGACCACTGCACTTTAAGGAACTTGGTAGTCTTCTGGCGGGACCAAGCGGCTTCATCTTTAGCTTGATCGAGAATGCGGATCGGATGTTCCTTATAAGATAAATCATCTTGTAAATCGAGCATTTCATGATCCACTGCTCGGTGTGGAGATTCCTTGAAGCAACGGTAAAGTTGCGACACATGGAAGACATTGTGGATGTGAGAGAATTGCGGCGGCAACTCCAATTTATATGCCACATGTCCACGTCTGGCGAGAATGCGGAAGGGGCCGATGTAGCGAGGAGCTAACTTGCCCTTGATTCCAAAACGGTGAGTGACCTTCATAGGGGTAACACGCAGATAAGCTTGCTCACCAGGTTGATAGATCGATCCCTAGTGTTTACGATCATAATTTCTCTTCTGGCGAGACTGAGCCGCTTTGAGATTTTCCCGGATGATATAGACTTGCTCTTCAGCGTGTTGAATAACGTCCGGACCAATGAGCGGCCGTTCCCCAGTTTCTGACCAATTCAGAGGAGTTCGACACTTACGTCCATAAAGTACCTCGAAGGGGGCCATTTTCAAGCTTGCTTGATAGCTGTTGTTGTAAGAGAATTCGGCATACGGGAGAGATTCCTCCCACTTCTTGCCAAATGAAATAACACAAGCACGCAGCATATCTTCAAGCACTTGATTAACTTGTTCGACTTGGCCTTGGGACTGGGGGTGATAAGCAGAGCTCCAGGTTATATGAGTTCCCATTGCTTCTTGGAAACTTGCCCAGAACTTAGAGGTGAAGAGGCTGCCACGGTCTGAACTGATCTCCTTCGGAATACCGTGGAGAGATACAATTCTGGAGATATATAACTCTGCTAACTGACTAGCAGTGATCGTCTCCTTGACTAGCAGAAAGTGTGCAACTTTGGAGAGTTGATCAATGACGACAAGAATAGCATCATGACCCTTCTGGGACCTGGGAAGACCAGTGATGAGATCCATTTGCACTTTGTCCCATTACCATTCAGGAATAGGGAGCGGTTGCAGAATTCCAGCAGGCTTCTGATGTTCTGCCTTAACGCGATGACAAACGTCACATTCGGCCACATATCGAGCAATGTCCTGCTTCATCTTAGACCACCAGTACCTTTGTCAGAGATCACGATACATCTTGGTGCTACCCGGATGAATAGACAGTGGTGTATCATGTGCCTCCTTCATGACTTTGTCGGTCATCAGTTCGAACCGAGGTACCACAATGCGGTCTTTGAAATACAAAGTTCCATCTTCAGCAAGCGAGAAATCTCTGTACTTTTCAAGGTGAAGATCTCTTTTCATCTTATCAACTTCAGCATCTTTAGCTTGCGCACGCTTAACAGCCTTCACAAGATCTGGCTATATAACAAGGGTATTAAGAGAACCCTGTGGAACGATGTGGAGGTTCAGCTTGCGCAGTTCTTCATACAGATGAGGTTGAGCTCGCTGAACCATGAGGCTGTTGCAATAGGACTTGCGGCTCAAAGCATCGGCCATTACATTAGCCTTGCCAGGGGTATATGAAATACCACAGTCATAGTCTGTAATCGTTTCCAACCATCGCTGTTGGCGGAGATTGAGATCCGGCTGAGTAAACAAATACTTCAGACTTTGGTGATCAGTATATATCTCACATCGGTTACCGAGAAGGTAATGTCGCCACAGCTTCAATGCATATATCACTGCAGCAAGTTCAAGATCATGCACTGGGTAATTCTCTTCATGAGGACGCAACTGTCGGGAGGCATAAGCAATTACTCTGCGCTCTTGCATCAAGACACAGCCTAATCCCTGACGAGAGGCGTCACAATAGATCACGAAATCCTTGCGAGAATCCGGGGGAGCAAGCACTGGTGCAGAAAGTCAGCTTGTCCTTAAGGGTTTGGAAACTTTCCTGACATTTGTCTGTCCACTCAAACTTAACGCCTTTGTGAAGCAGATTAGTCAGAGACTTGGCAATCTTAGAGAAGTTCTCGACAAACCGACGACAATAGCTTGCAAGCCTGAGAAAACTTCTGACTTGATTGACATTCTTCGGGGGAGTCCAGTCAAGAATAGCCTGAACTCGTTCTGGATTGACAGCAATACCATCCTTGGAAATCACATGTCCAAGGTAGGTCTCTTCGGATAACCAGAATTCACACTTGGAATACTTGGCATAAAGCTGGTGCTCTCGAAGCTTCTCCAGAACAAGACGAAGATGTTCAGCATGTTCTTCCTTATTCTTGGAATATACCAGGATATCATCCAGATAAACCACGACGAATTTGTCAAGGTAATCCATGAAGATGTAATTCATCAGGCGGGAGAACGTTGCTGGAGCATTAGTTAGGCCGAATGACATGACAGTGTACTCATAAGAGCCATAGCGAGTAACAAAGGAAGTCTTGGGAATATACTCTTCGCGGACGCGGATCTGATGATAACCCAACCTCAAGTCGAGTTTAGAGAACACTGATGATCCAGCAAGTTGATCATACAGGTCATTGATCCGAGGAAGCGGATACTTGTTCTGAATGGTGGCTTGGTTGATAGGCCAGTAATCTTGGACCAACTGGTTCGTACCATCTTTCTAATTGACAAAGAGAGAAGGTGCTCCCCAGGCAGAGGAACTTGGGCGAATGAAACCCTTGCGAAGTGACTTGTCGAGTTCCACCTTAAGCTCGAGGAGTTCATGCGGAGGCATCTTGTAGGGACGCTTCGCAATAGGAGTTGTGCTTGGTTTTAGGTCTATGACAAACTCGACAGCTCTGGCAGGGGGTACTCCTGGAAGTTCTATCGGAAAAACATCTTGGAAGTCGCGAACGACTGGAACGTTTTCAATCCCCTCAAGAGGAGAAGCGTTCAACGCATTTAGAGCATAAATCTGAGCCTCGGCATTATGAACGAGATGCACATGGTAGTTTACTAGCTCATCCGATGGGTGCAGTAGGTGTACGACTTTGGTGGCACAATTGATCAAGGCAGTGTGAGCCTTTAACCAATCCATTCCCAGAATGAGGTCAACTTTGGAAGACTTCAGAATAATGGGAAAAGCATGAAACTCCAACCCTTCAATATCAATGGTGACATCGGGGCTGAACAAGGAGGTTCGACATTGGACCGCGGGAGTGTTAACTACTAGTGATTGGGGTAGTTCTTCGCATTTAATGTCATGCATGAGTGCAAAATGTTCTGACATGAATGAATGCGATGCTCCTGAATCAAATAAAACAGAAGAGTACCCATCACAGTTTCAGGTTGATCTTGAGCTTCAGCCATGTTGACATGATATGCCTGTCCACGACCATACGAAGGCCTAACATTGTTGTTGCGGGGCTGATTAATACCACGGCCATTACCACGGCCAGCAGGGGGAAGCACAAGCTGATTCTGACTCTGGGAGCAGTCTCTGGCACGGTGACCTGGATGGCCACACTTGAAGCAAAGTCCATTGTCGGGACGGGGAGCAGGAGCTCGAAACGGTGCAGCTTGATGTCTGAACTGCCTCGGAGGTGGAGGAGGCATACGAGGTGCAACATACGATGGCCTCGGAACAGGAACAATTGGACAGTACATGTTGTTAGGGATCCAAATGTGGCACTTCTGGGAAGACGGGCCCGAAGATGAGCCCGCTTCACGGGTGCGCTTAAGAGTGTCCTTGTGCTCCTTCAGACCTGTTTCAACCTGGATAGCCTTGTTCACCAAAGTGGCAAAGTCGGCAAAGTCCTGTACTAGCAGTGCAAGCTTGATATCTGGGTTGAGCCCTTCACGAAACTTTTCCTGTCTGCGGGCATCAGTAGCAATGTCCTCTTCAGCATAACGAGATAGTTCAAGAAATTCCCGCTGATATGCTTCCACAGACTTGCTACCCTGAGAGAGATTGCGGAACTCACGCTTCTTGCGGTCCATGACTCCCTGAGGAATGTAACGTGCACGGAAAGCAGCTTTGAACTCCATCCAGGTGATGATGGTCCCAGCAGCTAGGGTATGCCTGTGAGTGTCCCACCATTGTGCTGCGGGTCCCTTTAGAAAGTAAGAGGCGAAAGTGACATAGCTGGCAGGGGCCACATTTGCAGACTCCATCTCGAAAGTGATGTCGCGAAGCCAGTCATCAATGTCAAGCGGCTGAACTGAGTTGCGGAAAATGGTTGGGTTCATGCGCACAAATTCTTTCAAAGTGATTGCGGCTGGCTGCTGGTTGGCATTGGGACGAGGAAACTGATCCATGAGTCCTTGCATGAACTGGCGGTGCATTTCGAATTGTTGCATCATTGCAGCCATATAGTCGGGCGGTGGTGGATTGTTGGCACCACGGCCACGACCTGCGGGTCTAACCATCCTGCTAAAATTCAACAGGGGTAGTTTAGCAACGAGCATTGCAATTGTATGGAATCATTCATGAAGTAACACTCACGACAAAAGGAAGTGCAATAGATACATCATCATAGTCTAACATGACATACAGATCCATACATAAATTCGGTTACAAGCCAGCGTTACAACAGCGAAAAGGAAAGCTAGACAACTAGGCGGCACGCAGGCACGCGGTGGAGGGATACAACAATGGGACATAGCAATATGCTACATCAACGTCGGAGAAAACCACTGAAGCCAGGCAGCTGCAGGTGGCGACGCAGGGTACCCTCGATATAAGGATCCTGCTCTCCGTGAACACTCAGGTGCAGAACCTGGTCCCGGACTGGAAGAAGAGGACCACGTGGAGGGGTAAGACCTCCAACAGCAGGCCACTCAAGACCTGGTGGCAACTCCGTCCTGCGCGGGTAAAGAATGTACTCTGGTTGCATCCGTGCACTGATTGCTGGCAGCAACTGTGTCAGAGCGTCGTAAAGACGAGCACGAGTGGCGTACAACTTGACAGCAAGAGCTCGAGCAGTGTGGTCCAGAGCCTGAGTGTACTATACCAAAACCTGCGGGTCATAACGACGCGTCACGTAAGGTGTACAAACAGCAGTGTAATATCCAGTCTCATCCCCAGCGGGGGCATACAGGATATATCTGAAAGCAGTCTCCTCCAAGTGACTGGTGTGCTCTCCATGGAGATGAGCAATAGCAGTATAGGCAGCATCATTGACGGCCATGTCGACAGTCACTCCAACACCATGAAAGGTGTGCAACTTAGTGATGGAGATGTCCTGCCAATCAAAGATGCGAACCACAGCGTGGTACTGCTCCTGGTTGAACTCGCGGTAATCCTCGTAAACTGTGTACTCGGGATACCAGCGATATCCCACGCTGGTCAAGAGATTGACCAAGATAGCAGGGAACCCAGTCGCATCAAGAGCCATCGTGTGGCATACGAGCTGTCTTGCGGGACGCATCTGAAACAAGAAGTGCAAGAAGTCAAATGACAGTGTGAGAGGCATATGATAGCATTGGAAAGAAATATTGCAGATAATCCAGCTCTCCGGGTGAATGTGAACACGAGAACCTAATGTTAGAGTCAACAAAATCATTTAACCTGAAAGGAAGAGAAATCAGAGTTCCAGAGTAAGGAAGAGGAATATAAGATCCTAATACCACCCATTGGCGACGTGGGCCGGTAAGCCACACAGCCATGTTAGTAAAACAGTTTTGCAAACACTAGACTCAACTTCGGCCAAGGAGCTGGATAGGTGGTTCCTACAGGCAGTCGGCTCTGATACCAACTTGTGACGCCCCCGACTTAATCGTGCACTAATCATACACGCAAATGCACACGATCAAGCCTAAGGACTCACTTGAAGATATCACAACACAACTCTAAACACAAATAAAGTCATACAAGCTTTATATTACAAACCAGGGGCCTCGAGGGCTCGAATACATAAGCTTGAGTCATACAAGCATCAGCGGAAGTATCAAATATCTGAGTACAGACATAAAAGTTAAACAGATAAGCCTTAAGAAGGTGGGGCAAAACAACGACACTGAATCGAAAGGCGCAGGCCTCCTGCCTGGGTGCCTCCTATCTACTCCTGGTCGTCGGCGGTCTCCACGAAGTAGTACTCTCCACCAGAGGGGTAGTAGTAGTAGTTGTCGGCAGGGGCAGCTAGCTCCGGGGCTCTGTCATCTGGTCGCAGCGATCGGGTATGGGGAAAAAGGGGAAGCAAAGCAACCGTGAGTACTCATCCAAAGTACTCGCAAGACTTACATCAGATCTATTCTACTCATGCATTGGTATCAAGGAAAGGCTGTATCAGTGGACTGAACTGCAGAAATGCCAGAATAGAGGGAAAGGCCTAGCCTATCAAAGACTAGCATCTTCAGCGTCTTGCAGCATTAGAAGAGTGCAGATTAGTACATAAATATAGTAGTAGCAGTAGGTAGCAACAACGCCCATAGATCCTTCCTCGACTCCCTGCGAGAAAGCAATCCCGGATCTAACATATTCAACCCATTTCTAATTGTAGAAGATCGGGATATTTTCCGAGCATCCTGTTACCGTGGACATGGCTATTCGAATAGATATACTTTCCTGCAGGGGTGCACCAACTTACCCAACACGCTCGATTAACTCTAGCCGGACACACTTGCTCGGTCCATGCCCGGCCTCGGCTGATCGACACGTCGTAGCCCTACCTAGGCTCAACAGAGAGGCCAGCACGCCGGTCTACATCCTAAGCGCTTAGGGGTCTTGGGCCCATCGCCCTTTGCACTCCTGCGCGTTGCGAGGACGGCCGGGAGCAGACCTAACCCCCTTAATACAAGCGCAGGCTTTCGCGGTCCAACCCGGGTGCGTGCCCCTCAACTGCTGACATCTGAAGAGCTTTGGCTGATACATACGACGCCGAGTGCCCATACTTATTCCCGCGTGGTGGTTAGTGCGAACAGGCCAGAGGCCTTCTCAGATTACAAATCCAAACCCTTAGTGCGTTGGGAGCTCGCGAAAACGAGCAAAGACTCACGATCATGTGACCCCATCGCCCCATCTCATGGACTTACGGCAAGGGCTAGGAATGCCCGGCCGTGCCACGTAATCATCTCTCGGGTACCTTCTTGGTCAACCCGATACCACATCTTTCGCGGGTACCCCTCGGGGCCGACCCGACTTTAATCAATGACTGAAATAAAAGTATCATAACCGTGTGTCCAACACATCAAGAAGGAATCCGAGGAATCACCCTCGTTGGATTCCCACTCGTTGTATCCGTCAAGGTGAACCTGGAGGAATCACCCTCGATGGCATTCACACTTGCGGGGTTGCACGACAGAAGCTTCATCGGAGGTGGTGAAAGAGGAATCACCCTCGGTAACCCACAACCGACTAGCTGTGCTACAGAGGCAACATCGGGAGTGAGATAAGAGGTATCACCCTCGGCACTTGATATTAGCTCTGCTGAGTCGAGCAACTTAGGGGGTGTGCGGTGATGTGCTGGTATCAGCCCGTCGATCACATCGATCGGGGCACTGGTACTAAAGCGGGGCAACTAGGACAAGGAAGAGGGGCCACAGATGGTTTACCAACCAACCTATACTAAGCATTTAGGATAGCAGGTAAAGTATCAATAGCAGGTTACAAAAAATAGGCTATGCATCAGAATAGGATCAATCAAAAGCAGTAGCAAAATCTAATGCAAGCAGGAGGGGGAAAGAATATGAGATATTGGCGTGCTCAAGGGGGTTGCTTGCCTGGAAGCTCTGCGGCAAAGGAGGGATCGTCAACAGTGTAGTCGGTCTCCGGAGCTGCGTCGGTCTCGGGGTCTACCGGATAAGAAGAGGGGGAAGAAACAATAAATAAAAAGAAAACAGAGCAATACAGATGCATGGCATGGCAATATGCAGTGCTGATGGTGACCTAATGCAATGCTACACGT
Source organism: Elymus sibiricus (assembly GCA_039707655.1). Taxonomy (NCBI): domain Eukaryota; kingdom Viridiplantae; phylum Streptophyta; class Magnoliopsida; order Poales; family Poaceae; genus Elymus; species Elymus sibiricus. The sequence goes on along the minus strand of CM077674.1, from coordinate 59,968,267 downwards.
CACAGACGAAGCGGGAAAATATCTGGGATATTTTCCCGGCTCTAGGCTGATTTTGGTATACTGAACCGGAGGGGAAGGTTCCAAGTTTAGATAGATAGGAGTGATGGTCAAGCATTTTGAGCATGTATTCGGATTCGTCTCATTTTTCTGATCAACTTTCATGTTGAAAACTTTTCGATCCGAGCTACGGTTGAATTTCTACAAATTTTGAAAGTTTTAAACCTTTTTCTGAAAATCCTGGAATTATTTTAATTAACTAAATTCGCATTATCCAGAACAATAACTGATCACGTCAGCATGAGGTCATTGTGACGTCAGCGAGTCAACCCAGCTGGTCCAGGTCAAACCTGACAGCTGGGTCCCACATGTCATACACAGAAGCCAATTAGGGATTAAATTAAACTAATCTGAGGTTAATTAGGTAGGGGGCCCACATGTCAGTGTCTAAACTAATACTTAGATTAATTTTAAACCTAATTAGTTAATTAAGCGGATGGGGCCCTGCCTGTCAGCGACAATGTGCTGCCACGTCAGCACAGTTGACCAGTCAACGAGGTCAATGGTCAGTGACCCAGGGTGCCCCACGTGGCAGCCACGTCGGCGGTTGCCGGCGTTTAAACGCCGGCTACGCGCGAATGCGGCGGAGGCGCACGGGACTCGCCGGAATTCGGCTACGGCGAGCCATTTGGTGCGTGGCTTGGCCCATTCGAACGAGCGTAGAGAGGCGCGTCGACTGGCGGTGGTGGCGTCACCGGAGTTGGCCGGAATCGACCTGAACAACCACGGCGAGCGGCGGAGCATACGGGCGAGCTCGGATCTGGCGTCCGCGGGCACGGCAAGCGGCGTGCGTGTGTGCGTTGAGCTCCTGGGAGCCCCAGGAGCTCGATGGTGAGCTCGGGCGAACATGGCAGTGGCTGTGGCAACGGCGGCGAGCTCGGTGGCAGCGGCGCGTTCGGGCGCGGTGAGGTAGCTAGCTAGCGAGCGCGCGCGAGCAAACGGAGAGGGGGAGGAGGTAGAGGAGCTCACCGCGAGGCGCACGGTGGCCGCTGGCAGCTTAGTAGCGCAGCACGGCGGCCGGAATCGGAGAAGAACGGCGGCGACCCGAGGAAGAAGACGGCGGCGTGGATCCGTGCTGTGGAACTCCCCGGCTCGCGTTCGAGGCCCTGGACGACGTGGTCGACGACGGCGATGACGACTGACACAGAGGGGAGGCGAGGCGAGGTGAGTGGCCGCGGTGGCGAGGCAGTGCGGCGACGGCGGCGCTCGGTGGTGGTGGGGAACGAGCGAGAGAGAGGCGAGGGAGGAGCGGCGAGTGGATGAGGGTGGAGGGGAGGCCAAGGAGGCCATCCTTATCCCCTCGCCCGGGCTCGGGCGTCGCCGTGTCGGCCGTTCGCCGGTGCGTGCCGGCGTGGCCACGGGCGGGACGACACGCGCGAGGAGAGAGAGGAGGGAGACAGGCCGGGGTGGGCTAGGCCGCACTGTGGACTTAGGCCCAGTCCACAGTAGTCTTTTCCTTTTTTCCTTTTTATTTTTCTGTTTTTTCCTTTTTACAGAAAGTTTTGCAAAATAGACAAGCTGCCCAATGCATTTAGTAAAATGTGAAATTGGTCCACAATAATACATTGCATTATTCTGCACTGCCACAAAAAGTTTGGACAATTTTGGAATCCATTTGAATTTTTCAAAAATGGAAATGGCATTAAAGTTGCTGTTTTTGCACTGTTTTAATGCTCTAGCCCATTTTAGGAAAATAGGTGATATTGTTTTCCTGAACATTAATTTGTTTTGGAATTTTTGCTACAACATGACCTATTTTCCAACAATGTTTGAGCAACTTCAAATTTCACTTTGAATTTGAATTGAATTCAGTGGAGCAATTTAAAATGAGATATCAATCCACTTTGATTAAACATTGCAAATGACGGGGACTTAGCATAATAATCATAGATCACTGTTGCTCATTTGAGAGGGGTATTACAACTTGCCACTAATAAATGATTTGGGCAAGGTTAATTTTGTCCTAACTTGTGTATAATTATGTGCCTTGGCCACCGTGCCAAAAATTATACACTTTACATAAAGGAATGGAGGGAATATTAGGAAATGCTTTCTTTCATGCGGTCGAAAACGCCCACGCATCAGCTGCCTGTACTGCCAACCACGTGTCCACGTTTGGTGGCCCACCGCTACGTCCGCGCGCGATCGCCACGAACCCAGATGTGCTGCTCGCTCCATGTCCTTCTCCCAGTGCAACGTACTATGCTGCATGCCCCTGGCTTGTTTTTTTTTCTAAGGCGTCTTTCTTTAACACAACAAATCTGACATGTACAGATGTAGGAGTACTAGCTAGTAGCAGGTCCTGTAGTTAACAAGATACTATCGTTGTTCCCTTTTTCAAGTAAAAAATAATACAATAAACAATTTTTAGGGTAATTTATCTCAAGGCGCCGCTGCAAGCCATGATGCAACACTCCAAGACCGATGCCGAGGTGATGTTGCAAGGCCGACGTTCTCTCAGCTGCAAGAAAAAGTTGTTGTGCACAAAGACGGTACATAGTTGCTGCAAGCCGGGACGCAACACCGTAAGGCCGGTGCCGCTGATGCTTTAAAGACTGGTCTGCCACAAGTCGGGGCGCGAAGTTGCAAGGCCGTCACCATCGTTGTTGCAAGTCAGACACGACGTTACATGGTGGGGGCCGAGATGTTGCAAAGGCTTGCTCAAGAAGCGATGGTCCAAGGTCGTCGAAGCACGCTATCGCGGCATCACCGCGAACGTCTGAAGCATGTCGTCGCCGTGGTTTGTCACAGCATCGCCGCGGGCTTCGAACCACCCACCGCGGCTGTCAAAGCACGCCACCGCAGCATCATCGAAGCAGCCAGGTTGTCATTGCAACATTTCCGCGGTCAATCGAAGCACGTTGCCGTGCCATTGTTGCGGCCGTCGAACCATGTTGTCGCAACATCATTGAAGCAACTGGGCCGCCTTAGCAGCAGGCTTCATAGCATAACGTCTTAATAGGCTTCACCGCCACATGCTGGGGGGTGTTGCAAGGCCGGCACCATCATTGCTGCAAGCCAGTCGTGATGCTGCATGGCACGTGCCGAGTTGTTGCAAAGGCTAACCACAAGTCGGAGCACAACGATGTCAGGCCGACACCATCGTTGATGCAAGTCAAGCATGATGTTGCATGGCGGGTGCCGAGATGTTGCAAAGGCTAGCCGCCACATTGAGGAGCGGGACATTGCAAGGATGGCACACCGTCGCTGCTGCAAGTCAAGCGCGATGTTGCATCACAGACGCCAAGTTGTTGCAATGGGTTTCACCAGACCAGCACTACCATAACCGGGTTGTTGCAATGGTTTTGATACATAACTCAACAAGAAAAGCATGTATAGCTTGCAAGTTAATTGATCCCTAGCGTCCGCCTATTATTATATATATACGCTCAAAACATTTTGTAAATATGTTTTTGATATACGACACAATAATTTGCATATATAAGGCAAAAATGTTGCATACTATCCCTTAGTCATGTTGTGTACGCACGACGAAAAATATTGTATATACTTCCTAATCCGCGACCCTAGGACGTACGTTGCAGGAAAGAAGGCCTTAAAAACACTTTTTACTAGGGCCTCCTCCTGCCCAGATGACGTATGTGCGTAGACATCCACTACCCACGATCTCTACGTCAAAGGAATGGTCTGGTCGCTAGTGATGGGTTCGATTCACGCGAGGACTCGTTTTAGCAAGGAGATTCACTGGATCCAAGGGTCGAAGCTGCATGCATCCAACGGCCAGCGAGCCGGATGATCCCAGCGAGGGATCAGCCGGCTGATTTGTAGCACGGCCTAATGGAAAACGTTCTAAAACAGCCGGATGATTTCTTGCCATCATCAGCCGCGTCTGGATCATGTGGCGCGGAGCGGCTGTGTCTCCACTCGAAGACGTGAGTTCGTGACCTATAGTAGCGTCCCTTACTGTCTTTTTGTGAGGATCCTTTTCATACCTATACTTACACACGAAGTACTTCTTGCCAGATAGCTACAAGATTTTGTACTAGCAAACTCATTAAGTCAAAGTTGCTTTGGATACACTAGTGCAGAATCGGCCTATAGTGCCGGTTCGTAAGGGACTTTAGTCCCGGTTCAGGAACCGGCACTAAAGGGTGAGGACTAAAGGCCCCCCCCCTTAGTCCCGGTTCAACACGGCCCGGGACCAAAGGCCCACCACGTGGCACAAGCCGACGCCGGGGGCTGGGGGACCTTTAGTCTCGGTTGGTAACACCAACCGGGACTATAAGTATTTCATTTAATTCTGGGTTTATGAATTATGGTTTATTTTTCCTTTTAATTTTGTGTTTTCCATTTAATTCTTTTTCATTTCAAACATATTTTACGCTACTACATACTGTACACGTTATGCATATATATATATATATATAAATAGAATTTCTCGTAGAACTGATCATATATATATCATCGAATTTCTCGTATGACCATTCACATACACATATATATATACAATTTGGTATATACAATTTCTCCTACAATTTGCGGATCATTACATGCAGGCATTACAGCTTGTAATGGTATTCTCCTTTGGGATCTATGACCTAGTCGAGCAAAAATCCCGCTATTTCCTCTTGAATTGCTCGTATGCGATCCGTTGGTAGGAGCTTGCCCCGCATCTCCGACAGCTTTAAAGAAGGAGATCAAGATGAATATATATTAGTTGTGTGTATATATATTAGATCATGATAAAAAAAATTGTGTATAGTGTTCTGCCAAACGTACCCAAAGTTGTCTTCCAGATTTTTCCATTTCGGACGTCATCATGCGAATGGTCTCGCAAACGTAGTATGCGCATAAATTATTCCCCGGCGCCTGGCTCAGCCACTTTACGAGAATAAAATTCAATCAGATAATAATTAATCAAGCATGATAATGGTATTGAAACTAGAATTAATCAAGCTAGCTAGTACTCCCTCCGTCTGAAAAAGCTTGTCCCAAGCTTGTGCCTCAAATGGATGTATCTAGCACTAACTTGGTGCTAGATACATCCATTTGAGAGACAAGCTTTTTCGGACGGAGGGAGTACTACTTAATTACCTTGGGTCGCACCCATTTCGGCTGTTGTTTCCATTCGCCGGTGACCTCTTTGATGAACTTTTGCCAAGCCCTGCCCGCCGGCAAAGAAAATGAATAAAGGAGTTATTAATTAGTTGATATCAGGAAATGAACTAAAGAGGCCGACATAGTGCGATAATGATTGAAATTACCTATCGACCATCCCCTTCACGATTTCGTATTCGGATGGGTCTTTATATAGTGAGTCCAGTACTTGAACTTTGCCCTTGTCAACTTCAATGATTAACAAGATCCAGTGGAAACTGCATGCGCACATGTTTGTATAATTAAGCGGGAATGTGCATAACTCATCAACTACACTTATTAACATCTAGTAAGCAAAAATAGAATTTGTAGTACAAGATATAGTAACACTCACCCGAAGTTGTAAGGAAGTAGTATTTCTGGTTGGGTGTTTAGTCGCTTCAAAAACTCTAGCAAGCTGATCTTTGTGTCTTTTCTCGACCATTCAATTGACCATGTCTCTTGATTAATCGTATTTGGGTCAATGAACCCAATGCCATAGCGTCTAGCTTTTTTCATTTCATACATCTTCATTCTGCATAATACCACAGAAAAGAATATAGTGAGGATAATTACAGGTAATGAACGAGCACAGCTAGCTAGAGACTTAAATTACAGAAAGAAATCACTTACAGACAATAGCAACTGACGATAGATTTGTCGAGTGCGTCTTGATTGAATAACTAAAACATCTCTTCAAACTCAACCCACAAATCTTTTGCATGGAAGTAATGCTCTTCCTTGACTTTCACCATGAAGGACTCTCGATCGGTCTTTGCTGCTTCTATCATGTACCACTTATGCAAATTGTACATTCTCGTTGGTAGAAGCGGGACCTGCTCAGGCTTGACCAGAGGTTGGCCGCGGACATATTTCCATCTTAGTTCCTCCTCTTTAAACACGCACTACTGGAATCAGGCACTTTGCCGTCTGCTATAGCAGACGGCAAAGGCATGCTTGGCGGACGGCAAAGGCTTTGCCGTCAGCCAGCAGACGGCAAACACTCCGGCCGAACGGCTGCCGGCAAAGGCCGCTTTGCCGTCTGCTGGCAGACGGCAAAGAACATTCCTTCTTTGCCGTCTGCCAGCAGACGGCAAAGAGCGTGGACGGCAGACAAAAGGTACCAGCACCGTTAGGGGGCTAACGGCGATCTTTGCCGTCTGCTGGCAGACGGCAAAGACCTTTGCTTCTTTGCCGTCTGCCAGCAGACGGCAAAGAGTAGCAGCTGACGTCAGCTGTCGCCAGCCGTCAGCTGGGCCAACGCAGGCTCTTTGCCGTCTGCTGGCAGACGGCGAAGACCTTTGCCGTCTGCTAGCAGACGGCAAAGAGGCCAAATAGGCCAGCCCAGGTTGCACAGGCTGCTGCCACGTGGCCTCTTTGCCGTCTGCTGGCAGACGGCGAAGACCTTTGCCGTCTGCTAGCAGACGGCAAAGTGGCTATATTGCCGCTGTTTTTTTTTTGTTAAATTCAATCAATTTCACAGATATATATATATATTCATTTCAAAATATTTCAACAAGTACATATAGCCAACATATCCCTGCCATATGGATATGATCATCCAACACATATATACACCAAATGAAAAGTCCAACATATCCAACAATTAAGCAAAAGGTCCATATAGTTCCATCCATACATACATACATAGGTAGCAAGTTTGACATTGTTCATCCTACAAAATCAAAACAAAAAGGAAGCACAAGAAGAAGAGTAGACTCCATCAACGCAAGCTTCCTCATCGAAAGCAAATCTGCAAATTGGGAAAGAAGAAAGTTAGAAGAAGAAGAAGAAGAAGAAGACTAGAAGAAGAAGACTAGAAGAAGAAGACTAGCTAGAAGAAGAAGAAGAAGAAGACTAGAAGAAGAAGACTAGCTAGAAGAAGAAGAAGAAGAAGAAGAAGAAGACTAGAAGAAGAAGAAGAAGAAGAAGAAGAAGAAGACTAGAAGAAGAAGACTAGCTAGAAGAAGAAGAAGACTAGAAGAAGAAGAAGAAGAAGAAGAAGAAGAAGAAGACTAGAAGAAGAAGAAGACTAGAAGAAGAAGAAGAAGAAGAAGAAGAAGAAGAAGACTAGAAGAAGAAGAAGACTAGAAGAAGAAGAAGAAGAAGAAGAAGAAGACTAGAAGAAGAAGAAGAAGAAGAAGAAGAAGAAGAAGAAGAAGAAGACTAGAAGAAGAAGACTAGCTAGAAGAAGAAGAAGAAGACTAAAAGAAGAAGAAGAAGAAGAATAAGGTTATTTTGTCATTTTGGAGGAAAATAAGCTAAGTCAATGTCATTTTGGAGCTAAACCAAGGTTATCATGCCATTTTTTACCTAAGTATGCTAAGTATGTCATAAATGAACTAAAGAAGCTAAGTATAGGTCATTTTGGAGCTATCCTAGGTAGTTATGCCATTTTTTAGCTAACTAAGCATATTAAGTCATTTAGGAGGAAAAATGCTAAGTATAGGTCATTTTATAGCTATCCTACGTAAAGTATGTCAGTTTGGAGCTAAGTATGGTTATTATGTCATTTTCGAGGAAAATAAGCTAAGTCAATGTCATTTTGTTGAATACCTAATAACATGAACTAATTAATAATATATATGTACATAATAATAATTGAATACCTGACATTACTAATATTAATCTTCATCGTCTATATATGCTCCGGGATCAATAAATGCAGAATCATCATCACTATCAGTAATGACGTGCTCATCAGCATCATCAATAAATGCATCAACATGTGGAAGGCCTCCTTTATGTAATCGGTCAAGCATTGACAGGTCATCCGCAGCAGTAACCTCTTCTTCTTCCGTCTCTTCTTGTTCCGGCTCAGGGGTGAAGTCGGATTCACTGTCGCTGTCTACCTCAATGTTCTGGGGTGAAGTAGAGCGGTTCTTGAAACGTTTTTTGGAAACACGTGTTTCTTGGAAGAATTCTCCTTCATATGTGTATGGGTTAATGTGAGGGTCATAATCATCTTCATTGAGGGGAGGTGGTCTAAAATGTGGCGGCACATCATAAACGACATCCCAACCATTCAGATTTGGATCAGTTTGGCAGGCCCACGGTAGATAGAAAACTTGGGTCGCCTGTTGAGCCATAATATAGACATCGGGAACATCTAAATGGGTGCTTTGTTTGATTTCGACTAGCCCTATATGTTCATGAGTCCTTCTAGTCTCCTTTGGCTGGAACCAATAACATTTGAAGACTACGACGTTTGGTGGGTTTTCACCAAAGAATGTAAGTTCAAAAATTGCTTCAAGTCTTCCATAATACTCGACCCCTCCTTCGCCGACAGCGGAGACACAACAATTTATAGACTTTCGGTCGGCCATAGATAGCTCTTTGCCAAAAGTACGAAAGCTATACCCGTTGATGTCGTATTTGTCAAATGAACGGACCTTATAGCCAAAACCATTTGCGACTTGTCTCAATTCGGAGTCCATAGACTCTGCATTAGCCTACAAGTTTAATACGAAAGGATTGTTGCATTAGCCGCAAACTAGACGAAGAAATGAAATGGTCTAATGGAAATTACCGTTTGTTTGAACCAAGAGATGAAACCGGGATAGCCTCCTCCATGCTTTGCCAGAAGCTCATACTCTTCGATGGAATCCTTTTGGATCACCGCTCCATCCGAGAATTTGGCGACGTATCGACTGTATCACATATCCGGGAATAAGAGCATTTCAAAGGAATTAGAAGTTGCGAAACAATGTACCGAGAACTTACTCGATGTACGGCCGCACTTCTGTTAGGTTGTTGAAGATATACAACGAAATGGTCCACCATTCTTCGACATCCAACGGTAAGGAATTAGAAGCACCGGCTGGTGCGAGCTTCCCTTTGAATAGGCTGAGGTTGGATCGACCTTTTTCACGGTCTCCATCATTGTACCGAGGCTTCGGATTATGCAAATGACGATTCTTGGCTTTGTAGTGTGCTGTCACGAAGTTTGCGGCCTCCTCAGTAATGAATGCCTCGGCCATCGATGCTTCAATTCTACGTTTATTTTTACATTTTGCTCGAAGCGTCTTCTGCATCCTCTCAGTTGCGAAGCACCAATGATTTTGCACGGGCCCCCCCAATCTTGCCTCGGTCGGGAGATGCAAAATCAAATGCTGCATTGGATTAAAGAATCACGGTGGAAAGATCTTTTCTAACTTGCAGATCAACTCCGGCGCCAACTCTTCCAGTTCGTCTAGCACGTCAGGCGATAGTTCTTTCGCACAAAGAGCACGGAAGAAATAGCTCAGCTCTGCCAGTACTAGCCATTCATCCTCAGGGATAAAGCCACGCAACATCACCGGCATTACCCGCTCAAGCCATATGTGCCAATCATGACTCTTCATACCAAATATTTTCAATTTGTCAAGACTCGCTCCCCTCTTTAGATTCGCTGCATACCCATCGGGGAACATCAACTTCATTTTCACCCACAAGATCATTTCCCTCATAGCTGGCCTTCCAAGATTGAACCATGCCTTTGGCTTCCTCCAGTTCTTCTTTCCTTTCGGTTGTCGCATGTTTTGTAACGGTCTATCACATAGAGCCTCTTGATCGACTCTAGCCTTAGGGTTATCCTTTGACTTCCCCTCTATGCCGAACAATGTACCAAAAAGGGCCTCGGCGATATTCTTTTCAGTGTGCATCACGTCGATGTTGTGTGGGCAAATGAGGTCTTTAAAGTAAGGCAGATCCCACAAGCATATCTTGTGAGTCCAGGCGTGTTCCGAATTATACCCTTTGAAATATCCTGGACGCTCTGGATTAGGCTCGAGAGCGTTTAACTGATCCAGGGCCTGTTGGCCTGTCAATGCAGGTGGTGCAGAGTTTTTGACAACTCTACCTTTCATGAAATTTTTCTTGTCTTTTCTGAACTTATGGCCAGGATCCAGGAACTGTCTATGCAAGTCGAAGCAAGAATACTTGCGACCCGCCTGCAGCCAACGGAACTGAAGAGCTGCCTTGCATGTGGGGCACGGGAACATTCCATGCACACACCAGCCAACGAATAGCGCATACGCCGGCAAGTCATGCGTCGAGTACATGTACCACACATGCATTTTGAAGTTTTGTTTTGTAGCGGCGTCATATGTCTTGATCCCATTATCCCAAGCTTCTTGCAATTCATCCTTAAGCGGCTGCATGTACACATTCATATTCTTCCCCGGATAGTTGGGCCCTGGAATTATCAACGTCAAGAAAATGTTCTTTCTTTTCATAATCTCTCCGGGGGGGAGATTGAGTGGAATGACAAATACAGGCCAGCAACTGTATTGGGTTGCCGTCATACCAAACACTTGGAACCCATCCGTGCTGATGGCGACTCGAGGATGCCTTGGATCTGCCGCTTTGTCCTTATGTAAAGCATCGAAGTGCTTCCACGCAAAAGCGTCTGAAGTGTGTCCCAACATCGGATTCCCATCTGCATCTAGTTCGGTTCTTTTGCCCAATTTATGCCACGTCATCTGTCTGGCCGTCTCTTCGACCATGAAAAGACGTTCAAGTCTTGGTATGATTGGCATATACCGAAGAACATTAACTGGGATTTTGGTCTGACTCTTCTCACCCATACCGTTGTCTACCACAACATACCTGGAAGACTTGCAAATGGGACAATAGTTGAAGCCCGCATACTCAAGCCTAAATAAGGCACATCCATTCTCACAGGCATCTATCTTCTCATAGGGCATCTTAAGCGCACGTAGGATTTTGTCCGACTGGTACAGGTTTGCTGGCAATACATGGCCTTTGGGTAGAAAGCGTCCAAATATCGTCATCATCGCGTCGTAGCATTCTCTGCCCAGGTTGAACTGAGCCTTGAGAGCCATTACTTGCGCGATGGCATCCAGCTGACAAAGCTCAGTGTGCTCGTGGAGAGGACGTTTTGAAGACTCCAACATTTCATAGAAGGCCTTTGCAGATTCCTCCATCTCATCGTCCGAATCCCGAGCATCATCAAAGTCTTGCACCATGTCTTCGATCCCGGTACCATGCTCGTCGGTGCGACGACGAACCACCTCAGCTCTGGCACGTTGGGCAGACTCACCATGAAATCTCCACACCGTATAATCAGTCGTAAAACCCCACTTCTGCAAGTGTTTACCCATTTCATCCCGTGTCCACTTTTTATGGTTGTCGCACCAGACACAGGGGCACCAGGTTATTTCCTAGCCATTTGCAAATGCGGCGCTCAGAAACTCCTTGGTTTTTGTTAACCATTCAATGGTCATTTCTTTCTGACTAGGGTGACCGGTGTACATCCAAGCACGATCACTCATCTTGCCTACCTACTAAACACACAAGAAATATATATATAATTCATCATCTATATTCATCCGTTAATCAAGTTTGTTAGTTTTATTACGTCCATGCAACCTAGACGCTAGTAGGTAATGATAGGTCCTAATCCCACCCGAGTATGTGTAGATTGGGTTCGTTTTCCCATGCTCTACTCCGGATCCGAAGCAAAATTTCGGCAGCACCTCCCCGCTGTTCTCCTGATACACGTCTCGGCAATAAGCAGAGAGGATGTGTACCCGGAGAACAACAGCGAGGCACTGACAAAATTTTGCATCGGATCCGGAGCAGAGCATATGGGAAAACGAACCCAATCTACACATACTCGGGCTGTCCATGGATAACGTTGGACAATTCGAAAGAATCACGGTTATAAATATGCAAATGCATGCATATTTATAGATGTAACCCTTTCGAACGGGAGACGCATAGTGGTCACGCATACTGATGATTCAATCTACCTACAGCTAGCAAGTTTCATCGGCACGAAGACCGGAACAGAGCAAATGAAGAGGGAGGAGGAGATGTCATTTGTGCTCACCCACGAACGCAGGGGCGGAGCTCGTCGAACGCACGGGGAGGTCGTCGAACACCAAACCCTCGCAGCGATGAAACAACTGCACATTTAAATCCACCCGATCAACACAAATATATATGATGTTTTTCATAACAAAATCGGAAATTATATGACCTAACTCATAATTCACACATATATGACCCTGTCGGCCTCTGGAAGGCCGAAGAGCACCCTTTTGGTCAACAGGAGGCCGAAGAGGTGTCGGGGGTCGGGGGTGTCGTGGTGTCGGGCTGTCGTGGTGTCGGGGTGTCAGGGTGTCGGGTCGGGGTGTCGGGGTGTCGTGGTGTCGGGGTGTCGGGGTGTCGTGTCGGGGTGTCGGGGTGTGTCGGATGTCGTGTCGGGGTGTCATGTCGGGGTCGGGGTGTCATGTCAGGGTCGGGGTGTCGGGGTGTCGTGTCGGGGTCGGGGTGTCGTGTCGGGGTCGGGGTCCGGGTGTCGGGGTCTTTTTTTCTCTTTTTCCTTTTCTTCTTCTTCCTCTTCTTCCTTTTCTTCCTTTTCTTCCTTTTTTCCTTCTTCTTCTTCTTCTTCTTCTTCTTCTTCTTCCTTTTTCCTTTTTCCTCTTCTTCTTCTCCTCCTCTCCTCTTTTTTCTTCTTCTTCTTCTTCTTCTTCTTCTTCTTCTTTTTTCTTCTCCTCCTCCTCTTCTTTTCTTCTTCCTTTCCTTTTTCCTCTTCTTCTTCTCCTCCTCTCCTCTTCTTCTTCTTCTTCTTCTTCTTCTTCTTCTTCTTCTTCTTCTTCTTCTTCTTATTTTTTCTTCTCCTCCTCCTCTTCTTCTTTTTCTTTTTCTTCTTCTTCTTCTTCTTCTTCTTCTTCTTCTTCTTCTTATTTTTTCTTCTTTCCCTTTTTCTTTTTCCTTTTTTCCTTTTTCTTTTCTTCTTTTTCTTTCTTCTAGGTTTATTTCTACCTAAATGTCTAAATATCTAAAAACCTAAACATCTAAGTATCTAAACTCCTAAATGTCTAAATATCTAAAACCTAAACAGAAAAAATAAAAAAAAACAGAAAAAAGGGGCAGGAGGGGGAGCTCACCAGAGGGGGGCAGAGGGGTTGGCCGGCGAGGGGGCGGCGATGGGGCTGGCCGGCGTCCGGGCCGCGACGGGCGGCGAGGGGGCAGCCGGGCCGCGACGGGGTGGCGAGGGGCAGGCCTGGGCGCGGCCGCGCGGGCAAGGGGCGGGGCAGTGGGCGGCGTCGGCGGTCGCGGGTGCGGCGGCGGCGAGCGGCGGGCGGCGGACCGGGGCGGGTCGGGGGCGGCGGCGGGTGCGGCGGCGGCGTGGGGTCGGGGTCGGGAGGGGAGAGGCAGAGAGAGTGGAGCGAGTGGAGGGGGGGTGGGCCGTTAGGGCCGTTAGTAGGTATTTTCTTTGCCGTCTGCTAGCAGATGGCAAAGAGGTGGGGTGGGCCGTTGCAGTTAACTGGCCTCCACTGGGCCCCACCCCACCTCTTTGCCGTCTGCTAGCGGACGGCAAATAAACTTTGCCGTCCGCCAGCAGACGGCAAAGAGCTGGCAGATGGCAAAGTCCCTGATTCCAGTAGTGACGGGGAGTTCCTCGGTGCCTAGGAGTTGTTCAACAGTGAGACCGGCCTCTTTAGACTGCCTTTTATGATCGTCGGTTATTACCAGCTGATGGGCGGTACTCACATGTGTTTGTACAATGAGCGGGGGGATCAATTGCACTGCCTGTTCTCCCAGCTGGGGAACAGTTTTCCCGCTTTTTTTGCCAACTGCTTGGCTCGAGCTCGAGCTCGACTCCTTCTTTTGTTGTGCCTGATATAACTTCTTGATACAGCGCTCATAGTCTGAGTCCGTATACTTGACAGCCGGTTAAGCATTATCAATAAAGTGTTGTATGACATCCTCACGTACTTTCTCCTTTGGCGGCGGGGGCGGTTTCGGTCCAAAATGGGCCTTCAATTGGGCAGCCACTTCGGCTTTGGTTTCCTCCTCAGTCAGGTGGTAAGGCAATTTCGGAAGAGGCTTGGACCATATTTGTATTTCTTGCCTGTTGTACCGCTAGCCGCCGTAGCTGCGGCGCCTCTCTTCCGCTATTGCCTAGGCGGCGGAGCCCGCTGAGACGGCGGAGACGGCTGACGCGGTGCCGGACTTGGAGGAGGAGGAGTCGGCTGACGCGGTGCCAGCGGAGACGGCTGACGCGGTGCCGGGCTTGGAGGAGGAGGAGTCGGCTGACGCGGTGCCGGCGGAGGAGTCGACTGACGCGGCGGCGGACTTGGAGGAGCAAGAGTCGGCTGACGCGGTGGCGGACTTGTTGCAGCAGGAGCCGGTGGCCTTGGAAAGACGATGCAATCCTTTTTCCATAGAATGATACGATGTATGGCCTCTCCCAGTGTGCTCTCCTCGTCACCTCCAGGAATGTCAAGCTGTAGCTCATAATATCCTGACATCACTTCATCAACCCCGACACGAGCATAGCCATCTGGAATCGGATTGCAATGGAAGGTTGCTTCAGGGGGATTTGTTAAAGCATAGCCGTCCGCCACCTTCATGGATAGGTTCTTCACTTTCATGTGTAGCTCACAAGTAGTCCTATCTTTGATATCATCCACAGGGTATCTAGCCAGCAGTGCATCATCGGCCGGGGTGGAACCCACGCTGCTTCTCGGCATAGATGGGACGGTGCTATCCAATGTTGGATCGATCTGCTCCTGCTGCCGCTGAGACGCCCTTTCCTGGCTAAGTGAGTCGATCTGCTCCTGCTGCCGCCTGAAAGCGCGTTCCAACTCCAAGTGCCTTGATTCTAGGCCTTGAAGGCAGCGTGCTTCCTCCTTCCTCTTCTCCTCCTCCAGCTTCCTCTTCTGCTCCTCCTGCTGCTTCTTTCTCACACGGCTTCTGTAATCGGCGTTCCAATCCGCAAACCCCTCAAACCACGGAACAACGCCTTTGCCTCGTGTTCTTCCCGGGTGTTCAGGATTCTTCAGGGCGCGTGTAAGCTCGTCGTTCTCTCTGTTGGGCGTGAACACCCCCGTTCGAGCTTCTTCTATTGCAACAAGTAAATCGTCCTGAGCTTTTTTAAGACTTGCCCGCTCCATAATCAGCCCTGTCTCTGGGTCCAACTTCCCCCCATGTGCATAAAACCAAGTCCTGCACCTGGGGGGCCAGTCCAATGTAACTGGAGTGACCCCTGCATCCATCATCTTTTGCTCAGCGAGATCCCACTTAGGCAGGGCCACCTGGTAGCCACCTGGCCCCAGAGTATGCTGCCACTTCTTTTTCGCAGCATTAATCTTGTTTTGTCTCGACCGTTCCTGAGCTAGTTCCGATTCCTTGAACTTCACAAAATCGTCCTAATGATCTCTTGCCTTCTCCAGTGTTCCATTGAATTCTGGAGTCTGCTTTCCTGCTCTGACGTACGCGGCCCATATATTTTTCTTGTGGTTGTTGAATGCTATCGCCATCTTCTTAAGAGCACTCTTCCTGACTTTCGCCAGATCTGCATCTGTCAAATGATCTGGTAGGGTGAAATGTGACATGAGCGATTCCCAAAGCAGATCTTTTGCTCTTTCGTCGATAAAAGTAACTCCTGGATCTCCCTTTGCTGGCTTTTTTCATTCTTGAACGGAGATCGGGATTTGGTCCCTGACAATAACTCCGCATTGACGAGTGAACTTGGTCGCATTCTTCTTAGGTTCAAGCGGTTCGCCATTTGATTTGATGGCATCGATGTTGTACTTTACGCCAGCCTGCAACCTTTTGGCCGGGCCTCGAACTGCCCTGCCGCTTGTAGAAGATTTGCTGGATCCGGAGGGCTAAAAGAAGAAAGATCTATTCGTTAATATATACAAATCAATTAATACATGTAATGATCACTGGATGGCTTATATAATAAATATACCTCGCCGGTCTTTGTTATTTAAAGAACATTTCCTTCGTCATCATTGTTGTCGCATTCATCTATTCGTTCGTCTTCATCAAACATCATACCCTCACCCGTAGTGTTCAGATATTGCGAGCCGTCATCATGATCATCTGGGCTCGGGGAGCGTATGATGTCGAACAGAGCCTCTTCTCCTTCTCTGCCGGTATTGTCCATAGCTTTAATTTAACTAATCCAGAAGAAAGATAAAACAATTTAGTATTCAAATTAGAATGCATGCAATCAATATGGAAAAACTGAATCATAGTAGATAATATGCATCTCGAATAATCCAGATAATATGCATCATTGAATATAATCTCGAATACATCGTCTCGAATATTATCGAATAATATAATCTCAAATACATCGTCTCGAATATTTTCGAATATAATCTCGAATACATCTCGAGTATTATCACTAATACATCTCGAATATTATCATATATATAACATCACTAGCTAATTAACATCACTCGCGGTGGACACCCAAAGAGAAGGAACGATCACAGGATCATAGCTCGGGTGAGATTCCTGAAGAACCTGCCAGGTATTGGAGAACCTAACGTCCAACGCAACCATGTAGCGACGGACGTGCTCGTCCTCCTCCCTGACACGGTGACGTACCACCTCCGCGGGGGACGCCAGCCTCCGCACCGAATGTGGCCTACGCGCCCGCCACCAAAGAAGCTCCGGGTCGACGACGGGACCCGGGTTCCTCACCAAGATGCGTGCCCCTGAAGGTTGCACCTCCCAGTGCCAGCCCGGCGGAGCCCAGTCCCGGACATGGGGCCTCTGAAGCAGGACGTCGTCGCGAACGAGTCGACGACGAGGATGCGGACCGGGCATCGTTGACGTCGAGAACAAATTCTATGCAAATTTAACATTTTTTAAATGCTTGATTGTGATTTTTGTAATTCTTTTTCACTTGATTTTGCAAATACATAACAAACTTTTGCAAATACAACATTAAAATATGCAACTTTTTTATATGCAAATTTTTTCTATACATTGTATAAATACATATATATATATATATATACTAATTTCTATACATTGGATCAAAATGTCAAAATTCCTCAAATGTCAAAATTCCTCAAAATTTCTATACATACATTATACTAATTAATTCCTCAAATGTCAAAATTTCTCAACTTTTTTCTATACATCTAATCATCTAGTGAAAAAAAATGTCAAAATTCTTCTGAAAAATGTCAAAATTGCTATACATATATACTAAAACATACAAAAATACATATAAATCATCTAACTTAAGAAAATGTGTGTGTGTGTTTGTGTGTGTGTGTGTGTGTGTGTGTGGGCTTCGCAATAGGAGTTGTGCTTGGTTTTAGGTCTATGACAAACTCGACAGCTCTGGCAGGGGGTACTCCTGGAAGTTCTATCGGAAAAACATCTTGGAAGTCGCGAACGACTGGAACGTTTTCAATCCCCTCGAGAGGAGAAGCGTTCAACGCATTTAGAGCATAAATCTGAGCCTCGGCATTATGAACGAGATGCACATGGTAGTTTACTAGCTCATCCGATGGGTGCAGTAGGTGTACGACTTTGGTGGCACAATTGATCAAGGCAGTGTGAGCCTTTAACCAATCCATTCCCAGAATGAGGTCAACTTTGGAAGACTACAGAATAATGGGAAAAGCATGAAACTCCAACCCTTCAATATCAATGGTGACATCGGGGCTGAACAAGGAGGTTCGACATTGGACCGCGGGAGTGTTAACTACTAGTGATTGGGGTAGTTCTTCGCATTTAATGTCATGCATGAGTGCAAAATGTTCTGACATGAATGAATGCGATGCTCCTGAATCAAATAAAACAGATGCTGGTATTGAATTAACAAGAAGAGTACCCATCACAGTTTCAGGTTGATCTTGAGCTTCAGCCATGTTGACATGATATGCCTGTCCACGACCATACGAAGGCCTAACATTGTTGTTGCGGGGCTGATTAATACCACGGCCATTACCACGGCCAGCAGGGGGAAGCACAAGCTGATTCTGACTCTGGGAGCAGTCTCTGGCACGGTGACCTGGATGGCCACACTTGAAGCAAAGTCCATTGTCGGGACGGGGAGCAGGAGCTCGAAACGGTGCAGCTTGATGTCTGAACTGCCTCGGAGGTGGAGGAGGCATACGAGGTGCAACATACGATGGCCTCGGAACAGGAACAATTGGACAGTACATGTTGTTAGGGATCCAAATGCGGCGCTTCTGGGAAGACGAGCCCGAAGATGAGCCCGCTTCACGGGTGCGCTTAAGAGTGTCCTTGTGCTCCTTCAGACCTGTTTCAACCTGGATAGCCTTGTTCACCAAAGTGGCGAAGTCGGCAAAGTCCTGTACTAGCAGTGCAAGCTTGATATCTGGGTTGAGCCCTTCACTAAACTTTTCCTGTCTGCGGGCATCAGTAGCAATGTCCTCTTCAGCATAACGAGATAGTTCAAGAAATTCCCGCTGATATGCTTCCACAGACTTGCTACCCTGAGAGAGATTGCGGAACTCACGCTTCTTGCGGTCCATGACTCCCTGAGGAATGTAACGTGCACGGAAAGCAGCTTTGAACTCCATCCAGGTGATGATGGTCCCAGCAGCTAGGGTATGCCTGTGAGTGTCCCACCATTGTGCTGCGGGTCCCTTTAGAAAGTAAGAGGCGAAAGTGACATAGCTGGCAGGGGCCACATTTGCAGACTCCATCTCGAAATTGATGTCGCGAAGCCAGTCATCAACGTCAAGCGGCTGAACTGAGTTGTGGAAAATGGTTGGGTTCATGCGCACAAATTCTTTCAAAGTGATTGCGGCTGGCTGCTGGTTGGCATTGGGACGAGGAAACTGATCCATGAGTCCTTGCATGAACTGGCGGTGCATTTCGAATTGTTGCATCATTGCAGCCATATAGTCGGGCGGTGGTGGATTGTTGGCACCACGGCCACGACCTGCGGGTCTAACCATCCTGCTAAAATTCAACAGGGGTAGTTTAGCAACGAGCATTGCAATTGTATGGAATCATTCATGAAGTAACACGCACGACAAAAGGAAGTGCAATAGATACATCATCATAGTCTAACATGACATACGGATCCATACATAAATTCGGTTACAAGCCAGCGTTACAACAGCGAAAAGGAAAGCTAGACAACTAGGCGGCACGCAGGCACGCGGTGGAGGGATACAACAATGGGACATAGCAATATGCTACATCAACGTCGGAGAAAACCACTGAAGCCAGGCAGCTGCAGGTGGCGACGCAGGGTACCCTCGATATAAGGATCCTGCTCTCCGTGAACACTCTGGTGCAGAACCTGGTCCCGGACTGGAAGAAGAGGACCACGTGGAGGGGTAAGACCTCCAACAGCAGGCCACTCAAGACCTGGTGGCAACTCCGTCCTGCGCGGGTAAAGAATGTACTCTGGGTGCATCCGTGCACTGATTGCTGGCAGCAACTGTGTCAGAGCGTCGTAAAGACGAGCACGAGTGGCGTACAACTCGACAGCAAGAGCTCGAGCAGTGCGGTCCAGAGCCTGAGTGTACTTTACCAAAACCTGCGGGTCATAACGACGCGTCACGTAAGGTGTACAAACAGCAGTGTAATATCCAGTCTCATCCCCAGCGGGGGCATACAGGATATATCTGAAAGCAGTCTCCTCCAAGCGACTGATGTGCTCTCCATGGAGATGAGCAATAGCAGTATAGGCAGCATCATGGACGGCCATGTCGACAGTCACTCCAACACCATGAAAGGTGTGCAACTCAGTGATGGAGATGTCCTGCCAATCAAAGATGCGAACCACAGCGTGGTACTGCTCCTGGTTGAACTCGCGGTAATCCTCGTAAACTGTGTACTCGGGATACCAGCGATATCCCACGCTGGTCAAGAGATTGACCAAGATAGCAGGGAACCCAGTCGCATCAAGAGCCATCGTGTGGCATACGAGCTGTCTTGCGGGACGCATCTGAAACAAGAAGTGCAAGAAGTCAAATGACAGTGTGAGAGGCATATGATAGCATTGGAAAGAAATATTGCAGATAATCCAGCTCTCCGGGTGAATGTGAACACGAGAACCTAATTTTAGAGTCAACAAAATCATTTAACCTGAAAGGAAGAGAAATCAGAGTTCCAGAGTAAGGAAGAGGAATATAAGATCCTAATACCACCCATTGGCGACGTGGGCCCGTAAGCCACACAGCCATGTTAGTAAAACAGTTTTGCAAACACTAGACTCAACTTCGGCCAAGGAGCTGGAAAGGTGGTTCCTACAGGCAGTCGGCTCTGATACCAACTTGTGACGCCCCCGACTTAATCGTGCACTAATCATACACGCAAATGCACACGATCAAGCCTAAGGACTCACTTGAAGATATCACAACACAACTCTAAACACAAATAAAGTCATACAAGCTTTATATTACAAACCAGGGGCCTCGAGGGCTCGAATACATAAGCTTGAGTCATACAAGCATCAGTGGAAGTATCAAATATCTGAGTACAGACATAAAAGTTAAACAGATAAGCCTTAAGAAGGCGGGGCAAAACAACGACACTGAATCGAAAGGCGCAGGCCTCCTGCCTGGGTGCCTCCTATCTACTCCTGGTCGTCGGCGGTCTCCACAAAGTAGTACTCTCCACCAGAGGGGTAGTAGTAGTAGTTGTCGGCAGGGGCAGCTAGCTCCGGGGCTCCGTCATCTGGTCGCAGCGATCGGGTATGGGGAAAAAGGGGAAGCAAAGCAACCGTGAGTACTCATCCAAAGTACTCGCAAGACTTACATCAGATCTATTCTACTTATGCATTGGTATCAAGGAAAGGCTGTATCAGTGGACTGAACTGCAGAAATGCCAGAATAGAGGGAAAGGCCTAGCCTATCGAAGACTAGCATCTTCAGCGTCTTGCCGCATTAGAAGAGTGCAGATTAGTACATAAATATAGTAGTAGCAGTAGGTAGCAACAACGCCCAGAGATCCTTCCTCGACTCCCTGCGAGAAAGCAATCCCGGATCTAACATATTCAACCCATTTCTAATTGTAGAAGATCGGGATATTTTCCGAGCATCCTGTTACCGTGGACATGGCTATTCGAATAGATATACTTTCCTGCAGGGGTGCACCAACTTACCCAACACGCTCGATTAACTCTAGCCGGACACACTTGCTCGGTCCATGCCCGGCCTCGGCTGATCGACACGTCGTAGCCCTACCTAGGCTCAACAGAGAGGCCAGCACGCCGGTCTACATCCTAAGCGCTTAGGGGTCTTGGGCCCATCGCCCTTTGCACTCCTGAGCGTTGCGAGGACGGCCGGGAGTAGACCTAACCCCCTTAATACAAGCGCAGGCTTTGGCGGTCCAACCCGGGCGCGTGCCCCTCAACTGCTGACATCTGAAGAGCTTTGGCTGATACATACGACGCCGAGTGCCCATACTTATTCCCGCGTGGTGGTTAGTGCGAACAGGCCAGAGGCCTTCTCAGATTACAAATCCAAACCCTTAGTGCGTTGGGAGCTCGCGAAAACGAGCAAAGACTCACGATCATGTGACCCCGTCGCCCCGTCTCATGGACTTACGGCAAGGGCTAGGAATGCCCGGCCGTGCCACGTAATCATCTCTCGGGTACCTTCTTGGTCAACCCGATACCACATCTTTCGCGGGTACCCCTCGGGGCCAACCCGACTTTAATCAATGACTGAAATAAAAGTATCATAACCGTGTGTCCAACACATCAAGAAGGAATCCGAGGAATCACCCTCGTTGGATTCCCACTCGTTGTATCCGTCAAGGTGAACCTGGAGGAATCACCCTCGATGGCATTCACACTTGCGGGGTTGCACGACAGAAGCTTCATCGGAGGTGGTGAAAGAGGAATCACCCTCGGTAACCCACAACCGACTAGCTGTGCTACAGAGGCAACATCGGGAGTGAGATAAGAGGTATCACCCTCGGCACTTGATATTAGCTCTGCTGAGTCGAGCAACTTAGGGGGTGTGCGGTGATGTGCTGGTATCAGCCCGTCGATCACATCGATCGGGGCACTGGTACTAAAGCGGGGCAACTAGGACAAGGAAGAGGGGCCACAGATGGTTTACCAACCAACCTATACTAAGCATTTAGGATAGCAGGTAAAGTATCAATAGCAGGTTACAAAAACAGGCTATGCATCAGAATAGGATCAATCAAAAGCAGTAGCAAAATCTAATGCAAGCAGGAGGGGGAAAGAATAGGAGATATTGGCGTGCTCAAGGGGGTTGCTTGCCTGGAAGCTCTGCGGCAAAGGAGGGATCGTCAACAGTGTAGTCGGTCTCCGGAGCTGCGTCGGTCTCGGGGTCTACCGGATAAGAAGAGGGGGAAGAAACAATAAATAAAAAGAAAATAGAGCAATACAGATGCATGGCATGGCAATATGCAGTGCTGATGGTGACCTAATGCAATGCTACACGTCACAGACGAAGCGGGAAAATATCTGGGATATTTTCCCGGCTCTAGGCTGATTTTGGTATACTGAACCGGAGGGGAAGGTTCCATGTTTAGATAGATAGGAGTGATGGTCAAGCATTTTGAGCATGTATTCGGATTCGTCTCATTTTTCTGATCAACTTTCATGTTGAAAACTTTTCGATCCGAGCTACGGTTGAATTTCTACGAATTTTGAAAGTTTTAAACCTTTTTCTGAAAATCCTGGAATTATTTTAATTAACTAAATTCGCATTATCTAGAACAATAAATGATCACGTCAGCATGAGGTCATTGTGACGTCAGCGAGTCAACCCAGCTGGTCCAGGTCAAACCTGACAGCTGGGTCCCACATGTCATACACAGAAGCCAATTAGGGATTAAATTAAACTAATCTGAGGTTAATTAGGTAGGGGGCCCACATGTCAGTGTCTAAACTAATACTTAGATTAATTTTAAACCTAATTAGTTAATTAAGCGGATGGGGCCCTGCCTGTCAGCGACACTGTGCTGCCACGTCAGCACAGTTGACCAGTCAACGAGGTCAATGGTCAGTGACCCAGGGTGCCCCACGTGGCAGCCACGTCGGCGGTTGCCGGCGTTTAAACGCCGGCGACGCGCGAACGCGGCGGAGGCGCACGAGACTCGCCGGAATTTGGCTACGGCGAGCCATTTGGTGCGTGGCTTGGCCCATTCGAACGAGCGAAGAGAGGCGCGTCGACTGGCGGTGGTGGCGTCGCCGGAGTTGGGCGGAATCGACCTGAACAACCACGGCGAGCGGCGGAGCATACGGGCGAGCTCGGATCTGGCGTCCGCGGGCACGGCAAGCGGCGTGCGTGTGTGCGTTGAGCTCCTGGGAGCCCCAGGAGCTCGATGGTGAGCTCGGGCGAACATGGCAGTGGTTGTGGCAACGGCGGCGAGCTCGGTGGCAGCGACGCGTTCGGGCGCGGTGAGGTAGCTAGCTAGCGAGCGCGCGCGAGCAAACGGAGAGGGGGAGGAGGTAGAGGAGCTCACCGCGAGGCGCACGGTGGCCGCTGGCAGCTTAGTAGCGCAGCACGGCGGCCGGAATCGGAGAAGAACGGCGGCGACCCGAGGAAGAAGACGGCGGCGTGGATCCGTGCTGTGGAGCTCCCCGGCTCGCGTTCGAGGCCGTGGACGACGTGGTCGACGACGGCGATGACGACTGACACAGAGGGGAGGCGAGGCGAGGTGAGTGGCCGCGGTGGCGAGGCAGTGCGGCGACGGCGGCGCTCGGTGGTGGTGGGGAACGAGCGAGAGAGAGGCGAGGGAGGAGCGGCGAGTGGATGAGGGTGGAGGGGAGGCCAAGGAGGCCATCCTTATCCCCTCGCCCGGGCTCGGGCGTCGCCGTGTCGGCCGTTCGCCGGTGCGTGCCGGCGTGGCCACGGGCGGGACGACACGCGCGAGGAGAGAGAGGAGGGAGACAGGCCGGGGTGGGCTAGGCCGCACTGTGGACTTAGGCCCAGTCCACAGTAGTCTTTTCTGTTTTTTCCTTTTTACAGAAAGTTTTGCAAAATAGACAAGCTGCCCAATGCATTTAGTAAAATGTGAAATTGGTCCACAATAATACATTGCATTATTCTGCACTGCCACAAAAAGTTTGGACAATTTTGGAATCCATTTGAATTTTTCAAAAATGGAAATGGCATTAAAGTTGCTGTTTTTGCACTGTTTTAATGCTCTAGCCCATTTTAGGAAAATAGGTGATATTGTTTTCCTGAACATTAATTTGTTTTGGAATTTTTGCTACAACATGACCTATTTTCCAACAATTTTTGAGCAACTTCAAATTTCACTTTGAATTTGAATTGAATTCAGTGGAGCAATTTAAAATGAGATATCAATCCACTTTGATTAAACATTGCAAATGACGGGGACTTAGCATAATAATCATAGATCATTGTTGCTCATTTGAGAGGGGTATTACAACTTGCCACTAATAAATGATTTAGGCAAGGTTAATTTTGTCCTAACTTGTGTATAATTATGTGCCTTGGCCACCGTGCCAAAAATTATACACTTTACATAAAGGAATGGAGGGAATATTAGGAAATGCTTTCTTTCATGCGGTCGAAAACGCCCACGCATCAGCCGCCTGTACTGCCAACCACGTGTCCATGTTTGGTGGCCCACCGCTACGTCCGCGCGCGATCGCCACGAACCCAGATGTGCTGCTCGCTCCATGTCCTTCTCCCAGTGCAACGTACTATGCTGCATGCCCCTGGCTTGTTTTTTTTTTCTAAGGCGTCTTTCTTTAACACAACAAATCTGACATGTACAGATGTAGGAGTACTAGCTAGTAGCAGGTCCTGTACTTAACAAGATACTATCGTTGTTCCCTTTTTCAAGTAAAAAATAATACAATAAACAATTTTTAGGGTAATTTATCTCAAGGCGCCGCTGCAAGCCATGATGCAACACTCCAAGACCGATGCCGAGGTGATGTTGCAAGGCCGACGTTCTCTCAGCTGCAAGAAAAAGTTGTTGTGCACAAAGACGGTACATAGTTGCTGCAAGCCGGGACGCAACACCGTAAGGCCGGTGCCGCTGATGCTTTAAAGACTGGTCTGCCACAAGTCGGGGCGCGAAGTTGCAAGGCCGTCACCATCGTTGTTGCAAGTCAGACACGACGTTACATGGTGGGGGCCGAGATGTTGCAAAGGCTTGCTCAAGAAGCGATGGTCCAAGGTCGTCGAAGCACGCTGTCGCGGCATCACCGCGAACGTCTGAAGCATGTCGTCGCCGTGGTTTGTCACAGCATCGCCGCGGGCTTCGAACCACCCGCCGCGGCTGTCAAAGCACGCCACCGCAGCATCATCGAAGCAGCCAGGTTGTCATTGCAACATTTCCGCGGTCAATCGAAGCACGTTGCCGTGCCATTGTTGCGGCCGTCGAACCATGTTGTCGCAACATCATTGAAGCAACTGGGCCGCCTTAGCAGCAGGCTTCATAGCATAACGTCTTAATAGGCTTCACCGCCACATGCTGGGGGGTGTTGCAAGGCCGGCACCATCATTGCTGCAAGCCAGTCGTGATGCTGCATGGCACGTGCCGAGTTGTTGCAAAGGCTAACCACAAGTCGGAGCACAACGATGTCAGGCCGACACCATCGTTGATGCAAGTCAAGCATGATGTTGCATGGCGGGTGCCGAGATGTTGCAAAGGCTAGCCGCCACATTGAGGAGCGGGACATTGCAAGGATGGCACACCGTCGCTGCTGCAAGTCAAGCGCGATGTTGCATCACAGACGCCAAGTTGTTGCAATGGGTTTCACCAGACCAGCACTACCATAACCGGGTTGTTGCAATGGTTTTGATACATAACTCAACAAGAAAAGCATGTATAGCTTGCTAGTTAATTGATCCCTAGCGTCCGCCTATTATTATATATATACGCTCAAAACATTTTGTAAATATGTTTTTGATATACGACACAATAATTTGCATATATAAGGCAAAAATGTTGCATACTATCCCTTAGTCATGTTGTGTACGCACGACGAAAAATATTGTATATACTTCCTAATCCGCGACCCTAGGACGTACGTTGCAGGAAAGAAGGCCTTAAAAACACTTTTTACTAGGGCCTCCTCCTGCCCAGATGACGTATGTGCGTAGACATCCACTACCCACGATCTCTACGTCAAAGGAACGGTCTGGTCGCTAGTGATGGGTTCGATTCACGCGAGGACTCGTTTTAGCAAGGAGATTCACTGGATCCAAGGGTCGAAGCTGCATGCATCCAACGGCCAGCGAGCCGGATGATCCCAGCGAGGGATCAGCCGGCTGATTTGTAGCATGGCCTAATGGAAAACGTTCTAAAACAGCCGGATGATTTCTTGCCATCATCAGCCGCGTCTGGATCATGTGGCGCGGAGCGGCTGTGTCTCCACTCGAAGACGTGAGTTCGTGACCTGTAGTAGCGTCCCTTACTGTCTTTTTGTGAGGATCCTTTTCATACCTATACTTACACACGAAGTACTTCTTGCCAGATAGCTACAAGATTTTGTACTAGCAAACTCATTAAGTCAAAGTTGCTTTGGATACACTAGTGCAGAATCGGCCTATAGTGCCGGTTCGTAAGGGCCTTTAGTCCCGGTTCAGGAACCGGCACTAAAGGGTGAGGACTAAAGGCCCCCCCCCCCTTAGTCCCGGTTCAACACGGCCCGGGACCAAAGGCCCACCACGTGGCACAAGCCGACGCCGGGGGCTGGGGGACCTTTAGTCTCGGTTGGTAACACCAATCGGGACTAAAAGTATTTCATTTAATTCTGGGTTTATGAATTATGGTTTATTTTTCCTTTTAATTTTGTGTTTTCCATTTAATTCTTTTTCATTTCAAACATATTTTATGCTACTACATACTGTACACGTTATGCATATATATATATAAATAGAATTTCTCGTAGAACTGATCATATATATATCATCGAATTTCTCGTATGACCATTCACATACACATATATATATACAATTTGGTATATACAATTTCTCCTACAATTTGCGGATCATTACATGCAGGCATTACAGCTTGTAATGGTATTCTCCTTTGGGATCTATGACCTAGTCGAGCAAAAATCCCGCTATTTCCTCTTGAATTGCTCGTATGCGATCCGTTGGTAGGAGCTTGCCCCGCATCTCCGACAGCTTTGAAGAAGGAGATCAAGATGAATATATATTAGTTGTGTGTATATATATTAGATCATGATAAAAAAAATTGTGTATAGTGTTCTGGCAAATGTACCCAAAGTTGTCTTCCAGATTTTTCCATTTCGGACGTCATCATGCGAATGGTCTCGCAAACGTAGTATGCGCATAAATTATTCCCCGGCGCCTGGCTCAGCCACTTTACGAGAATAAAATTCAATCAGATAATAATTAATCAAGCATGATAATGGTATTGAAACTAGAATTAATCAAGCTAGCTAGTACTCCCTCCGTCCGAAAAAGCTTGTCCCAAGCTTGTGCCTCAAATGGATGTATCTAGCACTAACTTGGTGCTAGATACATCCATTTGAGAGACAAGCTTTTTCGGACGGAGGGAGTACTACTTAATTACCTTGGGTCGCACCCATTTCAGCTGTTGTTTCCATTCGCCGGTGACCTCTTTGATGAACTTTTGCCAAGCCCTGCCCGCCGGCAAAGAAAATGAATAAAGGAGTTATTAATTAGTTGATATCAGGAAATGAACTAAAAGGCCGACATAGTGCGATAATGATTGAAATTACCTATCGACCATCCCCTTCACGATTTCGTATTCGGATGGGTCTTTATATAGTGAGTCCAGTACTTGAACTTTGCCCTTGTCAACTTCAATGATTAACAAGATCCAGTGGAAACTGCATGCGCACATGTTTGTATAATTAAGCGGGCATGTGCATAACTCATCAACTACACTTATTAACATCTAGTAAGCAAAAATAGAATTTGTAGTACAAGATATAGTAACACTCACCCGAAGTTGTAAGGAAGTAGTATTTCTGGTTGGGTGTTTAGTCGCTTCAAAAACTCTAGCAAGCTGATCTTTGTGTCTCTTCTCGACCATTCAATTGACCATGTCTCTTGATTAATCGTATTTGGGTCAATGAACCCAATGCCATAGCGTCTAGCTTTTTTCATTTCATACATCTTCATTCTGCATAATACCACAGAAAAGAATATAGTGAGGATAATTACAGGTAATGAACGAGCACAGCTAGCTAGAGACTTAAATTACAGAAAGAAATCACTTACAGACAATAGCAACTGACGATAGATTTGTCGAGTGCGTCTTGATTGAATAACTGAAACATCTCTTCAAACTCAACCCACAAATCTTTTGCATGGAAGTAATGCTCTTCCTTGACTTTCACCATGAAGGACTCTCGATCGGTCTTTGCTGCTTCTATCATGTACCACTTATGCAAATTGTACATTCTCGTTGGTAGAAGCGGGACCTGCTCAGGCTTGACCAGAGGTTGGCCGCGGACATATTTCCATCTTAGTTCCTCCTCTTTAAACACGGGGAGTTTCTCGGTGCCTAGGAGTTGTTCAACAGTGAGACCGGCCTCTTTAGACTGCCTTTTATGATCGTCGGTTATTACCAGCTGATGGGTGGTACTCACATGTGTTTGTACAATGAGCGGGGGGATCAATTGCACTGCCTGTTCTCCCAGCTAGGGAACAGTTTTCCCGCTGTTTTTGCCAACTGCTTGGCTCGAGCTCGAGCTCGACTCCTTCTTTTGTTGTGCCTGATATAACTTCTTGATACAGCGCTCATAGTCTGAGTCTGTATGCTTGACAGCCGGTTGAGCATTATCAATAAAGTGTTGTATGACATCCTCACGTACTTTCTCCTTTGGCGGCGGGGGCGGTTTCGGTCCAAAATGGGCCTTCAATTGGGCAGCCACTTCGGCTTTGGTTTCCTCCTCGGTCAGGTGGTAAGGCAATTTCGGAAGAGGCTTGGACCATATTTGTATATCTTGCCTGTTGTACCGCTAGCCGCCATAGCTGCGGCGCCTCTCTTCCGCTGTTGCCTAGGCGGCGGAGCCCGCTGAGACGGCGGAGACGACTGACGCGGTGCCGGACTTGGAGGAGGAGGAGTCGGCTGACGCGGTGCCAGCGGAGACGGCTGACGCGGTGCCGGGCTTGGGGGAGGAGGAGTCGGCTGACGCGGTGCCGGCGGAGGAGTCGACTGACGCGGCGGCGGACTTGGAGGAGCAAGAGTCGGCTGACGCGGTGGCGGACTTGTTGCAGCAGGAGTCGGTGGCCTTGGAAAGACGATGCAATCCTTTTTCCATAGAATGATACGATGTATGGCCTCTCCCAGTGTGCTCTCCTCGTCACCTCCAGGAATGTCAAGCTGTAGCTCGTAATATCCTGACATCACTTCATCAACCCCGACACGAGCATAGCCATCTGGAATCGGATTGCAATGGAAGGTTGCTTCAGGGGGATTTGTTAAAGCATAGTCGTCCGCCACCTTCATGGATAGGTTCTTCACTTTCATGTGTAGCTCACAAGTAGTCCTATCTTTGATATCATCCACAGGGTATCTAGCCAGCAGTGCATCATCGGCCGGGGTGGAACCCATGCTGCTTCTCGGCATAGATGGGACGGTGCTATCCAATGCTGGATCGATCTACTCCTGCTGCCGCTGAGACGCCCTTTCCTGGCTAAGTGAGTCGATCTGCTCCTGCTGCCGCCTGAAAGCGCGTTCCAACTCCAAGTGCCTAGATTCTAGGCCTTGAAGGCGGAGTGCTTCCTCCTTCCTCTTCTCCTCCTCCAGCTTCCTCTTCTGCTCCTCCTGCTGCTTCTTTCTCACACGGCTTCTGTAATCGGCGTTCCAATCCGCAAACCCCTCAAACCACGGAACAACGCCTTTGCCTCGTGTTCTTCCCGGGTGTTCAGGATTCTTCAGGGCGCGTGTAAGCTCGTCGTTCTCTCTGTTGGGCGTGAACACCCCCGTTCGAGCTTCTTCTATTGCAACAAGTAAATCGTCCTGAGCTTTTTTAAGACTTGCCTGCTCCATAATCAGCCCTGTCTCTGGGTCCAACTTCCCCCCATGCGCATAAAACCAAGTCCTGCACCTGGGGGGCCAGTCCAATGTAACTGGAGTGACCCCTGCATCCATCATCTTTTGCTCAGCGAGATCCCACTTAGGCAGGGCCACCTGGTAGCCACCTGGCCCCAGAGTATGGTGCCACTTCTTTTTCGCAGCATTAATCTTGTTTTGTCTCGACCGTTCCTGAGCTAGTTCCGATTCCTTGAACTTCACAAAATCGTCCTAATGATCTCTTGCCTTCTCCAGTGTTCCATTGAATTCTGGAGTCTACTTTCCTGCTCTGACGTACGCGGCCCATATATTTTTCTTGTGGTTGTTGAATGCTATCGCCATCTTCTTAAGAGCACTCTTCCTGACTTTCGCCAGATCTGCATCTGTCAAATGATCTGGTAGGGTGAAATGTGACATGAGCGATTCCCAAAGCAGATCTTTTGCTCTTTCGTCGATAAAAGTAACTCCTGGATCTCCCTTTGCTGGCTTTTTTCATTCTTGAACGGAGATCGGGATTTGGTCCCTGACAATAACTCCGCATTGACGAGTGAACTTGGTCGCATTCTTCTTAGGTTCAAGCGGTTCGCCATTTGATTTGATGGCATCGATGTTGTACTTTACGCCAGCCTGCAACCTTTTGGCCGGGCCTCGAACTGCCCTGCCGCTTGTAGAAGATTTGCTGGATCCGGAGGGCTAAAAGAAGAAAGATCTATTCGTTAATATATACAAATCAATTAATACATGTAATGATCACTGGATGGCTTATATAATAAATATACCTCGCCGGTCTTTGTTATTTGAAGAACATTTCCTTCGTCATCATTGTTGTCGCATTCATCTATTCGTTCGTCTTCATCAAACATCATACCCTCACCCGTAGTGTTCAGATATTGCGAGCCGTCATCATGATCATCTGGGCTCGGGGAGCGTATGATGTCGAACAGAGCCTCTTCTCCTTCTCTGCCGGTATTGTCCATAGCTTTTATTTAACTAATCCAGAACAAAGATAAAACAATTTAGTATTCAAATTAGAATGCATGCAATCAATATGGAAAAACTGAATCATAGTAGATAATATGCATCTCGAATAATCTAGATAATATGCATCATTGAATATAATCTCGAATACATCGTCTCGAATATTATCGAATAATATAATCTCAAATACATCGTCTCGAATATTATCGAATATAATCTCGAATACATCTCGAGTATTATCACTAATACATCTCGAATATTATCATATATATAACATCACTAGCTAATTAACATCACTCGCGGTGGACACCCAAAGAGAAGGAACGATCACAGGATCATAGCTCGGGTGAGATTCCTGAAGAACCTGCCAGGTATTGGAGAACCTAACGTCCAACGCAACCATGTAGCGACGGACGTGCTCGTCCTCCTCCCTGACACGGTGACGTACCACCTCCGCGGGGGACGCCAGCCTCCGCACCGAATGTGGCCTACGCGCCCGCCACCAAAGAAGCTCCGGGTCGACGACGGGACCCGGGTTCCTCACCAAGATGCGTGCCCCTGAAGGTAGCACCTCCCAGTGCCAGCCCGGCGGAACCCAGTCCCGGACATGGGGCCTCTGAAGCAGGACGTCGTCGCGAACGAGTCGACGACGAGGATGCGGACCGGGCATCGTTGACGTCGAGAACAAATTCTATGCAAATTTAACATTTTTTAAATGCTTGATTGTGATTTTTGTAATTCTTTTTCACTTGATTTTGCAAATACATAACAAACTTTTGCAAATACAACATTAAAATATGCAACTTTTTTCTATGCAAATTTTTTCTATACATTGTATACATACATATATATATATACTAATTTCTATACATTGGATCAAAATGTCAAAATTCCTCAAATGTCAAAATTCCTCAAAATTTCTATACATACATTATACTAATTAATTCCTCAAATGTCAAAATTCCTCAACTTTTTTCTATACATCTAATCATCTAGTGAAAAAAAATGTTAAAATTCTTCTGAAAAATGTCAAAATTGCTATACATATATACTAAAACATACAAAAATACATATAAATCATCTAACTTAAGAAAATGTGTGTGTGTGTTTGTGTGTGTGTGTGTGTGTGTGTGGGCTCGGGGAGGGGCGGCCATGGCGGCAGGGGGCGAGGGATAGGGGGGAGAGGGAGGAAAGGAGCTCACAGCGGGGCGACGGCGAGGCGAGGCGAGTCAGGGGCGGCGACGGCGTCGGGGCAGGCGGCGCAGCGAGGAGCTCGGGGAGGAGCGGGCGCGGGCGGCATCGGGGATCGGCGAGGAGGCGCGGGCGGCCGGCGTCAGGGGCGGTGACGAGCTCCGGTGTCGGGGGAGGCGAGACGGCGTCGGGGCAGGCGCGTACGGCGGCAGCCGGGCGGCGCGGCGATCTCCTCTGTAGTGGTCGAAGAAGCAGAGAACGAACTGTGAAAAAATTACAAGTGTTGTATATATACGCGGAGACCTTTAGTCCCGGTTGGAGCCACCAACCGCGACTAAAGGTCAATTTCGCCAGTCCAAGCGGCGGGAAGCGCAAACCTTTAGTCGCGGTTGGTGTCTCCAACCGCGACTAAAGGCACCCTTTAGTCACGGTTGGAGCCACCAACTGCGACTAAAGGCTGGTGCTCGCGCGGGCGCGGTGCAGGGCAAGTTTAGTCCCACCTCGCCCAGCGAGGGGCGCCCGGACCAGCTTATAAGCCCCGTCGCGGCATCTCTCTCGAGCTCCTCTCTAAGCAGGCCTGTGGGCCTATTGAACCTGTGCTGCCCTGTTGGGCCTAGTGGGCCTTGCGGGCCTGCATCCTTGCCCAACTAGAGGTTGGGTTTCTAGTCGTATGCAGGCCGTGGCGGCCCAGTAGGCGGGCTTTTTTTTATTGACTTTTTAGTTTTTTTTTGTTTTTTGCTTTATTTATTTTCTTTTGTTTCTGAGTTTTTTTTTCTTTATTTAGAGTTAATGAGTGAATCTTTTTGCGTTAGGTCAAAAAAATTATAAACTTTCTGTTAGTGGCAGTAGTTTTCAAATTTGAATAGTTTAAATTTGAATTATTTGAAATTTGTGTGAATCACTAGTTTGTGAATAACTTTACTTTAAAAATAGATTTTCCAGTGATTCTTTTTTCTGCTGTTTAATATTAGTGTGTTTTATCATTATATTCAATTTGGTAATTCTTAGATTATTTAAAAAATGAAATGCCTTTGTAACAGATGAGTTTTCGTCTGAAACCCTGATACTTCGAAAGAGATTGTCCATTTTGTACACGAAGTGCATCCAGTTTTTTGCTGTAACCCTCTCAACTTTTTAGCACATGCTATGTGGGTGAAATGATGATACCATGCCAACTTTCAACCTTTTCAGAGTTCATTTGTAGTGCTTTTCAATTTCAGGGTCATTTATCTCAAAAAAATCAGTAAATGCATGAAAAATAGCAAATGAAGTCAGAAAGGGTTGAAAATTGATGACGTGACTTTGAATGGTGCATACTAAACGCAGAATAAGTCTGGAGTTGAAATAAGTTTAAAAAATGAAATGCCTTTGTAACAGATGAGTTTTCGTCTGAAACCCTGATACTTCGAAAGAGATTGTCCATTTTGTACACGAAGTGCATCCAATTTTTGCCGTAACCCTCTCAACTTTTTAGCACATGCTATGTGAGTGAAATGATGATACCATGCTAACTTTCAACCTTTTCAGAGTTCATTTGTAGTGCTTTTCAATTTCAGGGTCATTTAACTCAAAAAAATCAGTAAATGCATGAAAAATAGCAAATGAAGTCAGAAAGGGTTGAAAATTGATGACGTGGCTTTGGACATAATATTTCTTCGCGTTTCAAATGCCAAAACACATAAGTACCCTAACTATTACAAAGATTCCCTCCGGTTTGTCCGAAGTGGGACTTTCCAGATATATAAGTCCGGAAACTCACTAGAGAAGCCGGTCACATACCAGAGTGGGATCTTTGGGTATAAAACTTTTTCTTCGCGTGTGTCCCTTTGCGCCGTAACCATGGACAACCTTCATCGTTTAACGTGATGCTCGGGTCAATATTCACTGTGAAGGGAGCAATTTCATGAAACTTTTCATAATCTTCTGACATGTCTGTCTTGTCCTCCACTCCCACGATGTTTCTTTTCCCTGAAAGAACTATGTGGCGCTTTGGCTCATCGTATGATGTATTCGCTTCCTTATCTTTTCTTTTTCTCGGCTTGGTAGACATGTCCTTCACATATAAAACCTGCGCCACATCATTGGCTAGGACGAATGGTTCGTCTGCGTACCCAAGATTGTTGAGATCCACTGTTGTCATTCCGTAATGCGGGTCTTCCTTTACCCCGCCTCCTGTCAGATTGACCCATTTGCACCGAAACAAAGGGACCTTCAAACCACGTCCATAGTCAAGTTCCCATATCTCCTCTATGTAACCATAATATGTGTCCTTTGGCCTATTGGTGTTTGCTGCATCAAAGCGGACACCACTGTTTTGGTTGGTGCTCTTTTTATCTTGGGCGATCATGTAAAATGTATTCCCATTTATCTCGTACCCTTTGAAAGTCAATATAGTCGAAGATGGTAAATTGGATAGCAAGTACAGCTCATCTGCAATAGTGTCGTCATGCATGAGACGTGTCTGCAACCAACCGGCGAAAGTCCCCGTTTGTTCATGTGTAATCCAGTCGTCAGACTGCTCCGGGTGTTTGGAGCGTAGAATATTCTTGTGTTCCTCGATATACGGATCCACCAAGGCGGAACTTTGTAGAACTATGTAGTATGCTTGCGCCCAAGAATGCCCGTCATGGCATATTACTGAATTCTTTCCTAGCGTGCCTTTTCCACCCAGTCTGCCCTCATGCCGCGATTTAGGAACACCAATCGGCTTAAGGTCAGGAATAAAGTCAACACAAAACTCAATGACCTCCTCTGTTTCATGGCCCTTGAAGATGCTTCCTTCTGGCCTAGCACGGTTATGAACATATTTCTTTAAGACTCCCATGAACCTCTCAAAGGGGAACATATTGTGTAGAAATACAGGACCCAAAATGGCAATCTCTTCGACTAGGTGAACTAGGACGTGCGTCATGATATTGAAGAAGGATGGTGGGAACACCAACTCGAAACTGACAAGACATTGCACCAAATCATTCTCTAACCTTGGTATGATTTCTGGATCGATTACCTTCTGAGAGATTGCATTGAGGAATGCACATAGCTTCACAATGGCTAATCGAACGTTTTCCGGTAGAAGCCCCCTCCATGCAACCGGAAGCAGTTGCGTCATAATCACGTGGCAGTCATGAGACTTTAGGTTCTGGAACTTTTTCTCTGCCATATTTATTATTCCCTTTATATTGGACGAGAAGCCAGACGGGACCTTCATACTGAGCAGGCATTCGAAGATGATTTCCTTCTCTTCTTTGGTAAGAGCGTAGCTGGCATGACCCTGATACTGCTTTGGATCCATGCCGTCTTTTCCGTGCATACGTTGCTGGTCCTCCCGTGCCTCCGGTGTATCTTTTGTCTTCCCATACATGCCCAAGAAGCCTAGCAGGTTCACGCAAAGATTCTTCGTCACGTGCATGTCGATTGCAGAGCGGACCTCTAGGTCTTTCCAATAGGGTAGGTCCCAAAATATAGATTTCTTCTTCCACATGGGTGCGCGTCCGTCAGCGTCATTCGGAACAGATTGTCTGCCAGGACCCTTTCCAAAGATTACTTTTAAATCCTTGACCATATCAAGTATATCATCACCAGTACAGTGGCGAGGCTTCTTCCGGTGATCTGCCTCACCTTTGAAATGCTTGCCTTTCTTTCTTACGGGATGCCTGCTCGGAAGAAATCGACGATGTCCCAGGTACACATTCTTCTTACATTTATCCAAATATATACTGTCGGTATCATCTAAACAGTGCGTGCATGCGTGGTATCCCTTGTTTGTCTGTCCTGAAAGGTTACTGAGAGCAGGCCAATCATTGATGGTTACAAACAGCAACGCTCGCAGGTCAAATTCCTGCTGTTTGTGTTCATCCCACGCACGTACACCTTCTATATTCCACAGCTCTAAAAGTTCTTCAACTAATGGCCTTAGGTACACATCAATGTCGTTGCCGGGTTGCTTGGGGCCTTGGATGAGCACTGGCATCATAATGAACTTCCGCTTCATGCACAACCAAGGAGGAAGGTTATAGATACATAGAGTCACAGGCCATGTGCTATGATTGCTGCTCTGCTCCCCAAAAGGATTAATGCCATCTGCACTTAAACCAAACCATACGTTCCTTGCGTCATCTGCAAAGTCCTTCCACTTTCTCTCAATTTTTCTCCACTGCGATCCGTCAGCGGGTACTCTCAACTTCCCGTCTTTCTTACGGTCTTCTTTGTGCCATCGCATCAACTTGGCATGCTCTTTGTTTTGGAACAAACGTTTCAACCGTGGTATTATAGGAGCATACCACATCACCTTGGCAGGAATCTTCTTCCTGGGGCGCTCGCCCTCAACATCACCAGGGTCATCGTGGCTGATCTTATAGCGCAATGCACCGCATACCGGGCATGCATTCAAATCCTCGTACTCACCGCGGTAGAGGATGCAGTCATTAGGGCATGCATGTATCTTCTGCACCTCTAATCCTAGAGGGCAGACAGCCTTCTTTGCTTCGTACGTACTGTCAGGCAATTCGTTGTCCTTTGGAAGCTTCTTCTTTAACATTATCAGCAACTTTTCAAATCCCTTGTCAGATACACCATTCTCTGCCTTCCATTGCAGCAATTCCAGTGTGGTACCCAGCTTTTTCTTGTCATCTTCGCAATTTGGGTACATTAATTTCTTGTGATCCTCTAACATGCGCTGCAACTTCAGCTTCTCCTTTTCACTTGCGCAGTTTCTCTTTGCATAGGCAATGGCCCGACCAAGATCATCAGCGGGCTCATCTGATGCCTCTTCTTCAGCTTCTTCCCGCATTGCCGGCTCAGCTTCTTCCCCCATTGTTGTACCATCGTATTCAGGGAACCCATGGCCAGGATAGCTGTCGTCATCCTCTTCTTCTTCGTTCTCTTCCATTAGGACCCTCTTTCTCCGTGCTTGGTCCAACAGTTATAGCCGGACATGAAACCGGACTCAAACAGGTGGACGTGAATAGTTCTTGAGTTAGAGTAATTTCGATCATTATTACAGCCAGCACATGGACAATACATAAAACCATCCGCCCGCTTGTTTGCCTCAGCCGCAACCAGAAAAGTACGCACGCCATTAATAAACTGGGGAGAGTATCGGTCATCGTACATCCATTGCAGGCTCATCTTCATTACACAACACCGAAAAGACCAAATTAATACAAGTTCATACATAAAGTTTATACACACTTGTTCTCATAAAACAACATACAAACTCTCTAGCTAAAGCATTTAAATGCAACAACAAATGCGATCAAGATCGCAACTAAGGTAACAATTGATCCAACAGCATAGTGATACCAAGCCTCACTATCAATGGCATATTTTTTAAATTTTCTAATCTTCAAGCGCATTGCATCCATCTTGATCTTGTGATCATCGACGACATCGGCAACATACAACTCCAGTTTCATCTTCTCTTCTTCAATTCTTTTCAATTTTTCGTTCAAATACTCGTTTTCTTTTTCAACTAAATTTAACTTCTCGACAAGAGGGTCGGTTGCAATTTCCGGTTCACATACCTCCTAGATAAAAATATCTATGTCAACTTGATGGGCATAATTGTCATAAACACGAAATGCAACAAATAGTTATAAAAGAGAATATACCGCATCCGAATCATAAACCGGACGAGGGCCCACGGGGACGGATATCAAAACCATGCCACTATGTATAACAAACAACGTACGGGTAAGAAAATTATACAAGTAACTATCTAAATCACACAAACATGATTTTCTTTTTATAAAAAGGATAAGAACAAGAGGCTCACCAAGGTGGTGCCGGCGACGGGACGGTGCGGGCGATCGACGGTGGTTAGAACGGGGACGGGAAGGCACTAAGTAAACCACACCTACACATCCAAACTAAGAAGTTAATTTGAGCTCAAATTGCATATAAATCAAATAAACTACCACATATAAATACTCCCAAACTAAAACCCACAAATCACTATACTTATAGAGCATTGCAAGAGCTAATCTAGCAATGAGGGATGAAAGGACAAAGTTGCTAACCTTTGTGAACACTTGGATGGATGGGGTGCCTCCAAATCTTGACAAATTTTGGCAAAAATGGAGGATGAGCTCGAGGAAGACGGGAAGAACAGAGAGGAGAGGAAAGGGGAAGAACAGAGAACTAGGGCTGAACGAAGGGTTTATATAGGAGCATCTTTAGTCCCGGTTCGTTACACAAACCGGGACTAAAGGTGAGCCTCTAGTACCGGTTCATGACACCAGCCTGCCACCACCCCTTTAGTCCCGGTTCGTGTCACGAACCGGTACTAGAGGTTCAACACGAACCGGGACTAATGATGCCCGCCCCCCTAGCCGTTGGAACCGGGACTAATGGTCACATTAGTACCGGTCCGTTTCCAAACCGGGACTAATGGGGCTCACGTAAAGTCCTTTTTCTACTAGTGATATAGCGTCCTTGACGCTGCCGCCGCCGCCTTCAAAGCATTGCCATTGCAGCATCATTGGAACAGCCGGGCCGGCATCGTCGCATCGCTGCGGCCGTCGAAGCACGCCGCCGCACCATCAATGAAGCACGCCGTTGCATCATCATCAAAGCAGCCATGCCCGTCGTCACAACACCTCCGTCTTACCATGGCCGCGGTTGTTGAAGCACGAAGTTATAGCATCGTCACGACTATTCGAAGCACGTCGTCGCAGCATCACCATGGCTGTCGAAGCATGACGTCGCTGCATCATCGTGGTCGTCGAAGCACACCTCAGCCGTTCGACGCATGTCATCGCGCCATCGCCGTGGCCGCCGCAACACCCCTCGTAGCATCATCGCGGTCGTCGAAGCATGTCGTCGCGGCATCGCCGTGGCCGCCGTAGCACGCCTCGTAGCATCATCGCGGTCGTCGAAGCATGTCGTCGCGGCATCGCCGCTAACGTCCAAGCACACCACGGGTATTCAAAGCATGCCGTCGTGCCAACGCCTGCAACACACCTCGTAGCATCACCGTGGCCGCCGCAACATCCTTGAAGCAACCGGGATACCGTCGCAGCATCGTTGTGTCTGTCGAAGCACAACACCGGGATGCCGTCGCAGCATCGCCGCGTCTGTCGAAGCACAACACGGGCGTTCGAAGCATGTCTCGCGCCATCGCCCACGCACGCCTCCTACCGTCACTGTAGCTGTTGAAGCAGTCGTCGGGAGTCACAAAGACCGTCGTCCAGCGTCGCAGCACTGCCCCGTGGCCTTGCAGTGACGCCTGTAATAGCTGGACCACACTCGCAGCATCGTCGTTTTAGCTTACAGTGCATCGGCCCTCGTACACAGTATTCAGTCCGCCGCTGGTCATTGA
This sequence comes from Elymus sibiricus, assembly GCA_039707655.1. Taxonomy (NCBI): domain Eukaryota; kingdom Viridiplantae; phylum Streptophyta; class Magnoliopsida; order Poales; family Poaceae; genus Elymus; species Elymus sibiricus. The sequence goes on along the minus strand of CM077674.1, from coordinate 59,928,888 downwards.
AGCAGCTCGTGTTGATATAGCGACGGCTGCCATTTTCACTTCCAAAGCTGCATGCTGTTACATGGCACTACAAGCCGTGGACGTGCATGGGCGCGCATAGCTGAGAAAGCAAAAAAGCGCGTGCGGCTCACAGCATGAAAGGAAAAGAAACGAGATGGTGTTCTCCAATCTAACGGTCATGATCAAGCAAATCAAGCGGCTGGCGAGGCGGTTGATCCCATGCGAGATCAGCCGGATGATTGGTAGCACTCGCCATAGAATTGTCAATAATTTTTCTCATCATCCCTATGCGCAGGATGACCAAGGCAATCATGTCAAGTCTTGAATTCATCAAGTTCTTCAAAAATTATTTTGTACGCAACATGTGGTACGGGTTTTATATAACTGTAATACAATCCGTATGAAATTGAGGGAAATTTCTCAGAATTTGCTTCTCAGACCCATTGCTCTTTGTTAAAATTAAAAGCAAATATAGTATTACTCTCAGAGATTGTTTCCAAATGGAAATTATTTGATCGGATGTCTTTGAAACTTTGAAGGGTACGTGTAGTTACAAGAGTGCATCCTCAATTACAATGATAGTACCCATAGGTAGAGTGTGGCTCGTCCTGAACCAATATTTGATGCATCGCGACCGACGATGGTCATAATATTACCTTTTCTCTTGGTTAGAATTTGGAAATATTTTGTTTCCCTTAGTATTGTGTTAGTGGTACAACTGTCCACCAAACATAGTTTTTCTTCTATTGGATTGTTTCCCGGAAAGTCTCTCTCTTTTCTTTCTTGTGTTGTTGCCCTCGGCAAAGAGAGTGCTGATAACGTGTGAACAGTAAAACTGAATGTTTGAACTGATGTGATTCTCATTGTTTCTGTACTATTTATATATAAGAGGTAGTTACATCTTTGTGAGATACTCATCCGTCCCATAATATAAGACGTTTTAGCAAGCTAACATAGCTTATAAAAACGTCTTATATTGTGGGACGGAGGGAGTAGAATCTAACCGCAAATAGCGGTTGCTACAACGTGATACAAATGGAAACTGCTATGTGTGAGACAAACTGTAACTGCTAATTGCAGTAATCCTTAGTAAAGTGTTATTTTAATAAACAAATGAAGTAATACATCTCCAAAAGTATAAGGCCTTCATAAGATCACTTCGTACATAGAAGAGTGTAGTAGATTCTTTTCCTCCTTTTCAGAGATTTCTTTGTTGAAACATGAACTAGATTTATGGAAAGGTTTTCTCATAGTACACATAGTGATCTAAACGCTCTTATATTTCTTTACGAAGGGAGTACTCTGTAGTACTGTACCATAGATTTTTGTTCTTGATCATTTTGATCAAGGATTCAAGACTCAATGATCCAAAAATTAGCTAGCAAAGACAGAATTTAGTCATGGAGTACATCCATTTTGGCATGATCACCATTGCGACCATGGTCAATGTGTGACTCAAAATCCAAATTCCCCACCAACGACGGTTGAAAGAACAGAAGGCAATGATTACGTGATTGCTCCAAACAGATAATGATACGCCAACATAGCAGTTGTTCAACAAACATAACAAAAAGATAAAGCAGTAGACAATTATTTGTTTTAGACCATACATGATATTTACAGCGAGATAAAAGTTGCCTATCACGAGGTACTAAGTATGGTATATAACAGTGGCGAATCTAACAGGACATTGGAGGGTAGGCTTAAAACATAAATTCCTAAGTCTAATTAGCAAATGCATTGCAATTGTTGCATGTAAAGCAGCAGAGTATACTTGGCAAGTGGTATGTTTAGCTTAAATAGGATTTTGGAGGGTAGGCTTAAGCCTATTGAAGCCTCCCTAGTGGAATCGCCACTGGTATATAACACGTCTAGAAACCAGAAGCGAATCAACTACCTAGCTTACAACGAACGGCACGATAATTATAGGATCTCCCATCAAGGCTTTTAGGCGCGTTCGCCACGGATGCGGCGGGCGAGCTGGATGTCCTTGGGCATGATGGTGACGCGCTTGGCATGGATGGCACAGAGGTTGGTGTCCTCGAAGAGCCCGACGAGGTACGCCTCGGCAGCCTCCTGGAGCGCGAGCACGGCGTGGCTCTGGAAGCGCAGATCCGTCTTGAAGTCCTGGGCGATCTCCCGCACCAGGCGCTGGAACGGCAGCTTGCGGATGAGCAGATCCGTGCTCTTCTGGTACTTGCGGATCTCCCTCAGCGCCATGGTGCCAGGCCTGTAGCGGTGGGGCTTCTTGACGCCGCCGGTGGTCGGGGCCGACTTCCTCGCCGCCTGAAAAGATAACGCCACAATCGAAACCGTCGATCATCAGCGAAACAGCAACAGATCGGAACAGTGAAACAGCAACAGATCGGAACAGGGGAAGAAGGAGAGAAGGGGGGCGGCGAGACGCACGATGGTGGTGGCGAGCTGCTTGCGGGGGGCCTTGCCGCCGGTGGACTCGCGGGCGGTCTGCTTGGTACGCGCCATCTTCTTCTTCGGTTCCTCCTCGACTTGCGCTGCGGGATTTGTTGGGAGGTTAAACTCGAACGGCTGGGACGAGGGGTGGGCAGGCGTGGGGCGGCAATTTATAGATGAGGGGTGCTGGGGAAACGTGGACCGAGGTGGTTTCCTGTGAACGTTCGGGAAAAAAAGTTCCGGGATTGCCCCCGGTGATCCACGTGCTCGGCGCTGGTTGGTGGGGGAGCGACAAGGTGCGGATCGGTGACCTCGCGGTGTGTGCTCGGGCTCGTACGGCCTTTGGTGCCAAAAAAATTCGTTTGTTTTTCTTTTTTCATGGTAATACGTGTCTCATTTATAGAATAAAGATCAAATTACAAGGCACGTAAGCACCGACCTTACAAGACTGAAAAGATAGGAAAATCCTATGCAAAATACCAGCGTCTGTCCCTTTCCTTCGACACCACCGAAGCGGTCACCAAAGGCAAAGAATACAGATCACCTCTTTACCCAAACTCGACGCGGCTCCATCGCTGATCTGCAGCTTTACGGACCTCCAAAGTAGTTTGCCAGAAGCAAAACCATTACCGTTGAAAGAATCAGACCGGGGCAACATGTCCCCGGACACGCCATCGAACTTCAGAACTGACACCCCCGCGTGACGACGACGTCGGAGGAGGAAACCAGAACTGTCAGCCTCCAACCACAAACCCAGCACAAGATGCTCCATCTTCCAGCTGTCACTTGCGTAGACAACCATCTGCGCGTACTCCTGAACGACCAAACCTCCCTGCTCTACCATGACGTCAGAGACAACGCCACAGCAACGGGGACAGAGCAGAAGGAGAGACACACCTGATGGAGTCACCGCCGCCGCCTCGCCAACACCATCCATGAACCCTAACACCGCCGATCTGAAGGATTGGCAGACACACGATGCCATCAACTCCGAGACGCCGCCATGAAGGACACCGCCGGTGTGGGAGTGGGGCTGAGGCAGATTTATTCGTCCGGGCGCCGCTCCCACCACCCCAACGGCGCACCACGACCTACAAATCCAAACCCTAACTACAGAGCGGAGGAACGGGGTCCCCCCTCCATCCTGCCGCCAGAGCAGCCGGAGGGAGAGGGGGCCAACGCCCCGGCCGGTGGAGATCGGTGGAAGGAGATCGCCTCCCTAGTCGCCTGGCTCATGGTGGCGGCTAGGGTAGGAAGACTCGCGTCCTTTTCCGGAGGCGGGTAAAGTGCTGGCCTGTACACGTATGAACTTTAAAGCACAGCCTCACTCGTTAGAAAAGTTCTAATCGATCGTTTCTAGCAAGTCAGGTCTAGTCAAGCGTAAAAGAGGAACGACGTACGCGGCGTTGTATGGGGGATCGACATTGAGATGGCGGGAGAAAAAATATGTCGGCGTCGGATGGCGCGAAATCGAGTCTCGCCCCACTTTTGCTCGCTCGTGCCGTCGAGGAGTCTTTTCTTTCCCTGGCTCCGATCTCTAGAAGCGATTAAATTTCTTCTGCGTGTTATTCTTTTACTGCTTATTGTCGGCGGCGGCAGTGACTCGGATCTGCAAAAGTTGCGGCGGCGACGACGACTTAAATCTTCGGCACCAAGACCTGCTTCTCCCCTCCAAGAGCTGCTTGTCCCCTTCCGTCTCTGTCTCCGGCATGGACGTGTCATTGGCTCGAATGGCGGTAAGCAGCATACAACCACCCCCGCTGTAGGTCTTAGGTAGGGTGTAAGGTCGATTTCACCTTTACTTACCGCAACATCGATTTCACTAGGACAAATTGTTGAAGCTGGAAATTCAGGTAACAACACTCATAGTTGTGATTAAGGCAAGAGTCATGTTTATTCACAAGAGAGTCGTTCATCGCAATGAAAATCATGTGATCCGTTATGGTACAATGTTAGACAGGGATAGCGAGAGGATGTCCAATTTGAACTACATCTACAACAGTAACGATGCAGAGGGTATGAACATGCTTCGTCTAGGAAGAGCACCTTTTGACAAGCTTGTGGCCACATTTAGGGACATGGCCGAATAGCACCGACCGACCAAAATTTATCATCACTTACGCACGAGTGGACCGTTTGTGCCTCCGAATCTATGATGAATGATCTATCACATATGGGCCGGTTGATAGGTCAACGATAACGCACAACAGTGACAGGACAACCGGTCGGTGTTGATAACCTCGAGGTACCTTATAAACAATACATCATTGACTGTCCTTCCGGCTGATACCGGTCAATGATGTTTGGTTGGGGGTTGGCTACATAGCATGTTGCACTTGTACCAGACCCCTGGTACACTTCTACCACCCCCTACTGAGACCGGTCAGTGATGTTTGGTTGGGGGCTAGCTACATAACATGTTGCAGTTCTACCCACCCCCCCACCCCCCGGGTTGCACATACACAAGCATACATATATTTCCATATCATATACCAAACAAGGGTCACTTTATATATATATGGTAAATCAACATTGCACACACATCAATGCCTACATGAACGACATAGGCAATAGTATACCTTTGTAAACTTATCTGACTCGAGGAAGAACTTTCCCAAGATTCGAAGGTTAGAATTCCTGTAAATTATCAAATAAAATTTATTATTACGTGACAACATATGACATCAACACAATATATGTATATCATCCAATAACGATAAAACACAATGCACCGTCTTCATGCTTAGAAGGAGATTATTCTAATTCGTCATGGGATCGGGCTTTGCCATAAATGGCGGCTCCTTCACAGAAGAAGACGACTTATTGGCAGCAGTTAGCTCTTTGGCCAAAGAAGATGGCTTATGGGCAGCAACGCCCTTTGGCAGAAGAAGATGGTCCCTTTGGCGGCAGAGATACAATTGAAGAGGGCCACCATAAAATGTGCTATCTGGGCTAATCACTTTATCATTAATGAAATGAGCCATCATCTCTCTACTGCGAGCAAGGTTTTTGTGTGCGTCATGTAGGTGCTGCATCAAGCCCATGTTGTTTTTGAAATTATTGTGACTCTTCACTGGGTTGTACTCACGGACCAACTCATCCATACCGGCACACACGTAAAAACCAGACCTGACGCTTCCCGAAGGTTGTTGCAAAATTGGGAAGTAGTGGTGGAATAGCTTGTAGAAATCTTTGTGAGCATAGGCTGCTCCGTCGGTCTGCCTCAAAAAGTAGAACGCATAGTCCATTGCGTCCTTGATATATATTGTTTGGTCATTTTCATCTTTGATCCTCAAGGTATCATCGTAAAATACTTTGTTCCAAGAGGGGACGATATCCACAAGGATTTGGTTAGCTTGAAAGACTTACGTGCATTTTTAGGGCAAAATGATGTATGGTTTCTCTATCTGGGCTACCGACACCCGAGCATGTACTCGGAGCAAGGTTGGAAAAAGTTCTAGGCGTAAGCGAGGCAGTTGCCCTTCGCCTAGCGACTAGGCGGTGCTTAAGCGCACTAGGCGTGGCCTAGGCATTTATATAATTTTGACCAGTAGGGCATGTTTGGGGTATTATATACACATAGGCACCTATCTAGGGCATATAAATGAGTAAACTATCATCTAATGTCCATTGGAATATGGCCCATTTGGGTCATCAACAAAATATGGCAAGATTTCTCGCATGGGTGGACAATTTTATTGTTTGCACTGCCTAGGCTTCCGCCTCTGCCCTAGGCGAGGCGTGTGGTTGCCTAGCGTCGAAGCGTGCCTAAGCGCCACCTAGACACTGCCTTTTCCATTAGAGCTTGGAGATAGACTTTGAGTCTTTTTGGAGTTGATGCCAGGGGCAGGATCCATGAAACCAACGTATGCCTTTTTGCTCTTGGCCTCTTTGGCTTAGAACAGAGTCTATAGTCCGATCATGGACACGTGTAGGTTTCTCAGGTTAAATAAATTCCACAAATCCGCTTACTCAATGTCGAATTTATCTTCTCTAGAATCACGATAGAAATGATTTCCATCCGCCTGGGCCTCAGCCCGTATAATCCTGCAAGTTGGTCCATGCAAAAAGATAATGGACAGTTTCATGGATCAAACTCCCGACCAATCAACCAGTCCCAACTGAGCTACCTCATGCTCGTGTGAACAAAGAAGATTTGTTTTCCTATTAAATAGTAGCACCTCGCTCCCTTACATCCCACCAATTTATATACATATGTGATCTGAAATCAATAAGCAACCACAAAAATCCATATCGATCCGGAAGGAATTAAGGAAAAAGAAGATCTGTGCATACAAATATTGATCGGAAAGGAATTAAGTAAAAAGCAGATCCTTGCCTAGGGAACAAGGGAGATTTTGAAGAAAAAAATATCAGATGTGAGATTGAAAAAAGGAAAAACAAAATCGAGACGCTGCACAGTGAGCATGCATGCACTGGGCTATCTCGGATGAGATTGAAAAAGGCAAGGGGGAGGCCTGACAGAGGAGGGCGGACGAGGTCAGTGAGACAGCCAATGATGGATGGGAGCGGAAGCTGAGAGCCCGGTGCAAACATCGTTGTCCCTTGCGTCCATCATGAAAACTGTGATGTGATATTCAGTCAAAATTGGTGAAGCTGCATCTCAACATGGTATTCTTCTATGTCATCCTCAGCAAGGATGTATCCTTTCTTTTTGTGAATGTACTTATTGGTTGAGCAAACCAAGACAGAAGATGATGAACTTGAAGATGTGCGTAAAAGGAATCCCATTAATTGTTTTTTTGCTATAGAAGTACAAGAAAGAAGCTGCATCTCAACATGGTATTCTTCTATGTCATCCTCGGCAAGAATGTATCCTTTCTTTTTTGTGAATGTACTTATTGGTTGAGCAAAGCAAGACAGAAGATGATGAACTTGAAGATGTGCGTAAAAGGAATTCCAGTAATTTTCTCTGCTATAGAAGTACAAGAAAGAGAGTGCTAGAACCATATATTACTGCACCAAGTAGGACGAGTTTGCTATTATCGTGTAGTGCACTCCCGGGTGGCTGGGAGATGATGCACATGGGACCTAATGAGGCGGAGCGATCCAGGAAGGCCGAGGTTTTACAATGTTGGCTCGAAGCAAGACTTGGACGTGGGCTCGTAGATGAAGGCACTGGGGAGCCCATCCAAGAACGACAATGCCGAGGACGGCCATCTTGGTGCGCATTACTCGACTATCATGGCCATGTCCATTTGCACCATGTCATTGACCAAGCGAGGTAGCAGGAAACTAGGGGGGGAGGGGGTTGCAACACACATATTATTTTGCTAATGGTTCTTTCGCATTATGAAACTCCTAGCATATATATTTTTGTTATATTTGTGTCTTCTCATTTATGGTATTGGTAGAAAGATGTTCCTATTTGGCACAAGTAATTGACCGAGGATCATTGTGGAGGATATTCATTTTCTGTTGAACATGAGAAAGTAGAAAGGAAATATTCCTTTATAATATTGTTTCAAATTTACTTTACACCCGTTGCAACACACGAATTCTTTTACTAATGGTTCTTTTACATTATTTGGGCATGTCGGAAACACAAGCATTTCACATACATAACATGCGTGCCCTTTCTGCCTCAACTTTCTTCCCAATGCCTCTCTCTCCAAGTAAAGCCGTCGTTGTCCGCCATTCCCAACCCTCCCCCCCCCCCCCCCACTAGTAGAAAACAGGGCTTTCGTTCTAGCCGGATCGGAGCAATAGTCCCGGTCGCGTTACGAACCGGGACTAATGTGAGCATTAGTCCCGGTTCAAGCGGCTAGGACGCCGGCCGGGGCTCGGCAGGCATCAGTCCCGGTTCGATTGGGACCTTTAGTCCTGGTTGGAGACACCAACCGGGACTAAAGGGGCCGATACCCTTTAGTCCCGGTTGGTGTCTCCAACCGGGACTAAAGGTCTGTCTTTAGTCCCGGTTTTGGACCCCAACCGGGACTAAAAGTTTGCCTATATATAACCTCGCCCCTGCCCGCCGTCTCCTTTGTTTTTTGCTCATAGAAGGTGGGAGGTGTGTGCTAGTTTGTTTTCCCTTCCTATGCATAAGAGGTGTTCGATGAAATGCCTGAGAGCATGATGCCACTTGAGTTCACACAAAACAAACATGGTATGAGGTGCCCGAGCCACACTTAAGCTTTCTCCTCTTTCTTGCCCGAGCCACACTTAAGCTTTCTCCTCTTTCTTGCCCGAGCCACACAATCCATTCTTCTCCTCTGTTCTTCCTCCAAGCTCCATTTTCCCCAAGATTTGTCTAGATTTGGCGGTGCACCAACTATCCAAGTGTTCTAAAAGGTTAGCAACTTCATCCTTTCATCTCTCATTGCTAGTTTAGCTCATTTCATGCTCTAGAAGTAGAGTGATTTATGGGTTTTGGTGGAGGAGTGTATGTGGGAGTTTATTTGATTTAGATGCAATTTGAGCTCAAATTAACTTCTTAGTTTGTAAATGTGTAGGGTGTCGTCCCGTCCCTGTCCCCGTCCTCACCGCCGTCGATCGCCCGCGCCGATCTCGTCGCCGGCACCACCGTGGTGAGCCTCTTGTTCTTATCTTTTTTTTAAAAAAAATTCTTACTTGTATGATTTAGATAGTTACTTGTATAATTTTCTTACTTGTATTATTGTTTGTTATTATATAGTGCCATGGTTTTGATATCCGCCCCCGTCGGCTTTCGTCCGGTCTATGATTCGGATGTGGTATATTATCTTTTATAACTATTTGTTTCATTTAGTGTTTATGACAATTATGCCGACCAACTTGACATAGATATTTTTATCTAGGAGGTATGTGAACCGGAAATTCCAACCGACCCTCTTGTCGAGAGGTTAAATTTAGATGAAAAAGAAAAAAATTATTTGAAAGAAAAATTGAAAAGAATTGAAGAAGAGAAGATGAAATTGGAGTTGCATGTTGCCGATGTCGTCGACCTACACAAGATCCAGATGGATGCAATGCGCTTGAAGATTAGAAAGATTAGAAAATATGACATTGATAAAGAGGCTTGGTATCATTATGCTGTTGGATCAATTGTTACCTTAGTTGCGATTTTGATCGCATTTGTTGTTGCATTTAAATGTTTTACATAGTTGTATGTTAGTTTCAACGTATGTTTTAGATACTCTAGATAGTTGTATGTTGTTTTATCAGAACTATGTATGAACTTTATGTATTTATTTTTGCAGTAATAACATTTGATCACTACTGTACTTTGGTTTTAATGTGATGAACTTGTATTAATTTGGTCATTTCTCTATTCATGATGTTCTGTAATAGTTTTTGATATACTTAATTATATAATGTAGATGAACCGGCAATGGATGTACGGTGACCGACGCACTGCCGAGTACATTATGGGCCTGCAAAATTTTATCGGTGTGGCTCAGGCAAACAATGTGAATGGTTTTATGTGTTGTCCATGTGTTGTCTGTCGGAATGACAAGGATTACTCTTCCTCGAAAATCCTTCACACCCACCTGCTAAAGTCCGGTTTCATGCCCAGCTATAATTGTTGGACCAAGCACGGAGAAAGAGGGGTTATGATGGAAGACAATAAAGAAGAAGAGGATAATGACAATTATCCTATGTTCCCTGAATACGGTGATACTGCAACGGGGGAAGCTGAAGATCAAGAGGCACCAGATGTGCCCGCTGATGATCTTCGCCGGGCCATTGTTGATGCACAGAGAGAATGGGAAAGTGAAAAGGAGAAGTTGAAGTTCGAGCGCATGTTAGAGGATCACAAAAAATTGTTGTACCCAAATTGCGAAGATGGCAACACAAAGCTCGGTACCACACTGGAATTCCTGCAATGGAAGGCAGAGAATGGTTTATCTGACAAGGGATTTGAGAAGTTACTGAAAATAATGAAGAAGAAGCTTCCAAAGGATAACGAATTGCCTGACAGTACGTACGAAGCAAAGAAGGTTCTCTGCCCTCTAGGATTAGAGGTGCAGAAGATACATGCATGCCCTAATGACTGCATCCTCTACCGCGGTGAGGACTACGAGAATTTGAATGCATACCCGGTATGCGGTGCATTGCGGTATAAGATCAGACGAGATGACCCTGGTGATGTTGAGGGCGAGCGCCCCAGGAAGAGGGTTCCTGCCAAGGTAATGTGGTATGCTCCTATAATACCACGGTTGAAACGTCTGTTCAGAAACAAAGAGCATGCCAAGTTGTTGCGATGGCACAAAGAAGACCGTAAGAAAGATGGGATGTTGAGAGTACCCGCTGATGGGTCGCAGTGGAGAAAAATTGAGAGAGAGTTCCCGGAGTTTGCAGATGATGCAAGGAACTTATGGTTTGGTATAAGTACAGATGGCATGAATCCTTTTGGGGAGCAGAGCAACAGTCATAGCACCTGGCATGTGACTCTATGTATCTATAACCTTCCTCCTTGGTTGTGCATGAAGCGGAAGTTCATTATGATGCCAGTGCTCATCCAAGGCCCTAAGCAACCCGGCAACGACATTGATGTGTACCTAAGGCCATTAGTTGAAGAACTTTTATAGCTGTGGGATATAAAAGGTGTACGTGTGTGGGATGAGCACAAACAGCGGGAATTTGACCTACGAGCGTTGCTGTTTGTAACCATCAATGATTGGCCTGCTCTTAGTAACCTTTCAGGACAGACAAACAAGGGATACAATGCATGCACGCACTGTTTAGATGAGACTGAAAGTATATATTTGGCTAAATGTAAGAAGAATGTGTACCCAGGACATCGTCGATTTCTTCCGATCAAGCATCCCTTAAGAAAGAAAGGCAAGCATTTCAAAGGTGAGACAGATCACCGGAAGAAGCCTGCCCACTGTACTGGTGATAATATATTTGATATGGTCAAGGATTTAAAAGTAATCTTTGGAAAGGGTCCTGGCGGTCAATCTGTTCCGAATGACGCTGACGGACACGCACCCATGTGGAAGAAGAAATCTATATTTTGGGAGCTACCCTATTGGAAAGTCCTAGAGGTCCGCTCTGCAATCGACGTGTTGCACGTGACGAAGAATCTTTGCGTGAACCTGCTAGGCTTCTTGGGCGTGTATGGGAAGACAAAAGATACACCGGAGGCACGGGAGGACCAGCAACGTATGCACGAAAAAGACGGCATGCATCCAAAGCAGTACAAATGTCCTGCCAGCTACGCTCTTACCAAAGCAGAGATGGAAATCTTTTTTGAATGCCTGGCCAGTATCAAGGTCCAGTTTGGCTTCTCGTCGAATATAAAGGGAATAATAAATATGGCAGAGAAAAAATTCCAAAACCTAAAGTCTCATGACTGCCACGTGATTATGACGCAATTGCTTCCGGTTGCATTGAGGGGGCTTCTATCAGAAAATGTTCGATTAGCCATTGTGAAGCTATGTGCATTCCTCAATGCAATTTCTCAGAAGGTAATCGATCCAGAAATCCTACCAAGGTTACAAAATGATTTGGTCCAATGTCTTGTCAGTTTCAAGTTGGTGTTCCCACCATCCTTCTTCAATATTATGACACACGTCCTAGTTCACCTAGTCGAAGAGATTGCCATTCTGGGTCCTGTATTTCTACACAATATGTTCCCCTTTGAGAGGTTCATGGGAGTCTTAAAGAAATATGTTCATAACCGTGCTAGGCCAGAAGGAAGCATCTCCAAGGGCTATGGAACAGAGGAGGTTATTGAGTTTTGTGTTGACTTTATTCCTGACCTTAAGCCGATTGGTGTTCCTCAATCGCGGCATGAGGGGAGACTGAGTGGAAAAGGCACGCTAGGACCGAAAGCAATAATATGTAGGGACGGGCATTCTTTCACTCAAGCACACTACACAGTTGTACAAAATTCTACCTTGGTGGCCCCGTATATCAATGAACACAAGAATATTGTACGCTCCCAACACCCGGGGCAGTCTGACGACTGGATTACATGTGCACACATGGCGACTTTTGGCGGTTGGTTGCAAACACATCTCATGAATAACACCATTGTTGTAGATCAGCTGTACTTGTTGGCCAGGACACCATCTTTGACTGTATTGACTTTCCAAGGGTACGAGATAAATGGGAATACATTTTACACGATCGTCCAAGATAAAAAGAGCACCAACCAAAACAGTGGTGTCCGCTTTGATGCAACAAACACCAATAGGGAAAAAGGACACATATTATGGCTATATAGAGGAGATATGGGAACTTGACTATGGACGTGATTTTAAGGTCCCTTTGTTTCGGTGCAAATGGGTCAATCTGACAAGAGGCGGGGTAAAGGTAGACCCGCAGTATGGAATGACAACAGTGGATCTCAACAATCTTGGGTACACAGACGAACCATTCGTCCTAGCCAATGATGTGGCGCAGGTTTTCTATGTGAAGGACATGTCTACCAAACCGAGAAAAAGAAAAGATAAGGAAGCGAATACATCATACGATGAGCCAAAGCGCCACATAGTTCTTTCAGGGAAAAGAAACATCGTGGGAGTGGAGGACAAGACAGACATGTCAGAAGATTATGAAAAGTTTCATGAAATTCCTCCCTTCACAGTGAAGACTGACCCAAGCATCCTGTTAAATGATGAAGATTCTCCATGGTTACGGCGCAATCATAAGCAAGTGACACACGCGAAGAAAAAGTTTTATACCCCAAGATCCCACTCTGGGATGTGACCAGCTTCACCGTCATCTTTGTAAGAGTTAGGGTATATATATATGTGTTTTGGGTGTCCTAGGTGGACTCCGGAGCGTCGGAATTGAACCAAAAAGCTAGGGCATTTTGGCATTTGAAACATGATTTTTGAATAATTATTTATTAAGTTATGAATTCTCAATTATTCCTGTCCTTTTAGTATTTTAATTATACAGAGGAGTTAATCAATGCAATTATGTCCAAACAAAATATGAATGTCTTCTGAGCATTCCAGATAAGCCGCATCATTCATATAAGCATTCACTCTAGCAAGCATTCTAGCAATCAAAATACAATCAATGAATAAAGCAATAAAGAAAACAATAAGAAAAAGCAAATAGAAAGCAAAACAAAACTTCAAGGAAATCCAAATAAAAATTCCTAAGGGAACTGTAGGACTTAACTACAAATAACAAAAATAGTTTTTGTCCTAAATAAAACTTAGCAGCAAAGAAAAATACTAAACTAATAACTTAACAGAAAAAAAATAACATTATTAGGTTAACAAAAAGTATTTTATAATATTCTTCAATAGCAAAAAGAATCAACTAAAATTTTCATACAGTATTTTTTGTTAAAAACTTTAATAGCAAAAAGAATTAAATCAAAACTAGGCATGTTTAATAGCAAAAAGAATTAAATAAAAAGTTTTTGCATCTGTTTAAAACAAAACTAAAATAATTTGGATGTTTAGTCCCGGTTGGTGGCTCCAACCGGGACTAAAGGCCTAGCCCATTCGCGCCCTTTCGGCCGCCGCCAAAATAAGCTTTAGTCTCGGTTGGAGGCACCAACCGGGACTAAAGGCCTACCTTTAGTCCCGGTTGGTGCCACCAACCGGGACTAAAGGCACCAACCGGGACTAAAGGCCTGGCGGTATTTAGCCCACCGCCGCTCCTCCACGCGCGCGCGCCCCCTCGACATCGCCGCTCTCCTCCACGCGCCGCGCGCCCGAGCCCGTGCCGGCCCTCCTCCACGCGCGCGCCGTCAGGCTGCCCGAGCCCGCGCCGGCGCTCCTCCACGCGCGCGCCGTCAGGCTGCCCTGACGTCCGGTGTCCAGGTTCGCCTCTCCGTCCCTCAAGCATTTGCTTTTAGTTACCTACATTTTTGCTAAGTCCCTGAGATTCCAAATATCATATTGCATTCTTTTGGTGTGTGTAACTTTGTGCATGTTGGTCCTATGAACATGATTTATATATGTAAAATGTGCTACTCTTCGTGCTCTACATGATGGTGTCATTTGCATGCATAATAGAGTTCATCTTGATGTGTTAATATACGTTGCAAATGTGCATCCTGATGTTAAGTCTGAAAAACAGCTTATCTCATGGTTGTATATTGCCTTGATGATTCCCATGAACCTGTTGCTCCTATGTTTATGCCATGTTGTAATATTTGGGCTCCATGATATGTACATGAACCTTTTGATGCCATCATTTTAACTCTGCTCATGCATATGCCCAGTTTTTCACTAAGTCATGATCTGTTTCAGAATGTTGCGTTTTGCATGGATCATAGTCAATTAATCATGATGTTTATGAACCTGGACCGTAAAGATGAATTGAAGCATGTCATCTCTACTTTAAGTGCATATCAAGTTTGTGCCCATATAGTTCCTGTAGCATGTTGTTTTGATTTACAGGATTTGTGGTGTTGCATCTCCGTGGAGTGGTCGTCGACGTTGGAGCTGTTGGTCCACGATCGTCCCTCCGCTGATCGACTACATCCTCTACATCCGAGGGTGAGCTACAATTCCTGATTTGTTTTCATAGGAATTTGTTCTCGGCGACGATGCCCGGCCCGCATCCTCGTCCTCGACTCGGCGGCGACAACCAGTTTGAGAGGCGCCATGTCCGGGACTGGGCTCCGCCGGGCTGGCACTGGGAGGTGCTACCTTCCGGGGCACGCAGCTTGGTGAGGAATCGGGGTCTCGTCGTCGACCCGAAGCTTCTTTGGTGGCGGTCGCGTGGGCCACTATCGGTGCAGAGGGAGCCGGCCCCCGAGAGGGTGGTACGTCGCCGTGTTAGGGAGGAGGACGAGCACGTCCGTCGCTACATGGTTGCGTTGGACGACAACTTCTCTAATACCTGGCAGTTTCTTCAGGGATCTCACCCGAGCTATGATCATGTGATGGTTCCTTCTCTTTGGGTGTTCACCGCCCGCGGCTCAGGAACTGGGAGTCAACGTCCAGTTTGATTGGGCGAGATGTTTAGTGATATTATGTGATATTATTGTTGTATTAACTGGATTATTCGAGATGTATTAGTGATATTATATGATAATATTATTGCATTAACTGGATTATTCGAGATGTATTAGTGATATTATGTGAATTTGTTTTAATAATGTGATTTTTTTAATCGAGATGCAAATAGACATGGAAATGTGAATTTGTTTTAATAATTTGTTTATAGCATTGAAATAACTTGCAAGTCTTTGCAGAAACTATGGAACACGGCAGAGACGAAGAACAAGAAGACATGTTGGGGACAATAATCCGCGACGGAGATGATGATATCACCTCACAGTTTCTGAACGACTCCGGTGAGGGAATAGAGGGAGGAGATGACGGCTCCGGTGAGGGAATGGGGGGAGAAGATGACGGCTCCGGTGTTGGAACCTTAATTATTACAAAGTCCGGCGAGGTATATTAATTAAGCCTCTGCTGACTAGATGCATTAATTGATTTGTATATACATATATTAACGCTTTCTTCTTCTTTTAGCCCTCCGGATCGAGCCAATCTTCTATAAAGAAACGAGGCCCGAAAAAAAGGTTGGGCGAAAATGAAAGGTTCAAGATCGAAGAAGTCCGTGAAGATGGCAAACCGATTGGTCCCGCTCGGAACGCAAACCGATTTGTAAGTCAGTGCGGAGTTATTGTTAGGGACAGCATCCCGATCACCATTCGAGAATGGAATAAGGCAAAGGCGGATGGAGTTACTTATGTCGACGATAGATCCAAAGAAACGCTTTGGAATACGCTCATAACAAATTTCACCCTACCGCCAGAGGTGGATCCAAATAACAAAGTTATAGAGCCAAAAGTCAAGGCGTGAGCTCTTAAGAAGATGGCCGCACAATTCTGCAATTGGAAAAAAAGATTGCACCAAGACTATGTCCTGAAAGACAAGACTCCAACATTCACTGGAGCATATGAGAAGATAAAAGATCACTGGGACGCATTTGTGGAGTACAAGACATCGGATGAAGCTAAGAAAAGGTTAAAAATAAATAAGCAAAATGCTGCAAAGAAGGAATATCACCATGTTATGGGGTCAGGTGGCTACAAGGTTGCCAGGCCTAAGTGGGAGAAAACCGAGAACGACCTGATTGATAAAGGGATCGATCCAGAGACATTGGAGTGGGCCGAACGGGCAAAGGCTTGGTTCTACGGGCATGGGGGAAAGTTGGACCCAGAAACAGGGAAGTGTATTTTTACAAAAGATCAACTTGCAACCCCCCTCAAAGCCCTTAAAGCTGCAATGAAGGATGTGCAGGACGGGAAGTTCAATCCCGACAGAAAGAACGACGAGCTGACACGCACCCTCGGGAATGCTGAACACAGTGGACGAACACGAGGCACATCAGGCTCCGTTCCGTGGAAGATTGGGTTTCCCGACTGCAGTGAGACTTATAGAAGCCGAGGGAGAAAAAAGAAACATCATGCAGACCGGATGCAGAAGATAGAAGAAAAATTAGAGCAGCAGCAGAAGCAAATAGAGGCACTTACCAGCCAGCAAGCTACCGGCCCATCTCAGCGGCACGAAGATCCTGCATTCGATACTACCGGCCCATCATCTCAGCGAAAAAGCAGTGTGGCTTCCACGGAGCTCGTTCGGCCCATAGATGATATCACGGCTCCTCGCTACCCCGTCGATGATATCACGCAGAGGGAAAATTGTGAGCTACATGTGAAATGCATGAACATATCCGTGAAGGTGGCGGTCCGCTTTGCCTTACCTCCTGGTAATGGAACTTACCATTGCTCTCCGATTCCAGATGGCTATGCTGTTGTCGGGGTGGATGAAGTTATCAAGGGATTTGAGCAGCTGGAGCTTGACTTCCCTACAGGTGAAGGGGAGACTGAACTGGGAGATGCCAGAAAAACTACCATTCTATGGAAAAAGGAACACACCGTGCTTCCACATTGGACGCCAAGGCTATCGACTCCTCAGAGTAGCAATCCAGCTCTATCTCCGTCGCCTCAGCCGTCTCCGCCGCCTCAGCAGACTACGCCGCCTCCGCCGCCTCAGCAGACTCCGCCGCCTCAGCCGTCTCCGCCGCCTCCGCCGCCTCAGCACCGGGTGGATAAGCGGAAGAGAACCGCCGCTCCGGCGGCTAGTATTACAACTACGAAGAAATCCAGAGCAGGTACAAGGTACAGCGTCAAGAAGGCTCCTGCCAAGTTACCATACGAAATGAGTGATGAGGAAGTCAAGAAGCTCGTGGATGACGATGTGAAACGCCAGCTTGCACCGAAACGGCCCGAGCCAAAGGAGAAAATAGATCCTACAAAAGCGAAGCAGTTTCTGGAAAACCTTACGCGACCACCACCACCTCCGCTGCCATCAAACTATGACCGCTCTATTATGAAGTCACATAAACAGCAGCGGTCGGGAAGTAGTAGTAGTGCAAGGGGGAAAACAATTCCCCAGCTCGGAGAACAGAAAAATCAATCGTGCCCCCCGCTCAACGTGTTTTCCGATAAGGATTATGATCCTGAGGTAGCGGCCACTCTTGCTCAATTCTTAAGCGGGGTAGAGTTCCCCACGGCTGAGTTAGCATACAGATACCAGCACGGGAAGCCTCTCGTCAGACCTGAGGAGGAATGGCTTCTACCAACACAAATGCAAAGATTGCATGAGTGGTACATGGAAGCCTCAAAGGAAGGGAAAGACTCACTCATGGTGGGAATTAAAAATGAGCATTACTTCAGTGGAGACGAGGAGATGTTCATTGAATTTGAGGAATTATTTCAGTTATACAATCAAGACGCCCTCGACAAATCTATCATCAGTTGCTATTGTCTGCAAGTATTGTTTCTGTAATTAAGTCCCTAGCTCAGCTCGTTCATTGCATGTATAATTATCCTCACTATATTATGCAGAATGAAGATCCTCGAATGCAAAAGAGGACAAATCTATGACATTGGGTTCATTAAGCCAAATAACATACATGAATATACGGTACAAAAGAACGCCAAACCAAAAGGATAATTTGCTAAAGGCGTTAATTGAACAACAAACCAAAAGGGAAATACTATTTCCTTACAACTTCAAGTGAGTGTTACTGTCTTGTACACATTCTGTTTCGCTTACTCGATGTTAAGTGCAATTGATGAGTTATGCGTGCGCAGGTTCCAATTTATTCTGCTAGTCATTCAGTTTGACACAGGAAAAGTACTTGTCATGGACTCGAAACGTAAAGACCCTAAGATGTGGGCGGACCTGAGTGAAATGCTCCAGAGATAATTTCAATCATTATCGCACTATATCGGCAACTTTCGTTCATTTCCTGATATCAAGTAATTAATAACTCATTTATTCATTTTCTTTGCCGGGCAGGGTTTGGAAACGGTTCACCAAGAAGGTTAGGGTGAATGGAAAGATGAGCTGCAATTTGGACAACTCAATGTAAGTAGTACTAGCTAGGTCCGCGCATCTCTTTGATTCTAGCTAGTTTCAATACCATTATCATGCTTGATTATTATTTTGATTGAACTCTATTCTCGTAAAGTGCTCGAGGCAGGGAGACGGGAATAATTTATGTGAATACTACGTTTGCGAGTTCATTCGCCAGACGACCTGTGAGAAGTGCAGAATTTTACAACAACTTGAAGTATGTAACCAATATTCACAATTTTATTTTATTACCATCAATTTTGTTGAGTTTCATTCATATATATTGACCCCCTTCTTTAAATTAGATCCAACGGATGCGGGACAATCTCCTACCAAAGGATCGCGTATGAGCAATTCAAGAGGAATTGGCGGGATTCTTACTTGAAGAGGTCATATCTAAAACCGGAGAATACCATCGGGAATTGGTAGGGGATTTTGGTAATTAGATATTAGGGATCGTAAGAGATATTATATTGTATATATGCATGAACATGTACTATATGTAGTAGCGTCGAATATATATACGAAAACTTGTTGTTCGACCAAGCACGGAGAAAGAGGTCACTTCTCTATATTCATGACGATATTGTGTAATGGTTCCTTCATTGCTATATGTAGTAGCGTCGAGTTGAATGGAAAACATAAAATAAAAATGAAAACCCTAAATGAAAAAGAATTGAATGGTAAACACAAAAAGAAAATGGAAACACAAAATAAAACCCCTAAACCCTCCAAAACCCTAAACCCCTACAAAACCCTAAACCCCAGCTCCTGACGCGCGGCGGCCTTTAGTCCCGGTTGGTGTTACCAACCGAGACTAAAGATCCTCCTGCCTGAGCGCTACGCAGCGGCCACGTGGAGCCCCTTTAGTCTCGGTTGGTGTTACCAACCGGGACTAAAGGTCCTCCTGCCTGAGCGCTACGCAGCGGCCACGTGGAGCCCCTTTAGTTCCGGTTCGTAACACAACCGGGACTAAAAAGGGGGGCCTTTAGTCCCGATTCCTTAGTCCCGGTTGCCCAACCGGGACTAAAGACCCTTACGAACCGGGACTAATGTCCATTCTTCTACTAGTGCCCCCTCCTAACGCTTTCCATAAGCGTAAATTGGTTCTTTTATTCTCCGGTGGATCCTCTTGCCTTCTTCGTACGCGTCCTTGCGGCTAAACCTATCTGCTTGGGTTTCCGGCGCGGTGTGGCCCTGGATGCCGTAACGGTTTCTCCAGCTGGACTACCTCAACGCCATCCATGCGGTTTAGATCATGTTTATTTTTTTTATTTTTATTTTTGAAATCTAGATCATGCTTATTGGGGTATGAACTTTTTACTACTATATACCAAAATAAAAGGCCAACCGACTTGGTGTGTTCAAATAAGAGCCCGATCACACCACCGCCAGGTCACCGATCCGTACCTTGTCGCTCCCTGACCAACCAGCGTGGAGCACGTGGATCAGTGAAGCCATACCGAAACCCTTTTGTTTTCCCGAGCGGTCACAGGAAACCGCCTCGGTCCACGTTTCCCCAGCGTCCCCTCACGTATATAAATTGCCTCCGCACCCGTCGTCCAAGCCGTTCGAGTTTAACCACCCAAATCCCGCAGCGCAAGTCGAGGAGGAACCGACGAAGGAGAGATGGCGCGTACGAAGCAGACCGCTCGCAAGTCCACCGGCGGCAAGGCCCCGCGCAAGCAGCTCGCCACCACCATCGTGCGTCTCGCCGCCTCCCTTCTTCCCCTGTTCCGATCTGTTTCCGTTTTGCAGTTTTGCTGATGATCGGTGGTTTCGATTGTGGCGTTTTCTTTTCAGGCGGCGAGGAAGTCGGCCCCTACCACCGGCGGCGTGAAGAAGCCCCACCGCTACAGGCCTGGCACGGTGGCGCTGAGGGAGATCCGCAAGTACCAGAAGAGCACGGATCTGCTGATCCGCAAGCTGCCGTTCCAGCGCTTGGTGCGGGAGATCGCCCAGGACTTCAAGACGGATCTGCGGTTCCAGAGCCACGCCGTGCTGGCGCTCCAGGAGGCAGCCGAGGCGTATCTCGTTGGGCTGTTCGAGGACACCAACCTCTGCGCGATCCACGCCAAGCGCGTCACCATCATGCCCAAGGACATCCAGCTCGCCCGCCGCATCCGTGGCGAACGCGCCTAAAACCCTAGATGGGAGATCATCGCGCCGTTCGTCGTAAGCTACTTAGTAGTTGATTTGCTTCTGGTTTTTAACCGCTCGTGATAGGCAACTTTTATTTCGTTCTAAATATCTGTCTGGTTATCGACTTATCGTACACTATATATATACTAGTTACAACAAAGACATGTCTGCTGCTTACTATTTTGGTTTGTCCTAAATGTGAAACAAATGCTGTATTGACCATTATCGATATTTATTCTTAGCAATTGTGAAACCGTTGCCTTCTGCTCTTTGATCCTCTTGTCATTTCCCCTACTTTGCCTTGCAACCTGTGATTCTCCTGGCTTTGGTTCAATGTTGCTGTGGTGCCGTGTGGATTAGAAAAAATAGGTTAACTGGGTTGTAGTTGGATTAGTTTAATTTGTATTGGCTTATCACTTTCGCGGGCCTTCGGGGACGTTGCGTTACATCCCTACTACTAATAGGTGTGGCTGACGATGGTTTGCTGGAACACGCCTGCAAGATGATGGTGTTAAGTTTGGAATAGTGACTGCTTTATTACCAAAAAGGAATTGCTTCGGCCTTGTAAAACAAACTTGAAAGCACACAAATTAAATTTGCTTGATTGGTGTACATATTTACTCTTCATCCGAATGCTAACTGTGATTAGTATTATCTTGTTAGAGATAGTTGAGAACAGTATTCACTGATTTTAGAGTTTGGATCATAAACAATTAACAATTATACGTTATCATTTGCAATGGACAAATAATCAGCTCAACACTAGTATAAAGTAAATTAAAATTTATATTTTCGGAGCGGGTGACAAGCAGCCTCAGCGGATCCTCCCCTGCTAATTAGAAGTTATCTCCCATCACAATATATATGAGGAGATTAAGAAATGGATGAATCTTGTATAGTTAATCTGACAGTAGATAGATGCATGAGGATCTTCCATTTGTACAATTTTGTGCTGTTTCATGGAGTTGAATTCAATTTTCTTAGTTATGAAAGTGACCGATGGCGATGCATACATGTCATTCATTATTGTTACAAGTACACGGATGATATGGATTGATACAACAAACACACTCTATACAGTGCAAGCATGGTCTGAATTGCTAAATTAGATTAGGGAGGCAAACAACAACAACAAAATATTCTCTCCGATCCATATTAATTGTCGCTGCTTTAGTATAACTTTGTACTAAAGTTTTACTAAAGCAGCGACAAGCAATATGGATCAGAAGGAGTAGAAATGTGCAAGTTATATAGATGATAGATTTCAACTTTAGCTCGTTTATAAACTAGCACTTCCATCATATCTATTTACATTGGTTGCATGAGCCCGTATTAATGGCCTGCAGTTACATTGCTCAACAATTCATAGATAATGTTCTTGAATGGGAATGGAAGTTGTCAGAAATCCATACGGTTCTTGCTGATTGTTAGTTCTTATTCGTAGCCACTCTCGAGAAGGGAGGCAAGGGAATATGTGAAGGTTTATGGTCTGTTTGGATGCAATGTATTGACATATCCAGATACATTGCAAAGTATCGTATAAAATACTATCTGATATTGAGGGTTGACGAGTGCAGGCTCCAGTGATTGGCACCTATTTTTATTTTTCTGTTACTTGAGGTGTGGCTATGGGGGCTATGTGTGTACCTGTAGTAGGGATGTCCCATAATAACATCTACGATCTAACGACCATTACATCAATGTACATCAAATTTTGTGCTCATTGGATTTATGAAGTTATATGGGCGATTAAGAACTACATGTAGACAGATCAGCTCCATGTACTGTAGTAAAACTTATATCATTGATCGGTCATATTTGATGAGTACATAGGCTTTTCTGTCGTACTAAACTTCTAGCTACAAAACAGTAGAAATTTTAAAGTGAACTACTTAACACTAGGTGATGGCAAATTAATTCAACGGAAGTAAGATGCTGGTTTCTTCCATTATAAAAAGAATGTATGTGCTTAAAATTATTTTGGTTTTGTTAATGTCTTAGTGCTTATAGCAGATGGGCGGTTTAAAAAATGCTTGTGCAAGCTTTGCATTTTCATTTTTGGGAGATTTTTACATATATGTGCAAATCACTCAAGATACCTAGGAATATGTAGAACTAAAAGAAAAAGATATAGAGAATGTTATTAACTGATGAGCTAATTTGCCGATAGCTTTTCAAATAAATATACATACAAAACTCCTTATGCACTATGCCCCACAGGTAAGTGAGTACATAACCTTCTTAATTATTACTACTTCTTGCCTCTTTTTGCCTCCACCCCAGTTGGATATATATACAAGCATGAACGCATTGTTTTGATAATGAAATAAAAGAAAAATAAAGAATCGTTCGTCAATGAAGTATATCTCTTACTGTCTGAATGTGTTTGCCATTGTATTTACAAAAACCACATTTAATTAAATGTTAGCTAAACTCACTATTTATACGATTAGGAAACATGCTGATATGAAGAAAAAAAGCTTACCCTTCTAGTTAAATTCTTGATTGAATTGTAGCAGTCCTTCCACTATCTAAAGGAAACCCTTTTGTATAGAAGGCAAATAAGATCAGCATGAAAGGTCTTAACTTGAAGAAGTTCTTTTTTGCATGAAACCTGAAGAAGTTGTTGTCTTAACATTATAACTAAAGAGTAAAACTGGGTTACCTAGGACCTCTCGCAGCGATTTAAGGTCATCAGCCCTCGGATCTGCATACGAACGCACCGGATGCTCTCGTGAACCAGTCAGGCAATGTGACTAGGACGCTGCTCCGCGAACCGTTCTCGGAGCCTGCACGTGAACAGGGCCGTGGTGGGCCGCTCATTTACTAGCGGAAGCCAACAACTCCGGTTTATTGCGCCCAAACTATTCCTCTTTCATTTCTGTTTCTCCTGCCCCGTGTACTCAGCCCCGTCGCGGTAGCGGCACCATGTGGTAGAGCTCGACCGCTGAACTGTCCTCCCACACTCCCGCATTAGGGTTCCTGAAACGCAAGGCCTTCTTCACCACACTACCATCCCCGGTCATTGCTGAACCAACCGGCGAACCATGGTCTTCCGTGCCATCACTTAGAAAGCAGGAGACCTCTAAAGTCAAGAACAAAGTGAAAACCAAGAGAGTATCTCCAATTTTCCTGATGATCTAAAAATCTCAAAATTTTCTTGCACATAGGATCTTGAGACAAAGAGGCGTGCTGATTTATAGTGCGAAAATTGCGTTGCAAGCTCACTACGTTGACAGCTAGGTACTCTCAAGTCCAACGTGTAAAAGATCAGGAAAGCGAACACATAAATTTGACAGTCGTGTTCAGTGTTCTTTCAAATCATACCACACCAGGGTAATTAGCTAGGGTGCTTGTAGAACCTTAAGGGCCTCAGTTTAAGGCCGGGCCATAGCCTATTATCTAAAAAAAATTAGCTAGGGAGCCACTGGGATGGACATGGAGACATGTTCGTCGTTCAGTGTCCAGTGTTTTTGTTGAAATTTATCCACTTAAGTTTTATTGAGAACAACCTTTTCAAAGCCGCCAATGCATTTTGCTTACAAATGAGGTGCTGCCTGTTCTTTAGTTCCATTGTCGTTGACGTCCAAAACGGCATGGTCCTCGGCACGTCGTTCCTGTGCCAAGGAGCTACCAGATCTCCGTGTCATATAGACAAGGGTCACCAAGGTGTTTCAGTTACCACGAGACGGCGTGGATGTGTCCCAGTGCCTCCTTGCTACTCGTCCGCAGCCCCGCGGCCATGCAGACTCCCGCCTTGGCCGTCGCCACCCTCCTCACCCAACCCTTAGCTTAATCCCTCCGGCGTCCACCCACCAACCTTAGGCCTCCTCCACGCACCCACCAGAGGAGAAGGCGTTCACCGGAGACGAGCATGAGCTCCCGGCCTCCACATCATCTCCCCCGGGTCGACCACCCCTGCCGCCTGAGCCGCGCTGTTGTGGGATTTGTTGCTTCCCACGTAGATCGACGGTGAGGGTGGAAATTGACTCCGGGCACGTCTGCATCAACGTCTCGTCTGCACCTACCTTTCATCTTCGGTAGCCTCATCGGCACAACCCCGACAGCCACCTCTCCGTTGACCTCGCGCCCACCCGCGAGGTGTTCGACCCATTGTCCTAGGTAAACTATTCTCCTTAGTTTCCCTCAACTATTCACTGAACTTCATCGATGCAATGTGTAGATGCAACCCTGGGTATGGCGAGAGGTTTGGGTGGTTGCATGGTGGGAAACGCTGTGGCGCCATTTGGCATGTGGGTTGTCCAGATTTGGTCGGATTTGGCCGGTGTGGTCTCAGTGGTGTTGGTGTAGCAGTGTGTGGGTTACAGTGTTTTCCGCAACAATGAGAATGAAGGATATGGCAGCAAGGCGGCTCTGCACTTGGGATGGGAGCGGGGATGTCATGGAGGCATGAAAGGCCTTGGTGGTGTTGTTGGCCGTGTATGTGGTGGTTGGCGGCGGGGAGCTGCCTAGCGCGCTTGGCTGCTATTGGTGGCGTGTAGCGTGTGGCTGGGCTCACTGTTATGTCTATGGGTTTGGTGAACTCTGGGTGAGATCTAGCTCGCCCTCGGTCGATACCGGCGTCGATGGAGTCTAGGACGTCGTTCCTTCCTTGGTGGTGTCGTCATAAAACCCCTTCACCTTCCTCAACATTGTCGGTCTAGGGCTTTCCTGGCAAAACACCAAGCTTCTCCATTGGTTGGAGCGGAGTTCGGTGGAAGTCATCGCCGATTCCTCCTTTGGGGGCACGTCTTGGAGGTATGGTCTCTCATTAGTCCGTGGTGGCTCTTCCGTCTTTGTTAGCTTCGTCGCCGGCTACGCGAGTGCACAAACTCAGGGTCAGTATGGAAGTCGAAGAGGCGGCTCTAGAAATCTCCTACCTGTGGTGTTGGCTTCGGTCACTTGGGATGTAGAACCATCGACTAGGCTAACTAGTGGCCCCGCGACCGCTGTGAAAGTTAGAGCGGCAGCTCCAGTATTCACCTGTGTGCAGGGGAGGAGCTACATTGTTTGGCTGGGGTCAATTGACCCAGATGACCTCGACCCACACATTGTTACATACATACAGCCCACGAAGGAAAATGGTGAAGTGAAAAAAAAACTGACCCCGGTCCAAAGGGGACCTCCTATTCCGCGCTTTAAGCGCGAAGAAGCGAACTCGCGCTCACTGTAGCACCTTGTGGGCCAGCCAATGAACGCTCAGCGTACCGAAGTATTGTAGCGCGAAAACCCACCAAAAAAAATCAAAGTCACATTGCAACATTCCTGAAAGAGGTTGGCTACCACTGTACCATCTCAGTACTAGTAACTAATTGCAGCAAGCACGCTTTAAGAACATTTGTAGCCGCGCTATTTGAATCGAACTCCCATATTCAAAAAAGTTTATCAAATTATTAAAAAGAGTTCACTAATTTGAGAAAAAACTTCAAGAATTTAAAATTATAGTGAGTTTCAAAAAAGTTCATTAATTTTGAAAAATTATAGCGAGTTTGAAAAAGTTCATCAATTTTGAAAAAAAGTTCATGGATTTTGAAAACAAGTTCACAAATTTGAAAAAAGTTCATTGGTTTTAAAAATTCATCAATTTTGAAAAAAAGTTCATCAAACTGAAAAAAGTTCATCCAAATTGAAAATAAGTTCATCGATTTTGAAATAAGTTCATCGATTTTGTAAAAAGTTCATCGATTTTTAAAAACGTTCATCGATTTTGAAAAAAGTTCACAAAAAAAATCACAAAAAACTGAAAAAGTTCATCAATTCTGAAAATAAGTTCATTCAATTTGAAAAAAAGTTCGTGCAATTTGGAAAAAAGTTCATGAATTTGAATAAAAGTTTACCGATTTTGAAAAAAAGTTCACTAATTTGAAAACAAAACCGCTTATTTAAGAAAACAAAAAAAGGAAAAAAGAAAGAGAAAAGAAAAACCAAATAAATCGTCCAGAAAATGACCAGCGAACCCGGAAAAAAAACTATGAACTGAAGAAAGAAATAAAATGGAAAGAAGAAAGCAAGTGTGCACGAGCGGGTAAGATATTCTAGAGGTTGCTGCAGTACCGGTAGAATGCAGAGGTTGCGAGTTCAAACCCAACGGCTGCACCGTTTTTTGTTTTTAACAGAAAAAAGAGGGAAGATATATGGGCTGGCCCAGAGCGGAGCGAGGGGTGTGTGGCTGGTTTACAGTTTGTACTAAAGCGCGCAATGGGATATGCCGGTCCAAAGAGGATCCAAAAGGGAGAGCTCCTGTCTGACGCTCGTGTTTTTTGAGACAAACTTATTGCACCGTCACAATGTTTATAGGGACGAAATCAAGTCCATTGGGCTGACCTAACCAAACATGGCGGCCAACCCCTAGGGATAAAGCGTGCTTCTTGAGTTTGTGAGCCTCGAAGTTCGAGCTCCTAAATTCATGACTAATATTACATGCATATATCAAAAAGTAGACTTGTGTTGTATTATTTCATGAACGATCGCCCCGTAGACCCCTCGGTTCTTCTTATAGATATCATCGACAACCACTTTGCAATCCGAAGCAACTTGTATCTTTCTTTCATAGAGATCATCTGCTAGTGCTAGGGCCTCCCTGATGGCAAGTGACTCTACTGTTGCCGGCTTCATACACGTGTTGCCGATATTTGGATGGCCTTGAGCTCTCCGATATATGAATGTATGAATCCATGGATGGAAAACGGCGTCTGATATATATCCTCGTACATAGCCTTCCGACGTGCTCCCCACAATGGCCATAGAGTGACAACAAAAATCAGGAAATCATTATGCACTACACCACAGCACTACATCCCTGACAGTCAGGTTGGTTGGGAAAACAACTTCCCATGACAGACAGTCGGTTGGGAAAGACTATTGTCTGTTGGAGAAAGTCCAGACGGGAAAAGCCTTTGCCGACCGATCACTTGTCGGCCATGGGGTACTTTTCCCGACCGACATTATGTTGGGCCTGCCATGGGCCTTTCCCGACCAACAGTCTGTTGGGCCTGCCATGAGGCTTTCCCGACCGACTGCCTGACGGGATTTGTTTTCCCGACCAACAATCTATTGGGCCTGCCATGAGGCTTTCCCGACCGACTATGTGACAGGGTTTGTTTTCCCGACCAACTTTTCGTTGGTCCTTGCATTAGCTTTCTTCAACCAACTATGAGACGGTTTTTTGTTTTGCCCACAAACATCCAATAGCTTACATTTACGTTACCAACAAAATATCAATCAAGTTTCATATTTCATAACAATAACGTGCATGTCTTGAAAATAATAAACCATAACCAAATAATAAAACATTAATTAATTTCACATCTAAATAGTTCATCCATCACAATATGGTTCATTTTCTCAAACACAATGTGCGTTTACAAAATGATACATAAAATGCATCTCCAACGATTCAGTCACCATTACACAAAATATTCCATTGACACGAACCACCGGCTTCATGGTTCCTCGTCCTCTTGCATGTCTTTCCTACAAAATGTAAAGAAGTTGCGATTACATTCATACATTCATAAGGACAATGGCACCATAAAAATTTGTATAAAGCATAGCATTGACAACAACTATTATTCACAAGGCAAGCTAGTACCGAAACACCTACTAAGGAAGGCACTCCAGTCAAGTATAAGTAACCATGTAAAGGGCATGCTAAGCACTAGTTAAAATGTCCTTTCTAGACACTATATTCATTAATAACCAGAAAGCTTCTGTGAATATCAACAAGTTAAATTATACAAGGAGCTGTTCATTAGATGACTTTACTGTGACCACATTAAAATTTAGAAAGTAGTTGGCAACATAACGAATGGTTTTTTACTGAAACTGAGAGCGACCTTCTCCGACATTCGCTCATTTTATGAAGCGTAATTGTATTTATCACCAAAGATTAAACATAATGGGCGACAAATAAGCAAGAGTTTACAGGATACTTCAGATTCTATTTACCGCGGTAACTTCTATAGCTCAGACCTCTAATAGCAGCCAAGCTAGATACTACAACTACGACTATACAAAATTTATCCATGTTCTGGTTCTTTTATCATATGCAACATACCATTCTGTCTTAGTAATTAGTTTTTGCTAGAAGTCTAAGTGTATATTCTAAAAACAGCAGAAAGGTGATTCACAAATACTGTATTTTCATGCAAAATAACAAGAATAACAGCAGCCAACTTAACAGATCCAACTGCAACCTAGGATGCCCACTTCCGACACCATGTATGCTATGACAAAAAGATCGTCATATTTGCTAAACTTGTACACATACAATATTTATGTCGTTCAGATAAGCTACAATGATGTGGATAAAACTACACTCCATTCATAGCACAAGAAAGAAATTGGCAGTTTGAAAAGAAGGCTATTTAACTACCAATGTTCCTCCAAACTGCATCCTATCACTGTTTGTATAGTTCATATGATTAATAGATGCATCAAAATACCTGATAATGAGCTAGCAGGTCGACATATCTTCGAATACGGGAGGTGAACTGTACATAGCCAGGAATTCCGAGGACACCATGTGCTAGAGGTTTTCGAAAATCCATTTCTGCAGCACAAAGCATACTGATATTGGCAACGCTCCTGCAGGCCCTTCAGGTAGATAGGCAAATGCTGACACACCATGTGCCGATTGAACCCTGCAAACTTCAGAGTTTCAATGGTGTCAAGTAGAAGTAACAAATGCATCTATAATATTCGGTTGGTTAGGGACACACTTAAAACTTCAGAAAATCTCTAGAGATACAGACTTGTTCTATCTTCTAAGTGGTATCAGGACTGATGCA
Source organism: Elymus sibiricus (assembly GCA_039707655.1). Lineage (NCBI taxonomy): Eukaryota > Viridiplantae > Streptophyta > Magnoliopsida > Poales > Poaceae > Elymus > Elymus sibiricus. The sequence goes on along the minus strand of CM077674.1, from coordinate 59,899,247 downwards.
AAATGTCCAGCCAACTGTTCGACATTCAATTGTAACCTATCTTAGTATCTGAAAATGTAATCTGGTGAGCGTAAAATTTCCTTCTCAGCATGAAAAAATATTGTTCAACTCAGTGGAGAAGTTATTTGCAACAAAGATGGACCACAATATAGTAGTATGAATGTACGTCAGTCTGATGGTGTATTTCTTTTCTTCATTCTAAGAAAAGTACAATCATGCTTGTGCTTTCATACGCTAATCACAAATGACTAATGAAAGGATGATGTATAGACGAGCGACCAGAAAAGGCCTATGTACCTCTTACCTGGCTACGAGCGACCAGAAAAGGCCTAATAGAAGCAGCTTCTTGAAGAATCCTCGGTTCTTCCTCTTGTTCCAGATTCATGTGCAGCTCTCAGTTGCACCCTCACATGTTAACATGTACGTAGGTTTGATTACTGAGTTCTCTATCGAATATTCTGCAATACTATTGCACATAAATGGATGTATTCATTACACTTGTTACAAAGAAAAATATAGTATCTCCCAAAGAAAATAATCATGGATTCATGTACAGCAATCATGTTTTCATTACACTTACCATCAAAGCATTAATCATGTATAATGCTGAAATAACAAAATAGGTACTTACCCTGGAACCACCAAATGATGCATCCTGGATTTTAGTGGTTCCAGGATAAGTACCTATTTTATGACCAATCCTCAAACCTAACAAAGTATGCAGCCTAAGGAACTGGTCATCTTTAGTGGCTAATATCTATTATGCAAAAATTATTTTAGCTAGTCACCTACCACAAAGATAACACAATAATCAAATCTAGGTTCCATCACTTGCATGCTCAAAGAATAAGATTTGGCATATCATTCATGATAAAATGGCTAGATAAGAAAAAACAAGCAACCTGACATAATCTCAATTACAGCAAGAAACCAGCAAATAGTATAACAAAACTCAAGATGTGGAAAAATACTCACCTATCCAAATCCAATTGATGTGATGCGGGCATATGACTATGAAAATCATCCGGTGGCCTTCTGTTTTTGTTAGTAGTTGAGTAATTGCCCAAACATCCACCAAACCTATGAAAGTTTGTTTCACCCTGCAAAAAATCATTATCCAATTCAGTCTGCTAACAATCACACAATATAAAAAGACAATGATAGTAATCGATGGCTAGAGTTTGAACTTTAGTGGCTCAAAATCTTTTTTATTTCCATGAACCAAAGCAGCACTGATTTGTTTTGAAAGAGATCAATCTGCAGAGAGATGAGGGCACCAGCCATTGGGCCTATGGAAGGTTCATCGCTGGGAGTTAAATCTGCATAGAGAGAGAGAGAGAGAGAGAGAGAGAGAGAGAGAGAGAGAGAGCTTACTGATGTCGTTGCCGCCATGGATGGCTAAGAGAGATGGGGGCACCAGCCACCACGCTCCTAGTCGCCGGAAGATAAGGGAGCAGAGGCCGCCCGCCTCACTCCAAACCACCAGGACTGAACGGACCTTGTCCCGCTCAGATCTGCTACCTTGGGAGTGGGGAAGAGGAAGTTGTGTATGGGTTGGGGCGGCGGCACCATAGGAGGGAGGTGAGAGGTGGCCTCACCGGGCGCTTGGGCACGAACAAAAAGTGCCGCCGCCGGCAGCTGGGTGAGGGCATTGGCGCCACAGGACCACCTCCACATGGGAAATCAGCAGCGATCTGGGGATGGTGATGGAGTGGTGGGAGGAAGAGATGGACAGAGTGGTGGAAGCGTCGCCGGATGCGAGCGTCGCTGCCGCCGCCGCCGCTCAGATCGGGAGAGAAAGAGATAAGGGAGAGAGGGCAGAGAGATAGCGGTGTGGTGTTTTTTTTTTTTGAGCGGATGATGTATTAGGAGGTGGGCTGTGGGGGCGAGCAGCATGAAAATTTTGGATGGACTTCGCGCTAAGTTTCGCAGGCGCGCACGCGGGGATATTTTCGGCGCCCGGTTGGCGGCCCACGGTCGGTCGGGAACGATTTGCCGACCGACTGTGTGACAAGAGTGCAATTATTACCGTCCAACGGTTTGATGCTATACATTTCAGCATCCCCGACCGACAGTTGATTGTTATATGTGAGTAATACCGACCAATAGTTTGATAGAAGTTTTATAAACAAACAGTCGGTCGGCAAAAGTGACTTTTTCCAACACACATCTGTAGGGAATGCAGTGTCGTGGTGTAGTGATGTGACAGCGCGTCGTGCATTGCAAAGATCCATCTCTTCACATTATCATCCACATTTGTGCTCGTTAGCGTCAAACCGAGGAGCGTTCGCCGAAGGTATACGCACATGGGCCGGCCCATTTGGAGGTCAGGAACTCGAGCGCGTAAAAACATCGCCAAAAATACACGCGCCTGCCAAAAATCGAACTCGTGACCTCCCGCTCGTGAAGTCTAGAACCTAACCAACCGAGCTGAAACATTCTATGGTTTGCAAGCAGCGCGAGAGCTTAAAGAACCGAACGTCTTTTGAAATTTTTCGAACAATTCTAGAAACTCGAGAACAAAAAATAGAAAAATCTGAACAAAATTTGACAAACGCGAACACTTTTTAAAACAATGAACAATTTTTGAAATTCGAACAAACATTGCCAACGTGAACAATTATTGAAAAGATGAACAGAAAATTAGAAATTCCAAAAAGATGAACAATTTTTAAAATATAAATTGAACGTTTTTGTAATATACGCTGAACAGTTTTTAAATACATACTGAACATTTTTGTTATATACGCTGAACAAACTTTAAATATATATTGAACATTTCTATAATATACGCTGAACAAATTTTGGATTGTGAACAAAATTTAAAAACCATGATTTTTTTCTGAAATCATGAACAAAATATGGAATTTCAAACTTATTTGAAAACAACGGATGAAAATAAAAATGAAAAAGGTTAAAATAAAAAGAGAAGGAAAAAGAAAAAAGAAATAGAAACAAAATAAAAAAATAAAAAAGGAGAAATAAAACCGGCAAAAAGAAAAAAAACTGAAAGAAAATGGTTTAGGGAACCTTCTAGAAAGTTCCAAAAACTGGTTTGCTGGCACTGCTTTAACTCGCGACGTGGGCCGGCCCGTCGCGCGCAGCTGCTCCCGCACTTCAGCGAAACCGCGTCTCCTGGACGCACGCGCGCATCATATAGTAATGGGGGCTGCTATGAATCAGCCGGATGATTTCTTAGAGAAATCATCCGCCTATTCAGCCCTTGGATCAGTGTGATGGGGGCCGTTGGATCACAGCAGCTCCACGGCAGCAGCAAGCGCGAGAGCTTCAACACAACGCCATTGAAGCCTCGGCGGAGCTCCAATGCAACACCGAGGGCGTCCGGCGAGCTCCATTGCAGCTCCGGTGGAGCTTCAACGCAACACCGACGCTCCGGCGAAGTTCCATTGCAACTCCGGCCAAGCTCCATTGCAGCCCCGGCGGAGCTCCAACGCAGCGCCGACGGCTCCGGCGAAGCTCCGTTGCAACTCCAGTCGAGTTTCATTGCAGCCCTGACGGAGCTCCAACTCAACGCCGACGGCTCCGGCGAAGCTCCATCGCAACTCCAGCCGAGCTCCATTGCAGCCCCGACGAAGCTCCAACGCAGCGCCGACGGGCTCCGGCTCCACGGGTCGCGTGCAGCTTGCTGCACTGCAGATCCGCCGCCGTGGCGAGATTCACGTTGCAACGTCCCTGGTCGGCGGCGAGATCGTGGGTCGGAGCGCTGCTGTGCTTGCATCTAGAAAGAAAAGGAGAAGAAGCAAGTGGAGCGATTGCAGCAGCTGGTGGTGCATGCGGCAGCGATTCGTTGGCTCCTGCAGCGGTGGCTGTCGCCGGTGACGACGGGCCAGTGGCCGGTGGAGGCTTGCTGTTGCTGCGTCGACAGAAGGAGATGGGGATTTGGACAAGCGGATAAAATTTCAGTGGCGAGTGATGGGACACGAGGGAAACGAGGGACAAGCGAAGGGGATAAGCCGTGCGCGTTGCCGGGTCCACGCGGGACACGCGTCGCTAGGACGAGGCGACTTACGCGTCGCTATTATCATCCGGTTGAAAATAAACGATTTCCTATAGTAATCGCCCCCAAAAGGTAGCAGCCCAAACTGCTAGCACGCAGACCACCGGGTTCGAACTGGCCACATTGGAGTTCGGATCGATCTCAGGCAGGTTTGCTAAGAAAAAATCTAGCACGCAGGCCCAATCCGGTTTACTCGACACTTCCGATCGATCCAAAAAAAACTTCTAATTTTGAAGCTCATAACATAGCTAGGTTTGGTATTTCTCTTCCCCAAGGAAGGCATTTATGTTTGGGCACTCCTCATGACCCAGCTATCATTTCTGTAAATATTATGGTACATCAATAAAAACCTAGCTTTGTTTGCTAGAAAGAAATTCTAAAAGAAAAATAGATCCATTTCAGGATCGCTCGTTCTGTCGTTCACGCCTGCACTCCATCACGGCATCACGCCCCTTTCGCCCCTTCTTTCTTCACAAACTCACGGTAGTATGGAAGTCGAAGCGGCACCTCTAGAAGTCTCCTGCCCAGGGTGTTGGCTTCGGTCATTTTGAAGGTAGAAGTATCCACTAGGCTGACTAGTGGCCTCGCGGGCGTTGTGAAAGTTGAAGCGGCAGCTTCAGTATTCATCGAAATCACTAATTGAGGAGTACTCCTTTAACATATCACTCCCACCTCTCCAGGTTGCGACAAGTGGCGCGTGTGCGCCACTTGTCGCAACCTGAGACACGCGCCACTTGTCGCAACCTGTGAGTTTTTTCTTTTTTTCATAGATCCGTTTATTCAAAATATTTTATCTCTTAAACTGTGCATCCAAATTTCAAACCGTTTTCACCATTGGATTTCTCGCGCCGAGATCTTCAAAACTAGATCCCATATTGATAGAAAACTGGACGAAAAAACCAAACCGGGAGCATGTTTTTTTTCCCTTTCCGAAAGAGGCACGATTGTGCCTCTCGCGGAAGCAAATCCGTGCCTCCACAAGAAGCAAACCCGTGCCCCTCGCGGCAGGAAAAAAAAAAGAAAATGCGTTTTTTCTTCCGTTTCCGAGAGGGACGACCGTGCCTCTCGCGAAAGCAAAACCATGCCTCTCGCGGAACAAAAATTATAATGAAAACATGTTTTTTTCGTTTCCGAGAGGCACGACCATGCCTCTCACGTAAGAAAATCCGTGCCTCTCGCGGAAGCAAAACTGTGTCTCTCCCGGAAGGGAAAAAAAAGAAGACGCATTTTTTTTCGTTTCCGAGAGGCACGGGCGTGCCTGTCGCGAAAGCAAAACTGTGCCTCTCGCGGAAGCAAAAACGTGCCTCTCGCAGAATGAAAAAAAAAACGCGTTTTATTTTTCCGTTTCCGAGAGGTATGGCCATGCCTCTTGCGGAAGCCAAAAAACGCGTTTTTTGGCGCAAATTTTATTTTTTTTCCGATTTTTTTGTCCAAAAGCTAAGAAAGACCGGTGAAAAACCAAAAACCTGAAAAAACGTCTAAAAAGCCGAAAACGCGTGCGGGGAAATAAAGAAACAAAATCCGAAGGAAAAGCCCAGAGCACGACACGTGGCGGCGGCTGAGAGCGAGCGCTCTTTTATTAGTTGCTCTCAGTATTCACCTATGTGCTGTGGAGGAGCTACAGTGTTGGGTCAGGGTCGACCTCGGCCCAAACACTGTTACATACGTAGAGCCCACGAAGGAAAATGGTGAAGTGAAAAAAACTGACCCTAGTCCAAAGCGGACCTCCTATTCCGTGCTTTAAGCGCCGCGTAAGCGAACTGGCGCTCACTTCAACACCTAATGCGCCGGCCCATGAACGCTCAGCGCACCGAAGTATTGTAGCGCGAAAACCCACCAAAAAGTGGCTGTCACGGGGAATCGAACTCATGCCGCAACATTCTTGAAAGTGGTTGGCTACCACTATACCAGCTCGGTCCTAGTAACTGATTGGAGCTAGCACGCTTTAAGAACATTTGTAACCGCGCTATTTGAATCGAACCCGCATATTCAAAAGAGTTAATTAAATTATTAAAAAATTCACCAATTTGAGAAAAATTTCAATAATTTAAAAATTTATAGTGAGTTTCAAAAAAGTTCATCGATTTTGGAAAAAAAGTTCACGAATTTGAAAAAAAGTTCATCGATTTTGAAAAAAGTTCATCGATTTTGAAAAAAACTTCATCGGTTTTGAAAAAATTCATGGAACTAAAAAAAGTTCATCCAATTTGAAAATAAGTTCATGGATTTTGAAAATAGTTCATCGATTTTGAAAAAAAGTAAGTTCGGTCTCGGTCTTCGGTTTTTTGGGCTCTTCACGATATAGTTGGAGAGTGGAGACAGATCCGGCGTTAACTTTGTATGCCATGGTAACACAAAAGTTGTTAGAGATACAACACGCAATCAAAACGACGAGGAACGAAATCAAACATAGGGATACAAGGATTTAACGTGGAAAACCCCTCCACACGAAGGGGAAAAAACCACGAGCGCCAGCCAGCAAATCTTCACTATACCGGGAGAGGTTACAAACGCCGAGGATTTATAACTATCAGCTTATCCCGTGCGGCAGCATACAAGAGGTATATATAACAGCGGTGACCTAAGTCAATACTGATCCGTTACGCTCTGCTCCGCTCTGCTCCGCTCTAGCCCAAGCCTCCCGGCGACGGGCCAGAGCTCCGCTTCGCTCGTCAGAGATTAGTCTTTATCTTTATATATAAATTTGGATCATAACATAACAAAAGTTTCAACCCATAATCAGTCTTAACAATCTTATTTGCTTTGCAGATGAAAATGATGGTCTCATTTCTCACATGGAAAGCTATCTTTTGTGGTGGTCTCATTCCTCACTATCATGATATTGTCCTCGTCTGTTGATCGTGCCAAATAAATAGCTTATGGTTTAGAGTACAGGGATCACCTAACTATGCCAGGTACTAAAATTTACTTTTTTGTGTGTCAACATGGGCACATTACTGTCATCTTTCGACTGAGCTCCATAACAAGGAAAGTTTCAGGTGATACCGATCTTCATATGCTACCGTGACACGGGCTTCTAGATCGTTGGATCTGAGATCCGACGGCATCTGAGGAATTGTTGTACCTGCGTGCAATTTGAAGACTCTTGGATGAATTTTTTGCAAAATGTTCAAGAGCTCCCGGGAGCCGTTTGATCTGAGATCCAACGGCCGCCAAGAGACCGTATCACGGTATCACCTAACCGTTGGTTGCACCTGATATTTCCCCCTCCATTATATGTGTGTAGACCGGCCCTGTGTTAATGTAGGCAAGTGGTTAGATCCAGGAGCTATAAATGAAAGTCATGCTAGCTACACAAGAGAGGAGGTTGGTCTTGGCTAAATAAATAGCGCACTAGTAGTAGGTTGTGCAATTCGATTGATTCTTGTTCTAAGTTCTCTCTTCTGAACTCTATAGCTTTTTAGATGACCGAGATAGTAGTATAATTTTTTCCCATATGATCATTTGGGAATTGTAGGCCTCGGGATGACGAGACACCGCCTTTGCCCATTTACAGTATCAAGTACGCATTCTTTGGCACATGTTCCATCAATGGTGATGACACTGAATGGACAAGGTATTAGCTACAACATGACGTACCGCAGGACCGGTGCCAGTGACCGCACGATCTCAACTACCGGGCGTCCTACGTGTGTGCGAGTGACCCTCCTTTGTGAGCCTCTGCTCCGTTTCCTACTTTTTTCTCCATAGCCCTTTTGGTGGTTTTTTTTGTATGTGAGAGGATGAGATTCTCAGCCGAGCTCCTTGTCTGGCTTTTGGCTTGAGGTCCCGATGTAGCATCTCAATGTATGCTGATGGGGGTCACTTAAGGGTGTCAGCTGCTCGGGTTTTCAAGTTGGATTTTTCAACCCCCTTCCCTCCTTTGTTTTCTGTCTTTCTTCTAGTGTTTGGCTCTGTTTTGGGCGTTTGCCCCTATATATTTTTTTGCGCCTCGTATGCACTTCCCTGTATTTGTACAGAAATTGGTCACACGTTCCCTCTCAAAGATCTTGGTCCTCTCCACTACTTTCAATAGCTTGTGAAATTCGTTTATCATTCTATTTCTTAATTTTCTCTTTTTGAATCCACTAGCTTGTTAGATGATCGAGGTAGTAAAAGAATAAGCTTGTTCAGAGGATCGTTTGGGAATGGTAGGTCTCGGGGTAACAAAATACGAGTGGATGTCAGAGGAAGCATGTGGTCGCCGGGAAAACGCTATTGCTATCCACCCTATTGCTGTCCCCGAGTGACGCGCATCGCTAACAGCATCCTTGACTTCACCTACCATTGCTAGCTGTCCATAATCAGTGTTGTTAGTACTCCCTCTGTAAGAAAATATAAGAGCGTTTTAGTAATCTAAACGCTCTTATATTTCTTTACGGAGGGAGTACATCATAATTTAATCGGGCATCCAGACTCTTTGTATGCTCGATGGATAACGGAACTACTGCACATCTTGGTACGATATGAAGAGATCTCCTCCGTTGATGTGTTTAGGGGGGGGGGGGGGGGTGTACCAAAACAGAAGTGGAAACACATATGCTGGACTGATGACTTTATTAACGAGCTCTTTATTTTTTTTGCTGGGGATTAACTAGCCCTTTTAAGTTCCCGCAAAAAAAATTTAAAAAAAATAGCCCTTTTAAGATACCCAACTTACATATTTAGCAGTTCTTGATAATATAAGTCACTTTTTACCCATGAGTACGTGTCGATAATATAAGTCACTTTTTACCCATGAGTACATATTTAGTGGTACTCCATAATATAAGTTACTTTTTAATTCATGTTTAAAAGAAAAAATACGTATAGAAAGAATTAATTGGGAGGTTCTAACCAAACACGCGGATCCATCTGTGAGCGCTATGCCCTTTGCGAATACTAAGCGCTACATGGTGTACTAACAAGCATTGCTTTCCTTCCCGGTGCCTCCGGTTTCCAAATTGATTTTTCCACGTGATGTTGTCTCTTCTGGCCGTCATTGCTCTCAGCCACTAGCTTCGTTGCCTTTGTCCATCTGATACCGGGCAAGAAGTATGTCTTGACTAGCTGGTGGATTGATTCAACTTGGTAGAAGATGGAGCTAGAGATATATATATATAGAGAGAGGATCCGTGCGCAGTGACGACAAACTTCATATCATCACTTTTATGGTTGAACGTTGTGGCTTAGTAAAGGATGGGACAAGAGGTTGTTAGCTTGTGTTAGCATGCTAGTTGAATGACCTTACTAGTCTATTCTGGTAGGGCAGCGTAGGGCCGGGGTACTAGGAGTGAGAACACATTTTGCACCGCAGCTTTTACGGACGAGCACTTTTAAGACGCTTAACTTATCTATTTAGAGGTACTCCCTCTTTTATAAGATACTAACATAAGGCATTTTCCACTATCTATATTCGTTGATGTATCACTTTCAACGTGTTTTCACTTTGTAGTAGTATTCCCTGCGTCCCAAAATACAGCGCATGTTAGTTTTTTATTTACATTTTCCCATATTATACCATCTATGAAGATATCAAAGTGCAGCAACACAATGCTTGTAGGAGCATTTATGGCCAACAAATCGACGTGCCAATGCGTAAAGCCAAAATGACCTCTCTTAATACCTCCTTGGTATACGAGTTGAAATAATATGAGCTATACTTTGGGAAGGAAGGAGTATAAAGAATAGCAAAACCATGTTTAACCTTACACAATTTCATAAGAAAAATGTTGATATTGTTTTTGCATTGCCAAATCCATATACCTCTGCACAATTCATGATTGGAGCTAGTTTGGCGGATGTACATGCATGTCAAGTATTATTTTTCCCAGAAGAACGCTAATACTCATACTAGCTTTACCTTCAAGGGTTCGAAGAATCTTATATCTAATTTCTAGAGATTCAATCGTTTTATTCGTTTGATCCTCCTAATGTTGATCTTTAAATGTCGGATGAAGACACAACAGGTCCGATCCGACCCGGATGAATTCCCCGAATCCTATGAGCTAGAAGAATTTTCACGAGTCCTCTCCTTATTTTGAACCCTTTAACTAAATTAATCAATTATACATCGGGACATGAAAACATTTTTTTTTGCGAGGGGTAAAAGGAGTATATTACTCAAGAGCAAAGAAGTTCATCCCTACATAGACTAGGGATGTTAGCAGGGCCGGAACGGATCCAGACCACAGTACGATCCTCCGTTCTCCCGAAGTTTGCTAACGTGTGACTTACATTATTCTGCTCTCTAGAAATATGAGTAACACGACACTCCCTTAGACCCATAAGACTATGCACCTCAGAAATTACCATGGCGTACTGAGACCGATCCTGGCCTCGGGCATTGATCATCTGTACTGCTAGCAGACTGTCGCTTTCGACATGAAAACAAATTATAGTACGTATGAGCAAGCAGACTTGGAATAACTAACATAAATGCATTTGTATTAGTATTGAGATGTTTCATACAGAAAGGAGTAACATATTCTCTCTCATTCGAAGCAAATTGCATAGATAATTCGTTCCCATGGTCCCGTCACTAGTGGAGAAACGGCCTTTAGTCCCGGTTGGGAAGGGCCTTTAGTCCCGGTTCACCAACCGGGACTAATAAATCGGGACTAAAGGCCCCCACCCTTTAGTTCCGGTTGGCCACGACCCGGGACTAAATCCCTGCCACGTGGCCGGCAGCGCGCGCCGGGGGCTGGGGACCTTTAGTCCCTGTTGGTGACACCAACCGGGACTAAATCCCTGCCACTTGGCCGGCAGCGCGCGCCGAGGGCTGGGGACCTTTAGTCCCGGTTGGTGTCACCAACCGGGACTAAAGGTTTAGGGGTTTAGGGGTTTAGAGTTTATTGTTTATTTTTCCTTTTCATTTTGTGTTTTCTATTTAATTCTTTTTCATTTCAAACATATTTTACGCTACTACATACTGTACACGTTATGCATATATAATAGAATTTCTCGTAGAACCAATCATATATCATAGAATTTCTCGTACGACCATGCATACACACACACACACACATAGACACACACACACACACACACACACATATATATATATATATATATAATTTGGTATATACAATTTTTCCTACAATTTGCAGATCATTACATGCAGGCATTAGGTGAAATGGTATTCTCCGTCGGGAGATATGACCTGCTTAAGAAAAAATCCCGCCATTTCCTCTTGAAGTGCTCGTATGCAGTCCTTTGGTAGGAGCCTATCCCACATCTCCACCATCTTTAAAGAAGGAGATCAATATGAATATATTAGTTGTGTGTATATATATTAGATCATGATAAATAAAAATTGTGAATAGTGTTTACGTACCCAAAGATGTCTTGCATCTCCGCTCCTTTCGGTCATAAAGCGAATGTTCTCGCAAACGTAGTATGCACATAAATTAGTCCCCTTTTCCTGCCTCATACACTTTACGAGAATAGAATTCAATCAGATAATAATCAAGCATGATAATGGTATTGAAACTAGAATTAAAGAGATGCGCGGACGTAGCTAGTACTACTTAATTACCTTGGACCGTCGCCATTTCAGCTGTGGTTGCCATTCACCGACAACCTCTTTGATGAACTTTTTCCAAACCCTGCCCGACAAAGAAAATGAATAAAGGAGTTATTAATTACTTGATATCAGGAAATGAACTAAAGAGGCCGACATAGTGCGATAATGATTGAAATTACCTGTCGAGCATCAAAAACAGGCTGATGTATTCTTCAGGGTCTTTACCTAGTGAGTCCAGTACTTCAACAGTTCCCTCGTCAACTCTAATGATTAGCAGGATCCAGTGGAATCTGCGCACACGTTTGTATAAGCGGGCATGCATAACTCATCAACTACACTTAACATCGAGTAAGCAAAAATAGAATTTGTAGTACAAGACAGTAACACTCACCTGAAGTTGTAAGGAAAAAGTATTTCTGGTCTGGTATTTAGTTCCTTCAAAAAAGCAAGCTATTCTCTGTGTCTTGTTTGTGGTTATTTAACACATTTTCATTAACGGTATTTGGGTTAATGAACCCAATGCCATAGACTCCATCTCTTTTCAATTCAAAAATCTTCATTCTGCATAATACCACACAAAAGAATATAGTGAGGATAATTACAGGCAATGAACGAGCGGAGTTAGAGACTTAAATTACAGAAAGAAATCGCTTACAGACAATAGCAACTGACGAGAGATTTGTCGAGTGCGTCTTGATTGAATAACTGAAAAATTTCTGGAAATTCAATCCACACATCTTTTCCATGGAAGTAATGCTCTGGCTTGACTTTCACCATGAGGCTCTCTCGCCCGGCCTTTATTTCTCTCAGGTACCAGTCATGCAATCTGCGCATTTGCGTTGATAGAAGCTTCTCCTCGTCAGGCCTGACCATAGGGTTCCCGGGGACATATTTCCATGCTAGTTCCTTCGGATCCATCGTGGGGACTTCCTCGATGCCTAGGAGTTGTTCAACAGTGATACCCATCTCTCTAGCCATCTCTCTATCAGCGTCGGTTACCGCCTTATCGGTACTCACCTTGAGCGGGGGGATCGATTGCACTGCCTGTTCTCCGAGCTGGGGAACAGTTCTCCCGCTTTTATTACTACCTGTAAGGCTCGACTGCTGATTTTTTTGTTGATGATATGACTTGCTAATAGAGCGTTCATAGTCTGACCGCCTTTTCTCCACAGCCGGTTTAGCAAGATCCACAAAGTGTTGTACGACTTTCTCAGGTATTTTCTCCTTCGGCGGCGGGGGCGGTTTCGGTGCAAAATGGGCCTTCACTTGGACATCCACGACCCCTTTGTTTTCCTCCTCAGTCATCTCGTAAGCTAACTTCTTTTTGGCAGGAGGCTTGGGTTTCTTCTTTGGTGCTCTCTTCCGCTTTGGAGTCGGCTCACGCGGTGGAGATCGATATCGCGTACTCGCGCTGGGCTCCGTCTCGAGGTGGGGTGGATTTGGCTGACGCGGCGGAGATCGATATGGCGGACTCGCGCTGCGCTCCGTCTCGAGGTGGGTTGGAGTCGGCTGACGCGGCGGACTTGGAGGAGGAGTCGGTGGCCTTGGCACCGAGTTTGGAAACACGATGCATTCCTTTCTCCATACAATGAGACCACGTATGGCTTCTCCCAGTGTCTGCTCCCCTTGACCTCCTGGAATGTCAAGCTCTAGTGAGTCATATCCCGACAGAACTTCATCCACCCCGACACGAGCATAGCCAGGTGGAATCGGATTGCCGTGGATGGTTGCTTCAGGTGCATTCGGTAAAGCAAAGCCGTCCGCCACCTTCATGGATATGTTCTTCATTTTCATGTGTAGCTCACAAGTTGTCGTCTCTTGGATATCATCCACGGGGTAGCGAGCCAGCTGTGCATCATCGGCCGAGACCCCCGTGGAACCCACGCTGCTTTTCGGCATAGATGGGATGGTACTATCCAATGCTAGATCTGGTTGCTCCTGCCGCTGAGACGCCCTTTGCTGGCTAATTGTGTCGATCTGCTCCTGCTGCCGCATGAAAGCGCGTTCCAACTCCGCGTTCTTTGATTCTACCTTTTGAAGCCGGTCTGCATCCTGCTTCTTCTGGTCTGCATCCTGCTTCTTCTTTCTTGCACGGCTTCTGTAAGTGTCGTTCCACTCCGCAAACCCCTCAACCCACGGAACAACGCCTTTGCCTCGTGTTCGTCCCGGGTGTTCAGGATTCTTGAGGGCGCGTGTAAGCTCGTCGTTCTCTCTCTCGGGCTGGAACGCCCCCGTTCGAGCCTCTTTTATTGCTTCAAGTAAAGCGTCCGAGGCTTCTTTAAGACTTGTCTGTTCAATAATCTCCCTTGTCTTTGGGTCCAACTTTCCCCCATGCACATAAAATCAAGTCATGCACTTGTTGGGCCAACCCACTGTTTTTGGAGTGACCCTGCAGCAATCATCTTTTCCTCAGATTCATTCCACTTAGGCAACCCAGTCTTGTAGCCACCTGGCCCCAGAACATGGTGAAACTTTTTTTTCTCAGCATTTATCTTGTTTTTCCTCAACCGTTCCTTAGCTGCTTCCGATTCCTTGAACTCCACAAATAAGTCCCAATGATCTTTTACCTTCTCTAGTGGTCCAGTGAATTCTGGAGTCTTCTTTTCTACGTTGACGTAGTTGGCCCATAATCTTTTCTTCCAAGTTTGGAATTGTGTGGCCATCTTCTTAAGAGCACACTTCTTGACTTTCTCCCGTTGGAGATCTGTGAAACCCTTTGATAGGGTGAAATGTGCACTAGTAGAAAACATGGCTTTCGTCCCAGCTGGATCGGAGCATTAGTCCCGGTTGCGTTACGAACCGGGACTAATGTGAGCATTAGTCCCGGTTCGAGCGGCGCAGGCATCAGTCCCGGTTCGAACGGGGCCTTTAGTCCCGGTTGGAGACACCAACCGGGACTAAAGGGTTTGCGACCGGCTTCGAACGGTGCCAGCCCCACTACTGGAATCAGGGACTTTGCCATCTGCCAGCTCTTTGCCGTCTGCTGGCAGATGGCAAAGAGGCTCTTTGCCGTCCGCTTTTATAAAGCAGACGGCAAAGAACTTACTGATGGCAAAGAGGCTCTTTGCCATCTGCACTTCTTTGCCGTCTGCTGGCAGATGGCAAAGAGTTCTTTGCCGTCTGCCAGCAGACGGCAAAGACCAAAGTGGGGCCCACGGGGCACTGCGTTGGCTAGGTCACACGGGCCACTTCTTTGCCGTCTGCTGGCAGACGGCAAAGAACTCGTTGCCGTCTGCCAGCAGACGACAAAGAGGTGAGGGGGGGGCCACAGTGTAACGGCGGGGACGGGCTAACGGCCCCCCTCTTTGCCGTCTGCTGGCAGACGGCAAAGAATTCTTTGCCGTCTGCCAGCAGACGGCAAAGAGGGGGGCTTAATTTTCGCCCCCCGCGCCCAAACCCCCTCTCTCTCTCACATCTCTCTCTCTCTCTCTCTCTCTCTGCGCGCCGCCGCCGCCCCCTCCCCGCCGACCCCCTCCTCCCCGCCGACCCCCGCCGCCCCCTCCTCCCCGCCGCCGCCCCCTCCCCTCCTCCACAGCGCCGCCGCCACCCCCTCCCCTCCTCCACAGTGCCGCCGCCGCCCCCTTCCCTCCTCCACAGCGCCGCCGCCGCCCCCTCCCCGCCGACCCCCTCCTCCCCGCCGACCGCCGCCGCCCCCCTCCTCCCCGCCGACCGCCGCCGCCCCCCTCCTCCCCAGCGCCGCCGCCTCGACCACCCTCCGGTGAGCTCCACCATTCCCCCCCTTTTTTGTTTTTTTCCTGTTTTTTTTTCTGTTTTTATTAGTTCATTTAGTTAGTTTATATTAGTTAGTTATTAGTTCATATTAGTTAGTTTTTATTAGGTAGAAAAAACTTAGATAGAAAAGAAGAAAAGAAAAAACCTAGAAGAAAAAAAAGAAGAAAAGAAGAAGAAAAAAAAGGAAAAAGAAAAAAGAAAAAGAACAAAAAATAATAATAATAAGAAGAAACAGAAGAAGAGGAGGAGGAGAAGAAAAAAGAAGAAGAAGAAGAAGAAAAAAAGAGGAGAGGAGGAGAAGAAGAAGAGGAAAAAAGGAAAGGAAGAAGAAGAAGAGGAGGAGGAGGAGAAGAAAAAAGAAGAAGAGGAAGAAGAAGAAGAAAAAAGAGGAGAGGAGGAGAAGAAGAAGAGGAAAAAGGAAAGGAGGAAGAAGAAGAAGAAGAAGGAAGAAAAGGAAGAAAAGAAAGAAGAGGAAGAAGAGGAAGAAGAAGAAAAGAAAAAAAGAGGAAAAACCCCGACCCCGACACGGCACCTCGACCCCGACCCCAACCCGACAACGACCCGACACGCCGACCCCGACACCCCGACCTCGATCCCGACCCCGACACGGCACCTCGACCCCGACCCCAACCCGACAACGACCCGACACGCCGACCCCGACACCCCGACCTCGATCCCGACCCCGACACGGCACCCCGACCCCGACCCGACACCCCGACACCGACACGGCACCCCGACCCCGACACGACACCCCGACCCCGACA